>OU026149.1:23442611-24666397 GCA_907269125.1 Eristalis pertinax
GAGCCGAGATAGACGAAGTCCTTCAAGTTATTGCTGCCTACCGCTATGTTCTGCCTGAGTCGTCGATGTTGTGCATACTTTGTCGATGAAAGCATATATTTACTTTGTGTTGCCCTCGTTTACCACCAGGCCCATTTTAGTCGCAACAAACGACTCATTGACGGCTCGCTGTGTTCGACCAATCACGTTAATGTCGTCCGCGTATACTAGCAATTGAAGGAACTTCTAAAAGATCTTGCCTCTTGTGTTGGCCGGTGAGTTTCGCACGATCTTCTCCAGGAGACAAGAAGTCACATGTGTTTAGTCGAATCTCTACCACGAGCAAGCCAACGACAGTACTCTTTCGCGATCCAAAGACGATTGCCCCTGCATGTCCTCTCTGATACTCCCGATCGTTGGGCACTCTCTATTCCGCCGACGAGGGTAGCTTCTGTTGCTGTTTAAGTCGATTGAGGAGAGGGATAATTTTTATTCCTCGTGCAACATCCCTCAACACATGACTGAGTGTCGCCTTGTCTAAAACCTAGACTAGTGCAGTCAAAATTAAAAATGCACAAGGCTGCCGCAGCTATATGAATGTTTAAAAACAAGGCCGCACACTGTTGCTGAATGAATGTTTGAGCAGTCAACTGGCTGACATCTCGAAAGTACCGATTCCTGCCGACGACGGATTCCTAAAGTTCGCTTGTGTAAATCATATTATAATATAATAATATTATGGGTGGCGCTACAGCCCGTAGAGGGCCAGGGCCTAGCTTATCAGCAACCACTCGTGTTGTGCGTGCTGCAGTTTTGTGCCGACTCCGAACGGCCAAGTTTGAGAAGCTATTTCTAGACAGTTATACTCTTTGAGCATTGTCAGTGACTCGAAAGAGCTGGGGCCGTGAAAAGTATTTCTTGTCGTACCAGGAATCGAACCTAAATAGGTAGGTCCAAGTGCGTAGGAGTCGACGCACATACCCACAACGCCACGAGCCACCACAGTGTAAATCATATTGTGTGCTCTTAATTCCTGTTTAGAAAACACAGAGTTTCCGTCAAGCTAAACACAATCTTATAATCGTTGTCAACAGTCCAAACAAATGCCAACGACTTCGCGGATAATGCGGATATTAGGGGTTTAGGAAGAGGTTTAACAAAATTGAACAAACATTTATTTTTGATGAGGTTATTGTTTAATGCTTATAAATAGTGAATACTGATCAAAAACATTTGCTAAAAAAAATGCCAGATGCCAGACTTTGCCGTTCATTTGAGATCCGGATAAAAGTTCTCCAACTATGAACGTTTATATTAATTCAACAAAACTCCATCGCACCTGGTACATTTCTCTTCGTTCTATTACAATCTGACAATCAAAACAGACCCATGTACACTCTGGGTAAAAGCTAACCTCAAATAGTACCGACTTGACATTTCTTACAGAAAAAAAAAAAAGAATAATATTCTGATTACTGATGTGACGATTTATGAATTTGTGTAATCCCCAATTCTGTGGTTAGTCAGTTCTTATCGAAAACATTGAATTACAACTCAATCGAAGCATGTCGAACTACACTTCATATGATTCGCCAAATTGTCGTTCCTGCACCGATTTCAAGACTTGGTCAAGAAAACAACGTGAAATAACCCAAACAACAGCCAGCAAGGTATGATCATCTGGCGAGAGCATTTTCATATTCAATGTTACATCAATATTGTCTTTACAGAATGCTGTTGATGCGCAACAAAAGAAAGACTTCCATCAAAGTGCCACACAGCGCGAATGTCCACTCGATAAGGACAGTTTAGGGACCTACTCATGGGGCCTTCTGCATACGATGGCCGCTGTTTATCCCGAGAAACCTACCGACAATCAGCAGCGAGATGTGCGAGTATTCTACGATACACTATCCAGACTGTATCCGTGTGATTATTGCGCGAAAGGAATTCAAACCGAGTATGCGAGGGATGTGAAATGAAAAAGGCGACAAGTGATTTCATGTTTTTCTTCTTTTTTTTCAGCTTAAAAACCAATCCGGTGAAGACTGACTCGCAATCTGTACTCAGCCAGTGGCTGTGTAATTTTCATAACCGTGTTAATGAGAAATTAGGCAAACCGATGTTCGATTGCACTCAGGTGAACGAGCGATGGAGGGACGGATGGAAGGACGGGTCATGTGACTAAAGCGTGTTGAGTGAATATTTCTTGATTGTTAAATCGTTTTAATTCGATTGGTTGTTGATTTATATAAAATAAAATAAAATGGGAATGCTACGCTCGTGATATGACGTAAGAGGAGAAGATATCGTGTAATTTTCCTCTATTCCAAGACATGGTCAATAACTCCAATGACAGTAGGTGGCTGATAAAAATCGTATCATATGTACGTACACACGTCTGTTGATAAGGTGGGCAAAATGGAGAACTTTGTCGTAAACGTTTTGAACAGTTCTGATAGAAGGAGGGTGGACTTGACTCCTAGCTTCTTAAGCATCTATTGTTCTATCCTGACTGGAGGGCAGATTATTCTAGGCAGTTGCTGAGCATTGTCTGTGACTCGAGAGACGTGGAGCCATGAATTACGGAACTGCTTCGTGTCTGGAATGGAACCGTGGGTTTCTCTGAAGCTCTAGAAACTGTGATTATCACCAAGACACTTCTATGGATTCGAATGTGTCTTCCAAACGAATTATTTCCCTCACAAGCCACTGTCAGGTTGAATAAGAAGAAAAATCAAAAATAAGAAACGAGAGCTTCAAAAAATAAGTCATTTCATTTTCTCAAAATTTTCAAATAGATACGTGCACTATTGACTATTGAACAGGTACCTATTTGTTGAAGCATTCTCCGTGTCAACTGCAAGTTACTTAATTCAATTAACCTCTCAAACTTCCCATGCAGCAGCTGCAACAATGACCGATGAACAGACTGGGCTAACAACTGTGCAAATGGATCCACGCTTCCCAAATCAAAATCAAACGAAACATTGTTACATCAGCTATGTGGACTTCCACCGATGTCAGAGGATACTCGGCGAAGGCTATGAGCCGTGCGAGTACTTCAAGAGAGTGTTCAGCGTCATGTGTCCCAAGGAGTGGGTTGGCAGATGGGATGAGCAACGTGCGGCTGGTACATTTCCGGGAAGAATATAAATGAGTTCAACTTTGGAAGCACAATTGTTGAGGATGGAGTTTATGAGAAATTCATTGTATTCGCGAAATGGCAGCAATATACAGACATGACGGCAGAGGGTTATGTTTATCGATTTTATTTGGTCTGGATTTGAAAATCTGGTTTTCTGGCTGGAGAATCCGTATCCAATGTCTCGTTGGGTCTGCTTCCAGATGTGGTAATGAGTACTGCATCACAATTCAAAGGCTGCCAAGAGTGGACGCTAAATTAAAACATTGCCAAGGCTTCTTATGAAAGAGCGACGAACAACAAACAGACAACACACATTTGTGCATCTTGTGAAATCTCTTGAAACCTCGCACATCTTCTGCTAATTGCTCGAGTGATGATGGCACCCCTCAGCTGCCTGAATATAGTTCACATTGCTCCCTAGGTGCAGTGGCGAACTTATCGTTCCACAAAACAAGCAATGAAAGGCATCTCCTTACGTATTCCGAAGATGATTACATAAGGCGCTGAACAAAGAATTCGTGTGGACGTGCTGTACGCCACGACCTTCGCTCTGCTCATACTTACTCAGTTGTAGTCGAGCGCCTTGGATTTGGTTTCGTCTTCAAGTTGCTTCCTCTCCCGTTCGAAACTGAAATAAGATGCGCCCTTCTCAGCCGACTGTTCAATACAAACCTTCCATCAATTCACGTCGCCGCAACAGAAATAAAACAATTAACACACGTATTATTTTTTAGACATTACTTCACTTTATTACCAGATAATCACCAAGAAAGGGATTGGCAATACATTCATATTCTATGCTGTTGTTGAATAAAGCAAACCAAAAAAAAACTATTTTTTTTTTGTGTCTCTTGGGAATAGTTTAGATCCTGCCGGGGAAAGTGCCAGCGTCACGTTGATCGTTCCACCTTTCAACCCAGGCATTTGGGCAGATCGAAGTGAAGACCTTCTTGAAGTAATTGCATGGCTCGTAGCTGGCACCACGAATGCGCTGGCAGCGATGATAGTCGACGTAACTCTGATAGCAGTACCGGGTCTGGTTTGTATTCGGGAATCGTGGATCGAATGGAGCGGTTTCCAATTTAATTTCACCCTTGGACATCTTTTTCGTTTACTTTTCTAAAGGAGATACTAATTATGTATGTGTACAAGGGAAATTAAAACAAAAACTTAAATCTAGATGAGAGTTAACTAATGATTGCTTCCTTCCTATTTGTGTCTTAAAATAGTAAAGCCCGAGAGGGTGAGAACGCAACTTAAAAATTCAATAATCCTAGGGCTGGGCGGGGGGTGGGGGTCTTGTGGGGAAACTTTAAGATACTTTAGCTTGTTTAATAAGAAATGGAACTGATTTAGGTTCTAGAGTGTGTTTAAGAGAACGGTAGGATAGAACAAAAGAAAGAAAAAAAAAAATAAGTCCACTCCAGCAAAACATCGAGGATCTGGATCTATCGAACAAGAGGCCGTGTTTTGCTGTCCGATTCGCAGGCGGTGCTCTTGTACTTCTTCACCTCGCGCAAGTAGATGGACCAGAAGTCCTTCACATCACCGGTCTCTGTGTCGTTTTGTGCCTTCGGCTTGGCAACCACTCCGGTTTTGAGTATCTTGCCACCCCGCCGACGACCGAATACGGGTAGCTGTGGCGGTGGCGGCTGTTGAATTGGAGCAGCCGGCATAACTGGTGCCACTGGGGCTGCAGGAACAGCGTGGATCTGCATACTCTCACCCACTTGCTGTTGTACGAATGTCTGCTGCTGTTGCATTTTCTTGAATATTTCCAGAAACGAACCGTCGTTTGCGAATACCGGATGCGAGGGTTCGGGCTTCGGGTACGGGTACACTTTCCCCTCCTTGGCCAGTGCCAGTCGCAGTTTCTCCTCGATTTCCTTGTGAATCTTTTCCTTGTCGATCGGCTCATCGGGCTCCAAGTTTGAGTACACTCCGACCTGGTCCGATTTAGTGGTCTTCCACAATGGGGCTGACTGTGAGGCTGCGGATTTTTGCGTAGCCGATTGTGTTGCAGTCGAAGAATCTTCTCTCACTCGGGGCAGCCTGCTACTGGTTTTTAGAGAATCTTTGTAAGACTCTGTGGATAGTACGATCACGTTTGCTTTCTTCGAGCTGCCACTGCGCTCATCACGACGGCTGCTGCGGCTGCGGCTTCCTTCCCTCTCCTTGGAATGCGATTCCGAGCGATTGTTGCGCTTGCGTGTGTGTGACTTTGAACGGCTGCGCGATTTGTGTGTGCCGCTCTTCTGTGCTTTTGAGAATGATCGTGATCTGCTCCTGTGGCTGTTGCGGCGGCGTTTCTCTCCGTGCAACCGTGACTTGGATCGCGATCGATCGTGTCTGTTTTTCCTTGCCGACTGGTATCGACTCGGTTCTCTGCTGCGGCTTCGCGAATGTGCACGTTGCTTGTGTTTCTTCTCCGGTGTCCGGCTGATACGACCGCGACCGCGGCTTCGCGAACGTGTGACTCGAACTCGCCCGCGACTGCGGGACCGACTGGCACGGTAGTCGCGTGCAGTACGATGGTGAGATCTGCTACTGGTCCTATGCTCATCCTCGTCACGCGTTTGACGCGAAATAATTGGCGGAGGCGGTGGCGTTGGTGGCGACATATCTGTGTTACTTTTTTTTAGGGTGGTGCGCTCACCTCCAATCTGCAAAGTCAGTACTGATCTTTTGAGTATTTTTTATTCAAACAAACATAGACTTCGCAATGAAAGTCTTCAAATTTAGTACAACAAATATGTATGGTCTTCTCGAAATCTACACTTTGACGAGATCCTTTTATATATTTCCCTGGCCCGGCCGACAGAATCGCTTCGTCGTTGGGTCGCAAAGGAAACATATAAATGCACTCGGTTTCTCACAATTGCTGAGTATTTAATTATTTTTTTTTTTTGTGTTTTGTCATTTTTTTGAAGTAAAAAAGAATAAAAAATAGAAAAATTGAAACATTACTTGTAGACAGACGCCCTTGTGTGTAGATTTTCCGGTATTTTTTGTAAATTCCTCGAGGCTTTTATGGATCCTATTCTTTGTTACAAGCGCTGGCTTTGAGGATACTCCCCTACAAAAATATAACTTGAACGCATGAGACTTTTTGTACAGGAAAATACAAATATTGTTTAATTTTTGTAAATACTTAAGTAAATACACTGAAAAGATAAAAAGTCGGCTAAAGAAGAGTACCGGGATGGTGGGATAATTGGATAAATATATAAAAGAAAAATAAGTTCATTTTCGCTTCACGTCTAGTTATGTAATTTTTTTTTCGCTTTGTGAATTTTTTTTTTTCTTTTTTTTTTCGTTCTCAAATGTCATGTGTGTGCGGTTTACAATGTAGAATATATTTGGTAGGTTTTTGTTCAAAAATCAATTCCATTTCTTAGTAATTAAACAAAATAATAAACACTTAGTGATAAATAAATGCGATGAAAGAATTTTTGTGATGATGTACCTTCTGGTTTGTGTGGAAAAATCACGATTTTAACTGAGCCCAAGGTATGCAGTCAAAATTTCTTCGGGTCAATATGGCGACTTTTCTGTTACACACTATCGAGAGGTATAGGCAGGGTTTACATCGGCAAATGTTATTCAGCAATTGATTTTCTTTTAATCGTTACGCAGCAAGGAGATGGGCGGAATTTTTGACATCTTGCATGTAATTGGGTGAAATTTGGTTAAGACGATTTGAAAAATTGAAAAAAAAACTCGAAATTCTTTGTCTACCGTACTACTTACAAGTCTGTCAACTTTGGCGTTCACATTGGCAATTTGCACGATTGCCAAACAAATTGTGGCGACAGATTGTCGCTAATAAGAAAAACACTGCCGCACACAATAGCGGCGTTCACACTCAACAATTTGTCGCTACAATTTGATACGATTTGCTTGGCGACGTATTGGAAAAAAATGAAAATGCTTCGTCTACCGTACTACAAGTCTGCCAAGCAAATTTTATCAACAAATTGAAGAATGTGAACTCCGCTTACACGGAATGAGAGGGGTTCACACGGATACACATACTGGACAGACATGGCCGATTGTTGACCGATGTCGATAGCGTTCAAAATCATCAATCGTTATCAAAAAATTTTGAAAACCATCCGACATGTCCTTCAACTTTCGTTTCTTGCCTGTCAAACCATTTGTGATCAGGTCAGTCTCTTCAAATCTAAGCCTGTCAAACCATGTCTCTCCGGTATGTGGGTCCATGTGAGTGCCCCTATACGCGGATGGGACTAATGCCAACACAATAGGGCTTTGCTGCTGGCTTTGTCTTCAAACACAGGCAATTCATATGGTAAGCACAAATTACAGCTTCGAGTTTTTTTGGAGCGAAATGAGGGGAATGTGATAAAACGTAAGAGGACAGTTTCATGTAAGGTTTTTTCGACATGTTGGAAAGAAATTAGTGCGAGATTCGCTTTCACTCACACTACCTTACAAATTGAGAGATCTTCGCTCAAATTGAGAGTCAACTGACATTTGAGAAATGGCAACAGCTGACTGAGGTTAATTTATCGGATGAAATTAGTAGGGTAGTACGGACACAATACTTTTCATGTGGGAATTGTGAATTGAAAACAGCTGATGAATTGAGTTGACATTTCAAAGCGCGCTTGAAACTCTATATGCCAAAATCATGCCAAAATCGATGTATAAAAGACTAGGTCATGCCGATAAAATGAACGTTTTTCGATGAAATGGTCGCAAAAAAACAAGTGCAATTGAGTGGCTCTGTACAATACAATCTACCACAAAGACCTGGTGCCAATTACGGTGAATTTTAATCTCAATACTAACTCTGACGTCTCCACCAATAGTCGATTGAATCTTTGCTATGTCAATCCGTTTAATGTTTGCCGAGTTTTCAGAAAAATCGAATACAACTACAGTCAAAAATTGGTCATATGATACATTTTAAGCGACTGCACTTGATTTGTGCACAGAAACTCGTAGTTGGGCAAATTCTCAGGAGTGGGGGTCAAAATCTCTCTTTGAGAGAGAAACTGTGTACAAACTTGTGGAACGACTTTTCATAGAAATGCACAGAATTCACGAAACGTCAAAAAAAATATATGAAAATTCAATTCAATTTCAACCCAATTGACAAGTCATAAAAACAGGGTTTAAAATATATTTTGATGTCGCACTGAACTCTGTCTATTATCGTAACACACGAATGGCATTGAATGCTCCCCATTAGAGAAATGTCATTCCACAATCGCCTGACGTTTCTGAACTTAGAAAAAATTTTGCGCTCTCGATTACGAGACTTGTTAAATTTTTTGCTGAAATTGTGATGTCAGAAATATCCGATCCGGTATGAAGTGAAGTTGTCCGAGACACTGCGTTAAATGTATACTTATTGGTTTAATACACTTTCTGAAGTGGCGTGCATTTTTTTCTTTAAATTTCAATCGGTTCTGAATACGCGCTTGGTCTGAGTGCTTTTTGTCTGTTTTTTAAGTGTATGATAGCAAGTACGTAAACATCGGAGGTAAAATTCGCTGCACATAGGTACCAACGGCAGCAGAACAAAAAAAAAATAGAAGGAATCGTGTGTTTTTTCCCCTCGTATATCCTGTGGCAAAACAAAAGAATTGGCTGCAGAAAGAAAAAAAAATTTCGGGAAATAATCACTAATTAGAAGAATTGTAACAAACAATGGCACCAGCGCTGAGTAAATTAGCCGAGCACCAGAGTGCTATTGTGGGCGTAGCCGGAATATCAGCCGCATTAGGAATCATCGGCTATGGAAAGATGTCCAATAAGAAAAGGTAAGTGTCCCTTACACACAAAGCCAGCAATCAGCCAAAAACCGCGACTCGTGAGTCGTGACAACTAATCAAGGTCGACGTGTGCACTTGTACCATGGCTTTGACGAACACCAACTCGGCTGGATCAGACGAGCACGGTGGCTGCAGGAAACTGAAAAAGAAAACGGGTATTCAATCGGTTTCGTAATCTCCTGATTTCAATCTTGATTCTACAGTCTACACATGCATAAATGTTACTCGGTCTGGCGCGGCCTCTCGCCGACATCATAATATTGTGGTTGGATTTGTGGAGACTTGGTTGCTTTCTCTTTTGTTTTTGACGACGCATAGTGGAATTGTGATTTTGTAATGCTGGCCTCTCACAAGATGAAGTGATTTGTTTTTCTTTTTCGTTGTTGTTGTTGTGTCTGTTACCTTTTTCTTTTTTTTGGGCGACTTAATGATGCCTCAGAGTGTTTATAAAGGCGAATCTTTTTATGGCAAACTTGTTTTTCCGAATATGATGAATGATGCTCAGCAGTCATTTTTTTTTTTTGCTCCAAGTTTAGGTTACTTCGTGTGTTGTGGTGGCTGAGGGGGGAGTATTGGCGGGGATTGCCATCAATTTCATGAATCAAAGTCAAAGACATCTTATACGTCGATGATAGGAAGCACTTGAAACGAGACAAAAGGAATTATTGATGGAAAATTCCCAAGACTTGAAGGAACTCGTGTTTTCGAAGCAAATTCTTAAGTCGTATTTGATGAAACTGGTGTTGTTTTGATTGAAATGTAATAGCTTTTAAGTTAGACTACGGGTAGAGCGTTCGGGCTGAGGCTGCGGGTTTTTGCGTAGCCGATTGTGCTGGAGTTGGAGGCAACCTGTAGGCAGAACGCAGAAGAGCCAATAGGATTTAGGATTTCAAGAACAATGGTCTATGATTTACGATAGGGGTGCAAGACCATGCGGGGAATGTCGGCACAGGTGTTTGGGCAGAAACAAAAGAAAATAAAATGAAAACGCAATTAAGCGATACTTGCATTATTTCAGGAGAAATAATTCAATCAGAATTAACGTAATTTGAACTCGGCATGTGAACTTGAATTCCATTCGAAAGGTGTTGCCACTTTATTATTTGGAACAATCAGTTGAAGTCGAAGAAGATAGGACATTTCTTCAATCGAGTTATAAAAGTAGAAATAAAATGTGATGTCGTAATTTAATGCCTGAGCTGTCGGTCAGGTTAGGCGATGGGCTGTGAACAAGTTATTGTGCGTCGTATACTCATTTGTGAACACGCATCTCTGTTGACCATAGAAATGCACAATTACACATGATATCTTGCATGTTAAAAAGGGCCCATACGTCCATGGACCAGTTCTTGAATTTTTCATTTCTTTCTGATTTGCATCCGCGTCCTAATGTTGGTGTTGCTAGTTTTATAGCACTTTTATAGCACATCATTTTGTTGAATTCTCCTGGCTTGTTTCCTCAGCGCTTACTTCGCCGCAAGGTCGATTGCAATGGTGGAGGCCAAGTGTACACACTTTACATATCAGTCACGTGAATGGCGTAATTAAAGTGCACAGCCTCTTAGAAGATCACGTCAGGAGACTAGGCATCGTCGACCAACGACTTGTGCAGAAGCTGCGTAGATGAAGAGCAGGTGAAAAACCGGAAATAAGAGTCCAACTTCTAACTTTCTTGTCCCTAAATTTCATCTGACAGCGGTTTTATACGACGTGTCTATGAATGCGTGTCAGTTGTTGCCAACAGCGGAAACCCTTCTCCACTCGTGGTAGTGGATCCAGGGTTCTTGAAATACAAAGGAATTCCACTACTCTCTCTTATTTCTCGTGGTCATAGACAAGGGGTAATTCGGGCTAAAGTTAGACATCCAATTCCCCTCTTATTTCTGTTGAAAGATACCACATCTCTCACTGCTCCTGCCTGACTTTGATGACCCACTGATGTAATCTCCCGGATGATCACATTTTCAACCACTTAAGCCACATCATTTATGCTTCTGAATAGTATAGGGTTTGGCTCGCGTAAGACGTCTGTGACCCAAATAAAGGGTGTTTTTTTTTTTTTTTTTAGAGGTACAGAACTTTGAAATGGAATAAAAAATAAATGATTTTTTTAAATTGACATGAAATTTACCTTATTCGGAAGATAATCTTCTGGCATTATTATTCAAATATGATTTTTGGCATATGACCGCCACGGCTGGCTAGGACTTACTCTAATCTGAGGGACCAATTTTCGATGGCTTTTTCTAAGATTTGTGGTCCTATATCGGCAATAACGCGGCGAATGTTGTCCTCCAAGTGGTGAATCGCTTCGGGCTTATCGGCGTAGACTAGCGACTTCACATGTCCCCACAGAAACTAATCAAGCGGCGTTAAATCGCACGATCTTGGGCTAATTCACGCGTCTGTAACATGAAATTATGTGGTTACCAAACGTTTCCTTCAATAAATCAATTGCGGCACGAGCTGCGTGACATGTTGCAGAGTCTTGTTGAAACCACAACTCCTCCACATCATGCTTGTTCAATTGATGGACGAAAATGTCAGTAATCATGACTCTATAGCGGTTACCTTTGACTGTAACATTCTGGACAGCATCGTTGTTAAAAAAGTACGGACCAATTATTCCACCAACCCATAAAGCACACCAAACAGTCAGTTTTTGTGGATATAACGGTGTCTCAACATACACTTGAGGATTATCATCACTCCTAATACGGGAGTTTTGTTTATTGACGTATTCATTCAACCAGTAGTGCGCGATATTTCGAACAGAACCACGATTTTCAAAATAAATTTGCACAATTTGGAAGCGCTGTTCAGGCGTCACTCTCTTCATGTTGAAATACCAAACCAAACTAAAAGTAAATCACTTGACAGCTGACAAAATGGCCGCCAGTTAAAATAGTGTTGCCAACATAAAGTTCTATACATCTAAAAAAAAAAAAAAACACCCTTTATTTATATTTATATACACCCTATACAATCCAGATTTTGGAAGAAAAACATGTTTTCAGCACTAGCACTAACCTCAGCTGCAACACATTTGAGTTTACTTTTTGGACCTCTTTCTATTCATGTATCTGTTTTTTGGTTATACTTTCAAGTCCAAAATTTGGTGTGGGCTCTTGATCTAGAACGCCTCTGATGAACTAAAGTGATTCGCAAACATACATCACGTCATCCTTAGCTCCGTATGGTTCTCCACAAGTGGTTAATGGATCAAACCCAAGTGAATGGAGACCAGTCAGGTCTAAGTGGATACATACCTACCTTATTCCCCCTTCCCAGAGAACACGTTCCCACTCCTGGCCTGGAATGTCTGTGTGCAACGCTGCAAATGACTTACTGAATTTAATAGAGTTTCGCTTTCATGAAGCAGTTGATGCAGTGACTGGTTTCTAATCCAGTTAAATGCATTGAACGAAATCATTGCTTGTAGTCGGTAGCTGTCCCTGTGACAAAAGCGAACGCAATAACAACGCATTCCAGTAGTTGATTAGAGGCACTTGTATATTCGATTTCTTACACTGAAAACCATGGACGAATGCAGTTACTATTTGAGAGATTATTTCCCTCCCCGTTGAAGTACCATAAAAACATGAATGATTCTAAAATGACTTGCATTGGAATTCAACATTTATTGAACACGATTGCGCTCCTAATCTTTGACTGGAATCTTTAAATGTGCTAAACCTGAATGACTTTGTTAAAAATCGACCATAAAAAACCGCCGCACTCAGTATTCAACTCGATGACACCTGTGTGAGTTGGTCAAAGGTCAAACTTCACCGTGAACACGACTGGCATTCGTCCAAAATGAAGCAACAAGCACAGTAATCAGAAAAAAAACAGACAAATCTCATTTAGTTGACAAACCCTGTAAATCTGGTATATCAGCCTACTTGCTTGCTGCTATTCAGTAATTGTTTGGTTAAGGTAGAGGCTGTAGTTTCCTGCACTGGGAAGTCTGGATCTTTTGTCATCCATGGCGAATGCTTAAGCATGTCATGCATGCAGAATAGACTGTTTCTGCTCACAAACAACTCAATCTCGACACAAATTTGCGAACTTTCACACCGATTGTCTAGACCTCCACCGCTCTGCGCTTTTCAATTAGTAGGCTCTTTTGTATTTGCTTTTTATCATGAACAAAAAAAAAATAATCTGCAGACTTCTATTTCAGTTTGCTTATCGGCCTTTAAGCTTGTATAACTTGTTGACACCTCGCGTCATTGTGTGTACAAGTGATTTTCAATTTTATTTATTGCTAACAGCGATATGAAACGCTTTCGAAACTCGTCCCAGACCACTGTGTCTCTTATCTCAGTACTGAGTCATTTTCGAAGAAAGGAACTCTTCGATATGGATCGGTGTCACTTTTAATTTAATGCTTTGCATTTTACACTTTCTGCACCGGAGTCACTGCGCCGAGTGATACTTTGTGGCACCACGCTTGAGGAATCGTTAAAGTCTGTTTTTTTTTTTGTAGCTTAATGAAATCCGCACAAAGGGGAGTGTGCCAAATCTAAAGGTCGGAGTCAAGTCTGGGCATTTATTTAAATTCAAAGCATAGCAGAGAACTCAACGAATCGAGTGCTCGACTGCATTTTCTATTGCACATCGCATTGAATACATTTGCACATTGACACTGTTCAAAATCTAGCAAATCAGTTGTACAGGGTGTTGTTACTTTTTGGAATATCAAACGGCTTCTTTTGGAAATAAAATGTGCTTTCAAATGTAACAGAAATAAGACAACTAGGAGATATCCAACTTCGACCAGAATTACCCCTTGTCCACGACCACGAAAAATCAGAGAGTAGAGGAAATCCCTTGGATTTCACATAATTTTACAAAGTCCACGGGAGTAGCGGGATTAAATTAATAGCGCTCACAGATGAACGGTTTTGTTCGTATTTACATGCTACATTTTCCTGGGAAATAATTCCCTAAACCGTCTATTTTCCTTGTTTCTTGGGCTTCTTCCGAAAGTTGTCCGATTGGAAGTCCGACTGGCACGATCTTTCGCCAGCTGCCTCCAATTTCGCTCGCCAAGTTCTTGGTTTAGGCCATCGGTTCCGTGGCGGACACAATGGACGATGATAGAAGAGAATTCTGTCCCCCCGACCTACACGAAGTCAAGATAGCGATATCCGAACTAAAGTCGAAAAAACCTGCTGGTGCAGACGGACAGCTGGAGATGAGATTGGGTACATGCACCAATTCATCTGTAATATATGGTCGGAGGACAGCATGCCCGATGAGTGGAACCTCAGCCCGATCCACAAAAAAAGAGACCCCTTCACCTGCGCCAACTAACGAGGGATAAGTCTCCTAAACATCGCTTACAAGATCTTCTCTGCCGTTCTGTGTGAGCGCCTGAAGCCATTCGTGAATATCCTGATAGGACCTTATCAGTGCGGTTTCAGGCCGGGAAAGTTCACCACCGACCAAATCTTCACACTACGGCAGATCCTGGAAAATAACCCAAAAGATGCAGATATACACCCACCACCTATTCGCCGATTTCGAGGCCGCATATGACAGCGTACATAGAGACGTACAATACAACGCCATGTCTAGTTTTGACATTCCTGCCAAACTCGTCACATTGTGCAGGATGACGATGGAGAACTATCGCCGGAAAGGAACTCACCGAGACCTTCGATGTCAAAAAAGGTTTTAGTGTACACTTGCTGGCATATATCACCTGGCATCATTTGTAAGGTACAGTTCCCTTGTTTCTTTTACATAACTCTCAAAAGCATACAAGATCTTCTAAGATGATGTGAAACTTTTTTATAAGATTTCTTTATCTATTCCTGAAATTTGGGGATTTGGGAAGAAAACTTCATCTCTAAAAAATCTTCTAGCCGTGTTTCAATCATTATTATTGCCAGACTGATGAGTTATCAACATTAACCCAGTTTGACCTTTAAATCTATCTTGGATTAATTCTTATATCTTGATCTCTAACCTGACTCACTTTCATATCTAGTCTATACGCTATGTAAAGGATACATTCCATAATTCCTTTTTGTTCGTATTTTCTAAGTTTTATTTCACGAGTCATTGCAATTTCCTCAGCACAAAAAGAATCTAAAATGTTTTGTACTTTTCTCCCTTTTCACTCAGCATCTCGGCACTCATTAAGCTTTTTTCTCGCGCTCCTTACTCTAGTTGAATGAGATGTAGAAGGTATTTCATCTAAAACATGTTGCGTTAATGTTAGGGTTCATTTTCCCACACGGAATTTGTATTTTCGAAGCAATCTTGGCCCATCATTCGTCAAAAATCTCAAACATAATGTTTTTAAGGTTGATTTAATTGACTTTATTGCTGCCTCGAAAGATGAAACATTGCCAAAGCAACCTAAAACAAAGGAAAAAAACAGCATCTAGGTGCTTAATTTTGACTTTACAAATCCAAACATCAAAAATTAGCTTTTTTGTAATTTCGGTCGACATCCTAAAAAACCTAAAAATTTAGTACGGGTGTCGCCCCTGTGCGCTAAAAGTTTAAACGCAGTTTAACTATACATAAACAAGGCTTTATAACAAACACGGCCTCTAACTTGAACATTACTGAACAACTATACTCTTCGTCTAATGAAAATCAAGAACACATACATATTTTATCTATTAATTTTTCATTTCATTCTAATATTAACAAAAGATACTTCATTTATCTAAACAAATAATTTTTATATTTTATAACAGTTTACTTATTCAACAAAAAAAAAAACAAGTTCAATAGAATCCACGCGAACCACTTAAAAAAGAAATAAACACGTGCTGTTCAGTCTGACTTTCATACCAAAAAATTACATAATATGTTGCTGCACTATGCTCTAACAAAAAAAAGTGCACAGTTATTACGTAGGAAGTTTAAGCTGTCAGAGAAACTCATTTTTGATGACTTTTGTGCATGTATTTTTTTTTAAATTAAGTCCCGCTGAATTAGCGATTCGTCACACTGTGCCCCAGTTGGAGAAGGGTTTCAGCTGGTCACACGGCTCAGAAGTACTCATAGACACGTTGTATAAAAACCGCTGTCAGATGAAATCAAGGGACAATGGAGGTAGAAGTTGAATATCTCCTGGCTCTCTCTTTTCTGAAATGAAGCAGAAAAATGGCTCGGATAAAATCCCTTTGCGAGATAATTTGAGCCAAGTGCCTTTTAATCATTTCGAATAAATATCAGTAATTGGCTTTGAAATAGAAGAATATCAATCATGAACGGTCTTGTTAGTTAATTTCGCATTCTTCAAAGACTTGCTTATCAGGCCTGCGACTGAGGGAGAGTCTGAGACTGCGTTTCATCATTGAGAGCCTGCAGCTTCCAGTCATCAATACCAAGCTGTGTTGCAGCCGCGATTACTTGGTCTTTATACCGGCGATCCTGTCATCCTCTCCTTCTCGAACCAAGATTCGCTCGGATTCGAACACTTTCTTAGCTCAAGCATTGGTGCTCATGCATTTCCGATTCGGATACAACTCATAATTCATAATTTAATTTTTTAAAACCGGATAAAAGCGTATTATCTTAGCTTTTACTGTGATTCGAACCCTGGACCCTTCTAACCAAGATCAGGCACTCAACCAACTGCGCCATCCAGCTGTCTTAGTCGCATCTTTGTTATGTATATCTTGAAATGACTGACTAGCAACGCTCCCATGGAATAGTTTCCGGTATCTTAAGGGCGATAAGGAAAAAAATGTGCCTATCGAAATCCTCTAAGAAAATAAATATCAAAAAAGAAACATAGATAACGAAACACCTGCCATTTAAAAGTGAATTGTATGGTCATCAATCAGCCACCAATCCGAAGCTAGAGCTAATCTCAGCTGTTCCCCAATCATTGTAGTGTTGCCGTATTTATGCTCTGTCCCTTAGGCCCTTGTGGAGCATAGTTCATTTAGTACACCTACTTGTTTTGCTTCAGTTCTTCCCAAATCCAACTCGTACACTTTATTGTTTTTGCGACAATATCCTTTGCTGCTGTCTTACGTTAAACGATTGCATTGCGTAGTTAGGTAAGCATCTGCGAGTAAATGTTCGTTAGCGGCCAAAATGGGTCTAGTGAGAATGGAAGGACACACCATCTGCAACTTGGCCACAACGTTACCCTAGGCAGACATACTTTGGGGGTAGGCAAGGACTAGTAGCGAGATTAAACGCAGAATAACTCCTACCAAACGCTGTTTCCTTGGTTTCATGAGGCAATTAAGTAGTAGAGAAAATGGAATGGCCTAGCTGACTTTATATATCATCTTGATCATCCCTGTCCTGCTCTAGAGCGCGAAGAAATGGACAATCTCAAGAGCAGATGAAGAGGCCCTTGGTATTTTTTTTTAGAGAAATGTTAGGCTATTTATCATTTGTACTGCTTGCTGCTGCCTTTTTTGACTGGCTCTACAGTCTGGGATGGACCTGGGCCTCAGCCAATATGCCTCTTCATCTAGTACGGTCTTGTGCTAGTTACTTCCAGGTTCGCACGTTCAGCTGCATGAGGTCCCTTTCCAGCTGCGTACGGCACCGGAGGCGTAGTCTTCCTTTACGGCTTTGTCGCTCGGGGTGGCAGTCGCAGACTTTCCGGAAAGTCATCGACTCTACATGAGCTAGCCATCATAGACCAGAGACTCGAATTCGTTTGACCAGATCGATGTCGCTGTACGTCGTTTAGTCTTATCCTCCAAGCACCATCAGTACATGCGGGACCAAAGACAATACGAAGCACTTTCCTCTCGAAGCGGGCAAGAATCCTCCTCGCCCGCTTTCGTAAGTGTCCACGCTTCTGTGCCATACATCAGGACTGGGACTATCAAGGGATATCTTGGTTCTTCGAGAGAGGGCTTTATTTCTCAGTTGCCTTCCAAGCCCAAAGACACAGATTGGCGACTGTGATCCATCGTTTTATATCCGCCGTTGTGTCATTTCTTGCGTTAACTTCCGAGTCTAGGTAGACAAAGTCGTTCACTACTTCGAAGTTATAGTCGTCTTTAGTGAAGTGTTGTCCCAAACGTCTGTGTTGGACCTTTTTGTCTTACCCTCATTGACCGCAAGACCCATCTGAGCCGCTTCCTTCTTGATGCTTACAAAAAAATGTAAAGATCTCGGCTACTGTGGATCCAGTTAGTTTTGTCAGACTAGACTGTCTTCGAATTACGACTTTCAAACGATGAGCGCAAGTGTCGGATTGCAGGCGTAAACAGTTTGACAATTTGTGAAGCATTGCAGATCACAAATCGACACCTTTCCACGTCCACTTCTCCTTAAGTAGTACTACAATCTGCGATGAACCTTGGTCTCAGTCAACAACCCCCTTCGGCTAACATCATCTCCCGCTAACTACCCCCCAGTTTTCCAGACCAAATTGGTGAGTCATTCCGCTCAGTAAACGACAGGTGCTTAAATCTCCTTGTTTTTTTTAAGTGAATTCACTTCTGTAATCGGTTGCCTGTTGTTGAAATAAAGCAGACTAGTTTCAAACAAGAACAATTTCGTGTACCATCCACATCACTCCATTTGTTTTATTTCGTCCAATTGAGTCACGCCTCCGTGCCCTTTGACCTAAGATAAGGCGAAGAAAAGAGATTCAGACGAGTGCAAAGAACAAAACCGATTGTAAACAACCGGAACATGATAGACACATTTTATTTGTTGATTGTGAGATCCGGCTTTGAGTACAATTGGGTGACGGACGGTGACTGAAATCTCTCCACTTTTGTTGCCGACTGTGGAAACCTGCCCATTAACATTTGGTTAACCTTTCAAAAAACAATGCAAAACTACACAACTCGGTGTGACTTATTCCATTAAACTTTAACAACAGGTTCTGTGCATGTCAACCTCCGTGCCGTGCTTGTTTTGCAACGCGCCAGTCACGGCGCTTAACGTCAGCTGACATAAAGTGGACAGTTTAAGGCCTTCTGCACTTTTTGCTTGTTTCGTACATGTCGCCCTAGTTGAAAGCAGAAACCCCCTTCCCATCATACAGTCACAATTTTACTTGTCTCGTTTTTATTTTCGGAAGCTATGCAACAAGTCAACTTTGTGGGCAACATAAAATGCTTGTCACATTTCCTCACTGGCAGCAGTTGGCCCCCGCCAAGGTCCAAAAGCATGCACAAGCCAACAGCAATTAACAACTGGTATCGCTTCTGTCTGCCATCTACGAGCGTCATCACTCATCGCAGATGATGAAGGACAGTGTCCGGCCAAAAGATGCAAACTCACTGTTCTGCACTATTCGAATAGTTTCAAAACGAGATTAACCTGTTCTCAAGATGAAAATCGATTTGAATTTCATTGATTTTTGCTCCGAAGACGAGGCAAAGCGGAGTGAAATACAAATTGCGTAACATCAACGGAACGCCATACACGACTACAGTCATTGCCGTCGACGCGGACGTCACAAACGTGGCGCTCATCACCGCGATTGTCGGATGAAGCCTTATCTCGAGTGCAAACTCATTAATAATACATTTCATGCGAGATGTGTGTGTGTGTGGGTAAATGAACAGCTGACGGGTGGTGGTTGTTCGAATTGACCCTCGAGACTAACCGAATGGTCACTCAACCGCTGTAAATTAATTGAACTTTTTTTTCCATATGGAAATGCACCGAAAAGCTGCTTAAACAAAAGACACTCTTGGCGGGCAACGCTATGCGACCAGCGACCGAATATGTTAATTTTGTTTAATTTCTTTCCGATCCCAAAATGTTGTGCAAGCGCACTCTCGCCTGGGGAAACCGGTAAATAGAATGACTATCAAATGAGGTGCAAGCGGGCACACAATAATGGGGGCCATAAATTCACACAACTCGTTCCAGGGCGGTGAATTAAAAAGAAGCCATATGTTTGGTGTGGCAGAACGTTGCAACAGATTCTATTTTTGTTCAGAAAATCTGGTTCAAGTTTGTCTTTTTGGGTCGCACTTTCTGGATATTTTAGTAAGTTCTTCGAATGTACTGGATGGCGCAGTTGGTTGGATGCCACTCGGCTGCCCTTTGTTAGAGTGGTCCCCGGTTCGAATACCAGTGAAAGCAATGCTTTTATCCGGTTTTCAAATCTGGTCCAGTCACAATTTGCCGTTGGGATCAAATTAACGGCACTATCACTGGAGTTGTCGATCAGTGGTAGTAGTCCGGCTATAGGTATCACAAGGGTGCTGGCGATTTAGCTGTCAGGCCACTTACCTACCTACCGAGGTTGCTGCTGGTAGTACACTGAAGCAGTTTTGAGTCTGAGTGCTCCAGTCTAGCGTCAAAACCACCTCAGACAAATAAACGAACAAAAAAGAAGTTCTTGAAGGCCGATTCTGGTGTGTTGTTGTTTTAAAACGTAAAGATTTTTCGATATGCGATCATTTTTGACACACATAATACACCGCATCCAAATTCAATATTTCGGGAAAGAAATTTCGAAATTAAATTTTCCGTTTCCACTGGAATTTTAACATTTCAAATGACATCTAGTGTCAGAATTGATTACTGATATTTCAATTTTTATTGGGATTACTCGAATCAAATCACTTGAAATAAATTATTGTTTTGTTGACAGCTGTTTTTTTGTTTATGTCAGTGGGCTGAAAAGTGAATAAATGACGTGGTGAATTTGGAAAGAGTTTAGTTCGATTTGACAAACTTGCAAATACAGCGACGAAATTGAACATTTCGCTGAAATCCAATAATTCGAAATGCTGTAAAATGTATTGCGAAATGCTGAACATTTGTGCTGAAATGTTGAAACTAGCCGAAATGTTGGATTTAGGTGCGGTGTAAACGTATTATTACGCTTATTTATAATCTGTAACTATCCACAAAAATAATCTACTACTACTATCATTATTCCAATAAATTAATCTAGTCCCATCAGATTGTCACTTGTAATTATCTCTTACAATGTTGATCCTCGATCGCTTCATCATTGCACCATGGAATTACAATAAAGTTGGCGAAGGGACTGTAACCTACTTCGTTTGCGACAATAGGCAGAGACGGCAGCAGCAAAAGCTCCCGCTGTCTGAAGAGAGAAAAGTCAGCCGAGGCTTACGTTTACTTCGGACTGTAATTACTAGCGGTAATCAACATCGTGACCACAGGCAGCACAGTCACGACAGGTTGCTGCAAAAAAATGTATTTCATTGAAATATTTTTCCTTTCGTAAGAATGATTGATGATCACTGATCACTGATCGAATGTTGTGGTAATCGTGTCATCACTTTCTATCCGTCACCTTAGAGTATGATTGGTAGATGTGTTGGGGACTGGGAGAAGCACAATTGTCAGACGTACAGGAAAGGGTCTTCCTTTCCTTAGATACTCCATTGAGGTCGTTAACACTAAATTGTCTTGTCAAAGACGTAGTGCTTTTTCTTTGCACGGCACAGAATGTGAAGAATTTGGTTTCATTCAATGCAACCGATGCCGCATTGGATGCCAAGCTCGCAATTTGGTCTCGCTTTCTTTCAAATGTTCACAATAGAGAGATCTGTTTATCTGGTTAATCGTTAGACAGTTCACTTAACCTTCCCTACTCTATAATCACTTTCTGTGAAATGTTGTGAATATTGCCATCGGTGGAGTTTAGTTTGTTTCCACTAGATGGTGTTGATTGCCCCCAGAGGGCTGTAGTCAGCATATCCGTTCTGTTCTTTGGACGGTACATTCGAAGTGTTAGTGAGCTCGAAAACATTTAACTAACATCATGATGACCTCATGATTTAGCTCATCCCGGAAAGAAATCTCACATGTGCTAGAACCACATCAGACAAAGAATACCTATAACGAAACTAGCTAAGTCGAGCCACCGAATTGTACTCCTTACTAGAAGCCTTACAGGGAGTGGCATGTCTTTCCCTTGAAATTGAATTTTTGCTCCTGTTGTAGTACTCTTTGAGGATAGTCAGGAGACACAAGGATGGATCGACGACGGCTCCATCTGTTTCGAATGACAATGCTCAGGGAGTGGGTGGAGCACGGTGGTCAGAAAGTCATTATTATACCTCCGCGGAACGAAATGATACGCTTTACACTTGAACAACGTTTGGGAATATCGAAAACTTATTTCCAAAGTGAGTCCTGTGAGTGTAGTCCAGTGTAAACAGTTCGTTTTTTGAAAAGAATAAGTTTTGGGCAATATTAATCAACCACCGCGACTGCTGTACGCAAGTTTGTGCAAAAAGTTCGTGAGACTGGTATGCTAGTGGACAACACTCATGGTTCCCATCATCGTACGGTGCGCACAGATGAGAACGTGGCTGCTGTAGTACCGATTGTGGAGTGGTGCGGCTTGCAACAACGTTTCCACGGCGGGCGTTACAGAGCCATGTTAACCGACTTTTTTTTTGACTGAAAATACATTGATTTTGACGACCTCTGGTTCATGCTAGATGGCGCGCTAAGCTACACAGCCCAAGCCAGAATCAATCTTTTGCTCACCAAAACGTGTTATGAGCCGTCTTGGCAATGTCAAATTACCTCCTCGGAGCTGCGATTTGACACCTTTGGACTTTTATTTTGTGGCGGATCGATGTTATGCCAAGAATCCGCAGACGATACAAGCACTTAAGGCCAATATCCAAGCAATCAGAGAACTACAGCCCAAAACTATCAACAAGGTCGTAGGGTGACAGAATGCGCAACTGCGAAGCCAGCCGAGACTGCCACATGAACGACATTGTATTTCATAATTAATGGGAATGTGTCTTCTTACTCATAAAACCATAATACATGGAAAAAAGTTAATTTTGTTAATTCGATTGCATTTTTAAAAAGAAACTTGTATTTGGCCCACTCTGTACTTGGGTTAAGAAAGACCGCTTCTAATTATGGATCACAATTAAGGGGAAATGCATACATTACGTGAAAAATGAATTCATTTAAAATAACTATTCCCTTCAAAAATTAAAATCACTTGCTTGTAAAACTTACATCAGAGTTTTTAGAAACAAATGATTCAAAGCACTTTGCAAGTCGTAACCGGTTCATACAACCATGCCACGTGAACAAATGACGTCGAACCAGGCGAACAAGTAACCAGCAATTATTTGTAATTGAGTTTAACACCGAAGAAGCTATAGGAATGATTCTGATATCAAATACAAATAAACACAGCACACATACGCGTATCTGTGGAATAATCACAATCAGGCGATTAACAAGACAAACGTGAAATTCAAACCGATTGTTATTCGTGTTCTCTATGAATGTAGCCCTCGTGTTTGCATAGGCATGTGAATATGTATGGGTGATGATGAATAACAATAATATTAGATTACTTGAAATGTAAACTACTTAGGTGTGGAATGGCTAGTGACTCCAATCACTGATAGGGTGTTTAGGGGGCTCAATTTTCTTAAGACTTGCAATTGTTTCACTGTATGACATACATTCTGGGGAACATAATTCAAACGGGGATGATGGTCGATACGTTTTCATGTACTTGCAACTTTCCAACTCAATTTTGAAGCGATTCCTTGCTAACAGCTGTTTATTCGAGCTCAAGAGGCGGTAACAGTGCCATCCCCCGTTGGTCCTGTGGCTAACGCTGCGTAGAAAAGATACCAAAATACCTGATATTTAGTCGCAGGAAGGGCGCTTGTTAGTAGGACTCTTTACCGGACACTGTGCTGTGCTGCAAGCATGCATTGCGATTGAACATGCCGCACAACGACTTTTGCAGGAGCTGTAGAGATGGAGAAGAAATATAATCTGCTAATGCACAGGCCAGCAATTCCTTGGAAAGTTCTTCTTCGTAGAGCTGTTGGACTGGAGCGGTGTAGAACAGAAAAAACCGCCTAAGAGACATTAACGAATCGGAATGGTTTTAGAAGTAAAAGAAGGCCTCACACTTGACAATCATCCCCTACTAAGGGCACAATGGACCCAAAATGTTGGTCTAATCGACCCGCGGCTGCAAGGTCTTAAGGACACCCGTGTAGCTACCCCCGAAGAACCAAGCTTACTCTATAAAGAACTGTCGGCGTTTTAAAAATATGCTACTTGTACTAAACCAGATGCGCACTCTATGTACATCTCTTTTGACATTTCTTGGTGCTACAGAAAAACTCACCGATTAATCGCTAGTCTAACGTCTTTGAACCCGGATCGTGCGACTCTGCCGCTTACCCCTGTCTGATATTTTCACGATGAATATTACTGGACAATACAAATTAAAAACCAGAGCGAAGTGGTTCTTTTTTCCCAATCCTCCCAACAGAACTTGTATTGTCCCTCACCAGCTCTACAGCGCAGGGGCACGGACAATTTTAAAAGTGGTGATCTTTGTGAGACCTTTGGAAAAAGGGACCATATCACAGTGATCAAGTCTACGAAAGTCAGTTGGATTATCTTCTTCCTCCTACAATCCAGGATGGACCTAGCCTTCCAACAACAAGTTTCCCAGAAAGCACGACATTTTATTAGATGCCTCGTAATTTTAAAGTTCTTTGAGGTCCTTCTCCAATTGTGTGTCCCGTCTTTTAAACGCAAGCTTTCTCTGTTGTCGGATACAACGCTCTTCCGCCAAGTTATACTTGTGCTCTACACGACCTAGTCAACTTAGACGCTGTACCTATAGTCGTCCGATAAGACGTTAGTTCAAAATTTCTTCTCTAGATGCCCTCAATGTAAACAGGACCAAAGATCGTCAGCAGAACTATTCCCACGAAAAAAACCAAGGTTTCTTTACCCGTTGACCACAAACTCTGGGGAGTAAAACGCAGAAATCTACTACAATACGATATATAACAGCTGATCCCCGTACTTCACCGAATTTGATGGATAATGACGATACAAGTCCAAGGCATACATGCAGAAAAAACACAATTTGGTGTACGCAATTTGGACTGATGTTAGTAGTCAGACAACAAGACCATCTTCCCTCAACGAATCTCCATCGGAATGCCCCTTGCTACGCGGGACAGCTACCAATCGCCGAATGCAAATGCCAAACTAATCTGGCCCAGACTGAACTCCAAGCACCGGCTGTCACCAAATCGATTTAGTCACGTGCTTGGTGTCATTACTGAACGCCGCCTTCGAGAAGAACACGTCAGAAAGCTAGACAGTGTGGCGGCGAACGACATCTAGAGAAACTACATGCATGAGGAGGAGATTTTTTCAAGTTCAAGTGATCTTGATCTTGAAACTTTTTTTTTTAAAGTGATCAATACTACGTGACGTCCGAGCACAACTCGTACTTTTTCCGTTATTCTTTCACTCAGTTCATTAACTTATATCTTGCGTCAAGCATTAAAGCGATTTATTTTTTCATTGTCGTTGAACACGACATGCATTCATTTTCCCGACACAGCAAGCCTAGGCAATTAAAATTAATTGTTTAAACAAACTGACATGTGGGTAGCTTGTATCGATTGTTCATTTCTGCAACAGGCTCAGAGTTCACTGACACTTCGCTTCTGAGTCGTAAGCCCTACTGCTGTGGGAATGTTGCTACCCGCTAAATTGTTACGCAATAAGACCTCCAACGAATTGAAACCAACGTCTCCTATTAAATGCTTTTGGAATGTCTTTCTGTCCACATTAAATACGTCCCATCTTAGATGTACTCTCAAAACGTGGTCACGATTACTGTGCCGTCTAATCTGTCAATCATTGTCATTCGCATTCCATGCACACTCTCACTTGACTCGGACAAACCTTTTGTTTGTCAGTTACTCACTTGATCATTGACGGATTTATTCAAGTTGTAAATAAACAAATGCAAATTTATCTACATTTGAGCGAGTCAAGCCCAAATACCAAACCGGGGAGACACCCATTACCCACCCTAATGACGAGTGTAGCAAAACGTTTACTGTGCCGCAGACGAGTTGCACTTGAGCAAGACGATCGCGATTAGCTACTGTTCAACGGCCCTCCGATTCCGTCAATATCTTAAGTGGCTAATTAGCCTCGACTACACTTTCGATTTTCAGCCGTCTCCATGTGCGTGTTATTGAAAAAAAAAATACTCACTCGTATCCTTGGAAATAAATAAGCATTATTTTTTTTTTCTTCATATAAATAAGCCATCATAAAGTTGTGTGTTAACAAATAGCTATCCGGCAAGGGCAGATAACTTTTTTGGCAATATCGAGGTGCCAGATAAGCGGGCGATAAGTATCTTCGCGATTGCGTCTGCGTGGTGTGTGGATATCAAAGTTCAGCTGGAAGCGTTTGACGATGAATTTCAGCAAGTCACGCGGCGAATGGGTGGGGTCTTCTAAATTAAATTACTTTTGTAACAAATTATAGACACCGACACTGACCCACACGCGTTCTGCTTCCGATGGCGCGTTCGAATCGCTTCGCATGGCTTTCTAAATATAGTTCTGCTGACTGTCGGCGGTTTACTAGGTTAATTGAAGTAGCCAGCCGTTCCCTATGATTTACTATCAATAAAACACGAATCCATACACCACTTGTTGCTGGTAGCTCAGAATAAAGACTCACCTTTGATACATACGCGGAGACTTTGAACGGAAACAATAAGACATCAAGCTAATTAATTAGTATATATTTCCCAAAGAATCAGATTCATTATGGAACCGGCTTTCTAAAGCGAATGCAAATCGCGCATTCCACAAAAATCTCTCTTTCGCTGGGCGAGTTTGTTCTCCAAACTGTTCTGTTGTTCTTTCAGTCTGGCGTCATTTGAATCAATTCAAATCAATTATTGCAAGTGTCGTTGATCAAGAAAATTGCCCCCCTGAATTGAATGCGATGGTAATTATTGATAGCATGCAATAGTTCAGCAATTGAGGGGGGTTATTGCAGCGGAGTGCGTGAATTAATGGTAGAATCATTAGGAGATATTTGAAAATACCACCAGTGGTCGGATGCAACAGGGTTTGTGACCTTTAAATGTTCAAAGCAGTGCGCGTGCCAACGGCAGAGAGAGGAAACGCTTAATATTGGTGCTCTGGGTTTGTGTGAGTGAGCGTCAGATGTTAAGCATTTCCGTGAACTTGTATACGGCGACTGATACGAAGCTACCCATTATATAAGAAGTGGCGTGCTTGACGAATGACAGGTACAGTCAGTCTGAAAAGTAAGCATACAGCATAAAGATGTTGGAGTTCTCAACTTTTCAAACTGGGCACCAAGAAAAATCTTAAATGTAGGGCTTTCTTATAGCAATTAGTAATGTACTTAAAACAGGAAAATATATAAGGATAATCCAAGAAATATAGGCAACGCGGGTCATGAACCAAATTACGCAAAGGGACCTTCCATAACATGGGGACTTATGGTAGCATCTAGAGTCCACTGATCAGGAATGGATTTATCAGAAAATGGTTCGGTTACCTCATGCTTCATATAGACCTCAACGCGCGGTAGCATTGCTCATATTTTGTATTATAAGTAGAACAGTCTCATGTTCAGAGCATAAACGTGATCACGTGACGCATGTACATCTAAAAATACGTAAAATTAATTCACGTCATCGCGGAACGTTCCTAATGTACAAGTACAGGTACGTGACACTTACGTTCCTACACATGTTACTGGAAATGAGCGAGTTTACGGCATTGGAATTATTTTCTTCTCATGCCAAATTGAGGTCAGATATGGCAAATGAATATTGTGAAATTTTAAGAAGAATTTGAATAAGAAATATGGTAAAAAGCTGTCCCCGATCGGCCTGAGCCTGGACCCACACGACTCTCCAACGATCTCCGGCTAGCTCCCTCAAGTTATGTGCACCAAGTTGGTTAAGGTCCTTATTCATGTGGTTTGTGTGCACCATCTTAGATGCGGGCGTGTTCGTTTGTGTTGTCCCACAGGCTCGTAATCGAACACTCTTCGGGCCAGATCTAAGTCTAGCATGAGATTCACGTTACAATCAATCACGAAGTACGGGTCACATTCTATTTCACGCACATGCTAATTTCATGTACGCACGAATTTCATTGGAGACTATATTAGGTACATAGATGAGCAATTCGATCGATTATTAGTTATAAGTTCATCTAAGGAAATAGTCTAAAAACTTCACTACTGACTTACCTACGTATCATGACAGCGAAATATGCATTCGCGAT
Source organism: Eristalis pertinax (assembly GCA_907269125.1). Taxonomy (NCBI): domain Eukaryota; kingdom Metazoa; phylum Arthropoda; class Insecta; order Diptera; family Syrphidae; genus Eristalis; species Eristalis pertinax. The sequence goes on from OU026149.1 coordinate 23,470,601, forward strand.
AATTCCATATTTTTACTCATGATTTGGCTTGCCCTCCTTAATATCGGATTATTGATTAGGTATATCGATACACTGGAGTGCATGTAACGACATCCAAATTTTCACCATCCACAGTTTGAGTACATTGGACTCTCTGAACCAGTGCATGGTTCCTCATGTGCTTCTGGACTATGTCCACATCTGTCTTTCTTCGTAGAACCGACGAAAATATTTGGAAATCGTCAAAAAGCTGCCTGGCTTCTTGCTTATCTCACAGTTTTTTTGTTCCCAATATCCTCCCAAGACTAGAAAGATTAAAGGTCTTGTAGAGCATCATTTTGATCCTTCGAGTCATGAGTTTTGTCAAACCGAAGCAACGGTTGCTAAGGACGACTCGACGTCAGATCTCTAAGTTGTGTAACGCGTATAAGCATCACCTTCGATGGGGATTACCGCGTCAACTACCTCATAGCTTTAGCTGTCGATTGTGATATTTAATCGCTCTTCTCGCCTCTTCGCAATGAGCCTAAAATCAAATGTTCTGCATATGTCAACAGTATTATTTCTAGTGAGCCAGATCTTTTGGGTAAATTCTTGAAGACGATGAATGCAGCAAGCTTGTGAAATACAAAAATAGCTCCAATCCAGGTCAGAAACTAATTCTACACATTCTGCACCGTCCTTGGAAACCTCAAATTTGTGGTCAATTTAGCAAAATATTTTGTAAAGTCACATGTACACCAAGTAAGGTTATTATTTTGACTTCTGGGCCATGCATGGGTAATAGTAAGACCTATGGTTGTGGTTATGCTAGGTTTATGTACATTACAACATGAAAAGCACCGTCGGCATTAAATGTCACTCTATTCTCTACTCCCCATTTAATTATCAGGGCAACATATAATTTGCTGCAGCGTATACTGCCGTTTCAGTTCTGCGCATGTGAGTCCTGAAACATAATACATGGGGACTGAGGAGTAGAATGATGTCATTAGCAAAAGAATATATTTAATTATAGAAGTGCAAGAACAACAAACAAAAGACTGAAAACAAAAAAGTATCGGTGATAAAACATACCCTTGGGGAACACCTCCATTCAAAATAGTCTGATATGCAAATCACACCTTCAAAAAACGTGTTAAATACAATACGTGCGTACGGGGAAAATATAGTTGAGAAAGGAGTTTGAAAAGAGATACCGTTATACATTGCAGCTTTATAACGAAAAGCGAAACATCCGTGTAGTATGGGTAAAGAAAGAATCTCGGCATAAAAGTACGTCAGAAATTGGGGTCAAGAGTAAAGCTTCAACCGTAATTCACTTTCACAAACTCAAACTTGTGTCGGAATCGAACAGAAAGTATTCAAAACCACAGTACATTTTACAGAGTGGCCACAGTTGCTCCACAAAATGCTATTATTTATATACTTCAGGGTCAGCAATAATAGGCATGAACGAGAATTCTTTAGGAAACTAATGATTTCCCTCCCACTTAAGTGAGCAAAATTGAACGAAACTTAACGAAACTGAGTGAAGTCATTATTATCATTCAGAGACAGGGGATTTGTCTTTCGGACTTGAATAGTATAGAAAATGCATATTTGATTCTAAATTAATGTCAAATATGGCAGACAGAAACATGACGTCTCTCAGACTTAAGTGGAGTTCCCATCTCCCACGACTGCCTTCATTGAATACAAACAATTTCCACATCGTAGGCGATTCAGTTAAAGGTCAAGATTCGTTTTGTATCCCAGTCATTCCATACATGGTCGTTGTCTAGAGCCCAAGAAGGTAATCAATCTCCGCCGTCAAACGGCGAGACCCTCAACATTTTGTAGCTTCCCAGAAATCTACATCAAATGATGATTATCTACACCTATCTACTGCCCAAAAGGCCTGCATCGAAAAAAACCCATATATTAATCCCTAATGAATAATACTGCACGTGATGATCAGACTTAAGTGAAGCCCTGTCAAGCATGCATGCAGCCTTAGATGCGACGTTGATTGATCCCCAAAATTATGCAATGCGTGTTTATTTAAATTCTATTATTGATGCTGGACTGTATGAATGCCACATGCAGTTGGGAAACGCACAGAAATCCAGCCAACCAATGATTGACTTTGAAGGCAGTCTCTGCAAGACATCGACAACGCTTCTCCACGGCCGACAGTTTGTTTACACAAATCTTAATTGAGCACTCACCTTGAAGGTCTTCATTCATCAAATAACACCAGAAACACACAATAATAGCCTCGACCATAACAACAATACGGTCTGGGCTTCGCTAGCGAAGGCATAGCAATTGCCAAATTCAGCCCGAGTGGGCGGAAATGCTACACCATAAAGATAAGGCAAAATCATTGATGGCTCAATTGATATGAGGTCAGAATGAGTGAGTGCAAATATTTCGTTTATCGAGTTCGCCCTGGATACAGCGAACACCATTTGATAGCTTTTGAGTAACTCTAGGAACTGTCCGCAGTCATGAACGTCACAAATGTTCATGTTTCCCAACTGGGTGCGAATGCATGGACTTTGTACTCGGCGTTTGGATAAGACTTTGATTTGTCGTGCGGGCAAAATCCAAAGCGACTTCTTTGTACTCAACCACAATGACTTGTAATCTCGTTGGAATTGCCAATGTTTCAGTGAAGCGGGAGAAACTCATTTAAGTTTAATGCCTAGACTAATGGAGTGTGCAAATATTTTCAGTCATGCACACTTAACGCGTTAATCATTGACCCGTCGAACGATACGGTGCCTCGGCGGCGAAACAAAACTCAATGTGAAGTACAAAATGCACTTAAAATGCAAATATAGCAGGCGATCATGACAATGAACTGTCTCAGCTAACATCTAACAGGGATTTTCCAAGCTAACAACTGACTCAGCATAACAAGTAACCTGCCCCGTGATCAGATGGAAATTCATTTGAATTTCCAAGCATTTGGATTAATTTTTAGCGAGCTTGAAATGACGGAGCACATTTTAAAAAGGCGCTATTCAAAGTAGGCCTAATTGTGGTGACTAAGGCTTTAGCTGCGAAAGAACACAGTTCATTGATTCTCGCGCACACATTTGGCATATTGACGTTCAAAGCACTTTCGGCAAACCACTTCTCTCCTGCACAGAGCTCTGCAATCACATTTTCACGAAAACTGCGTGTAAATTGAAACCCTGAGCCTGACCCACAACAAAATCAAAATACGTAACTAATTCGAAAAACGCCGGCTTGACAAGTCCCAACATTTACAGAATAAATTTGTATTGCACAGCAACGACCTCGCAATTTCGCGCACACACACACGTGTCCAGACGGGCTGTGTTGGAAGAGAATGAGGAAAATATCAGCCATCTGCTGACACATCTGAATTTATTCCGCAGAATTGCTCATCATTAATTTGAACAAATCTTGTGAATTCAATAAATGCCACTCGCATGGAGGAAGCAAAATCAATCAATTTGCATCTATTATGTGAAGCCTCATCTAACGTTGTGGACTTTATATTCAAGCAAATGGATTGTGGTTTCGCTTGGACAATCGCAGATATTGCGGAAGATAAAACTGGACTGGTATCACGCGATTCGCACTGAAATTGTTGAAGTTTGCTTATCTAATTTGCCAAGAAGTGTTTTACAGTTAGCCCGTCATATCTCGCCTGAACTTTGAACGGTGCCGGTCGATTGAACGACCGTCTACTGCTACTCAGTCTGTTGTGTGGGCAGTGTCCATTGAAGCCATTGAAGGTTCAATCAGAGATTTAGAAAGCAATCGCTGATGTAAGTCTGAATGTACGCACACTTAAGTGAATTTATTTGCACGAAATGAATGTGTTGGCGTGTGTGCTTGGTGATTGTAATTCTATACGTGTTCTAGAATCTTATCTATTTGTGAGGGCGATAAGAGCGTCGTGCATCTGCTAATTGAGTGCAATTTGTCGTCGATATTTAACGGTGGCAAGGCGTTACTTCGTTTTGATATATGTAAGCGAACTTTGCTTGAATTTTAACGTCTGTTTTCCATTGTTGTTTGCTGTAGATAAGAATTCCGACTCTTATTACGTCTGGAGTGGAAACTAAGTCTGGCACCAAGCTTAAGGTGTGTTCAGCGAGATTTGACGTTTGTATTATGTGTTGTAAGTAAAATTGAAAAAAAAAACTTTACACAAGGAAATTAAGTAAGAGCATTGCTCAGTGTTAGGAAATTTAATTGAAGATCGTCACTTGTTGATAATCCCTCTTTGTTGCCACATGAAGTTTGCAGGCATAGAAGGGATTCGTTCGATTTGTGTCACATGAGAATTTATTTTGAGGGAGTTTCGTGCTGCTGAGTCCGTGGTGAATAGACATCATCATCGGCATCGATGTCAATCCAAGGATAACTCTTGGTAACTGGTTTCAGGATGCCATTGAGTAACAGAACTCTCAAACAGACAACAACACATTGGTCGCCTGTTCTAGACCGCAGGGACATGGACAGTTTCAAAAGCGGTTAACGAAGCCCTTGTTTCTTTCGAGAGAAAAGTTCTTTGTGCTTTTTGCGTTGATGGGATCTGTTGAAGATTCGTACAGTCTGTACATTGTCAAGAGTCTACGCGTTGGACTTAAAGTTTGTGCGTCATGTAGAGAGCATGGCCAACTCTGTTTCCGACCCGATTGTGCTTTGACAACGAGTCTGTGCAGTAACGGATTGGATGACGCTTGGGTGCTGAATAAACACCTTAACTAACATGGTATGCCTAATCTGAAGCATATAGCCAGCTGAAGCATCCTGTTTGACAGAGCCCCACATCAACCTCTGCTTTAGGGCTTTCAAATCTAGCCAGAGTTTACGATCTCACACAGAGATCTTGTTTGACAGAGGCCCAAATAAACCTCAGCTGTAGCGTCACACAAAAAACAAATTCTGGTTGAATATTATCCACAGTGGAATTTTTGGCATGCCAACTTTGACAGATAACATTTGATACGTGGAAACGTCAAACAATTTCTTTGTAGAATGTTTTTTTTTAATGTTCAACCAGTCCAGAATTCAGTCATCCAAATATACCGCTGTTATCTTATCATATTATCTTGTCCCTTCACGTTTTTTGACAGTGCTCCAATATTGATGAGGTAATGATTAGAAAATAAGGAATATGCGTTGTTTCATCGATAACTGTCAAAGAATTCTTCATTACGTGTCAAATTTGTTGGTTTACGGTGGTAACTGTCAGCTGGAAAGCGGAAATAGAGTATTATAGCGATCTCCACTCGGGTAGGTGAGTTAATTCCTATGCTTTGGCTCTAGGTTTAATCCCTCGAATTTAATAACGTTCATAATTCAAGGCTCTACATCTTCACCGAGTCACTGACAATGTTCAAAGAGTATTTCTGTCTAGTAAGAGCTCAAGTGGTGACAAGGTTTTGGCGTGTTGCGGAGCGACAATGTGTCCAGAAAAGAATACGAACTTGAATAATATGACAAAAGTTGTTTGGGCAACCATCGGCGGCCCTGTTTAGACCTCTACCTTACCGTTCGGAGTTCGCATAAAACTATAGGTCCCATCTACTCGCGATAGCACGAACAATAGGAGTGGGTGTATGAATGACACCAAAAGAAAGTTTTTAAAGAATATATACATATACAAATTACACCCCCCTAAGTCGAATTCTCACGGGATATCGAAATTAGTTCGATTTAGAAAGAGTTCGAGTTTGGGCGATGTTTTTTTGTGTGGAAAATTAAGGGAAATGCCAAAAATGGTGAACAAAAATGTCGAGTTAGAGGGAATTTCGACTTAGGGAGAGTCCACAGAAATACTTGTTAAAGAACTCAGAGACTGTAATGCCACCATGGAAGTTAAAAAAAGAACATTGCTTCTAAGTTTCGTTAAACACTTCGAGCAAACAACCTAGTCTTGTGTGGTGCAAATGTTCTCTCAGTTGTTCAACGATCTTCTGATGAATTGAGACTTATTTTTTTCGCGGCACCACGCACACATCGCGTGCATGAATTTGCTCGGTCTTTTCAATAAGTGGCAATTGATGGCTCCATTGTTGCTGTGTTTAGAGACTGGATGTGTTCTTGTTTCATAATTGGCGAGCTGTGTCGTTCACCTAAGATGCGAGAATAGGCATGTGGCTTAACTAATGGTCATCCTAAACAGAGCGAGAATAACTGGTTATATTTCGGAATTGGTGAGAGAAGAGATTCCGTGTATTCCTTTGATGGTTCTTTATGGATGAAATAGAGACATGAGGAAGTAGAGAGAAAACTGGGTGAATGACGGTGATAAACTCGATGTTTTTGAGCACTAGACCGAATATGGCTGTTAGTGGGTGTTATAGTTTTAAGCCATAACAGATGTAAAGAAATAAAATTCGCATTGTTTCGTGTTTGTGATCTGTTGTCTGTTTCCCTGTTTGGCGCTACAATCTGAGGCGGTTGTGAACTTCAACCAACGAACCTCTTCAGCTAGGGCGATGTCTGGATTAGTGCCTGTAGGCCTTTAAAACTTCAAACAATCATGGTGAGGTGGTATGTCGGCCCTTTAGGCCGTGGCTGGTGACTAGTAGTCTCTGGTTTTCACAAAGGAAAGACTCCATTGCACCGAGAAATGTTTCATGTACTGCAGCATGGATTTGCGATGAGTTGTTTTCTGTTATTCACTTATAAGCACCTGTTAGCGACTTCTATGGATGTTAAGCAAGGCTTTAATACATGCCTCATAATAATAATAATAATATAATATGGGTGCCCCTTCAGCCCGTAGAGGGCCAGGGCCTAGCTTCTCAGCAACCACTCGTGTTGTGCGTGCTATTGTTCTATCACGAGTGAAAGGCACCTACAGTTTTATGCCGACCCCGAACGGCCGAGTTTGAGAAGCTTTTTCTGGACAGTTATACTCTTTGAGCATTGTCACTGACTCGAAAGAGGTGGGGCCGTGAAAAGTATTTCTTGTCGTACCAGGAATCGAACCTAGACAGGTGGGTGCAAGTGCGTAGGAGTCGACGCACATACCCACACGCCACGGGCCACCACATGAGTCATTAAGGTTCTTAAAAATTAGGCTTCAAAGACATTCAAGACCCAAACAGAAAACCACTTTTTAGAAGACGATATTTAAGAAGAGTCAAGCGATCGAACAGTGCCCGGTTTAGAAACAGCAGATGAACGAGTAGTGGTGTTCACATGGACATAGGGTGAGAAACACCGCAGTACGCGAGGAACTCAATGTTGAGCAGCTGCTTCTTCGAACGGTAGGGCTATGCTTCGATGATTTAGTCACTTAGCACGAATGTCCCCCATAATCACGACTTTCGAGGTGTGCCTTGAATGCGACCGATGGCCAGACCCAGACGAAGTCTAAAAACTCGCTTGATTTCGTTTGACCATAACTCCTGATGAGTTGCAGTTGATGGCGGAGGATCGACTGACCTGGAAATTACTTATGCGAGCTCAGAAGATGACGATGATGATGTGAATAGAAAAGACAGGTCTACTTCCTGCCTTACATTGCATTCAATCAGGCAAGAAGAATGAGAGAGCAACAACCATGTTTGCTGGAATTGTAGGGACGACACCGAGGAGGCCTTCCATAACTTCAGCACCTAGTTACGTAATGTGACTGCCATCATAAGACTCAAGGGTCCCTTTCAAGTCGGTTACCGTCTGTTACTTCTGGAACCATTTTGTTTTTTTGGACGAACGCCCAGATTGATTTGATATCCTTTTCGGAAATGTCCGTTAGTTCCTTTAAACAGTATTCTCGCAGGGTTTGCTTCCAGTGGCGGCCAGTGCAAGGCGGTTGCAGAGTAGATGTGGGGGTTTTCCTCTTCTTCTTCGTCCATGCATCTGCTACAAAAGTCGTTGTAAGTAAATTAGGAATAGGAAATAGGAAGAGGACTCTATATAGCAGTTCTTTCAACGACCCGATTTCTAATAACCACCGAGTGTCTATTGCGCTGACTAGCATCAAATTAGGACTCTAATGAGACACTACAATGAACAACACATAGGAAGGGTTGAATACTTGGAATCGCTAAGTTAAGAGTCCTTCGAGCCTGACATTGACACCACAAAGGGTCTGAGAGGACCACGGTTTCAGTCTAACATTGCCTTTCGATTCTGATTCTACGTCATGTCTGCAAAAGCTCATATTAGGGGGCAAACGTATCGTTTGAATCCAATACAATTTCAGAGTAGTAACCGATCCCACGTCTAAACATACTTACTTACTTATCAGGCCGGCGACCCAGGGAGGGTCCGAGCCTGAGCAATTGCTGCCTTCCATCGTTGATGGCCCTGGGCATGCTGCTTCCAGTCATCAAGACCAAGCTGTCTTGCATCCGCGATTACTTGGTCCTTATACCGGAGATTCGGTCTTCCTCTCCTTCTCGAACCAAAGACCCTCTTTTCTGGAGCATTGTTGTCCATGCGCTCGATGTGGCCGAGCCAGTGCAGTCGACGGATTTTTGCCTTCCGGACTACATCCACATCCTGGTATTCCATTCGCCTTCCTCGCAGACGGGAACATATATCCGACGTAGAACTTTTCTTTCGAAGGTACCAAGAATCAGCTCTGCAGTTTTGCTTAGCGTCCAACTTTCGGCTCCATAGAGCAGGACTGGCAAATTAGAGTTTTGCAGAGCATGATTTTGGTCCTTCGAGTCAGGAGTTTTGAGCCCAGTTGTTTTGACAAACCGAAGTAGCACTGGTTGCCAAGGGCGATTCTACGACGGATCTCCACTGTGATGTCGTTTGTGGAGTTCACATTTGCCCCGAGGTAGACAAACTCCTTTTCTACGTCAAAATTGTTGCTGTCGATCGTGAAATTTTGTCCAAGGTGTTGTGTGACGGAACGTTTTTTGTTCGACCAGTTCGTTTCGCCTGTTCTTCAATCGCCGTAAAAGCCTCCACTACGGCACGTTGAGAACGCGCGACGATGTCGATGTCATCTGCGTACCCCAACAGTTGGAACGACTTGTAGAAGATAGTGCCTTCCGTGTTTACAGCTGCCCGCCGCACTATCTTCTCCAGTACCAGATTGAAGAAGTCACACGACAGCGGATCTCCTTGTCGAAATCCAGTGCAAGTTTCAAACGGCTCAGAAATCCTTGAGCCGAACTGCACGGTGCATCGCGTATGTGTTAGCGTGGTGCGACACAACCGGATCAATTTCCCGGGATCCCGAATTCGGCCATCGCATCGAATAGCTCCTTGCGATGAATGCTGTCGTATGCGGCTTTGAAATCGATGAAAAGGCGGTGCGTATCGATTTAAAACTCACTGGTCTTCTCCAGGATTTGTCTTAGTGTGAAGATTTGGTATATACTCGATTTGCCCGGCCGAAAGCCGCACTGGTGCTGAATTTATGTGACTCAAATTGTATGACATCATTTTTGATCCAAAAATTCCAAATTTCTATCTAATCCCAAACTACACCTTATTACATCAAAACCATTTCTTTTATTTCAGAAAACGTCCCGAGGAACAAATTTTATACGCAATAAACGAGAAGAAGGACAAGAAGGGACCTAGAGCGCATGTTAATTCACATTTCTTCAAGCAATTAAGACAGTTGTTGCGTAAGTGCATAAACTTTGCCAATATTTCCAGTCCATAATTGCCCTCCAGTCTGGCACATGTGAAACGATAAACGTGCACTTCAAAGCGAACTAACAATTTAAGCTTCTATCTGTGAGATATTAATTCTATTTTGAGAACTAATTAAACTCATCAAATACGTCAATTCACCACAGTCTTAGGACGATACATACAAATATATTGATTGCATGCCGCGGCTGTATTTGTGGCTGATTAAAGTAACTCTCTGGAGTGACGATGAATTGCTGCAATTTCTGGCGTCACAGGTGCATCTATGGCACTGTTCTCCTCCAAACCACTTTCCTGATGGCCTTCAGCTGCGAAATCGCAATCGAAACACAAAACCGAATGCACTTCTCTTTAATTTTTCGAGAGCTTCTCCCTAATTGAACTGCAAACAATATCCAAAGACAATGCAATCTCTAGCGAAACAAATTCCATCCGACTGGGCAATTGCAACGTGTACATAAATATTTGTGCAATTAAGAAATAGCTTCGCCTTCCAATTGCGTAAGGCACTAAAACGGCTGCCATTAGACATGCCTTTTCTGTCGTAAGGCAACAGGTGAACACAAACAATTTAATTTGAATTTACATTGCCTTCGACGGCAGTTTGTTTGGTTTAACGGCTTCGGTTTCGGCGTCGTTGCCTTCACGCCTGGCGGCTTCTTCACATGCACACGTTGTCACATACTTCACATCATATTTTTTATCTAATTCCTGTTCAATTCCTATTCACTTAGCCATTCTCGTCCCGGGAATATGGAGCGTGGAAAGTGGTCTTCTCACCTTGATCGCTGGCACACTGATAGCACGATCTATAAGCGATATTTGGATGATACAAAACGCAACAGTTGTCGAGAGCACAATTATCGGAATGGATAAGGCCAAATTTAAAGTGGCACTCCTGCGCTACCTTGCTGCTTTGCCAATGGTCAGTATCACCTTGTGTCGAGTCCTAGCATGACATTCAAACTATTCTCGTCTTCTCTTTGCAGATATCAGTGGTGACCAATGTCCTCAAGTGGAGTTTGGGCGAACTCAAATTGAGGTTCAGAACAAATTTAACACAATTCTTTTATAAAGAGTACCTGACGTAAGTTCCAAGAAAACACTGTACACAGACAAATGCGCATAAATCTTGATTATCTTTACAGCGGATATACATATTATAAAATGTCCAATTTAGACAATCGTATAGCGAATGCTGACCAGCTGCTAACAACCGATATTGATAAGTTCTGCGAGAGCGCAACCGATTTATATTCAAACATCAGCAAACCCATTTTGGACATAATTATCTACGTGTATCGATTAACTATGAATCTTGGTGGAAAGGTAAGTTCCTCAAACTCGCTCCACTCGTTTCACTCATTCACACATTCCCCTCCCCCTCCCAAACAGACTCCATCGATTCTCATGGTGTATCTTCTGTTCGCTGGTGTTCTGTTGACACGGCTACGCAGGCCAACTGGACGTCTTACTGTGGAGGAGCAAAAACTCGAAGGAGAATTCCGTTATGTAAATAGTCGACTTATAACGAACTCCGAGGAGGTCGCATTCTACCAAGGAAACGTACGCGAAAAGCTGACTCTTTTGGCTAGCTTCTCCAAATTGCTCTCACATCTAAGGAAATTCCTGGAATTCCGCGTAAGCATGGGCATCATTGACAACATGGTTGGCAAATGTGAGTCAAAAATCATTTCACAAATGCACAGCAACTTGACTTTCAAGTCTCCTTCCAGACTTCGCTTCGATTGTGGGATTCTATGCGGTGTCCATTCCATTCTTCACTGAGAACCACCCGCTTCTGTCCGGTGGCGATGGATCACAAAGATTGCAGGTAAATTCATCTTTAGACTCGAAATTCGAAGTGCTTACTGATTCGTTCGATTCTCCTAGGCGTACTACACCTATGGTCGCATGTTGGTGAAGTTGGCCGAAGCTATTGGTCGACTCGTCTTGGCTGGACGGGAGATGTCCCGATTGGCAGGTAAACAAACGAAATTGACTCCTCAAGGGAGAACACCACTGATTGTTAATCCCCCTCTTTGATAGGTTTCACTGCACGCATGACCGAGTTGATTAAGGTCCTCAACGATCTGAACAAGGGCCGATACGAGCGCACAATGGTCAACAATGTGAGCAACGGCGAGGAGAACTTCGGACCAAACAAGGGTGTGATAGCCTTCCAGGATAATGTAATCAAATTCGAGAACGTTCCATTGGTAACACCGAATGCTGATATCCTGCTCAGGGAGTTGACGTTCGAAGTCAAGTAAGTTGAACAAGACCATAACGGTGGAATGAATCAAAATTAAGACTCCTCCCCCGCCCCCCTTTGAACAGGTCAGGAATGAATGTTCTAGTCTGTGGTCCAAATGGTTGCGGCAAATCGAGTCTGTTCCGAATTCTCGGCGAACTGTGGCCAACGTGGGGCGGTAAGGTGACAAAGCCGCCAAGAGGCAAACTTTTCTACATTCCCCAAAGACCGTACATGACACTGGGCACATTGCGCGATCAGGTAAACCCACTCATCAATCGAAGAGTCACCTCAGATTACCACCTCTCTCTGTACATTCTCAGATAATTTATCCGCACACACGTGAAGATATGATCCGCCTGGGGAAATCGGACACGGAACTGATGCAATACTTGGACATTGTGCAGCTCACCTACTTGGAATCGCGTGAGAATGGCTTCGACGCCATCGAAGACTGGATCGATGTGCTGTCCGGTGGTGAGAAGCAACGTATCGCCATGGCGCGACTCTTCTACCATAGTCCGCAGTTTGCCATTCTGGACGAGTGCACGAGTGCAGTGTCCGTCGATGTGGAGGGCAAGATGTATCAATACTGCAGAGAGGCTGGCATCACCCTGTTCACAGTGTCGCACAGGAAATCGCTGTGGCAACATCACGATTATTACCTGCAGTTCGATGGACGCGGCAGCTACGAATTCGCCCCAATCGACATGAGCAAGGAACAATTCGGATCGTAGAATATTTTTTTGCGCCTACCGTCCCTGCTATTCCCGTAGACCAATTTAATTTTATTCCCGATCTATTCTTCGAAAGTGAAAATCTACGTCTACTGCACGCGATCGTCGTTAGTTGGAGGACTCCGTGACGTGCCTCTGGGTTTTTCGCTGAATAAATTAAGGTTCGATGCTAATTAGGTGCTGGTTGATTCATTATAATATTATTTGTGTATACTATTGTGACATTTTAGTGAACAATCCTGCGAGTATATTAATTTGATTGTTTTAGTTTAATTTGATTTATGTCGATATGCAAGCTTATATATATTTAAGACCAAATATTTGGGTGGATTTCGATTTAGTTTACTCTTTCCCCGTTTCCCTCTGCCTCCCCTGTGTCGCTGTGTTCGACTTGTCAGGAAATTATCGCACAGTGTTGTATGTTTTTTTGTTTGTTTTATATTTAACTGTAATCTGCTTTAATGTATTTTTTTATATTATTTCAGGTATTTTTTTATGAGAAAATGATTGTATTTTCAGATGTAACTGAACTATTGTGTAATTTGTAAAAAAGAAATCTTAAACTTTAACAAATATAAATGAATTTAAAAGAGAATGTGTTTTGGTCTGTTTTTGAGTGTCACTTTTTCAAGTGCTGGTCCTTACTCAAGAATCAAGAATGATGTATTACAGATTACGCATTGCACATGTCCGCCATGTTTGTTTACTTTTCTGACATTTCGCCTACATCACAGGATAAGTATAGAATTATGCTATTATACTACTGCTCCAACCGTTACAACCACAATCCATAGTGGTACATTTATCCAGCTACATGTAAATATTAGGATGCAATATAAATTAAAGCAGGACATGAGGATATGATTGCAAGTTTGTTGCAATAAACTGCAGCCCCTCTAATAGAGTCGCTCGACTCGATTCGAATACAATTTTGTTCTTTTTAGATCAGTTGTAGGTGCCTCAATGAAAATGTTGTTGTGAAGTAACTGATGCAGATAAGGTTACAAGGGGTGGTGGTGTCGTTGAAGAACTCATCGAAGTCGTAGTCGTATAGTTTGGATCGTTGTAGGGAATTAGTTAGCTTAGGTTAGGTAGTTGGGCTGCCAGCGAAATCGCCAGCACACTTAGACCATCCATGTTGGTCCATTGTGATACCCATAGTCAGACTAATACCACTGATCGATAACTTCAGTGATAGCGCCGTTATTTTGATCCCAACGGCAAATAGTGACTGGACCAGATTTGAAAACCCGATAAAAGCGTTTTAACTTTGCTTCCACTGGGATTCGAACCGGGGAACAGGCACTCAACCAATGGCGCCATCCAGATGTTAGGGCATTAGTTACTCAAGGAGCTAATGTAACCAGTCCGCCGGGTCTTCTTTTTGGTGTCCTCTGATTCTTGAGCAACAAAGCACCGAAATGCGATAAACAGCTACGAACGGATGTCCCTGTGCGAGCGTTGAAAGCACGGTTTCATTGATATATCCCTCAATTACCAAACAAAATTCTTTAAGAAATATGGCAGAATTCAGTTGAAATATCAAATTGAAGACTTAAAACAGGAGATGTACGTTAATGCCTATTTGTATAAGTACAATAACAATTGCAACCATTTTTAGTGGAAGCTTCAAGTGGGTGCAATTTACAATTTAAGTTTACTTGTTTAAACGATCGAATTAATTAATGAGGATATCAAAGCCAACAGCGGTACTAAAGGATCAAGTGCCACACCTTGAAGATATTTTTGAAAGAGGCAATGAGGCTTGTTGTTGCTTCGTAACTAGCAATTTTTTTGTGTGGCCGGGCAGTTACCCCGACGGCACAACCCCCAACCTGGAGGGCCAGTTCCTTTTTTGTAACCCCTAGGACAAGAGGTCGCACTTATAAGTTTGGCAATTTGAGCTCGGGTGAACTACAGCAAGTACCCGATGGCTACCACTTGGAGGTAAAATAAGCACAATTGGTGTGTAGAAAAAGTTACAACACTGGGCATCGCCAGGTTGACGCCAGTCAGTGCCTACCCGATTCCCACAGCACCCAGCCACCGAACCGAATCATTCAACCCCAATGAAAGGGACGACGAAGATCAACAATTCCGTCCACCCGACCCGGATGAAGTGAGGATTGCCATATCTAAACTGAAATCCAACAAGGCTGCGGGAGCTGACGGCCTACCCGCCGAGCTTTTTAAAGCCGCAGGCGATGATTTGGTAAGGAGCATGCACCAACTCATCTGTAAAATATGGTCGGAGGAAAACATGCCCGATGAATGGAACCTCAGCATTGTTTGCCCGATCCATAAAAAAGGAGACCCTTTGAACTGCGCCAACTACAGAGGCATCAGTCTCCTAAGTATCGCATACAAAATCTTATCTGCCGTACTGTGTGAACGCCTAAAGCCATTCGTCAACAACCTGGTCGGTCCATACCAGTGTGGCTTTAGGACAGGAAAATCCACCATCGACCAAATATTCACACTACGGCAGATTTTGGAGAAAACCCAGGAGCAACAAATCGATACCCACCATCTTTTCATCGATTTTAAGGCCGCGTATGATAGCATCTATAGAGACGAGCTATACAGAGCAATGTCTAGTTTTGGCATCCCTACCAAACTCGTCCGTTTGTGTAGGATGACGATGGAGAATGCACGCTGCTCCATCAAGGTCGGTAAAGACCTAACCGAGACCTTTGATGTCAAAAAAGGATTCAGACAAGGCGACAAGCTGTCATGCGACTTTTTCAACATCGTTCTTGAACGAATTGTTCAAAACTCGAACGCCAACACCAGAGGAACAATCTTTCAGAAGTCCGTCCAACTACTCGCATATGCCGACGATATTGACATTATTGGAAGAACGCAGCGTGATGTCAATGGCGCTTTTGTGGGTATTGCAACGGAGGCCGCGAAGATGGGTTTAGCGATAAACGAGGGTAAGACCAAGTATATGCTGTCAACGAGAAAGGGCACCCAACACCGACGTCTCGGTCAGAACGTCACAGCAGACAGATATAACTTTGAGGTAGTCAAAAACTTTGTCTACCTAGGCACCGCTATAAACTCAGACAATGACACCAGCGCTGAAATCAAACGAAGAATAACCCTTGCCAATCGCTGCTTCTTTGGGCTAAGAAAGCAACTGGTAAACAAAGCCCTCTCTCGAACAACCAAGATAACGCTCTACAAGACTTAATTGTCCCAGTCCTGCTATATGGCGCGGAGGCATGGACTTTGTCAAAAGCGGATGAAGCTGCCCTTGGTTGCTTCGAGAGGAAAATTCTTCGTGTGATTTTCGGTCCCGTCTGCATAGACGGTGAGTGGAGGAGGAGATATAATGACGAACTATACGGGCTGTTCAGCGACATCGACTTAGCCAGAAGAGTGAAGATCCAAAGACTGAGATGGCTAGGTCATGTAGAGCGGATGGAAACCAATACTCCGGCCCGAAAAGTCTTCGAATCCATCCCCGAGGGACGGCGCAGTAGAAGAAGACCGCGACTCAGGTGGCGCACGCAAGTGGAAAGGGACCTCAACCAACTATGCGTGCGAAACTGGAGACAGCTAGCTAAAGATCGAGCTGGCTGGAGACGCTTGTTGGTTGAGACCCAGGTCCACCCCGGACTGTAGCGCCACCTTAAGTAAGTAAGTAAGCAATGAGGACAATTTGCTCCTTTCCAACGATTTTTTTAAAAAATACAATGAAAAACTCATCCCTTATTCATCGCTTTTATTCGATGCATTGTGATAAATAACACATTACACATTTAATAACACTTTAGAAAATACAAATGGAATATTAAAACACTATTTCACTTTAAATGAACCCATTTGTGTTTTGATCTGTATGAATGCTTCTCACTACTTGTTCAAAATAATTTAAATAACAACCCCAATCAGGCGAAAAATTGTTAAAACATTTTAATAATTCAATTAAGAATATATTAAAACGACTTTTTCTTCTTGACACAATTTTCAAACACTATTAATCTTAGCAAAAAGACAAACATAAGTTATATTTCTTGCATTTCGTATGGAAATTACATAGAGCTGTCAAATCGGGTGTCGCCTGTGACGTAGCCTGCGCAGAACGAACGAAAATTGAACTCCTTATTGCGGTCCTTACTGTTCTTGTGATGAGGTTAGGTTAGGTTAGGTAGAGTGGGCTGGCAGCGAAATCGTCTGCGCACTTAGTCCATTGTGATATCCATAGTCAGACTACTACCACTAACTCCCTCCAGTGATAGTGTAGTTAATTTGATCCCAACGGCAAATGGTGACTGAATCAGATTTGAAGACCGGATAAACGGATAAAAATCGGATGAAAGCGTTTTAACTTTGCTTTCACCGGGATGAGGTTAGATCAGTACGGGAGAGTGCTACAAAATGTGTAAAAAGGCAACGGCTGAAAGCTAACCTCGATTTGCAATGAGAATCTGTTAACACAGACCAATCTATGATAAGTAACACATCGTCTCCACAGGACATGGCGTGATCCTAGCCTTGATCGTCACAACGTAGAGCAAAACGGCAAAATCTCATGTCCAACATTTAAACAGGGCTCGTGCCTTGTCGTAAATCGATATTCTCCGAGCTTGGACATGGATTTTTTTGTATCCACAAAATTTTTTTCCAATCCCAGCCATTGGGACAACGCAACAGAAGACATCCTCGAACGAGATGGCGCACACAAGTGAAGAAGGACCTTAACCAACTTGGTGGGCCCATTTAGAGGCAGCTAGCGAAAGATCGTGCTGACTGGAGAGGCTTGTTGGTTGAGGCGCAGGTCCACCCCAGACTGCAGCGTCAAACAAAGAAGAAGAGATTTTTTTCATGTCATGTTCATAAACAGGGCATGGTTCATGTCCAGTGTCTCCACTGTGTGTAAAGTGAAGAGCATCAATCTGCGAATATGCATTTACTTACTTATTTGTCAGCCCCCCTGACTCATGCAAGTTCCATTCCAGCCTTGACGGTCTTGCCCACGTTGCTTCCAGTCATGGAGACCAAGCTGTCTTGCTTGTCCGCAATCACTTGGCCATTACAAGGGAGGTCTGGTGCCTACTTTTTCAATAACCAGAGCGAACTGAGTAACATCAGGATAAGCCGCTTTGTTTATAAGCGCCAATTAGTTCCAGGTAGAGGAGCAAATCAAGTGTGATTGCAGTCAGCCTTTCTCTCCTCGAAACAAGAGGCTCGGCTTCCACTACTCTCTTAGCTGGAGCATTGATGTACTCGATGTGGACGAACCAGTACTGAGCCCAGATTTCTACATTTCGGAATGCATTCACATCTTCGTACAGCTCGTGGAGTTCGCCGTTGTTTCCTCTCCATTCCCATCCTTCGCGGACGGGGTGCTCTCTTTCGAAGGAACCAAGAATCAACACCACCGTTATCCTTCCCGTCCAACTCAATATATCGGAATTATCTAAAGAATAAGGCTTTTGTAGAGCATGGTTCCGATTCTTTCGAGTGAGGAGCTTTGATGCCAAGTTGTTTAGGCAGACCCAAGTGGAAACGGTTCTGCATCGAATTCCCACTAGGATGTCATTCGTGGAGTTTACGTCTGCCCCAAAGAAGACAGACTCTTTAATTTACTCAATGGGCAAATATGAGAGAGGGCATAAGCCAGTATGATGGCGCGTAGGAATCTTTCAAACCATACTACTCACAAGAGATGAGTAGTATTTGCGTTCAATTTGAGTGACACTCGTATGCAAAGCATTCAACTTATGGAATAGCAGAGCTGGAGGACTTGTGCGGTGTAGAACTGAAAGGCCTCCTAATGTTTCTAAATGAATCCGGATGGTTTTAGTAGCAAAAGAAGGTCTCATAGTAGTTACAACATCCGTCAAGAGTACAATGGACCAAACATGTTAAGCTGTGAGCCACAGGCGTAAGGTTTTGCTGGAATAGCAAAACAGATGCGATACGACTTTTGCCAAAACTAGATGTGCAAGTAGCCAGGCAGTCGACACTCGGAATGTGAGCAAATA
Source organism: Eristalis pertinax (assembly GCA_907269125.1). Classification (NCBI taxonomy): domain Eukaryota; kingdom Metazoa; phylum Arthropoda; class Insecta; order Diptera; family Syrphidae; genus Eristalis; species Eristalis pertinax. The sequence continues at coordinate 23,489,173 of OU026149.1, forward strand.
ATGTGGTATTTCGAGAGCATCGTTGGGAGAATTCCTTGATACAACAGTTCAGATGTAAACTAAAGTTGTGATCACTGCTTAACGTAGATTGTACTCAATTGTCCGACAGACACTAACGTAGGTACGGGGTGTCAGTTTGGTGGACAGTACTAAACAAAGCTGTTAACTGTAAGGCACTCAACCGGGTGCAAATGTGTGGCCAGCATGTGTATCAGCCAGAAATCAACTAGTTCAGCGGAACGTTCAGCACCGCTCCAATTGATGCACATAACACACTCCTCCACCTTCATCCATTGGAGAGATTTGGCAAACAAGCAGCATCCAGCGCAGCTCTGAGACTAAAAACACCCCGAATGTGGTCACTCCTCCTTAATGAATTCAACTTTATTCCCAGTGAATGACAGCGACCACACCAAGCTATCTTCGATAATAAATTCTCCACCAGAATTCCCTCCAGATCGGATTGGATGTCTGACAATCAGACGCTGGATGATCCCCTGCGTATCTGCAGAGGTGGATCGAAGACGGACGAAGGAGTGGGTGTTGGTGTCTATTCCGAAGACCTCAATATTGCCCTCTCATTGACGCTGCCTGACCAGCACTAAATCTAAAGCAATCACTCTGTCTGCTCAGACTAGGCACACTGCGCAATTGGCAAACATGCTCGCAAGATGGGGTCCCATACAACGATTTCTTCAAAAGCTGAATTGGTGAAGAGGAGATAGAAACCACAAGATCACCTCCTTCGCTCCTGTAGTACTCTGACAAGCCGTAGGTACGCACATCTAGGCCCTAGGGGCCTTCTATTTGAACAACCTTAGCGAATTAAATATCCAAATTTATCACAATCACCAACTGATTCCAAGTTTAGGGGTAGATAGGCCGCGTGGTATCATCATGAGCATACTCTGGCCTAAGTGTGCCACCACAACCTAACCTAACCTTAACGTACATAGTTTCATAGGTATCTTTAGGCGATCAAGAATTTGATTTTCTACGACTCGAGGGGTACTGACAACCTTAACATATGATCGTACAATACAATTTAAGTGTACATTGTACAGGCACAGTCATTAAATTTCGCGAGCGGAAGAGACATGAGGGAAGTACTAAGCCGGCATCGTACAAAGCGATGTAAGTCAAAGCTCACCGAAGTGGAAATGTAATAAGTGATAAGAGGTCATAAACGTTTGAGTTCCCTAGAGCAATAAAGTGATAAATTCCATTAGTTGTTGTTATATCTCAGACCTTATTAAGTGGCGTTTAATTGTTTGGCGAGCAGGTGTATCTATTTTCGTATCGGAGTCATGTTTTGTTAATTGTGTAAAGATGGAGATCCAACAAGAAATCCAACAAGACAGTAGGGGCTGCAGCGATACGACCAGGATGTAGCCTACACATTCCTCTCTGCAAGGAAACAAACAATACTTCAAGCTGGTCTGCTTGCTATCAACGAAGCTGCTCATCGTATTAGGGACAGAAACCCCACTAACATCAAATAATGTATATTCTCAGACAGCCGGTTCTTAAAGCGCTATAGAGGTACACTTTCAACTGTAAAGCTGCCTGGGAATGTCCCAAGACACTAAACATGTTGGCAGGAAACAACAAACTAAAGCTGATTTGGGTGCCATTGATGAAAACCATGAAGGTGCCAAAACAGGTGCTCTGATAACCTTCATTGGGCGCCTCTCCCTTTATGGATTCAATAACACAGCAGACACAAACCCCCATTTACATACTGGATGGGTGATTAAACAAAGGAACCAGCTTTGGAACGACCAGGAGGGTATACAACTCTTAAAGGCGCTCATGGAACAATAGAACAACCTTTTGCTGTGGAGCATCAACAGGCCACGGAGCATGTAATTACCATCATCATCATGATCATCTTCTGACCCGCATGATCCACTAAAGGGGTCGCGGGGGTAAACCACGCACGAGAGATCTCCAGGCAACTCGATCCTCCGCCATCGACTCTAACTCATCAGGAGCTATGCCCAGGCGAGTTTTTGGACTTGGTCCAACCACCTCGTCCTGGGTCTGCCAAGCGGTCGCCTACCTGATGGAATCGCATTCAAAGCCCGCCTCGGAAGTCGAGGAGACATTCGTGCCACGTGACCATGTAATTACCAGCTCCACAAAATGGGTATCACCAACAAAAAAATCTGTAGACACTGTGGCCAGGCTAAGGAAACAATTAAATACATACTGACCGACTGCCTAAGCCTTGCCAGAGAAATATTCCAAACAATAAAATAGAACATCCGTAACGGGGAAGGACAATCAACAAATCCCATCTAGGAAAGTTGTACAATGTTTGAAGACAACACTAAAATCCTAGACCAACGGAAGGAGGTAGGTACAGATGATCTCTATGGTCGCAGTATTAGTGTCTCTGTGACATATCCTGATTTCTCCAATCCAATTCAAATGCTCACTATTTGCTTTCTTTGTGTCAAAGGCCTGCGTTATCCATGTTCATTAATGCAGATATACGATCATACTAACTTAGCAAGCGCGCCGACATTCTGCGTCGTGTGTGTTCAAAAACGCATGAAAAAATAAATGCAGTTGTGCTAGAACAGATTTCCGACGTCTATGAAAACACCCTACATCTCAGTTTTCAACTGATCGATACTTGGACATCGTAGCACAAAACAGCTCCGATGTCCAAAGCTGCACAACTACTACGTCCAAATATTCGAAGCTGAATTGAACAAGAATTGCTTCCTAGTGAAGGAGTTGTGAAAGAAAGAGGTGTAACCAAAACGGAAACACCGTCAACTCTCATCGGTCGAGTGAAGAAATACGCAAGCAACATCAAGTCACGGCCGTGATTACGGCTTCAATCGATTGAATGACCAAACAATTGACTCTGCATCTCACCAAGTACACAAACCGAGTGAGACATCGACTAATCTTCAGATTCAACCAAAAAAAAGCCACAAAAAATACATTTGGTAATCACTTAATTTATTAACATACTGATCATACACAATTCATTCAACTGTCTGGACACACTTTGTTCTTCTCCAGACCGGTCCAAATGCTCCTGGCACTCGGTCTATCCTCAGGCTGCTCATTTGTACAGTAATAAAAGATTTCCATGACAACATTGTAGTCGTCCGAAAGATTACAAGCTTCCGGTAGCGGCGGACGCGTTCCCGCCGCATCGTCATACGACCCCATCACATCGTTATCAGTATCAGTCAGGTCTACGATCTCTTTCGAGTCTGCGTCACTACTTATGTTTAATGTGTGCGGAGGACATAACGCAATCATTTCGTAAACTACAAGTCCAAAGCTAAAAATATCCGCTTTGGCATCGATTATATCTTCCTTGTCAATGACTTCCGGAGCTGACCACAGATTTGTTCCTGAAAGCAAAGCACACGATTGAGAGAATAGTCGCGGGGATGGAAGCTTCTTCGTATCCTACCAATATACTTGAGCAAGGGATTTTCCTTGAAGTTAACTTCACCATTAGCGTCCATGGGTAGGCTTACACCGAAATCACAGATTTTGCAAATCTCAAAATCTCCCTTCACGAGAATGTTGTACGATTTCAGGTCTCCGTGCAGAATCTTCGCTGTGTTGTGCAAATAGTCCAGAGCCTTGCATGTGTCGAGAATCACCTGAAAACAAAGTTGCTCATGAATGAGTTGCATAGGAGGGTGCGAGCTTGCATTACGTTTAGGCAATTTTTGGCAGGTAATGGTCCCATTTCGTCTTCAACTCGATCTTCCAGGATCATACCCAGACTGGTTTGACAGAGTTCCAGCGCAAGGGAGTCTACTCCATCGGCTGACTTCTCCAATCCACGATATCCCACAATGTTGGGATGACAGAGGTTCCTGTGTGGTGTTCGCTGTTATTAGATTTGTGTGTTCTTACAATGGCACATGTGTCGAGACTTACCGAAGGATCATCGCCTCCACTTGAATGCGTTTGTTGAACACATGATTCCCTTCAATTCGAGCACGTCGCGATATTCGTTTAATGGCCCAAGGTGATCGCATTATGCCGCATTTCGGCGAACGCTCAAGTTGGTAAACGTTCACTCCGGTGCCGAAGCCAAGACTTTTCATCAGTGGTGACGGGGGGATCTTAATTGGTGTACTGTTGCACAACACATTCTCTAAATGCATATTGCGGAGAACTTTTTTAGGAGTTTCCATTGTAAATGTATTATAATCAGAATAGTTTTAATTGAAACGAAAACAGAAAGAAACGAACACAACGCAACAGCCGGACAGCAATTTTTTGAACTTTGAAAACGGCGTTTTTGATTGTGATGTCAAAATTGATCGCTAGGTGGTGCTTGGAGACAGTTCCAAATTGAGTGTGTTCAGGAAAGTAAATTAAATTTAAAAGGGTGATCAAGAAGTTTTGTAAAATTGTGAAGCAATTAACTCTCAACAAGTTGTGGATGCGATTTGCTTGACGACAAATTGGAAAAAAGTCAACCCTACCGTAGGTCCAATTGCTGTGAAATTCACCGAAAATCACCGAAAAGCTGTCAAAAGCCGTTCCATTTGGTGATTTTTTCGTAGTTTTTCACAGAAGAACACTCCTGAGAGAGTAAACAATTTGCCCACCCTACGAATATCTGCCACATAAATTTCTGTGGGCAGAAAATTGAAGACTGTCAAATTCAAAATAGAAAAAAAACCGACATTCAATTTTCATATATTTTTTTGGCGTTTCGTGAATTCTGTGCATTTCTACGAAAAGTCGTTCCGCAAGTTTGTACGCAGTTTCTCTCTCAATGAGAGTACAAATTCTGTGCACAAATCAATTGGAACAGACCTCGTACTACAAGCCTGCCAATTTTGTAGTAACAAGTGTTCACATTAACGATTTGGCCCTTCATGCATGGTTATCAAGCAATTCGTGTCGGCAAATTGTTGAGTGTGAACGCCACTAAATACCTATACTCTCTACACGATGCAACAATGTCGTAGCGACAGTGAAAATGTGTGGCAAGGTAGGTCAAAGCACCTCCATCACGACTCACGTACCCTTTATTCCAGAAGATATGTTGCAGAATCATTCTAGTAACAAAAAACATGTATCAACATATTTGTCTGATGCCAACTAAAGACGTAATACAAAATTCTGCATCAATTTAATTTCTTTTATATATTTCCACAGATGCATCCACACATTTTCTTATTCAATATTTCACACGCACCCTGCACCACGTTCACTCATTGACATCACAATTCAGCCATCTACTACATCTAAAGTCACCCCCGTTGAGCTGTCAAAAATTTCATCCGCTGCAGCCACCAGAATATTTCTCGTCTTTACGTAATTTCGGATTTTTATCCATTTGTAAGCCTAATTCATTGTTATTTCAGAGCATAAATCTAGATTTAATTATGATTTTTCCTAGACTGCCATGGGAAATGCATACGCACTATATGCCAAGCCGGACGTTACACCAGATCCCCGAAATGAGCCATCATTCGATCCGAATTTAGGTTTTCCAAATGGTCGCAAAGAGCGTGTTATGATTGCCACTCGCGAAGAGATGGAATCGGCCAAAATCGCCCTACAAGATCGCGACTATTGTGCTCATAAGTTGCTCAAATATCGCGCCTGCCGATCGGATGTGTTTCCATTTGTATATAAATGCCATCACGAGAAACACGAATACATGCACTGTGAGTATGAGGACTACGTTCTGCGAATGAAAGAATACGAACGGGAGAAGCGATTGCTGAGCCGTCAGAAACGCATTGAAAGCCACCAGGCGGCCTAGAACAAACCTACGATGTGCTTGTAATATTATTTGCTAGAAAGAAAAAAAACAACAATATTTAGTAGACCCCAAGAACAAGCTGATGTTTTCTTTGCTCTCGCGAAATGACCGACGAAGTGAGGTGCCGTGAACTGTGTTGGCGTGGAGGTTGGAAAATAAAACAGAAACCACGTTTAGTCCAAATATAAACATCTACTTTATATTCTTATCTAATTACATTCAAAACACTAGTGAATTAATTACACGATTGACTTGCCGGCGTGCTTTTTCTTTTTGCCGAATTTCATCTTTTTCGTCGGCTGTTCGGTGGCAGTTATGGGCTCGTCCAACCGCTTGACTCCACTGCAGGAAGGAAATGGTGTTTAATTTGCGAAATAACCTTCAAATGGAAATGCAAACCTTTTGACAGAAATCAGCTTCGGTTTTCCCCCGGTGGCCAAAGCGGAGTTCCAATCCTCGTCGGTGCCCTTGATTGCAAAATCTTGCAGACTTTCCTTCTTCAGTTTCTTCAGCTCTTCCTTTTGTTTCTTTGAAAGGATCTGGGCGAGAGAATGCGTGCGAATTTTTAGATTGAATGCGTTAGAGCGTGCACGAGCTTACCTTAGCCGTCTCGTTGAGTTCATCGTCCAGAGAGAGGGTGATTGGGGCAAAGTCTTCGCCGCGATTGAGTTTATTTTCGCTGACCATTGTGTTTTCGATGTGCCCCTCGATCACGTTTGCGAAGTATTTTGTCGTTTTCTTCATGATGTCGTAGAATTTCGCCAGAATCTGGCCGGAGGGCATGTTCAACTCGGCTGATATGCTGTCGACAGACTTCCCTTGAACGCCCAACGCCAGAAGAATTGCCTAATTGGAGAGGAAATGTATGAAACTGTGCTGACCGCGAAGAGAGCTGATTGCACACACCTTTTGCAGGGAGTCGGCCTTGAATCCTTGTATCCGTCCTTGGAAGTAAAGATAACTGACATCGGTCACCAGGTCTAGGATCAGCCTGAATTCAACTTGATTCCTTGCATACGCTTCCAGCCTCTGAATGTCGTGTGGCAGGAAGTACACGTCCAAAGTTTCCTTGTCGAGTTCTATGAGGGAAAATGCCATCAATCACCCAAATACGCATTTGAGCCAAATCTTACCCTTTTGCTCCGTTGTCACGGTTTTGTTGTCCAGCAGCGAGAGAGCAAGGCTTATGGGGAAGTCTTTGAATATCTTGCCCAACAATTTCAGAATTCTCCGCCGGAAATCGTTGAAGTACAGTGCCAGCCAGTCGGCTTTGACTCTCTCCAGCAGTCCCTCCTTCTGCAAGTTGTGCAGCATGATGCACGAATGTTCTCCGGTCAGGTCGTTCGGCTTTTGACTAAACACACGATTCAATGGTCACCTCTATTCACAGCAGAAGGCGGGGGCAGTATATCTCACCTAACGTAGACCGGGACAAATCCTTGATTTTTCCAGAATTTCAGCAGCTCAGTGGTCAGGCCATACGAAGTGCCGATGTAGTCAATGTTTTCCGGGACCCGTTCGTTCAGGCGCTTCAACAGCGTCGGAAGCTTGTTGCGAGGGGCGATAGTTTCCTTCAGGAGTCCAACATCCTCGGCGTCTATTTCTTCAATGCCTGCAAAGGGGGGCGATTCGGAAGTTTGCTATTGCGAGTAAATTAGGCGAGATCTTGCTTACCATTGTCAGCTCCATTGGCGTCTTCACTCAAATTGGTGAACTTCATGTCGTAGTAGTCCTTCAGAAGCCGAATTGCCCGCTTGCCGTAGCCCATCTGGAATGAATGATCGCATGAAACAGACTTCACTCGGAGGGTATATGGAGCAACTTACGCGTTGATAGTTTGGATGGGTGGCAATTCGAACAATCCTCACCCCAGACAGCTTGGGGAACTCGTAGTCGCCGAACTGTTCGGACACGTTCCACGGAATCAGGTCGCCACTCGCTTTCTTGCCCCGTCCAAGCGAGTCTGTGATCGTTTTCGAGGAGATCTCTCCCTCGAGTGCGACCTGTACAACAACCAAGACTTCAGGCAGCTGGTCCTTGCGCTGGATCGGACCCAGGAGGCAGAACAAGTGATGAGCTGGCGCGTCGCTTATCATCTGCAGGTCATTCGGGCTGTTCTTGTAGTGAGACGCCACGTAGATGGAGATCAAACGATGGAGGAACGATTCCGCCGCCTTGTGGTACGAGAAGAGCGCGTCACGGTCGACGTAGTACAGCTCGCATACATCCGGCGTTGGACAGCCGGAGCTTATGTTCGGCACTGTGGTCGCGTCCAAGCAGAGCAGGTTGATGAGCCACGCCTCGATGTCGTCGCCCTCGCGGTAACGAATGGATTCGTCAAGCTTGATCTGGAAATATGGGCACCACATAGAATGGCATGGCACAGCCGACATGAGTTCCACGGACTTACCGGCGGTGGCGCGTTGTTCTCCTTCTGCAACTGCGCGATCAGCTTCAAACTGAGCGAGCGTCCGGTGCCCTCGTATCCATTGATCGTGGACGCCATGAAAATCAGGTAAGGACCCAGCATTTTCCTCACAAGCGGAAGCGGGATGGCTGCAGCTTCGTCGATCACCAGGAGATCGGCGGCGTTTAGGAGGTGAGTGTCGTTTGGCGAAATGTACTGGATGGTCTGTCGGTTCTGCCGATTTATGTTGATCCGGATGATTGCCTTCTTGAAGTCCTCATTTGTCGATCGAATGAGCGTGTAGTCGGAGTGCTCCTGATACTCGAGCACATCGAAGCCCTTCATGACGAACTCGAACAGAGTGATCAAATTCTCCGGATGGGGTGACGTTACGTAGATGTTGACGTATCCAAATGAGACGGCGGCGGCGATAGCCAAGCCCATTGCGGCTGATTTACCTCGACCACGTGCTGCTGTCAGACAGGTTGGAGGTCTGGAGGTAAAAAAAGAAGAAAACATGTGCTTTACAAACGAAATGCGCTTTGGAATGGTGCCTTACTTCAGCTGCTTCTCTGCCAGTGCCTCAATGAACTGTGCCACTGCCTTTGCCTGGTCGTAGGTCTTGCAAAGATTCACGAGGGGCCCAGCTGGTGGTGTGTCCCTCAGATTATCCTTGAGATCCACGAGCAACTCGTTATTTTCAGACTTTCCAATATCCGCTGGCTTCAGGGAAATGAGAGGTTATTCACTCAACCAGGTGGCAGCGACTGTTTACACTTACATTCACTGGATTCACATTGATTGTCTTCGAGCTCAGTGGGAGCACAGTCAGATCATCGTTCACCACTAAGCAGCGTTTGCAGTCGGCCAGCGAAAGGATTAGACGTTCATTGAATCTACAGGTGACTGTTTGATGCGCCTCCGTCCTGTACCGCTTGTGCACATCCATACTCATCGTGTACAGCTGCTTAAGGGAAGTCAAGGACTTCAGAAGCAAAATAATCAACCCGCCACCTTCGACTGTTTCGACGGTCCTTGCGAGCAGATTCGGTGTGAGGGCTTCAAAATCCTAAAAGAGAAGATAACATGTCATCATCAGGATCTAAGGTCATTGGTTGCGTTTACAAACCTGCAGCACGCACAGTCCATATGTTCGACCGAGAATAGCATGCGTTTCATTGTAGTATCGTCCATGGATTGTGGTTGAAACCCTGAATGTATCGAACAAGTCAGCATCGTTCACGTCAATCTTGCCTGCAGCTATCTTTTTAGCACGCTTCTTTCCATGGCTGCGAATTGAGGATGTTTTTACAATGGACACCTGACGCTTCTGACTTGAAACTTACTTGGAAATGGCTTCGTCCTTATTTTTGTAGCACCACAGCACTGTGGGCCTCGTTTTCACAGTCGATTTTGTGAGAATATCATACAGAATTGGAACCTGTAATCATGGAATTCGGGGATTTATACTTTTGAGAGGAATTTGTTTGTTTTTTTTCCGTACCTGGTCTCGAGCTTTGTCGCCGATAATGATAAACATCGTCCGGTGATTGAGTTTGACACCATTTTCAATCATGACGCGTATGCGATTATCAATCTTCTTCTTCACCATTGCGATGATTTATTTAATTTAATAAAAGTGTTAAAATAAAACGAAACGAAATTGAGTTTGTTTTTGAAACTTTTCACCGCCTGTCTGTTGCACGTGCGAATGTGTTTTGACAGTTGACAATTGTTTAACTCAACACATGTGCAGGTATCAGATGTATGAAGGCAGAAAGTAGTAGATTAGACCGGCTGATTGTAGAGCATGTACTTGTTGATTTTTGTTTGATAAATTGATGTTTTGTGAATTTTAAGAAATCCATTGGCTTTTAAATTTGCAGCACACCTCAGAATTATTATGGTGTTGTTTACAGTCTCTAATGGAACTCATCGACGCACAATGGAGTATTCGGCCTAAATGGCAAGGCCCCCAAACCATGAAATCTTCCAATCTGTACCAAAGGGACAAGGCGGCATAAGGTCCTACGGGGTCCTGCATCTAATGTGGAAGAACTTCAAATAACCTAGTGCGTGCAATTTGATGTAGACTGCTACTTGTACTAGCTGGTGAGAATAGTTGGTTGAGGCCCAAGGTTCCCCCGGACTGTAGCGGCACACAAAGAATGAACAGCAAAAATCAGACTCAAACTGTCTTCATAAAAGAACCTTTGCCACAAAAATAAATCGCTTTGGTATAAAGAAACAACTACCTTCCGAATCCATCAAGATTTTCGCAAGCGATATGCACAAATACAAAAGAGTACAGTAGAAATTATTTTTATTTTTGTTTGTTTTTTTGTTTCTTCATCATTTTTTCCTTTCATACACGAACTTATACACGGGCGCAGAGTCCTTAGTGCCCTTCCGTATCTTCTTCGGTTTTATTTGTCTCTTCTGCTGCAGCAGTCGCTTCATTTCCAACTTCTGTTGGACCACACTTAGTTCCTTCTCCCGTTCGATTCGCTTGTTCAGCTCCATGTAGGCCTGCTCCTTTTTCAAAGTCATCGCTTTGACCTCCTAAAAGCAAAAGATCATTAGTCTCTGGTTACAACTTTTATAAATTTCATGAACATACCTCTTTCGTCAATTCAGGAAGTTTGATTTTTTCCAGATCTTGAAGTCTTGGTCTGTTGGTCTTCCGTTTCAGCAGGCTGGGATGCGTTTCAAGCCTCTTCGCAATGTCAAAATCACTCACTTTCTCTTCGTCCCCATCGATGAAGAATGTGTGCTTATTTGGAACCTTGTCAGCATAGTCTAGCATGTGCAGGTGCGATTGAAGTCGCTTGATTTTCTTTGTTTCCACTGTACGCTTCATGGCAACATACTTGAAATCCTGCGTCTCCATGAGAGCCATTTGTTCCTTGGTGTGTTCATCGTCTTTGTCAAATTCACGATGTTCGCCCTCCTTGATTTTCGAATTGATCATGTGATGGTAGAATTCATCGGGATTCTTGTTCAATGCCCGCTTGTGGAGGAACTTAAGGGTTCTTTCCTTATGATGTGCATTGTTGGCACGAACTTTGTAGTCCTTTTTCTTCTCAAGTAAGCCTAGATGGGATCTGGATTCGGGCTGATGACGTTCCCTGTGGGTTTTTTGATTGCTTTTCGCAGCTTTTTTCCACGAAGACATTTTACAATAACTTTAAATTGTGCTATTATTGAAAAAAATAGCACGACTTCGTAAACACTTATAAAACCGAGTAAAAAACAAAACACGCGTGTGAGAGGTGCAAGTCAAAGTGACAGCCGAGATTGCAAACTTCTTTGTAATAGAATAACAATTGCAGGGATGGACTGAGTGAGTCAAATATGTAATAGACCAAAGATTATAATAGTTGTGATTGATTTAATAGTTAAACTTTGAATGAGGTAAAATCGTGTTTAGAAATATATGTCATATTAAACTTACGTCAATTAAGTAAATAACAAGGAGTATTCAATTCAATAAAATATAACAAGGTTATATCAGTTAGGCAGCGGAGTTATTCGGGACTATTTGGCGATCAGAAAATGATCAAAAACCGAAGAAGCAACAAGTCAGCAAGACAAAGACATAGAGCGGAGGTCCAAAGTGTATCTGTAGACATGTACCTCTGTTACACAAAAGAGCCAGAGATCGATCAAAGGATCTCCATATTTCCCATCAAATGCTTGAAAAAAGGCTCCTTAATCCGCCCTACTTCCCAACCGCTGTACTGATATTTTCGTCTACATTACCGCTAGACGGTGGTAGTCACATTGCTGTGAGATCCCAATCCAATCAGCTTAGACCACCTCCGTCGGCTTTGAAACCCTGTGTATACTCCTGTCAAATAATCAAATTCATGTATTCAAAATACCCCTTCAACAGCGCAGTCCAATTCCATCACGTAAATCTCTTGACACTTGCCAGTCTTCACCCTTAATCGTTTCACAAAAGCAAAGACTTCATTCAAGCCACGGGTCTGCAGCCCCTAAGTGGTTATTCCCTGATTCCCACAGCGACGTTGCTAAAGCCCACAATTGGTATGACGCCCGGATCTAATGCATGGAAATTAAGTTGTAGTTAAAATTACAAATCACAGGCTGCCGCCTTGGCAGCGTACGACGATCAGGATGTCTCACTTCCATCACCACCCTCACCAGCGGCAGCTCTGGCACTCCCCCGCCCCGCAGACCAGTGCATCCGTGAAATCGGAGCTAGAAAGTGATGTGTATGACATCCTAATCTATGTTTTTCACCGATAGAGGACGCACGTGCCGACACGTGACCACGCGCGCACGTGTTGCACCGCTGTGAATAACAGGATGATAAGCCCAGAACACATCCCCATCCCTTACGTATGGCTTCGCCGGAAAGTGGGTGTGTATTTCCGTTCGCCAACAGGGTACATCCCTTGGTATCGGGGGAACTCCACTTCTGAATAAGCAGATAATCGCTGGGTTCGCAACTCGCCTGCATGATGATTAAATGATTGTTCTGCAACGTGCATTTCTGAACGAGCACAGGTATGTAATCGAATTGTGCACAACGTCGTTCGCTTGTTATGGTACTGATAGTTTAATTATAACCTGTGAACTGTTATTTGCAGAGCGTGTGAGCGTGTTGTTTTAGAATTAGTCAGGGGTGCCAGTATGCATGTATATTTTGTGTAAGAGTGCTTTTTTTTCGAAAGCATTGTAGCGACCTTGGAAGAGTGGGGATACGAAAAGTTGTTGAGCTGCCTTTTTTGCATGGAATAGTAGAGTCTTGGGAGGGGCGTGCCTTGCTCTTTTACAAGTCGCTGACGTGCTATTCCTCTACACCAACTACTGGATATTATGAATAATCAAATTATTTCTTCATAAAGCCGACCACTTATGTGGCTCTCAGAATTGCACGTCTTATGTTCACTTCGGTACAATCGAAAATAAAATAAGTTCCGGTCAACAACGCTTCAGTGTCTATAGTATCTCTGTGAAAAGCTATAGTCCCCACATGCTTGCTCCTTCTTCTCTGGTTTTGTTGCCTCTTCTTCATTATTTAACATCTTTACTTTAGTCAGGACTAATTTTTAACTTCAGCAAGTGTACAGCGTTTATTTAGCTCTGTTTTTAAATAAATGCATTCACGAAAAGAATTTATAGCAAATTTACATGGACAGCGCAGCTGTAAAGTAATACTTGTTACTCCAAGAGATAGAGGTAAAAGCTCACTAACATAATTAGTGAACCCGGTTAAGGCCGTTGTGTTCCCAGGCATTGCGGGTAATACCCAATTTCGCGAGTAAGGAAGTGCCCGCTATCGGATAGCGGGTTCAAAATGGGCAGACAGTAATTCGGATAAGCTTTTCAAATGTCCTCTTTTTTGGATCCAAGACATTAAAGCTTTGGGGTTAAAGAAGTAAGAGTTGTGGTCCAAAAATATGTACAGAACTTGGTAGAAAACGAATGTTTATTGAGTGTAGAAATACAGAAGTTGCGAGCAGAAGATGTAGTGGCGCTGATATCTAATTATAAAGCCAAATTAGTTGTTGAATCCTTTATTGAGTTTGACAGTTGAACCACAAAGTTCCCGACTCGGACCTGGAAGACCTATATTTTTCCATAGCAGTGTAGTTTGTATTATCAGGACCTTGCTATTCCACAGCATGCAACATTGAATTTTTTAATACCCAAACGATCTTGTCTTTCGACAGAGCATGTACGATTGGTGACATTTTTGATAAGAACTGTTTTTTTTATGTAAAGGGTCTTCTAATAAAAACTTCCAAAATTTAGCAGTTGATAGCGGCCATATTGTTGAAGCTGCATCTGTCAAAATCACTGTAATTTATTCAGTCTGTGTTGACAAAGCGCAACTGACGTCAACAACACGTACAAATAATAAAATTGTGTTATGAAAATGGGTATTCTGTACGGAAAATGTTCCGCGCGCTTCACTTCGAAAGCTTTAGCGATGAGACACATTTCAGGATGAATGAGTACGTCAATAAACAAAATTACCGATCTGAGATAAGATCCAAGAGCGTCCACTGCATCCCGAAAAAGTCACTGTCTGGTGTGGATTTTGTGCTGGCGGCGTCATCGGTCCATATTGTTGGCCTGGCCATCGTCATCAACGGCAAGCGCTCTAGATGGATGATTACCAAATTCTTTTGTCCTAAATTGGATGATATGGACACGAACGACACGTGGTTTAAACAGGACGGTGCTACGTGCCGCACACATATGACATCGATAGGCGTTTCAAACGAGTAAATAATTTCGATGATAGCTCACACGTTGTTTTATTTAAATTTAAAGAGACCTTAATGAACGATCCTTCACTACAGATATGCGATTATGATCGACATATAGTCAGTGTCAAAATTGATTGTACGATTCAGGATCCAAGTCGATGTTGTCGCGCTCTGACTACAGAAAGGCGGTTAACATCGCTTTATACATTGGTCTCCTTCATTATTTTGAAAGAATTAAGGTCCAATGATGCCGCCATGCTATAACCAAAACAATCATTTGTGAATGCATTGGTTCCGGTGACACACTTGTGGATTGTGGTCGCTTCAATGCAAGTTTGCTTGTAATCCAAAAATTACATGATTCCGAGAACATAATTTTTCGGCCAAAATCCAAATCGGCACACAACATTTCCATATTGTTTCTTGTTTATGATCGTCCGGCTTCAATTCTCGCTCCAGTGCGGACGTAGGCCCAAATCCCATCGTAAAATAAGCCGGGTTTTCGATTTCAAGTTCAGCCTATTAACAAGTTCAGGCGGTTATGTTTTCTTCATTTCGCACGAATCTCTTTTTGGTTGGTGGCTTAAGATCCAAAAGATTATAAACCCGTTCAAACTTTTCCACGATACGATGAATTGCTTGAATACTGAAACCACAATGACGAGCGACCTCAAGATGAAATTCAGTCAATTCATCATGACTTTACTGAATATTTTGACAACTGGTTGTCATTGGTAACTTTGACAGTTGGTGAAACATAAGAATTGGGCCGATCACGGAATGCGTATAGCAAACGATTGGATGCTTGAACAGCAGCATCTGGATGACCACTTTTCACAGAACATTTCGAACTAACACTGAACGTCTTCAACGATGAGGCTCATTGTTCACTTGGTGGATAGGTACGTTAACAAACGTGTAAGTCCGCATGAAAGACCATTGCATCCCCAAAAAGGCACTGCATTGTGCGCAATTCTGGTCTGGTAATGTCGTTGGTCAACACTATTTCGAAAATGAAGAAGATGCAATCTTCTCCATCTCATCGATAGTTCCACATTTTGCGGCCCCAAATCGAAGATAAGGATGATAAGGAAGTCATGCATTTTCAACAAGATGGTACATCTCGGACAACAAAATCTTAAATTCGCATACTTTTGCAATTTTGAACTCGAATATTCATCAAGTTATGGCCGTCGTATTGCCCGATGTCTGGCGATACGTCATCGAAAACCAGCTTATCATAATTGAGTCCTACAGGAACTCCCGTAAAGGACCGTTGAATGATATTATACTCCACTCTTAATGGCAACATCCAACACTATCTTGGAATCACAAATTTAATCCAACACTAAGTAAATAATTCGTTTATTTTAAATTTACTTTCGAAACCACAAAATGGATGACTTTGTATTTCAACTGCGCCGCCCTTCCATTCACGAGTGTATTTCTCTGTTGCAACTAGTTAGTCATCGAATAGAATGCAGTTTAGATGTTTTGAGATAAGATACAGTGTCCCACTTGATTGCAAAGTATGAACGAGGAAGTTGTTGAAGTATGCAAACACATAATGACAACTAGGAACATTATTTGACGTTGTCGAAAGCCCTGTTTGAAGTCAATGAGTCTTCGACTCAGATAATGCTTGCAAATGCAAGACTTGTGTAGTTTGATGGGAATGTTGAACATCTCAAACATCAATCAACTCGATGATGTTATTGGGCCGGCTTGATGATGAACATATTTCTTTCATGGTGTACCTAGGCCAGGAAAGAAAGCCTAAACGTTTGAACAGTGTCGATCAAACAATTGCAATTAAATGAGGTTGAGTGGTCAGAAGTCATGATGAATTGCGAAGCAGAAAGCCACTTTGGTCCTGGTGAACACATTGTGGTGCCCGTTAAGGGAATGTCTGCTCTTTACTCTTTCTTCATATCCGTCATGTTAATTTGTTGCTCAGCTATTCTGGTGCAGAATTTCCAATACGCCGTAAGCTGTGTGGCTCGTAGCACAATTCTCACTGCCATGAAATTCGGGTCGAATGGGGGAACTCTATAAGCCAACTTATAGACGAACAAATAATGTCATTTACAGAACGTATTGTTTCGAAGTTCGGTAAGCAATCAACTCCGGCTACTGAAAAAAGTTCATTGTAAAGTCCGTCCGCTGAATTCTAAATGCCTAACCTCGTTGACCAATGCCCCACTCCGCCATAGATACGTCGATAGCTTTTCTAAAATCAGTCCATAAGAGTAGCTTACAAGTTCCAAAACGTATTGATGACTGATTTGCATCACGTACTTCAAGTAGTTGCCAACAAGTGATCCAATTACTTAAAAGACATCCCTGTTTGCTCTGAAAGCAGTCCTCATTCGTGGGCATTCAAAACGGCGACTTGGTGATGCACATAATAATAAATCAAATCGCGTTCGGTTTTAATCATAATTCGCCGCCCACACTTCAGAGGCTCTGAATAAATTATCATAACCAATCAGGATTAGGATGGCTTTAACCGAAGGCCTTCAAAGAAGAATGCTGCAATGAGTCCGATGCAAATCATGCGCCTCCGATGGTTTCCCCCTCCCCCCCCCCCACACGATGGTGGTGAGTGGTGACCCTTCGAGGTTATCTGCTCAGCGACACGTTATTAATTGCATTCAAATGAGAGTAACTCCTTTTTAAAGACACAAGAAGCTGAGCCGTTCACTCCCCAGAGACCAATCCGATGCTCACGCACATACAACAGCACACAGAGCCCCCAGAGCACGGAGGACGGAGCACGGTATCAATCAAAACAAAAAAACCTAAGCCAAAGATTTGACATGGATCAGTAATCTAATACCAGATTACGATTCAATGAAGGGTGGTTTTTCTTGGTCTCGTTCTCTCTCGTGCTCGTCCTCGGTGTAGTCGTGTGTCATCCATCCTCAGCCGGGGCCCTCGCCCCCCTCCCCCTCGCCACAGCCGAAACCGAGACCCCATTGGCAAACACAGTGGGTACGTCTTCGGCCTCCGCTCGAGAGGATGTGGGTGGCATCAATTCGTCCGAAGTATCGCAGTGCCTTTGCCGAAGGTGGCAGTGTTCAGTGTAATATTCCATTCATGACGTGGCACATAGGTACTGTAAAGGATCTGGCGTGTATATTTAGTGGGTCGTCATCGTCAACATCTCTGTCGCTCCTCGTCTGCTGTTCGCTGTACGTGTGGATAAATCCCAGCGAGGACATCGAGGGTGCCGTTCATTGTTGCAGAAAATAAGAATTTTCGCTTGATGGGTATCACGAATATATTCCACTGCCGCCACTGCTGCTGTTTCTGCTGCTCCCGCAGTCCTCCATGACATGCGCCCTCCATTTTTTTTTTTTGTTTTATATTCTCCAGCCATTCCCTGTGTACGAGTAGATTTCGGATACGTTTTTTTTCTTCCTTCGCCTTCAGTTTGCTCACTTCTCGTTTCGTCCTTATCTGTGCGTTGTCGTATGTGTCTCTAGGCTGTCGTTTTTATTTCTGTCAGGATGTACATGATTTCAGCTTCTTTTTTCTTTGCACGTCGCTCGGTCGGTGCTGCGATATCTCCTGGTGTGCGGTGTGGTGCCATTGCGCCTTCGTCCTTCTGATATACAGAGACTCACATTAAGGTTGACAGTAGCGAGGGTCAGAGGAATAAGCGAATTCACTCTGGAGAAAGGTGATGGCAAAGGAACGAAAACGAAAACGAAAACAAAAACATTGAAGGGATTATTACGAACATTTTACAAGGGTGGATGGGTGGCCGTGGAGTCTGAGCGGTGGGATCTGCAAGGCGGGTGGCGTATTGAAAGGTGATACTCCTGTGGCGTACTTATGGCATCTTTTTAAATGATAATTTATTCAGCTGGAGGAGAGAGATCTGAATGAGAGATTATGCGTTTTGTTGGTCGTTTTGTTTCGGGTGATAAAAGGCGAACGAAGGGTACCGGATAAACAGTACGACCAGCAAGCAGCGGAAGAGCTTCCCACTTGGAGAGGCCGAGGACATTATCATTTTGGGGGGAGGCTACAATCGCACTCGCATTGTGCGCGCAAACGAGCCTGCCGTAGTTCCTAGTTCAATGTTTATTGTGATGGGGGTTGGTAGTTTGACAATGATACGCCTTCCAAGCGTTGCCCTATCTATTCAAATTGACTGCCAGTGATTTGATAGGGGATCTTGAAGATGGTATCCCTGACATTTCCAAGCCCATTTCAGAGAGTTTCTTTTTTGGTCAAGTTCGGTTCTTCGTATTTTTTCTGTTCGCTTTTTGTCACTTCGAGTTTATCAATTAAATTTAAGAGGTTTGAACCGACAACGAGAATGACTTTCTATTCGTCAGATAGTAGGAGTGCCCTGTGTTTGAGGCAGGGATAGATTCAATTCACTTTGCATACATTTCGGCGTCAAAGAAATTGGATTAAATTTGCATTTGGGCCTGTGCATGGTGATGGCTTGCCAAACTGCTATCAAATCGTAGATGGGAGAGAAGTCACATTGACCTTAAGAAAAAATACAGTGTTTTATGCCACTTTGATTGTGTAACAAATGCCCCAGGGTTCTCACTTGCGCCCGCTATGTTTCCTATTACCCGAAGGGACTGCCCATTTTATGGTCACATCTCTTCGATCATTTAGAAAACTAGACTCCATAGTTGTCCACATTTTTTGAGAAAGATTTTGGGCCTGTTCGGAAACGCAATCTTTGCAAAGCAAAAACAACAAAGCATACTTTCTAAGTTTACGAACAAATTATTTCCATTTTTGTCCATTATTGGATTATTGAAGCTAGACAACAAAATAGGGTCCAGTGGCCAAAAACTGAAGTGAATTTGAACAACAAGTTAGACGAATTCAATGTTCTTAGAAATTATCCATTCCCATATTTTGTTGGATGTGTTGATGGAACGTACATCCAAGCCTTGGCGAAGCCCAAGGCGGGAGTTGCGCAAGGATCGAAGCTGGGACAGAAAAAACCGCCGAACTTCAAAATGTTGTCATATTTCCACATCGCTTTGGACATTCTTCTTCTTCTTCATCTACTGGCGCTACAGTCCGGGATGGACCAACAAGCTACTCCAGCCGGCACGATCTTTAGCCAGCTGCCTATAATTTCTCGCGCCAATTTGGTTGAGCTCCTTCTCCACTTGTGTGCGCCATCGGTTCCGTGGGCGTCCTCTAATGCGTTGTCCAACTGGTTCGGAGTCGAAGACTCTTCGGGCTGGAGCAGTGTTGCCCATGCGGTCTACATGACCTAGCCATCTTAGGCGTTGTATTCGAAGACGCCTGACAAGGCTCATGTCGCTGTACCCAGCCCGTTCATGGTTGACAACGCAAACAGGACCAAAGATTGAACGCAGAACTTTTCTCTCTCGAAAAGACCAAGCATTTGCGCCATAGAGCAGGACAGGGATAATCAGAGTCTTATATAATGTTGTTGCTTGGTCCTTCGAGAAAGGACTCTACTACTCAATTGCCTCTTGTGCCCAAAGAAACAGCGATTGGCAAGAGTTATTCTGCGTTTAATCTTGGCACTGATGCTGTTCGTGTTGTTTCCTTGGGAGCCGAGGTAGACGAAGTCCTTAATCGCTTTGGACATGGACCTCATTAAACTCAGGCGTCTTACTGAGTGTTGCCGAGTTGCCCTTAGCAAGGTGATAAACTCGTTTTCGCTTAGCGTTATTTCCCGGCACGGCGCAATGTTGGTTGGCTTTTTTTCTGTCTGAAGTGTATGCCACATGTCACACAGCTAAAGACATACCTGTGAAGTTGGGACTGAGCATGGCTCCAGCTTCTCCAGCAACCATTTGTTTCGGCGCCCCTATTGTGCTCTCACAATTGGAGGGGACCTACGGGTTCATACCGATTTACAAGCACGACGTTTAACTGATTTCAGTGAATTCTAGCTGCTCTATCACCCAACATGTTGGTCTGGTGAGTCACCAACTCAAGCGCAACCAGGCGAGTTTTTGGACTTGGTTCAACCACCTCGTCCTGGGTCTGCCAAGCGGTCGCCTACCTGCGGGAATCGCATATTAAATCACCGAAGTCAAATAAATTCAAATCATTTGTGTGTCTTTTATTTCTCTGCCTCTCAACAAAACACTCTTTGCCTGAACATCAAGTATTTTCTGACAGATCTAGAGACCTTGACTCTTATTCTCAGTTTTTGACAAAATTCTGACAGTTAAACGTCAATCTTCAGCAATGCAACGTCAGTTCGTACAAACT
The DNA here is from genome assembly GCA_907269125.1 of Eristalis pertinax. Classification (NCBI taxonomy): domain Eukaryota; kingdom Metazoa; phylum Arthropoda; class Insecta; order Diptera; family Syrphidae; genus Eristalis; species Eristalis pertinax. Next base: position 23,509,832 of record OU026149.1, read on the forward strand.
GGCAGTTTTTTCTTGTTAGCCACATTGTATCCACCACACAAGTGTTGCCCTAGAAAAGCGCCTTGCATAGAATCCAACATTCCAAGGCTATCCCCAAACATTTAGTAAAATAATGCGCCCATTCGCATAGAGCAACCTTCAGCACATTAAAGAAGGAAGTCACTCAATGATATCCTGCAATCAAGCGAGAGTCCTTTGTGTACACTCGAGCAAGTACGAGTACACTTCAAATAATTAATGAGACGAGAGGGCAGTCATTCAAAAGATAAGCGCTACCAACTCTAGTGTATCGCAAGTATCCCTCGAACGACATATGCAGGAGTACTACAGAACTCTCTGTGTCTCCTTCTGCGCTGCAGATCCTCGTGTGTGTTCGTACATCACCACTCACCAGTGGCGTATTAAATTCCGCAGATTAACAGATTCGACGGAACAATGGCGATTTAAATTTGCCATGCTAGCGCAGTGGTTGCTGCTGCTGCTCCTGATGGTGGCGGTGGTGGTGGTGGATTGGTGGCGATGCATCTTTAACCTGAAGCCGAAGCAAAACATCGGCGAAACACCGAGAACTCTAGCGCCCCCTCGTCCGTGTCACGCGTTGAAAAGGTTGTGTTGACATTTTACAATTTTGCCTGTCAAACAGTTTCAAATTCACACTTTGCCGTGCACTGAGTCGTGAAAACAGAACACAACACACCGCAGGGGGTGACTGGATTCAAGGGTTTTTGCATGCGTCCCCGCACCCTTTTCGTGTGCGGCTCACGTACAAACACATGTACTTCGCCGACACAAGCAACCCTCGGGCGAACGACGATTTGGAGGCGACCCTAATTTGACCGTAAACATCCCTAACATGTAATTTATCTAAGGATCGTTTTGGAAAATAAACCAGACAGGAATGGCAGTCCATTCGGATGTGGGGTCCTGGACATGTCCAAGAGACGATTTGCAAGCAAAAAAAAAAAAATAAATCGGATGATTCTTGACGTTTCCCCCTGTGTCGTTCATAATTCTCCTCGTCCTTCGTGGAAGACCGGAACTCCCCATCGAAGGGGTCACTGCGGGGAGATAAGACAAAGCACCGCTTCGTTCGAATCCAATTTATAATTTTGACAGATTGCCCAAAAGACGCTGGAGTCGGGCAGCCGAAGCTGGGTTCTAGGAAAGAAACAGGTCAACGCCGGTGCAGTTCGTCTGGCTGTGACTTCAAAGCCAACAAAAGGGGCAAGGGGGCGATGGGATGACGAGATGACGACGGGGCATTGGTGGTGTGCCGGTGCTGGTGCGCCGAGACTGGTGGTGCTCAGCAGACCGCGGCCGTGTTCACAAGCACCAATTATCGTTATTGGCCGTATTAAAAATCGAATGAGAAGCACATCTGTCACGCACGACCCGCGGCGTGATGGAGGAATATTCGCAACTGTTTCGAAATAGTTCGCTCGCACAGTGCGCGCCGCTCTGCTGTGCCGCTTGGGACTGCTTGGGCTGATGATTGAAGAGGACCGGGCGAAATGCGGAAGGGCGATGACGGAGGAGGGTGTTGACTGCACATGACCGATTATGATTTTTCAACCTTTAAATATGAAAATTATGAGAACACGACTGCTGACAATGTGTTAGGGCGTCGACTGTGTGTCGACTGCACAGATGGCGGCCTGTGGGTTGACAATTATTATCGAGCGTGGCAAGTTCATTGTTGCCAGTATTTGGAGGAGGACATGCCGGATGGCTGGCGATGCGATGCGATGGAGAGAAATAGTGCCAATCAGGACCTGGCGCTGAAAAGCCTCTTAAGGAGGGAATTGTGTTTATGATATTGGAAAATGGGAAACTGTGGTTTGGATGTAATTAGGAAGTTTGTGGGAAAGAAATTAACGGGTTCCTTGAGTCCTTTGTGAGCATCTGTTGTGAGGGCGGAGATATTTTCCACTTGAGGCCGGTACGCTTATGTGTTCACGTCTGAGAGAGCGCTCAGACTCTAATCTCACTTTCAGGAGCTTTGCCCAGTGTCGCATGCATAAGAGAAAATTGTAATAGACTACGGGTATTCGGAGTTAAGAGCGAGGGCTTTTTGCACACGACTCATTGACCAGGATACTGGTGATAGATAGACTTAAAGAAAGGACAGTTGGCATGGTTCCATGCTCTCAGCACCTTGTTCGAAAGATAAGACCGATAAGAAGAGACAATTAAACGAACAACAGCGGTGTGAGTTAGAGAGTGAATTCTTTCAAATGGCCGACTGTGCATCTTGGGCAGTGCTTCAATCATCACGAATGTTGGACTCGAGCTCGTTCATCGGTGGCACTACAGCCCGTAGAGGGCTAGGGCCTAGCTCCTCAGCAACCACTCGTGCTGTGCGTGCTGTTGTTCTCCCACGAATGGAAGGGAACTACAGTTTTATGCTGACTTCGAGCGGCCAAGGTTAAGAAACATTGTTAAGCCGTGAAAATTATTTTTGAAAAAATTTTGCTGCTGTTCGCGATAGTGCGGCTGAAGAGCCGTCCACCTCAACTCGTCTTCATGCCCAACAATTGCACCTCTCACGCTCGTCGTTGATGAACATTATGCATAAAGACGTGCATTTATACGCTTACAAGGTGCAATTGATTCAAGAACTAACACCTCAGTGGCTTCGTCAACAAGCAGAATTGCCGCATTTGGGCGAATGATAATCCAAGAGTGATTGTCGAAAAACCAATGCACCCACAAAGAGTGACTGTTTGGTGCGGTTTATGGGCTGGCGGCATCATCGGGCCGTACTTTTTCCGGTCAGGCAGTTACTGTGAATGCTGTTCGCTATCGTGAAATGATAACGAACTTTTTGCTGCCCGAATTGGAAGATATGAATGTGGACGATATGTGGTTTCAACAGGACGGTGCCACTTGCCACACAGCTAACGAAACAATGGCTCTTTTGGGCGACAAATTCAATGGCCGTGTTATGTCACGTGGTGGCGATGTCAATTGGCCGCCAAGATCATGTGATTTGACACCGTTGGATATTTTTCTTTGGGGTTATTTGAAAGAAAAGGTGTACGTCGATAAGCCAGCAACAATTCCAGAGCTAAAGGATGAGATAATTCGGCACATTAACGGTATAGAACCTCAATTATGCTTCAGCGTCATCGAAAATTTGAACCATCGGATGGAGGTGTGCCGCCGACTTCGCGGCGGCCATTTGGCCGATATTTTGTTCCACACATAATTGAACCATACCAATATTATCATAATAAAAAGAAATGACAATAATTTCCTAAATAATTTGTGTTTTATTCAAAATCAACATCGGCCCTTAAAATGTAACCACCCTTCAGGTCATGTCCCGTGAAGTCCTGTTGGAATTACAGCTCGGATCGGATCTATATCGCTGTTGTCGAGCTCTGGCCTCTACCATTGACGGTTACGGTACCTCCTTCTTAATTTCGAAAGAAATAAGGTTCCCTGATGCCACCATGCCATAAGCCGCAACAAACGTCAATCAGGGTGGTTGCAATGATGCTTAGTCGAGTTTGCTTGACAACCGGCTGAGCCAAAAATAGGACTCGTCTGAGAACCTGATTTGTTTGGCCAAACTCTACGGGTATGCGGTAAGCATTTCCAGCGACTAATTAGCGAAATCACTTCGTTGTCTGTGATCATCCGGCTTCAATGCTTGTGCTAGCACAATCTTAGGCAAAACTGTCTTACCGCAAAACAAGCGGCGCCGACATTGCCGAGTTTGGCTGCTACGGCGACTATGAATTCCTAATTCGGCACCAATATCTGTTTGGTGGGTGGCGTAAGGTCCAAAAAAGTGTACCCACACTCAAACGTTTCACGGGGCGACGAATAAAAAAAATATCTCATTGCTACCTCGTCACCCTTTGTAATTAGACAGAACAACGTCCCTTTAAGGCATGTGATTGACACACTTCACTTCTTCTCGTTAACAGTGGCTTAGTAGCATTTCCTGATATTTGTGCCGAATTGACTCTATTAAGCCATCGTCATACCATACAATGCCACGATCACAAGGTGAGGCTTGCAGCTAGACATTCCACACCGTATCATCGCATGGCTTAAATCGTACCTTAAGAATCGCCACTACAGATTATTCTTCAGCCATTCAACATCCTCATCCTCACCCGGCGTTCCGCAAGGAAGTCACCTTGGTCCTCTGATTCTTGTCTTAACGATCAATGACGTCTACGACATTATAAAAGACTCGATTCTGTCTACCTACGCAGATGATATGAAAGGAAGCAGGATAATATCCAACTTAACCGATTCGCATGCATTCCAAATCGATCTTGATTCCTTCGGCATTCGGTGCGACAACAACTTTCTTGAACTAAACTTTGTTAAATGCTAGTTCGTTACTTTTTTCTCGCAAAAGCTTACCCCACCTCCCAGACATAACGAACTTGTACCCATAGTCGCGACTTAAGACTCACATGGGATAAGAGGCTCAATTTCCAATCCACCATTCATCATTTGTTTCAAAGAGCCAATTCTTCTCTTACGTCATAAAAGGCTTGTCCAAAGAAATCTCGAACGCCTACGTTACCAAAACCCTCTCCATCACTTCGTCGTCCTCGTTGCCTACTATATGGCAGTCCAATTTGGTCTCCATACTACGTCAGCCACTCAATTCGTATTGAAGCTATCAAAAGTAGATTTTTACGTATTGCCTACAGTCTCCCACGGTCTGATAGCCTTGCTTATAGAGTGGTATCGTAAATCGACTACAGTTGATCGGCTGGCAAGGCCTTAAAGAAAGCCTCAAAGCAACTGTCAATTTTGCCTGGCCTCAGAACCCGCTCTCACCAGAATCTGACGCAGGAAAGGACTGTAGTCTAATCTTTACGGATGGGTCCAAGACTAAGGAAAGGTCTGGCTCTGGCATCTTAGTTTAAGGCAACAACATTAAACTGTACACTCTGTTAGGCAAATTTGGGTCAGTTTTTCAAGCGAAAACCTGTGATCCTAATGGCCATGAACTAAATTGTGAAGAACAGGTTGAAAGGGCGAAGTATTTGTGTCTGTAGCGACAGTCAAGCTGTCCGTAAGGTCTTGCTCAACCCTTTAACCACTTCCAGGACAGTTCAGGAATTCAAGTTTTCTCAAATAGAATTGGATCGGCAGGTTCAATTCGTTAAGACCTTTCTGTCTCTGAGATCGCCAATGAAATTGTTAGACAAGAATCATACGAGGTACTCTCAGGACCCGAACTTGCATTGGGACTACCTGCGTCCTTGGTTAGGGCTTCCATCGATGGTTGGACCTCTTGAGAGCTCAACCGGAGGTGGCATGACTCTCCAGAATGTACACAAACCAAGCGCATGCTCCCTATCGTCTGTAAGAAATCCGCGGCATTCTTGTTATCTCTGGACAGAAAAGACAGCAGACGACTTACCGGCGTACTAATAGGCCACTAAGCTATGTAGACCTCTGCGATGCCTGTGGAGAAGACGATGACACTGCAGAGCACTTTTACTGCCACTGTCCCGCCTTTGCTCGGATCAGGTGGCAGCTATTCGGTGTTAATGAGGAGAGCTGATGATGTACAAGACCTTCGGAAGATCATGAAATTTCAGTAAATGTCGGTTGCTGCCTGTTAGTGCAATGGACCAGCTATTTGAGTCTGAGTGCTCCAGTATAACCTCAAAAAAAAAAACAAAAAGTAGCTGATATCATCTTCCTGTACCAACATTTAACTGGAACTATCGATTCCCCTGCCCTTCTGGCAAAGCTTTCACTCAACTCCAACTCCTGTCGCCTTAGGTCTGTATCTCTCTTCCGACCTCCCGCCACAGTACCAACTATGGAGTTCCAGCGCGTCTATACAACGTTGCACCTAAATGTTGCATTTTGCAAATCTAATCCATACGGTTTATTAAACATTCTTTAGACTGCCCACTTCATGCAATAGTGCCAAGGTCCAGAGTGAATCTGGGCCTCGGCCAATAAGCCTCTTCAACTGGCACGATCCTTAGCCAGCTGCCTTCAATTTCGCACGGCAACTTGTTAGAGGTCCTTCTCCACTTCTGTGCGCCATCGGTGTCGTGGACGTCCTCTATTGACCTGTCCCACTGGTGCGAAATACGAAGACTCTTCGGGCTGGAGCAGTGTTGTCCATGCGCTCTACCCATCTTAGGTGTCAAATCCACAAACGCCTGACTTGGCTGTGGACTCATATCGCTGTAAAGTTTGTGGTTGAATCTTCTTCTCCAAATGGAATCAACGCAAACTGGACCAAAGATTGAACGCAGAACTTTCCCCTCTTCATTCGCTTTTGAGTTGTCCATGCCTTTGAGGCGTACAACAGGCCTGGGATGATCAGTACTCATATAGAGTCAGATTGGTTCTTCGAGAGAGGGAAACAGTGATTGGCAAGAATTATTCTAGGTTTAATCTCGGTACCAATGGCATTCGTACTGTTTGCTTAGGGACCGCATTAGTTAAGTTCGTTTGTAGTTAATAAGTTAGCCCGTCTTTGAATACACTTTACAGTAACATACATTCCGAGGTGGATCTGAGTCTAGCTTCTGCGGGACCCCCTCGATTGGCGAGGAGCTACTGTCCCACCGGCGGCGATTGAAAAGCTTTTTCTAGAGGGCTATGCTCTCTGCGCATTCGAAGCAGGTGGAACCGTGAATTGTGAACGTTGCTCGCGTCGGGTATTGAATCTAGAACCCTCGAGAGTCGATGCACTTACCCACTGCGCCACAGCGACAACACACTTCGAGTTTCTCTTAATGAAAAACTGCAACAAAGTGGGCTGTCGACTTGCGCCTCTTGCTCCACATAAGACAAACTCCTGCGCGCAGTCTCCTCAGGTCGATGTGAGCCCTCAGTTCGAAAGGTGTAGCACAAATGATGCAACACGCCCCAATTGAACTCATTCAACAAATCAGCCCCTTCGTAGTTCGTACAAACTCAAACATTTCTTTCAAATGCAAAGTCATCCGTCATGTCATCAGTCTCAAAGTGGAAGGGGCGCGGCGGTCCGGACACAAATGAAAGATTTGCGCGATATCTGTCAAACTTGTCATGTGTTTGCCATATTTTACATAATCTGTCACCGAAAACTCCACCAGGCCACCAGCGGGAACAAAGTCCCCGGCCAGAGATAACAAATTACTCAATAAGGACCCTCCACCTGGCACACCCGACGTCGCCTGCGACATGCAGACGGGGCAGAAACGAGAAAGGATCCTAAAACCCATTTGCCGAATTAAACGTGCATTTTTCACTACACCCCACAAGACAAAGGGATCCATTCTTTCCTTATCACCTTTCACCCATCGCCCATCGCCCATCGCCCACCCACTCGACCGTCACCGGCACCAGCAGCAGCAGCACGGCAGAGGCGAAATGAATAAAAGATTCTCATCTGTAGGGAAAGACTATTTATTTAACCGAGTGAAGGAAGAAGAATGGCTCATTGCGTTACCGACCCCAGACCCAAACTGCCATCCATTTATTTCGAATTACATTCATCGGTGATGTGGATGATGGTGGTGGCGATGGCTACGGCGATGGTGATGGTGATGGCGCTGCAGCAGCAGCAGCAGCACAAGTATCGCTGTGGGAGTTTTCGCCAACAGTCCCCCGGGAACCATGTCAAACAAGGCGCATCTGTTATCATCTCTCGTCCTGTGCCGTGTGCGCAGTGTGTGTGTGTCTGCTATTCCGCCCATAAATCGACTTGTAATTGTATCTAGTGTGTACTCAAACTGTGCACACAACAGTTACAAGTTCTTGTTTTTTCTGCGTTTCTTGTGTTGAATGACGACCCCTGTTGTTCTGGTAGTTACCCTTTATTTTGGCCGTTTTTCGGTTTTGCACCACGCCACGCCGAACGACCCTCTTCTCTCGAGAGAGAGGATAAAAATTAAAATACAATCATCTCATGCGAGAACATATGACAGAGCAATATCGGACAAGTGCCCTCGTCCGCCGTGCCAGAGACCGGAGTGGCGCCTGACTGGTTGCGTTTTGTTTGCCCAAAAAACCCTGACTTCAATGTAAATCAAATCGTCAGATAATCGTGTTACAAAGGCAACCTCACTTGCAATCGAATACGCCAGACGCGAGGCGAGTGATGTGGAAGGTGCGCATCCCGGCGCTGGTCTCGTTTGATATCAAAACCACCCCAAAGTTAATGACAGATATTTGCCGTGCGTCTTCTTCGATCGGTTTTGTCGTTTACATTCGTATTTCGTGTGTGCGCCCCGTTATGTCTGCACAGTGAGGGCAGCAATCATCACGGCAGGAGGCGATGTGAGGCCGGTGGGGTGGCAGTCTATATGTTTTCTTTTATTTTTTCTTTTCTTTTCTCCCCTAGCCCGGGGGCTGGCAGGGCTGTGCACACACTCGTGATGGAAGTTGGCACACCCCTAAATTGGGTTAGAATGCTATTTATTGCATTAAAGGCAAATTGCGGAAAAATTAGCGGCTGATTTTGGGATCATTTAATTACGCGCAGTTGCTTTGACCCTTGTCGATAGTTGCCGCTTTGATTCGGGACACTGCGACAGTGACACTGTGTACGTATCTGTGACATAATTCGATTTGTTTGCTCAGTCGTGTCGAGAGGTTTGTTTTGTGTCACAAATGTCTGTCGGGATTTGAATGTGATTATGGAGTGCAATCAAATGAAAACTGATTCTTTCTTTTGCTGCAAATGTAAGGCAAGTCCTTTGGCCAACGCAGCTAGAAGCCCCCTCAACAGGTATTCTATGGGAGAAGCGGGGCTTTGCTTGGATCAAGAAGAAACGACAATGTCTCGCCTAAATCATTTACAAGAGACTGACAATCAAAATACGTTTTTGAAATTGGCTTCGTACGTCAATCGCATTTGACATTTGTGGACTAGACAGCTGCAGTCTACAAACAGACAAGCAATGGACCGCTATACTCCGCAAGAGTATCAACAATCATCTCAACAACGCACGCAGACGACTCGAAAATCAACATGAGCGACGAGGCGGAGTTCCTATTTATACATATACATATATAAGCTATATTTTCGTTTCTGAAAATCCGTGTGTGACGAACGAAGAGCCATTACATGCACTCGAAGCCACTGTATGGCGCGGCGTTCACACGGAAGGAGTGATTGGTTCGTATTTTTTTTGAGGACGCCATCGGCACTACGGTCACTTTTACACTGGCGAACGCTACAAGGCCCTGATAAACTACTTCTTACTGCCGGAATTGTATCACCGGGGCTTGGTGAACATGTGGTTTCAACATCAGGCGGTGCAACCGCCCACAAAGCACGAGCCACAATGGATATTGTGAAGGCAGCGTTTCCTGATCGCGTAATCTCCCGTTTGGCTCTAGATCGTCCAATTTAAACATCCCAGACTTCCTTCTTTGGAGCTACTAGAAGTCGCGGATGTATGCCAACAAGCCTCAGACAATCACAGCCCTTAAGCAGAATATTCGACAGTTATCATCGAAAATCTTGCGAAAAGTCATGAAAAATGCGATAAAAAGGGGCACAAATGTGCATCACCACTAGCGGCAGCCACTTGGCGGATATCATATTTTCCACTTAACAGAAAAAATTGTAAAGGTCCAAATAAAGTTTTCCATCACCTAAAATCATTTTTTTTTTATTTACTAAAAAAGTAATTCAAACACAAAATTGGATGATTAACTTTGCTTTAGGTTTAAATTTGTAGGTAGGTAGATGGTGGGGCCTTAAGCTTTGTCGGAATTTGGCCGTGGCTCACTTCGACCAACTTGATAGACCCCACTGTGCCCTTGTTTTAAAGTTTATCCCTGTGAGACCTTCTTCTTCCTTTTTTAATTGCACTACAGTACGGCGTGGACCTGAGCCTCAGCAACCAAGCCTCTCCAACTGGCACAATGTTGAGTCAGCTGCTACCAATTTCTCGTTCATGGTTGAATATTCTTCTCCAAAAAACCATCAACGCAAATAGAACGCAAGATTGAACGCAGAACTTTTCGTTCAAAAATACCAAGGACTTCTTCATCTGCTCTTGAGATTGTCCAGGCTTTCGCGCCATAGGACAGGACAGTTGTTAGCTTGATAGCTTGGTCCTTCGAGAGAGGGCTCTACTACTGAATTGTCTCTTGTGCCCAAAGAAACAGCAAACAGACAAGGGTTATCCGCGTTTAATCTCTGTACTGATGTTGTTCGTACTGTTCACTGGGGAGCCGAGATGGACGAAGTCCTTAACTACTCCGAAGCTATAGCTGCCTACGGTGACGTTCCGGCCGAGTCGTCGATGTTGTGCGGCTTTTCTCGATGACAGCGTATACTTCGTTTTGCTCTCATTAACCGCTAAACCGCCTCCATTTCAATACCAGTAAACGCTTCATTGACGGCTTGCTGTGTTGTACACAATCACGTCAATATCGTCCGCGTTTGCTGACAATTGTACGGATTTTTGGAAGATCGTGTCTCTTGTGTTGGCGAGTGAGTTTTGCACGACCTTCTCAGGAATGGTGTTAAAAAAATCACATGACAGCGTGCTGCCTTGCCTGATAGCTTTTTTCACCTTGCCTTGGTGAGTTCGTGTCCGACCTTGATGGAGCAGGGACAATTCTGCGTCGTCATCCTGCACAACCTGACGAGTTTGGCAGGAATGTCAAAGCTAGACATGGCGCTGTATAGCTCGTCTCTGTGCACGCTGTCATATCGGTGTCGATCTGCATCTCTTGGGCTTTTTTTCCAGTGAGACCTACCTTACTTCTAAAACCACCCACATATGAATCTTATTGGGCCCATACACGACACAGACACGTCGTTGCAGACCATACAAAATTCAAACATTTTTGACGCAGACGGCCTGCGCAGACTTGTGCACAACAACAAAATATATTTTTTCTGCAGCGTCGTGTCTGTGTCGTGTATGGGCCATATTAGGAGATTTTTTAGTTCAACACCGTTTAAGACCTCTAGCTCTACGAAGAAGTATTTACCCAGGACCTCACTCCTTTTCTGCGGTATGTTCAGACGCATAGCATTGGAGCCTATGGCACAGTGTTCGGTAAGCACTCTTATATGCATACGTACATGCGACTGGAGCCTATCCTAAGGGTGTTGATCACTGTCAGCTGAAGACTCAATCCAAACCCCGGGATCCTTAGAAGTAAGAACTGACAACTTTATAACAAAAGGGGTAGTGCACAACGTAGGCTATACATAACAACTTCAGCACAGCCTGAACAATTTCAACACAGTATTGCATTCGAAAAAAACGTTTAATACCTGTCCGGCGGTACGACGGTTTAATGTCCTCTATCTACTTCATGGCAATTCAAGCTAACTGATGAACTGATGAACAGTTACTTTGAAGTCTCGGCAACATCATCATCATCATCATCATCATCTTCTGACCCGCATGATCCACTAAAGGGGTCGCGGGGGTAAACCGATCCTCCGCCATCGACTATAACTCATCAGGAGCTATGCCCAAGCGTAACCAGGCGAGTTTTTCGACTTTTTGCAACCACCTCGTGCTGGGTCTGCCAAGCGGTCGCCTACCTGATGGAATCGCATTTAACGCCCGCCTCGGAAGTCGTGATAATGGGGACATTCGTACCACGTGAGCAAACCACCGAAGCATATCCCTTTCCGTTCGAAGAAGCAGCTGCTCAATGTTGAGTTCCTCGCGCACTGCCGTGTTTCTCACCCTATCCCGGCGAGTAATTCCCACAACAGCAGTCTCCGCAACATATTCAAACAAAATGCCACTTATTTGAGTACCAGGTCGCAATTGGATAAAACGGAAACTGCTTGAACTTCTTGAAAGGAAGAACAATGAACGCATTGCTTACACCCTTATGATTAAAAGCAATCAGTGATGTTGATCTCTTTTTGCTCAGAGTCGGCCATAGAGCCCTCGCTGTTGCTCCCGGCTAATCTATCGAACTCTGGCTCTATATAGAGCTTCGTCTTCCATATTTTTCCTTATGAAACTGAGTGACATATGCGCATACTGTCGGGCTGGCTAGAGATTAGCTCAACTCCGAACCTTTTTCTGCCAACAGCCTTGCGAAACTTCTTGAATTCCAGTATGCCCCGGTACCCAATAGAGTTACCCAATGATATCTCACTGATGCTCTGTCTGCACCTGTCTAACCAGCTCCGATGTCAGAATGTCTGATGCTTTTATTGCCGCTTGGCTATCAGAAAAAAATGGCCAAAAACGATTTGGCGGTTACGGTGAGATCTTTCAACGCCAGTGCTGCCTCATGTATTGCAGCCACTTTCGCTTGAAGTTATTTACCAGGAATTTCTTACAGCGCTTTGGCAGTGGAGAATGGAAGGTACATGCTACTGATGACTCCTACTCGAGGGTCTAAATTCAATTTCCGAAACCGAGAACTTTCATAATCCATGGGGTCCACTCCACTCACTGTTGTTGCGTGTCGGATGAGCTCAAACGTTACACAATTGCAGGGATGGCCTCTGTGGCTTAGTACATAGCGCAGGCGGATGTTGAGTTGCCCACATTTTTTTCTAGAGATGAGTGGCCATTTTTTTGTGAGAAACACTGATGGCGAGCCTTTGGAAATTCTTCGTTTTAGCAACAATTTGGTGATTGAATCTGCTCTGGAGTGCAGATTATTCGATTCTGGTCAAATTCCAATTGTGAACCGAACCAATTCGATATAAATCAGAGCTTTTTGAAACCAATTGATGCTTACATGAGATTGTACTAGATTTGAAAAGCAAGTGAATTTTCAATGAGAAAGCGAACAGAATGATTGCACTGAATGGAATATTTAAAAGCGAAGATGCAATTGCTTTGTTGACTGTTCTGATCTTGATTTCCACGTTTTCGAATTACCATTAATTTCTAGAACATGCAACAAAGTCGCTACATCAAAGGTTCATCCTACATTCGAGCTCGCCTATAGCTGTGGGTAGGAATGTCCTTCAGGCAGAAGCCTGTTGGAACGAAGAGGGACAACTCGTAGTACTTCGAGATATTGAAAATCAGGACAGGTCACTTCTGTAGACTGTTAAACAGCGCTGAAGACACCAATACCGGTGCCAGGCACAAATTTACAGGCGATGATAGAAGAGAACAAAGTTACTGACGCGCAGGGATTTGTGAATGCACACTTCCGACAGCTGCTTAATGGGTCTGACCAAGAGAGAGTGATAGGGAATCAGAAAATCCCAACTCCAGTCGATGAAGTAGTCCTCCCACTTAGCTTTGAAGACGTCCGCACAGCAATTAAAAACCTCAAGAACAAAGCCGCAGGCTCTGTTAACCATCAGTGCTCTTCAAGGCCGGTGGCGATGTTTTGGTAGGAAACATGCAGCAGATCATCTGCAGAATCTTTTACAAGTCAGTCCAACTGTTGCCGAACTGGAAGCTTTTACGGCGATTGAGGAAGATGCGAAACGAGCTAGTCGACCAAGAAATGTCGGGAAGATCATAACAATCGACAGGTACAGTTTTGAGGTTCTTAAGGGATTTGTCTACCTCGTGGCAAACGTGAATTCCACGAATGACATCTTTATGGAGATCGCCCTTGTTAATCGATGCTACTTCGTTCTATCGAAACAACTGGGCTCAAAGCTCCTGACTCGAAGGACCAAAATCGTGCTCTCAAAACCCTAATTTTGCCAGTCCTGCTATATGGAGCCGAAAACTGGAGCACAAGCAAAACAACAGAGCTGATTCTTGGTGTCTTCGAGGAAGGTGAATGGGGAAGACGACACAACCGCGAACTCTACGAGCTGTACGACAAGTCATACGTGGCAGTCTGAAGATGAACCAGGAAAATGCTGAAACTGTCGATTTTTTTGGGTGAAAATTTCGATGTCGGGGAAAGCCTGCTTATGTGTCGGATTCGATTAAGAAAACATCACCGACGTAAGAAAACATCACCAACGGAGTACAGGAGTCATAGGTAGCTCCAATAGGGCCGTTGAACGTTTATCTGACTTAGTCCGTTTTTCAACAACATTTGCAGCATCTGCTGGCGCTTGCACCAAACCATGCGCAGACAATTTGTCCCTTCTTAAGCTGACACAAGCCCCCATGTCTGAGATTGATTTAATATGCCATGTGAAATGGATAATCAGTGCAAATCATGTCCAATCAGCTATACGCTCTGCCATTTGTCCGTGGGCCGACGCACTTAACTGAGTGGCACGGCACCGACTACCGGGTACAGAGTCCGTCTTAAACTAGACGAGATTTGTCAGCAGGTGGCGCATACAAATCGCATGGCAATCCAAGAGATAGTTTATCCTCATACCGGATTCCGATCATGATTCCCTTTCATTTTCTTCCAAATCCTCCAGATACAAATGGCATTTCCTCGATTTTCCACTTCCACTTCAGTGTTCTTGTTTTTTTCCTTCTGTCAAATCATAATCCGACGAAAGGAGAGGAAAAAAAAAAAGACCAAAATATAGATACAGACACAAAGCAACGGACACAAAGTTTGACCCAACTTTCATCATTGCACCATCATCTCTCCAATTTATCCCTTCCCTTGGTGGCTTAGTTTCTCTGCGGCATGGGGACTTTAGCAAGAGCCGCCCCCCCCTCCTTTGGATGAGCAAGGAGGATAACAACGGCAGCCACGAGGAGCCGGTTGCGATGGGAAACACAACACGACATGGGAGAAGAAATACTCATTTGCCGGAGAGCAGAACACGAAGCAAATCCAAACAAAGAAGCAAAAACAAAAAAATGGAAGAAAAAGCGAAAAAAACGAATTGGTAAAGAAAAACAATTACCTACCACCCTCTGGGCGTTTTCAAGATGGGCAGGGTGGGAGAGAGAGAGTTTACATCCCCGCCACCCAGGGAAGTTGAACGCAAACCCCCCAGCTCTCGAAAATAGCATCCCAAATATTTATTCTTACATTGGGTTGCCTCAAAGCCTACGTACATTCGAATGTGTATCTTCATCTGTGTGGTTGGAAGGAGTTCCCTGTTCTCAGTGGCGGCAGGGCAAGGACGAGCTCTGCCTGCTCGTACCTGCACCTTCGAGTACGCCCCACTGAAGCACAGCCGTCATCTTCAGTGAATGTCGGTTCGGTTCCACCAGAGAGATAACGAAAACGAAATCGCCCGAAGGTGTTGAAACGTAAGGAAACAAAAAGTTTACCGTCATTTTTTTTTTGTGTTGCCTTTGCCTTTGCCGTTTGCCTCCACCCCTAGCCGCAATGGCAACCAACCAAGGGGTGGATGATGATGGAAACACAAGCGCCCGACACAAAGGACCGAGGGAGAATACACCAGAGCTCGCTGGTGCTGGTGCTGGTGCTGCCGATGGTGCGCTCCTGCCGTCACCGTTGCCGCCACCGTCACCGCCTCTGCTGCACAATGACGGAAGGAGGAAAATTTAGTTATGAATTCATTTCGAATCGAGGTAATATGATTACCTTTATGCTCTTTCGTAGTGAGAGGAGGATTCTCGTTCGGATGGGTTTTTCTTCTTTGCCACTCCGACGTTTGTCGTTTTCCCCACTCTCTCTCCGCCTGAAAAAGCGATCAACATAAACGTTCCGGTACCGCCAACGCTAACGCCAACGCCAACGCCAACGCCAACGACAGTTGTCAACCTCCCCTATCTGGCTTAAGCGGAAATGGTTCTTCACCAATTTCGCATGATTGTGTTTGTGTGTGTTGGGGGGGATGGTGTAACTGTGTTTGTGTGAGCACTTGTTTCGGGGCGTTTTGGGCAATTACATTCGAAAATTCATAATCGAAATCGAGCGTTTTGTTTGTTCTGAGGGAACACTTCAACCGTTGTGCCTGCACACGGGGCCGGATGGGGGCTGAAGGGGAGGCAAATAGTGGAAGCACAACACAAGCTTATCAACCGACCTCGAGGGGGTGTGGGCACGGCCCGGCACCGAGCGATTGTGGTGAGCTTAGTCAATGTTTGCGGTTGGGACTGAGAGTTCATTGATATGAGGATTGTAGAGAAATTGGTTCGCTGTGTGTATTTTAATATTGTCTCCAATCGGAAATGGAACGCAGAACATCAGCTTCTGTCGATTCGGACATCGAAGTAGTTTCCATAAAGTTGCGTGTTAACGAGACCTGCCGGCTTAGTTACTGTGGAAATCCTTAAGACCAGCACAACAGTCCGTGGGCTTAAAGTAAGGGCCTGTCGGACGCATGAAAACGTGCTACCAACTCAATTAATTAATGATGCGAGAGCGTTTGAATTGGAAATGGAATTTGTTTTGCCTAAGCAATCTAGGCGGAAGTCAATTGGGATGTTTTAGTTAAGCGATGGTTATTGCTTTCGCTCAGCTTACGCTTGGAGGGCTGGATAGGTCTCTCAGCCGGGCACTTATTTCTTCGCATTCGGATATCGGGAAATCAGAGCTTCACGTCAGAAGCACTGTCCTTGCACTGCAATGAGTGATGCTGTTGCTGTTTGGTTTTTCAGTGTTCTATTTTTGACAGATAGGCGGCCATGGCGTTGTGCGTCGACTCCTACGCACTTGAACCTCGGTGTCTGGGTTCGATTCCCAATACGACAATCAAATAATTTTCACGGCCTCACCTCTTTCTAGTCACTGACAAATGCTCAAAGAGTAGCTATAACTGTCTAGAAAAGGCTTCTCAAACTTGGCCGTTCTGAGTCGGCATAAAACTGTAGGTCCCTTCCACTCGTGAGAGAACAATTGCACGCACAACACGTGCAGTTGCTGAGAAGCTTATTATTCTTGACAGATCACGCGTGATTCGTGACATATGTCAAAGTCAAGCATGCTCAGTTAGCATTGCCATTTTATCCTGAAAAAATCCAATAGTCATATTTGTCAACCTACTGAGTACAGGCCATAGTTCGAAAATTTCTAACCAATTTCACGTATGAGGATTGTAGAGAAATGCGTGCATGGCACGTTTGGAGCGGCGTATGGTCTGTCGAAATCATTGGCCCGAAGTTTTTCAAAGATGACCGTGACAACGATGTTCCTGTCCAAGGCGGCCGCTAAGTTTCAATGAATTCGAACTTTTGTTTGCCCAAAATGCCCGATCTGAACCTAGTTGAAACATTACACGTGTTATTAGCGAGATTCCATCCAATGTGCTCGAAAAAGTGACTCATTACTTTACTCTCCATTTAAACCACGTAAAACGTTGTCATAGTCAACATTTACATGACATAATGCTTGAATACTAAATGACAAGCATTTAGTCTTCCACTCTAATAAACGTTTTAAGCACTTTTACAATTTTCTTGTGTTTTTTTTTTTTGACAAGTAAAAACCAAGCACTTTGAACATCGTCCTTTATAACGTCCAGGCAGGCACTCTGTTATATGCAAAAAAAACTGGTCGTCGTGGTGTGGGTATGTGCGTCCTCTCCGACGCACTTAAACCGATAATGTCTGGGCTCGAATCCTGGTAGGTCCCCTCCATTGGCAGGAGGACAATGACAAGCACAACTGGTTGTTGTAGAAACTAGGCTGCAGACCCGTTGTTGCTCAAACCTATTGCTCGAAATACCTTCCAACTAGCCAGTAAATAGATAAATGAGTTTTACGTCGAGAGTTGTCACGAGATATTTGGCTTTATTTTCGAAGTGCACGATAAAAACGGACTATTTACGTTTATAGTTAGTTAGTCTCACCGATTCCTACAATTTTTGTTTCATTCGTGTAGTCAATGTAGAAAGCGTTATAAGTTTTAAAATGTTTCGATCGCTTTAGCTTGTGGTATATCGCAGGTCTGAAGCAGGAAAAGGAGAGTACCAAGAATCATAGTAGTCCACCTTCTATAGATTTGAATACAGAGTTATAGCTTGTCTAGCCTTGTTTATAATGTCTTGTTTATAGTTGAAATGAATACAGTGCTGTAAAGTAGTGCACTCATATTTGCACTCAACATGTACTAATATTGGAACGATACAGAAAAGATAAGCATAGCCCCTGCGAAAAGATGACACGCAAAATCGGGAAAATCGCAGTGTACTCATTCATAGAGAGCAGGACTCCATGATGATGCTATGATGTCTAAGCTGTGATGATACTTGGCGGATCGTAGAATGCTAACTTCGAAACCAGAATTGCCCACATTGATGGTTCATGCTGCAGATGGGACCTTGTAGAGTCGTGACCACTTGAATTGGAGCACAGTTTAGGGTTTGGACAACACTAGAGGCACGATCTTCCAAGTTGTCTGTATATCTGCTGGCAAACGCAGATGACACTGTCTAGCCGATGATTTGCCGCACATAGCGAGTCGTCAGTCTGGCGTCTGTTGACATTGAAATGGAAGCACTTAAAATCGGTCCAGAGGTGAAAGAAGGCAGAACGAAGTATAAATTGTTTTTTTGAAATACTATCGACGACTTGACGGCGACGGCACAATGGACAGAATGCGTCCAGATAGCCTCGGGCAACGTCTGCTTCTGCTACGTGATGAATATGTTTCAACACATGAGTACCACGATCGAAGGTAGAATAACTCCAGGGCAGAAGAATAGGGTAGAATAACTCCAGAAATAAATGAGTAAAGAGATATTCAACTTCGGCCATTTTTGCCCCTAGTCCACACCGGAGAAAAATGTGATAGTAGTGGAATTCCCTTGCATCACAAGCACCATTAGGAAAAGGACATTTTTAAAATTCTTTCGAATCGATTTTACATTGTAGAAATGTATCGGACAATTGGTGGTTGCCTGGGTTTCGGGCAATGATAACATTGGCACACTTTCGTTGCTTCCACCATTTTTCATGGACTATGGACATTGTCAGCTTTAATAGTAATTATGTGAACTGAAGATACCAAACAAATGCACGAGGTTTATACACCGTGACTTGGTCGCTTCGTTCCCAGAATCCAAAAATTCAATTCCCACCGTGACTCTAATTCCTTTTGGTACCACGTTCATTGTCTCCAGGCAACCTCTCCTTCTTCATTCGCGTTTCAGTCACTTTTTTCGGGTATGTTCATCGATATGATTCGTTAAGTAAATTGAATGTCTTCGTTACCGTACTTGTAGGAGTCTACACCTCAATACTAAACTAACTCTTTTCCTTCGTCTTGAAAAGTTACCAGTGCCGTGACTGAACCCCGCTTTCGTTAGGTTCGTTCACTTAAGAATAGATTTGAAATTGTCGTTTACACGGTCGAGAAGAGAAAAAAAACCGTCGACTCAACTGGTTCGGCACGTCGAGCTCATAAGCATCAATGCGACAGCAGAGGATTTCAAATCTGAGCCATCTGATTGTAGAAGGAGTTGAAGACCAAATATCCGGTATAACAACCAAGTCAATGAGGACTCAAGACAGTTTGTTCTTGACTACTGGAAGCTGCTTGCCCGAGACCGTCAATTATGGTGGGCGTCTATAGCTGAAGCTCAGACCCTCCATGGGCCGCAGGCCTGATAACTAAGTAAGATTTAAATCCCTCTGTACGTACGTAAATGAGAGTTAAATTTGGAGTTTACAGAAGCAATTTGTGAGCACTTTAAATGTTGATGATGCTTCTGGCTACTTTTCGTTCGATTTTGACATAAGCTTACGATCATTGTGGTTGGCGCTTAATGTGGGCATTAATACAACAATCTTGACAAGCGCTCATCATCATCATCATCTTCTGACCCGCATGATCCACTAAAGGGGTCGCGGGGGTAAACCACGCACGAGAGATCTCCAGGCAACTCGATCCTCCGCCATCGACTCTAATTCATCAGGAGCAATGCGCAAGCGTAACCACGCGAGTTTTTGGACTTGGTCCAACCACCTCGTCCTGGGTCTGCCAAGCGGTCGCCTACCTGATGGAATCGCATTCAACGCCCGCCTCGGAAATCGTGGTGATGGGGACATTCGTGCCACGTGAGCAAACCACCGAAGCATAGCCCTTTCCGTTCGAAGAAGCAGCTGCTCAATGTTGAGTTCCTCGCTCACTGCCGTGTTTCTCACCCTATCCCGTCGAGTATTTCCCACAACAGCACGAAGAAATCTCATCTCTGCAGCTTGCACTCGTGATCTTATTCTTTCGGTCATTACCCAAATTTCATGACCATAGGTGAGAGTTGGAACAAATACTGAGTTGAAACTTGTCAAAACCCATCAAGACCCAGCTTGACCAATCCTACAGGAAAGCTCAGCATTACTCCTTCCATCACTCGTGAAAAAGACCCCGAGATACTTAAACTTCTCCACCTGCTTCAATGGGAGTCCACTAACATGCAGAGTGCATTGAACAGGCGTTCTGGAAATGAACATAACGTCCGATTTGATTGAACAAGCGCTTTCCTAGAAAATTCTTTAAAGACTTCTCCTGTGATTATATCGTCACCAGGAGTCTAAGTTTGTTTAGTTCGTATATAAGTACCTTAAGAATTGCATTTCTTATAACATAAATAGCGCATGGTCCGCCCCACTCATTGAATCTCACAGCAAGCGTTTGTTGCTAGAATGCCTCCAAGGTTGGCTCCAAGTAATCTGTGAAGAGATTCTGTTTATTGTTAACTTCTTTTGGCTTCGTGGCGCTGATCCACCCACAGTAGACCGTATTCCTTGACTGAGTCAGTTCTTTGACGACAAATCGCCTAAGATGTGTGTGCTAAGTAGAGCTCACTAATTGACTTCAGTTAAAAAGGCTTTGACTACGATCTAGAGAAAAAATATAGCAGTCGTCTGTTTGAGTTAAATTGACTCTTACAATCAAAATAGGAAAGTAATCAATAAAACGTTCGTGCCTGGTCGTGCGATCATAAATTCGTGTGAAGCACTTTATCCACTTGAACTTGATGTTCGAGGGACATTAAAATTCAAGACCAAGTGCAAAAGTAAATCTTTTTTTGAAATGGCTCCCGGCACTGGCTCTTTGACGCTCTTTCTCTGGATTGACGTTCATTTTGTGCACTTTGTTTCCAGTTTAAGGAGCTCGACTACATTGATTGAACTGATCTTCACTTTGGTGGACTTCATACTCTCCTTGCCTTTCCAGGGACCACATGTTTGGCCAAAAAATTAACATCGCCAGACGAGGCGCTTAAGAATTCATTCTTTTGAAAATATGCACCACCTGCGTGTATTAAAATCCAAGTGCTGTTGACGTCGAAAACAAATTGTTGCCTCCTTATAGCCGTCATACAAAAACTCGTTAACGCGTGAGAATGCGAATGAACTCCTAAGATGAGCTGTGAAATCACAGCACAACAAGATCAAACAATTCGACGAAGCCAATTGGTCGCTGAAATGCTTTTCATTTCCCCTCTAAATAGATGAGCTGGTCTGGAATCTGCTTCACACCGAGAGTCATCTGAAGGAATCGTGATCAAAATTCGTACGCAATGACTTCTACGTATGTGCGCCGTGATTGGGGCCAAATTGAGTTTCTCCAAAGTGCGCACCCATCCGGGCTGCAAACTGCTTAGCACACAGAGCGTATGAATCCACAATGAATGCCATTGTTTGAGGGCGATAACGGAAGGAAAGCCCGAGTGTGTGGCGTCAGCTTATCACTGGCAGCGGCACGAGCAGGCGAGAGGACCACTGCAAATAAATAAATTATTGTCTGTGCCAGTTCACAGCTCGGAGCGGATAGCATGTAATCATCTCACCCATTATCGTGTCCTTTGTTGTTAGACACGGACATTGATGGGTGGGCTCGAGCCAATGCAGGAATCGTGAAATGGCACGCACATCCATAGCCACGGACACACACAAATTGTGTGTTAATATTTAATAAGCCAGATGAGTGTGGCCGGGAAAGGATTGCGTGCGAGGATTGGGAAGCGTCCTCATTCTCTGTTCATCACTTGCTGTGGCAATGGTGGCCACCTAATCGCACTGATTTCCTTGAACGTTCCAAGGACATTTGGCGTTGCCGTCATTGCATGCCGGCCGAACACAAAATGAAACATTAAAGTTAATGACGCGCGCTTAGAACATCCTCGAAGGAACATCGCCGGCCCCACATGTCTCTGGCTGATCAATCAAATATCGAATCAATAGAACAGACATCGCACGAAGAAGGAAGCCCTGTCAGGCACCAACTACGCGTCATCATCATTATCGCTTGCGTTTCGATTCGTAAATGACCTTTCGGATGACGGCAGAACCGATTCACATCCGGGGAGATGGTGTGAGCAGCTCTGCAGCAGTGGCAGCAGCTTCGCGCTGTGTCCAGCAACGGAGCAAGTCCATAAAGTGGATGGACAGACAATACATCAACTGGCGTGACCGTGCACAGCTGTGGGATTTTTATTGCCACACAACTACGCGGCGGGGTTGGAGTTGTTGTGCGCGGCAAACGGACGGATGGACGTGAATCGTGTTAGCGCCCCCGTAGTCGGTCGCACAATATGTGTGAATCGTGCGGCGTAATAGTGTCAATTCACAGCGACCACGAGTAAACTAAGTTCGTCGTTTTGAAGGAAAAAGGATGTTTCCCCCTTGAAGGCGGTTGGCCTTTTCTTCTTTTTTTTTTTTGTTGGCCTCGACGAACATGTGGGTATCGTTCCGGTGTATCCTGAACGTCGATTTATCATTTCGAGGGCGATGATGCCCACTGTGAGTGTCGACTTCGTTGACGGAGAGAGCATTTTTGTGCGTTGAATGTCATGTGCCGTGACATATGAGGCATATGGTGTATCGGTGTCCGTTCTTGAACGGTTAAGGGTGCAGAAGATAACGTGGTTGCAAATGATTGGATTTTGATAAGCAGCCGTTTTGCTGTTCAAAAGCAAGGGGATCTGCAACAGAGATGTCAGGGATTGCAGATATCGGTTGATTTGTTTCATGAAGTAAACCATCGCGGGGTCAATCGAAATAATGATCAATCAATCATAGCGACTGATGAAGTTCGATGGAGAGCCCTTTTTTGTTATCACCTTTTCCTATTAACCTGTAATCACGAACATTTATTCATTTGGCAACCTTTAGGCGCCTTGAGGCTGTCCTTGTGTCATGTGCAAGCACCTCTGTTGGACAAAAGCCTTTTAGTTCGTCCGTTCACTGATTTTGTCCAGCAAAGCCTTGTTGTTGATCAGGGGTTCATAGATGTCTTCGGCCATGGTTTAGGAATATAGCAACATATTGCAGTGCCTCCTTTTAAAACAAAAATGTCTCGTAAATCAAAGTGCATACATAAGTATTTTTGCCTGATCAAACCAAGCATAGATTGTGGTTCTCTCAGCGAGAGTCACACTGTTTCTTAGTAAGGCGGCTAGATCTGATATTAATTATCCATTGCAATCCTGCAATCTCGTGGCAAAGCAATTAAACTGACATCGAATCTACGGGTCTAAGGACTGTGACCGTCGTGAGGATGGTCATTACACATTCAGTGTGCAAGCAATTTGTTGCACCGTGGAAAAGCTTAAGCCTAGTCACACTTTTCTAGACATTAAGCCACCAATCAGACATAGAATAATTCGAAATGAAGAAAAAATAGCCACTGTAGCTGCCAGAATCGAAGAGAATCCAGAAATGGCAATTCGGCGCCGATCAGCTGAATTCGACACAACCAGAGAGTAGAAGAGGATTATGTATAAGACTGAGCTAACGAAAGAATTGAAGACGGACGACCATAAACATTGCCAATTAGGCCAGGGATCCAAATTTTGAAAACACCCTGTTCAGACGATGCCCATTTTTGGAGCACCGGCTATGTCAACAAGTCTCAATTGTAGCGATGCTCACTGACTTTCTGTGGCCAGAGCTCGACAACATTGATAGAGCCATGCTGTAATTTATACAAGACGCATGCCATACAAGCGACGCAACGCTGGAAGTTCTAAAGTAGATATTTGGCGAGCGTTCATCAATTGGCCACCACGCCGCGATTTGACACCACTCGATTATTTTTTAAAACAAAAATTGCACCAACTGCTTTATGTACTATCAGCGAAGCAGAAGCAACCATTTGAAAGACGTGCTATTTCATACACAATGGCATGAATGCAGCTTCAAAATAAAGTCAGAATCAATTTAATATCTTACACCGTTGTTGTTTTATTTGAATCTACTTTCCTATCGATTTAATCTGGTCACTCTGTGTTTTTAAGTGAAAACCACCTGCAAACGCACAAAAACGTGAGCTACTCGGAATGAACAGAGACTTCTTTTCTGTGTTCCTATCAGTAATCAAGCAATCAAGTTGGTATCTGCCCTATTAGCAGTCGGACAAAACTTAGAGCCTATAAGTACGACATTTTGTACAGGAGTCCCTTTTACACTGTAAGTTAGCAGGAGAAAGGAGTTTTGTACAAGAGTATAGGAAAGGGGCAGATAGACCTTTCAGGTCGAGATTCCAAGATGATGCCTATTTTCTCATCAGAGACACCAGTCTTAAGACCTTCTTTGATCTCATTACGACGCGAAACTGTACACAATCGTGACTAGGCGACTATTGGACCTAAGAGAAACTCGGTTGCCACTCGTCTTATATTCGCCTCATTTGTGTACTTTTTTCGCAGCTCTTTCCGTAAGAAGTCATCGGATTTAAACAAGATTCTGAATCGTTACCAGAAACAAAGACATATCCAATCTTACAGCTGACAGTCCTCTTGTCCTCCGACGAATTTGAAGGACTTTGTGACACGAAATCATGTAAATTACCATTCCCTGTTTGGTCCGAGAAAATGTCAAAGATAAAGGGCAGGAGGATATATCAAAAGTACTTGAGTTCTGATCATCGCCTTGTTTGACAGATCTTTCGTTGAGTGTAGAGTAAATGAAAACGGTTGTAGAGGGGGTGTCAAAAATGAACTCAAGATTTGAATTTGCCGTCATTTGTGCAGTAAATTGTTGGCAACACAGAAAAACGAAACATTTTGACAGCTGATCGTTAAATCGTTAAATCTTCGTCATCTGTTAAGAGATAATTTGAACAATTCAGGGAGATTAGATGAGTAGGTAAATCCACCGGTCGTCCAAAAACAACCGTTCAAATGCCAATACCGAAGCAGTGCGGGTTATGTCGAAGTTGGAACCCATCAACAGAGGAAACGACATGCACTCATTCGTACAAGGAGACGAGTCAACAATAACAAACACCAAACATTCATCTGGCAGAGATGACGACTCAGTAGTAATAGACACCACACACTCAGTTGCCAAAAGGGACAAGGCAGCAGCTATGATCAATATCAGGAAGAAGACAGCTCAGGCTATCATGCTACTGTCGCCGAAACAATAACAAAACAGTTAAGAACACAATGAGTATCGAGGCGAGAAAAGTAGAATTAAGATTTTAGTCTTTCATGAAATCAATGAATAAAGTTTGTTTGTTTTTTAAAACTCCACCCGCTTCAATCCTCAATTTTACTTGCGTGAGAGTGTTGGTGAAAATCCGGTTTCGTGGTCAAAAACTGCAAAATTTCGCCAAAAGAGAGTGGATGAGCCAGGAAAGCCGTGAAGGCCATTTACGCGATGTGTTATTGCATAAATAGCCCCATCCTATGTACTTTACGATTCTATAACAAATCAGTAACAATCTAAGGACTACTCTGCTTTTTATTTAATTTAAATCCTGCGTCAAGGACAACACTTTGGAAGAAAATAGGCAACATAACACAGAGAACATTTGAAAAACAAAAGCAATCCCATCGATCATCACTCACAAAAAGTAATCCATTCAATTCTACTTTTCGCCGAAGCAGTGAGGCTGTTGTTTAAAAAAAATCAAACTTCTGGTCAGTTCCTTCAAAATGTCAACAAAATCCCTAAACACCAACGCACGACTGTCAAGTGACATTCAAACAACCGTCTCCCTTTAGACAAAAGACTGTCCCAAACGACAGAATTCAATATTTCCTCTCATCACTGCATGAACGAACACGGACGTATCCAACGCCCTTGCACACACATGTCCAGCCATGTAGTACATTGAAAATTTAATCATTTAGGATTGCGACTGCGCCCTCCACCACCAGACGCATGTCGCCCGGACTAATGAGGCCCGAAGGAGCCAAACCAAATTACTTTCCGTCGCAGCACATTTAATTCGGTTAATGTCTCGAATCTGAGCGATGCCAATCCGTAATTACAGATCATTTTGCGTTATCCAAAATGAAGAGCGACATCATATTCGCATCTCTGTCCCACGACGCGTCGACGAAACGGTTGGATGCGGTTTGTGTGTGGTTCCACCTACCGGGGAGGCGGTCTAATGGGGTACACGCTTCACTGGCGGATTTCATCTTATTTCATGCAAATGAATCGTCGAAATGCTCGTACCACTTTCTGTGGGGATGAATGGAGTGTCTATTGGCTGTTGATGAGGCGAGCTTCGCATTTCTTGCCGAGGAGATAAGGTATCCAGATTCGTAAATTGCTATGCATTTCCACATGAATTTCTTTGCGTGGGTGTGTGTGCGTTAGCGTGTGCGTCGGCGGGATGGGGTCGGTGATGATTTGCATAAATTTTGAGTCATTATGGCGTTAGTTAGATATGAGATTTGGAATGACGGGGACGGGCATGGCTGGAAGTAAAATAATTTCGTCGCTAAAGGTGAATGTGATGCCAAGGTGGGGTCTCTCGCATTTGGGGGCGTGTAAGTTCGTAATCTTTTTTACGAAGAATAATAAATTTGAAGGCACTTTAACTGACTAGTGGCGGTCTTAAGATCTCAACGGCGAAGATTCAACAATTTCCAAAAATCGAAGCATTAGCTATTTATGGCGATTCAATTAGAAATCAGTGCGAATATAATGCCACCGCTCGGAAAATTTAAGATATTAAAGCGATGTAGTATCGACCATCTGCAAAGATGCGGGAAAAGAAGACGACACAACAACAGAAACCCAACTCGCAAAACATGCTAACTTTCTTTGTTAAATAAATTTGAATATGTGGTTTAAAATGCTCGCCTTGGGATGGAAATCATAGGTGACCACGGTGTGACCAATCTAGACCGAACATTTGGAGTTCCAAGTCAATACGCACAATCTTCTTGCAGATTCTGCTGAACTCGTTACATTTTGCTGCTCCATCAAACTGAGTACCTAACGAACTAATCGAGACCATAAATATCAAAATACAAGGCAAGAAAACAATTTAAACAACTTTATATTTTTTTTAAATTAAGTACTTTATTTTACTAAAAATTACCCGACCGTTTCGTTCGCACTTCAGACATCGAATGAATAATAATATGAATAATTCGCCGCATGCTTGGCGACGGCAATTTTAAAGAGACACTTTTAAAGAGATCACCGGCAGCTCTTACATTATGATTTGGTTCTTAGTATTTTATTCATCCTTTCTTGTTTTCTATTTATTTTTTTTATTGTCTACAGATAGTGTTTAGCTTTACCTCTGTAATACTGAGCTCCAGAAGATCGTGAACATTACTCTGACCGAAATAAGTCAGCGTAACTGCTTCCAGATGCAGATGACATTGATGTGATTGGATGTAGACGTCAACCGGGTTGAACCTTGACGTTAATTATAGCGGCGAGAAGTTGTCAATGTTTAGAAAGTCATGTTGGTTGATGCAATGGTCCACCTCGGTTTATAGGACATTTGAAAGAGAAGAAAAGGTGAAGCTGTTGAGAATGGCCGCAAACCATCGACAACATGGTCTTAACGCCGGTTATAACTTCGACATGTACTTCGTCTACTTCGGGCTACTCATAAACAACTAGAAACTACATCAGCTCAGAGATGTACCACAAAAATCTCATCTTTTTTTGGTTGTAAAAGCAATTGAGTTATAGGTGCCTCTCTCGAAGGACCGAATTGACTTTATATACAACATTGACATTCCTAGTGCCTGCTTTAAGAACCACGAACTGTACAGCGATATGTATCTACCCTGGATACTACTGCTGCAACGCTTCAGGTTGCTGGGCCATGAACCAACTTGGCTCCGTCCAGAGGAGTCTTCGATTCCGACCCTGTGGGATAACGAAGCATTGCACGCCAGCGTCTAAGGTGAAGAAGTATTTGGAAATATAGCCAGAGATCGCACAAGCTGCAGAGGCTTTTGATTGAGGCCCGGGTTCTCTCCGGAATATGCTGGAGTCAAGAGGCAATTGTCTTATAGTTCCTTTTGGCGCAGAAACAGGCCGGAAACGGGATGACTTTTACCAATTCAATACGAGAAGCATCTCGGTAAGACTTGGGTCCACCGAGGTTTGCAACATTATTTGTCCATTCGAAAGAGAGAAATATTAAGAAGAATAAAGCTGGACAAAGTTGGCTAGAGTAGGGATCAAGCTTGGATGTAAACTCAACTTAAGAAGTAAGTTTGCCTTCGGTACCTGACATATGTACATAAGCTGCTTAAATTGTTGAAAAATTTCCTGGTAGTATATATCTGTCAATAATCAAAGTCGGACAGGAGCAGAGGGAGATGTAGTATGCCTTCCATCTCATACTCATCCATTCAGCTTCTACAGATGTCATTTGTGGTGACGCTTAGTCGTGGCCTGGGGTGATTTCACAAGAGTGAGTGCTCTGTCAATATTTCTGAAGTTACTAACTGAGCCTCTGCAAAGTTGCATACGCTGAAGAGCGAGCCTGTCATTTTCGGATATGATAAGACTTTGGAGCCGCATAATTAAGATGAAATATGTGTAGGGTCATAGGCATGAATTTAAATGAATTTAAACTTGAAGTTAACTTCAACTGCTTCCAGGAAAACTAAACTATATTCTGGACCTCTTTTTCTGTGTCAATCATCGTTCATTTGTTACAAGCTACGTTAGGTTAGATAAAAGCGTTTGTCACAACTGGAGCAGTTGTGATGTGCAGCATTTAGATCCTATTTGGATCCATTGTGATAGCACTGCCTCGTAATTGATGAGCCGGTTCCTCTTTTTTGCATTTGTCCTTTTTTTCTTGGTTTACCATTGCAAAACAAACGCTTGCACAATCACCCTTTCTAAGGTTCTTCAGTAATAAATCGACATCTAATACAACTTTCATTTTATGGTCTCATTCCGGGTCGACAAATGCATTCACTTTTACGACACTTACTTGGGTGGAGTATCCTGGTTCCATTTCAAGTGAAATATGAATCGCATGGACACAGAACATGGTTGTACTTTCGAACTCGACATGTATCGAAAGTACAACCATATCAAAATTCTGTCAATCCGATATAGCCTGCAAAAAAGTGTTTACCATCACCCAAGGCACATCAAAACAAAACGATCGATTTAAATTTTTTTCTCATTTTTTTTATTTTAATGATCTTAATGATTTCTGTTTTTGTTTTTGTCATGTCTCTTAACCTTTACATAATATTTATATTCTCTTCATTATTTCCTATATTTATGTATATTATTTACAATTACATTCACATGAATATACTTTACTTACTTACGTTTTGTTTTGTTTCTTTTTCTGTTTATCTTTTTTTGTGTATATATATATAATTTATTTACTTTTTACAACTCTCTATAAAGGCTTGTTTCTCAATTTTATATTTTCTTTTGTTTTCAATTATATGCTGCATCCTTTGCAAGTGTAATGCTGTTGCCTTGAATTGTGTGTGTGTGACTGTGTGTAAATCAATTGTTAACATACATGTTCGGAAAGAAAATTTTGTTTAAATAAATCTTTTTTTTTTTTTTACACTACAGCGATTGCGAAAGGATTTTTGTTTTAAATTTTTTCTTCTGATTTTCTTTCGGTATTTATAAAAAATATGCTTTATACTTTATTTTACAATAAGTTAGATTTGTTTTAAATGTTTTCTTATATATTTTTGTTGTTTTTTTTCTTTTTTTGTTGTTGTTTATCAATTCTTTAGCGTCGGTGAAAATCGGTTTCAGACTTTTATCAAGTTTAGTTTGTTTTGACTTATTTTTGTTTAATTTTATTTACGTGTTTGCGGTTTTTAATTGCGGAATTGGATTGAGCTTGTGTGTCGCGATGCGCTGGTTTGATGTTCGTTTGAGATGACGTTCTGAAGGGGGTTTTTTGGAGATTTTGTGGAAGCTGTATTTTGATAGAAATGTGATTCGTTACAGAACGTCTGTGCCAACTAATTGAATTGAATTTTAATTAAAGAGTTTAAAGTACGAAATATTATCGTAATACTTTTGAAATGGGTATTATGACATGCTACACCTGAAAATACATTATTTCTTACATTTTGCAGTCAGACTTTATATCTTTTTCGAGATCTTGGCTTGGGTTTTCAGTTAGCGAACGGGCGAGTGGATATGCGTACTCCACCCTAGCTACAGCTAAGACTACGTTTGATGCTGGGTATAGGAGCAAATGACTTTCTGGTCGACTGCAGCTCAGTTTTACAAGCAGTTGTTTGAAGTGGCGTTTGTTCGAGAGTTTTGCTATGACGCTGATTCCCACTTTGTTAAATGTCAAGACGCTAAATGTCTGAATCAATTCCAATTCATTCTAGAAGCTTCTACGGTTTCTACTGACTCATGACCAAGAGTTTAAAAGACGACGTGTTCTGTGACTTATCTTGGCTTCTGTGCAGACTGTGAAATGAACTACCCAAAGGAGGACTATGAGAAAAAAACTCGGTCCCATCCTAGGCGAGCAGTTAGCACTTGTCTGCAGATCATGGTCAAATAAATAGTACATCCTCCTCATTCTCTTAATACTGTCGATCAGAATAAAATTTAAATAACTTCAGAACTATACAGCTTCAGAGCTGTAAACTACAGAGACCTGCGGACATACCGAAATTGTAAGTGTTCAGCCCCCTCTAACAGAACCTCCTGTCCACGACTGAAAGGATTGGATAACGACGATTTTAGAAGGGATGCACTGGAATTCATGAAGACTTTAATGCGAACTCTGGCTTCCGGGGAGCAGCATAATGAAATGGAAAGAAATTAATTGACAGAATTGAATCCGTGTCAAAACTGGAACCAGGAGTCGATGAATATAGCATCTGTACTAAAGCGACGATAAATGGTGGTGCATGGAATTCTACCGTGGTGGGCGATACCAGGGGCAGGACTTTGCAACCGAAATGAGTTTTAGTTCGCGCGAGCTTATTCCACAAGAGAATGTGCGCGAGAAAGAGAAGGTGTATCCATTTAATCGAAATAGTTCACTCCGTTCTCAGCTGTGTAAGAAGTATGTTCACATTGCAAAACTCATGCTTGCTGAGTCCAACCACGGTTAAACACTGACAGCCTTTAAACATGACAGAGAGTCCGCAACTTAGGCTATGCTTGACAACTTCAACACAGTATTGCACCCGAACGTTGACGCCATCGAAATACGGGAATAACACAAGAACATTCAGATTCTGGTCTCCACTTACTACGGAGGCTTGAAAATGACTCAGGCAGACTGCCACTTATTTGTGTACCAGGTCGCAGCTGGATAGAAGGGAAATTGATTCCTTGACAAGACTGGACTTCATGGAAAGGAGACAACGTGGTCGCGGAGGTCACATGGTTGACAATGATATTACTTGATATTGCTTCCTCGCTGGAAACGGTTTGCCTTCATGGAACTGCCACAATTCCATGGTGTGTCATATACCCACTGCCAAAGAAATTCCGAAGGCTTAAGGCTATAGGCAAGCAATTGGGTTCGAGATTGGTCGCACTTTAATAAGAGGGATCTTCATAGAGGTGTCTTACCGACTCCAGTATATGTAGCGATCATAGGGACACATCTAAACACAAGCCCTGCCACTGCAATGGCCTAGCGATCGAAATACAGCGGAGACTTCGATGTGATTATGCGTGGAGCGTGTAATTATTTTCGGAGGCCTTTTGTGTTGCAAGTGAGTCTGGTGCAAACTGTGTGCGGAGGCGTCCTCAAGAAAATAGAGTAGATGCACGTAACGCCTTCAAAACGTGTGGTGGGCTTCAAAGACAACTTAGATGAGCAAACTATTCCGTACATTCTTTACTGATTCAGAGGGCATTGGACATTTTACGTGTTATGGCCCAAAAACTGCCACTCGTTGAGGATCGAGAACTTGCTTAAGTATTTATCTTGGGATTTTAAAGCAAGGCTAGTTTAAATGAGACACTTTTTCTTCTTTGTATGACGATACAGCACAGACATTACCTGGGCTTTACACAATAAGGCTTGTGGGTCTGCTGAAGAGGTACGGAGATTCACTGAAAAACTAAGTCTTACAACTCATCTTACAAACTCAGTATTTGGGGGCACTGTAAGGTTTTGAGAGTTATACTTGAATCTACTGCAGTCCCTCGGCCACATTCGAACTTTATGTTCCTCGTGAATTCCTGGTGTAGCTTGTTAGTTGAAAGCAATGCAACTGCTACTCAACTATGGCATAAGAACTCAACCAAATTTACTTAGCCAGAATACCTAGATCTGAAGAGGCTGCTTGGTAATTTTTAAAACATGTCAGCCTAACGCTTCTACCAACCATATGAACTTAAAGAGCTAAACTGGCCAAAATTAGTAAAAAAAAATATATGATGGAAGAAACAAACATCTTCTAAGCAAATCAAACGAAAAACCAAACAAACTTATATCGACGACACACTTTGAATTAGAGTTTACACAGTTTATCCTTTTGATTAGTTTCCCCCCCTCGTCCGTCAATGTTCTGCTTAATTAATTTATAAAATATATATTTATATATAATTTTTATTTCTATCAATTTAATTTTGTTTTATAATATAAATGTTAACAATAATTTTAAATACAATTCTATTTAGTTTCATTTTCATTTAAATTACTCTCTCTCTCTCTCTCGGTCTCTCTCGCAGCTCTATCATACGTTCGGGTTTTGTATTTTGTTTTTCTTTTTTTATAAATATACTTACAGTAAAAAATAAAGAAACACACTTGCAATTGCAGTTTGCTGTGTGCGACTGCGAAGTGTCTTATAAATATGCTCAAGTTCGGTTTGCCTTTGTTTCGCTTAAATAAATTTAATATAAATTTCATACGTTGTTATACAACAAATAAAAGTGTCATACTTATGCAAGACCTAGATAAAAATGTACACATGCAATATATTTATAGTTTTCATATCATTTTTGTTTTCTTTTTTGTTTTGTTTCTTGTTTTTAGCACACAATTTACAAATGTTCGATTTTGCGTATCGCAATTCTCTGCAACTAAGGATGGGATGAAGAGAGCGCACGATGGGGCGCGTTCTTCGTGTCGGCTTTAGTAACTCATTGCATCAGTGACTTGAGCAGAAGCAGAGAATTCGCAAAAGCTTTTCTATATTACCAAACTAGACCCTCGTTTTGCATGTTCTGCGGCTCTGAGAAATTCCCCGATGTCATGAATTCGGGCGATCCACTGCGGGGGCCGCCACCAATGCCGCCACCGCCGCCGCCACCGCCACCATTGCCCATTATATGATCTGGGGGTGGGCCGCCAGCGCTGGCCATGTTCATCGATTGCGGACCGGCTTGATTTAGGAAGTTCGACTCAGGCGTTAGACCGAATTCACTAACCATGGGTATTGGTCCGGAATGATCCATGGGTCCACCTTTGGAAAAAAAAAGAAGAAAAAACGAAAAAAAATTAAAAAATTGTTGAATTTAATTAATTTTTGCTTAAGAACTGAATTGGATGACGTTCATTGGACTGCATTGCTTGAATTAGAGGCTCCCTAAATGGTACAAAATGAATGTGTTTGATGTGGGATATCACGAAAACCAGCAAATACAGGGTCATCCATTTTGTGGTTTCAATAGTAAATTCGAATAAAACATCTTCATGATTTAGATTTCGATCAAATTTTTCCTTCAATTTATTCCTTGGATCGTGCCGTTATAAATGAAGTTTGAAGATTGTTAGAGTGATGTCGACAGGAGTCCTTGCAGGACTCGATTCTGACAACGTCCATTTCGATGACTTTTCGACACCCATCTAGCAATAAGTCGGCCACCACTTGACGAATTTTCGATATCAAGGCGTCAATAATTTGCCAATTGCTTGCACAAACAGAATCCTTTGCACCACTCCAGAAAACATCTTGTTAAAGCAGCGATCGAGTGCAAAATGAGCCTCATCGCTGAAGAAACTTTTGTGCGAACTTTTGCCGTTCAGACGCAAAACAACCAATCGACGTGTGGTCTAGGCAGTACGTCGTTAGGTTATTTAATGAACAGCATATGGTAAGCGTATAGATGCAAATTCAGGTGTAAAATAAATCAGCTATGCAGCAATGCTTCCAAAATCAGGCCGAACTGCCGTGAATTCGATAGATTTGGATCTTCTCCAACGCCTTCACTGACGGCAGCCACATTTGCTCCACTGAGTGAACTTCGATGATTGATATGCCTTAAGACATCTGTAACAGAGTCAGTCTCTCAGGTTACAATTTTGAATACAGCGCGGCCAGATAGACAATTATGTCGACCATAATATGCTCGTAATGCGAGAAGCGTACTTACGCCAGAATCACTAGCTTTGCGGAAAGTTTCCACACCTTTCGCACGTTTAGTGCCTGCTTAGCACTGCCTAAAATCGCAAATCCTAAACTGAACATCTTCTGTCACGGATGACAGTTTAGTTTAACTTAAGTCTTTGAAACGGAGATGTCCTATCCGAACCCCCCACACCTTCTAATCGAGTTTTCCCACAACACCTTCTCCAATGAACGCCGGACAAAAAGTAATTCAGACACCAAAAAATATAAAATCATTCCCCAGCAGTGTAGACCAAATGTCACATCATTGACTTGAGATTGATTTTCCGCCATTTTGTGGCCAATCAACTGCCATCAAATGACATTTAATCTCAACCTCGTTGCGGGGCCGTCACAATCAAAACTTACAAACTCACCTGGTGCATTGAATGGCATCGGTCCGCCAGGGTGGCCGGGAAAGAAGGGGGCATCGTGCGGATGAAACGGTGGTCCGCCATAGCCGAATTCAAATTTCCCGTCCGCACTGAAGTACGGAAAGCCCGGTGGTCCATCGTCCAATCCACCTGGCGACAGATTCATTGGGAAACCTCGCATTTTCCGTGCTCCACCGAAGAACGGCGGCCGTCCCATGCTGGTGATCTGCTTCATTCGACGTTCTTTTGATCGTTTATTCTGGAACCATACCTGCAATAAAATGAAACGATTATAGAGGACACACAGGACACTAAACACTAAACTGAGCAAATTGGGCGAACCAGGCAATCAAGTGGAACTGAAGCACTCGTCGGAACAGACCACATATGAGGTTTAGACAACCACCACCACCACCACCGCCACCGCTGCTGTCCAGAGAGAAATTAACCCATAAACAGCTTTAATAAAACAAAATCAGGGCACACACCATAGAGAAAGAGTTGGGACCGAATAATACACACTCGACAGCAAAGTGGAGGAGCACACGATCAAAGGGAGTTTTTATTGACTCTTGTGGATGGTTTTTAAAATGTTTTAATGATCTTTCGCGCCTTCTCCATTGCTCCATGCTCCACCTATGTGTGCATACGTAACCCTGTTGTGGTTCGGTCGGTGTACGTGGCGTGGCGTGGCGCGGGTCGCTTTTGGGGAGAGATTATACATTTTTACGATGCTGAGGTCGATAATTGTTCCTCAGCGACAAAAGGGACTTCTTCTTTCGTTCCTCTCGTTCGGCCCATTACAACGAAACAAAACCCAAACAAAAACGAAAAAAGAGTGGAAGCAAGACATCCCGACTGGGAACAAGCGATTCCGATGAAACCAGCGCGCCACAGAGAAAATTATCGCGATTATGTCCGGATTCTGTCCGCGAGACGTCCATTCGATGTATAGATTATGCTCTCGAGCAGAGCCTTCTTCGTCTACGTCGTCGTCGTCATCGGTCGTCTGTTGTTTCTGCGGTTTCTGCTGCAGCAGCTCTAAATGTTTTTAATGGTGCATCGAAAATTCTGTCTTGATTTACGAGCATGTGGCTTTTATGTGTCTCAAGGTATTCCCATCCACATGAGATGGGAGGGCTGCTGCTGCTGCTGCTGTTGCTGGTGCGTCCGTCGTTGGTTCGGTTGTGCGCGGTGTGTACGCGATTTTGCTCGTCAAATTCGTTCGGGAAGAGGCCCCATGAAAGTGAATGGGAATGTTGATTTGAATGCATCCGATCGCCGAGAGCTTTGGCCGAGTTGACTAAGTGTCGTTGCGCGATGATGTGTGCCTGCTTTGGATAAATGAATCTCTTTTCTGGGTTAACTCATTCGGGTCATCGATGGGATATGGAGCGGAACTTGGAAATGAGTGTGTTGTAAGGGGTTTTTCCGACTATTTTATGAGCTATTATGTGGCTTGGTTTCCTAAGAGTGACGCTGTCTGTGGGTGGGTAGACACGATGGTGGTGGATGCTTGGAGGAATAAGCGGGGCGCTACGAGTGTGGGAAGACGATAATTGGTTCTGTTTGCGTTGAGGGAATGTTGAGGAGGGGATTCAATCACGAACCGGATTCTACGGATACGACGCCTAAGGAGACTGGACCACGAAGAGCACATTTGCAGCTTGACTCCGGCTCGAAGAGTCTGCAATTCTGGGGACAATGCGAGGAGTTTAAGGTGGCAACTGTATAAGAGCCTCAACCAACTTGTTGCACCAAACTGGAAGCTGCAAGCCAAAGTCTGCGCTGACTGAAGACGCTTATTGATTGAGACCCATGGCAACCCCTGACTGCAGCGCCAAGCAATGAAGTGAAGACAGTGCTGTCGACTGCGTCATCTACCCCTCAGACCAACTGTCGGACTGTCTTTTATGGCACAGCTCGATGGCTGGATATCCGAGGCGCTTGCGCCTATGCATTACAAATGGCTCTGCGTGAGGATGTCGAATCTTAAGGCTAAACTTGAGAAGGAATAAGAGTGAGAGTGTGTCTTAAGACAAAGATAGATGTCTGGGGGTTCAGTCCTACGCGCTGAGTCACAGGCTTTTCTCGAATCTTAGAAAAGTCGCCTTTAGCTCTGCGCCCACTGCGCCCAAGTGAAAGAGGAACACCGAGTGGGTCTCCCCAAAGTAGTCATTCCATGAATCATTTCATTTCTGTCTTGTCAGCCAGCATAATGGCCTATTCAAACCCCTTTACATTCACCAACTTGTACAAGAGACTGTTCCGAAACAGGAAAAAAAAACAATCACAGAGAAACCACCCACAGATTCCATTTCTATCCCCCAAGCCATCAATTTCACTCCATCCACCTTCTAACCTCTTCATCACTTGCGGCGATGTGCGTGCCGTGCCGGCTCAATCCAATTTCAACAAAGAATCAAAAAAAAAACAAGAACAAGAGGAGGAACGGCAGTTGCCATAGCAATTGCTGGCGCACCATCATGTACAGACACACGCCGGCTAATTTCACATTTGATGAACTAATAATGAAGGCGCTGAAGAGGGCCACTTCCCGGCCGGGCTGACCGCAAACGGCTGCAAGTCGGCAGCAAATGAAAGCAAACAAATTTCAAATAACAATAGAATGCGGGCGGGACACAACGTCTCTGAGGTTTGTTGGGCGCAATTTTCGCACCGTCATACAGAAACAAAAAGTCAGTTTTGGTACCTCACCGCGCTTGATGTGGGAAACCACAGCAATGCCGGACACCTACCTGGGGGAACGGCGAAGAACATAGCCTCGACCATCTTTCATCGGGGGCATTTGTGCAACGTCATCGCCATCATCAACAGCGAGGGCATCTGCCACCTGTATGCGCCGCCGCTGCTAGAGTTGGCCAACCCACAGGCAGCCCTGCTGCGGCTCTTCTTTCTCATAGATGCACCACATTCGGTGAGTTTGTCCGTCTGTCTGGCTGTCCCAACCTGGGATGTGCACCTTTTGATGAACTCTAAACACAAGTCGCAGTGCAGCGCTGTCATTAATGACCGTATCCACAGCGGCAAAGGTTCAGTTGTGAGCATGCCCCCTTGTGGTACCACAAAACGATTCGTATTCGAAACGTCGTTCTCGCCGACATATAGCGGAACGAATTCATTTCGAATCGAATGAGTGTGTGTTGTGCTGAAGTTGCAAGCCAGCAAGTGAATGCCATTGCTGATGCGGGTGAGTGTGTGTGTGTGCGTGTCTGAACTGAAGGCTGCCTTGGCGAGACCACCTCCTGAGTGTTAGATAATTAACATTTTTCTTTTCGATGTCAATTTTTGACAGTTCAACCATTTGACCGAAGAGTTGAATGAAAAATAGGATTTCGTTTGTGTTTCTCTTATTTCTCATCCTTTACTCGGGTTTTGTTTCGTTTTTTCCTTCTTCTTTCGTTGTTTTTATTTTTGTTTCTGTTTTTGTTTGGGTCATGATGGCGGGTTATGTGAGAAGGTGTCGAAAGCCATACGAAGGTGATAAATAATGTCGGAGGTGATTGCGCAAAATCGCTTTGCAACGGATCGAATTTGTCGAATCGATTTCAAATAAATTACTTATGTAAAGCGGACTGTGGTAATCAAAGTGGAAGAAGAACAGAAGAAGATGTACACACTCGTTGAACAGACTCGTTTGGTGAACAGATCTTTTTGGCGACGTTTCTTGAAGCAAGGGATGAAGGAGAAAAATTAAGTTCTTTGTG
Source organism: Eristalis pertinax (assembly GCA_907269125.1). Lineage (NCBI taxonomy): Eukaryota > Metazoa > Arthropoda > Insecta > Diptera > Syrphidae > Eristalis > Eristalis pertinax. The sequence goes on from OU026149.1 coordinate 23,548,204, forward strand.
AACATATCCATTTGGTGAACAGGCTGGGCAACGAACTCTTTTTGTGACGTTGATGGAAAGCCCGAAAATTCAAAAGAACTCTTATTTCACGTTCTTTCAAAAGGAGGTGTCATAAATTGAATGCATGACTTTCCGGTTTTAAATGCCAAGTCTGTGTCAAGTTGAAGTTTCAAATGTCATTATGAACTGTCAAATATCCTTATGCCATATTAGAAGGAATAACAAGCCATTTTAAGGTACAACTGGCGTAACAAAAACTAGTGACATTCACTTCATATTCTGACAGTTTCGATAGTTTAGCCAACATGGCCGAGCTGCTACCATTCTTTTAATTAAAACTTCGTAACAAAAATGACATCTGCGTCAAAGAAATGTGTGGAATGTGGAGAGTTTAATGAACATATCCGATCTGTTTAATCTAATGACGATACTTCGGAGAAATGTGGAAAACGTAGGATGATTAGCGCATATTCCCGAGCTGTCATCTTTATTCCGATTGAAAGTGTCTAATCAAAATGACATCTTCTTCAAATATGGCGCTTCAGAGAAAGTAAACCCTTTTGAGACTTTATTCCTAACCCGCCTGAGCTGTCATACTCCAAAGATGTCACTTCAAAGAAATGAGAAAATGTGTAGATTCACGAACATAGTCTAGCTGTCATCTTTGCGCCGATTGAAACTAGGTCTGTTCCAATTGATTTGTGCACAGAAAGTCGTAGTTGAGCAAATTGTCAGGAGTGGGGGTCAAAATCTCTCTTTGAGAGAGAAACTGTGTACAAACTTGTGGAACGACTTTTCGTAGAAATGCACAGAATTCACGAAACGTCAAAAAAAAAATATAAAAATTGAATGTCGTTTTTTTTTTACTTTGAATTTGACAGTCTTCAATTTTCTGCACACAGAAATTTCTGTGGCGGATTCACCGGTGATTTTCGGTGAATTTCACAGCAATTGGAACAGACCTACTGGTTCATCATTGCGACATCTACTCTAAAAATGGCAAGTAGGGAAATTTTGATATTTCTACGCTAGCTGTCATCTTTTTTATGACTCAAGCTGACATATACTCTAAAGATGACATATCAAGGAAATGTCTTATAAAGTTTAATGAACATCCCCCAGCTGTCATCCGTCTTGAATTGAAATTGTGAGCAACACAAAAATCTGTAAAATGTTGCTAATTTAATGACCATACTCTAGTTGCTGACATCTACTACTCCAAAGATGCCATATCAATCACGTGTCACTTAAATCACTTGCAGAATTAATCAAAATCCCTCCCATCCATTGCAAAATGACATTACATGATCACAAGCCACAACCAACAGAAGCCCGCAGGTCACCCACTTCCGTCGAAAGCAATCAAATGACAAAATGTATGCCATATGAAAAATCACATTCATATTCATGTATGCGTGCATCAATTTGACAAACTGCATCTGTCAACTCATAATTTCAAATGACAATCGATCCATGACATTTCGGGTTGGTTTTAATGTCTCAATTTCCGCACAATTTAGTGCCAAAACAGGAGCCAAACAAAAGAAACAAAAACCAATCTCCACTCAGTCACTGGTTGTAAAATAAATCAAAAAAACAAAATCACAACAATGACATTCATTCTGTTGCTTCAGAGACTTGAGAGACTTGGGAGACGGAAAACGCCAAGTCAAACAGCAGTCAGATCAAGTCGCTTAAATTTGGACACACCACACGTGACACAATACCATGGCGCCACTTTCAAATTCTAACAAAGTCGTTAACTTGTTTTTAATTTAACGTGTCTGTTTTTGTTTTTGTTATTTTTTCTTTCCTGTCGTCGTCGACGTCTTCTGTTCGGTTGGCGGGTTGGTATTAAGGCTCTCCTTCCATTCGGATTTGGTTAACCAAACCAAAAGAGCAAGTTGTAGGTCGTTAAATAAATGATCTCATATTTGGGTCACTGATGGATATGTCAAGCAATGATTGTCTCTGAGATTCGAAGTGGGTTCAAGATTGAATATCTCTTGTGTCGCCGCCACAGTCGTTGTTCAAGTTGATTTTGTTGTGGTTTTCGTTTTTTTTTCTTTTTTTGGTTAGACCAGCAATTTATAACGCGTCCGTTTTGATGATGGGTGGAAGAGGGAGATGGAATTTGGAATATAAAACCGCGAGCATAGTGGTTTGGTTTTGGGGATTTAATGAATTAATGCGGTTACTGTTGGTGGCAGTTTACAACAGTCGGGCTTACATGAAGTGGTGGATTTTTTGACAGAAGTGAATGGACGGAAATTATTTGAGATTTCTGCCTGTCAAAAGTGACAAGAAAAGCGACAATTGTTCTCTGGCAAGAAGTCTCCACTAAATGTCAGTTTTGACGGATCAGAATGACACTTGAAGCTTGAACTTGTAGTAGAATGACATTTTCCAGTGGAGTGAGGTTTATCTGATCTACTACACACATTCTCTTTGATCAATTTGGAAGAAAGACAGGTCCCCTTAAATTTTCTGCTTTCACTACAAACCACTAGAATTGTGCTCGCAGAGTATATCTATTTTGTTCTTCTTTTTTTGGAAAGTTCTGTTCGCCAACAAAAGCCAGTCTGTTCAACGAGTACTTCTTTTCTATAGCTCCTAATTTTTGGTTACCAGTAGTGACGAGGACTTAGAGGACTCACTTGAGTCCTATCAGAGTTTATTATATTGACAGAGATTCGTGCCAAGTTCTCTAGAAACATAAGAGTGTCCATTCGTTTGTCAAAAAACCTCCATCAACTGTCATCACTGACAGACTGTCAAAAGTTGTTCTTTGCCGATGCTTGATATTCGCGAACACATCCGACTGGTGTCAAAATTTGAATAGATCCTACGAATCGCTGTCGCATGACACCTATGAATCCCCCCTCCCCCGTTAAGACGACAGAATCACTGAACACCGATGAGTAGCAATCAAAATTTCTCACAAACTGTCAGTGGCTTAAATGTTCTATGAGTTCCGAACAATTTCGTGGAAAATCGCATTGACAACCAGCAAACCTATGTCGGTGTCGGCACTTTATCCTTATCCTTGCTGCACACTCTGACAGATCTCACAGATCTCGACTGAAAAAAAAACCAAGCAGCCTTCAAAAAGGACTCCTCGCAACATCCTCGAAAGTCACTCATCCTTCTCATTTCGTTATGCGTGATGTGAAGGAGCAGAAGGAGGAAAGAGAAAAAAAAACTCCCTAAGGAGTAAGTCACTCATAACCCCATGTCCGACGATGATGCATGACAAGTTAACTCCTTCCAAAGTAAGGGCGAGCCCCTCCTTTTCTGTAGCGCTCTGTCACACGCAAACCAATTCCACCGAAGAGCCAAACGTGTCATGTTATCCAAGCAAAGTAGCAGGTGACAGCGGTATGTGATCTTCACACATTCATCCCGTCTTCTGTGTCAAACGAAATAAACTTGACAAAACGAACAACGAACGAGAGACAAGATTGAAAACAAAAAAAAAAAGAAACAGAAGAAAAAACGAAGAAGAATACCGATCAAAAAGCAACTCGTCCTTGTCGTCGTCATGTTCTTCGTCGTCGGGATATCAAACAGCGGGAGCGCGTGCAAGTAACATCACCACAAACCTCACGACAACCAACCACCGAAACTCAGAACAGAATGAGTAGCGCATAACCTGAAAACGATCCGCAGGGAGCTGACTGGCGGATTTCCCATCTTAATCTTCGAATGTTAGACGACCAAGTTCTCATCAGTACCAGCACCGGCACCAGCACCACCACCACCATCACCAGCAGCAGCCAACATACTCTTCGACTGCAGCGATTGCGACTGCGACACATGATCCCTGCCTGAGACACACGACATTTGACTCTTTGATCGCTGCCGCATCAAAGAGCGCTCAGCCAGGGCTCGACAGCACCCGAATGACGTTGTCCTCCACTAGGGGTATTGGATATCACCGTGTTCCCAAAACACGCCGGTACATCGTGTAGAACACATCCAGATACATCGTGTCGAGCATTTTGTCCACATGATTTTTATGAGTCATTTGTCGTCATCGTCGTCGTCGCTGTTGTGTTGTTGATGCAGGTTGGGATGCAGGAACTGATCGCGCCGGAATGCAAAACAGTTTTATAAGCAATTTGAATGCGATCCTCCACAAAAGGGAACCGTGAGGATGTGTGTATCGGCCGCTAATCGATGGTGGGAGATGGTATGTGTTGCGTACATTTTCGTGTTCCTCGTCATTAAGTGGGGAAGTGAACAGCACACTCTGTCAAAGAGTCATGTCATCTTTGGAGCATAATTGGCGCATCAAATTTGTTATTTTATGACAATCGTTTATGGAATTGACTCCGTGGACTCGGAGACAATGCAAGTCGGTGCACAGTTCTGTCAACGCCACTAAAACTGGATACTTTACTTCGGATGTGCCCTGACGTCACCTGACAGGTGGTGATGCTTTTGATGCCGCAACAATGTCTTTAATGATGAATGGAACGGGATGAGGTTTTTCATCAAGTTTTGCTTTATTTTAATTAATTTTTTAGATATGTCATCGGGGTGACAGTCTTTTAACAAGATGGCGTCCCTGTTTTCTGACATTTCTTTCCAGTGCGGGATGTGTTCAGAATTATGGACGGAAGTTACATTCCCAGATAGAACCTAGCTTCTACAGCTGCGCGTGAAAATTGAGTGGTGTGACCTACAAATTGCTATCGACACCGAAAGGCGAAGTTTTAGAAGCTCTAAGAATTGTCAGCGACTTGAGAGCGGTGGAGACGCGGGCTATGAAAGTTACTCGCGAGGGGACTTCCAACCTAGGAACCCAACGTAGAAGCCGACGCACCCACTCCCTAGGCCACGGTGGTCACAAAACGAGATAGCTCATGTATTTGGCGTCTTTCTTCCCCCAGTGCGGGGTATGTTCGTATATACTGAAGTAAATATATCCACGTTTTCGAGTCAGTTTGAGCTTTGTTTGACTGGAGTGTGTATATAGGAGATGCCTCTACTCTGCCGCAGGACTTTGCCAGTCCACCTAATCGACTGTCGTACTGACAGCTCAACACCATGCAACAGAAAATTATCAGTAAACTGTCAAGAGCCAGCTGACAGCGCATAACTCAGCTGTTTCCCAGTCCGCTTAACTTACTGTCAAGCGCCAACTGACAGCTCAACACAGTGCCACTGACAGGTCTTAACTCTTCTGTTTGCCACTCCAAATATGCGCCAAGTGACAGTTCAACTCATTCTACAGAAAATTGCTGGTCGATCAGGCAGATCGTCATCATTGAACAGAATGTTGCCAGTTCATCTCATCTACTGTTAAGTCCCAACTGACAGCTCAGCTCCCTGTCACAAAAGATTGACAGTCGATTGCTGAAAGCCAACTGACACCTCTAACTCTGGCACGGTAGATTGCCACTCTACTGTCCAGATCGAACTGACAGCTCAACACCGTGCCACAGAATATGTCAGTCAACTGTCAAGAGCCGACTGTCACCTTATAACTCTGCTGTTTGCCAGTACACTTACCCTACTGTCAAGAGCCAAGTGACAGTTCAACTCCTTCTACAGACGATTCCTGGTCGAAAGTCAACTGACAGTTCAGCGCTATCGAAAAGAAGATTGCCAGTCCATCGAAAGTCCCAACTGACAGCTCACAGAAGTCTGCCAGTCGATTGCTGAAAGCCAACTAACACCTCAAACCCTGCCTCAGAAGATTGCCAGTCCACCTAATCCCCAGTCAAAAGTCAATCGACAAGCATTTCACCTCTAACCCAGCAAAAGCATCTCAAATGGTTCTTCCAAGATCATCAAAAAATTATCGTCATAATTTCTAATCAAAGTCATCATCAAAATCGCATCCTTCATCCCTCGGCCATAATCACCCAATTATTGTCAAAAAACATTTGAAGTTGCGCGGCGTTAATGCATCTGGGAGATCATCTTCCCAGTCAACCAAACCAATCGATTGACCCATCCACATCAAGTTGTTCGGAGCGCGCAAAAATTGCCCCGGCAATTTCGTTAATCTGCGTCATCCTCAATCGGCTGTCGTCTTGATCGTCACACTTCGCTCATTTGAACTCAAACATACAACGGCGCGCCGCGGCGTTCGCCAATTAGATTCAGTTGTGCACGGCGGCAGCGACGACGTTGAACGTGTTGGTGCGCGCTGCTACGTTCGATCACTTTAAACGATACGCTTGTGTCGTGTCGTGTTTCATTGTCTGGTTCCTTGTCCTTCCATCTATTTCCGCAAAATTTGTCGAGCGATTTTCCCTCCGACGAACATTTATCCAAATTATACGTTCTTTTTTGGTTGCGATCGATTTTTGTGTAGCCGCCCGTTTGGAAATTATAGAAATTAAAGTAAACGGAGGCAGAAGTAGAAGTCCATCCGTCCAGGTTCGTCCAGTGGATCATCACAAGCCAAGATCAGAGCAGTGGACTCTGCGATGATGGCAATGATTATCGTCGCCGGTTCGCGGGGCGTAAATTGACGGATGCTCGGTTGTGAGTTGTTGCCAAAAGTGTACGTGACTTCGGTGCGCGCCCAGGTACCGACATACGATACGCCGATCATCTGGTCAACTACTTATCGCATATTATGTCGGTTCCGATTTCAATTTTACGAGGTCGCCGCGCCGCGTCGTCACAGCCCTTCTCTGGGGCTCTGTCTGCGTTTTGCGGGCGGGCGACACTCTGTAATTTCGCATCCGAATTTCGTGTCCCAAGGTGAGACATCTATCGTTTGCGGGCTGATTTATGAGACCAGCATCCAGCGCGGCGCGTTCGGAGTCAATTTTTCAACGGTCGGTTATTTATGTGTGCGGGCGCCCCAGCTTTGGGGCATCCGAAAATCCGAAAATGTGCTCGCGAATAGTAGACATTCATCAAGTCGTCACAGCGTGACAGCTCAGCGGATTCGCATTGCCACCACAGCACGGCATACACTCGGCCAATTAAGCTAGTGTGCGCATTTTCCAAAAGGATGCGAGGACTAGCGTTGCCGCATTTTCAATTTATCACACATCTGAGGATGTGGAAAAACTACTGTCATAAATCAGTGACAGGTTTCTGCGCCATGATGTATGAATGCGGTGCGAAGTGCTTCGCGCTGAGATGTTTTGCTAAAAGAAAACACGAACTTTTTTTGTATGGCTGCCCTCCCTTCACGAGGTTATGAAATGTGGGCTACGTTAATCGTTTTGTGGGGCTCAGCAATTTTGCACGGGAGTCAGATTATACAAGATGGAGTGGAGCCGCCCGGACTCGGTGTGGTGGGATTTATTAATTTGACCCACAGATAGGGCAGCTGGGCAGTGAGTGAGCGTAAATTCATTTGCAAATTGCTTTCTGTTGACAAATGGATGGTTTTTATAGATTGTACACTGCAAAGTGGCGCGGATGGTGATGGGAATTTTCCGGACGCGTTCTGGGATGGGCCGCTTGTGTAAGGCCTTCACGCCAGACTGCGTGATGCGAGCATTTGTCAAGTGCGCATTCAGGCGAGAGCGCCTCAAGTGGTTGGCTTTTTGGTCCATTCAGCGAATTCAAATTGAAAGAGAACTAAGCTGGCAGGCATTTTGTAATTAAAAGCCATTTGTCATCTTTCTCTGATCGGGGGGAGGAGGAGGGGCATTGTGGTGACTTTTTAACAAACGAATTATTATCGGTCTGTTGTGACTGATTGTGACTAGCTAACTAACATCTTTCCTTTGAGTTTGTGTCACAATAAATCTTGTGATTGGACGCGTCGCGGTCGGGGCAGGAAGTCTCACGAGAGATGACTGATTTGAATTCGGAAATGAATCGTGACATCAGACAGGTGCGGCGAGATCCTATCCTATCTAGCCAAATGTGTACTGATGGACATTGTTTAAGAGGTCTCAAGGGGCGTCAACTTCATCGAATGTCAGCACAGTTGACCGCCAGCCAACTGAGGGTGAGTTTTTGTAATCTGGACAAGCATATCCGTTGTGCGAACGATTTGTTTGCTTGAATGGCCAACTCATTCAACGTGGCACGATGCCTTTCCTTCAAAAAGTTCGCTTATGTGCCTTATGTCAAGTGAATGACGAAGATATCGGAAATGCTTGGAATAAGGGGGAAAACAGGTTCACGACCTGGTCTACATGCTCGTCGAATGGGTTTTAAAATAAACGCTTGCAGTGACTCTTGTGGTTACGATAAGTCCCAAGTTGGGCGCCATTTTCGTCTAGTAGCTTATGGTTGTAAGACTCAGCTCCTTGGACGGTCCTTGTTCTCCTACTCGTCACCGATGTTGCCCCCTCATGTTACAGTCAAGAAGTTAGGGACAATGTGCGACACCTCAGCGATGTGCGGCCTAATAGTGGAAGCTATGGCGTCGGTGGTTAAGATGTTGTGTGGTTTCTTAACTACTAAGTCCATTTGGTTTTTTTCTCTTTACCCGTATAACAGATTTGTCTTTAGTAAGACGAATAATTGGAGCGTGGTGGGCCATGTCTAGAATAAATGGCTTAAAAGCCGGAATTACGGCACCGAAGAACCGCAAGCTGTACGACTTGACGGTATCCTTGCCGAAACACTCGTTGTTGACGAACCAGCTTACGAGAGACTCCCCATCCGTCGATAGTAGCACACTTCGAATAAGTATCGAATAATATGCCACCGCTTCACTGACTTCACCGCTGATCATTGATTTCTTTGAAAAGGCAGAGATGGCGGTCGCCAGAGGAATTCGAAATCGATTCGCAGGACCTGGGATTCCGAACGCCGCCAATCCTTGACAAGGAGTCTTGTCAGTGATTCAAGAGAGGTGATGACGAGAAGTATGCATCTTGTTCGTGTCAACAATTGAACCTCGATGACCCGTCGTAGGAGTCGACATAATCCCGCCCGGTGACGGCCAGACGTCAGCTTAACTCTTTTCAAGAATCTCTCTTGAACTCGCCAGTTTCAGTTTCATCCATTCAATTGCGCAACGTCAGCCTCCTGACGTAAACATCGACAAGACGCGACCACACTAATCACCACAAGGCTTACCACTTCATTGACACCATTCAACACCTTACTTGCAGCTCTCGCCTCCAATCAGCAGCCACTCATGTTGCAAATGATACGTCCACCACTCAGCGAGCACAATAAGCGGAACACGCTTCACGCCGCCGTGCCGAAACTATCGGCTAATTCCGCTTTCAATTATTCCTCCACCCTGCCTCCTCATTGAAAGCTGGTTGCTCAACAAGACGAGTAATTAAAACTGCATTCACCGTCCAGTCTGGGAACACACTAGACACCAGCATCCATCCTTTCCTAAATTTATGCGCAACAAATTACATCCTTCCAACTTTTAGACGAAGCACGCACACTCATCTTTTGCAAATGAGGATGTTAATCGATTTCCTTGTCCGCGTCGATGGGTTTTATTTCCCGTCGCTGCCGAGTTGCCCAGCTCATCTGTTGTTTTGCTTTTAATTAGAAAACCATCGCAATAGATAAAAGGGAATCCTCGAGTTTAATCGATGAAAAATTACTTTTCTCAGCGATTCGACGGCGTTTGGCCTTCGCGTTGTCTACGTACCTTTACCTGGCCCAGGCGCTGCTTCTTGGTATTTCTCTCTGTTCAGCAAAATTCAGAAGTCCCGATTATTTATGCAGTTTTTATGCAAAACTAGAGGTAGACAGAGCATCTGACAGAGGACTCCGATACCGAATGCATGGCGGTAGACGAAGGTAGCAGAAGTCCCAGGAGCGGATCATCATTTCGGGCAATAAAACCAAACCGCATCATCATCGAACAAAGCAAAAAAGGAACGCGCTCATCAGAGGTCGGCGGGAGGCTGGAGAAAACTCCGAAGTCGCCTTTTTGTTGTTCTTCTTTGTTTTCCCTTAAAAAACGCCGAATAGGTGCGTTCGTGGGTCTGTCTCGTCAGCAGTCGCACTGAGCGAGGAGACCCGGGTTGAGTTCATAAAGAGCAAAGGTTTGGTCATAAATCATCTTGTCCGTCGCTTCGTTCCATCGATGAACACGTTCGTCTTTTACTTCTCCCATCGCATATGAATATTAACTCGGTTCATTCATTAAAAACCGAAAAAAGGCCAACAACACAGTCGACGTCCAAGCCGAGCAACAAAAAAAAAAAACGAAAAAAATCAAAAAAAAACACCAAAATTGGTAAAAGTCTCCCAAGCCAAGCCAAGTGCAGAGCAAATCTAACAGGCGGCCGACCAAATGCGCAGCTGAACACTTGTGTCGCGTCTAAGGGAGAATGACAACTTTTCCTCGGACTAGAGTAGGCTACCAGCGGAAACAGCAGGGGCGCCATGGCTTCGGGCGCCACACATCAGTAGGTGTCGAAATCGATTTGGATTGTTTACGAATCGAGTTAATCGATAAAAATTAATTCGAATGTTGATTGTAAAATGTGGCGGTGATTGAGAGATTTTACGGGCTTAACCGGTGACATTCGAGATGCGACTCGAGCGTGAGAAGTTTCTCTGACGCCTACCCCCATTGTGACACGACATTTGTTGATATTCAATTAAGTGACAGTGAATGTGGAAGTTTCAATTTGACCGAGGAGATGGTCTTGGCGCATGGAGATGGTTGCAAATTTTTGATTTTGATTAAATTTGGATCAATCAATTTATAGGGCCACGGAGAAACTTCGACTCAAGATACGACTGTGACTAAGTGAAGGCTCCCTCAATCAGGGGCGGATGTCAATCAGATTAGCATTCGATTTAAAAAATAAAAAGTAGTCAGAGATCGAGGCCCAGGCGAAGAGGCAGTAGAGAGGTAGAAGAATCTCCGAAACGACTTCGACTGAGGCAATGCTCCTGCAACCAGATGTGGACGTTTAGCGTAAGAAACTGGAATCAACTAGAAGAAGATCGTTCTTGCTAAGAAACTGGAATCAACTAGGAAAAGATCGCTCTTGCTGGAGAGGACCCACCAAGGTGGCGCTTCAGTGTGTTTCTTCAATTCGAGAAAGAAATTTCTGAAAATGATGCAAAATATGGACAAGGAACGGGAAATGATCATTGCCCAGAATTTCGAGATGATTATATGTTCGACTTGCATCAGTTTTCTTGGGTCGGCACTTGTCAACAAGGGCGGATGAAGACGTTCAGTGCCCAGAGTGGTTTTTCCGACGGTGTTTTAATGTTGGCTCTGGACCTGATGTCAACCCTGCCAAGCCCTGAAAATGCCCACCGTCTATGTGAAATAAAATGGTGAAAAATAAGGAAGGTTCCAAAGCTGCGTCGGACTTATTTTCGAGAAAAAGTGAGTCAATCCGTAACTAGAATGTGTCAGATCGTAGAAGACCAAAAGGAGGCCTTCTTTTAAGCGAGCTAATAAAGTCGCAGTGATATGGATCTCAAGAGCAGATGAAGAAGTCCTTGGTCTTTTCGAGAGAATAGTTCTGCGTTCAATCTTTTATCCGGCCTCCGTTGATGACATTTGAATAGGAAGATATCACCACGAACTGTGGCAGATGTACAGCGACATGAGTCTAGCCAGACGTCTATGAATTCAATGCCTGGAATGGTTGGTCATGTAGAGCGCAGAAAATTGCTACGTTCCATAGAGTCTTCTGCTCTGTGTTGACAACGAAATAGAGGACGCCAACGAAAACACACAAGTGGAGAAAGATCTGAGACAATTTCACTGCGAGGCTTGTTGGTTGCCAGCTGGAGAGGCTCATTGGTTGAGGACTAAGTCTATCCAGGACTGGCGATAGAGAAGAAGCACAAGAACGTGTTTTATTATGAAAATTTCTTTGGGATGACATATGTTGGAAGCATTTAAGATGTCTACTGATTCGAGTGCAGAACGAAAGAGGTATGTTCTTTCTTCTTCTATGATCTACAGCTGTCAGGAAAGTATATAGGTGTTTTCATAAACGTCGGAAGTCTGCGCTAGCACTTTTTCTTATGCGTTTTTGAACACACACACGGTGCAGAATGTCTGCAGGCTTGCTTTAGTACAAAATAGTTTTCTTCCAATCGACCTTATTTGCAGTACAAAAAATAATGACTGCACAATCTGCCCGACATCGATGAGCTATTGACGTTAATGCACAGTTCGTACTGCAGTTCACCTAAGTTAGTATGATCGTATATCTGCACTAATGAACGTGAATAACGCAGTCCTTTGTTAGTCCGACGTTTATGAAGACGCCCTATTCCTTTCTGTAATGATGTCAAAAAAGTCAGTATGGCCTATTCCATCGCAAAAATCGCCACAAAAAAACTGTCAGATGATGGAACCTCTTCTAACACAGGCACTTCCTTACCCACCTTCAAGTTGCAGCTCAATATTCTCACTAAACAAAAAATTAATGCCAGATGGAAGGCAGACACTAACATGCCAAATCTATAAGCAAATCTAGCCCCACCTTGATCCAAAAAGATCAGACAGCTTGAGCTCCTTAAGGAGCTCTAAAATTATCACTGCAGTGGGAATAATTCCAGAACACTTCCCATTAGGTCTACATGCAAAAAGACTAGGACTATTCTCAAGTGATTTCTGCAGTTGTTGCCTAGATGAAGAAGAGGAGGAAAGTGTACAACACCTTCTCTGTAGTTTCCCTGCACTCACATCGCCTCAGGAAATCCATATTGGGCTCCTACTTCTTCGATAATCTAGGTGAAACACCGATCAAATCAATACTAGAATTGATTGACAGAACTGGCTGGCTGTCATAGTAATCACGCCGACCCAATCTCATGTTTGTTAACCCACGTGGCAGTACAACGGGCCTACCTTGGCCTAAAAGTTTCCTTGAAGGCCACCTACTACCTAACCTATAGCCTATTCCATAGATTTGGTAAGGATTCCTGTTCCATTCTGTAGAAGTGTCAGTTCTATTCTTTAAAACTGTCAAGAATGTATAATCTATTACGAAGAAATGTCAAAAATGTCGGTCCTATTCTGTAGAACTGTAAAAAGAGTCTGTTCAAGTGGCAATGATCTCCGTTCATTTCTTTTATATTCTGTAGAGCTGTGCAAAATAAAAATCTACTCTATTCTGTTAAACTGTAACAAACATCTTCTCACTTCTGTACAACTGTCAATGACGTCTGTTATAGTCTGTAGAAATATCAAAAACGACTGTCCACTGGTTTCGGTGAATGGGACCCTGGCATTATTGTCGGTGTTTAGCTAATCCCATTGTTTCTTTTCCCTTCCACTCGTATACCACAACAAAATACAGGTCGTAGTCCAAAGCCCGATGCATCAAGACAGACAGAGGAGAGTCACAAGATAGAACGTCTATCCTAACAGCCATCGAGTAGAATTAAGACTGATCAGAATCAGGATCAGAAGACAAGCAGATTGCTCAAAGGTATGTTTTTACCACCGAAGGGCTTCTTCAGCCTAACTTTCCTCTCCCTAAACTTCTTCTTCACGGCATGACGATACAGTCTGGAGTGGATTTGGGCCTCAATCAGCTAGCTGTCTCCCATTAAAACCTCAGAGAGTTGGAGGTCGTGTCTCGAACACTGACGTTGGGTATCAATCGATGTCGGAATCTGCCAGAAAGTCTTTTCCAGAACTGGAGAACCTCTGCATGACATCTAAACCGACATAAGTTAGTTCCAAACTGTTCAACTGTGTGAATGTCTGCCCTTTCTTCTTCAATTCTGTAGAACTGCCCAGCAAAATAGTTATTCTCTTCTCCGCCGGACCTACTTGAACCTGTGTCGGTTCACAGATTCCAACTGATGCTTAGCAGCCAACTCTCTCCCCAATTCTAAACCTCTGATATTCCAAAACAACACCGACTGAATTTTGTTTACCGATTTCGATGTCGGAAACTCACAGCCTTTCCTCCACACCCCAAAATTCATTCCAAACCACAACAACTCACGTGTAGTTATTTAAGTATGTACAACTCACCTGTATCACTCGCATTGGGAGGCCTGTTTCTTTCGCCAGTTGTTCCCTGATGTGTCGTGTCGGTTTCGGCGTTTGATTGAAAGCGGTTTTCAGGACTTCCAACTGTTTCGCTTTGATTGTTGTCCGCGGGCCACGTCGTTTCGAACCATTTGCACCATCATCAGGACTCTTATTTTCCGCTTGAGAATCACCTCGTCCATCTGGGTCACCGTCCAGTGAGCCCTGCCAAAAAGCCAATACATCAATATTGAACGGTGGAATCAATCAATTTACATTATATTTTCCACGCACAGCATGATTAATCATCAAGTAACATGGCGTCGGCGAGCGTTTGCCATTGACGTGATGATTATGATCAGCGGCCGATGTGTGTAGTGTATACGGTGTACATACCTGATCGGAGTCGTCGTGCGTATTTTTACTATCCGTGCTCATACTTTGCACTGAGATATCTGATGCGCCGAGTTGTCCACCTGCTGAGTCGGGTCCATTTGGTCCCATGCCACCCAGGCCAAGCGGTGGCCCTCTCAGATGTGGCTCATCATCGTCCTCATCCTCGCTGGCGGAGCCCATTAATGAATCTGAAAGAGATAGATAGTGAGAGAGTGAGAGATGAACAAAAATGAAGGATATCCTTAGAAACTTCGGGTCGGTCACACTATCACGTGTCCAAGAGTGTAACTAACACGGTACCACGGGTGTGCGCGCCTCGGAGCAAAGCGAGAAATCTCGACGTGGCACGGATGAAGCGACGACACACGCCAATCGTTCGTTGCATGCAAAAACCGGCTCCTGCTCTTTATTCGAAAGTAATCGCGTTTTAAATCGAGACACACGTCAGTGCTGTCGCACTTCTTCTCCGTCCCAACCGTGAACCGGCCAACCATCGCCGACGACGACGACGTGTGATAGTTCCATGGTCCCATGGGTGGGTGAACAGGCGATTCTTTAAAATTCCAAATCAGAAACAACAGCGAAACAGAAGAAGTGAAGAGGAACTCGCCTGTCGGAAGACACACACAACACTCTCCGCATCGCGTGCACGGGAAACTGGGAGAACGGGTGCCGTTCCTCTCGGGAAATGTCATTTGAATGTGATTGGAATAGGAATTACTTGCGTCGGCAGGGCATAGGGTCATGATTGGGTTGGCGGGTTGGTGAAGCATCGCTGCTGGGGGGAGGCGATGGTTAGAGGGTGGTAAGGACCTGTTATGTAATTTGGTGCATATTGTTGTTGAATGCTTATAAATGATTCAGTTAAGGAGTTCGTTTAGGGGCGAGGGGCACTAGTCGTCTGCGTGGCCGTGGTGTGACCTTTTGTTGTTTTCCATGTCCACTGGGAGGGGGATGAAGGGTGTTTTGGGCTCGGCTGTAATCGATCTGCGTGTGTGAGTAGCTTTAATTGAGAGCATCTGTCAGTGGAATTTTAAAGCGACTCTATGCCAGATGATGTCGGTGGACGTTGGAACGGGGCTTGTGGCTGGTCGGGTGTCGAAATCACGGCGGGCGGAATTTGTTGACTAGGTCCTAAGAGTGCGGGTTTGGTGAGGATGTGAATTTGGAGAACGATCAACTGAGCCTTTTTTATTCCAATTTTAGAGATGGGAAGCGGAGTATTTAAGGACAACTAAGGAAGATCTATGCGAGGTCTTTGTGAAGCTCATCCACATCACAGACTGTTTCATTGCAGCATTCATTGTGCCGTCGGCAAATTTCGTATGCTTTTTATGTTCCAGGCTCATTTTGCTTGGTCACGATTTCGCTTTGAATGACATTTGCTGGTCGCCACTTGAAAGTCGTCGAGACTGGTCAATGACAATTTATAATGGAGCAGATAAACTCGCAACAATGTGGTGAAACCAGGAAAACATTGTATTTTTTATTTTTCTTAACTTTCTTGGTTGTTCCGTTGTGAATACGTGATGTGACTAGCATTTCGACTTCACTGGCCTTGTTAATAAACAGAATAACCCCTGCTGGACTACCAAAAACGCCCATTCGATACACGAGAGACATCAACAACTACGTAGACTTTTCATCCAATTCGTGGTCCGGAAGTGCACAATTGTGGAAACCCGCACGGCTTATTTTACGTGTAATTCGTCGCCATTGGATTTATTTTCGTTCGACTATGCAAGAGATCATGTTTATGAAGCTGTTTAGGCTTTGGAAACTAATATTCGCTAGCTCATGTCTGAGTTAATGAACGGTATGTGTTGAAAAGTCATAGAAATTTGCCTCGTCAGAATCGAGTCCTGGCCGAACACCAATGGAGGAGCATTGAATGAAATTATATGCCATTCCTAATGGCATCAATCTGGCAATGTACTGAAGTAAAAGTTTGATCGAAATATAAGCCACGAGTGTATTTATTTCACATTTACTTTTGAAACCACAAAATGGAAGCCCCAGGATCGAAACAGATGTTAGGGGCCCTGGCAGAGTTAATGGAGACATGTTATTGTCCACGAATTGAATCAATTACATAAGTATACAAGTTCCAAGAAGACGGTGTCACATCACACGCAGGGCTTGAGACTCAATCAGTCACCTCCGGGTTGTGGAATTGCTCAAGAAGCCAACTTGTCCCAGCTCCGTGTGATTCAATTTAAAGAAAAATTACTCGGAATTTACAAAACTAAAGCCCTTGCATAGCAACACACCTCAACGTGCACACCTAGCACAAGCAATCAATTTGAAAATATGTATAAGCCCACTTCACCTGCCTATTGACACACATTCTCTAATCGAAAGCACTTAATTTCTGGTAACACACACCCTCACTTCCGCACATTCTCTCCCACTCCCTCTCCCATCCAACAAGGATATAATTGTAATTCAAACAATTAACCAAACAATCGCAGAACAACACTCAGAAACTCCTTCACTCTGGCTTCCATCACCCTCCCAACCACACCCAGCGTCAATTCAGAACATTCATTTCCCTGTTCGCCTTTGTATCCATATTTGAATGAAATCAAATCGTCCTTCATCCGGGAGTGCAGAGTGTGAGTGAGAGCACACACTGTGACCGGGGTTTGGCAGCAACATCAACCCCCGCATGGAAATTTCATTGAATTCGATTCAGAAAACATTTACGATGATAATACAGAGCGCGCACCATGCTCCTCGGGTGCGTCCTTTATGCACTTGATCGCCGACGACGGCAACGTGTCCTGATGCTGCTGCAAGTGGTTTTGTCATCCCCTTTGATGTGGCCATACAAGCCAAAACGAAAATCCACCCCAAATGCGCGCCGCACACACAACAACGACGACACAACGAACGGGGCAACAATAGGAAATTTAATGGGAAAATTTCTCAGTCGCATGTGAAGCCTTTAAGCTGCCCTCTCTCAGGATACACGGATTCCATGCGTATGTCGGCATCGTGGCGCGTTAAAGTAGTCTTAAGACGGGTCACAGATGTTTGTTTGTTTTTGACAGCACGCAGCGGTGGTGGTGGTGATGGTGGTGGTGGTGGTGGGATCGCCTGGGTTTTGCCTACTCGAACGAGAATAATCCACAGCGATAGCGGAAGGATGTCTTGTTTGATGAGCTTTTCCATTCTCAGCGTGTTTCAGTGGTGGTCTTCAAGGGCTTCGCTGCTGTTTGTTTTCATTCGTCATTGTGCCATGGGATGGGACTGCGACTGAGGGCCCCATCGTCGGGCGAATTCAATTTACAATCAAAACAAGACTGTTGACGGTCCTTCAGACTATCGCCTCAAGGATATTCCCTGCTGGTGTTTGTAAGGGTCTAGGTGCATTTTTGTTTGTATGGCTTCAAGTGGCTTCACCTGTTTTTGCTTTTTTCTTATTTTTTGCTCGCCCGCTGCACATCTCGTGATGCTGAAGGACACACGCACACATCATCCATCAGAGCAGGCGGAACATTGACGCACATCAAATTCGAATTAGTTTTGCATCATATGGTCCGTGAGGCGGAAAACCGTGCCGCCGAATACGGTGAAGTGCGGACGACAGTGATTTTCCCCCTTTGCATGGGCCTGGAATCAAATGGGTGGAGTGGGCTCAGCTGGTGTGTTTGTTTGGTAGTGCTCGACTGAAGGGTGAATGAATTTATCGCCAAGAAAAATTCGGATATTAACTGTTCCGGTGGCTGGGTGTAGTCACTTAGCTTTTGTTGCATTTGCATGGGTTACTCAATTGAAGGACTCTCTGGCAAATTGTGCGAGTGGAGTGAAGTGAGTAATTTTTTACCAGCAGCAAATGGCGAAATCAGGTTATTTTTTGAATAAGGAAGGGCTTTGAATTTAATGGAATCGCGTGGAGCTAGGTGGAATGTCATTTTGCATTGGTCGAGAGCACTATGACATCACTAACTCCACGTGTTACTATGTTCATATGAAAGCTGCGACTATTTTAAGCCCTTCGTTCAGTTTCGTTAAGTTTCGTTAAATTTCGTTCACTTTTGCTTTCTTACTGGCGCGCTATTAAACGCTTTCTACGAATGTACATGACAGATGGTGTTGGAATTTCAGCTCCCAGAAGCAATTATGAGTACTTTGAACTAGTTTGGATTCGGTTCTGGTATCAGCTGCCATGCCTTTACACCCCGAGCAGTACATGGTAGAAATCCTCCAAAAATCTCTTCGATTTCCAGCAAATTAAATCCTCAATGGAGACGCGACTTCGTTAACGTACCCCATTCAAGGCAGATCGAAATGTCAAAACCAGAGACTCCTCTGCGACAAACTCACCCCGAAAGTGCATTCAAAGTCAGACTCCAGTGCCGCCGCCCACCAGCAACCCCGATGCCAACCCACCCACCCCCCAGCCGCCCAGACTTCACAACAATCGATGCTATAAACCGTCATCTCTTCATCTCTGTCTCTCTCGCATGGGCTCTCCCCCGAGAACTACTCTCGAGGAGAAATGTGATTTATGATCTCAATTCCCTCGGAATGGGTTCTTGAACTCAATCTCTCTTCGGCGCGAGTTCGGTGACGAAGCTCCCCGTTCGATGGCATTCGCCACGCTGAATGATGCCCCGAAACCAGGGGAGACGACCAAGAACTTTTATTGTTATGTTTGGTATTTTGTAATTGTTATTAGGTGGAAGGTGGAAGTTTATTGTCCTGCACGCAACAACCCTCGGTGCCGTGGCCGGGGCGCACAAGTGTACCGATACGAATTGTGCTCAATCATGACACCGCAGGAAAGAGAAGAGAAAAATCGACATCGTCTTGGAAGCTTGACTGTGGCATGTGAACGTCGAGGGGGTTGTTTTAGATTCCGTATCGTATCGGTCTTCGTTCTAGTTTTATGTGTGAGAGAATGGGAGACGACTGCAAGTGAAGTATGAGTACGAGTTCTTCCACATAATCAACTCCCGGGAATGTGACTCCTGGTTCTGACAAGTATCGCCCAGTGGGGGGAAGGGACGGGAGCGAGCGGCAAGACATTACCTGCCCGTTCGTGTGTGAAATTCCGTGCAGAATTCATGATAACATCCGTGACGTCGGAGGCATAGCGAGTCGCTGCTGCTGCTGCTGCTGCTATGGGAGGGAACTAATGGCCGAGGCATGCAAGCAGCAGCGCCTGGTATCAGTTCAACGTGGAAACGGCTGATTTTGTTAATTTTCTGTGAATAAGTGCAGAGGGCAGCTGCAAGCAAGGAAGTACGGGTAGCGTGGAAAGTGTGCAAAACATTTTCAATCGTCAGCTCAAAATTACTCAAGGTCTGGTGTGAGTGTGGTGAGACAAATCCCTCAATGGGGGTCAGAGAAGGAGGTTTTGTAATATGAACGAAGAATTCATTTATGATGCACTCCAAAAGAAAGGAGACCTTGATCTTCTCCGCCAACTTGAGTGAACTCCTGATTCAGAAAGAAGGGAGTCATTATGCAAGGGATGTCCACACAGTGGACTAGAAGTTCAAATCCACAATCACCACCTATTCGTCGATTTCAAGACCGGCCGCGTATGACAGAGTGCACAGGGACGGGCGTTACATCGTCGTTGCTAGTCTAGCAAGACTGAAGGGGCATCACTTGAGGCACGACCGTCCAGAAGTCCGTTGAGCTTTCAACATACGCTGATGATAGAATTAAGCGTCTAAAATAGATTTGCCGGTGCACGAGGGAAGTACGAAAAATGTGCTGCCTTCATGGAGGAATACACCACACGAGCGTCTTGGACAAAGCGTTACAAATGGCAGCTATAACCTTAAGGAAGCCAGGGACAATGTATACCTCGAGACTGTATAAATGGTACAGTCAACATTAGTATTGATTGATCATATGCAGAGTAATCGCTGTTTCCTTAGGAAGCGCAGGCGGCAATTGAGTAAGAGAGCACCTTCTAGAAGGACCAAGCTGACATCAGACAAGACGTCAGTCATCCCGTGCAGAAGCATGGCTATTTCACAAGGAATTCTTTGGTTTCATCGAGAATCTTGCGATGATTCTAGTCCTGTGTGCTTTGAGGGCATGTGAAGGAGAAGGTACAACATCCAACTGTTCGGACTGTCAAGCGACATAAATCTAGAGAGGCACCTAAGGATCCATCGCCTAAGGTGGCTGGGACATGTTGGGAGCAAGGTCAGGTTGCCAACGGCCTGAAGAGTCTTTAATTCGAAGTCTGTGGGGCAATGTAACAAAAGAGAAGGATGCTCAAATTTAAGGCGTGGTGCACCTCAACCGACTTGATGTGCGCACCATGAGGCAGCTCTAGCTGGAAAGCCTTGTACGTTGAGGCCCAGTTCCCTGGAGTGTTGCGACGAAGACGAAAAAGGAAGAAAGTCGCGTTTATGGCTCACGGAAACATCCATTTTTTTTAAACAAACTGGCGCACGACACTTGACGAGCAAGCAAGATCTTCGGGAACAAGTTAAAGAGGCTTTAGATTGGATTAGGTTAGAGTGACTGGCTACTCATTGGCAGCAGTCATACTTAAGCCACAGAAGGCACGTTGTGTTACCACAAGGATCTGATTATTCCTACTCCGCAAGCCAATTAGCGCTTTTGATAAAGCAAAGGAGGTGACTGATACGAGTGCTACTAACTTCCGTCAGGTTGTTAAAATACAGTAGGCGTCTAGGTGACGTTTTCTACGGGAGGAGAGAGCACTGCAGTTACGTAAAAGATGTGCCATTGTTCCTGGCTCCTCTTCGTTATCTTCGTCTCTGCAATAAGAGTTTCAAGCATCAGTAGATGCTTTGCACAAGCGATGTTCAAGCATGGTAGGTCTGCATCCGGAAAGAGTACGGAGCTAGTATACTTTCTAGCGAGTTCGCTCACTTCACAATTCTCTGGGATGACACAGTGCCTGGGCACCCACATAAATCGAATGCTACAACACTGGGCCATCGTTGATAGAGAGGCGGCAATCCAGAGAAGTCTTTGAGTGAAGAGGACTTAAAACTGTCACATCAACACGCTAGCTCCATGACACTCAGCCCCGAGAAAGACCTTGTCAAACAAAAAATGTCGAATAAATGGAACCACCTTCAGTTAAGCGCAGTCGCTGAACGATGGGACCAACCTATTGAGCGTTGTTTTTCGAGCCCAAACAGCAATCGGTAATCCCATCGAACATCTCACTTAATCTTCCAACCATAACTAGCCATCCCGATAACGACGGCAGCGACGACTTTGACAGGATTTGTCATTTATTTACAAACATCTCCTATCATCGTCCTCCTATCAATTTGTTTACGGGAGTCAATTAATTTTGGCAAACTTTACACCGCTAATCCGGGCAACGGCAAAAACAGCCTCAAGCACCCTTCAAACGATGTCCACAATGCCCTCGAGCAATAGGTCGAAAACCAGTTTCCAGTCGATTCCCTGCACCGTAATCTGGTAACTGGTAACAAAAGTCATCAATATGTACAGAGCGTGCGCGCCTGCGATTATCCCATTTTCAAATAAAACCGAACACTCTTATCTCCGCCGGATTAGAGTGACACAGCCATTTGGTAATCCTGTCGCCTCATCCCAGAGCCCGTCTGTCTCTCTCTATATCTCTCTCTCACGCTCTCGCGTCGCTGCCGTGTCGTGGAGATAAACCCAGATCAGAGAATGAAAAGATCAACGCGCACAATATGGGCGATGGCAAATCCCTTGACAATCGACGCAAAGCGTGGGCCCAGGTAGAGAGAGAGAGAGAGAGCGGGCCACCGCTGCCGGCAGCAGACGGTGAGTCAATTACTTATGACGTTCCCACAGTCGTCGGTCGTTCGGTCGGTCGATAATCTCACGACGTGTACAAAGTCAACAAAGCGAATTACAATGATCTTGATGAGAAGTCCATCCTCTCGGGCCGAGCCGGTGGTGTGTGCGTGTGAGGTCCTGACTGACGCGGCACTCTCACCCTTTTCCAGCGGTTGCAATTATCCTAGAAAAGGATAAGCCCTGTCCGACAAGCCACGCGAAAAACTTCGAAACAAGCAAAGAATGCGAAAACAAATTTGCCAGCGTCCAGCGCCCAGGTCAGGTGTCAGAACCAGTGTCCATCTGTCAGTGGGTACGGGAATAGTTCCAAAACATTGCATATATCATTTTCACAAAATGCCGACGGTACGATGGGAACAGCGGCCGAGCCGCCGCGTCGTTCCCGAGACGAGGGTGCGCATCAGTGCGAATATGACCGCGATCGCATACGAGTGCGTCCCGCTGAGTCGGGCCCTCTCCACTGGGGGTCAGGTGATTAGTACAATTTTTAGTGGCCACAGAATGGATGGGAGCGGACTCTATCAATAAGCTCCCCGGCTGCATGGCTGCTCGTACGTGGTGTATCCCGCAGACACTCCACCACCGCTCGCAATCGTATGTGGATCATGTTAATGTGCCAACGATAAACGGCTGTTCCGCGAAGATCGACTGGTGGCTCTCGACTGGGCCGGCTAACGATGAGCAATTGTAATTTAGGTTTATGTAGTTATTTTTTTTTTTGTTTTTTTTTTTTTCGCAGATAAAGGTTCGAATGCCGACACTTTTCATTGTGCGAAGCAGGGGGTAGATCGAGGAGGCGGCGGCGGCACTCTTGACGATCATAATTTATTCGGTGATATAAAAATTTGTTCACAGGGCCGGGATGGGTTGCAGAAGTTCATCAGTTTGTGAGTTACGCACTGATTCTGGGAAATGGTTGATGGTTGTTGTGGGGGAATGGAGTGAGGAAAGGTGTGATCGTGAGGGACCGACGGGGTATTTAAGAGAGACTCTCCTATTGCCGTCGGCGTTTGAATGTTTGCCAAATTTGAAGAAATTTCTTGTGCTTTGAACAGCTTCATGCTAAGCCAGCGAAATAATCTATTTCTTTCACATTCCATTTGGTTCTGGCCCTTCAAGGCCCTTGATTCAATAAATGGGCGGACTTGAGTCTTATGTGCGATCATTGCAGTCTGGTTTACCGACAGCGAAGTTAACTTGTGGCACCTCAGAGCACGTTTTGTTGAACATCAGTTATCATTGATGTCAAGGAATACTAATCATGGATGTGCTAGTTTGTGAACAAAGATGTGGAGGTAGTCCGTGGACTATACTGGCTCATCCCCTTCGAGCGCACGAACACCAGTGCTTCAGCAAAGAGAGCGTCTTCGGGTCCGAGTGTCTTACTTCGAGAAGGAGAGGAAGGCCGGACTGTCAAACTGCAGAACAAATGTCTTAATGACTGGAAGCAGTTCGCCTTGAACTGTTAAAGGATACAAAGAGTAGCTCGGCTACTTAGGCTCTAGAAGGTAATCTGGTAGCCTAGAACTAGACGAAGATATATGAGTGTAAGTATGTAAGGACGTTTATGACTGTTTTGCTGTGACAGAGCCGGTAGACAATCGATACACGTTGAAGTCAATTTACAACCAGTAGAGTTTAAGAGAGACAGAGGAAGACATTACGGAAGCACAACAAAGGATGCATCCATTTATTTTGCACATACGACTGAAGGAACGAAAAAAGAACAACCCTCAAAGCGTGCTTTTTATGTTACAGTATTACGTGTTTGGTTAATAACTTTTGAAGGAAATAAAATTCTTATTTTTGAAATGAAATGCAGGGTGGGACAAATACAAGTTTCTTTTTAAAAATGCAATAAAATTAACAAAATTAACTTTTCTTCAGGTATTGTGGCTTCATTAGTAAGAACAAACATTCCCATTAAGTATGAAATACAACGTCGTTCAAGCTGCTGAGGCGGCTGGCTTCACAGTAGCGCATTCTGTCACCCTAATTTTCAAAGACCTTATTGATGGTCTCGGGCTGTAGCTCACGGATTGTTTGGATGATGTTGGCCTTCTGTGCTTAAATCGTTTCCGGATTGTTGGCAATAACACCGGTCCTTCACGGTTTCCCATCAGAAAAGGCCAAAAAAGTCAAATCGCACCTTCGAGGCAACCAATTGACATCGCCAAGACGGCTGATAACACGATTTGGGAATTTGGTGCGCAAAACATCGATTTTGGCCCGAGTTTCATTGTTGGGTGCGCCATCCTGCATGAACCACAGTTTGTCCAAATCCATGTTTTCAATTTCAGTGTAAAAAGTCGGTTAACATGGCTCTGTAACGCACACCGTTGACCGAAACGTTGTTCCCAGCCTCATTTTCGAAGAAGGCCACAGCAGCCACACACGTCGGTGACCATGAGTGTTGTTGCTAGTGGACACACCAGTCTCATGGACAAACTTGCGTACAGCTGTCGCAGTGGGTGCTTCATTTCGACCAAACATTTTTCTTATCGAAAAACGCACTTTGGGCCACAAAGCACTAACTATGGAAATAAGTTTTCAATATTTCCCAACGTTGTTCAAGCTTAGAGCGGCTCATTTCGTTCCGCGGACGCACGATACTGACTTTCTGTCAATATTTCGAAGGCGAAACACCAGACAGTGTCAAAAGAGTCTAAGATTTAAAAAAAAAAACACTAGATGTCCCACCCTGTGTATGACATTTAACAATATTTATTCAAAACGACTTTGATCAAGTTAACTGCCTCTGACCACTCCCGCTAAGGCGCAGTATTTCACTTACTTCTAGTGCTACTGCAATGTGATCGAAAGATTGCCTTAAGAACCAAATTTACGATGAGTTTGTTTGGGTACACGGTTTCTTTCAGGTACCCCCTTTAGAGGAAACTGAAGGCGACACACGATATCACCACTTTTTGCTGATTTTCGGCTAGAAGAGATATCTCGAAGATCTCCCACTGCACCAGGAACTTTGCCCACATATTCTGTAGGCCACATTGTCCCAGTGATCAGCAGTAACCGACAAAGTCTCCTCTATGCCACTAAAACAACCAATGAATCCAAATAGTGCGCCACAAGTGGATCGTCGATGTAAACAGCATTTTAGCCTGCTTTCCAAAAATCCAACCTGGACCACATGCAGTTCTTGGCAAGTGCAGCCAAGAGATCACAGATCTCTTGAAACAGAGCCTAGTTCAGCAGATGAATACCGTTGAAGTATAAAGCTCAAGCGAACGCCGACCACTTCCGACTTCGATTTCAATCGTCCATGAAAATCCCATTAGTCGCCTCAACTCCATCTCTTATCTCATCAAGGCCGCCACTAAGGTGCTCCATCTGTCCAACCATTCAAGCTTCAAATTAGCCTCACCCCGAGTGTGCACATGCACCCATCACCAACTGTAACAGTTTCTAGAGTTTTCCTCAAAATTTCACTTAATGACCCCGTTTCGTGGAAAAATCACACACAAATCCAGAAACGCCGCCACCTAGCTATCAACGAGTTGCCCATAAAAAACGAAACCCCCCATCAACATCATCCGCGCACCTTCCCGAGGGCCAGCCTCTCGCTGATGCGCTCCATTTGCGTGCGGCTACGATAAAAGCTTCGCCCGTTGTTCTCCTTTCGTTGTCGTATTTGTTGCTTCCTAAACACGGCGTTTTTTTTTTTGTATTTTTTACGATTCCAAAACTCGTATAAGAACGTGGCTTAGGTTTTATTTGAGCTAGCCACTGGCAGGCACTCTTTACGATGGCAATCAATAGTTTAGAGGGGGGCCCTGCAAGGCGGCTACCTGGAAATAGGGGGGCACCTACAAAGGCCAGGCTTACAGTAGCTGGCACTTGATTTTCTATTTGTTTTGGCCTTTTTTTCTCCTCATTTTGTGTGTTTACTTAAAAGCGTCGTAAATTTAAATTTTATTTTTGATTGCTTCTGTAAAAAAAAAAAATGTAAAAAAAAATATGTATAGCGCCCAAGTGTGTAAGCCGCGATAGTGTGGCGTTACACGCGAACTCGAATAGCTTAGGAAAGCGCTGAAAATGCATGTTTGACGGAAGGGTAAACCGATTCCTGACAGGATACACACACGCAGTGGGAGTCATCAGATAAGCAGGCGATACCTCGGTTTTTATGCCGTCCATTTGGCCCCGGCAACATGTGAGTGGCTGCAAGTGAATAATTGGACCACCTAGTGGGTAGTTATGGCCAAATTATTGGCCACTCAATTCATTAAAGCATCATTAACGACCGCAATCACGGACGGGCCATTTGATAAACATACGCGAGTAGATGTCAGGTATTTATGACTTCCGATGTGTGTCAGCTCCTGTACGGTGGGTTGTAAAATGGCGCTTTAGGTTCGCAGGGAGCGTGTTTCGCGGAGACCACCCTTTGTGTGAAATCTTGATGTGAGGTGCAGGCTTTAAGCTGGCGGAAGTGGTGGTTGCATCGAAGCACTTTGGTTGGTTGTCGTTTGCGTCGACTGCTGTGTCCCTACAAATTTGAGGTCGTTAAGAACGTCGAGGGGTTTTGACAACGCAGCAGAGGACGTCCTCGTTTAAGGTTGCACACACAAGTGGAGAATGTCATCGACCTGCTTGGTTTGTGAAACTGCAGGCAGTTAGACAGAGATCACGTTCGCTGACGAGCGCCTTCCTCGGACTGTAAAGCCAATCAAAGAAGGGGGATTCAAGGCAAATGTAACAACCTAATGGAGATCCCACGGCGAATCGCACCAGACAGCCGTGGCTACTTGGGTTTGTCTAACAACCATTTGAGACAACACTTCCGGCTCGAAGGACCAAGAAAGTGATCTTTGTTAGCAAACTTGCTTTTAGTCTTAGGCTGCTAGTCCTGCTCTAAGGAGCCGCAGGATGGATGATAAACTGAACACCAGAACTGATTCTTAGCGCCTTCCAAAGAAAGCCAAGATCAACAACCGCCACGTTGAGTCGGTAGCTTTTATCGAAAGTACTGCCACCTGGGACCAACAACTGCCGACGAATGATGGGGTTCACAACAATGTCAAGTGTTCTTAATCGCCTTCATTATCTCATCAGAGTCGCTGACAATGCACTCAGAGCATTAAACGG
The DNA here is from genome assembly GCA_907269125.1 of Eristalis pertinax. Lineage (NCBI taxonomy): Eukaryota > Metazoa > Arthropoda > Insecta > Diptera > Syrphidae > Eristalis > Eristalis pertinax. The sequence continues at coordinate 23,575,388 of OU026149.1, forward strand.
CAGTGAGTCCTTCAAAAAGTTCCGTGCATCCGTGTGAAACAGCAGAGAAGAGCAGAAAAGAGAAATTCTGAGCTGGATACTTGGTCTTGTCAGCGAGGTGAACGGTGGAGAATATAGAGCTGCGAGTTCCGTGATCTGCACAGGGATCTGGATGTAATCCGGAAGGCTCCGTCGACTAGGCTGACGCAGACAGGTCAAAAGAGGATCGTGAAATCCTATGTAATCCTGCTTCGGGAAGGAGAGCAAGATCGAAGCTCGGATAAACCCAAAACAAATGGTCGACGGAAGACAGCCTGGTCTTGATGACTGGAACCAACGTACCTAGGATTGTCAAGAATGGCATGTTTAGCTCAAGATCAGACCCAGCATGAGTAGCTCCTATAGCTAAGAGGACCTTCGAATCCGAGTCGTCAGTTTTGACAACAAGAGCACGACTTAAACTCCGGTATAAACACCAAGTGATGGTGGGCTCAAGGCAAAATAGGCTTTAGGACAGGAAGCGGCGTGGCCTCGACTGGCAAGATAGGTGGCGCTTCAGTCCAGTAACAGACCCTTCTAGTTTTTGATATCCTCTTCGGCAGCAGGGAATCGGTTCTAAAATCAGTGGAGTGACCTGAGAAGTGTATAAGTAAGAAAGCTGTGCGCCTATCATCGATTCTATACTTGACTTGAGAGTTGGGACTGTCATCTCGCTCAAACCTTGTGGTCTCTGCACTGCCAGCTGAAGGAAGCGGCCACTAAAACCAATCCCTAGACACTACCCTACGATGCGACAGTGTCTTGTACGCCGAAATGTCACACAGAATAGCCAAGCATTGAACCACCACTAGTTTCAAGGAAATGACAAGAATTAAAAACCGTCACCATCCCCGATCAGGCAACCAGCTGATTCAGTGAGTCAGTGAAGATGAATTCAAACCCAGCGTCATCCACTTGACCACTTGACACGCCGACAACACTCTTATCGCGAGATGACCATGTGAATGCAAATAACCTGCATCTTATCAAGTGTCCCTGTAAAGCGGCTTATCGCTAGATGACCATGTATCGCCACTCGAAGACGACATCAACGCCTCGCATGCTCGCGTAGATTCGCAGAATCGATGCGGACCTTGCTGATACTTTGAAGTGTATCATCATGTGAACTCCCGTCATGTGCGAATTGATTTTCTTTTCTTTTTTCTGCTGATGTGACAGCTCATCACTTGCGGGTGCAACCGAGCCTTATAATCACATCGCAACCCCTTTCACGTAAAGTGCTCAATCGCTTGCAGCGCTGTGCGCTCGAAGTTTGTTTTTGTTTTATGTTTGCCACAGCACGACGGTGTTCACAGGAGCACTTCGGACGTCACACAAATAGCCGAGGGCTTCGCATCAACTCGCAGGCTTAAAGACCGCTTAAGACAATCAGTCAGCAGCAGCAGCAGCAGCCAAACCATGTTTCCCTCCCGAAAGTTCTGCGGTTTGGTCGTGCAGCGAGCGGGCACCCTCGCTGATTGCTTTACCGACGGATGACTGAACGTGTATCTAAAGCACGTGAACAGAGGAGAAGCGCAACCGGGTATGAATGGGCGAGATACGGTGGAAGTGGGCTTGGTTCTGGTTTGGGAGAGTTCGGCGCGTTCGTCCGTAAACATCGCTCGGCTTATCGCGATTTCCCCCGGAGTGGCTGGCTGAATGGGATAAGGTGATGCCTGCGGTTGGCTGGATGGAGATCGACGTACGCGTATCTTGAGAAGCTGCTCCGACTGCCGCACAGCGCGATAAGCCGTTTTTTTTTACGTTCACGTGGTACGGCTGAACACTGCAGTGTAATGCAATTCCCCTGCGTTGTTCCAAGTGAACAATAAAATCCTTGCAACCGCAATACCAACCGGGCTCCGTCCAGATGCGAGTACCGTCTCTGTCTCTCCTTGATTTTCACAAAAGGTCTACTCTCGCTCGAGAGAACCTGTTTACACACATTCACGTCGACGGGCTCCTTTCTCCGTCCGTGTTGATCCTTTCGGTGTTTGTCTAACCTTATTTTGGATAAACAATCGAAACGATGAAAGAATAATACGAGGGGAACCGGGGGAGAGAATAACATTTGCAAAACCATGCGCGTTGACGGATTGCCTTCACCGTTGACGAACGATTTGTGTTTTTCTTGTACTCTCCGGCCGGGCATGGGTATCGGTTTCACAATTAAATTTATGTGAAACAGTTTTCCCTTTCATTGTGTAATGAGAACGATAATCCTCGGGGGTATGCGAAAACATCGCCAAGAACAATAACAACAGGAGAGGATGTGAAAACATTGAAAGTCGGAAGGAAGGTAGCAGACTGTGATGTAATGAAACGAAAATGTATCCGTGTCAGGATATTCAAAAGGGAAACGACGTTGAGAAATGGAGGGGTTGGAGTGTTTGTTGGATTTATGTGCGGTGGTTTGCATTTGAAAGGTGCTCAAAAATGAATGGGATTCGGTGAAGAGGAGCAGGGAGGTTCAAAAAAAAAAACATGTCTTCCCTCAAGGTTACTCTCGGCACACGAAGTTCTGATTAACCGACAAAACGAGCTCAAGAATCCGTGGATTTATGGTAAACAAGCTTCAAAAATTGCTCCTTGTTGGAAATTAAATCTTAAACAAATGCTGATTAGAAACGTAGCACATTTTAGAGCCTCGAACTTTGAATGCGAGCTTAATTGAATTCGAATTGGATTGAGCTCGTTTGTCCGGCTTTAAGACGAGGTATTTAATCAGCTTCGAAACTTGACGAATTTAACGAGCTTCTTGAGGACCTAACGACGCCCAATAATATTTGATTTATTACACAACTTTGCATAGCGTTTTATTTATGAGGATATAATCTTATTCACGGTCTCGCTTTGGAATTTTTCATGGGCGGCGTCTTGGGTGATCCGATGGCGGTGTTCGTTAGAAGATCGAACGGCCTAAGTCATTGGTTAATTTAATGTGTCGAATAAACACAAGCCACTGTCGCAACAGGTCATCTGTTGCGTGGGGCACAAGTTAGAACTAAAGCTGGTTCTAAGGTTAAATAAAGAAAACCTGTCAATACGAATGCCGCCAATGTACCCGAAAAAATTAACATTTTGGTGGGGAATCATGAGGGACAGAAAAGTCATCATCATTAGACAGAATAATTGTCACTTACGTACATACGTACATGTAGAAGTTAACGAAACTTGACGAAACTTAACGAACGTATTTTTTTAATTTAACTAACAGCACAAAGAATGTGCTTTCTTTTTAAAACACTCTCAAAGTTTAAAATGGGCTAGAGGTATTCTGAATAAAAAGCTACTCTAAATGATGCAACTTTCAATAGTTCCGCCGTGACACAGAACATCGAGCTCTTAACGTTGGTATCAAATCAATGAAATAACTCAAATCAAATCATCAGCCAGAAGAACTTGTATTTACGTACATGAAGAGAGGGAGAGAGAGAGATTGGTTTTGCTTGATAAAAGTTAACGAAACTTGGCGAAAGTTTTTAATTTGACTAGAGGAATCACCATCATCAGACAGAAGAACTGTCATTTCGCTTGGTAATCACAAACTGACGAAACTTGACGAATGTTAATTTCTTAAATTTGACTAGCAGCACAGACTGTTACAGCTGTCAATGTTTAAAATGTGCTAGAGGTACCTACTCTAAATGATGTCATTTCAACAGTTCCGCCTTGCTACAGAACATCGAGTTCTTGGCGTGCGCGCCTCAATGCTCATTATGCACTCGATTCATCACAGGCTGTCCGATTGTTGGCTCATTCTGGCCCATAGAACAAGACAGCCACCATAAACAAGCTAGTAAATATTGTCATAACCACATTCTTACCGCGTGACCAAACCTTCTTAATTGGCTAGATCAACTCAGCCACCGGCAAAGCAATCAACTAATAAATTCGCATTGAATTTATACGTTCCCCCCAGCAGGTCGACGCTCATAAATGTCATAGGCTAACTGATGTCAGTTCACTCGCTCGTATTGTAATCCATTGTAGAATGAATTGGCTAATATGGGTCACACGCCTCCACCCAACTAACAAATTTCCAAAAAAAAACAAAAAAAATCCCAAACCCCCGACCCTCAACACTGCCCCGGCGGCACATTGACCAACGCGGACGGTATGAACAAAAATCCGTATGGCTTTGTGAATTATGGCGCAACCATTGTGCGTAGCATTCCCTTGTCCAGCAGCGAGTGCTCACAGCACGGCCGTATAGCACACCGCGAAATGGCTTCGTTTGTGGATCAAATATATGACCAGTCCGGTCGTTGGTCACCACAAAGTCAGTTATGACTTCGGTCTGTCTGTCATAAGTCATACCAGTTGCGGGACCCGCCGCTTGGTCGGCGGCGTATTATTCATTTGTGCCCGAATGACACTTTGGAGCCGCGAAGCTTTACAACAACAACTACAACCTCAGCGATACAGTCACTACTTTTTCTTCTCGTTTTTTGCTGCTGTTGTTGTTTCGGGAACACTGCGATAATGTTTATTTGACAACTTTTATTGCCCGTACAGCGATAAATTCCATTCTAGTCGTTAGGTATGAACTCCGCAGAATCCGGCACTTGGCAGCACCCGAAAATACATGCCCCGTCGTACCAAAACCCCGTCAAGAGATACTCAGATGGTCTGTCTTTTCTCATTCTTCTCGTCGTGCGTCTGCCGCACTCCGCTGACGTTGCCGCAGCCAGCCGAGCACCGACCGTGTATCCATCGCTCAAAGAGTTTTGCGTTATGACCAGAAGTTTTTCGGGATGCGATCGTAAAAAAGTAGCCAAACGATTGGTGGTACTGCGCTGCCGATGATGGGGCCACGGTGGTGCTGACTGGCGATAAACGTTTCATAGATGATGAGGGCAAATAGTACTGGACACGCAGTAAAAGTTACGACGGATTTTAATGGCCAACCGTATGGCGGCAGGAAGTGTATGTACTCTCCTCCCGAACGACGAGCGTAGTCATCGAGCGCAAAGAGATACAAAGTGTTCGCCCGTATCGCTGGCGATTGCGAATTCTGGGAAAATGACTGGGTCAGTCATTTTTCCACACACACACACACTTGCGTGCGTGCATATGTGCGTTTTTTTTTTGTTGCTTTTTCCTCTTGTGTCGCTCTGAGGAATGTTGCGAAGATATGGATGGGTACAGCTGGCCGTAACAATGGCTTTGCAGGAATAGAATCTGAAGGCATTTGAATGTTTTATGAAGTCCATAACGTGGAAACCGTTTAGCACGTTATTTATTACCACCGAGAGGTTTTATTTTTTGCCCCGGAGGAGTGCGGAATGCTCAAACTTAGGCTTGCCCTGAGAGTGATGGGAGTTGCTGTGTGCTTTAAAGTTGATCGAGTGATGGGATGTGATGAACTTTCCGGGAAGGTCACTACGCTTTGTGAAAGTTTGCAGACGATGACTTGTTTCCTTTCGCCAAATGATGAATCGCCTGTCTTGGGTCGTTGCCTCTTGTCACGATTGTGCGCATCGCAAGCAGTGAGGTGGGGACAAAATGGAGATCGACTAAAGGCTGACTATGGCGGAGTGAAGGCCAACAATACGGGACTGAACAAAACCCTCTGAAGACCGAGCTTCAGTGTTCCAGAAGACAGAAGACAGAAGACAGAAGACAGAAGACAGAAGACAGAAGACAGAAGACAGAAGACAGAAGACAGAAGACAGAAGACAGAAGACAGAAGACAGAAGACAGAAGACAGAAGACAGAAGACAGAAGACAGAAGACAGAAGACAGAAGACAGAAGACAGAAGACAGAAGACAGAAGACAGAAGACAGAAGACAGAAGACAGAAGACAGAAGACAGAAGACAGAAGACAGAAGACAGAAGACAGAAGACAGAAGACAGAAGACAGAAGACAGAAGACAGAAGACAGAAGACAGAAGACAGAAGACAGAAGACAGAAGACAGAAGACAGAAGACAGAAGACAGAAGACAGAAGACAGAAGACAGAAGACAGAAGACAGAAGACAGAAGACAGAAGACAGAAGACAGAAGACAGAAGACAGAAGACAGAAGACAGAAGACAGAAGACAGAAGACAGAAGACAGAAGACAGAAGACAGAAGACAGAAGACAGAAGACAGAAGAGAGAAGACAGAAGACAGAAGCCAGAAGCCAGAAGCCAGAAGCCAGAAGACAGAACACGGAGGTCTAGAAACTGAACGTTTGCCTTGACCGACCAATACTTTAGACTCAAGACTGAAATTTTAGAACTGAAGCTGAGATACTGTTATGCGCACACCTCTGAAACTGAAACCGCGGCCTTCTTCTTCATGAACCCAGGCCTGCACTAAGAAGCCTCTTCAGCCAACGATATCCCCGTCTAACTGCCTCCAGTTGCACACAGCAAGTCCTGGCGAAAGCCAACTGAAACGCATCCGCTGTTACTGCTTTGCAACCAAAAAGCCGTCGGCAAGACACGACATCACTCTTCACCCCATTGAACGCATAATCAATCGAAATCTTCGACTTCTTCTGTTCAAAATACCGTCATCTTCAAAAGATGGCAAGGACCAATGATTAAGGATTCCGATTCCGTAAGTCAATCGCCCTTTGAAGGCAAGAGGATGTCATATTTTGGAAAAAATATTCCCCATCGCGTTCATATGTCTCATTTACAATTCAAATGCAACAATATGTTTTCCATTTTGATATTCAAGGCTGTGCGCGAGAGGTCCGCCAATGCACACCCATGTGCGAAAATCCATCATTAAAGTGCAAATTTTCCAATCAAACTTCTGCCATCGTGCATTGCCTGAATTTCAATGGATTCCCTCCACTCCTCCACCACCCCCTCGGACGACCGATGCCTCCGGCCATTCCATATTTCGCGCAGTGCGTATTTTATTTCGATTTTTCAAAAAAACAACAAAAAAAAAAAAAAAACGCGTTCTCAAAAAGAATTAAAGTCCAAACAAATCTCGAAACAAAAGCACCAGACACTTGCGCTTCAATCCGCACTCGGAGGTATCCAAAATTGAATCGTTTTCTGTGAATTATTCATCAAAAAATTGTCCGCTTTAAATGTTAAATGCCCCACAGGCAACAATTAAAGACCTCAACTGGATTTTTGGGGCAAAAATTTAACAAAATCGACGACAGAGAGTGAGAGAGAGAGAGAGAGAGAAAGAGAGAGCGGAATAAAAACGACAGCATCCACCTTAAATGGAGCACCGCCGCACACAAAGTTTTCGGATACATCATCACCGAGAGAGATGAAAACGAACGAGCATTTTGCCAGATTAACTTTGTATCTACGCGTGTACATAGGTGGGTGGTGGGTGGTGGCGAGGGGCCAAACCACCCCCATTCGCCCCAAGTGAATCGTTTGCATGTGCACCTTATATACCAGGCCCTACCTATCTAACACAGCGCAGCCATTTCACTTCGACACTGAGCCTGTGTGCGCCGTGGTGTCTGTGAGTCTGTGCGACTGCTGCTCCGGCAAGGGAGTGTGAACATGAAAGGACCCATGGTGTGTGTGTGTGTATGTGTGTGTTGTGTTGTTTTTTTTTCCTGTTCTGTTCGGTTTGCTCCCTTCTCAGTGCTCCAATACATTTGTGTGAAATTTATGAGATCATGCGCTCTGGGGAGAATCAGCAAAAATGAAACGAACTCCATTTTTATCACCCGTCCCCACCCAGGGCAAACGCGTTCGCCGTACAATCGTCGCTGCAAAAGATTTTCACAAAAACGGACAAAAAAAAAAAAACACTGAATAATCCGAGGGTGAACCCAAAATGTGAAAAGAACAGAATGTATCTCAAAGTACCTGTTCGTATCTGCTAGTGGCAAGCATACACGGATACAGTCGTACGCCTTCGCCCCTCCTCCACCCCAGAACGAGCATCGATTTTGGCTTTGAATTTGAATAGATAGATAAAAATGGAAAATAGCACCAGAGTTGATAGACCAGGGCATCATTTGGACTCGGATAACTTGAGCCCTTTTTATCATTCCACACCCAAGCAGCCACTAACTCCCTCAGTGCTGGGTGGTTCAATGGTTGGATGGTTGGACGGTTGGGTGGGTGTTGTACGTTTTTTTCTCCTCTTTGTTAAGACTACTGTCCTATCGGCATAAGTATACATGTGCACAATTTAGATACGGCACATAGCTGGGATATTTATGGTTGTAAGAGGGAGAGCTATATCCCAGCCGATGCTGCTGCTGCTGATGGTGGAGGGCATAAAGGCAGAAATCCGTTTCCTTTCCTTATACTTCGTTTTCTTTTTTTTTTTCCATTTGTTCGTGTGTCTCTGCCAGTGCTACTGCTGGTAGTTTTGTGTATTTTATCTCGACGAAAGATCTTTGCTATTGGTTGAGTAGATATAGAGATTCACCATAACCATTTGGGACGACAACGACGAACATTCCCTTGCGCGATACGAGCGCCCTGTGGGTGGCGATGGCGGTGATGGTGGTGGTGGTGGTTGCCGGGCTGGTGGCAGTGATGGAGATTTGTAGGTTGGAATTGTCAGCATTTGCCAGAGAGATTCGTGAACTTCTTGTTTCTGCCTTGTTGGTGCTGCATTGGGTGGTGTTTTGCGGGCCGAGTGAAAGAATTCACAATCAACCGTGCACGAGACGAGAGGTGCGAGTGTGAATGGGGTGGGGGGGGGTTCGTCTGTTGTTGGGACGATAAAATATTAGAGCTCATGCATGGCACACAAATCAGAAGTATGAACGATTACATAAGGGAAACATTTGAGGTCGTGTGTTTTTTTTCTTTTTTTTTTGTTATTTGTATCTCCTCTCCGCAACAATGGAGGGCTATTTGTTTCTGCATACACGACGGTGTGTATCTACCACGACTTTATTGGCTTCGGCCAACAAGAACAGCAACAACCGAAAATATGGGAAGACCGTTGTCTGTCTTTATTGCGAACGGATTTATGAGGCTTAATTGAGACACACGTGCCTTGTCTGGGGGCATTTTTCAACTCGAAAAGACAAGTTGTTGGGAAAAAATCAGGTGGTCCATGGTCCTAAATCACTTCTAGCAAATTTAGAACAGCTGTTTAAGCAAGAGCTCAAAATCATATCGATTAACTTTCCGAAGGGGATGTTTTAGACTCAACCTGATCAGCGCGAGGGAGACACTCAACAAAGTCCAAAGGTTGGCAATGCCTCTGTATTATAGGAGCCATGAGAACTTGCCCAACAGCTGTCATGGAGCTGACTCCTTTGCATCTGGTGGTTGCAAAATGTGCAAACAAAACTGATCATGAGACTGGCTAGGATAGGAAAAGACAGGGGCATTACATCGAGACAATTCGATGCACTAGTCAAGAAACTACCACTCCTGGCCACACCGAAGAACGACGCGATTGGGAAATTTAAATTCCAAAAAAAGTTCACCGCCAAAAGGGACTGGAAGAATGAATCCATAGTCCACTGATTGAGCAGCAATACGTTATAATGGTATACAGACGAATCAAGAACAGATGAAGGGTATTCGAACCGAGGGCAAAATACTACGAATCTTGTAGTACAACAAGCTTGTGTGGGAGTGCTTACAAAAGCTCAAGGAACTGAGTAGGAGAAACAAAGTAAAACTCTGCTGGATGGGGCTATATGGCAATGAAATGGCCGACTCCCTGGCTAGTAAAGGAGCGTCGGAACCCTTCACAGGATCCGAACCATGCTGCCCCGTGGAAGAATTATGTCATGTCTTTCGAGAAGAATTAAGGAACCGATTAGAAACCTGGAACAACTCATTTTCCGATTCCTAAAGGCTTAGAGAGTAGTCTCCAGAACAAATCTCTTCCACCTTTGCACAATGACCAACAGGAGTCCATAATCCTTAACACAACTCTGTAAAGAAATGTAGGTGAGAGGAACTCATAAGAGAGCACTGGTATCAAAGTGGGGTACTATAGACCTATAGGTCGCAGAACAAAATACCCTCAATAATGATAGAAATTATTTAGACGATGAAAGTGCAGCAAAGAACTGGAAAAAACTGCAGAGTCCTGTGAACTTAGGCAGTAGCGAATTCACCGCTTAACAAACATTGTCATTGGAACTCGCATTCATGGCATACAAGTGGCGCTTGGAGGATATTTCGTCATTTGGTTGGACCAATGTCTGCCTCGGGATCACACTTATCTCTGCCATGTGGTGATCGAAGGTAGACTATGCAGAGCATGTGTGAGTTCCCTGGGTCTTACTACCCGAATACGTCCCTGGACATTCGTCCACTTGATCACGATGCGCCTAATACAGGACTCGCGAGGATGTCCTACCAACCAATGAATAAACTACGATCATCGCTCGCCGGTAGTTACACCAAAACCACGGTCCAGTTTTTAACATCTGTAATCCAATCACGTGCATTAAGCCCAACTCTTATTCAAGACTGAGCAGGTTTAGTTTTACAATATGTATCATTAAGCAGGCTCTCAATGCTCTAAAATTGTGATAAATTACTTCGAAAATCGCGAAAATGTCCTAGGTACGGCTTGTGCTATGCAAATGGTCAACATAATCGTCGAGGCAGGTACAACTGAAAACAAATTCGAAGAGACAGGCCCTGTTACAGATGCGTAAGAGCATAATTTCTCAACGAATTTTTATATCTCGGCGAACAGCTCCCAACATACAACTTTAAATAAACAACGTAACTCCCAGATACAGATATATATATATTGAACGGCCGCGCGGACCCCTTGAAAGTGCCCACCCCCCTGAAAGAAACTCCTAGAGATCCGCGGATCACATATTCAAATTCCACTGTCAGCGTAGAATTTGGGCTTGTCCTACGGTTTGAATGATACACATATCCGACCGAAACAGGGATGTCAAAGCTGGACCACAAATTGGAACAATCTACATCAGCCACTCCAGCTGCAGATGCTTCTAATTATGCGCACTGCCTTGGGTGAGATCATTCCCTCCTTGTGTGACACCTTAGACGCCGATGTTATTTTTATGGGGTATTTTTCATTTGGAAATGCATCCACATCCTTAGAAAAACAAATGTACTCAAGAGTTGAATCCATTTGATCACGTGTTGTGTGGAACATAAGCCGATTGGATGCTTAAACATCAGCGTTTTCAATGGCCAATTTTCATCCAACTCTTGCGTCAGTCATGCGGCTAATTTTTCACTCGGTGGGTACGATACCAAAAAAAAATCGTTGAAAGAACATTTAATCCACAAAAAGTTACTCTATGGGGTGCATTTTGGTGTGGTGGCGTCTTTGATCCTCACTTCCCCGAAAATGGTGAAAGACACGTCGCGTCACCTTCTCAATTGATTCTCATCGCTATTGGCAAACGTTAGCCAAATTGCTTCGCCCTCAAATCGAAGATATAATAGATGTTTAATCAAGACAGTGCCACATTCGATTGAAATCTAAATACTGACGGTTTTTTATTTGAATCCACAAAATGGATGAGTCCACATATTTCGTCGAGCCAAAGACAAGGCAAACAAAAGGACGCTAGATTCACTGACATTCACCACACAGCCTAATCTGTTGGGTGTAGGGCACAAAGTGTGAAATTCGTCCAGATGGGGGAACAGGTGGGATAAGCTACAACGATCGTAAATATCATCGGAGACATGGCAAGTAGTGTACTAATATTTAGTACACCATTCTCGTAAAATTGCACAGGCCATCCAGGCAGCCTTGATCGAACATGTGCGATAATCTCAAAATTGTCTCACGTTGATTATGTGCTCCACAAAATACCAACTAGCGCCTTCACAGCCAGGACGTTAAAAACGACTTACTCACATTCAATTACAAAAGACCGTATGTAATCCATTCTCCTAATAAACCGACCAACAGAACTTAGAATCTCGACCATCTCCATTAAAGCAAAGCCAATACTGTTCAACAGCTGCATACATTTTCCGATCTCAATTAGAAGATAAGCCACGTTAGTTACATAATTGGACCATCGATAGTTAAAACAAATGCTATTCCCAAAGTTCACTTTACAACCCCCTCCGTCCCATTGTTCAAATGACATCAGAGAGGGAGAGAGAGAGTTTGAAATTTTGAAATACTCGTACTTACCACTTAACGAATGATGGCCGGGCGCTTTACCTAACAGATAATCATCCTTGCAGATAAATTTATTGTCATCTAACACGTACAGTTGTTCCCCTGTGCTTAGTTGTTTTCTACATATACAGCAGGTAAAGCAATTTAAATGAAAGACTTTATCTCGAGGCTTTCTCACTAGGTCTGATGGTGCTATTCCCTGTCCACAACCACTGCATTTTGTTCCGTATCGCCTGGAAAATAAATTAGAAAGGATATTAAATTGAATCAATGGCGGTTGAAAAAGGATGGATTTTGAAAAGAAGGTTCTATTTAACCACGAATTCAGGGAAGGAGTTCATTCTACGCAGTGACTGGACAACAAAGAAATGTTTAGAAGAGTCTTCGTAGGGACTAGATCCTGCTTAAGAGGTTGACAACATTGCGATGTCCCCTTTGCCATCTTGTACTTTTGTTATTTGTCTTAAGATTGAATAGCGACAAGATCGAATTCTTCTACAATCAGTCCGATATTTGCCTGAACAACCTTCACAAGTATAACTGCGGTCGACTAGAAGTGGTGCTGCAACAGAAATGTAGAATCCATCCGTGATTTGAACACATCCCTCATAGACTCCTAAGTGCTCTAGACATGAGCCGCGATACAACTTGCGACCGCGACTTGTGCGAAATAACCACTTTTCAGTAAAAGTAACCAAAAATGTATACTCTGTGGTATGCCACAAGGTGCGTTGCTATGTAACCAACTTTTTTTGCAAAAAGAAAAAAAATTAATAAATTTCAATCTCTTGTAAAACTTAAATGGCGATGCACAAGATGTACAAAATTTGCGATTTCCGTACCAACAGAAACTGCAATGCAAGTTAATCTTCGATGAAATGTCAAAAGTTGCGACTTTAATAGTTCGCCGGTTGGACTTCGGAGCTCGCAGCTGTTGAGAGACCACTTAAGAGAGTCTGGATGTTTGGGTGTTTTTTTGTGGAGCAGTACCTCATGAACGGCAGTTCGAATTGGAATAAAACGTGGTGAAAAGATTGCTGATGTGGTAAATTAGGGCATAAGCTATTTATGAAGCTTGGCTACAACTCGGAGGAAACCACAAGACGAATGTACACAAATTTGTTCCAATACCTTTTTGAGATCTACTAAAAGCACTACAGCCGCCCGATAAGTGTGTGAATACTATTGTTTTTCAAACACAAAGAATTCCCAAAAAATTCCAGACTACTGCCTGTGATCTATGTCAGCATTGTGTCATACAGCGAGTGACTTGTTTTTCTTCACATTTGAGTTGAAAAGAAATCTAAGTTTGACAAATTTCTAGACAGAAGATGCTCCTTCACCATTGCCAGTGTCGCGAAAGACGTAGAGCCGCGAAATATCGCGGAACCCAGACACCCCAGAGAACGTCAGAAGTTGAACACATTTTACATTTCGTATTGCTGCATCACGATTGAATCGACTAATTCTGTGAATGGAAGCTCTCCATAGCTGAATATCAGTCCAACTACACGGGAATGACACAGAGGGCTATCAAAGCGATATTGTATAACTTCACATTACTTGAAGAAAGTCATAATAAAAGTGAATTGATTGGTAAAGGACATCAGTTTCATCCCACACCGTCCGATTTATGCCTGAAACGCAAAGATGCGTTGGTGCTACTCCCAAAACAGGCATACAAAGGCATCGTCCAGAATACTGCGTCCTGTCAACTTGTTTATTTCTTAGTTGAGAGCGACGTACAGGACGCATTCGGTTGAAACTTCATTACAAATTAAGGACTTTTTGTGTGCGAAAATAACAAAATCAGCTGATTGTCCGTTTAAAGTGTGCCTTGCCGGAATACCTTCATAAGGCTCAAATGGCAACACCAACTCAGTGTTGTGTCTCTTGCATTATGGCGTATATTCTTCATTTCCTGCTGGTCGTAGAAGCAGTAACACCTGCTGTGATTGAAAAACTGCAGATTGTCTCAGTCAAGGACTAGTAAAAATTGTGAATTTATGACCATAACGTCCGATAACAGTTCTGTTAACGATCCACTGGAGGGCACATCAACCTCGAAATCGTGAACAAGCCTCACAAGAGACACGCTTTGCTTTGACATCAGAAACATATTTCCTGACTGTTTTTTAATTATTTTCTGTTTCATCTGATTCCGTGAGCAAATGAAGAAATGTGGGGCCATATTTCGGTTCCATCAAGTAGTTTCTGTTCCCCGAAACTGGAGAAAGGTGAAATGCAATGCAGAAGGTGAACATTTCGAAAGATCATGTATATCCTCTTGTCAAAGTGCAAGAAGTTGTAGTGGATTCAAATCCTGTAAAGAAAGAAGGAGGAAGACGGATATCTGGTATCAAGGCAGCAAGACAGCTTGCTTTTGGTGGCTGAAAGCAGCTTATAGGCTTAAGATATGTTCAGGAATTCTGAGACCACACCCACATCGACTCCGACGCCCATTTTAGAGCCTTCTTGCAATGCCATTTCCGTTCCGGGAATTAGAGTGTCAAAGCCGCCTGAAGGATTAAGATTGAGGACCGTATCCTTAGTCTGTGGACGATGTTACCCTCTCAGTAGAGGATCTAGGATGGTGGTGTGACCACAGGGTTTTGATGTCCAGCTCCCAGACTCTCTGAGCCTGACGGCGCTGTAGGCTACAATCACAAATGATTCGCGGATCGCAATGATAAGTAATTAAGTAAGTAAAGAAGGCAGTCATATTTCAGTCTATACACAGCTTGACAGGCGTTCCTTAATACTATTCACAAAACGTTTCTCTGAACAACCTTTTTTCCTAAACCTCATCCATCAAAATTCAGTGGATACACATTCCTCTGCTCGATAAACACAAATCACCATCAAAAAAAAAAATAAAATAAAGGAAAAACAAATCAAACAAAAATCAAAATCAAAGAGATAAAATCCACAGCAATCAACTTTGAAACTAATTAAGTTCATCTCAAATATGGTTGTCTTCGCATAGATTGTGGGTGGATCGAAGAGAGAGAGAGAGCGAGTGATATACCGCTAAATCACAACTGAATACACAAATCACCACAACCAGTTATCCAGCGGAGTGGAAGACGATTTTCTGATTTTCTCTCGTTCTACATTCCATCGTCTTTTCATTTCAAATCAAAGTGAATGTGATTCTCAAAAGAAATGTGCACAGCAAGAGGAAAAAAAGGAGCAGAGCAAAACTTTTGCTGACAGTGGCAAGCAAGCAAGGTAAAAAAGTCAAATGCCAATCTCTTTGATTATATAATTGACTCAAACGTCACTAGCGTATGCACGAATAGAAGTCGACTGTGAATACAGAAAAAAAGAAGAGACGACCAGAATGAATCCTAACTCGATTGAATTCGTGTCTTTTTTTTCTGTGTGTGGATTGGCTTATTTTTTCAACGTCGGCTAATTACTGCAGTGACTGCAGATATAGTCGCTGGGGTGCGATGGGAGCATCTGAAAACGATTGAATGCGAGTAGTACTTACCTAAAAAAATCATTCCTACAATATAACTTAGATTCTCTACTAAAACACTTATCCGTAAGCGGTTGAAGGCATTCACAGCAGCGCACACATGAGGCGTGCCATCCCCTTTCGAGGACATTTAATAAGAATTTATCTAAAATTGGTTTATTGCATCCTGCACACGGATCACCCACACCAACGGGCGGCTCCCCTCGACCTGAAATGAGACAAATAGGGAAGACACATTAATTTTTAAATCGCAAATCAGAGAAATAAATAAAAAGTGAAGAAAAAATGATTGGGCTCCGAACAACACCCAAGATAGCCTCATTAGAAATGTTGGCGTGTTGATGTTGGGACTATCACTGTGACTTTAGTAGTTTGTCCGTGTTCTTTAAAACTGAGTTGCCTGAATTGTTACAAAAGGCTGAACGAGGCAGCTACCGCTGAAGTGAGCCATGTACAAGTGTACCGCTGCGTCATCCTCAGCCACGCTTAAGTCCCAATGGACGTAAGGAGACGACCAAAGTCTATTGACAACCACAAATCGAGCGAATACACAGAAGTGACACAGTGTAACTATAATAACCACTTCGTTCAGTTTCGTTAAGTTTCGTTCAGTTTCGTTAAGTTGCATTAATGTACGTCCGAGTATAACTTATCACTCCCTACGTCCGTAAATGAAAGTTGGTGGTCTGTGAATGATGGGTAGGTTCTTCGAAGCCATTGCAGGCACTTTGATGAATTTGACTAAGTTTCTGACTACTTTTCATTCAGTTCTGACATAAGTTTATTTACGACAGTTATCTCTGCAAACACGAATTTTAGAGACAACATCCTCCTTTTGAATTCTCGCCACAGAATCACATCATTTGAAGCAACATCACACCTGGAAATTACACAATTAGCCTTAGAACGTCGTTCTTAGGGCATTTTATTTATTTTATTGCGACAGTCCGCATTGAGTTCAGTTAATTCGATGTTAGCCTTCAAAGTTTTTCCCCAAATTTAGAACCAATTCACCGTCCTCATCTGAGATAATCTTTACGATGCGTTTTGTGACTTAAGATCGACTTCGTTTTTTTTTTTTATTAAGATTAAAGCGATTAAGTAGGAATTATATTTCATTCGTTCGCATAATGACTGTTTAATGGCAGATAATAGAAATCCAGGATGTAGCCGAGTGCATCGCTGTGTGGGCTTTTAATTGAAGTACGTTTTTTTTATTTTTACTCATTATCTGTTGATTGTGAATGTCAATGAAGGTTACTTGGGGATGCTGTGATGTTACGTGGAATGTGATTTTTTTTTTCTTGGAGAGTGTGTGGGAATGTCTTGGGTTGGAGAATTCTGAAGGATGTAAAAGTACGAGATATTTTTAGAAACTTGGACTGCTCGTTAGCAATGATTCGTTGTGAGGGCTTATTGTTGCCTAACGACTGCTCCATTCGACTGATCAGCACACTTACTCCACGTTCAGTGTCCATGAACCGTGACTATTATAAAGGCTTGTGTACATATGTAGTGGATGGCAAAGTAAATGCCTGTTGACTTTAAGGACATATGCCCCCCACCGACAGCCATAACTTCACAATGACATTAAAATGTTCAAGGACTTCAACCACCTCGGCTCCGCAATGAAACGCTCAATGGGCAGCAGTTAAAGGGGACGAACAAGAAGCGCAAGAGGCGATTGTCTTGTACGGAGTCATCCAATTTGTGGTGCGAAGGCACGTGAGGATTTTCAACTGACGCATATTCTGTTTGTTGACGAAGCTGTTTATCCAAAAATGCGATCCCTCACTGAAGACGATTTTGCGATGAAATTGGTAATTTTCTTCCAACATTTCGAGAGCGCTATCCAAGAATGTGCGTGGCTTCACACGATCGAATGGTTAACTTGATCTTAGCGTGTGGCCAAGACCCTTTCTCAAAATTCCCCAGAGTGTGGTCTTAGCGATGCCAATTTATTGACCACTCTGTGGAATTGCACTGTTTTGGTTTGTTTCCTACGCACGCTTGAACGTCAGTAATATTCTGGGCACTGAGCACCAGCTTGTTGTCTTCCTGGAACGGAAACAACGAACACTAGGCTATGCTTTGCGTCGAGCAATATTTCACGAGGAATACAAATTATTCCTTTCCCCAATCGACTCAAATATCCACATAAGCTACCCTCTTGAGTAAAAAAGAGACTGGGCAACGATTGGGTGAGTCAGAGAGGACATGCCATGGGCAATCGTCTTTGCATCGCGAAAGGGCACGGTTGTTGGTGAGCTCGTGGTGGCGTTTCGATCTAATAGTTTTTTGCGAAGCCCTTCACAAGGTATTCTGAAGGAATTGGTTCGAATCCGTCTCGAAATCACAAGTACACCAAGCAATGTCGTGAATTCTTCTCAATGTACCCCACATGTCCAAACGTCGGAATAAATTAACTATAAACTTTCCAACTCTCATAGAAATGGCTCCGATTACGAAAAGTACACAAACTCCTCCACACGTACGCTCTCATTCCTGCCACCTGAAAGCACCCAGCCACAGTCCACAATAAACCGCCTTTAATAGGCCCACGATATCTATTTTACAGTCCGACGGAAAAACAGCGGTCATCATAACCGCTTCATCGATGGCAGCTTATGAAGGTTAAGCTTTATTTGATCTCATCAACGTATGCCCCGGGGAAGGTGTTGAAAACCCCCGATCACATCGCCGATTAAGCCATCAAAACACAATTGGCTGGGCCTGTTTGAAATTTTATGTGCGACCCTCTTAGAAAACATTTCGAAGCCCACTTCATTAGGCACACGACCGAGGGGCACATCGCAGCCAAAGCGTCTAAGCGCCAAAGACCTCAAGCTCGGGGAGTCCTCCTTCTCCGCCTCCTCCATGAAAATGATTTTTTTTTTCGATAAAACTCATCTATTCTTACCAAATCCGCTTACGCAATCAGTGGAGGATCGATTCAATAAAACTTATAAATGTATCGGCTAATCGGATTCCGATCCAGCGCAGATGGTGGCCACACAAAAGCCACCGTCACTCGGAGGGGGCACACGAACAGACACAGAGAATAAATATTTATGCAAATCTCATAAAGCAGTCGCTCTGAAGCGTCCCGCATTCAGTCGCCGACAGGTTACAGATATTATGCGCACGTTCTGATTGAATTATCATCAAAACCACGACTCTGGGTGCAAATACCAGACTTTAGTGTCAATCAATTGTGGATTATGTCAACAAAGTTGCTGACACATTTCAATAATTTCTTGGGACAGCGCTTCCCGGAGCTATGACATCACCCACGGCTCCCTGCTCCGGGCTCCCGGCTCCCGGCTGCCTCTGTCTCGCTCGGGTTGAGGGAGGTGGAGAAAAAAAGTGCAGCACGCCTATTTTCGATCACCGCAGGCGAATGGGGCTCTGCTCCATTTGCACCTTAATAAATTATTAACGATCCGCAACGGATGCGGATACGCCGCGCCGACCGATAGTCCGCGTCGAATTCAGATGTACCTTTGATGGCTGCTGCCTCGTTGGATCGTTCGGGTTTGCAGCCTGGGAGCTTGCAGGGCCCCAAGGGCACTGGCCAAAGAGGCACAGCGAAACGAAAAGCTGAAGGCATTCGCACACAGACGAACAAGCGAGCTGACAAGGAGCGAAAGAGGGCATACGTCATGCGTCGTCATGATGGATGGTATCAAGCGGCAGAGGAGTGAATGAGAGAGAGAGAGAGAGAGAACGAGTTGGGTTTTGTTTTTGGTTTCGCCCCAAAGCTAATCCCAAATTCCACATGGCGGAGGTGCCTCATGCTAATTGCCCATTGAGGAGGAAATTACATCTGAGATGCTGTTCAGACTGCGAACACCACTGACAACGGTGAAGGCGGCAGCGGCGGTGGTGGTGGCAGCAGCAACGGACAGAATGATGAGCTGTGCTGGATGGTGTCTGCGTGTATAATCTTCTCATACCTGGAAGGTAACCCACCCAATGCCATGGATCCTCTAGAATTGAATAATAAATTGGGAATCCCTTTTGTCTGGTCCGGAGTGCTTCACTCTTCTCTTTTCCGTTTTCACTTTGTATCCCTGGGATGCTTTTAATAGCCCCGCTCCTAGGTCTGCTTTTGTGGTTATTGTTTTTCGGTGGGGGCCTAACCCATTGCATGCATCTTCATCCCTTGGGGTTAGCTGAACGTGTTATTATTCGGTTGCACTTTTGGGGTGTGCTGTTGCTTCTGATGTCTGGCCGGTGGACAATCCCACCAGTGAGTGCCACATCACTTTGGGCTTGTGATTGAGGAGGACGAGGTGTAAAGTCCACATGCGATCGCACAAAAATTAACATTTGCCTTCGAGGGGGCATACTTAACTCGGTTATCGGGTGTGTGTATTTGCGCAGAGCCTGCGAATATCTCTGCGCAGCAGTTTGGCCAAATTCATCGCATGAATGAAGGTGAGGATTGCGTGAAGTTAATTACAGTGGAGCCGAACACCAGGGCCGATCTTTTGTTGGTTTTTCGGCAAATGACTCTATTATCATGTGGAAAATGTATGATTAGAGCGTGGCTTTGCCTACGGGTGTGTGTGTTTCTTTTGATTGTTGGCCGCACGTTAGTCACCGGCTGTCATGGGCTGCCACACACTGGCATGTGGCCTGTCATCGATGGGCTGCTGGAGATGCCGTCGGAAGAGTCCGCAAATTGAGGGCGTTATGTGTAATTGGATTTGGTCAGACAAAAGATTATAATTAGCCGTATGGCCCGAACAGGATGGACGTAAGGGGTCCTAAGTGTGCTTTAATGCGCAAACATGATATACTGCGACCATAATAGCCTCAGTGACATCACTTTTGATACATTTTTTAAAGTCTCGTTGCCATTCGTTAAGTTTCGTTAAATTCCATTAGGTTAGGTTAGGGAGCTGGACTGCTAGCGAAATCGTCGCTGCTCGGCGAGAAAATTGTTGGTTCATTGTGATACTCATCATCAGTGAGACTACTACCACTGATCGACAACTCCAGTGATAGTGCCGTTAAATTGAACCCAACGGCAAATGGTGACTGAACCAGATTTGAAAACCGGATAAAGCGTATTAACTTTGCCTTCACTGGGATTCGAACTGGGGACCCTCGAACCAAAGCCAAGCACTCAACAAACCGCACCGTCCAGTTTTCCTAAACTTCGTTAAGTTTCGTTTACTTTTGCTAACTAATTGGAAGCGAAGTCATCGTTCCCTTCTAACGTAAATGACAGTTGGTGCCGGATTTTTCCATAAGTTCCCAAAATGATTATGGACGCTCATTGATTTGGCAAATGCTCCTGTCAATCTATGGTTCTGTTCCGATAAGTAAGCGGCATCCTTTCTCACTCAATTCGAACGTCCCGATAGAACGTGTGCATGTTTCAGAGATGTCTTCATGTCGCACGCGTCAATCGCAATCTATTTGTTGCCGATTAATTGATTGTCAAATGAAGTGTCAACGACAGGAAAAACTGCTTATGTCACATGAGTGTCACCACCTATCGAACTGTCTCGCAATTATCGTACTAGAGCATAATTAATAAAAACTCTAAATGTCAAAATGCGTCAAAATATGAAAACAAAACAAAAATGTGCATACCCTCGTGCAACATACAGACAATAAGCCAAACAAACCCCTCGTCCGTTTCCCCACCATCACCGCCGCCCATCTCGTCCCACTGTCAGGTGTTTAACGTTTCGCAAGGCTGACTGACAACACACAGAACGGGTTCCTGCCAGTGGAGTCTATTTTACGTCGCCTGTCACGGCTTACACATTCTATGGGTGTGTTCAGTATGCAGTCATCGGTCACTGCATCACTCTGTTGTTGCGCTGCGCTGTGCTGTGCACTGTGGTGTGCATGAGTGAGTGAGTGTGTGAATATTGCAAAGGCACAGCATAGCCTCTCCACCTACGGCTTTGGTGGTGTCGATGAGAGGAGCTCTTGGGTTCCGACACAGGCCTCCATCACAGTGGGATTTAGTACAACATGCAATTCTTTTTTTCTGAGTTTGGATGGTTGTCTTCTCGACGCTCGGCGGCTCTGACACGATGTGAGAACGAACGCAAAAGGGGATTAACTGGAAATCCTTATCTGTCGACATTTATGTTTTGGGAAAAGATACACACGTTTACGCACACACGTATTCATAAGTAAGCAACGTTTGTTTCTGCTTCTTTTTTTTCCTTTTTTTTTTTTTGCTCGACTGCTGCCGCCTCTCTGGATGACGATGAAAAGCTTAAGTCTTCGGTGTCGTGCAATGCACGCAACATTTAATGTGACATTTGAATGATCGGCGTCGACGTCGACGTTTGCCGATGAGATGACGGTCGCCGTCCATCCCCACCGAGGAGTGTGTTTTTCCCAGCAGTTGGTTCGTTGAATGGTACGTTGCTGATAACACACACGAGTGCTGGAAGAGAGGGTAACCTCTGGTGTGGAAGTACCACAACTGGGTACGAATGGCATAGAGCGATAGTGGCTCGAAGCAGAGGGTGGATGGGTAATCCATTTTACCCTCACCTACATATTTAACTGAAGTTGTGGTCTTGAACGCGGCCGGATTGCGTTGATTGGAGACGATAAGATTCCATCACTGATAGAAGCTTGACTTTGACATAAATTTAAAAGGGATGAGGGGTTAAGAGCGATTAAATCTCTGCTGGCAACGGCCGAAGGGTGAGCGATTGTCACATGAGGTTTTTTCGGGTGAATTTATTGAGTTCACGCTCAGAAGGGTACTGTATGAGGGTGCTGTTGGAATGCGTGTGCATCGCTGTGTCGCATATCGCTTTACGTCCACGAGCCAGCTTTGAGAGAGAACTGTGTTTAAATAAAGGACTAATCAAACACCACTCAAAGGGGACTCAACGAGGAACATTTCTTGACATTGCTCATGGAAGCTGTGGCAAATGATGCCTGTTTCATGTGACAAGGGGGTAAGTTGGGTTACGCTTTAATCTTTGCGACATCACTTCTCGCGAGTCACTGATAGTGGCTCCTGTCAGATTATTCATGAAGGTCGCACACTAGTCTGCACTGTATTTAGTCCCTTATCGCTAGTCACAAAAAGATTGTCCAGGAGCATATCAGCTTAGATCGTTGGAAATTGATGTTGAGAAAGTGCGGAAGGTTCCATTAAGTTTCGATAGGTTTCGTCAATTTTTCATAAAATTTCGTTAAGTTTCGTTCAGTATTGCGTACTTAAGTGGAATCAAAATCCATCTCTCCATTTTTTTTCAAAAGATCCCAGAAGCAACTACGGCCACTTTAAAATTTGACAAATGACTTCGTGCTACTTTTCGATCAGTTCTGACAGAAGCTTAAATTGTCTTAAGTCACCAAACATTATTCAGGGACATCTGAATCAGTTCCAGTTGACACTGCCCTTGTCCTGGTCCTGGTTTTAGCCTCATTAGTTACGGCATGGCATCTGCCCAATGGTGGACGACATAAACTCTCCACAGAGAGCATCACCACCTCTTTGGTCTCCATTCAATCAGCACCAAACAAGGCCCGTAAGCCTTCAATGAAATGCAAAACTTTATCTCACGACAAATCACCACAAATTCCTTAAGACCTCTCCCCCTCCCCCCTCCCCCCACCCCCTCACTAAATGCTTCTGTTCCCAGCGCTAACACATCTTCTGTCTGTTCTCTTGTCCACTACACTGTTGCACGGAATTGCAACCGTAAAAAATAATATGCTGTAAGACTGCATCTATACACAAACCGTATAGAGGTAGATACATGGGTTACACCCCCTTTTTTCTCAGAACAGTACGCTGCTGCTTCTGACTGCTGAACATTTTTCATGTCCCCCAAGAGACGGACGGACCATGAAACAGAAGTACCCCAGCACAGCACAGCACAGCACACAGATGGTAGATGGAAAATGGCTGCCCTGTCAGACAGCAGCGCATATGAAATCCGCCTCCTTTTTGCCCGCAATAGCCACTGTCAAGCGAAGCCCCATAATAGCGGCAGCAGCAGCAGCAGAAGAAAAAAAAACTGTTGTATTCCATGCGATACGAATCCACTCTCTCTCTTAGCCATGGCGAATTATTCTCGATATACAACAACGCGTCTTCAGTGCACACAAGGGGGACACACAATATCCCGCATCTTGTGCAACCGCAGGAACACGAAGAAAGGAGTCTGGAGGCGAGTGGCCCGAGCAAACCCAAGCCAATCCAACGCCAACCAAGTCTGTCGGCCGATTCAATTGCGTTGGGCTCACGTTTTCCGTCTTTTCACGGTTCAAGCATTGGCTTCTCCATGCATCTCGCCCTCTGCTCCTCCTTCTCTCTCGCTATTCGGCTCCCTCCATTTTTCGTGCTTCATTTCGCTTGCGGTCTCTTGGTCTTTTGGCAACAACGAGGGAAGCAATAACCCATTATTACACACCAGTATCTAAAACCAAGAGAAGAAAAAGGGAAACACATCCAGCTCAAGACTGTGTGTACAGTGGAGGTTGCTTCCTCCTCCTCTCCCGGGCACTCGACAGTACGTGCATTGCATAAACATCATGTACACACACACACACACACAGCCACACGTGGGGAACACATAATCACTGGCAGGGAAAGGGAGGAGAACAACAAAAAAAAAAAAAAAACGTATCTAGCTACTTCAGGAAAAATATTAAAGATGGATCCACGATTTGGACGGATATCAGTTCCTCGGACTGGGCGGCACGACGACGACGACGACGACGACGACGCCGACGCCGACTACGACGTCGGCCCAGGAGGGAGAGCCGACTAGTGCTTTATCATTTCAGTCACGTTCATGGATACGCCGGTTCAGCGTGTAGCAGAAAAGGAGGTGGAACAAGGTATGGAAATGCCATGAATTCTGTCAGAGGAATGAATGAAGGCAGAAGCGAAATTTCATTCGATGCAATTTTCTATCCACCCCGGTACGTGGTACGTGGTACTCGTGGACGAGGTTCAAGTGCTCGCTTGCAGAATGCAGAAGCACAACCGATGCTTTGTTGCCGCTTTCGGTCTGGTCCTGCTTCTGGGACGCAACGAGATCGTGAACCTTAAGAGAGAATCCAGATGGACTGGAAGTACGCAAGTGCACATGTATATTTGCACTCGTCCGTGGTCAGGAGTCGGTGACGGGGACATGGACGGTGGCGGTGGATTATAGTTTGTGATGCAAGTAGGGAAGCCGTCTTTGGGGTCTATTAGATGCATAATTATTCGAGGGAAGATGCAATGGGAATGCAGAACAAGATCAAGTGGGAAACTTGGAAAAAAGACTCCGCCAATGAGTGTGTTGGAAAGGGTGGGCTTTGAAGTGGCAGGATGGGTCTAAGAGGGCATGTTCTTGTTCTGGAATCTTAATCACTTGACTTTCGAAAAGACGAATCCGCCTGGGTTTCTAACTTCGGTCTTTGGGTCTTATTTTTCAGTCGATGACGGTCTAGCTGGTCTACTTCAATTTTTTGCTTAACTTCTCTGCGAAGGGATGCCAACATGGGAACAATTCGGGTTAAGATATGAGCTATGGAGGTGGAATGCCATGGGAAACATATATAGACGTCATTGTCCCTCTTCACAGTAAGCAGCTACTGAAACAAGGACTTAATGTCGTGACAAAGTCGAGTCCGGGGAATTTGGCTTCTCGAAATTGAAGCTCCAACTGGACGAGGTTACGATATTCTACTTTTTACTTTACAGCTTGTCAAGACAAGTTCCCTAACAATAGCTCAAAGGCTGTACTAGAAATGCAGCCGCAAATATGCATCAAAGAGGTTAAGGTTAAAGAAATCTTTATGCTCTTCAATGGCCTTCGAAACGTCTATAGGTCATATTCATTTGTGAACCTTACTGTACAGTCTAGGTGTCGACTACGTATAGTGTTAGCTTGCAGTTCAGCTAGATCTTCTTCCGCGACGTATGCCTCCACCTCGTTGTACTGGAGTGGTATTGGGTCAACTTCCGTTTGCCTGATGAGCAGAATTCATTTAAAAAATTATGATTTTCATTCAGAGCCCAGGCAGATATTCGACAGATGATATATAACCCTACTTGAGATTAACATAAATATTGCCACGAAAATTTTGTATTTTTGTCCACATTTAAAATGACACCTTTTATTGGATGACCCTACACAGTAGACTACCCCCTAAGTCGAATTTTCACGGGATACTATATCAGTTCGGAGATTCCAGTGAATTTTGGAAGCAAATACGACTGCCTTTAAATTCAAAAGTCAAATGAGTACAGGGTGGGCCAAATATAAGTTTATTTTTAAAAATGCAATAAAATTAACAAAATTATATTTTGTCCTTGTATTATGACTTTATTAGTAAGAACAAACATTCCCATTAATTATGAAATACAAAGTCATTTAAGGGGCTGCCTTAGCTGGCTTCGCAGTAGCACGTTCTATCACCCCAATTTACCAATACCTTGTCCATTGCCTCGGGCTGTAGCTCACGGATTGCTTAATTGATGTTGGCTTTAAGTGCTTGAATCGTTTCCGGATTGTTGGCATAACATCGCTCCTTCACGGTTCCCCACAAAAAAAAGTCCAAAGGGGTCAAATCGCGGCTCTGAGATGGCCAATTGACATCGCCAAGACGGCTGATAATACGATTCGGAAATTTGGTGCGCAAAAGATTGATCGTGGGCTGGGCTGTATGGAATGCCGCACCATTCTTCATGAACCAGAGGTCGTCCAAATCTATGTGTTCAATTTCAGTGAAAAAAAACGTCGGTTAGCACGGCTATGTAAGGCCCACCGTTGACCGAATCCCAGCCTGATTTTCGAAGAACGTCACAGCAGCCACATTATCATTTGTGCTCATCGTACGACGACGGGGACCATGAGTGTTGTCCTCTAGCATACCAGTCTCACGGACATTTTGCACAAACTTACCTACAGTAGTCGCGGTGGGTGCTTCATTTCGGCCAAAACTTCTTCTTTTCAAAAAACGTACTGTTTGGGTCACACACCACTCACTTTGGAAATAAGTTTTCAATATATCCGAGTGTTGTTCAAGCATAAAGCGACACATTTCGTTCCGCGGAGGTACGATACTGACTTTCTGTCAAGATTTCGATCAGGAAACAACTGTCCGTGTCAAGATAGCGTATGATTTAAAAACAAACCACTAGATGGCCCACTCTGTACAAGACGATGTAAATGATCTCTCAGTTCGCCGCTCTGCCTTCATGGTTCACGTCAATTGTCGTACCGATTTTGGCTTTGTCAAGGCTGTCAGTAAAAGAGCTTCTCTCAATTTAGAACATCTTTGGGTATAGTCTCGAAACTCCGTTCCCGGTTTCAATTTGCTTGACTTTTCGACAGAGCCTGTCCGAGGCAGACTTGAGGACTGCTTCCGCACGAACGCCAGTTGTATATCCGTGATATTGTTCTCCCATATATGGC
The DNA here is from genome assembly GCA_907269125.1 of Eristalis pertinax. Taxonomy (NCBI): domain Eukaryota; kingdom Metazoa; phylum Arthropoda; class Insecta; order Diptera; family Syrphidae; genus Eristalis; species Eristalis pertinax. The sequence goes on from OU026149.1 coordinate 23,602,336, forward strand.
TGGTTGCAGGTCTGTATAGTCTTATAGCAAGATCTACATGACAGTCGACATCTCTGGGCATTGCCCTCTTTTCGAATAAAGCTCCCAACACATGTTGAACACTCCCCACACCGCACACCACATATGTGCTTCATTTCACACACAATTTTCTCTCTCTGTCCAGTTCAATCCGAAAAGTATAATAAATCCCCTCTATCAATGTAAACTCGATTATCTCATTCTGAAGTAGCGACTGAAATCGAACCTCTGATACTCTTATCAGTTGCAACGATGGACTCATACTGAAGCACCTTAGCATGCAGCACAGATTACAGGCAGTGCGGAGCACTGAAAGTGAGTGCTTCAAGTGACACATGACCCAGTTTCGGTTTGATCTTAAAATCAACAACATTTAAGGTTAACAGCGCGCGGGAGTTGTAACCGCGCCTTATAGCGCCGACCTAGGCCAACGGTTGCTTTCACCCATGGCGACTTTATCGCCCGTGGAAAGACTTCGATTTCATTTGAATTTGTTCGATTTTATTTCATTTTTTTTCTGCTTTTAATCGAGATAAGATAGTTAAGTAGTCACTTGTAGGGTTTATCTACTCGAACAGGTTTTTTCGGTTCCAGAACGGTGAACGGACAGCCATAAATCAATATTAGCCAAATCAGTATTTAAGTTATTTATAATCTTGACAATACACTCGAGATCTGTCTTAGTTTAGTGGGGCTCTTCAAGTGGCAACACGGTTTGGTTTGGCTGTTTTCAACTGACATCTGTAATGTGCTACTTTATCTGTCACTAACTTTGATCGTGGGCAACTCCTATCGCAAAGGGTTTTCTGACCACAAAAATGAAAAAAAAAAACCTTCTGATTAAGATCTCTATAATACTTAGATTAGGGGTTGGCTGTCTGAATTGTGTTACATTTGAAGTAATGAAATTTATTGGGGTTTAGAAAAGGAAAACGGACTGACTTGCAGTTGCTTCAGTTGCTCCTCTATTTCTATAGATTTTGAATGAATATTTGTGTATTATAATGGCCTTGGATGGGGTCTATCGCAGACCACAAGTTTGGAGCATTTCGTTGAGTATTTCGACTCAAAAGTGGATCGTTTTCAAAATAAGGGGAACTATTTTTATGTGCGTCGTCTACTAGGCTCAATGCTTGATATTGGACTTTTCAATCTGGGGTTAGGCGAATTTACGTGTGGGCATGCGAATTGAATCAATCTTGGCTTGTGACGAAGGGACTAAATTGGCCGATGTTGCTGTGTTTTCGCTTACATTGTGGATACTCCTCTAGGATCCGAGGGTTGGTACTACCTCCATTTCTGTACAACATATCGAGCAGCACTTGAAAGGAAAAGTCACATTCCATTGCCAACGGCAACAATTTTGGTCACATTCCAATTTAATTTCAAATCTGTGTGGACGACTTGGATCCACGTTTCTGTTAGCGATTGAATATGATCGTTCCAAGTTCAACGAGACATTTCTAATGAAGTGTCTTACTCATCGTGAACATTATAATTTTGTCTAGAGTTCACCAGTTCTAACGAACAACACTCATCTGTTGTACATATTTGTGCGGGTGGGCCATCTAGTGAATTTTTTTTGATCATAGCCTATTTTGACACTGACAGCTGTTTCCCGTTCGAAATCTTGACAGAAAGTTAGTATCGTACCTCCGCGGAACGAAATGAGTCGCTTTACGCTTGATCAACTTTGGGAAATATTAAAAACTTATTTCCAAAGTTAGAGCTGTGCAGCCCAAACAGGATCTTTTTTGAAAAGAAGAAGTTTTGGCCGAAATGAAGCATCCACAGCGACAGCTGTACTCAAGTTTGTTCAGAAAGTCCGTAGGACTGGTGTGCTAGTGAACAACACTCATGGTTCCCGTCGTCGTACGGTGCGCACAGATGAGGATGTGGCTCCTGTGGCCTTCTTCGAAAATGAGGCTGGCGTTTCAGAGCCATGTTAACAGACTTTTTTTTTGCTGAAATTAAAGACATGGATTTGGGCGACCTCTGGTTCATGAAGGATGGTGCGTCACTCCACACAGCCCGGGCCACGATCGATCTTTTGCGCATCAAATAGCCAAATCGTGTTATAAGCCGTTTTGGCGATGTTAATTAGCCGCTTCTGAGCTGCGAATTGACCGCTTTGGACATTTTTTTGTGGGAACCGTGAAGGACCGGTGCTTTGCCAACTATTCAAACACTTAAGGCCAATGTCATCTAAACAATCCGTGAGCTACAGCCCGAAACAATCAACAAGGTCTTGGTAAATTTGGGTGACAGAATGCGCTACTGTGAAGCCAGCCGGGGCAGCCACTTGAACGACGTTGTATTTCATAATTAATGGGAATGTTTGTTCTCAGTAATAAAACCATAATACATGGAAAAAAATATAATTTTGTTAATTTTATTGCTTTTTTAAAAAAAACTTGTAAATATTTGGCGCACTCTGTAGTTTACATAGTTACGGCCAAGAGAACTAAAGAACCTCAGCAGCACTTTGAATCAGGCGCTCTGCTGGGCGCAGAATGTCCAACGAAATCTTGAAGAAACCAGTCACAACATTATCATCGACATTCCTGATCGTAAGTGGTGCCAAGTCGCAGTGCCAGTGTCAGAGCTCAGAAATGTATCCGTCCTCACAGAAAAAGCAGGTATTAACCATCCTCTGAACGCTTACATTTTTTAGATGGAATCCAGTGACCCTAACAAGAATTTGGAAATTTCCCTTTTCTACCTCTTGGCATTACAGTTACACAGTTGGACAGTCGAAGCACAGAGGTGTTAGTCCGAATTTTGTTTGGCTCATATTCTTGACTACCTCCTCCAGTTGACAGAGTCAATCGCATACGATGGGGGTTAGTGAGTTTCCCGTTCTAATTGTCTTTCGAAAAAATACACCAGTGATGCCAAGTTCATCTTGTCCCGTGTCATGTCTAAATTTGTCAAAATTTGAATACGTTTGTCACAAGTTGTCTTGTGTGTACTATGAGCTCAGTTAATGTAGGTCGAGATGATATCGTCTTTGTTTTTATTTGATGATATTTGCGTGGAAAATCCGACTTTGTAACTCCATGAGCTGTATCAGTATGAGGATGAGGTCAGGAAGGCGCAGATCCCTCGACCATACTTCTGGCTTGAGAAGGAGAGGACGACGGAACTGTGTCTAGCCATACATCTAATGACCCAAGAAGGTACGCGTTTCGTTTCCAATGCATTTGCACAGAACAGCATGTAAAGTGGTGCAAACAAGTGGTGGATCTCACCCAAATTGGCATGGGCCATTAGAGCAGCTAGCCAGAGATCGCGCCACCTGGAAAGGCTTGTTGGCAAGCAACGTGCTCATGGATGTTAGCCATATTCAGCCGCAGGTCGATGGCCTATAAGTAAGCGGTATGAGTTGCAGGACTCATGTCTAGCCACTGAATTAACAAATTGTATCTAATTGGATGCGAAATGTATTCTGCTTTCCAAACGGACAAGGATATTTGCTGTGGAAAGTCCGACTTCGTAGCTCCATGAGCTGGATCAGCATGCGGATGTAGGACGGAAGGCGCAGATCCATCGACGATACTTCTGGTTTGAGAAAGAGAGGAGGACAACGCAACAGAAGACGTCCGTTTCGTTTTCAATGTATTTTTATAGAACAGAAGCCGATCGCGTAAGGTGTGTCCAAAAGTGGCGAAGGATCTCAACCAAATTGGTGTGCGCAGAGATAGCGCCACCTGGAAAGGTTTGCTGGTAAGCATCGTGATCGGTACCTTCACGGATGGAAGCCAGATTCAGCCCGGAGTCAAACCATCCACGGGTCGCTGGCCTATAAGTAAGGAGTACGAGTTCCAGGACTCATGTCTAGCCACCAAATTGTCTCCAAAATTCGACTGAATTAACAGATTTAATCTAATTGGATTAGAAACGTATTCTGCTTTCCAAACCGACACCACCACCGCAACGATTTCCACTTTCAATGGATTTCGCACACAAACCACTTTCTCCTCCCAGCCTAGGCCTCGTTAGAAAACAAGTCCAACACCAGAATCTGTAGCATCTCGTCCGTCCACGACAGTCCTCCCCTCCGTGCGCGTACCAGCTAATTTCTCCCTTCACACATGCATAGTATCTCCAATCTATTTGCTGTCAACTTAATTGCTACTCGTCTTCGTTTTATGTCCACCTCGGAGTGTGTGCTGTCTATTCATCTAATTCATATCTCAATCCGCATTGGTTTTGTGGTAAAACAAACAAAATCGAGACCAAAATCGAAGAAACTGCCAATTTTTACGGCCCAAAAAAATCAACAAACAGCATCAGCTACACCCCTAAACGGAAAAGATTTCATAAATTACCAGATGACAATCTTTATGGCTAATCACGAATCACATATTTTATTGAGCTGTTTATGGTACTTAAGCTCTGTATCTGAGGCCGGTCGCAGTCGGAATCGTTCGGTGTTTCGTCTCATGGATGCGGGAACCGACCGGGGGCCGCAGCAAATAAAAACTCCCCGCAGATTCGGAGTCGATTTTTCATAAATTTTTATTACAAACCGATCGCTCCGTCCGCCTCTCCCGTTGGTCATGGCTTAACACTCTCTGAAGAAAATGCTAATAGCCGTGGCGCGTACACAGTTCGGATAACTAAACGAAGGCGAAGCCGCCGTCGCAGCCGCCGCCACCGCCACCGCCGCCACTGCAGCGATACACATTCAGCGACAGCGAAGAGAAGAAAAGTGAATTAGTGACTAATTAATTAGGCAGTCAGCCGATCGGAATGGAGGCCCAGCGGAAACCTCCATGAAATTCGGTCACAAATTTCGAATCTCCCATGGCCAGCGTGTGTGTGTGTGGGTGTGTATGTGTGCGCGTCAGTCGTCTCTTCAACAACAGGGACATTCGACGCAGTATGTCCGCAATCGTCAGAAGATATTCTCCTTTTGGTGATGAGCCGCCCCGGTTGCACCACACCGCGCGCAGATGACCGCGACAAATTGATTCGCTGTGAACACTCAATGGGAGAACCCACAAGAATGGAGGTCAGCATAATGACGCGTGTAATATTCGAAAAATCGATGCTTGACCACGGTCTGGTCTCGGCCCGGAACTCTTGGGCGGACTCGACTGACTTCGAAGTCGATTCTAATTCGACACATAATCCGCGTGAACACGGACATCTGGGTGTAGTGTAGGTCTGCGAGCACAATGAAATGCCATCGATATTGTGACGGCATTGTGTGATAATTTGTCGAGTCTCGGCTCTTAAATAACCACGACTTGTCCCGAGGTGTTCCCGAAGCGGGATCCCTAGTAATTCATTGTGTAATGGGCGTCTCGATGTGGCCACAAGTGATAAAGTAGTCTTATGGAACCCATGGTTGTTGGATTAATGCCTGCCTCTCCTCTCATCTCTCAACTTCGGCTTTGACGACGAATTCTGGCGGTTGCTTGAGTCGAAGTCCTCTATCTCATCCGACCGACACGTTATATAATGTGACACTTTGCGCGCCAGCTCGTATATTTTCGTCTTCCTCCTTTTGCGGTTCAGGAATGCTGAAGTGGAATTCACTGACAATGACGGGCAACGATTGAAGGAACGAACAAAACAAAAAAAAAGGTGTAAATTCTATAATTAGTCATCTCAAAATTGAGGACAGCAGCGGCGGCGGCGGCGGACAACCACGATGACAGTAGTCAGTGGAACTGTTGTAAATGTGATTGACGTGTTCTTGTGGTATGATGATCAAAGAAAATGTATTTTAAGAGCAAATAGATACATAAACTGCGTCAATCAGTTTTTGTGGGTCTTCCTCTCTGGCTGTCTGTAGGTCGTTGACGAAATTTAATAGCGCTACCGTGTGCAGTAACTCAATTAATAAACTCAATGTTTTCATTTATATCGTACACACGGTATTACTTTTTTTTTTCCTCTGACGATGAAGTAGATGAGCTACACACGCTTAATTTGATGGGTCTATTAAAAGATTAAGGAAAATACTCAAATGACACTTTACAAATGAAATTGACTACATCCTCTTGGTGTTAACAACTTGACAACTGTCACAATTGAAGGACGATTGGACGATGTTCAGGCACTCATGAATGAAATGTTCCAAATTAGATTCCATTTTTAACGATTTTCCAATCAAAAGTATGGCATTGCGCGTTTTCGACTGGTTTTTGTGACAGTTCAGAGCTGTCAGTGAACAACTGAAGAATTGTCAGAAGTGGAAGATGATTGAAAGAAATTCAAACACTATCACGAGCTCAGGTGATTATTGCTTTGCTTAAAAATTTGCAAATTTCGGTATATTTTGAACACCTTTTTTTTGTTTTGACAGTCCATTCGCATTTCTAATCAAACTTAACTGACGTCTTCATTTTCTTTTTGTTAAATTTTCACAAAACTTTGGGATTAGACGCACAAATGGCTAGTAGAACAGAAAATTTCATTGCGGAATGTCAAACAAATGTCAGCTGTCACTTGCAGAAAACAATAATGTCAAACTCAACAGTTCAAATGCGAAATATTGTGCTTTTTTTGACACTTCTGCACAGAGGCATCTTTTGATCGATCCCTGTGATCACGTCCTAATTTTTGGAGAATCAGATCTGCGCAAATCACAGTGCTTTTCGTTGCAAGGTAGTAGCATTTGAAAGAACCTGAAGCTGCCTGTAAGTCCATTCGACAAATCTAGCGTCAAACTCAGTCGTTAATCAACAACTTGAAGAAACTGGAAAAGCTAAGCAGTATGCAAGGAAATTGGACTACGAAATGGTCACACAGTTGTCAGCTGTCACTTGCGCCGAGCTATAATTTCAAAGCGAACATCTAAGGTGAAGAAGAATATTGCAGGTTGGCATCGGTGCACATTGACATCTTTTGATCAGTTCGATGTCACATGTGAACCCATCATGCTTTGGTTAATCGAGAGATGGATGCATACAGTGTGAAGCCAGTCGAGATTGCACAAGGCACAACTAATCTGCATCATATTTATTTAAACGGGCACAGATCAGAAGCTGTATATTCCAGTGAGCGGCAATACGACGTAAAGTCCACTCATCATCAGAACAGTGATGATCTTTAGTGTCGAAGCGAGTTAAGGCCCAACCATAATTGATTGCAGTAAACGGATGTCCGAACCGAACCGAACGAAAGTGGCCAGAAGCATTGCTAAATTCCAAAGTGCCCATTATTACATGTGGAACCTTATGAAAAATTCTGTTTCCAACTTTCATTTCCATAAGCAGAAATCGGCTGATCTCCCCGCTTAAGTAAGCAAAACTGAACGAAACTTAACGAAACTTAACGAAGCGGTTATTATGGTCGCAGTGTATCATTTTTCTGCTACGGCACTATATCTGGGCATTTAGCGTTGTCATTCTCTAAAACAAACTCCCCAAACTCCGTCGGAAGGCGGCACTTATATTAATTTATTCCAAAGACGCGATGATCACTAATAATGATATACTCCCGCAAAAACTAATGGCCTCCTTAAGATCCCCCACTTCTGGCCATTAAAACAGACAAGAGACAAAGATAGAGATATACAGAAAATCAATAAAAAAAAAAAAAAACTAGAAAAATGTCAGACGCTATAAGACCGCCCAACTTTCAACTTGTTGAAGGAGCCCAACAACCGTGATGATGAAAAGCCATTTGAATTTCTATATGATCTGTTGAGGCCCCCAAAGGCTTCCCAGTTTAACGCTTACATCTCCGCTTCCTAAACATGCGCCAGTGTGTACACTGGGGTGGGGCGGGTGGGATGAGTCTAAAAAATATTTACGAGTCTTATTTATGACCCCACCACCCAGTGTTTATTGCTTTCTGCAGAATTGCTGCCACACTATTATTATCAGGTTACTGCAATACGTTCCCCCCACGAATGTTATGCCATTTTGTGTTGTTGGTTTTTTTTTTTTTTTTTCACCGCTATTTTAAACGCTCCTGCCACTGACAGTGCTGCCAGAGTCTCTGCGAGTGTGTGGCTTTTATTTTTTCCATTTTCTTTTTTCTAATGTTCAATATTTTTCATTTTTATACATCCATGTTCATTTTTATGACAGAAAATTATTGTTGTGCAAGTTGCAAGAAAAAACATGAACAACACGAGCAGACAGAGTCTCGTGTCCCATGGCGAACTGCGAATAGGTTCTCTGATCTTTTCTATGGCGGCGGGCAACGAAAGAAAAGAAGCAAAAAAAACCGCGAAACATCTTTCAAATCGCAAGTCAAAGGGCATAAGAAATTATTTATTCCCTTTTACGTCCGCCATTATTCTGTAGTGGCTCTTTGGTCGGTGTGCGCGTAGCAAGCTCGTGCATGGCTGCATAAATGAACTGAGAACAGAGCGCAACTACAGCAGCAGTTGGCAATGAGATTACAATCCCATAATATCCTTTCGCCACAAAGGAGCACAAACCACATGCAGTGCACAATACAAATTCACAGCATCATCATTATCATCGTCATTATGATGGCGATCATGGTCGTCGTGGTTTGTGTCGTTGTCGTTGTCGTTGCCGTGGCCATCCAGTCGGAGCAGAAGCACCAGCGCCAGCGAGAAAGATCATTACTCCTCGAGTGCTGACGATCTACGATAATTTACGACGCACAAATACAGCCATAAGTTCTATTCAGAGGCAGCAGCAGTTTCACGGGCCGCCAATTACTTGGAACAAATTCAATAGTTGAGCAGACGTCCACTGCATCGACTGTCGACCGACGAAGAACCGACGACGGACAACGGACACCGTGGTCAGCGAAGGAACATTTATATCATAATAAATTATTGTTACCCTGTGGGATGGGTTCGCTTTTTTGGGAGCACTAGTCGGACTCTTACGCTCCGCTTTAGATCGCGGTGCTGCCAAGCGCGACTGGGATGGAAGCGGCGCAACGCGACTGCAATTCAGCGTCATTGTGGTGTCCCTGGATGTTGACGCAAAATGCCGGGATTAGACGGCGGCAAGCATAGGCGATTTGAGAGCCGCGACCGCGTCGGAACGATCGCGCTGTCTCGGTTGTCTGGTGCAGCCTGTCGATAGCGAGGTAATTTATACTTCATAAATACGTACTACTCCTAGATGTGACTACGTTTAGGGGGCGAACTTTAATAGCTTTGCGTAGGTTGCATAGTGCGTCTATCTCTCTCCCTGTCAGGTTCAGACTTTACGTGTATATTTGCTACAGCAAGTGATCTGTGAAAGTGTTTCCAAATTACCGTAGCTGAGGTCTGCGTTAATGAATGAAATTGGTGCATGTCGGTGGGTTTAACGACTCGGCTGTGGATCGTTTCTTCGAAATTGTGGGCTAATCTAGGTCACAAGGTATACGACCAGAATCGAATAAAAGTTGCTTTGCACTAAAAAATCTGATTTTACGAGTGGCAAGGCTGCAGCATCGTCTATCATGGACGACTTTTAATTTTTTTGACACTCATGAATCATTTGGGAAATCACGTTCAATCTTTGATAAGTCGGGGTAGTCAACTGGTTTTTAATCTAATAACTATCGATTTTGAAGTTGTTCATGTGTTAAAAGGAATTTCTACCACGAATAAACCAAAGCCATACCTTTCGCGATCCAAAGAAGATATCGCATGGCATGTCCTCTCTGATTCAATCGATCGTTGGGCACTCTCTCTTTTGCTCAAGAGGGATTGAGGAAAGGGATTATTTTTATTTCCCGTTCAAAACAATGAAGCTCAAGAAGCGCCTACAATGTGGTATGAACCTGTGATTCCATTTGAATTTAGAAGCTTCTTCGCTGACACAACCTACTTCTAGTAGTATTGTTAGCTTTGCCTGAGCACCGTCTTCCCGTGCCAACATATGCGCCTTAATCGTGACTATAATCTGCTGGCCAACCAGTTGAAGTTTCGCTCAACGAGTACAGACAAGAGTTTGTGCATATTTCGCTGCCAGCTCTAAATTAACCAATCACAGGTCAAGAGATCGTTTATCAATGATCAACGTTCGTCGCAAGGATCTACGCGTGGTAGCACTGTGACCTGGCACTGCAGGGACGAACAAGATATTGACTTTGGCCAACTCTAGCAAGAAGGCGGATACATTTTGTGATTAACGCTTCTCCGAAGAGCTGGAAGATTGAAATGAAATCGTGGTGAAATTCCGCCAGAGCTTCAGATGTGAACGGGGTTCGTTTTAGAAAAGGAAGGTCTCAGGGTGGGAATCTCCCAAAGGATTCAACTTGTTGGTGATCCAAGGGCCACACATAAACCCATCTACCTAACCACGGAACAACAGTGATACACAATCCTTTCCTAGTGAAACGATTTAAAATTCATCGATTACCTCTGTTTGACTGTTTTGTGAAGCTTGAAAATAAACGCACACTTTTTCACGAGTCATCTGATTTCCCGAAAGATTTTGATGAACAGGAGATAGAAGAGCGAAAAGAGAAGGTGCATCTGAGCGTCAAAAGTAAATATCATTTGCGTACACTTTAATGGTCGTCAGAAGGCAGTACAATTTCACGGATGATCGCTGTTGAAATCATCAAAATTGTTGCAAAAGCAGCAAAATCGCAAGCAATGGTGGAAAACGTGTGATCTTACATATCTCTCCGCTCATTCACTGAGACCTCTTTTCATTTCCAATGCAGTTTTACTTATGCATACACTCGTACTAGACAAAAATGCTTCAACTAGTTGGACGCACAATACAGTGGCGTCTCATTTATACGAATATGAGAAAGAACGCAAATTTGTCCGTATAAGTGAATAGTAGCAGGGTTAAGTGAAGTATCTCTGGGGAATGAGAATTTGTTCGTATAACTGAATATTACGTGTAAGTGAACTTCGTATAAGTGAGACTCCGTATTTGTATTCCGATTTCTAACCTACTGTCACTCGGCGGGCACCTTAAGCTAATCTGGATGAATTAAAATTGGGAAAACTTAATACGAAAATGGAGACTATACTTAGTACGTTTGAACAAAATTGTCTATCAGAGCGTACTGACGGCAAAATAACAGATGTCTCATGGTCCATCTATCAAGACAAGCAAGCTTTTCAGAAACTGTGGCAGTCGTTAGTGAAAGTCTTGAAGAAGATCGATTTTACTGCGAGCCCATAATTTGGGCTGTAACTACGGCTTGGATGACAGTCCGATTTAACCCCGAATTGGAATAATCGACATCAGCCTATTCTGCTAGCGCTATCTCAGTCTTGATGCTTACAATTGCTAGCTGCATACATTTCCGACCTGCTTACAATTACGCGCGCCAAATTGGCTGACGTCGGTCTCTACTTATGTGAGCCAGCTTAGACGCGGACGTCCGCTGTAGTCATTCCACTCATTATGACGGACTTTGCATTTCAGACTAAGGATGTAGTAGACTTAAACTCAGTCAATAGTTGAATCCACCTAATTATGGAATGTGTGGAAAGTACAACGATTCTTCGCTTGAAAATCAAAGAGTTTGGATGGCCAATTTTCGCCCAAAACTTCAGCTTCAGCAGACTCACTTTTTACTCCGTGGATGCGTTGACAAACACAATTGACGCGGCAACATGCAACCATCGAAAGACCATTGCATCCACAAAAAATCAATGTATGAAGTGTAATTTGGTCTGGTGGTGTACTGGAATATGTAGCCATCTCCTTCAAATTTTAACACGTTAGAGGCAAACGTTGATGGAATTGTTTTGGCGTCAAATCGGAGACAAATACAGTGTTTTAACGAGAAGGGAAATATCTCAAGCAACGCTACCCAAGAAAGAAGAGCGGTTTTCTGGACAAGTCACGATGATGTGGACTGGCTAGAACTGACAAATCGTGTGATTTATTGTCATTCGATCTCGTTATGCAAACGATCGTGTTTATGCACACGGACAAATGAATGTCCTTCAAGGTATGGGAAAAAATTCATCGAAAGTTACGTCGCCAGAATCGAATCCCTCATGATCTTCCGATGGTGACATTTGAATGACGCTAGTGCCCATTCAAAATTCCCATATTCTGGCAATGTAGTGACGTAAAAGTTGTATCGAAATGTAAATCATACGAGTGTTTCATTTAAGTTTACTTTTAGAACCTCCAAATGGATGGAACTGTGAAAACGCGATCTTCTATTGTTTTTATGATCTGTCAGCGTTAAACGTCAGTCAACGGTTACACTTTTAACACGGAAATGTACAAGACCAAGCAACATTTGGAAATTGTTAACCTTTGTCACTACTGCCGTTCTTGTGTGCTTTAAGAGCTCTTTTTTAATATCTGATTCGAAATATCGGATCGATCGCATTTTCTCGATTGAATGTCCCTCAAGCAGTGAAACAACGAACCCGTCGACGTACTAAAATACAGCTGCAAGTGCTTCAGTCTAACATGCGCCAAATCGATCGCATGAATTCACTATCTTCCAGACCGTCTTGTCTTGGAATGAAAGATCAGAATTTGAAACATTGAAACATCTTGATCACATTGAAACGTCGAAGCTTATTCGATTGGACTCTGGCAGGTATCGCGTACTCGCAATAATGACAAGGCCAAACCACTCTTGTCGAGCTCTTAAATTAATTCAAATCAATGGTTTGCGCCAATTTGACAGGCTAGACGTTCATTCTTGACGGATCCCAGCAGACGTTGATTGATTTGCACAAGAAATGTATGCAAACATGGGCGTCGGCGGTCGGGTTGTAAACGAGTCCGCCCACAAGCCGTATCCTTTGCAGTTAATTAGCTCTCGCAGGAATCTATTAGCCCGGCTCGAGACACCCCCGAGCTGGAAGTATTTGATTAAGTCAACAGATAATTACTGACCAAAACGGAATTCTATATGAGGTGTTATGAAATCAAGGGAACGCCCCAAGATCGACGGGGGCAACAGGTATGCACGCGCAAGTGTTACGTCAGACGTTGATTATGAAACCAAAATGCGGGGTTCCCGTCAATCATTGCATCACACTGCTCTCAGAGAAATCACCCAATCCGCGAGTGACATCCGACCTCAAGCGGGACGTTCTGAAAGAGTGTGGCTTGCCAGCGATCTGATCAAAACAACAACGCCACGCCGAAGCCGTATGCATTCAGCTTGTGACTATCGCGGGTCAACAGAAGCGGAATTAATTTCAAAATTCGCCTGATAACAGCTCGTAGCTTGTCATTTGATTTGCCGGCGTCATTTTGATGCCAACACCTTGACAGATAGCCATCAAAATCACGCAGTCAGAGGACAATGACAAGTGGGAAAAAAAAAAAGAATCTGATTCACAAGCCTCGCGTTATCACACGCCCGATAACACACACATGACGCTCCACTGCTTGACCAGAACGTCAAACGTCAGACGTCTGCGTCTATGTCTACGTCTACGCACACTGACAGTGAAGTGTCTACTTTCGATTGATAGGAAGGGTGTTGTACTCATTTTGAAGAGATTGCTCAATAATTGCAAATTAATTCAAAAAGGAAACGCTTCCATGTGCCAGCTGTCAGGGCAGCGTACACATTCGGCGGGCGGTGCATGAACTTCTTACAAATACATGCGCTAATTGCTCTCGGTCACGGAACTAGGAGAGCATGTTTTGCACTTGAGATAGGCGGCTTTCATCAACACCTGTGCTTGTTTGCGAAATGTGCGCGGTGTGGGAGAAGGTCAAAGACAAGCTACATCGAGAGGTTTTCGCAGAAAAGACAACAGTGGTGCTTTAGCGACGGCAGAACGGGGTTTTTCTTTTCCCATGCGAGGCCTTATTTTTGAGTGGTGCCTTTATCAGCGCCCTGATAAGTGGTCGGTTTTCCCCGTCGCTGTGGATGACGATGGAATTGAACGGCTCCACGGGAGTCTGCTGTCAGCTGACACACCGCCAGCTTGACAAGGCGACAACATGGAGCGACACTCGTAAACGAGGGGTGACACCTTTCAGCAGAAGCACTTCGCGGTGGAAGGGGGAGGCTCCCTAACGAGTATGATAATCCACAATCCACACATTTGTTATCTTTTGTTTTCGCGTCCCCAACAACGAAACATTTTGTTGCTTAGAAGTCGAGAGATATTTACCTATGTTGTGTTGGTTGTGCTGTAGTACAGATCCGAAAGCCATTAGATCCTTGACCGGTGGAGCTCGTGCACCGAGGGCGGAAAACCCGTCCCCCAAGTAGGACGCCAGTGCGACAGCCCCAAGGGGCGCTTTAGATACCTCGGTGAGAATTTTGAAGAAATGCTCGTACGTTTTAACACTTGTTTCTTCCCCCTTCCTAATTTTTTTTTTGTATATTCTGTTTGCTTTGCACACAATAACACTGCAACGAGGACCTTCAGTCGTTTGTCCTTTGCGCGAATTTTCACTGAACAACAATAACAACTCTTATCCTTGCGTGTACGTTACGCGCCACGATATGGTTCACAACTTACTCTCCAGCTCACTTATAATCCGAATTTTACGTATTTTTTTTTTTGTTTGAAATTGAATCGATATCAAAACTACTCCGTCACACAAATCACAACAAGATACGCGAATGAGATGATAATCTTGCTTGGTATCCACGCGAACGAACGACGAGAAAATGTGTACAGAACAACGACGACGACGACGATAAAGCGACGACGATACAACGGCGACGTAGACAACGCAGTACGTACGCCACACCACAAACGACAGGCAATGACTGGTCGCTCGCTGGTGGTATCTGCGGGCTGTCATAGTCGTTGCGTTGGTTCGCCAGCGCCCTCTACACTCGCTGATAGGGAGGGAGGGCACAAGTATCCCTTCCCCTGTATTTACAATTGCCGCACTGCTCTAACACGGCGCACGCTGAGACAGCAGATGGAGATCAGCAATGGAGTCGGTGCATGACAACTGAACGCAATTCGTTGTGCGCAGCGGCTGGTCGAGTGACCCTGGGCGTTGCTAAGCAACTGTCAACTGGTTTCCGTCGGTGGTGGCTGCGAGCCAATCGGGAGTGGTGAGCCCGCCCTCCTGGCACTTTGGATATACACACACCGGCAGTGAGTGCAAGAGGAAAAAGAAAATCCGAAAAAAAAAGAATTGAGCGGTGGGGGCTGTGTGCACGAGAGTGTGAGTGCGGTCGTTGGGTGGTAGCCGCCAGCCGGTAGGACTTGTCTTCTTTTTATTTTTCTCTCTCTCTCTCTCTCTCTGCTGTATTTGGCTTGTCCTCCGCTGGTTGAGTATTTCCATTGATGTCGCTTGGATTTGATGTCATGCAGGCAAACGGAGCAAAGACATGAAAATCGGAGAAAACAACTGAAAAAGAAGTTCTTTTATCTGTTTTACTTCTTCAGTGAGAGAGAAGATTCCTTTTGTGTGTTGCGCTGGGCTTCTGTTTTATTTATTTGCTTTTGCTTTTGCCTTTGCTGTGTTCTGCTGCTGCTGCACGGAGAAGGCAACACTCGAACTGGCAGAAGTAGTAGGTTTGCTTGTTGTGTTGATGTTGATATCTGGAATTCGTTCGTGAGCGACGAGGCTCTTCTGCTGTTCGGTGGTCTGGTTGTGCTGCTGGGGCTGGCGCTGGTGTTGGTGACGGTGGCGATGGCGATAGTGGTGGTGGTGCTGGTGGCGGTGGTATTGGTGGTGGTTGGCTGGCTGTTGCTGCTGCTGCTGGTTGTTGGACACCTTTTACCTCTCGGTGGTGGGGTTACCATAAAAAAGCGGAGGTTGGTTGTTGCGGATGAATGAAATCAAGTGCGGTTGGCCTTTCTATGTGCAAAAAAAAAAACGAAAAACAGACACACACAAAAAGAAAAAAGAAAACGATGCTAGGTAGGAGATTGTCATTGTTTTTTTTTTTTCTCTCTACATGACGGTGACATATTACACTCGAGAGACGATTCTACAAATGCCTTGATGTTTTGCGCTATGAAAAATGGCAGACATATGGTTTGCCTTGATAAACGATATCAATAGCGAACCAGGGATGTTCCATCCTGCAGAAAGGTACCCGTTGTTGGATACACGCACACATCCAAAAAAGAAGAAAGAAATCGTTTAAAGCTCTTCAGCTCGTGCTGCTGGTGGTGGTATTAGGGAAATGACGTGAATTCATACGTATTTTAGCTGCTTAAAGTTTGAAGGTTAAGTGCAAAATTATAGAGACACCAGCCCCGCCAGCCCAGTGGGGAGAGCGATGAGCTTTGGATGCGATAAGAGTTATGTCAAACTAGACGAGCTGCTGATAAGCCGATGAGTGCATTCGAAAAGTTCACATTCGTCGGAAGTGGGCTTAGCACAATGTGCACATGTTTGTTCGGCGGAGATTTTGTGTCGTCTGCGACTTGAGGAGATAAGCAGAATGTTTTGATTATTTTTCTTTTTCCATCGAGTAATGATTTGTTCAATTGGCACGGGGAGAGTAGGTCAGCATCAAGTAGGAGTCTGTTATGCGTTTATTGAGCAAATTTAAACATCCCTTAGACAACCGGAAGGGATTGATGTTTTTTTGCCGATTTAACACGCTGATTACCATCAGCAAAACTTCTTATTCACGACGACCTCTTGAAAGGGCTGAGAGAGACGTGGTCGTTGTTTCTCATTCATCTTCAGCTTCATCAGTGGTGTTCTGCCTTGTTTGGTCCCCTTGAAAAGATTGTGATATGATTGCTACTAGCTCTGATGACTCTAGATTAAATTTTTTAGGGCGCTATAGTCCAGGGTGTGTACAACTTCTACAACTTTTTTTATGAGTGGGGCGAACGTACCAGTTAAGCTCAAACGCAATGAAAGCAAGTCAACTTAACCAATCGAGCGATTGCACAGAAATGATGAATACTGCCACCATAGAAACCTTTTCGTCCAATTTCGTTAAGTTTCGTTCACTTTTGATTGCATTAGTTTGCTTACTACGTAGGTAAGAAGGTACAGATTAAATTCAACTTTTGTCAAAGTCAACTAGTTCTACAGTAATTCTACGTTCCCCATAAACGTTATCGCGAGGTTTGGATGAACTTTTACAGAAAACTCAACAGGCCGTTCCCACCGAGTTGGAGAATTCTTTTAAATGTCATTACCTGTCAATTTTGAGGAGGCGAGCATAAATTGTCCAATTGCCACAATTGTTGTGACATCTAATATTTTGACATCTGAAAATGAATACCAAAATAAACTGAAAGTCATATTTGTGTACGCTGTAAGCTTGGGATGTAAGCAAGGGGATTTCAACTAGCTTTCGCCGAAATCGGAGGATTTCGAAACTCCGGAAATCGCCATACATTCGGCCTCGGAGATGTGGAGAAGTTTGATGAGACCTTGCGATTTCGTTCGGTGGGAACATAAAAAGTTAACGTCAACAGATCAGGGCATCGTAGAACCGAGAATCGCCTCTAACGTAAACCACCAATTAAAGGTGCTGATTGGGCATATGCATCGGAAACAGAACCACTTAGATGACATCACCAGACCATCCATGTCACATATTAGGATAGATCTAAGTACTTAAGAGTAGTTCATAAAGAGAGGCTAACAAATAAGGTCATACTCCCTAGCTAAGGAGAAAAGTACACATTTTTAAAAATATCTCCAGAGAACACCTTTTCTTAGATTCGAATAATACAACGAAATATGTATGTATTTAAATAATATAATGTTCGATTACTAGTATTTCTTCAACGCTTCATTTTACTTTCAAAACTTATTCAGGGGAAATTAAGGATGTGCCTTATTTCGGACACCGAAATTGAAAGTTTGAGGAGTGTTTTTTTCTTGACAGTTACACACTCCGAGCAGTCTCCATTCGAATGGAAGAGTTCTGGTTCTGTGTACCCTTCGCTGCATAAGGAAGACGCCCTACCACACAGCGCTTTTAGCATTTTTTCCGAGAAAATTTCAATTGTGTTCCCAGTTTGTTGCAAAAAGAAGGAAGTGTCTACATTAGGAAACAGAAGGCGAGGTATTTTTTCCATATTTTTTTGTCCTAAGGCAGGTGACAGAGTTGATAAGACACTATGGGCGCTGTTCTCTAATATCTATTAGTGTGAGCTTTCTACTTACTCTAAATAGAGATCGAGTGGCCGGGAGATCTCGAGTGCGTGCTTTATCCTCGCTACTATTTTACTGGATCATGCGGATCAGAAGATGATGATGAAAGAAATATTTTCCGTATAATACAACCTAGTCAATTACTTATCCAGCAGTTTTCATTCTCCAATTTGTAGAGCAATCTCAGCTGAAAGCTCCCTCTAACACCGCAGTTACCGCGTGTGAAATATAAAGGAGCTAAACTCCTTTTAAACATCGAATGACATTACTTTTATCAAGAATTGCTGGAATTATAGTGTTTAACGTCTAAGTGGCGGGGCTTGTGCATACAAGTAGTGGCATCTTCAAATGTTATGATTCATTAAATATACTGTATTGCAAATTGATGGAAAGTGAAATGAAATCCGGCACTTTGCATTGAGATGTTGCAGACGTCACGAAAAGCAGAGTTTTTGAGAGAAAAAAATGCATTCTCCCCTACGCAGTAATTTCCCAAATTTCGAAACAATAGTACAAACTCGATATACACAACCCTCGAATAATGGAACTCCTCGATTTTCGCCAAACTTCCCGACTCTATAAGTGTAGCTTTTCAAAAAAAATTACCTCGGTTTGTGTAACTTCTTGTGTGTATTCATCAAAACGCATGTCATAACCTTTTGTAGGCGAAAATAAAAAGAGCATATTAAATCAAAAGAAATGTTAAAAAGCACCCTGTGCAGAACTAAAGCTTTTGACTATTCAGTCAACGACATCTGTTAACAAAACTAATAATGATCGGACCATCTGATCAGATTGTTGACCCGAATCTTGGTTTGCTATAAATACAAGAAGAATGCAGTTTTAGCTCTCTTCTCTTCGTTGCGAAATAAAGATAACACCGCCTGTCAAACAATCTTCCAACACTTTCGTTTTCTGATTCTAAAAAAAAAATGTGAACATAACGATTGGTTTTCGTTTCAAAAATCTGTGTTTAACATCACATCGCTCATTAGAAAGAACGCCGTCATATCTCAAAAAACAACAATTTCTTCTTAATCATACAGTCTAAACCCATTTTCTATAAAATTTACGATGTAAGACCGCCATTTGTATAACTTAAAAAATGACGACTAGAGTCCTCAATCGTTATACATAAAGTCACATGTGTAACTATGCTGTTTTTATATAAATTTGTAAGTACACATACATTTCTATATAAATACATTTCTATATAAAACTTAGAAAATTAAATTTCGTTGCATTACATCTAGCTGCAATTAATTGCTCTATCAAACCAAAAAAATAATGAAGTGGCAAAAATGAAAAACAATTGTAAAATGCAACAATGCAAATTTTAAATTTCGCTTTCTGGTGGCCCGTGGCGTTGTGACTATGTGCGTCGACCCCTACGCACTTCGACCTACCTGTCTAGGTTCGATTCCTGGTACGACAAGAAATACTTTTCACGGCCCCACCTCTTTCGAGTCACGTAAGAGTAGTTGACGTAATGAGCGACATTGTTATATTGACTATCATTTCCTTCTTTTTTTAAAAAAATGGGAAAATGTGACCCCGTACGTGCCACAACCGCTTTTATTGCAACTACCTTGAATTCCATTAGTTGTGTAAATCGAGATCTTACTGTACATACATATTTAAAATTCACAGGAAGAAGCTAAGTTCTCAAAAAGTAAAGGAACGCTAAAGTACTTCAGAATGGAACATCAATGCTCAGAACGAAAACTGTACCGAAACTTGTACACTGATCAATTTGAGCTATTTGTTGAAGGTTTGCCATGCGTTTTCGCCATTTAATAACGAAGCTATGAAAATCACATTCTCCGAGTGCACTTGGTCCGAGAAAATGTGCAAAAAAAAAAACGGGCAAGGGAGGTATACGTCTCGTCGTCTTCTTAGCGACATTGAATAATTCATTACTCTCGACGTTCTTATCTAAAAAAAAAAAAGCATTCTGCGAACCAAAATTCCGAGAAATATAATATTTTGATAAGATACACGCACTGACCTATTTCCTCTCTCTGATGATTGTCTTCCTTTGTTTCAAGTAGATGCCCAGTTACTGTTTTTTACAGACCATAAACTGAGATAAAAAAAATGTAAGAATCGTGGTAATTACTCTGTTTTTGTAGTTATTGGAAAAAATATTTTGCAGATCCAAGCGATGCGCGATTATAGGCTAGGTACATAAAGGGTGGTTAAATTTTAAAGGCCGATGTTGATTTTGAATAAAACACAAATTATTTAGGAAATTACTATCATTTCTTTTTATTATGATAATATTGGTATGGTTCAATTATGTATGAAACAAAGTTCCGGCCAAATGACCGGCGCGACCTCGGCGGCACACCTCCATCCGATGGTCCAAATTTTCGATGACGCTGAAGCATAATTGAGGTTCTATGCCGTTAATGTGCCGAATTATCTCAACATTTAGCTCTTGAATTTTTGCTGGCTTATCGACGTACACCTTTTCTTTCAAATAACCCCAAAGAAAAAAATCCAACGGTGTCAAATCACATGATCTTGACGGCCAATTGACATCCCCACCACGTGAGATAACACGGCCATTGAATTTGTCGCGCAAAAGAGCCATTGTTTCGTTAGCTGTGTGGCAAGTGGCACCGTCCTGTTGAAACCTCATATCGTCCACATTCATATCTTCAACTCGGGCCATAAAAAGTTCACGATAGCGAACACCATTCACAGTAACTGCCTGACCGGCCTCATTTTGGAAAAAAATACGGCCCGATGATGCCGCCAGCCCATAAACCGCACCAAACAGTCACTCTTTGTGGGTGCATTGGTTTTTCGACAATCACTCTTGGATTATAATTCGCCCAAATGCGGCAATTCTGCTTATTGACAAGTCCACTGAGGTGAAAATGTGCCTCATCACATAATCACGAAGTGCACGATATGCATTTTGATTTGAACGCCCATTTTCATAATAAGCCTGAATAACTTCAACGCGTTGCTAGATTGTGTATCTTTCCATGGTTCAAATTGAGTTAGTCTGAAATTGAGAAATGTCAAATGAAATGCAGAAAAAACCTCACGTTTAGGTATGGTTCACATTCAACATCGGCCCTTAAAATGTAATCACCCTTTATAAAGCAACAGCGCGTTCAGGCGTTCTGGCTTTGACATTTCAAGTAGGTACATGTATAATTATTTGTTAAGTCGGTATGGGGCGGTCGAGCGTCTCGTTTTCACAGACCGTGATATCGTAAGCACTTAGTCCTAGGTCCAGTCCAACTACTCTCTACTCACTGTGGCGGTTTGCCGACTGTGAAACAATTTTTTTAAACTTATTTCTCAGTTTTAATTTTTGGCTACTATGTATGCAAGTAATTCAATTTTGATACGGATTTCGTTCATATTAATTTCATATTTTTACTTGGAAATTGTATTTCAGAACATTTCACTCGTCACTGAGGCTGCCGGGTTCAGACGCAAAAATATGCTCGTAAACTCGATAAAACGAGTACCAACGCTTGCCAAAGACCGAACGTCCGAACACCCCGTTGCGGTGTAGTCTTAACAAGTAATGTGAGGCTTAAATCACATCTCATCAGCTTTTGATTTTCTCGTCTTCACAAAAATGCACTTTACTTGTGCAAACTATATGCAACCTGCGCTTTATGCGTTTGGTTGGGAAAAGTGTGCGTAACTATTATCTGAGCGGTCCATATGTTCTCCGTATGTTCTCTCTGTATTCGTGAGAGAACATTTGCATGTACAACACACGGTTTGCTTAGAAGCTATGCCCAGCTGCGCTACCGTCTATAGCGCCTCCCATTCTATTATTATTCTGTATCCATATTTCAGTCTCTTTTCGATCACATTGAGTGGGATCTCGCTAATACCACGTGTAATGTTGTCTTTTCAGGTGGCATTGACGCTGGCATAGACGAGTGCATCCACAAAAAAGTCCAGAGACGTTCAAACGGAAGACTCAACCGCCTAATTCTCCGGACCAAAACAAGAGGTGAAATGCTCACCGAACTGCTATGTGCCTACGCATCCCTTTCTAGGCAGAAACTACACGTCGACCAGAATCAGCTCGTTCACTTTAGGCAAACAAAAAAAAATTGGAAATCCTCCAAAGCTAGCAAGAAGCATCGTTGGTCATCATCTGAAAAAATGCCAGCACCTGAAACCGCACCAAACAGCGCTCACTGTCGGTTGCATTGGAAGCTCCTGCACTTCGTCTGATATTCTTGTCCTTGTCTGAACAGGGGATCGCCCGTTCGCCATTGCCGCCTCAAAAAAAAACTCCTAGTGATACTACATAAATGCCAAATAAAACAAAATGAACACGGCTCATTAAACAAAAAAAAAATGTTGTGCTGTAGACGTAACGTCACGCAGACGTCTTCCGTTCAAATGGGACAACCTTCTTTGCTGTCTTAACACCGCTCAACATTCCACGGGCAACAGTGGACCGACCTGATTTATCGTGTCTACTCTATCCGAGCACTCACGAACCATTAATCCTTTTATTGGATCGGATAAAATCGCGCTCAGACATCTGATAGGGGAAGCGATTAGCTCTTCCTGCCTGCCATCGTCATCTTAGCAACTTTTTAAACGGCCATTATGAGCAACACCCGAGTTCTGAAGATAAAACTGAATCTCCTTTTAACGACAACAAATTAGAAGACGTTCTTCTAAGTGCTCACTACTGCTGTGTGGCATGAGATGAGCCGGCATTGAAATTGGTTGGTTGCTTATTGCAGTCCGGTCAGCGGGTAAGGTTGTGTGGCCTCGTTGGAATTATCGGTGATGTTGCAGAACAGGAACCGGACATATAGTGAGTGACACATCGAACAACCGTCCAGAATGTGAGGACATTGATGAAGGAGCAGAACACACAGACGAAGGATTCAGCTTGATTCGCTAACCAGCCCCGCGAAGTAATACCGGAAGAGCAGTTCCGCGGGGAGAGTGGTAGAAGTGTGCAGATGTATGGTTTAGGACTTAGGCGCGAGGGAAAAGGAGAATAATATCCCGCGAATCGTTCATGCTGATAGCATGTACATTGGCCCAAACCATACAAAAAAAACATCGAACAACCGTGGAAATGTCATTCAATCAACTGGCGTCTTAAACGTCAACGTTTCCTAGATGAGCGGGTAGACGCCAGACGGTAGACAGTCAGTACCCACGTTTCAGTTATGTCTTGAGTAGAGTTCCCTAGTTCCTTGCCAGTCATCCAGAAGATCCTTGAAATCTGCATTGACCTGGCAATCATGGAAGCTATGCATGATGTCGTCTGAAAGGAGAAATAAGCCCTAAGTCCATGACCAAAGTTCCACTTCCACCAAGCAACGCACGAGTACCCTCAAGCTCAACCAGCGTCAACCACAACCGAAATGACACGACCGCCAGCAAAGGTTCGACAAATGACGGACTACTTAGCGCAGAAATTATTTACAACTCCCCGGCCACTCTCCGTTTATGCCTGAAGTAAAATTTGAATTATCTATCTTTACGAACTTGTAATTTCGCCATGGACCAAGAAAGCCAAGCAGCCGTCGTCCTCAGCAGCAACCGGATGACATTGAACTTAAAGCGTTTGAAAGCCAAACCAAATTCGCGTACATTTTTACGACCTAATCGATTTTTCATGGCCCCCAGCTGGGCCCCCTTCCAAGGGCTGTCCGAAAACCCATAAAACCCAGTCTTAGCCCCGGAAGCACGTTCGCTTCGCGCGGCTCCCCTAGTGGATCCGAAATGTTTGCCGTATGCGCGGGTGCTGGTGGTTGCTGGGTGCTAAGTAGCCCATTCCGTCAACAATTGACCGTAGAACAGCAATCCATCCAGACTTTCGGGAGCATCACAACGCCGCGCCGCCGGCACCACCGCATCCTAGATCAAACATGCACGTGTGCGTGGCACTGAGCCGGCACACCATCGGAATTGACCAACTGCAACCCGCAAACCGTAAAAATAGAATCGAACAGAAAGCGCACAACAAAGATACAACCTCACCCAATAATTTTTCAACCCCCGACACGGCGTCGACCGACGAGGCGCGGCGATGAGTGCAAGGAGCAGCGCGCCAGAGAGGGAGAACGTTTTTCCTGCCACAGGAACAGAAATCATTTGTTCTTCTTGTTCGCATCCGTGTTGTGCTGTGTTCTCGGGTTTTTTTGTTTTTTGTTTGCTTTCCATTCTCTGTGTGCCTGCGTGTGTGTGTGTGTGTTGATGGGTATTTGCTGTGTTGACTGCCAGTGAGTAGTATTTGTGGATGGATTCGATAAAATCAACCCTGGTGCTCGATGGAGCAGAGAACAGCACCGCAGCCACTGACACGAGAACTCTGTTTCCATTGTTGACACACCTACAACAAGCCCACGGTCGTCGTACCGGGGGATCTGTGACGTGCATGGTTTGAGGGAGCAGATGCCAAATGTATCTATGCGATGCAATTCTATGAAACGCAATGCCGATGATGACGACAATGCACGAGTACATGACGACAATGACAACGGCGCAACGACGAACACATCGACGGTCGTCGCTACCCGGAGTCGTGTGTAGGAAGCTATGGCGTTCTGAGAAGTGGGCTGTATCTTGCTTTTGGATCAGTTTTCGGAGTTCCTTTTTTACGTAAGAAGTCGACTCGCATGTAGGTGGCGCAGAGGATGTGCGCTCAAAATGTGCAGCAAAATTGATCAATTTTAAAGCAGGCGAAGGGCCCGCTAATGAGAGCGGGATTTCAACAAGTCTATCGTCGGGGAACTACAGGCGGGCGGCTTTCTGCAGATTTCTATCTGAAATTGAGTAACGTTGCGGGATGTGCTTGTATTTACGTATGCGTGCGGAGATGGGTGCACTCTCGTCGTTGGATGTTACACAATAAATTGTTGTGCCTCACAAAAGACGAATCAAACTTGTCTAATTTCTGAAGTTGTACCACTTCGACGACATATGGATCCCATTTCCAATTCGTTTTCAGACATAAAATGCATGAATGAGAGCTCGTGAAGTAGTTGGAGGAATCATTGGTGTTTTTAGGAAGCTACTCGACAAGAGGAACGTTCATTCGTATTCGTCGGCTTTCGAGTTGGTTAAACAGCTACCGCCTTGCTGCATTTGAGGCAATAGCACGACGGATACAATTTTATTATTTCTCGTCCGAGACTCCAGTGCTCAATTCGAAAGGGTTTAGATTTGATACAGGTATCGTCGTTTAGTTCACGTGTTCGATCTATTATCTAATTGAAAACATTTTCGAAGTCGACTTTGAGAATGACAACATAGGGCCCTTTGACACGTTAAAATTTCGTCGGCCCGGCTATCGCTTATTCTCTTTCATAGTCTTGCCATGCTTTCACACTTTAATATTATATTTTCCTCCCTCCCTTTCCCTTCCCGCGGTAATCCGAAAAATCGTTTGCATTTGAGGCTTGTCGGATTGAAGGGGAAGTCCGTTTAAGGCAGGGGCCGGGCTATCGCGGGTCCACTATATGTGAAAAATGAAACAACGAGAACAGCAAGTAAACCATATGACCGCCTCATAACTAAAATAACCAAACCGAGCTCAATTTAGGTATTGCACCGGGCTGTACAACTCGGTTTGAACCAAAACAATGTTCACGTGTATGTGCACTATCCTCACATTGTTTCAAACAACCGAACACGAATTGTGTGTTAATTTCACTTGTTCTATTATTCGATTCGTTTTAATTTCGGTTGAACATACATTTTTCTCAGTTCAATTGGGTTTGAATGTAACTCGGTTTGACCTGGACTGTCAACTCGAGTTCATCCATCACTAGTCCACGCGAAGCTTCTTAGTCATACGCTTCTGGTACTGGCACGCTGAGAACAGAATAATAAGGCAGATCAAAAGAAAATACAATAGAAGCAACGAAAAAGGAGCGAGAAGCGTCAAAAATCCCCGAAGAAAGATATTTGAATCGAATGACATAGCCTTGGTGTAAGCCTAAGACTAAGGCCACGCATTGAGTGAAAAGCGGCTCAGACGTATTCCGACGACTGGCATCTTATTGGCCATAATTGTCTGAACTAACCCGGAGACAATCCCAGCAAACGGGACTTTGAAGTGAAATGCAGTCTGTATAGTGTGAACTAATTAATGCACGGGCTGTTCACTAACCAAACCAAACTGTTAACTTTATCCAATCAGTTTTGACCCTTATCCTGTACACATGGGTCAAATTGCCGATATATTAAGCGATTTTGTAAAAGTAGCTTGTTGTATACGTGGGTCAAAATTGCCAAACTTATGATTTGAAGCCTATGTCTCGCTTACGGTGTTTATTTACTCAATTGCCACAAAATTGGAAAAAAAATAGAATAAAGTAGGCACTGCTGACATGAATTCAAAATCAGCGTGCATTAATCTACGCAGGGAAGAAGAAATAGAGTAAGGGGGCAGTTGATACTGCAAGTGAGGACGAAATGGACTAAGTTTTGGATCATAGTTCTCCCCACGAAACGGACTCTTCGGATGCGGAAGTTCTTTATAATGATATTCACTACAGCACCAGTTCGGTGGACGAGGCTCTTCCAGCCCCAAAAACATTTCTTTCCAATGACGGAAACTATTTGTATTTCTTTGTTTTAAAGGCGAAATCCCAATATCCTTTATCAAACATTTCTGCAGTTATTGCTGTGTTATGTCCAGTGTTAAGGTGCCCAGTGTGATGCACCAAGCACATAAACTTGGAGCGGATTGTGAATGAATACACCAAGCACTTAAACTTGGAGTTGGTTATCGGTGATGCACCAAGCACTTGAACTTGGAGCAATTGCTGTAAGAAGGAATTAATTAATTAAAAGGCGTTCAGAAAGTTCTATCAACTGACTGACATTTATTCACGATTTGTTCACATCTTTTGTACTTAAATCTAGTTTACACTACAAATTACAATTATGTCTTAACCTAAATTACTGCCGGTAATGCCTGCAATGCACGGTCAGCATAATGGATCGATGGCTTGACCCAGTGCGAAGTCATTCGCATATTTACATTTATCCATATTCGCTGCGTCAGTGCTGGGGTTTAATGTTGCGATGAATTCGACTTGCTTGCTGTTGGTGTTGCGTCATCGGTGATTCAACTGAACATCCAGGTTGATGACCAGCTTCTTCGAAATCATCTTTATCAGAACTTATTGCAAGCTCAAGTGGATGGTCACGCCGTCAGAGCTTCACGCTACCCAGACTACACTGTATTTTAATTTATTTTCAACCTGTCTCCCTCATCCCAGCGCGATGGACTTTTTCCAATGATATCCAACTAATTCACCCTCTCAAAAAATATAATTACTCAAATTCTGTAAAATAGACATTAGTTGCATCGTGTTTGTCTTTTTTCAAGAAGGACCCGCCTGCAGTAGTCTGTTGTTTGGATTGTTCCTTAATTTCTGGAGCATACTGGTTAATTCAGCTGTTACTACGAAATGTAGTAAAAATGCTAGTGAATCACGCTTAAGAAATTCCAAATTCTGTTTTGAAATCTTCATTCGAATTCGTTTATGGTCGCGGCACTCATCTTCTTTTGTTTTTTTTTGTTTTTGTTTTATTTTAGAATTCATTTTTCTTACATGCTAGACAAAAATAACTAAAACTAGCTTAACTAACTTAACAATCGTTCTTACATCTAACCTACTGACCCTATCCGGATACTCTAAGCTAATCTGAACTAAATTTAATTGTGCCTTTCGGCTTAGACTATGTTTTTTTTTTTTTATTTTATCTGAATGGACTTTCTGATTTGTTTGGCCAAGAAAACTGGTAAAAAACTTGGCATTATTTATCTATCTTAACCTATCGTGAACTAACTTAACCTAATATAAAAACTTAGAGATAGCTCTACTGAACCGGAGGAGGTCCTCGTGACTGCGAGCGACATCCCGTTCGTATTGGAGTCCACTGTTCGGCGTACGACATGGAAGATGACAGGACATCCTTGTGGATCCTGTATTAGGCCAATTGCGTCGAGATAGAGGAACGCTTCAGGAGGAATAAAGCCGGTGAGGCGCACTCTCTCATGGTACATAACATTGGGGTAGTAAGCCCCAGAGATCAGACTGTTGGAAGAAGTCATAGCTCAGCTTAATAATAAAATTATCAACGCGGCACTCATCTTGGTGATGCAGCATTCAAATGACGGTATCATTTGAAATTGCTACGATCCTAGCTATCTGATCCAGCGATCGTCCAGATTTAGTGTACCATTTCTTCCGTTGTTACGTCACTTGGACGTCCTGGTCGTTCATGTGCTCATACCACCGCTGCGAAATTCAGTGAATCATACCAATGAATGTGGAGCAGTCTCCATTATATGTGTACGCCTTTTTCTCAGCCTTGTGCTCTTCAAGTCTTTGCGAGCATTTATATATGTTTTTCTTTTTCAAACCGAGCATTAGGTATGTTGTGGCACTCCACATACCTTTGGGGATAAATGCGGAAGTCTTTAAAGTCTTCAGCATTGCCTGTCTTTCAAAGAATATCGAGTTCTTGGTGTTATTCAATTTCCTGTGGATACTAACCCTGTGAGCTGTATCACGCATAGATCCACGTCGTGAGTCTTGATGTGTACATGATATGCGTCTGCTCTGATTCCACAAGTGCGATATAAGTTTCACCCTAGCGAACAACTTCTGTTATTGAGCTTGATTTAAGGCCGTATCTCATGTAGTTTGCTTTCTTTCCCTTTCTCTTAATAATGCCACAGATGACGAAGTAGATCAAAGTTCGTTCGTTTAGCACCGACGTTCATTGTTCTGGGTGTTCGGGCGCTTTTACTCAATTACCCCGGCGGCTGTAGGCACTTTCTCAGCGGGGCATTGACTGTACAGCTCCTACAATTCTATCTCGGTTCGATGTATCATTCATCATTCAACATTCATATATCGTAGCACCACATATCCGCAGGTTTCTTTATCAAGATTCAAGCGAGGTCGGCATAAGATTGTAGGTCTCTTCCGCTTGTGGGTATCGGTGGTAGGACAATTGCACGTAAAACACGAATGCCTATAGAACACGAGTGCATACAGAGTAAGAACCAGGCCCAACCAAGCGCACTCCGAACCGTAGGGCTTCGCGCAGGGAAAGAACCTGTCTTGTATTGAATTGAAGAAAATGGAGAATGGTTGTTGAGTGAATATAGCAATCACATTGCACTGCGACCACGGCCCATTTCTTGATCTAGGACCTTAGAGCCATCTTGACAAATTTGACAAGCTCCCTAGAGGGAATGTCCTGATAGTCTATTCCTGTTAAGGAAGTTCTGTTCGTTAGATTATATCTGCTTTATGTCACTCGATGAGTTGGTGTTCCATAGTTTCCTCAGTTAGTTTTAAGGCTTCTTTGGCCAGCTTCTGATCGACTGTCATGTATTTTTTGGAGTGCGTAAGTCCCTCCTGACTGTCCAGGCATTGGATGCAGCGTTTATTCGACCAGCTGTTTAAGTGTTGTCGCATATCCACGTTACTAAATCCCTAAAGAGATGAAGGCATAATAAAAGGAGATCTTGCCGCTTTCTTGCTTGTATGCCTGCTTTTCATTGTCCTGGCACGCAACCCATATCAGACTTAACCTGTTTTTCTTTGCCAGCGTGTTCAGTGTTTTGTGGCATTCCCAGACAGCCATAGAGTTGAGTGGAAAGCTGGTTAGGCCTTAAAGTACTGCCTGGAAACCTGCGAATATTGATATTGATAATGTCTCCATCATCACGACTTCCAGGGCGTGCTTTGAATGCGATTCAGAGGTGGTCGGAGCAAGTCCAAAAACTCGCCTGTGCATAACTTCTGATGAGCCGATGGTGGAGAATAGAATGTCCTTGTCTCGGCGGCACATTTCGGGGATCATGCGGGTCACTAAAGATGATGATGATATTTATGAACAACGCTTGCAGAGTAAAAGGGATACGTCAGCGCACTAGTCTATGCCTATGAGCCAGTGTCAGACTTGGGCGACAACATTATTAGCGAGATACCAGCAGATCACCACCACGTATGGACCACTTGAGCCGCATTTTGTCTCCCACCCTTGACAAAGACTGCTGGGAATTTAACCAATTAATCCTTCTTTGACTCCTCAAGATCTGTGATCACCGTCACGAAAGTCTGCAAAACCAAACAACGATGTTAGGCAATTTGTACCTCGACCCGCATGTGAACACATGACTTAATCACTTTATAGCCCAACACACGGAATAAGCCCATTTGGGCTGAGTCTTGGATCTATTTCGCAACCATGTCCGGTTAACAAGAGTCAATTGTCGAGTAGCATGCTAATTGCAAACGATGCTCGCAAGTGCAGCTTGATCCTTAGTTTAAGGGCCTGTGGATGCGCACCGAGCACGAAGATAATTAGTGCCGGGAATCCAATTCAAGCAGCTGCCCCTCGAGGCACAAGATTACTTGCCGTCATTCTTTGGCTGTCATTATGCAGATTAAACGCAAGGGCTTATCTGCATAGCCGGCAAATTTACCACAAAACCCATTCAGCCGCCGTTCGGCTGCTCGGTTTCTCGCCTCGACGTGCCGGCCAGGATCCCGCTGGAAGCCTTACAGTAGCCATTACATTAATTAAGATAATTTGCTTTAGCATTCATGTGAAATGAATCTAATCAATCCGCGCCACGTCAGATGCAATGGCCGATCTGCGATTGCAGTTGCTGATGGCTCTAGCGTCGCGGCCGCGAGATGCACCGATTTAATGAAAGCAAACGGAAACAAAGCGTACCAGCCAACTGCCCTCTTCGCTGTCTCTCTCTCTCTCTCCCTCTCTCTCACTCTCTCACTCTCGCGGCCCGACTAGTTTTCGTAATTCATCATAATTGCAGTGCTTTTGTGCAACACTCTCGGTGAGCGTGATGATTCCTCGCATCAGAGTTGAAAGTGCATCAACACCTGGCCCGTCAAGAGCACCCATCGCAGAGCGGAGTTTGATGGGGACGTGCCTCGGCTCGGTGGCATTGGCCAGAAGAGAAGCCGAAACCCATTATTTCTGCGATTAGCAGTTTAGCTACCATCCGATTCCCGGCAATCGAATGCCAGAATACAATGGAGAGTCCGTGGTAACAGCACAAAAATGGTGGTGTGCTGTTGGGAGCGTATCCATGTCCACACCGGTTGATGGTGGCTGCTGATGCCAATGCCAAGGCATACACTCAATGAACTGAGCCACCACAACCACATTCACACAACAAATCGACCGACAACCGACTGGGACAGGGACAGCGACGAGATGTGTTCCTTTTGTGGAAAATTATCACGAAACCCATTCAGCAAATAATCTCGAGCATAATATCTATTCGGGCCGTAAATAATGAATCCAATTTCTTGCACAGGTCCGTGTTATGGTAGCTACCGAGCGACGGACCGGCAGCATTCCCTCCTCTTGGCTACTGGCCGGAGTGCGCGGTTGTGCCGAAGAGGGGGGGAGGGGGGGGGGGGAGAAGAACTTTCTTCGTCTTGTGCTTTGCCTCTGGAATCCGTAACGGCCCCTTTTGGGTTGTAATTTGTTAACTTCTCTCTCTCATAGTGGTCGTGGCGATACTGCTGGTGGTTGCCCGGTGGTTGCCCGGCTGGTGGATGGCTAAGGGTGGGTAAGTGCGGGACGAAGTAGTTATCTGGTATCTGGACTTATCGGTCCTCAGTTCAACCCCACAAGCGAGGAGTACCGAAGAGCCCCAATATGCAATGAACGGGGCAGTCTCAAACGACTGTTGATGAAACTTACCTGATTGCTCAGTATTGTCATTTGTCAGGGGAAGGCAAACTTTTGCGTCGGGTGGTCGGGCCAAGGGACTCTCTGATTAGGCGGACATCCATTGGATCAGGGTGAGATTTTGGAAGGTGTTGGTGAAGGAGGTGCATTGGACGACTAAGCCTAGGCACGACAGCAATGCGGACCGCGCTTTCTTGAGTTTGACAGAAGTGCACCTTGTTGAGATGTCTACTTGTGGAGTATCACGTCAGCAGGCCGACGATCAGGTCTCTCAGTCAACAGGCCGACTCACAAGTCTCAAGTCAGCAAGATCGAGTGGATTCTAATGACTTCCCACAAGAATCTCTCGCTTTTTTGTGAAAATTAAAAAAAACCTCCACCGGCCCGTCACCCTTACAAGCTCCACCCCTGATGCTCCCATTCATTCTTATGCGGCCCGCATGACGTTTGTTCGAAGAGAAAGTTTCCTTTGGTTGGTTGGCATCGAGAAAATTCATCCGCAAGCACAGCCCCTGCAGCCAGCCACCCTCGCGTCGCACACACTTCGTGCTGCCAACATTCTAATAATACCCAAGAGAGCCTTGCTTTGTTATTCGTTTCATCTCGGCCCATGTAATCCCAAACCTCTCTCACCCGGTACCAGTGCCAGTGTCGTCCTCAGTCAGACGGGATGTTCGGTCGCGTTTGTCATCGACCCTGCAGCCGCCCCCCACCCGCCCCACACCAACCGAAACGTGTTCTATGTTTATATAACGTGTGATTCTGCTTGATATTCTCCATTTCCTTTATGATTGAGTAAAACAGACAAAACGACCAGAAATCATGTCCCAAGACGAGTCAGGCATCATCCCGCATACACAACGCAGCCGAGGACCGAAGACCGACGACGCACGGAAGGACACCGAAGAAGAAAAAAAAATGGAGAAAACCAGGGAAATCACAAATCCACTTCGGTAGTGAGTGAGTGGTAGTGGCGGCATCTTCCTCTCCCCTCGTGTGCTCCACCGGCGACGGCGGCGTTGGATATGGACGCGATAAAGGAATTCAGCAATTGGATCTGCCCTGTTCGGGGAAAAAAAAAATGCCAGCCAGACGCCCAGTTCATGTGCCGAGATACACTTTAATCTGAGCTCCATCTCCGTCTATCTACAGCACTGAGTCTGTGGTGCATGCACATCCCTGAGGACGCAGCCATGGCTGATGACTATCTTGGCTATCTTTTTGCCTAGACCAGGCGAGGGCAGGGTGCAGTCGATAAGAACCAAAACAAAAAGACTGCGGCACGGCACACATCGCATTTAAGGCGAACACCAGGGAGTGCTGGAGTGCTCATGACATCCATCCTGCGAGCTGTTTAATGTGCGCTAATTATTGAGTGCACATGAATGGGACACGTTGCGTATGTGTGTGTGTGTTGGAGAGTGAGTATCTGCGGCTGTGATTATCTTCTTGGCCGAGTGCGGTTTTAATGTGAATTAAAGTTCGTTCATGTCGGCCGACTGCTGTACGGGCGTTTAATAAAACCCCGCTGGAGGGTGGTTGATTTTATTGCTCTTCTTCTGGTTTATGGGTGAATAGTTATACATGCATTGGGGAGGATTTTCCGTCTCGAATGGATGCAGAATGGTGTGGATAATAATGCGGCTGCACTTGCGACCTGAGTTGGGAAGTTTTTGTACTCGCTACTGGACCATTTTCAGGCTGATTAGGGAGTGAGAAAGTGCTTTAAGATTTTAGACATCCCCTGGTAGCAACCGGAGACACTCAGGGGGGCATTAATGTCCGTAGCAAGTAGCAAGCTGACGGAGGTCTCTCACTGTGGCAGTGTCCTTCGTTTAGGCTGAGGTGACTAGTAGCACGTAGAAGCCATACTTAGCCCAGATTGTATTACGAAGCTTACTTAGTCGATACTGCTGCGGTTCTGTTGGGGCTTCCACAGCAATGAGGATGGGTGACACTAATGCTGCTTGGTTCTACCATCCTGTTGAAGAAGTAAGCCTCTAGGTGTCTTGTCTTCAAAAGAAGTGAGCGGTGCAAGTGCAGAGAAAATCCACTTCCTCGTCTCTGGAACTTCTGCAGACGTCATTGTGGCGCAGATTCAAACTATCGCCATAAGTACTTCGAGATAACGCCGATAAGAGTCCTGAGAGTCGGCCTCCTCAGTCTGATCAGACTTTGTGATCGTCCTCAGATTGAGAGCAGGACCTAAGTGTTTCGTACGTAATGATGCATTTTCCGTCGTCAGTTAATCTACGTTTGAACACACCAATCGTTTGATTAAAGCGCCAAAAGACATTTTGCAGTAGCAAGAGGCATGAATGACAAATGTCCAGCCGGAAGGAGCGCTGACATAGTGCCCTTTCCAGTGCCGAGCGCTACCCTGTGTAGTTTCTCGTGAGTTACTCAGATTCGCAATTGCCTGAAATTTCACAGTGGCCCGGCAATCACATAAGATGGATGGCAAAAGACTCCATCATCTCGCTAAGACATAGACTGCAGCTCAGGGCAGTCTTCTAGTCTTCAGCTGGGCCACAAGCTATTTGCTTGTGTTGGGCGCCAGAAGCATTCTCAACATTGACTTTCCCTCGAACAAAGAAATGCTCCTCTTCACTTTCAAACTACGAAGGCCAGAAACCCCACTGACTACGAGTTAATGGCTGAAAGGCGTCACATGCCGAGCCTCTAAAATGATCCTGCCTGCAAAGGGTTCCAGTGTTACAAGTCAAATCTAAATGCGCCGTTCTAGTCACCTCGACGCGTCTACACATCAGTACACTTTCCTAAAAATTAAGCAACCATAGATATTATAGCAACAGGAAGAACAAATTAAAATGTTTACATTTTTTTTGGGTGACACTGCAGTCTGCCGTTACGTGGGTCTAGCTTCTACAGCAACCCTTCTGGAACAAGTGTATGAGA
Source organism: Eristalis pertinax (assembly GCA_907269125.1). NCBI lineage: Eukaryota > Metazoa > Arthropoda > Insecta > Diptera > Syrphidae > Eristalis > Eristalis pertinax. Next base: position 23,636,934 of record OU026149.1, read on the forward strand.
CACACAGTTTTACGCCGATTCCTAGCTGCGAGAGCGCCGTCTAGACGAGTTTAAGCACTCTTGGTGACTCGAAAGAGATGGAACCGTGTATTAGGAAGGTTGCTCAATTCGCAGATTGAATCTTGAATTCCCACCGTGGGAGTCGATTTAAATATGACCAGATAGTGGTAGATTAAATGAAGAGGCAGTCAGACACTTCAATCGGGATTATTTCACGACACCGACATCGTCTAGTAGTAACAACATCAGCACGGAGATCATACGCAGAATATTTCTTGCCATCCTTTGGGGAGCACACAATCTAGTAATACATCGCTCTCTCCAAGGATTAAGTTGACTTTAAATAAAACATTGATCGTCCCAGTTCACAGTTCCACGGCTCAGACGCATGTAGCAGTAGAAAAGTGAAAGAGTAAAAAAATTAAGGAGAAGAAGAACCACGACCTGTTGGGGCCGTCCAGTCACATGAGCCTAGCTAGGTGTCGGTGAATAGAACCCCTGAGGTAGTTAGGCCATATAGAGCGAATGAATAACTTCCGCCTCCGAAGAGTCTTGGGAGCATGGTGCAACAAAGAACGCGGCTGTCCTTAAGGTGAAGTGCACAAGTGAAGAAGGACCTCAGTCAATTGTGCGCGGAATTGAAAGCATTCGGTTTGAGGACCAGGTCCAATCCGAAATGTGGCCCCACATATGGAAGAAGAGAGTGGGGCTACAGTTCGGATTGGATTCGATTTTTCCATACGACGCAGTAGGACATGGATTCCAAATGTCCTTGTTTACTAGTTCACTACAACTAAGTTTCTTCAGTAGTTCAGGCTTCTAAGACAGTTCCCATGGGCAGGTCGATTTTTAGTAAAGACAACACCTTAAAGTCGGCTCACTGGGTTTTTTCCGAAATGTGTACTTCGTCGTCCCTTCGTGGCTTTCGTGTGTGTGCTCCACTTGAGCTTCGCATATAGGGTCGTCCCCCGATTTTCATCTTCATTTGCATACTCTAATTGAATTGAATTATTGTAGATAGGTAAATTTAATTTTTTATAAGTGAGTCGTTTTCTTGTGCTCTTTTCAGTTATTAACTGATGAGCTTTTCATTCCAAAGATAGCCGTATTATCTGCAAACGTAGCCAGCCTAACGTGCGTACAATTTGAGGTACATCTTTAGCGTACAATGGAAACAAAGTATGACCTAAGGCGCTCCCCTGCGGGACTCCGATGGCTATTTTCTTAAACTTCATCAGTGTATTGGTGTACTTGTGCGTTCTCCACTGCCTACCATGTTCTGTAAGCATAATCACCCATAGAATGCATGTAAGATAAATATTGACAATAAAACGTATCCATTTCTGTCCTGTCCCATCCGTTAAGTCGCTAACTCAAATATCCAATCAGTGCTGGAAGACGAACTTGGCCATCCGCTCATCAGCAGCAGCAAGACGCAAAGGTTACGGATTCTATTTCACCAACTGACACGAAATATCACCGCCTCACTCCAGTATCTCAGACTCATTCTTCTTCGAGTGCAGCCCCATTGCCCCAGCAACCACCGACGTATTTGCTCAACACGCGCACCTTAAAGATTACCAATCTCCAGCGAGCGTCTGAAACCATTTTGATTTTACCACCTACCGCCGCAGCCAAAGCCTTTCTCTCATATGCAATCGAAGACAGAGTGAACGCATCAATGTTCCCAACAAATCATAGATTTTTATCTCTCTCGGTGAATGGCTTCGCGGGAGTTGATTGGAAAATCTTGCACCACAGCGCGTCCAGAGAGCAAAGGTGGCGATTGGCCATCAACGTAAATAAATGCCGATGAAAAATTATTCAAGGAATGCGCAGGATTGCGTTGCGCTCCGATCCTCAACCGAGAGTCGTTTGACTCACACGCACACACTCACTCCGGGAGAGGAATATTAATTTGGTACGTTTGTAATGCAGACTGGTGCGCCGCGCCGCTCTGGTGGGGAATTGCTAGATTATTTGCCCTCCGGGCGACATTAGTCATCGGCCACTTTAAGAGATATTGTCATGGTTTCGGCGGTGGACTCTTGCCTTTTGGTTGGGTCACGACTGACCTTCGACTGTGTGCAATTGTGATGGTGGAACTTATGATTCGAGTTATTGGATTCAGTGTTGATTTATGCGCCTGAAGTATGAACGACGAGGGTTGGTGTTGTTGTTTGACCAGTGAAGACGAAGCCGGCGAGTGGTTCGAGTCTTACGAGAGAAGTTGTGGAACGAAGTTTCAAGGAAGTGATATATGAAATTGACGAACGCAGTCCGCGGACATATTCTAAGCTTGGCACAACATGGAGGTCTAGCTAGATAAACGTCAAGTTTATCGGCAAGGAAATAAAATATAGATGGGAGGAGATTAACGGGGTTAACGATGAAGTTCTCATTTGCCTACAAAAAGCAAGCAGTGCTCAGTGGGCTTCAATATGAAATTGATGGTTTTGATGAAACTAATTGGTGGGCGACTTCTATGTTGGGTGTCTAGGTTCAGTTTCCGAATCCAAAAACTTTGAGAATTCAAGGCTCCATCTCTCTCGACTCACTGACAATGCTCAGAAAAGTTCTCAAATGTCGCCGTTGCGAAGTTGCATAAGACTGCAGGCGCCACGCTCGCTCCCTCCGATGAGCGTCTGCTCATAGTAAGCATACGTTCACTTAGAATGCTCATCGGCGTGATAACCGGACAGTGCGTAATTGACATACACGCTCGCAGTAAGGCTGACCCAAACAATGATTTCTGCAGAAGCTGCGTGAATAAAGAGGTAGGTAGGCATGTAGTGCTCTGGCAAGTCGTAGGTACTTACATCTAGAGACCTACTGTTTCATAATTTAATATCATAAGCATTAGCCAGTTTAACCGCTTTATTTTAAGCAGCAACCGAGTTGTATCAGAATAGTCCTATTTTGGCCTAAGTGTGAGAGTTTTCTCCAGTCAGCCATTCCCCGCTCCAATCGTGAGAGAGCTATGTAGACCCAGAGAATCCGACTCGGACTGTAGTCCAACTCATATTATTAGCGACAGCGAAACCGCCTAAAGTCTCCTATTGGCGTGACACCTCGCTAATGCGCTAATCAATTGAATTTTGGGCAAATACAATTCATCAATCAATCGTCACAAAAATATTCAAAATGTTCCTGAACCAGGAGCTTACTCCTTCTACCATTTTTGTGACTTAAGCCAGACAGCCATGGAAAGCCCCAAGAGCTTTCCTATTGTCGATGAAGTAGATTAATTTATAGGTTATCCTCGTTGCTGTACAATGGACCTAATCTCGTGTATGTCAAGCCGTCTTAACTTCACGTAATATTATCGATGTACAGGTAGGCTGTTTATGGCACAGCCTGTTCTAAATCGTCAAAAATGTCCAGATAAACAACTAATGTGTGTCAATGGATGCTGCAACAAGGCGCCTTCGTTGGATATGAGAAACGCTTGATTTATGATGCGTGACCGCCTTAAATCAAGACATCTTGAACCTTTCATCGGAGCGTGGACGTGTCTTTATGTCATATCTGACTGGTCCATTAATGCAGGCTGTGGAAAAGAAAATTCACGACAAATTATAAGCCGTGCATGTACTGACTAGTTTCTTCTTCAGTTCACTATCGGGCTGTCCTGCATTCATCTGGGCTTTAACCAATAAGCTTCACAAGCTACGGCGAGCTCTGGCAGCTGCCTCTAACACAGTTGACTGAGGCTCCAATTCTTAGCTTCACGTAAAGGATGGTTCGTTGGTGCCAGCTTTTGGAGGCTGGTGCTCTGGTGCATTGATCCACAGACTCCCAAGACTTTTCGGACCTGGATCAAGTAGTCCAGGAGCTTAGCCACGGCTTAGCCACCTTAGGTGTGGGATCTGATTTGTAGACGCCTGGCTTATGCTGATTCTTCTCAACCTCTCCTCATCCGCCTTAAAGTGTATAGATGCCTCTAGGCAGTTGAAATGAGAACGGTGACGATCAATGGTTTGCGTAAAGTCAGCTTAATCCTTCGACAAGCGGCTCTATTTCTCGTCAAAGAAACAGCGATTGACAAGGGATACTATGCGCTTGATCGCGGCTCTGATGTTGTAAGTACCGTTCACTGCGGAGCCGAGGTAGACGGCGCCGAAGTTGTAGCTGTCCCTTTGACGTCATTTCAAACGTGTCCCTTGTTGCGTGTTCTTGAAGACACCATGGAGACTTCGTGGGGAACACAGACGTTCCTTTTTTTCTGTGGTCTAATTCAAGAATAAGATTTTCGACTTGTTGCCTGCAGTCTTACACCCCAATTTAGTGGAGGTCCTTTTGACTCGCAAGCGCTACTCAGTCGTGTGTGAATATACTTCGGACCAGAGTTGTGTTGTCTGTGTGCTTTAAAGGGTATGAATACGTATGTAGGCCTAGTTATATGAATATCTGGCGAACGTCTTGCTAGTGCCGTACGAGAATACCTTCCTCCGATTTTGACAGGACTTCATCTACGCCGAGGCACACACAAACTCAACAAATCACATCCTGGTCTGTCGGTGAATAGTAGCCGTCGGCTCTCAACTCAAATGCACTGATGTTCCACATCAGTTCTCCGTTCGATATCTGGACTGACTATAAGCTGGACAGGATTGCTGGTTCTACGTTTCTTGGAAACAGTGAAGGATTCTTCATCAGATGGTCCTGTTTGCGAGGAAGAAGACGGCAAGTTATGATGAAGGACTTTTAATATTCAGTTTTTGATAGATTGCAGATTTTCTTCATTCGAAGTGGAATTGAGGGGCGAATGTGACTGACTTCAATCAACTTAAGGTTCAGCATTTGGGACGGCAAACGAGGTGACGGCAAACGAGGTGTCGTTGAGAGATGGGTTGGCGAGCAAACGTCTGCACCATGGCCACTAAAGGCATTCACTAAAAAACCACGATGAAATGTAATGTAAGCTACAATCGTTGGATTTGAACACTGTCCGCCATGAACTCTAAGAGTTGCACCAGGACGCGAGCGATGAAATAATCCGAATGCGACTTAAATAAAAACTTTCAACTGGACTGACTGCTCACGACCATTAACTGGGAGCAGTGCCGATTCGTATAAGATTGGTTGAAGCTTAATGTACTAGACCAACTTCAATTAGTGCGAACTAATTAGCGGGAGGACAGGAGAGATGCTCTGTTCCCCTAATAGTCACCGACCCTTCTGATTCACGGTAATCGTCGCTGACCCGCTGTGTCAAACTCAAAAACCACTTCAAAGTAAATTGAATTTTTTTTTTTTTTGTTTTTTGCTTCTCACTCCAGAATCAATCTCGTCGATACTCATCAGCAATTTTGAACAATCACTATTACATTAGACGAGAGCAATTTTTAACGCAATTCGTATTTCGCACATTAAACTTAAATTCGTGCGAGCGACGCAGGACGCAGGTCGGTTCGGAGCGGTCAATTTATGGCCGCACCGATGGCTGCGGGATATTACGCACCAAAATGCTGGGATGATTCGGTGCAGAGTATCCGGATCCTCATCTGCAGCCGTAGCCGTAGCCGTACACATATCCGCATGATTGCGTATCGATTCGCAATTAGTGCTCGCCGGAGTAATGAAGCTAATTTGTGCGTAATGAAGCCGCTTTTGAGCGTTGCCGATGTCGATTAACCAAAATGTTTCCAAAACGTCCTCTCAATAGTTTCGTATCAATTACGGCGTCAAATTGAGTTGCCCATTGGGGAGCTGGTAACACACACACATGAACACACCATTCAGCCATCCAGCCAGTCAGCCGGTCATGCAGCCGTCCAGCAGCGGATCCCAGCATTAATTGTGCAAAAGCGCTGTGTGCGTATCCTGATGGCTATCTTTAATCATAAACATTAACGGTGTAATTTTGTAAAAAGCTTAACGTAAACGGCCCATAATCGCTCGCCATTGAGCGTCTAATGCCATAAAGCTGAATGCCCCTAATCATCATCGTCGTCGTCGTCGTTGTCGTTGTTGTCTCGCGGATGGAGATTGAAAATAAATTCCCGAGGAGGATGATCCTGAGGGACTACTACACAACTACTACTGCCGCCGAGCCGACCGCTAACGATCCACGCCCCCGAAATCCCACGAACTCTGGGCCGCATCGGATTTCAAATCTTATTTTCCGCTTTGCCGCTGAGCAATGCAGCGACGGGTGACGACGACGGTGACGGTGGCGGTGGCAGTGATGGTGATGATGATGATAATGATGATGCTGGTCATGATGGTGATCCTTGTTGCCGGCGGTGTTGTCGCCGCCTCCCACATCCCGGCGCAGAGGTATGCGTGCACATTTATCATGGCACATGTCAGAGCGAAGCCGGGGTAATAAATTCCTGTGTTAATTAGTGTGAGAGTGGTGCAGAGGTTTCCTTCCAAACTGCGTGCCAGGAATTAGCTGTCATTTGTCGAAGTGTTGTCTTCTTCGCGTTCACCACTCTCACTCTCACTGTCTCAGCGGAGCAGCGCGTCGCCCGTGGTTTGCTGTTAGAAATGGAAATCGGTGCTTTTTACGCTTCACCTACGCACGGGTGAGTACCGAGTTGTGTGTGTTTTTTTTCTGTGTGTTGTGTGGTTTTTCTCTCTCTCCAGGTTTGATCTCGTGACATGATTCAGTTTGACAAGTGGATTGATGGAGTTTTAATAAAGTTGACACTTTCGTGTCGAACATGGGCTGAATGGGCGTGAATGAGGCTGTGCAAGGGGCTCTTTGACAGGCTCTAAATTTGACAAACGCAAATTGTGCCGGAATATTGCTGACGTCCGTATCGACTAGCTGGCGAGGGAAGGCGGAGTGGGTGAAATTGAAATTAGAATTAAATAGAAAATTTTGTTTTCCTCATTTTTGCGGTTGAGTGACGCATGCGAGACTGGTATGACACTGCTGTCAGTGGACAAAACATCCGGCAGGCTGGGGAAACTGAATTGGATGTCTGTCTGGTTGTCGGTGCTGCCGAGGCTAGGCATCTAGCTTGGCTGATAATTAAAAGGAGATTGACTGTAATTTGTTTTTATTATTTTTACCACTCTGGTGGTGGGTCTTAAGTTGCCAATGAAGAGTATGGTGATTGATCAGAACGAATGATGCACTCAAAGCGAGAATTATTACACATTTCAATGCACTCCTCGTCACTCACTTTCATCGACTGTGCCCTCAACCGCTCGCTATGGTCCACTGTCGTCGAACCCTTCTACTTCCTGAGTTGCTGGCCTCTCTTCGTTTGGAGACGTTTTTCAACAGCGACTGAACGAAATTCATAACTGACTGACATGACGACTTGTTTCGTTTTTTTTTTAAGAAGCGAATGTGGCACTCCGTGCTTCTTGATTTCCATCCGTGAGGTTCAATTTCCGATGACGTCAATGGTAAGACTTCACTGAACATCAGAAATGAGATTAAACTGATATTTTTCGTATTAAAAAAATAATTTTTTTTATTAAAATTTAGATTTTATATCTTAATTTTTAATGTCACTTGAAACGGAAGTCTAACAGGAATGACATATCTCAAGCAGTGCTCGGTTGGTTGACCAGATAGCAATGATAGTTTTTTTTAACAGTATTGTTTCAGGAGCTGTGAAATTTACCAATAACAACTAGGTGTCAAAGTAGTCAATGAGGTTCGCCGTTTTGTCACGCATCAAAAATATCAAAATCGGCGGAATCATCGCACCTTGTTTTGTTCGAAATGACGAAGGCGACATCGTTACCGTCAATGACCTCAGGCATGGATCGAAGAAGAACCGGCATTATGTGGTCCTGGCCCGACGACATTTACAAAATTATAGCATCTTCCGATATGATGATTCATTTTGCACAACCTTGTACACCCGAGCTGTGGTTCCAACAAGACTACGCTACATGCCACACAAGCGACGCAACGTTGTGAAGGAGAAATGTGGGGACTGAGTCATCTCACTGCGATCTGTCATCAAATGGCCCTTTCGATCAGGCGGATTGACACCACTCGATTATCGTCATGTCGTTGGTCGACGCTAACAAGCCAACCACTTAAGATGAGCCCGACGACAACATTCGAGACGCTGTTGCCGGAATAACCCCGCTCCACATATTGCACCGAGTCATCAAAAATTGGACTGAGACAACTTGCTGCTTTTTGAATGATGTGCTATTCCGTCCATAATGGCATGCATGTAGCTTCAAAATAAAGCCATAATCAATTTTATATTTCACACCGCTGTTTTTTTTATTCAATTTTGTTTTCCTATCGTTCTTTTCTGGTCACTCCATATTTCAATTTACTTTCTTAAGCACAAAATGGGTGATCCTGTACTTTTGCGGGTGTCTTGCTTTGCCGACGGGCAGGGAGACAAAGTCCTGTCTTACTTGCTCAGACGCATGGACTGTACCAAAGACGGAAGAAGGAATCATTGGTCTACATCTCTCCCTCCAAGCATGTGATGCAATGCCACACAGAACGATCATACGAACCACAATTGAAGCAGTGGTTCCATTCATTTCATTGACAACCATGATCTCATTCCCATTCCCCTGCGATTCACCGAAGACGTCACAGAAGCTTGACTTTTCTAACATCCGTATTTCCCACACACTCCAATTGATATCTTAATTTTTAAGCTACCTCTACAAATTTTGGATCATGAGACGAACCCGTCTCATTTGCAGTATGTTCTAAATTTTTATTGAAATCGGTACGCATGTCTCGATTTTACAGATTTGCTTCCGTTCTCCCACACAAATGGCACCATTGTGCGCCGTCCCGCTTCCACGGGCTATGTTGACTTTGTTGCTTGAGATCGGAGACTTAGCATGATCGCGGTGCCCATCTCACGTGAGCTAACTATCCGCACCTCACTTAGACCAACTTCAATGCGTCCTCAATGGATGATGTGCTTCTACCGCGGTTACATACTTGTTCCTAAAACCACACAGATTCATATATGCAACTTTTCAGTTCGATCTTATAATATTTCAATTCAAGTGAAATTGTATGCAAAAAGCATGGACTCAAATCTGCCTTTTTTAGACTTCAGCTCTTTCATTTAGGTTCAAACTCAAAACCGCAGTCTATACGATCCATCTCATTCATCTTTTGAATATAAAACCGAGCATAAGCTACTGAGTGGACAGATGAGTGGTCGAACACTTGCAGATTGTGCTCGCTTCAATGATGGCAATTTTATTTATTGAGCTAAAAATGGGCCTCACCCGAGAAGACGATTTTTTTGTAAAAATTATTTCTAGTCCACAATTAACGAATGTACGGCCTTGCATATGGTCGTCCGGTATCAATTCTCGCGTCAGCACAATATTATACGGATGATCCAACCGCAAAATAAGCCAGTTTGACTCTCTACCGATGGCCAATTCTGTTGACTGGCGGCAAATTCTTCAATACTGCGCGCTACGGTAGTACGCTATCAAAGGCCTTCTCAAGATTAATCACTTCCTGAAGTCCTATTCCATTGGATATCCGACAGCAGTTTCGTCGCAGCGTGAATAGGGTCATGTCCCGCGTTGAAACCGAGTTGGTTATCCTTCTACACCTAATACATTGCTGATGTTCGAAGGGGGTTTAATTTAGCGGAGTCAGCACGGATTCGAAGGAAAGATTAAGTTGCTTCGATAGGCGTTGCACAATCGCAGTTTTCCAATGCTCCGGATAATGAGCGTTATTCAGAACATTCTTAAAAAGGTATCGTACATATTAACCACATTTAGAGGGAGATGTCTTAGCACAATGTTCGATATTCCAACCCACTTTTTCTTCTTCTATCGAAGACGCGACCTTCGAATCACTAGAAGGCCGCGTCTTCGATATGAACGAGGGACGTCGGCGAGGACATTATCTGCCATGTTATATTCATTGATGAAATTATCAGATCGCCATTGTTGCATGTCTTCTCGAACTTGTGAGTTACGCTGTTCTTCAGGTCGTGGTTCGGGGAAACACTCTCATATACATTTCCTGAAGACGACGCCTTTGACCCTGTCCGGATCAAGACCGGCTATAGTCAGTATTTGTTCCCTGTTCGTCATTCTGGGAAGCTTAAGAGACAGAAGATCGCTTTGCTTATTGCTACGAACGAATTTACTTATCTGCGGAAACATGCTCGGGTTGTTGGATCTTACAGCCTTTCTTTGTTTCTGCGGTAATACGGTGTTATAGTACTGACCATCGGCAATTTTTTAATTTCTTTGTTTGACAGGTATAGGCTGGATGATGAGCATTCGAGGAGTGATTTCGCCAATTATCTGGAGAAGCGTGGAATTACCAACGTGTCGCACGTCGAAACGTACCTACTATTCTTGTACAAACGTTTCAGAATTTCTGACTGTTATGGTGTGTTTATTTTTTTTTCCATCACAGAGTACACAAACCACTACGTTCTCTAAGTGTTAACTCTCAGTATCGCTTTACACAGTAGATTTTGCTGCGCGACTAAGGATCATCTACCGATTTTGCATCTCACAGATTACATCAAATAAACAGTATTAATTATAGCATAGTGCATGGATCAATTTTTTAAACTCCAATCGAGACAAGCTAAAATCAATTTCGTTGCAAAGTTCATTAAAAGTGTTTATGCACCTTGTAATTGGTTCATTACAACCATAGTTGGTTCTATGCTGATCTATTCTATATGATCTTTGGGGAGTATATATATTCATGAGAAAAAGTAAGTCTGGTGAATTTACACGGCAATTAATAATATCGCGGATGAACATGGCTGACGCTGCCTTACGCCTGAAACTTAAGGTTTGCAAGCCTATTATTTTACATCTATCGTCATATTTATGGAGTTCTTCGAAGGAATACAATTTACGGACAGCATATCTCGTGAAATTTTTTTGTACTCTTTCGAATCTGAGTTCTTGTGTATCATATGGCGAATCCCAAATGATGGAAGAATATTCTAAATACGGTCTGACTAACGAACAATAGATGGACTTAAGACTCGACTTAAGTTATATCCCGAAAATCTCTACTATTTCTTTTCAGAAAACCTAACATAGCATTAGACTTCGCAATTGTATAATCATAATGTGATGCAAAATTTAAGTTAGTATCAAAAATTACACCCAGATCTTTAACCTCTTCTAGGCGACTAAGTCTATGATCATTTATGAAATAATCATAGACAATCGGGGATGTAATTCGATATGCCGTAAAGATATTACATTTTTGAATATTCAGCTCTAGTCCATTGTGCTTGCACCATTCCACTAGTGCATGTATATCCAATTGGAAATTATTACAATCAGTTAAACTATTAATAGATAAATACAATTTAAAATCGTCTGCGAATGTTAGAATTTTACAATATTTGAAAATTTCGTGAACATTGTTTATAAACAATAGAAAGAGTAATGGCCCCATATGGCTACCTTGAGGAACGCCCGATGTAACTTTTATTACTCGAGATCTAAAACTATCGATCATTACCAATTGCTTCCTGTCCTTTAAGTAATTGGAAAACCACTCTAACATTGACGAATGGAATCCCAAAGACTTTAGTTTGTTTAAAAGCAAAGTGTGATGTACTTTATCGAAGGCTTTCGAGAAATCGGTGTAAAGTACATCAACTTGTAATTGATTTTCTAAATTTGTATAAATGTAATTTGAAAATAATGATAAATTAGTTGTACAAGACCTGCCTTGCATAAAGCCATGCTGGTTATTAGAAATAATTTCTTTTACCATGAAATATAATTTTTCTTTTACAATACTTTCAAATAACTTTGGTATCGATGAAAGCTTGGATATTGGTCGATAGTTTTCTACTTTTTGCCTTAAACCGCTTTTATATATAGGCGTCAGAAAAGAATACTTCCATTCATTTAAAAAGACAAGATGTATTGTTTATATAAAAATCTATTCAAGAACTCATATTCTTTCCTGAATCTCAAAAACCGTTCACGATTTAAACTCGTTTTATTTGAAACATAGTTTGAATATGCTTTCCTTTTAACATTTCGTAGATTTACTAAGCTTTTGTTTGTCCATGGAATTCTAAATCGATTTCTATGACGCGTTTTAGGAACAAATGACTCTACACCAGAATTAATTTTATTCATGAATATATCATAGTTACCTTTCAAATTGGAGGAATCCAACAAGTCATCCCAATTGAATTGATTTAGGTACTCATTCAGTGCAACAAAATTGGTCTTAGCGAATTTATAAGTTAAGCCGGTATCGTTATTACTACAATTTCCGTAACAAAACAATTTTAAATCCAAAAGTAAGGCCTTGTGATGAATTTTATTCGAATCGATCACATTCAAGGCTTCTGATATTATAAAGTTTACTTCATTGTTTAAGAATACTGTTTAGGAGGGCTGTTCGGTCAGGTGTAGCTAGAGAAATCCATTATTTTTCTAGCAGGTGGCTTTATCGCGTATTACACCTCTTGTCGCCCTTCACTAAATCGCACTAGAATGATGAGATCTGACAATCCATGACATGCCACACACATCGATAGTGACTCGCGTCCGTAGCTCCGGGAGCAAGGTTGGAATACATCCACCTTATAGTCCAGACCTGCCACCCAGTCACTACCACCTGGTCCTGTCTGTGTGAATGCTGCACAAGTGGTTCATTAAATCTCGTTGATGTTGAGCGGCCAGGATGTCTAAAGGAACGGAAAATAAATGGTCTAAGAAATCCACTATATTATCTTAGACGATCCCCGGAACAAGAAATCGGTAAGATTGTCGTAATTTTAAACGATACCGTCATTCGACTTCTAGCATACCGTTTCAGTTCAAGTGCATTTTTTTGGTGTTTCGTTACACTTGATGGATACGCGAGAAATGAAGGAACAATTAAAACAGTGGACTTCTGCGGGCGGACGTGATCCAAAGAAGATAGCAACGATGTGATGCAAAACGGTCAAATAAAAACTGTAAGCTAAAAGTAAACATTCTCGGATGGCAGTTCAGTTATGCGTACATACGTGACTCAAACAGAGACGTTAAATCCGAACCACTAATCGAATGTTCCTCTACGAAGCCAACATTGTCTGTCGAAAGAAAGGCTTAACACCTCGGGCAAGCAGGTCTAATTCAGTTTACCAGCCGTCAAGGCAAAAAAACATTAAAAGTAAAGTAGAGGAGTAGCTTTCTGAGTTGGTGGCGAGCTCTCGAGATAGTCACAAGAGCCTTTCTCCTCATTCTTCAGGACAAACGTACTTACTACCGCTTGAAATTGTGGTCCATTTCTGACCAACCACTGAATTGAGCAAGAAAGCATTGATGTTTCTGCATAATTTGTTTGAAATTGGCTTGATTTTCCATTCGGCATCCACCAGTCAAGAAATTAAAGCCAACTCTGAACACACTTAAATTCGAGTCAGTCAATTGCAATTAATCGGACATGAGTGGTTGGATGAACTTCAATTGGAAGCCTTCAGGCACCTCTCACGTCGAAACAAAGATCACCCATTGAAACCCAGCACCTGTGTCGGCCGCCGAGAGAGTGAGTCCAGACATCAGCACCAGCACCAGCATACAGTTGCCAATGGGATCTTTGGAACAAATCAACTTTCCACTAGTGTAGTCTAATTTCCATATCGGAACCAAATCTCATGTTTCCCTTCCGTTCACCCACCGTTCCTTTGTTCGCGTCAAACGAAATGGCAAACTGCCAGAAAGTGTAAACAAAACTGCTGCCCAAGGGAAAACAACCGACACAACTGTGTGGCTGCCTTTCTAATCGCATGAGCTGATAATAATCTCTCTAAAGTCGCTCCTTAACTCACCGATACCATGCGCACCCACACGCACACACCCGTGCAGCTACCGAGTTCCGCAGAAAAGTGTAGTCGCAACTGAGAACCTCATAATTCATTCTAAAAGATCCGACGAATGCGGCGAGTGCCCGTACTCGCTCCGCACTCTCGGCAAGCAGGTCCCTCTCTATCCGGTCTCGCAGTCCAAACAATGTCGCAGCGACGACACTCAGGATCGAGTACGATTTGAATTTCAAATCGTAAGCCCTGACTTCGAGTTGGCAGCAGGCAAGAGGGGCATTCGACTTTCAATGGAATGGATCGGCCAACAATGGAGATGGCACACGAACACAGACGACGACAACGACGCTGATGACGGTCTGCGACGGCAGCAGTGTAGGGTGACAAATCCAGCCGCGCGAGTAGAATGACATTAGCCGGTACGCAGGGAACGCCCACACTTTCCTGTCCCTCTACCTGTGACAATGTGATGAGGTGATAAACGCATTAGCACGAGACGTGGTCTTAATTCTCGAATCTGCAATCGGTCAAAACATGTACGCGCACATCTCCTCCCCGGGCGGGCAGATGTTCGGTCGCCCGGTCAAAGCAGGAAAAAGGATTTAAGACCGTTGTGTGCGAAATGGATTTACTGCAGTACGACGTGTTGTGTGCCATATCCGATTACACTGTTGGTTTTATGGCTCGGTTCTGTTCGCCAAAGCCGGCCTTTCTAAGCAGATACAATTATTTCTAATTATGAATGTGTGCCGGTTCGCGAACAGGTATCCGGCATCGCAGCACCGCAGCAGTTGACTGGTGACTGGGATTACACCTGATTTAATTAAAATTTATTTTCTTAGGCGATGAGTGACGGGGTAAATGGATTTACCGCGAACAGCCTGGCCGATTGTAAATGTTTTGCCATTCTGAGTAAATATTTCGAGATTACTCGCAGCCAGCGAACGGCTGAGGGTTTGACGGATTAAGCGACCGTCTTGACATGTGTTTCATTGATTCAAGCTGTTGCGGCTCAGGGGGAGATTTGGTATGGAGATGCGGCGATGGTGGTCCGATTGGATCGGTGGACTTACTGAGCTCTGATGCCTGATTGCGGAACTCCTCTCACTGTTGTCGCGAGCAGTTGGAACGCTTTGCTGGTGGCCAGAGGTCTGATGGATGCAGACATTGGTGAAAGACAATCATCCGCAATAAGAACAATGTGAGTTCTTACAATCCATGGCAGTTGACAGTTCCTGATTCGAAAACAGCAAGTTCACTTGCCTTGGTAAAAAAATACATGAAAAGCGTAAATTTCTGCTGATGTCCTTTGTTCTCGAGCGGGATTGCCCAACATTCACAAGACGAGGTCCATGGGGCACCGAAGATGGCGAAAAATACAAAAAACGACGAGTCACGAGAGACCAGCAAGATGGTACGTCAAACTAGTGAAATTGCACAATCAGAAGTCGGTTGCATTCCTGCTCGGCTGAGCAACTTATGGCCAAGCACCTGACAAATGAATAATCACTTGTCAAAAATACCAAAACAACCGAGTTCGGATGATCCTTTTGAAAACTAAGACTTCTCAAGGGCCACGGGCAATTGGGAGATCACTAAGATCGACAAGCAAGACGAGCGCGAACAAATATGTCACCTGAAACGGGAGTCTAACAGGCACAACAAGCAGTGCTCGGTTGGATAACCAGAAAACAATCATAGTTTTTCCAATTGTTATGTTTCAGCAGCTGTCAAAGTTACCAATAACAACTAGGTGTCAAAGTAGTCAATGAGGTTCGCCATTTTGTCACGCATCAAAAATAAATCGGCGGCATTATCGCACCTTGTTTTGTTCGAAATGAGGAAGGAGACATCGTTACCGTCAATGGTCTCAGGCATAGATCGATATTAACCGGCATTATGTGGCCCTGGCCCGACGACATTTGCAAAATTATAGCATCTTCCGATATGATGATTAATTTTGCACAACCTTGTACATCCGAGCTGTGGTTCCAACAAGACTACTCTACATGCCACACAAGCGACGTAACGTTGTGAAGGAGAAATGCGGGGACTGAGTCATCTCACTGCGAGCTGTCATCAAATGGCCACCGCGGCCATGCGACTTGACACCAATCGATTATCGTCAAGTCTTTGGTCGACGCTAACAAGCCAACCACTTTAGATGAGCCCGACGACAACATTCGAGACGCTGTTGCCGGAATAACCTCGCTCCACATATTGCACCGAGTCATCAAAAATTGGACTGAGACAACTTGAAGCCGTGACAGCAATGCCAATGCTGCTTTTTGAATGATGTGCTATTCCGTCCATAATGGCATACATGTAGCTTCAAAATAAAGCCATAATCAATTTTATATTTCACACCGCTGTTTTTTTTATTCAATTTTGTTTTCCTATCGTTCTTTTCTGGTCACCCCGTATTTCAATTTACTTTCTGAAGCACAAAATGGGTGATCCTGTACTTTTGCGGGTGTCTTGCTTTGCCGACGGGCAGGAGGATAAAGGAACTTTTCTTGAGGGACCATGTGAGCTTCATAGCACACCTTGATCATATCTGTCCTGTCTTACTTGCTCAGACGCATGGTCTGTACCAAAGACGGAAGAAGGAATCATTGGTCTACATCTCTCCCTCCAAGCATGTGATGCAGTGCCACACAGAACGATCATACGAACCACAATTGAAGCAGTGGTTCCATTCATTTCATTGACAACCATGATCTCATTCCCATTCCCCTGCGATTCACCGAAGACGTCCCTTTCACAGAAGCTTGACTTTTCTAACATCCGTATTTCCCACACACTCCAATTGAATACGATATTCCCCCAGCGTCCGGGTTCCTTTGTCAAGTTCCCCCACAACAATGCCCGAAAAGCCTCCAGACCCACCTGCCACAAGTGGCAAGCACTAAAACCGCCAGGCGAGCCCCAATCGATTATGATGGCATCCGTCCGATGATGGTTGCAGAAGAGATAAAAAACAGAACAAAATAATAAACAAACTGACGACACCCACTTTTGCGCATACAGTAGGACCGAAAATGTTGTTCAATAAAAAAGTGGTTCCACGGTCGTCGCGGTTCCACCCACGAGACGCATGCATTACTATAATTTCCCATAATTATACCACAACTGAAAATTGAGTGGTGGCGCGGCGGCGTGCGAGACGAGCGGAAGGCATGTGAGAAATTTTACGACCCAACCCCGTCCACATAGTCCTGGTGCCGTATGGACACATGAGCACGGAGTTGGGGAGCGCGTTGCAGTGGTTTTCAATCAGTTTGACTTTAGTAGCGGCTGACGGCATTTGATGGGAAATGAGGGCTGAAGCAAGGTTGTTCCAATAACTTGACGAGGTCGACGAAAGCCATACAAGGTCGGACGTGCATTTTCCGCAGTTGTGCGAGGAAGGTGGTGAAATAGATCCGACATAAGCCAATAGATTGCCATCGAAGCACAGATGAATATTGGTTTTCTCGATGTCATGAGGGAGGAATGAGAAATCTCAATAACCAGTTAGTGCTGCAATTCATGCAATAGGACGTGAAGTGATTTAGTACAAGAGAAGTTTGGAAAATAAACGTCTCTAAGATGGAACCCAAATGCAGACTACAGTGTAAATAGACAGACAGAACTTGGGCCAAAAAAGAACTGCCAATTTTAAGCACACATAACTCTTGTAATAATCATTTGCTTCAATTCTTCATGTCATCTTTAGTGACCAGCATGATCCACCAAAAGGATCGCGGTGGCAAAGCACGCACGAGAGGTCTCCAGGCGACTTGATCCTCTGCCATCGCACCTAATTCGTCAGGAATTATGTCCAAACGCAATCTGGCGAGTTTTTGGACTTCATCCTCATCCTGGTCTGACAAGCGATCGTCTATCTGATGAAACCGCATTCAAGGCACGCCTCGGAAGTCATGATGATAGTGACATTCGTGCCATGTGACCGAACCATCGAATCATAGCCATTTTCAGTCAAAGAAGCAGCTGCCGAACAGTGGCTCCTTTTGCACTGCCGTGTTGATCACGAAGAAATCTCCAACCAATCTAATTCTTATTCCTTTTGTGATTACCCAAATTGCATGACCATAGGTGGAGGTTGGAATAGAAAGTGTGTTGAAAACCACCAACTTGGCTTTGAAACCATCCCTGATTACATATCTTTCAAAGTGTTTGAAAATTGACTTCAGTCTGGCTAGACTAGCTGAATAGGCGATGTTGAGCGCATCGCAAACAATGCCTCAGCCCGAAGAGTCGTCGTCTCCACACCACAGTGGAACAACGCAATGAGGACGTCCAGGAAATCGATGCCGCACATAAGTGGAGTAGGACTTCAACCAAATTGTCTTGCGAAATTGGAGGCAGCTGGCGTGCTGGCTAGTTAGCTTGTTAGATGAGGCCCAGGTTCACCCCGGACTGTAGCGCCAATAGAAGCGGAAGAAGAAGGTCCATAGTTAGTAGCAGTAGTGCGCGCAGTCGCTTCAACATGTTGCAACCAGAAATTAGGATGCCACATTACCCGCAAAGCAGCTGGCGACTATTGGTTTGTAGAAGCATCTGAAAAAGTTCTTAACTTTTTTGGGCACAACCGGCGTCAGCACCGGCACAGTGCATCTTATTACGGTTAGGTGATGCTAGATGTTTTTACTTGTCGGCTGTGGGAACTGATATTTAATTCAAATATTGCCGATATTTTCGCTGGTGAACAGACAAAAAATCCACTATAACCCAAAAAAGGAAAAAAAGCTAAAATGAAGTTCTTCGAGACTATCAATTGCTGGTTTCATTTAGCGCATCCTGTACCATCACGATGGCCCACAATATCAGCAGATCTTAAATTACTTGGATTTGATTTCAAAATCCTTCCATCCGATTGACAAACATAATCACAATGAATTAAGGAGGATTGCAAGCTGAAAAGCTGGATTACTGGTGTCCGTGCATCAGACGGGATATCCATGGGACTAGTGTCAAAGGAAATACGGTGCGCAAGGCCATCAAGACTCTACTGTTAGTTGTGACAAAGAGCACTTCTTTTTAAGCAGAAGATGGCTTTGAGAGTGCACCCCATGATCTGAATATCAAGGAGGCTGAGATTCAGGAGTACATCAAGAGCAGAGCTAGGGGTACTAGAGAAGGTCACTATGTTAGCGAGATAAACCGTTCTTTGAACCTTATTGAAATCAGCAGTTACGTATTCACGCAAGCTTATTCCACCAAACGACCGATGCATAGGAGAGAAGATGCCTTATCATAGCCCTGTAGATCCAAAGGGATCTTTTCGGTGATAGACCCAAAGACAGCGCCTTGGTAGTTTTCGATTCAATGTGTTTTTTTTCCATGCAAGTTCTTAGCTTCATCGGAAAAGCGGATGGTGACACCTCTTAGTACTTGTTGTGTCAGACCAGTCAATTTCCTCCTTCCTCCTAGTGAAGAGACCAACTTCGGAACGCTGCCTTAATGGTGGACTCTTGACTTTTCAAGATGGAAGATGGAAGGTTTCCCCTATCCACTCTCTCATGTGTAAAGCCAACATAGTCTTTGGATAAATGGTCCACTATTTCTGAGACCAGAAAACAGCGATTGCAAGAGCTTGGTTTTATTAAGTCGACTGTCACCCTTGTACACAACATAATCATTGACTCGAATGCATCACTTCGAGTTAGATTCACTACAGGTGCGGCAATAGTCGCAGAAGTCAATTTATGCACCGATCTGAATTCATGCCGTGTAGAAGAATAGGGGAAGGACACGCATAAATGGAAGGCGTTACTGGTCTCTGCGGCTAACAACATCTCCAGAGTAACCTTTCGCATGTCTCCAACAACAGTCGTTCGAAATCATATAAAAGTCGATGAAACGCAGTGAAATGCAGGAACAATAAACATCATTTGCACATCAGGCCTCACTTACGATGACAATCGGGCCGAACGACCAGGCAACGTTCCCCATCGCAACAACTGACTGATGACATTATAAGGAAATTACCATGGCAATGTCGTTAATAAATAAAGTCTCATTATTAACTGTCATGCGAGTGGCCTTTGCACACCGATGCAGCAGCCGCCGCGCCGCGCCTCCTTCGATGCTCCCGCCTGCACACCACCGTCCACGAACGGCATACGAACGAACTTCTTCGCCTCAGTTGATTGCATTCGCAGATGAAGCGCGAATCAAGCTCGACTGAAACACAGATGAAACAATTTGTTTCACCCAATGGAACTAATGCCATTGTATGGGCCGCGTTGTTTGGTCAGCTTACGAATAAACATTTACAAGAAACAAATTAAAACGAAACACACAGAAAACTTAATGATTTATGAATGACGTTCAACAATTCGGGCGAGCGCGAACTTCGCGTCCATTAACCAAACACAAACGTCGGACGGGGAGAGTTCGTTTTGTGGCCCGTCTTCTGATGTGGCTGCGGCTGCTTGGCAGACCCAATTCCGATTTTCAGCTCATTACTCAAGTGGAACGAATGTGGGCTTATCGCCCGCTCGTCGTACGCATGTTACCTGCATTTGTAGATGGATCATCTCTTGTCTGGTCGACCGGCGAACAGATGAGAATGAGAAATTTTGGAGATAAGGCCACAATCGACCGGATGCTGCGGAGCTCCCAACGGACGTGCACCCTTCCTCGCTGCCTGCTCCACCTCCTGCCTCACCACAGCCCCGATCGAATGTGATCGATTTCATGAATGAACATCATTTGGGGAGCCATCGAATCTGAAGGCAGCGCACCTAGGCACTCGGTCGTCGGTCGTAGAGCGTCGACCCGTCCGGTCGTCCGGTCAGTCATAGGTCGAAAAATTAAAGCGAATCTCGGGACGAAATAAAGAATGGCATCCGTTGACTTGGATTCTGATTGCATTTCATATTCCGTATCACGAGCGTGATGATGTGTGCAACGCAAGATATCAAAACACGAGACACAGACGCAGGCACAGACGCACACGGAGACGGCTCCGAATCGGGCCGGCAACAGCAGGAAATCACAAATCAAAAGCGATTTTGATTAATTTTTAATATTTCTCCTGGCACAAGGCCATGCCGAATGAATGCAAATGCGAAGCGTGTACAGTCGGCGATGAGGGCGTTTGGGGGCTGGATTGGCACTTTGTTTTAGGGCCCAGATCGTCGAGGGGCCGACAAAACTCCGCCGGCGTGTGTGTGTATGCATGCCCTCGGAGCAGGAATTTTTGAAGAGGAAATTAAACGCCGTAACTAATCGCGAGTGATTCCTGTTGCTCAGCCGCGCCGAGCTGCTTGAATGGTCGATTTTTCGTTTGCTCTCTGTTTTGGTCTGAAGAGGTAATCTAATTATTTTGTGACAGGTTCTTGTTCTTAAATTCGTTTCACTCTCACTCGCATCATCTGCGGTGGCGGTGTGATGTGGTCCCGAGGATTCAAATCAAATGGGAATGGTGTGCTGTGGGTGTCTGTCTGCGAGCGAGATTTCTCTAGACTTGTTGGGGGGTAGACGTCTCCAGGTGGAACAGTCAACTTGTCAATGTTCATGTTTTTGGACGATCATTTCTGTCGCTGAATATAGCATTATTTGTTGGTGGTGAGAAGGAATAGCCTTTAAGGTCGCCGACCTAGTCATTCGCTGGTCGGTTAATATATTCAAGGGATGTCTTTACTTAGCGCATGCTTCCAGCTCTTGGAGAAAAATGAAAGTCATACCAAAAGCAGGAGCTGACACGTTAAAGCAAACGATCTCAGTGCCATCAGGCTTTCTTTATAAACAGAAAGACCACAATATCAGGCAAACCATCGCATTCGGTGGTCTCCTTACAAAAGGCGCAAGTCTGTAGAGACAGCTCTTCATTCCTCACTAGGCTCGAGTGAGAAATCCCTTGAACACGAGGAATGCACCCTTGCACCATTGTTCGACTTCGAGGGAGCATTCAATAACATCGATCATAAGGTTGCGCTTCAAAATCTCGGGATCGAAAAGTCTAGTGTGACATTTGTTCACCAGTCACTTACTAGCAGAATAATGTACTCGAAACGTGGTGATACTGAGATCTGCAGTGTAGTTATCAGGGATGGAGCGCTTCTATTCGTTTTTTTGGAACCGCCATGCAGAAGATGTCTCTTAAGTCATCCGACCTGCGACCCATCGAAGGTTTTAAACTGAGCAATAACTGCCTTCCACCACTCACTGTCCTGGGCAAACTGATTCCAGTCATTACGACAAAACTGTCTTGCATCCGCGATAACTTCGTCTTCATGCCGGATGTTCGTTCATGCCCTTCTTCTCGAACCAGAAGGCTGGGAAGACCGGAGCCGGAGCATCGGTGTCCATGCACACGATGTGGCAGCAGTGGATTTTTGCCTTCCGAACTTCATCCACATCTTGGTACATTTTGAATGGTTCTCTTCCATTGACCTTCGTCGCAGATGAGCCCACACATCCAACGTAGAATTTTTCTTTCGAAAGCACCAAGAATCAGCTGAATTCTTTCCCCAAATTCGCGGTGTTTAGTCCACACATGCTTTCATTGGAGTCAATCCTCAAAAAGGAAGGAGGTCTCTTCACCAGGAGATATAAAATATCGCTCCTTCATCTGACTGCTGAAAGCAACATTTGTGTGCCCCATTGTTCAGGATTCTGTTGTAAAAGGAACAACAACCGCACAGCTTATACTGGCCCCACTGGTGATTTTTTAGCTATTATCTTTTTGGCAACACTGGTTTAAACAGCTGACGCACGTTTCGTGTTTTGTTTCACTGTCAAACATCTTCAGTTTGGTCTATAATTTAACCATGAATCGTCTTACAAACGAACAACGCTTGCAAATTATTGAATTTTATTATCAAAATGCGGGCTATGTTAAGAAAGTCCACCGCGCGCTTCTTCCATTTATGGTCAGCTCATTTTTGGCTCAATTGGTACGGTAAATAAGCAGAATTGTCGATTTTGGAGTGAATATCAGCCAAAAGCATTGCAAGAGCTACCAATGCATCCAGAAAACGTCACAGTTTGGTGAGGTTTATGGGCTGGTGGCATCATTGGACCGTACTTCTTCAAAGATGATGCGAATCGTAACGTAACTGTGAATGGTGAGCGCTACCGTGAGATGAAATCCAACTTATTGAGGGGCGAGTCCGGTGAACATTTTATTTCACGTTCGGGACCGGTCAATTGGTCGCCTAGATCGTGCGATTTAACGCCTTTAGACTACTTTTTGTGTGGCTATGTTAAAGCTCATGTCTATACAGACAAGCCCGCTTCAATTGAAGCATTTATTCGTGAGATACCGGCCGAAATGTTGGAAAGAGTATGCCAAAATTGGACTAAGCGGATGGACCATTTGAGGCGCAGTCAAGGTCAACATTTGCATGAAATAATCTTCAAACATTAAATTATATGGACCGTACTATCGATTCAAATAAAGATTTCATGCATTTTTCTGAATTTTATGTCTTTTTTTTTGAACAACTTTCCTATAGCTTTTAAAAAGTCACCCTTTACATATAGAATCACAGTATGACTGACCGCCCTTAATTAAGCTGTCAACTGAAATGACTTCAAAAATGTGCAAAGACCGGCGCACCTCTGAGTCAAGAGAGCACCAATCAGTACCACTGGAGGTAAAAACTTCTTCACTTCGAAATGCAGTCAGCAACAAGTACTGCGATTAGACTTAGACACTTCTCAACCAGAATCGGAATACAAAGTTTTGAACGCGCACGAGAACGAGGGGATGGACATTTGGCGCTACAGCCCGTAGAGGATCAGGGCCTAGCTTCTCAGCAACCACTCGTTTTGTGCGCGTTATTGTTCTCTCACGAATGGACCGGCCTACAGTTTATGCCAACTCCAAACGGCCAAGTTTGAGAAGCGTTTTCTGGAGTATGCTCTTTGAGCATTGTGTCGGTGACTCGGAAGAGGTAGGGCCGTGAAAATTATTTTGTTTTTCGTATCAGGAATCAAATTTGTAGACACTGTAGGTCCAAGTGTTTTGCAGGCAAAAACTGTAGAGTCTGTAGACACGGTGACGCGCTGTCACGTAATCTTTCGAAATCGCACTTTAGGAGGCTAATCACTGGCCAACACTATAAGCAGGAACCTCGAAATGACCATACATTGAATTTGACGTGATTGATCGAGCCCAGCGAATTACCTTGAAATAAAGGGTTTTCCAATTAGGACTTGACAACTTTTTTCTTAAAATAAAACGCAAACCATTTGAGGTGTTTCAAAAACTATATTAACGTCTTGAAGTGGAATCAAAACATTTATGAATAGAATTCGACATCATTCGTATGGCCACCGCGGGCACGTTTGCAGCGGTCGATTCGTGGACTCAATTTTCAACGACTCGGCCACACATTTCGGCCGAAACCGCCGCTATTTCGCGTTCAATGTTGGCTCTGAGCTGTTCCAACGTCGTCGGCTTGTTGGCATAAACCAATGACTTGACGTAGACCCGCAGAAAATAGTCAAGCGGTGTTAAATCGCACGAACGAGCCAATCGACTGTCCCATTTCTTGAGATAAAACGCTCAGCGTACTTACTCTGCAAGTAAATCGATTGTAACGTGAGCGGGGTGGCTTGTGGCAACATCCTGTTGAAACCAAATGTCGTGCACGTCCATATCTTCCAATTCGGGCCGAAAATAATCGGTAATCTTGGCGCGATAACTCTGATCATTCACAGTAACGTGACGCCGCCGGCATGCAAACCGCTCCAAACAGTTATTTTTTGTGGATGAAGTGGTGAGTCATGAAGGACATGTGGATTTTCACCCGACCAATAACGCATATTTTGCTTATTGGCGAACCCATTGGGGCCAAAAATTAACTTCATCACAAGTTGGAGTTAATGCTCTTAAAGTTGCCATCACCGTCTCCGAATTTCGGTAGAATTTTTTTATAATTTGTAGACGTTGCTCGTTCGTTTACTTTGCCTTGATGGAAGTGTTGAGTTTTGCTGAATAAATTGACAATGACACTTTGATGATTAGTGAAAGAGTGCGTTCACAAATGCAATTCAATGTTGTCAAGTCCCTGTTGGAAGACCGTTTATATGCCGACTTTGTAGCTGGAAATGGGTCATAGGAGCAGACATACGGCGGCAGAAGCCTATGACATCGTGGTAGTCAAATACCTGGTTCTGCGGTACACAGCACTCAGATCAATCGCAAACACATCTCTCTCGGAAGATCAAATTTTACTTATACAAGCCCCTAGTTCTGTCCAACGGCACAGGAGCGTGAACAGTGAAAGTGGGTGGATGAAAAACATGGATAACAAGTCCTGCGTATGAGGCGCTGATGTGAATACATCTAACAGCGAGCTGCATGGCTTCTATCACAGCAACGATGGCAGTCTTCATCGAGGCTAAATCGGATAGCACATCATCGACCCATTCGAAAAGGACAACATGGACACACGGATTTGAACAACCCCATGTAAGTCCTGAACATTGCAGGATATAACAAAATAAACACAAAACTGTGCCTAATTAAACAATGTATATCCGTTGGGCCCCTAATGTTGAGCCAGCACACTAGCCCTTAGTATTAAGCCAAGTTGCAGTCTCAAATTGTAAATAAAACAAATGTTTTTTGCTCACAATAAAGTTTTTAAATCGTTTTATTCATTCGAATATAGCTTCTCGTTTTCGTCATCATTTCGAAGATTGGTTCGTAGTTCGGACATTCCGAGATTATTGTACCCACAAACCATTATCACTGTACTCTGAACGCATTCACTGATGGAGTGATGCGTGCCACAACTAAAACGTAATTGGTTTGAGAATATGCTACATACCATGTTTTCCTGCAGCTGGTAAATGTCTCCGATTGCAGACGATGGGGTCGAATTCGAATTTGAGTTCGACTTAATATTTCGGTTTTGCTTTCAAATTTGTGGTAATTGTAATCGAATTCAATCTTTATTCGAGCTACTACTGACTCATAGATGGTGCTGCAAGAAATCTAGTTAAGGAAGGAACCATAAAGCTGTTTCTAGTAGTGGGGTTAATTTCATTCACTTCTCAAATCTTACCTGCTAGTCGGTGAACAAAAATGGAACCGTCATCATTTCGGCGTGTAGCTGGAAATTGCTTTATTGTGCACATTCAATAGTTAGACAGAGTTAAGAACTCATCCAAAGGAGCAGAGGGATGCCAGATTACTGCTGATTTTCAGTGGATTTCGTTTCTCAGCTGGCAATTTCTGTTCTGTCTCTGAAGCATGCTGTTCAAGTATTCCGGATAGAGCAGTCCAAATAGGCTTTAATGGTATTATATGTGAACTCCAACCCACTGTACAGACAATCAGTGACATCGTATAGGAGCCGACTGCATTTGCTGATTCCCTCGGACGTTACATGTTCTTCTCAGGTGTTGATAATTTCTAAGGAGGACCTGGAAGTCCTAATTTTTATTCTCAGTTCAATTTGAAGCGTTCATCTTTTCCTCTATGTCACCTTAGTCGTGTTCAATGTCGGATTGGGTAGTCAAGAAAGATCGATGTTGAAGCTGGATGGTCTGCATGGTTGTAGACGATGAAGCAACTTTAATAATAATATAATAGTGCCTAGCTTCTCAGCAACTACTCGTGTTGTGCGTGCTATTGTTCTCTCTCGCGAGTGCAAGGGGCCTACACAGTTTTGGCCAACTCCGAACGGCCAAGTTTGAGAAGCTTTTTCTTGACAGTTTTTACTCTGTGAGCATTGTGTCAGTGACTCGAAAGAGGCGGGGCCGTGAAAAGTATTTCTTGTCTCACCAGGAATCGAACCTAGACAGGTAGGTCCAAGTGCAAAGGAGTCGACATACATACGCACAACGCCACGGACCACCAAAGTAACTTTAACTGATAGAAATGCAGTAGTAAATAATGTATGACATCTTTCAAAAGCC
Organism: Eristalis pertinax; assembly: GCA_907269125.1. NCBI lineage: Eukaryota > Metazoa > Arthropoda > Insecta > Diptera > Syrphidae > Eristalis > Eristalis pertinax. The sequence goes on from OU026149.1 coordinate 23,663,561, forward strand.
TGCAGTAATGAGCGATGTCACCAAACCTGCAAAGAGCTGAACAGAACGAACCTTCAACAATAAATAACAATAATCAAATATAAAAATAATGCTAATAAAGGGTGGTTACATTTTAAGGCCCGATGTTGATTTTGAATAAAACACAGATTATTTAGGAAATAATTGCCATTTCTTTTTATTATGGTAATATTGGTATGGTTCAATTATGTATGGAACAAAATATCGGCCAAATTGCCGCCGCGAACTCGGCGGCACATCTCCATCCGATGGTCCAAATTTTCGATGACGCTGAAGCATAATTGAGGTTCTATGCCGTAAATGTGCCGAATTATGTCAACATTTAGCTCCTGAATTGTTGCTGGCTTATCGACGTACACCTTTTCTTTCAAATAACCCCAAAGAAAAAAATCCAACGGTGTCAAATCACATGATCTTGGCGGCCAATTGACATCGCCACCACGTGAGATAACACGGCCATTGAATTTGTCGCGCAAAAGAGCCATTGTTTCTGTCTTAGCTGTGTGGCAAGTGGCACCGTCCTGTTGAAACCACATATCGTCCACATTCATATCTTCCAACTCGGGCCATAAAAAGTTCACGATAGCGAACACCATTCACAGTAACTGCCTGACCGGCCTCATTTTGGAAAAAAATACGGCCCGATGATGCCGCCAGCCCATAAACCGCAGTACGAGCTGTAAGAGCATGCACTGGTGTTTTCACATCTCCCATAGACCCGGTTTGCTCAAATTTTTGCACGATTTTTCCGATTGTACGCACTAGGACGATTAAATTGGCCGTAAAAAATCACGAAGTGCACGATATGCATTTTGATTTGAACGCCCATTTTCATAATAAGCCCGAATAACTTTAACGCGTTGCTCGATTGTGTAGCCTTTTCATTCAAATTGAGTTAGTCTGAAATTGACAAATGTCAAATGAAATGCAGAAAAAAACTTGACTTTTAGGTGTGGTTCACATTAAACTTCGGCCCTTAAAATTTAACCACCCTTTATAAGCTGACTGGGTTACAGCATATTGCGGCAATATTGCCACAGAGACAGCAAAGGAACCATAGGACAGGTTAAGTAAGGTTGGAGTGACTGTGACACAGCTGAAACAGTTGTAACCCACTTAGATCCTGCCAGGATACATTGTGCTATCCGGAGATTGATACACCGTTTCCTCGGTAGCCAGGGAAACTAATTGACACTTAAGAAGTACCTACTGGTATCGAAGTGGTCTCTTCAGAGATTATCGACTTTATTACTGGGTTATAACCAGTTTATTTTCTTAATGAATTTAGCTATGTTCTGAATCTTGATGTTTGTCATTTCATCCAGGCTGTTGAATGAGGCAACTAACGTGCATTTCCTTGTTCTTGAAAGGGCTGGACAGGTACTGAGGTAGTGCACCGTGGTTACTATTTCTTCCTCAACCCTGCAGCTCCTGCAGAAGTCGTTGTAGGAGGCCTCCATTTCCTTGCGTGTGAGCACAACACGCAGTGACCGGTGATAATGCTTACGATCTTACTGATTGTCGTTCTGTTAAGGTTTAGGAGTTTATTTGTCTTTTTCGGATTTATTAAAGAACATAGTTGGCTCGAAGTCCTGTAAGTGTCTACATATGTCCATCCGTCTCCGATTGGTAGTGCGGCTGACATCTGTACGAAACAGGGTATTTATTACTTGTGGTGAGGGGTAGGGGGGCCAGTGGCAGTCTCACCCCTGTTCTAGCCAGCTCTTCGGCTCTTTCATTGCCTGGAATACCACAATTACTAGGGACCCAGCTCAGCAACCGTAAGTTCCATGCAAAAAAAAAGCGCCTTTGAGTTGTTACATTTTCATTCCGAATCCGAACGAAGGCCAATTCGAAGTCTTATCTAAGCAGGTACATACTCTAAGCATTGCCAGTGACTCCAGAAGAGCAAAGACTTAAATTATGAATGTTGTTCGTGTCGGAAATTGAATCTAGTCATTCAGACGACGCTCACAAAATGTATGCAACAGCGCACAGTATGGGGGAATGCTAAGGGAGGCGAAGAAATTATTGAGTATTTGTAGCTTGAAGTAAATATCATAAGAAAACCACATTTTCTGCTTCAGTATTTGAATTTATTTATCTCTCCCGGGTCTTCTGAATCAAAGTGATCTGATGGTTTGTCTTCCTGACTGTCTGTTTCTGATGTGCTTTCCTTGGAATAGCCCCATACTTCTTGTTGTAACATCGCTGGGAGCACTGAAACGTATATCGGCGCTTTGAAGCTAAATATGCGACACTCATCTAGTGTATATCAGTTGTCCTTCGTCTTTTGTTTTTAGGGGAGCTCTTAAGCTGATGCTGCTGAGTTGATCAGCAAGTACTAAAGGTTGTTTTTTTTAGAGGTATAGAAATTTGAAATAAAATAAAATAAAGATGATTTTTTCAAATTGACATGAAATTTACTTTATTCTAAAGACAATCTTCTGCCATTATAATTTAAATGTGATTTCTCACATATGACCGCCACGGGTGACTCGGACGTAGTCTAATCTGGAGGTTCAATTTTCGATGACTTTTGCCCACATTTGTGGTCGTATATCGGCAATAATGCGACGAATGTTGTCCTCCAAGTGGTCAATCGTTTCGGGCTTATAGGCGTAGACTAGCGATTTCACATATCCCCACAGAAAATAGTCAAGCGGCGTTAAAGCGCACGATCTTGGAGGCCAAGTCACGGGTCCGTAACGTGAAACTATGCGGTTACCAAACGTTTCCTTCAATAAATCAATCGTGGCACGAGCTGTGTGACATGTTGCGCCGTCTTGTTGAAACCACAGCTCCTGGACATCATGGTTGTTCAATTGATGAACATAAAAGTCAGTAATCATGGCTCTCTAGCGGTTAACATGGACTGTAACGTCCTGGCCAGTTTCGTTTTTAAAGAAGTATGGACCAATTATTACTCCAACCCATAAAGCACACCAAACAGTCAGTTTTTGTGGATGTAACGGTGTCTCAACATACACTTGAGGATTATCATCACTCCAAATATGGCAGTTTTGTTAGTTGATGTATCCATTCAACCAAAGAAGATTCAGTGAAAATTTGATTGGTCCTACCTCCATCAACATTTCACACAGTCCGAGGACTCAACAGACACTTTCCAACTCCCGCCTTAAGCCAGAACATAAAGTCAAGCTGGCTCGTGGCGGAATATGAACCTTCACTCACCTGCGCACACCGAAACAGGTTTCCCCCACACAATCATACACACCACCTCATCCACAAATAACCACAGAGCGCACTTACAATTACTTCGCCACAATCTCCCATCTAATGATACTCGCGCACGCACACAAGCACACACGACTGACTGAACTGGAAGCAAACGCCAAAGGCAGTCGAGGCGAAACATTAGCCAGCGCTTGCCTCCAATTGCACACAGCACACAGAGCGCACCCACCACCGACCGTGGAGAGACTTTTTCAACCGCCATCCATCGGACAAAGTTCGTGCCTCAACTCTTTCGCTTTAGTATCAATTCGACTGTCGACTGCTGCGGTAGCTACCTTGGACACTCCGGAATTCAATTCAATCTCTCTGCGCCCCTCCCCCCGAACTCTCACCCATCTAACTGTGTGTGCCTGTGGACTGTGGTATAAACAATCTGCCGTGTCGAAGTGTGTTGTGTTCGAAAGTTCCGTGCATACCTGGAATTGTGCCTGAGAACATATCTACAACAAGACGCAGATATCGCAAGCAGACATCGGAATAAATTCAAACCGAAGGAATTCTTGCTCATTTGAAAAGTAGTGCAATCTGTATCTGTGCATCTGTGTGTAGGACGGTGTGCGACATAATTGTTGTCGAATCGCAAAAAACTCTATTGACACTCGGCACTGGAATATATCGTATATCGTTCATTCAGAGCGCTGCGCTGTGGCCCCCCTATAAATAGCGCTTGCAAATTGTTTTCTATTTTGTGCCCCCCTCCCTCCGCCTGCTGCTGCAGATACGCGAAGAGAGAGAGAAATTATCTTCCACTCGTCTGCTGCTTCTTCAGCTTCTTCGCGGTCAAAGAATTATTCTAATCGTGAGTGTGTACCCGTGTGTGTTAAGTCATATTGTATAAGTGTGTGCCCGTCATCATCCTCTTCGATCCGACCAGCACCACTGCTGCCGCTGGCGACTGCTCAACGTCTCTCAGGTGTGTTAAATTTTTTTTTTTTTTTTTTTTGTTTTTTCGTTGTTGTTGTTTAGTTTTGTGTATAAGAAAAGAAAAGAAAAAGAAACCAAAAAAAAGGGGAATCACTGAAAGAATAGCACATTCCAATTAGAGGGATACGTTCTGGGTATCATCTTCATCATCGTCATCAACAACAACGTCTTGGCTGCGTTCCTCGCATCACTTCACTGCTGCTTCCCCCGCAGTTCCCCCTCTGGAATAAAAGATACTGACGACGTCTTTAGTGCTGGTACATATGCAAAAACGCGATGAGGAGAAACAAAAACAATTCACAGACACGGACTCTTTCATGTTTTGCCATTATCTGACGCTAAATACCTGTTTCGAGATACAAATGAGTTAAGGGCACTTGCAATTGCGTCACAGCCCTGCCAGTGGGGTCACTGTGGGGTGAAAGCAATTCAGATCGTTCTTATTGATCCAATCAGTTAAATCCTCTTCCAAGAACCACTGCCACTGATGAAGAGATGGAGAGAGAGACATGGACGGAGAAATGTGCGGCAAATAGAAAGTCACCAGCGATGCTCAAATTAATTTCGAAACGCCAAAGACACCACCACGCCACAGATGGTGTGGTAATTAAAAAAAATCATTGCTGTGAATTGAAAAGAAAACAAGACTAATCTGGGGTTTCGTTCTGTGGGGCTGTCTCAATGCGGAAGTGAAAATGCAGCAGGTGACTGCTGCTGGGCCGGACTGCCTGGCGCTCGCACGGACTGACCTTAATTGTGATAGTTGTTTGGACAGTTGTCAGGCATATGGACGTGACCTTGCGGCTAATCGATGCTGGAAGGTTCTTGTGGATGAAGTTTGGTGTTGATTGGAGTTTTTGTTGTGTTGTGCTGGCGAGGGGAATTTCGTTTGGGTTTTTGACGAGAATGGGGGGCAGTATTGGAACAGTCTACATTTTACAGAGGAACAGTCTGACATTTTCATAAGAAGCTGCTTTGAATTCCTTTTCGCTTGGCTTTACATTCTTTTGACACGCGCTCCCTTGACACACTGCTCCTTTCAAAATTCAACACAACACAACTCTCCTCTTTGAAGGACCTAGCAAGACATTCCAGTAATTTGATAATCAGTGCAACAGTCCTTCAGGTCTCTGATTTTTCAGGGACTTTATTGTTGCCAGCAACATTTGTCGCTTTTTAAAGGACTGTGCATCTGTTTGTCTTCTTCCCTTCTTCTCGCTCAGTTCGTCTTTGATGAGGGACAGTCGTTTTCCTGGATTCATGATAAACTAAGAAGACCGATCAGAAAACAGCATCCTGTCACCAAAAATACGCGATTTTTCTTCACTTTGCGGCTACTGACCAACAACTAACATCCGTGCTTTCTAAGGTCAATGCTAATTAACCATCAGCTCATGAGATATCACGGAATCATCTAAATGACCGTCCACCAGTGATCTGATAGCTTAACCGTCAATATGGCTTTATCAGCAAGTGACTGAAAAGTGGAACCGTGCTATGCGTCTTCATGGTGAAAGCAAAATACTTGTCAGACTCTGTCACGCGGCTTAGTCAATAGATTAGAAACTACCTTCTGAAACGTTCAGTGCCCTGGGAGGCTTCAAGTGTGGTAAATGCTGCTATGCCCAGGGTTCAGTTGTAGTTCCATAGCTCTTTTTTTTGATTTTCATCAATGATCTATTGTCTCATCTCCAGTGGCCTGCATGATCCACTAAATGGATTGCGAGGACAAAGTATGTACAAGAGATCTCCAGGCCATCGACTATAAGTCCTCAAAGATGTGCATTTTTGGACCAGATCCAGTGGTCGCCTACCTGATAGAATGGCATTCAAGGCACACCTCGGAGGTAGTGATGATGGGGACTACTCCCTCGTCGATGATCATTGTTCTCAGGAAGACCAGTAGGTAGGTGATAGAGTCCCCTATCGACCGTGCCTCACTTAGACCAACTTCACAATAACTCTGAGACACAATAATAAAAGAGGGCTGTGGAATTCACCTCTTCCTCTTAGAAATCGACCGCAGAATTCAATGGCAACCCCCATCTTGCAGCATGAAGCCTTTGAGCATAGTGGCCCGTAAGGGTACCAATTAGGGTCCCGATGATGTTTCTTCATTGCTTCTGTTCGACGTTGGTCTAGTGTCTACTTTTGGCCAATTTTCACAAATTTTACCATATCACGTTGGCCTGTAGAAAGGGCAAACAGCAACCTCCAGCCATTGTCCATGAATGGCATTAACATTCCTGAAGATTCGTCCTCGCCTGCACATGATGGACTGATCACATATTCGACGTCGCTAAAAAAACTGCGAAGTACTAGATATATTGTTAAATCGATGCAAGATGCGATGCGATAAAATGCCCAAAACTGGACTATAACTGAAATGTATATGTAGCTGCACCTGAGACTACCATGCACCTCTCCAATATGATCCCAAAAACGGCCGTCGAAGCCAAAAGGGTGATTGGACTTCTTTCATTACCAGAACTTCATCAATGTGGAACAGACATGAAGACTTTTTCTCTTCGTCTGTTGAAAACCAACAGCCAGTGTCTTCGACCCCTCCACTCGAGTTATGTTAACTCAAGAGGGTAGTCATAAATTCTTGGCCGGGAATGCATTCAACACTCCAGAGCTTAGCAGACCGTGTCATCATAAATTTGACTAAGGAACATTAACAGAACCCAACTAGTGGTGTCATAATCAGCGGCTTATAGGAGGAAGTGCTCAAAAACCATCAATATTCCTCTGCCTTGTTAGTGTCAATGTTTGTGAGTGGAGATGGTATAGAAAGGAAAACAAGTGACCTGCGTAGTAGCTATCACAAGAGATGCCTTCCTCACAGGGGAGTATAACTCATGACTTGGAAATAAAGTCTTAAACTTTGTTAATAATGCCCATTGTGATACTCGTAACACAGCCCGTATTGTTAATGTAGCGAGGTAGTCTCCACACAGGGTTGTGGATTAAGTCGCAGAGATCATTCCAAAAGTATGATGCTGGCTTTCTGTATCCGAGTGCCAACAGAGACAGTGGCACAAAAACTGCGAGAGGCTTTCAATCTCTTCTTCGTCCACTCAACTTCTGGATCCATGTCCCCAGGCCCCAGTCATGACACCATAATGTGCTTATTTTTACTTGGTCTGTTTAGGGATAGTGGCTCTTTGGAGCGTTGGGAGTTGAGTTGACCAGAGATCATTCACATGGCCTTGCAACCATCTTGCGTTGAATCAAATGGTTAAGAGCTTGCAGGCCGTGCGAGGGATCCCTATGCAGCTTTCTTCAGTGGAGAGCGGCAGAGGAGTTGTTTGCGAGCTCGGCCGCTTCCCAGTTTTCTGGGATGTCTATGTGGTACCCAACAAAGGCGTTTTTCAAACTGAACGGCCATGTCTTCTCGAGAGATGAGCGCCAGCTGATAACCAACTTGGGCACTTAAGACACCATCTCCACAGCCTTGGTGGTGGACAGATCCCCACGCTCTCCGCTTGAAAGGCGCTGCAGTGATCTGAGAGCCCCTTCATTAAGCTTATGTTTCAATCGTTAGAGTAGACACCGCAGCCCATTTCCACTTTTCAGACATGGAGGTGACATGGAGGTCTTTGTGGATGGCTCCAAGAGAAAAGTGGAATGTTCCAAAAGGGCATTTAATTACTGCCTGAGGAGCTCTCTCGATTCCAGAAGGAAAGTGTGTCACATCTTATTTACGATCGCTACTAAAAAAAGCCAAGTTTTCTGTTCCCCCTATGAAGTCATCCTCTCTGCGAAAGATATCATTTCTATCGATCGGCTATTTACAACCGATCGAATCTATCCACTTCTCAAAAAATATCGCTTCTGAATGCGGTTTGTTTCATTCTAGCCCCCTCGTCGAGCACTATAACTCAATTTAATTATAAATCCACTCACTGTGTCCAGCGACTGGCTCGTTGTTGTGTTGTTTTGTGTGTTTTATGACACCAGAGTCAACTCCGTGCATGGTTCTTAGACGGATCGATATCGTCTGGTGGCTGGTGGTTTTTATTGAAGCAATAAATCAGTGAATCCCACCGAACACGAATCGACTTTCACTTGGCCTTATACTCCTGTCAAATGGACTGTTGGAGCACGATGCACGGTGCATGGTGCACAATTGAATGCGAACTCTTAGGTTAAAGGCATTGTTTTGATGCTTCCTCAATTCCTCGCTGCAGGGACGCCTTTTAATGCACTCGAGGTCTAGCTAGATGAATTCAGCGATAAGTCTTTCCGGAGATGAAGCGAAAATACCTCCTGGCTAACAAGTGTTCATTAAGTAATAACCCCGAGAGTCACGAGGCATAAGTGTGATTTCTCTTAAGAGGGAATGAGTTCCGATGTTTCCGGGGCTCGTCAAAATGTCTTACTTGAAAAGGGGAACATTGCTGAATGTTCAGAGTGGTGCCTTGATTAGATTTGGTCTACAAATTGTCGTTGGCAGTGGACTTTCAATAATTATCCTCCTTTTGGCTACAATTAGCCTTTAAAGAAGCGTTTCTCCGTCTATCTTGATCACATTCAATCTGTCATTGGATTCATCTTCGTTCACTTACCATATCAATCTATCTGACTTGACTTCGGGTCTTAGGGACAAGGCCACAAGTGTGAAAGGATCTCACACAAAGCGAGTAACTGGAAGAAGCTACCCAGAATTTTCCTCTTCAGCATTTTGTTGGTCTTGGCCCTGATCCACCCCAGATTGGTGTTAACCCTTTCTTGTGATGGTGTCCAGTTGTGCCTGGTATCAATCATGAACAAGCCTTACTCAACTTGCTGAAGCGAAATCTTTTAATTCAGTGGCTTCAAGCTGAATGCCTGCGTGACGTTGAAAATGTAGGAGATCTTGAAGCGATCTAAGTCAAACCGGCCTAGCTTCTCCGACTGCGTCTTCATTTCGCATTTGACATCCATCCACTTGCTCACTTACTTCTCCGTCCATAGAAAAATGAAGAATCTGGACCAGAACTAATACCGCCTCCGTGGTCCTACCCCAAACCAGGTGACTTAGATTCAAAGACTACTTCAACCCGAGCCGGAGATGTACTCTCCAGTTTAGTGAACGGCTCTTTGATGAGTGCTTCTCGCAAAAAATGCGTCCCCAAGCACTTCAGATAATTGATTCTAAAGTGTCACCTGTCGGGCGCCGTTTTTCGATGTTGATGTGTTTGATTCGGGCCAGAATCTTTGAGCTAAGCTGAGACAATTTTCTGATTGGTGGATTTCACAAAGAACGCACTTAAGCGAAATGCTTCTGAGTCGTCATCTGTCGGGCGCCGTTTTTCAAACTCTTGAGAACCACCCCACTTCCACAAGTCAACGGATCCGCAACCGCTGCTTTTGCAATAAATTCATCAAAATAATGAAGCAAAAATAACTGCGTTATGCTTCTAGTCCTCACGGGCGATCGACAGCGCCATTGAAAATCGGATGAATTTATGCGCAATTCATAATTAAAAAAGCAAACCTCCATCCAACCATGCAAACAAGGCGTTAAGGCACTTCACCGGTGAACTGTTGTTTTCCTCGTTGGCCGTCAGAGTATTCCAGCCATCCTGCCCTCGGTTGGATGGACTGTAATGCGTTAATTTGCGCCTTAATTGACTAGCTGTTTTCATTAATTCGTATCGCGCATCCATTAGAACCACACGCACCGCACGACCGTGGGTCCTTCATTCATTAAAAATGCTGCTGCATTATTTGCGTTAAGTGGGAACACTGAGTGCAGGCACTTAACTATGCTCCGTGTGAATGGTCTCCGGGCGATTGCTGTTAGTTCGATGCCATAAAGTGACCAACAGTTGAGGATTATTAATACAGCGAGCGAGCGCGAGCGCATGGACACGAAGTAGTAGGCACTCTGGTACCGGTCTGTGGCGGAACGAGTTTTCTGCAACGAAATAGTAACAGGCCGTGCGCGCATTGCCGATAAATCATGTCAAACTAGTTATACCCATATTAATGGCCGGCAGATCGGTTTTGGTCTTTTTTGGGGAGCGGGCTCTGCTTAATGCTCTCAGACATGCGGCGCGATTGGATGCGACGATGGAGCTGTGTACGGCGGTGTTGTCTTATTAAACTTTCTTTTATGCAGAGAAAAAGTAAAGTACCATCCAACGGACAAGCAAACACACTCACACACGCTCGCAGAGATGTGTGCATGTGCTGCCAGCGCGGAAAGACAATAACGACGCGACGGATCTATGTGAAGCTCAGTGGTCCGTTCGATAGATATAAGACCCACGAATGTGTGGAAAGATGGGGGGCACCTCGTCGCGCGAGAAGCAGGTTTATTGTTCTCCGATGATGTGATATTCTGTGGACGATGGTGTGACCGAGTATCTAAGTCTATTCCAGCACAAGACACTGTGGGGTCGATCAGTGTGAGGAGGGAATGTGAATGGAAATTCAGACTGCACAGCTGTGGCTTAGTTTCGAGGTGCTTGTGGCTGACTTTCGTCTTGTGACGACTCTGGTGTGTGAATTAAGTCGAGGTCGTTACAGACAGGCATCGACGTCTCCAATCAACTTGCCAACTTGAGTGCTAATCGAGTGTCAAATCGGATGTAAACCTTCGGTCTCATCAAAATCTACTTCGGAGTAGACTTATGGCCCAGCTTACGACCCACTCTTCCAGTCTCAAGGACAACACGCAAAAAGCGAACAGCCGTCTCTCCGTTCGATCATGCAAATCGACCGATATCAAGATTGAATTTATTCACAGCAGTCGTTTAGATTATCACAACGTCGCGTCACATATCGGATTGAAAGCTTAAGACTACGCATGCGTTGATCAGTTTGAGATTCCTACGCTTTTCGTACGTGTTATTACCGCCACCGCCACCGCCATCGCCATCGCCACAAGGTGTGTCTTCGAAACATTTATGAAGTTCGCAGTGAAATCATATGACGCATGCGTGCGCTAAGCCCCTCAAAGACTACGTTTCTCTTCTCGGGAAACGAGAAATCCATAGCAAATCAAAGTGATTGTTTTCGAGACCCGATGACGCACGACTTTCTGAAGTTGTCAGAAACGATGTGCATCTGGAAAGATGTCTAATTGGTCGAAAGCGTGGGAAGTAAGCAACAAGGGTGTCAGGTCGGATTTGAAATCAATTTTGACGTTAATGGCGATGCTCTGTTGGATGTTCTTTTTGGATTCCTTGGTCCGCATTTAAGTTGTTTAGGATTCTTCCAAGGTCTGGTCGGGTCTGGTAATAGAGTCGGTGGCAAATGAACGGTATTTCTTGGGGCCTAAATGAGGCGCTCACTAGCCTTGAGAGGTGTAACAAGATGTGGATGTAGTCCGAAAGGCAAAATCTGTCGACTGCACTGGTCAGGTCACATCGAGCGCATGGACACCATTGCCCCAGCTTCGAATCCGAGCCTCCTGTTTCGAGAAGGAGAGGAAGACCGAACCTACGGTACAGAGACCAAGTCATCGCGGATGCAAGACAGCTTGAGGACAGGAAGCATCATGCTCGGGATCCTCAAACATGGAAAGCAGCTACAGCTCAGGCTAAGGATAAGGTTCAGGTTTTATAAGTAACTGCGGCGCCCATAGCCACAGCCACAAGCGGTGTTTTATTTTATAATTCATTTTTCTTACATGCTAGACAAAAATAACTAAAACTAGCTTAACTAACTTAACAATCGTTCTTACATCTAACCTACTGACCCTATACGGGTACTCTAAGCTATTCTGAACTAAATTTTTGTGCCTTTCAGCTTAGACTATGGTTTTTTTTTTTTTTTTTTTTTTTATTTTGTCTGAATTTACTTTCTGATTAGTTTGGCCTTGGATGGGGGAGCGGTCCATAGATTCTGCGCCCGAGAATCGGCCTTGTATACGGACGAACAAAGTGTTGTTGTGTTGTTTCAATTTTGCGTGTTGCCGACGAACTCACGGCGGCCCAGACATCGGCTATGTGGGAGATTCACAGTAATCCAGGGAACCGCGCACTAAAAAAGAGGATGCAATATTTCGAAACCAGCTACAAAAAAAATGGGGTGCTTATTTCGATGTGGATTTGAGTAGATGTGGCCTAAGTCTGCCAAAGCCTAGGAAGCCTGGGAAACGGAAATGGAAAGGGACTTCGACCAACTATGCTTACGAAACTTGAGGCAGTTAGCTAACGATTGAGCTGGCTAGAGATGCTTGTTGGTTGAGGCTCAGGACTGTAGCTCCAGCTTCAGTAAGTGAGTAAGGCCTAAGTCATCAAGTCCACATCCAAATAAGTGTCGCCTCGTAGTACGACAGAGAGAATGGACAATTCGCACAATCCGGTCGTTTTGTTGCTTGAGACTCGCTGGGCAAGGAACCTGAGTATAGATGGAAGTCCTAGAGGGTTGGCCAAAATACAAGTTCCTTTTTAAAAATGCTACAAAGTGAACTAAATTATTTTTTTTTTCCATTTGTTATGGCTTTCGCAAGAAAAAACATACCCATTAATTATGAAATACAACGTCGTTCAAGTGGCTGCCTCGGCTGGCTTCGCAGTAGCGCGGATTCTGTCACCCCAATTTTCCAAGACCTTGTTGATGGTTTCGGGCTGTAGCTAACGGATTGCTTAGATGATGTTGACTTTAAGTGCTTGAATCGTTTCCGGATTGTTTGCATAACATCGGTCATTCACGGTTCCCCACAAAAAATAACTTCCAAATGGGTCCAAATAGCAGCTCCGGGCGGTCAATTGTCATTGCCAAGACGGCTGATAACACGATTTGGGAAATTGGTGCGCAAAAGATCGATGGTGGCATGGGCTGTGTAAGATGGAGAGCCATCCTGCATTAACCAGAGGGCGTCCAAATCTATGTCTTCAAATTCAGTACAAAAAAGTCACCACAGCGTTGTTCCCGTCCTCATTTTCGAGGAAGGCCACAGCATCCACATTCGCATACATATGTGCGACGACGGGGACCATAAGTGTTGTCCACTAGCATACCAGTCTCACGGACTGTTTGCACAAGCTTGTTGTGCGCAAGTGGGTGCTTCATTTCGGCCAAGACTTCTTCTTTTCAAAAAACGCACTGTTTGGGCTACACAGCACTCAACTTGGAAATAAGTTTTTCAATATTTCCCAACGTTGTTCAAGCGTAAAGCGGAGGTACGATACTGATTTTCTGTCAAGATTTCGAGCGGCTGTCAGCCTACAGTGTCAAAATAACTTATGATTTAAAAAAAAACCACTAGATGACCAACCCTGTAGAAAATATAGTTCCTTGTAATACAACAACCAGAATGATCTACATGTCCGTAATGGATTCAGTCAAGAATCGTGACAATGGCCAGATTTCTTGAGACCCGTGATGCTCGAAAATGGCCAGGTGGGCCCTTTTTGATTTTGGCGCTAAAGTTAGAGAAGGATCTCATCTTGTTCTTTGTGCGGCGCTACCGTCCGCGACGAACCTAGGTCTCTCCAGGTAGCTGCTTCCAATTGCGATTCGTATCCACTGTGTGTGCCACAACACACCCAAGCCTCCTCTGCTCCCTAGCCCCATAGAGTCGTCGTCAAAGAAGACCTCATACAACCACGGCCGACAGAAGAGATGTGCAAACCGTGTTGTTGTGATGCCAGTTTCACGGGAGCGCCGCCATTGAAGAGCAAGAAATATTTATAAAACAAGTCACGAGACTAGTGCATTCGCCGTCTGTCATTGCTGCAACTGCACTCAAGTTATAGGTCATACCTCTGACCCACCCCACAGACATCGTTTTGTGTGATTTTCTCAATTTTTCCTTCGTTTCTCTTGATCAACATCTCCACATTGCACCACCGCTGCTTGTGCTGTGTTCTTCTTCGCCGCGTTTTGCTTCACTCGCCGTTCTGTGCTGCGAAAGAGATACACAAATGACCATTACCTCATAACCCCAATAAAGATGAGCAAGAAAGTCAGTCGTAACCGCTTTTCCTCCGCCGTGGCTCTTGCACTTTGTGGACACATCACACAGTCATGGCTCGCTGGCAACTGGGACTACAGCAAGAGCATCCATCCATCTGCATCTATCCCTGTTGATTAATTAAGATCCGTTAGACAACATTCAGTCAAGTCAAAGGTGAAGGACAGCCTTTGCGATTGAGACGGAGAGAGGGAGAGCGAGAGCATCTATCATCAGCAACCGCGATGGCTTCATCGATATTTTTAAATACATTCGCCAATGTAATTCCCGATCTGTGATCATCACAGGCAACTGGTTTCGTCGCCGAGAGCGCGCATTCGTTGAGGTAGAATTCTGTTTTTGTCTCACACACGAGCGGGGGCGGCGCGGCGATGGCGGACCGATGGAATTTAGCACAGCCCCCCCCGAGTCGAGTGTGTAACATGTGTTTGGGAACAAAATCCATTTCCACACCATGCCAGTTGGCAATTAAAAGTGAAAATAACTTCTGCGCACCGTCTTCGCAGGCGAGGGAGAGAAAGCAATAACTTTTGGCACAACTTATGTACTTTCCTTCTCTTGTTGGGCATAATTAATTGCCTTTATTGTTGTTGTTATTCTTGGCATTCGCCGCGGCGGTGGCGGTGGTGGTGCCAGTGGCGTTGCCAGAAGGTGTGACTGGTTTATGTGCCAAGCACTGTGCAGCATGAAACAGAAAAAAACTATAGCACACAGGTGTAAACCTTGAAACTACACAACAACCAGTTACATAGTCAAGCCGTGAGGTAGACTTGAGCGCAAGACTCGCAGGCAATGTGCGCCGCTGGCACTGCTGCTGCCAGTGCGGCCGGTGTGAAAATGCCCATGGAACGTGTCTTGAACAATCAAATGGAAAAGGAAACCTAACCTCAATCAAAAAAACAAAAATAACTAAATATGACATTGGTTCACACTCGGGCCGCGCTGAAAGCGTGTTTCTCCGCCGCATACATCGGTTTCTCTTCGGCTGCGCCGCCGCTCCGTTTGGTCATCAATTTGTGTCGAATCGAATTCTCGAATTCTGTGGCATCGAATTAGATTGGAATTCCGTCGCGATGGGCGATGTTGATGGGAACGTTTAATCAAGAGATTAAGCGACCAAACAGGTCTCGCACAGGGGCGCGCATAAGTGAGAAGAAATTTTGTTTTGTTTTTCAAATCACACGCGCTAAGCTGCGAATGCCCCCCGACGACGAGTTATGACAAATTTATGGCCCCGTTGACATTTGAAAGACTCCGACACCGCAATCGGATGCTCCGCGAATTCAGATTTGTGCTCGTAAAAATGCTCGGATATTTGTTCAAACTCTTAGAGATGCTTAACGGCGTGCTATGCAAAACAAGTTGAATTTTTTTTTTTTGTTTGATGATTTAATACAAGCGCTTTAAGTACTCGCGGCTTTCAGTTGAATGCATGCGACCATGGCTCCAGCGTGAGCAGGTTGGTGTTTTTCGTTTGAGGCCATCTGCGGCCGGCCTACTCGAGAGTCGAGACTGTGCGATGAACTTGAATTCGTGATGTGATCTTCGGGGCTAAGCACCTACATAGATGCTTAACGATTGACCTGAAATTTTTGTACGTTTCCTTACTTGAATTTAACATCTTTGCTCTCGTTCGCGGCTCTCGGTACGTGTTTGCGGACGCAGTCAAGGCGTTGTAAAGATTTCGATCTTGATCAAAATTTGATGCTAATGAAAGAAACTTCAAATATTCAGTGAATGGCATTCGAGTTTAATTATGCGAAAAAGATGGAGGGGCGTCCGGCATTCTGCGGAACTCTTTTGGAGAAGAAAAATTCAAGAATTGTTGTTTTTCAAGTGTTTCTAGAGTAAACAATGAGATGCTTCTGCGTTCTTCATTTATCACCAGACTGTGGAGGCTTCTCTGACTTATCGTACCCATCAATGCCGGATACGAAGATCTGTTGGGTGTAAAATTGCGTGACGCAATAAGAGACTATATGCGTAGCACAGAACAAACATCAAATGGGAACTACAACTGAGATCATAGCAAGAAATGGAGGAAAATGACAGTCTTTGTGGTTAAGACTTCCTTAACCTGGAAGTGACAGGAAGCGTTCGTCAATACGACAGTCACCATAACTTAATCGCAGCATCAATGTTCTTTCAGCTACGTTCTGACAAGGACTGTTTTTGCAGAAACGCGACGATTGGATGCTTTATTTGAAGGAACAAGGTACAATCTCATGCTTGAGCCCAATGACAGGTAAAGTTCAGTCCAGAGAGCGCTCAGTTTAGTTCAAATCTTGAACTCGTTCGTTATTCTAGTTCATTTAGTTCTATGTAGTTCACTGCTCAATGAATTGATTCTTGTGTGATGTTCGCCGGTTGCCTGAGTTTGTTGAGTCACTGAACGAAATGAACTAAAATAAAATGACATAGTGAACTAGTTCAAATAAAAAAACAATTTAGTTCACTTGGTAGAGCTCTTTTTTGAACTAATTCGTTAGTGAACGACACAAGCCTAGAATAAAGGCGTCCCTGATTCAAAAGAAGATTTAAATTTATCAGATTAGAGAATCGTATGCTTGGTTTCTTCTTAGAAGTTCTCGGATTGAACTAAAGCTGTCTTCCATGCTTGACTGTCAAACTTCTTTCAGTCTGTCGCCATCACTTGCACTTCCTCTTCTTCTCGATTCATGAAGCTGGGAATCGGATGTCATCTTAAACAGCTGGATGGCGCGATTGGTTGAGTGCCCTGCCCCTGTTTAGAGGGGTTCCCGGTTCGAATCCCGGTGACAACAAAGTTAATACGCTTTTATCCGGTTATCATGTCTGGTTGTCGATCAGTGGTATTGACTATGGGTATCACAATGGACCCGCCGTAGTCAAAGTGTCTTGGCGATTTCGCTGGCAGCCCACTCTGCTTAACCTAACCTAGACAGAGCATAGGTTTCCATTCGTTTGATGTGGCCGAGCCGGTATAACCGATGGATCTCTGCCTTCAGGGTTCCCCCATCATTCTATACACGATAGACTTCGCTGTTGTGTCTTCACATTACTCGCAGACTCGCCGTGGAATTTGTCTTTCGATGGCACCAAGAATCATCTTCTTAGACAAAAAGACAAACCGGTCTAGAAAGGTGATTCTTGGTGGCACAAGACAGCCTGGAGTAGAAACAATTCAGCTTCGGATCTCCCCTAGAATGCTTGAATTTTATTCTAGGTGATAAAAGATGAATCTGTTCTTGCTTGACAACATATATTTGGTTTGGTCTTTTCCCCGAATCTCTAGATCACCAACTCGTTTCGCTAGTTCTTCAAATGCCGTGAAATCTTCCACCAGGCGATGATGTGGATGCCATCTGTGTACCCCGAGAGTTGGATTGATTTTTAAATGATAGTGCTGTCCGTGTTTACAGCTGCCCTATCTTCATTATCATCTTGTACCCGATTGAAGAAATCAAACGATAGCTCCTTGTTTTAAGCTACACAGCACAGTGCATCGCACAGGCTTGCAGCCTGGTGCTAAGCAACTTGACCAATCTTCCCATGGTCCAGAACTCAGCCATCGCATCAAAAAGTTCTTAACGCTGAATGCTGTCGTGTGCGGCTTTAAAATCGATGAGGATGTGGTGCTAATCGATTTGAAACTCACTCGCCTTTGGTCTAAAGTCGATCTGTCGGTTTGGAAGGCTCACTGGTACGTGCCGATTAGTGCGGTACAAAAAGACGTTCACACAGTACTCGGACCGAATTGCGTGGGCGACACTGAGCAGCGCTGAACCTCTAAGGTCGCAATTAACATTTCTCGGACACGATATTTTGGCAACTCTCGCCTGTAAAGCACTCCAATTTGATTGAGGTCCCTCGACGCCATATTTTAAGTTGCGGCTAGATGTGACGGTTTTTGGGGTTCCACTTCTGCTGTCCGTTTGCTTCAGTAACTTTAGGCGCTATGCCTCTAGACAAATTGGCAGGCGAAGCCGAATAAGACGCCTACATTGACCTCCTGCAAAATCGTTTAAAGTGCGCTTCATACTTCACCTTGCACTGGCATGACTCCGGTTCCATTTGAGCCACCGCAGCTGCTATATATGTGTAGTTACCTCATCGACGGCTTGCTCTCGGTTCGTTCAATCATCTTAATGTCCTCCTCGACTGCAAGCAATTCCATTGCATTTGCATTGCTTAGAGACGTGCACGTGCATGACATTTCCAAGCACGAGGTGGTAAAGTGATCACATAGATGCTCAGCATCTGGTCTTAAACATATTCTTTGCTGGCATTAAAGAGCGAATCAGCTCGATTCTGTCGTTTAATAGAGCTGCGAGACTTGTCCATCTGGGAAAATGGCTGGACAATGTCTGGACAACTTCACTTCGAAGAGAGGGAGGTGCACCGCATTTAAAGTTTGAGAGATGAAACGTGGCATGAATGTCGGGACCAATCTTGCACTTCCTTAACTATACCTGAGTTCACCTGCATTGTGCTGCGCTGTCTACAGAAGCGAAAACAGTTTTGGCTTTCTGTTGGGCGCCATTCGTCGTCCGTTTCGTAAATCACTCCTACAGTCTTTCCATCGCTCACTAATAACGTGCTTCTGGTGTACCCTCCAAATAACACAATCATCATCCTTGTCAACTCAAACATAAGATGTTGCCGTTCACCATGCGAGTACCAGTCCATTGTTTCGTTACATAATCTCATCTCTCACCAGTCATCATCTTTCTCCAACTTCCATTCCCTTCAACAAAAATCAATTAAGTCTTGTGAACAGCCATCGGTATACACACTCTCGCCATCGCATCACTGTACCTCAATGGGCAGTCAAAACACAGCAACTGTCACTCTTTACGTGTACTTCCTACACCCGGTCGCACGTACTTCCCATGACCCATAACTAAGCCCGAGTGAAATGCACTTATTGGGCTTCTCTCCTCCACTCCCGCTCCATTCTCCGGTTCCTTAGATAACTTGTTCGTTTGTCTAACCACCGACAACGACAACTCATTTCCTTGTCTGGCAAAGTGTCTCTCCCTCGCGCTGCCTCTGTGCACCTCGTTCACACGTTTGAACTCTTCCGATGCATCTGAAATTCGACACGTCGAACTGTGACAACTGGTAAATCAATACCTTCCTGATGAATACACACGCCGCGCAGCGCCGCCGACACACAGTAGGACTTCCTTTGGGCCACCTCGATTCACACAGTTACTTCGGCCGCTGATGTAACACGCGAAAAGTTGAGGTTATGTTGGCAATGATAATCCATCTTGCATAACGCTGCGCGAGGAGGACGTGCAGTCCCGACCCGATGATACATCACACTCTGCCGGAAAAACTAATTTATTCAAATGGAAACCGTTTTCGTGCTAATGGACGATGGGGGGGCTGACGAAACTTCACTCCACTCTGCTGATGGTCATCTCGCCGAATTACAACAGAAGTGGCCGTAAATCATCGTCTTTCTTTGCCAAGACCCAGCCGTGGCTGTTTTCTTTTCGGAAAGAACATCTCGTGGCAAGGCTGTTGAACTTTGCCATTCGGTTCTCTCCCTTGTCTAGTTTTTTTTTTTGTGACTGAATTATGCACGTTCCAGCGGCTCGGGGACAGGTTTCGCCGTCTTTCGCCTGTTTGCAAGGCATTTGCGGAAAAAACAACAAAACCGAAGAAAAAAAGAAAAAAAGGCCTCAACCAATAAATTTTGCATAATTAAACAGAAACAGACGTCCAGTCGCAAGTGTTTGTGCACACGTTCGAAACTTTATACTTTAAACAAATTAGCTAAGCTCTTGTTTATGAATAAACGAATAATTAAGCACCACAATCCATTTGTCTGGTGGCCATTCTCTTTCTGGTTTCCCGGTTTCGATGGCGGTAACCAGGCGAAAACGTTTAATGGCCTTCTTCGGATCATGAGCGTACGAGCGGGCGAGAGTGAGTGAGGGGGGCAGCAGGTTCACTTGTAGCAAAACTGAATTTGCATGTGCATTGGGCGATGACTCACCGGCGACTCGAGATACATACTTTTACTTTTCTTTTGCAAAACGTGCCGTATGTAGAACGTTCGCATTCGCGTTTCGAAGACAATATGGTAATGGGACATCTTTGGGGCAACGTTTGCTTTCCATTTTGATTGTGGTTGCAGGGCAGGAATAGAGGGAGCTGCGACTGTAATTTGAGATTTAGCGGTACTTAGGTTGGCAGTTGAATTTGGGTTTTAAAAATCGGGTCGAGGCTGAGTTTCTTAATCGATCTTTGGCGAGAACGCCTCTCGATCGATCCCTGATGTGGACCGTAGCATCCGCAAGGATTCCTAGAGTTGTTGCGGCTACAGATCTGTTGAGGGTGGTGGAATCTGCGTTCCGCTCGAGTTAGCACGACATTTTGGCAGCAGTTTCAAGTAAAACGTTTCCAGTTGACTGAGTTCCTTTTCAAATTTTGTGTAGCTTGCTCATTATTTGGGGGTTATTTGGGGGAACGGAGTCATGATAAAGCACCAGCCGAAGGTACAGAGGATGAACAGATTCGTGGATTATAAATCGCTTCGACTGAGTAACATGATTAGTAGGACTCCGTCCCTTAGGGAAGATGCTTAGATCAAAGCAGGTCAACTCCGGGTACGCATTCGATGATTTCTATGAAGCAACAGTACAGCCGCGACAAGGACACGCGGCAAGGTTGTCAGAGAAGTAGGTTCCCAAGCGTTGGCGCAAGCGGAACCGCAAGAGGTGAATAGATATCCAGAGGTGAAGAGCATTCACCACCTCATCATTCTTGAAGAACTAGGTACAATAACAGATCTCCACTTAGCATCTTCAGACAAGGTTGATCCCATTGAAATCGATCTCACTGAACACGAATTTTGCATAGATCTCACCACGTGGACTGCAACTGATCGTTAAAAAGTTAGTATCGAAGCACAAATATGTAAGACAGTTTACTTTATTATCATAACTGAATTATGCTGCATAAAATAAAGGAAAATCTTCTGCAATACATCACCAAAAACCTGTCTCCGACAACAAACCACGATCACTTGACAAACAAAAAAAAAAAATTCCCTTCTTTTGTGAACTTCCTTCATTTACAAAAATAAAGGAAAACAAAAAATAACACAAAACGATTACCCAAAATTTCTAGGAATCGTTGAAAAAATAAATATGTCTTGATTGTTGTCTTGTCTTGTCCATCCAACATCCATGATCTACCAAAAAAGATAATCGGATGGCTAACAGAAGAAAGTCGTTTCGGCCATAATCGTTCATGTGTCGGCTTTGAATGTTTTCCGTCCGTTTCTGACCATTCTTCCATCCAACGGTTAAGCTTCTCAAAACACTTATTTTCTTCGAAAGGATTATTAAAATTCATGTCTAATTGGCTTCGTAGAAAACCCATTTTATGGGTATTTTTATTATTAGACCGGTGGCCATAAGCCATCCCCCAAATCAGTGGCATTGTCTTGGTGGTTGGCTCTCTGGCTACTTAACAGATTCCATCGATAAAGTATTTATAAGTTGTTCATTTTATCGTATGGAGCTAGAACTTAGTGTCAAGCCTTGATAGCGGGTGTTAACAAGGAGCTAAGCAGTTATTTTGTGGCGGTTTCGAGAGGTTCATCCGAGATTATTGAAAAGGAAAACGTAGTTACGTCCATACGACTCATAAAGCACCCATAGTCCTGTTCTATGACGTAAGTGTGTGGAGGAATCGTTTGACGAGATTCTTTGTGATTCTAGGACGAATGGTATTTTAGAGAAGCAGACTCAACGACTGCGTTGGACACTGTTGCTCCAGTAAAACAAACTTGAGTCGCACATCTAAAATGGCTTTTTTTCACATAAGAACGACTGGACATTAACGTCCTGTTCAACAAGTCTTCAACATCACCCTTTTAGAGAAGTAGATGTTTAGGGAAGTAAGGCAGGACTTTGACTGCGGTGCCGTGTAGCTGGAAAGGGATCATAGATTGCCACTAATAATTGACAGCACCCAGTTGAGGAGTAAATTAAGTCGCATGTTGGCTTCGATTCCAGAGTAGAGTGCCATCAAGATTTCCTGTAAATCAAGTTCACTTGGTAGATGGCGGCATATATGATGTACCTGGTGTGGTCCATTCATTATCCGCTGACAAATATAGCTTATGACGTATGGGCCATGCAGACAATCGTTTGGAAATTGTATTTAGGTCGCTGAGATCAGTTAAGAGGTAGGTTCCAGTGAATTTGTGTCTAGGAAGGTAGGTATACCATGTTGGTCCATTGTGATACCCGTAGTCAGACTACTGCCACTGATAGACAACTCCAGTGATAGCGCCAATGGCAAATGGTGACTGGCACAGATTTGAAAACCGGATAAAAGCGTATTAACTTTGCTTTCACTGGGATTCGAATCGGAGATCGCTCTACCAGGGGCTGGCATTCACCACATTGCGCCGTCCACCTGTTCTAAGTGATGCCAGAGCTAGGCAGGGATAATTTGTGCAACGTTCTCTATCTCCTTCTGGTCCATGCAGCTTCTGCCTACATCAATCGTGGGGACCCCCAGTCGTCCTGTATGGTTTCTCAGTAGATAATGTCCTGCATTGAGCCCACCAATATTCGGTCTTTTTAGGGACAGCGACTCATTGGAGTGTTTTGAATCCAGATCAGCTTAGACCATCTTGAACGTTAAGCATGTGTACTCTAATTTGGACGACTGACACTCTGTTGATCAAGTGGATAGTCCAACCACTGTAATGCTTACGAATGTGGAATGGTTTGCCAAAACATGTGTAATCAGCGGCATGTGTAATAATCTCTAAGCATGTCCATGGTTAGCATGGAAATAAGGGTTTTAAATTCCCCAACTTCCAAGTCTTGTGTGTGTTTTTGTGTTTTTGACACCATCGTTAAGCTTACCACAAGCCTTTCATTACTTACCAATCAACATAGACTACTAGATGTGTACAAACGACAAGACGCATCCTTCGGCTAGGATAGGTAGACATATTGGTCCTCTGACGGCCTTCCAGTCCCGGTTCGCTTACACCAACGAGATGTGTGTTCCTTTCAAGTTAATTTTTTCTCATCACTAATCATAGTCCTTATTATCTCTCCCTTTTCGTTATCAAAATACATCTACCCTGTATTTGGAAAAAAGGGTATCAGTCTCAGCCACTAAGCGGCGAGACACACTTATAGACACACTTATAGATTCGTGCTTTACAGCTTTTCGTTATCCGCTTCAGTGAAACGCCTCTGAGACATCAGACAAGATGAGACTGTTGTGAGTCAGAAACACCATTTCCAGCGACTTTATGAGCTCCAGACTGTCTATGAAAATACAAATATCACGAGTTGGTACACTGTCAGAGTTACAGAAGCTTCGTAGAAGGGAATGGTCTCCTCTCAAAACTCTGTAGTCTCAAATGACTCCTTCAGAAGCTGTATGAATGACGAAGATGAGAGGAACGTCCTTCACTTGTCTTCCATGTACCCGACCGAGTCTGGGGTCGCTAAGCTTCTGTATTTAGTAGCAGGTTTCTGTAACAATCTCTGTGACTTTCGTAATGTGTAAAAAGTTAGCTACACTTTATAGGAAGGTCGAATTAATTAGACAAACTCTTTGTAAATTCACTTGGCTGAACGCGTGTTTCTCACATGAGGAAGGTAGCCTTCTTAATCTACAAATTCTTATCACAAAATACTGGATTAATAGTGGATTTGCGTAAAAAGAAAACACATTTTGAAGCTAACTCAAATTTGGTGTTGATCTTTTCGCACGAATTTCTTGTGAAACGATCCGCAACGCGAGCTCCTTCATTCATGGCTGCTGTTGGCTTTTACGCAGGATTCAATTGCGTGATGGTTATTTATGAAATCTGACGGTACCTGGTGGAAGCAGACTCCTTAGTAGTTAGCGGTAATTATCACGTTCAACTGCTGAAACTGCTTTTTCACAGGGTGTGTATACTAGCGTAGCATTTTTTACTGATGCCATCAGTCTCGGCATAAACCACTGAGGCTGACTTTCATTTATTTGATCTCGGTCACATAACTCCTACTTTTCGTCTAACAATTCTCAAGTTTCCTGCCTAAGATCAGAGGTTGAACCAAGAAACAAGACTCACTCAAGACCTAAACTCGTCTGATCCAAATGCCGCCTTTCTTTGCCGGGACAAAATCTCGGCGTGTGAGCGAACCTGAACTACGAGCTGCCTTTCAGTGTTCTGAGCTGCAAGCTCTGGCCAAAAGTTCCCTCATTTCGCACGTACACCGAACTACAGTCCGAATTAGAGTCAATACCAGGCGAAAGTAACAAGCTCGTCCAACACGCTCTTCATTGAAATCTTCGTTTTTTTTTTGTGTCACCTTCATCATTCACCCTTTCGATTGACGTCAATGATCAAACTCGTTTACAAGCTCATTTGATTAACTCATTACTCCCCACCCCGCCAGTTGCCCTCAGCCGGATGATTGAGCCATTCATCGCGCCATCCTGTCGTGGCTGTTTCTTCGTGATTCTTTGAAAAGAGTTCACGATTGTTGACACACTTCGTGCAGAGCCTATGTTTCACGAATTCGTGAACAATCTCAACCGCGGAGCATATCTCCCTCCCCCCGTCCATGGACCAGTAGTATGTAGCGAACTTTTGTTCTAATTCCTCTAGGGTCTTTCAACTTATTGTCTCAACAATTTGTTACGGTTTAATGGGAAGAACACACTCGCCAGCCGACGACCATGTGTTGGTTGGCTCGATTCGAGACGAGCGGAGATCTTCAGACTTACAGCAATTCATGGTTTCGGCGGTGCCGTGGATCGTGATAACCTTAATTATGTAATTGATGAGGTTGTTTTTTCTTTCTCAGTTGAGGGAATGCCATAAGCTCACATTGAAGGTCAGTGTTAAGCTGCTTATGCTGGTGTTGATGGTGTTTCCCATGACGCCGTTAAAGTGGATTTAATTTTGATGAGATGGCACGGCCCTCTCAGGTACCCTCTTCATAATTATTCATCCATTAGAATTCCATCATCGAACGATCGACGAATCGTCTGTTTTTCTGAGCTTCAGCAACTACAACCGGTTCGGCGGCTGCGAAAGATGTCATCACTTTGAGCTGGAAACTATTTTGCGGTGGAAAAGAATTTTCCTTCTTCCAATGGCCACCTAATGACTTTCTCTAATGGGCCTCGCCGAGAAGCAGTGATTTATCGCTAATGTCTGCCTTAAGTGAGCACCGCCTGGTTCTTAGTCATGCACAGCGGTTCCTGGTTGCTAAATCTTTCACCTGTCAATGGGACTTGAATGCAAAACGGATCGAAGTTCAAAGCACCACCACAAGGCCGACGGACAGGCAGTCGAACTCGGCATCGAACTCGAATATGGCAACTAAATCACCCGCAAACCAATTCGTGGCGGAGTCTATTAAAAATAAGTTGATTACATCACCAGATGTCCGCGGTACCGATGGACCTGCTCCACCAGAACTGGCCGATGCATAGCAAAGCCGTTCCGTTGACAATGGCTCAGGTTTTCACACAAAACACACTTTTAAGTCGCAATCAATGTCACACTAATCAACTTCATTGTTCTCCTCACAAGTCAAAGCGACGACAATACCAGAAACTGAACCAGTTTTCCGACGTGTCCATTGTTTTGATTTCCCTTCTAAAATAAGCGACGAGATATGAGTAAGAAAACATTTTCAAGAGTGGTTTCGAGTCTAGCGCCAGTACCACTTTGCGAAGGTCACGATTCCGTCACGGAGTCCAAACACACACACACGCACACCAGCAGCCAGTATGCCGCAATCCATCATTTGAACACAGCCACTCGATTGAAGTATGCAGACACACCCTAGTATGAACGAACGAAAAAAAAAAATCCCACCTCGGTACCCACGGTGATCGCCAAGAAGTAGCCCACGGGTAGTGCTGAATGCCTCCCCCCCATGTCCCTCGCGGGCTACTCTTAATTTCGGAGGCAGAAATCGAAAATACAAGTATACCGGTTGTCGCTGCCAAACGTGGACCCTGTCCAACTGATCCGACTGAGATGAGGTTTTTTCGGGATCGCGTCTTGAGTTTCCCCCGCTGCGTGCGCCACATGAAACGGCGCGCCGCCAACTGCACCTGTGTGCAGAGAGGAAAGTTGTCTGCTCAAATTCCGATGACCCATATGCCGCGGAGGCAGAATTTACGATTCGAAAGTTTGAAGTCTTTTTCGGTTCTGACTGCTGAGCGTGAGGATGCTGAATGGCTGGACGGCTGGATTGTCGTCTTTCCGGTTGGCGGCGTGAATGTCAATTAACCTGTGCGACACCTTGGCAAAGTTGTAATGCGAATAATAACAATTTTGGTGCGGACACGATGGCAATTAAGCTCGGTCGTGGCGGGCGGTCGTTAACTGGCCCACCGGGCAGGAGGCATCCGGACAAGACAACCCGACTTGGGAGATCATTAATAATTTTTTGGTTAGCTTTTTTTTGCGAGCGAACATGAACAACTTTGAAGTGCCTGACCTTCGAGTTAGCTGCGATGCGCAGCCTTCATTCAATTTGCCAATAAATGCTCGGCGATGTGATCGCATCTGATCGCTAGCTGGCGTCTTGTTTACATGCGAGCATCTCTGCGGTTGACGGAGTGAATGTGTTGATTTCATTTTTGACACCATTAGCCAGATGGTGTTTGGGGTCTCTCTCTCTCGTAAACTTGAACTCGACAGAATTCTTGAGGCGGTCGAGCGAAGAAAATGTAGTACGTTGTTAAGCATTTGTGTCAATCTTAATGACGGTTACCTTGCGTTCAACTGCAGGTGAACGGGGTTATATGCTTCGAATTGGCTGGAGAGTATTTGAGAAAAATGCAAAATATTGCATTAAGTTATTGCAGTTGGATTAGAATCAATCCGAGCCTGGTTTGGGTTAGATTTGTGACTAGTGGCTGACTGCAGGAAGTTGTCGCACTTGGGATACCACGCGGATTGGATATCTCTTGCAGTCGCTTGGTTTATTTGTTTTAACTGCCTGAATCTCATGTAAATCAGTTGGAGGCATCAGAAGTAGGCATCTGAAAATGTGATCCTACGAGCAGAGAGACCACTGCACGAGCAGAGGGAGTGGTGCATTGCCTCCTACAAGCGAGGTGGTATATTTATCCACCTAACTTCTGAATAAGTCATTATGTGGACACTCATCTTAGTTGTGTCTACGCCAATTGCACAGTCCCCTGTTTTGACAACGATGGGTGTGAGGGAGACATGGCCTCTAGATGGACAAAGTGAGTGTTTAAGGTTAAGTGTCAGCCGAAATTGCTTGTTACTCGTAATGAGGCACATGGCTCCTTTCAACAATGTGCGATCGGTCTTTCTGACTGCGTTTATCTTTCGAAGATAGTTAGCTGCAACAACGTAGGTTCCTACTCGGTGACAAACAAGAGGTCGTAGCAGGCCTAGCAAGTTCATCGACTTCACAATCGTCTACTATGTCTCGGCACTCGCAAGAGGTGGTCATTGAAATGTTCTGCCGTCTCATCAAGAGTCAGCCGACGATTGAGTTTAGTCTTTTGAACGGAAAAGTTCCATTGTCCAGGGGCTTAATCGCAGCGTTTTTTTGCCAGTCCGTCTGTATGAAGCCGAAAGTTGAACGTTAAGCAAAACAGCCGAACAGCAGAACAGCTTCGAAAGAAAAATTCTACGTCTGATACATATATGGTCCCGTCTCCGAAGAAGATGAATGGAGGAGAATACACGACCGCGAACTCTACGAGCTGTACAAAGATGTGGATGTAGTCCAGAAAAAATCCGACGACTACACTGGTTCGGCCACATAGCGAGCGTATAGACAACAATGCTCCAGAAAAGAGGGTCTTCGAATCCGAGCCTCCTGCTTCGAGAAGGAGAGGAAGATCGAATATCGACGTAACACAGTCTGGTCTGGGTGACTGGGAAGCAACTTGCCAAGGATCGTCGTCGATGGAAGGCAGCTACTGCTCAGGCTCAGACCCTACATGAGTCGTCGGCCTGAGGAGTAAGAAAGTTAATCCCAGCGTGACTGAACAGATAATTGTATCACTCTTTGATGTCACATGTTCTTAAGCCAATCGGAAACTTTCCGTTCAACTGGACTTGGGAGGCTGCATATTCACACGCTAGTCAAATTAGTCAGTCTGTTATACCAGTTGGATCATGGTTTATGGCCCAGTTGTACCTTATAAAGGAATGGTTAAGCAAAATGAATGACATCGTTGTATAGTGCGCACTGATTATCGAAAAAGAATTCTTTAGGTGTGCTTGTCAACGGCCATATATTCGTCTTATTACCTCATTCCGTGTCAATTTTTAACACTGATTGGTTAGTCAGACAGACAGACAGATTTGTTCTTGTTCTTCTTTACGCTACAGTCCAGGGGGGACCTGGGGCGTTAAGTAAGAAGCCTCTTCAGCAAGCACGATCTCAGTCTAGTTTGCAGCTGCTCACACCAAGTTCCTTCTGCACTTGTGTACAGAGATGTCCTTAAACACGGGATACTTCTGCTGCGATCTCCCACAGGCTAGAAATCGAAGACTCTTCGGTTCAGAGTGCAAGTAATCCATGACCTCTCCATTTGATCCGTAGGCGCAGTAGACGCTGTAGCAGCCTAGATGTACATATGTCACCGTATAGTGAGCTCAGTTCGTGGTTCTCCTCCACAAGCCATCAAAATAAACAGGCACTCTTCCCTTGAAGAAACCAGACGTTCTTCATCCGCAATGGAGATCAAGGCTATTGATCAGTCTTAGTTCTTACCGGGCACACATGCTATGCGTTTGAAGCTATCCCACAGCGACTTTTGAAGAAGCTGCTAAGATGAAGATCTGCATCTGCTCTGCGACTGTCCAGCCCTAGCGAAGAAAAGGAAGGAGTTGCTGGGTAAACACTTCTTCGTAGAGCTAAGTGATGGTGAACTGAAAAACCTCCGACGATTCATTTGAGAACCCTGGTGGTTTTAGAACTATTGTAGGTCTCACCCCAAAACAAGGGCTTAATGGAGTCGACAAGTTGGTCTAAGTGAGCCACGGCCTTAAGGGCCGACAGGGCACCCTATCACCTACCTATTCGCTATGGAAGTTGTCCAAGACTCTGCGCCATCGAAGGTGACTGGTTGGTTTGTATGAAGTAGTCTAGAGAGCCCAAAGAAACAGCGGTTGACAAGTGTTATTCTGCGTTTAATCTCAGGTCTGACGTCGTTAGAAGGTGTGCATTGCAACGTTTTGTCCTGGACGTCGATGTTGTGTGTCCCTTCGTGAAGACGTTTCCCCTCGTTTACGTCGGAACCCTTTTGCAGTTTCAATACCAGCAATCATCTCATCGACAAGAGACGTCAAATTCTTCAGGAAGCATCAAATCGTACTTTTCAGTGTGACTTACGAAGCACCTGTCAAATAAAAACAGCGATTCCCATGCAAACTCATAAAAATCTACTTTCGAAACGCAAACCAGAGCAAACCACCAGCACATCATTGCGCGTCGTTCTCTAGGCCTGACCCGATTTCAAACCGACGCCCATACTCAACTCTGAGTGTTAAAATACAATTATGACTTAATTAAGCCTTTAATCACCGTCTAAATGATCGAAGTGAATTAGGTCGTCTTCATTAAATTGCAAAAAAAAAACTGAAACCATTTAAAATTGATAAAAATGAGAGAATTTCTCTCTAAAATCTCACACGGACCACCATCCGCACCATAATTCATCTCGAAATGGTTCATTCTACCGCTTGATACATTTCATTTCGCAGAACACCGGATCCGGATCAAGCTAAACGCGCAAACTCGTTCACATTCAGGCAAATTGGATCAAACCACTTTTGTTGCACGCAAACCACATCAAAATTCCTTTAATTCAATTTCGCGCGTACTGGTTCAAGAACAGCAATTGCATGGAAACAAAAAAGAACAACTGAAATTCAGCAAAAGTGGTTAACTGACAGCTGCTGTCGCTTTCCTTTCTGACCTGTTAGCGTGGAGAATTTTCTCAGCGAGTGCCAGAGCGGCAGAGCGCCACCACCACCACAGCACTGTCACTTGATGTGACATAAAATGAACAAGCAACACCTGACACGGGAGACCTTGCAAGGTTCTGAAGACCTGTTTAAGGGGAGCTTTAATTCCTTCTGTTTTTGTTTATTCTTAGAACAACGCTGACCTTTGACGTATTCCATTGTTGGCACATTTTTTTTTTATCTTATTTCTGACCTTTCAAAATGTTGTTATTTTTTGTGGTTTTTTTTGCAACTTCAACAATCCAGTTTTCATTTTCGAAGAGAAACTAATAAATAAAAATGCCAATGCCAAGGCGGTGCGGCGGCGGCAGAGACAAAGACACATTTGTGGTAACTTTCGAAATGTCAATGATGAGATGCGGTCTGTTGCCGGGGTCTTGATCGCCGATTCCCAGTGATTCACTGTCGCGTCTGGTTTCGGGCCTTTTTTTTTTTTTGTTTTTTATTCACATGTCATGAAGTTGATGTACAACTGCCAAAGAAGGTGAGGAAGTTGTTGTCCATGGTGAATGTTGCTTTCAAGAAAACAAAAAAAAAAAACGACGCCAACACAAATGGTTTTCTCCCACGAATTAAGTGTTTTTTGACATGATGATGGGTACTAAATATGCTTTTTTTTGACGTTTAACTGTGTTTTTTTCTTTCGCTCGGCTATTGTCTGAAAAGACGATAAAGACGAACCGGGAAAGTAATAAAATAGGTAATAAGTGAGTTTCTTTTCCTTTTCATCAATTTGCAAAAACAAAGCGGGGAAAATGTCAAAAATCAGAAGCGGATACCTTTGACAGTGGACCACAATTGAAAAGGAAGAGTGAAACATTTACCATGACAATGGCACCGTCTTCTTATTCATTTTTTTTTAGCAAAAATCGAGAAGAAACCCATAAAAATGTGAAAGGCACGCGGTGGGACAATGCCTTAAGGTCGGCGGTTGTTTCAGCTGTCAATATTGCGATGCAAGCAATTTATTTGACAGCTGTGTCAGTATAATCTGGTTACATATGGCGGCGGAAACCTTGAAAAAAAAATCACAGAATATTGGCGAATATTTTAGCGACTCACTCACTCACTGGATAACCGTATCGAATTCAAATTGACATTTCTTCGCCGGACGTGTGCTTGATTCACGATGATTCAGTGCAGCTGGGCCAGTGATTCTCTGCGATGAATAAATCAACGGTTTCTTGTCATGTACATAATTTACAGAGTTGCGGTGCTTGAGGAACTGTCAAACTGAATTTTGTCCGACATTAGAAAGTATTTTAAATTTCACCAAGCGTCCACCAGCTGAATTCACGGCAGTTTTTCGCTAATGCGGCGATTGAAATTCGTTCAGCCTCTTTTTTTTTTTTTGGGTTCAATGAGCCACGACCTTGGACTTGTGCTCACACCAAAGGCGATGGTCTTGATGGATGCTTTATGACAGATGTTAGGCAGCAAATTAATTCACTGCTTGAATAATAAAACAAAAAGTTATGACTTATCTTTACGAGTTCATCGCACCATTTTATTGATTTAAGGTCTGCGAAATTTCGACATCAATTGGTGAGACTTTTGATTGAATTTATTGAATTTCAGAGCCGAGAAATATTAATTGCCAGCATTTAAGACACAAATTTGACGTAAGGTCTCGACTCATTAACCAAAACCATGTTTTTTTTTCATTTCAGATTAACCAAGACAGGATTTTGAGACTTGTAAGTGAAACCAAGAGAAAACACATAGATTTGTGTCAGAAACTATTACTGCATCGCTAGAATTTCGAAATGGAACCTCTTTAAAGCTGGTTTGAAGCTCCTTCCCTGTTTTTGTTTAATTTACTTCGGCATCTCTTAACTCTTAAGGCGGATTCGCTATGAAATGACTGACCGATCCTATTTATTGGCCCACAGCTACTAGTGATTTATGGTGGGATGAATTGTTGCGCTTCCCGGAGTTTGTGTCTGCGAAACATCGAGTCGAGGATGTACAAAGGAAGTGTCTGCTACTTGGGAAGAGAGTAGACAGCAGTCAGAAAGGACCGCCGACAGCGTATCAGAGGGAATAACGACGACTGTGTCAAATATATGTAGTTGCTGCTGCATATGCATTTTATCTCTTTCTCATTTGCAGAAGTCATTAGTGAATACGCCTAGTCTCCTGGTGTGACTGTACTAACGTCAACCACGTAACTGATGTTTGCTCTTTTTAGTGGAAGCAGCTGTTTAGAGCGATCAGGCTTCACAGTCTGCGCCCGGCGATCTTGGAGGATTGGCCGGCACGTAGTATCTCGACTCCATTTTGTGTTAGTTAGTAGATACGGTCGATGTTCTACGTATCAGTTTGCTGGTCGTCTATTGAAATCAGGTCAACGAAGGGAGGGAACAGAGTTGTGGCATGACTGGTCGCCCCCAAGTGTGAAGCTCTATCCTGGTCACAGCCTGTAATGTGTCTGTGGTCTGACATCCAGCACAGGCATATGTTGAGGTGCTCAGTTATATTTTCTAGAGATGAATGACAGTTTCATACAAGAGCGAAGTCCGTGAGACGTGCTGGCAGTCATAAGTCCTTCAAGTGAGTCAAACAACTTAATCAATCAAGCGAGTATATAGATCATGTATTCTATGTGACCACATTAAAAAAACTTTGATCAATTTCGGTTTTCTTATAATAATGCTAAACTTCGTTAAGTTTCGTTAAATTTTGTTAAGTTTCTTTAAGTTTCCTTAATTTTCGTTGAGTTTCGTTCACTTTTGGTTACTTAATTGGGAGCGAAATAAATGCCCTCTACCGACGTACATTGCAGTTGTTATTCCCAGAAACAATTCTGGGCACTATAGCATTTGACGAAGTAACTTTTCAGGCAACATAAGCTTCAGTTTGCTTATGTTTTTTACGTTTTTTTATGTTGACCCTAAAGATTGAAGATGATTTCCGAGGGTGCTGAGGGGATAGCTCTAAGCCCACCGCCAATATACGGACAATCCTGCTCTTCATCTTCTCTGAGAACATTGTAATCACTGGTTTATCCACCAATCAACCGCCGCTTATAAGAGGTAGTGCAAAAGCAACGTGCACCTAGTGAGTTATGTGTGATAAGAGATGCCATTTTTATGTATGAATAATGAAAAGTGCCCAAACTGCCAAAATGTCTATCAAGCTGCCTCGATGGTGATTTAACATGCATTCCATTCTATTCTTGGTCACATTTCCAATTCAACAGGGCTTGATGACACGCAACGGTATCTTTGTTATGGTCTCAGATTGATGGCGACACCTCCTCAAGCCTAGAGCGACTAGATTGAATCTACAAATGGAGAGAGAAAATCATTCCACATCCGGATTATTTAATTCACGACCTATATATCAAACACTGCGCATGACGCCCTAACTGTCATTCCGTTCACATTCCGCAGCAACAATAGTCCGCCTGTGGCCGCAGCACCAAAGTACCAATTCAAAATGTTTCTAAACCACTCCTAGTTCATGCTACCAAGCAATTTCGGATTTTTCCTGCGGCTCAACAGAACTTCGAAAGACTGTCTTTCCCGCATCCGAAAGACACCGACACAACACAAAGAATCTTCTGCCCATTCACCTGTATGGCGCGGCGCTGTGTATGTGCATGCGAAACAAGCCAGCAGAGCACACAACAATCCGTTGGCTTAATTTATGCCAAAAGAAAACCGAAACAAAAATAATCTTTTGGCCGCGAACTACGTGGTAGTTGTTGGTACCGATGCCGATGCCACAAGGCGAAATCTGAACTTTCAGTCGAACAAGTTGTTCGACATCTCCATATCGTCGGCGTTGTCGCTGTCGCTGTCTGCTGACTCGTCGCTGGTCGCACCACCGGTCGCTGATTGGTTTGGCGACTCAGAATGAGGAATATCTTTTTGTGGCTCACCGTTTGTGCGCATCTTTTCGATGCTCGTGCAGTGAAAGTTGTATCTCTTCGACAAGTGGTTTGCCATCTAACACCAACTCGTCGAATGGTTGTGTGTTTGTCTGTCTTTTTTTCTTTTTTGTTATTTTTTATCAATTAGCCGATCTTAAGAGTTTTCGTTTTGCCAGAGGTGCCGTTTGCGTGCGAGCGGGGCTCTGCCGGTTGGCGGAGATAAGCATTATTAAGCCTTCGATGGGTTTTTTTGGTTTTGTTTTGCAAAACTTATTGTCAATTTGCATGTAGCTCGAGTAATGATATGTGTGCGTCGAGCCAGAAGGCAGGCCGACACCGATGAGGCCAACAAACCCACAAAGTTTCGCACTGCGCAGCCGAGTGGGTTAGGCTTTCGATTTTCGATACATCTGCTGAGCTTTCCGGCGCGGCGGGGGGAGCTCACACTTCGGACGCAGGACTACACGGCGTGGTCGGGCGCTAGCTTGCAACGTTCCAACGCTCATGTGCTAAATAGTGAGAGGCGGCTGATTTGAGGCTGAAAATATTTGTTTCACGTTTGCGTGGAATTTGTTTGTTGACATTAAACCTGTGCACCGCTAACGGTCGTGAAGTAGGTAGCGGGCCTTTCGAGGTTGACGTCTCAGTGACACATTCGATTGGGATTCGGTTTTCGCAAAAATAAACCACGTCTACTGTGGCATGTTTTGCTTTCTAATGGTAAACGAGTGTGTGCGTGTGTTTGCTGAAGAAATCAACGCACGACACCACACACGCAGGAGACTGAACAGGAGAAAAGTGAAATTTTAATTTTTGTGTATCATTGCTAATGGATTGGATATTATGGATTTGTTGGCACTTTGAAATCGATCGGAATCTGTAGGTGGTTAGCACTGTTAGCATCGGCGATTGAGAGAGTTCAGGTGGGTTGATTTTTGAGAAAATCAACCTGTTGCACAGAGTGTTCAGAGAGAGAGAGCTGGAGATCAATGGAACTGAGAACTCGTCTTCATCGATTCGGGTGAAGGTTGATCGAAAGAAATGGAATGTGACTGGCTTCAGGTTCGACTGTTTGCGCAGAAGAAGCAGCTAAGCTAATAAATAATTTGCAGGTTGTTGATAATTGTCGCTCGACAGAGGGTGCTATGGCAAATATTTCAAATTCTTGACAGTCCTATAATCGTTTTGCAATTATCACGGTAAGACCAGCCAAATTCTTGACAGTCCTATAATCGTTTTGCAATTATCACGGTAAGACCAGCCATGTAGGCCTGAAAAAAGCACACTGAATGGAAAAGCGGATCGAAATGTGAAAGCATATCGGAATTTGGTAGTCTCACGTGGTTAAGCCTTTGAATCTTGTTCGATGTGTCAGAGGACTCGATTGCAGTGCAACATGGAGTCACATAAAGGGACAATCTGCCACCAAGGCGCACCAATGTTTGAGTGCGCCTGAGGAACATGAAACAAGTGGAAATGGTTGATAACATCGGGCTCCTATCAATTACTGTCAACAGACAAGGCGAGGTGGGTGCGAAATATCGTACATACAAAAATCTGATCTCATTTGTTCGCCTATTTCACTTTCACAAGTTGCCAAATAGGTTTGTGAAACAACTGCAAATTATTTATAGAGTATTGAGCCCTAGGCGCCTGCCTGTCCAGATATCGTGTGCAGAAGTGACGAGGTCGCTAGATTGGCTTCATTACCCAGGAGGTATCTTGAAGTAAGAGTGGAACATGTGTGGGGGGATTGCTGTCATCCGCCCCGCTTGGGGTCACTATTGGATGTTTAGGACTCGACTTTGATTTCAGAAGAAAACTTAGGCAGCAAGTTCATGCTCTACACATTAATCGTAAGATCTCTTTCATTACGTATGTAAAATACGATAACAATTATAAGGGTAGTGCTATAGTCCGAGGTGGATCGGGTCTAGCTTACACAGAAAGAATACCTGTTGTTCTGTCAAGAGTTTAGGGGACAATAGGGCCAAGAACTATATGGAAAATAACAGGCTTAGCTGACGCAGTCAAAGAGTGGAATCACAGAATAGAGGAATGCTACATTCGTGATCCTTCCCTTCATTATGTGGCAACTTGTGGTCAGAAGTGGTTAAACTATCATCATTAGAAACTTTTTCTCACACTCGATGAATGAACAAGGAGCGCAATCTACTATTTGTTTCTATAAGTCATCAACTGAATCTTGATCCATTGACAAGACATTCGAAATGTGTGCAAGCCTTATTGAAATTCTTTGTTGCTGATAAGGTTATTGGGTAGCATGAAAATCAATGTTTGTGTGTAAAGTGACAGGTCGAACCTCAAAACAAATCTGTCCTCATCTCGATGCAAAAAGATCAAGTATCACGATCTGATCTCTTTAAATAGACCGGGCACTGTTTATTAGGCCTTCACGCAATAAGACTAAGCCTATTCTACAACGACTTCTGTAGAAGCTGCCCAGACGAGGATGAGGAAGAAAGTGTCCAGCACCTTCTCTGCATATGTCCTGCGCTTGCTTTAATTAGAAACGCCACTATAGGCTCCTACTTCTATGATGGTCTAAACGACTGCAGTAAAATACAGGGCAACGCACTAGTAAAATTTGTTGACAAAACTGGCTGGCTGCCATAATCACGGCAACATTTCTCTCTTAATTAAAACACACACGTTGCGGTACAATAGGCCTATTTTGGCTTAAGTGCATTAATGCCACTACCTACCTACATACTTACTCCCGAGCACGCAAGTCATATCTTTGCTTAGACGTGCTTAGAAGTATATGATTTTTATCACAGCCTGCAAAACAAGCTGTGATCTTACACTTGAAAGGGAATACATCTGTGTCGACAGGGGTATAACTTCACGCTGAATGTCAGCTTGCAGTGGTGGACTATGCCATAAGGAATTCCAATTTCGCAGCACCATCTCTGCCAATTTGTCACTCAGTCACTCAGAACGAGATCTTATCGAGGAAAATGGAAAACTAAAAAATCATCCATTATTCTTATCCGATGCGAGTAATAAAATGGTGAATGAATAAGTATCCGTGTTTGAAAACACCTCGAGTTTGACAATATCATCATCTAGTGCCATCTGTCAAACGGCACTGTACACAATTTTCAGACTTCTCGATTTCTCAAGATCGTGCAACTGACCCCAAGAAGTGAAGAAGTTTTCAGTTTTGTCAGATGACAAAGAAAGTCGCAGTCATGTACAGGCATACAATTAGAGCGAGGGTTTGTGGCGGCAGGGAAGTGTTCGCAGTTGATGGAGTTCCGCAGGGATGACCGTGAGTGGACCAGGCTACGATTTTGTCGCGCCATGCGAAGATGAACTTAGAACTTGAAACATGTGCAAATCGGTGGTGGAGAGTCAGTGCGTAGTGCGCACTGTATTTTCTTAATTACTGTCCCAGTGGGGGTATCAGCCTGAGCGACACCTGCCATAGTTGAAGGTCGGAGGCACTCTTTAAATCCCCAAGCTGGCTCAAGCTGCCTTGCGTCCCGGATAACTCGATTCTGTACCGCAGATTTGGTCATCCTCTTCTCGAATTTTCTTCTCAATTTTAGCGGTCAGTTTTTATTTGGCAGCCAGTTCTATTCGGGCCATTTGCAAACACTCCTCGGTTGAAGGTGCGACTAGGAGTACAAAAGCAGAGACTAGCGGGCCAACCGTATTGGACGTAAATTCCTTCAACGGAAGGATAGTGACCAATAAGTCACTTTGCTTAGTTTCGTTAAATTTCGTTCATTTTTGCTTACTTGTGTGGGAGATGAGTCACTCATCTGTGTTTCTATATCTTTTCATCATCAAAAAGTCGATAGGTCAGTTTACAGATCTCGATTTTTAACATTTGTGCCCATGTTTGGATCCCACGTCTATTCTCATGGCCATAACTCCACCAAGCTATTGTTTATTTATTTTAAAGAAATGCAAAGAATGAAACGAGAGACTTGTCAAAAATGTTCCCAGAACTATTAAACGCCAAGCGACTTCGTTCAGACCTCCTCTGAAAACTGCATCGATGTCATAACGCCTAGCCCGTGCGTAGCCACTGCGTAGTGCGCAGCCTTTCTCTTGAGGTACGCACAATCGTTTATAAAAGCACACACATCCGCCGATACGTTTGATTTCGAAATTTCGTACCGCTAAAAGAAATTTTCATCTACGCGACGTTTTATAATCTAAAATCAATTACAGATTACACAAACCGGTGGTGCGATTTTTTTTTGCTCTTTGTGTGTCGCACGGCATATTTTTTTTTCTCTCCAATTTCAATTTTTATTAATTTTCCATTTCATGATCATTACGCGCTTATGTCCACACATTGACAATCGAAAGAAAGGCGAATGAGATGGAAAAAAAAGCATCAAACCTTACCGATCCGTCATTAGCTGAACTCGCTCCGCGCCGGCCTGTTTCTCTTTAGAAAGCGATCTTAATTATGTGACGTTTTTGGTCGGAGGAGAGAGACAGACTCTCACGCGCTAAGGACGGGCTGTCCCAGGAGCGGCCAGTTGGCGACATTAGCAGGTGCCTGTGCGCAATGGGATGCAATTAATTGATCTCGATGACGGCGTAATGACCGCGCCGTCAATACGGCCGATTGGACACTTTTACTCGACGAATTTCGCCTTGGCGTTGTGATTTTTTTTTTCTCACCGACAGCGAAATTCCGTAAGATCCCAGCGGTAAATAGGCGGACATTGACAGTGGTGCTGTTGGTGGTGGTGTATAACCCAATTTGGCACGACAGCGTCTATCTGAACGGGTTCAACGCTCCACCAGCAAGCGGGTGCAAAAAATGGTAATTTTGAAATCATTGCCCGGCGCGTTGCTAATCACTCAAGGTGTCAGCGGAGACTTGTATTCGTTCCACAGCCTAAACGCCTGCCGGCTCAGTGAGTCCAATGCACTGTGGGTTGGATGCCGAAAAGTGTGCAGAGTTTTAGATCTGCCTTCGCCGCCACCGCCGGAGGTGTGATGACGGAGCGAACTGTGTGACTTCAGAAGCGATTAAGAACAGCCAACAGCAGGTAACCTGCAGTCGCACGTTTTGTGTTTGCATTCTCCTCCATCACTTCGACGGAAAGAGTTTCACGGCGCGGCATGTGTTGCACCGAACGCTGGACACGGCTGCACTGGAAGTGGATCAACTTTTACTCCGCTCCATCTATCCGTCTATCCATCTATAGTGTGTCTTCCTCCTTTGGTTGCGTTCTGCAACTCCTAACGATGCTGTTATGGTGCTTCGCAGCCACAGCCAGAGCTGGTGGTGATGATGGAAACAATTTCCTGAACTTCAGTTTATAGATGGGACGAGTGCTTGCGCAAGGAGCAGCTCGGCTAGCAGTCGTTTCA
Source organism: Eristalis pertinax (assembly GCA_907269125.1). NCBI lineage: Eukaryota > Metazoa > Arthropoda > Insecta > Diptera > Syrphidae > Eristalis > Eristalis pertinax. Next base: position 23,702,927 of record OU026149.1, read on the forward strand.
GGCACGCATTACACACACGGAATTGCGATTTCGTGAAGAAAATCAGCGATGAGCTCGAATTGGATTGCACAGTCTTCTGCGGGTTTGGCTCGATTTTGCCCACTGCCGCGGATGATGACTAAGAACGTGTGTCGTAATGAGGAAGATAAAGTTTGATAATGAGGAAGTTGTACACGCTAAAGTGGGGCTCTTATGTGTTAGAAAACAGTAAACATCGGAGTCTGATATGATAAAGTGGGCGTTACGTGGTGGTGCGTTGGAAGTCGAATAAAATATAATGAAATGGCGTGAATGAGGTGGCACTTGAGGTGATCGGGAAGACATGAGTGGTGTTACGGTACTGATAGATGAGTGATGAGACCGTTAATCGTGACAGAATCAGATTTTCTGTAATGACACGTCAAAGAATTCTGGTTTGTGGTTTGATTTTTGTTTGTCTTCCAATTAGTCGATGTTCGCGACCCATGGTAGCGCAGTGGGTAGATTTTATGCATGTCCAGACTTTCATTTCATGGCATTCTGCCACTAGAGTCAGGGACAATGACCTAGATGTGGAGGTGAGATAAAACAAGTATTTTAAGCATCGCCTTTGTAGGCCTCTCCATTCGTGTGAAAATGATAAAAAGCTGGTACAGGAAAGGCCAACTAGGGTCTCCATGCGATTTGCAGATTCATTGTACGAGCACCCAGCCATCGTTGAGAATTAATAAGTGATCTAATGCGGGTGTCTTATAGCCACATGCTTCAAGAAATAAAGTTCAATTTGGTTGCCGTTACGAAGCGGGTACTTGCGTGGAATTTAACGCTGAAGATCATGGTTCGACTCCACCATCGCCACCTTTTATTGTCACGCCACGTCTTTCCTCAAGACGCGAACATTGGTCGGAGAGTATAATTCTTCAGGAGTCAGGAGAATGGTCAGAGACATTGATTTGATTTGATTCAGTTTAACTGCCAAGGAAGGTTTATCAAACTTCGCCGATGACGGCAGTCGTTAAAGTGTAGGTCCCTTCCCTTGAAGTCTGGTAGCTGTTGGTACAATGGCTATACCTATTCCCACTGCTGTAGCGACGATCAATAGCTCCTAGTAGCCATCACATCACTTAGTATACAGCTGGACTAGTTGTGGGAATCTTTAGCAATCTCATATGTGCACATACCGCTCAGTTCCATAAAAAGAAAACTAGAAGACGTAGCTTTGGATAGAGCCAGAACTAGTTGGCTCCACGACCTTAGCTGAGCAAGAAAAGATCAACACCATTGATTGGCTTCAGTCGCAATGATGTACGCACGCTAATAGGAGTCCTTACCGGACACTGTGCCATAGGTACACATGCGGCTTTTGCTGAAGCTGCAGATATGAAGAAGAATATATCCTACATCTGGTGAGGTACAATAGATCTTTATGGTCAAGGATCACTAGTATTTTGCTATAACACACCTCAAGTTCTTTAATTCAACATCTGCTCTGCGAATGTCCAGCCCTAGCAACTAAAAGAAGATGTCTTTTCTAAGAAAGCACTTCTTCATAGAACTGAATGACTTAGGTTAGGTTAGGTACTACCACAGTTGTCGAGTGATAATGCCGTCAATTTGATCCCAACGGCAAATGGTGACTGGGCCAGATTTGAAAACTGGATAAAGCGTATTAACTTAGCTTTCACTGGGATTCGAACCGGGGACGCCTCTAACCAAGGGCAGGCACTCAACCACCTGTGCCATCCAGCTATTTAACTGGAGGACATAAGCGATGCTGAACTGAAAACCTTCCAAGATTCATATACGGATCTGTCTGGCTTTAGGACTACAGTAGGTCTTCAAAGGCACAACTGTCCCAACACACTGGTCTAAGTGAGCCACGGCCACAAAGTCGTTAGGCCACACAATTGCCTACACTAGCACTTGATGAACTATTTGAGGATATAGGATGCAGACGTCAGATATGTGGGTAATTGATCAACTCCCAGAAGTGACTGTTATTCACTAACATGCCACTTCTCCGTCATCCTTCAAATTCAATGAAATATTATAAACTTAACGAACTATGATTTCATTTTACGGTTGAACTCTCATTTGATTTTTAATTTGGCCAAATCCTGGGAACGAATTGGATGACCCTATATCTCAGGAACTCGATATAAAAATGGCTATATTTTAAAGCACCTCAACTCACCTCAGGGTGGTGCTTTAAGTGACACTTAACTTAACACACATGGCGACAGAGCAGTGCGAAAATATGTTTTTTAAGTCTCATGTTACACCAAAATCTAACTCCAAGCAATCGCATGATTGATGAGGTTTTCTGACGCACTTCTACACAAACCAACCGATGATGAATTCAGTCTCGAAGATTTTATAATTTTTCCGATTACCATTGGAAACAGTTTCATCATCGCGCATTTAAAATGAACTGTCAAACAGTGACAGTTATTAAGGGGAAATAAATTCAACTTAACGACTAGCGTTTTGTTTTGCAAATTCTCCTATTTTCTCGCCGCACGTTTTCTCTGCCTTCGCCCATTGATGGAGAAAATAAAACGAAAGTTCGTATATTTTCTGCAAGTCCTATGCACACGAGCTGCGATCGATCGACGTGCGAACTGCGAAAATCTGTAATTTTGACATTTCGTTCGCGTGAACTTTTCGTTTCACAGAGATCATGGCTCAGGTGTACAGCACTTGAACAGAAGGCATAAAGTAAATGTATTCCAGCTGACAAATGAGTGTATTCTACTTTCAAATGTGTGACAGAAAGGGGAGACACTTCCGCAGCGGATAAAGGCCATCCACCAAAGACACCCGATACTTCCTAGGATCGCCTGCTGTGTGTGATCTTCTTTAAATAGGCCAATGCATAATCTATTTGGGTGAATCGACTGTAATTAACTGATTTATTTGACAGTGTCAGTGGAATGGGTCAAAATGTAACGGTTAACTTCTAGATTAGGCCGATTGGGTCAGATGCCGTTGACTATGGGCACGTAAAATGCTTCATAATCCATGGCAAACCATTAAGTGTGACAGCAATGCCACCGCTGACACAAATGTCATTCTGACATTTAATAATTTTAGAATATCCAAGACGGGAAACGAGCCACAATCAATTTCTGCCAGTAAAATAGACCACAAGTCAGACTAGGCCTATTGCCGTGAAATGCGCGCATACCAAAGTTGAATTAATTATTCATGAGAAGGCACACCAGCCAAAATTAAACGCTGAAGCAAGCCCACAATGCCAGAGCGAAGCGATCATTACAGTCAGCCGCGTTCTCTATTAAACGACGTACTGGTACATATGTGCGTACGTGCCTGAGTCGCCAAGTTTCGGCGAAGGCCTTGCTTGGCGCAGGAATTCATTTTCGAAATACTTGTACGTTCCATTCGAATTAGCCAAACCAACAGATGTCAACCGAATAGAGACATTCGCGGTTTCTGTGTGTTTTGTTTTCTTCTTTTTTCGTCTTTTGTCTTTATTTCTGCGTGAATATGTGGATATGATGCAATTTGGCATTATTGCCTTGTTTTTTTTGTTTTTTTTGTGTGGTGTTTGCAATCTAACACGAATTTGGTTAAAAATGCACACAGCGGTGTTCACGGAAAAGTGTGAAACACAAACAGAAACAGAAGCAATTGTATCCGGGTCAAGGACGAGCTAGTCATGAAAGATTGCGAATGCTTCTCATGAGTTCAATGCCATCGGCAGTGTCCACAATGACTGAACTTCTGTAATTATGATGAACGCGAGGAGGTGACTTTGACAGGTGGCGTCATTAAGCGAGGCGGGTACTGATGGCGAAACGACCTAACTCGACTGTAGGAGACTATCCTCTCCGATTAGATTTAAATGTCGATTGTAGCTGAGGCATTTGCTTCTGTTCAACGTTGACGTTTGTTAGTTCGCATGTCTCTGAAATCATTGATTAGGGCAACAATTTGGTACTCACACTTGAAATGAAGGATCTTGAGCGAATTGTATGACAAAGTAGATGTTCCCATGGGATGGGCTTCTAGCGAGTATATGTGGCTGACTGCAGATATATGTAGCCTACACCGTGTTACAGGCAGTAGTCGCACTTAATGCTGCACTGGTCCATTGTATTACCACGTGGATCAGACGACTTCTACTTTTAAGACCATTTTGTGGTTCGAAGCGATTGACACGGCTGGCGTTAGCACTGCTTAGTTGGTCTAAGTTGTCGAAAATGTAAGCCCCTTGTGATTTTCTGCAAGTATACAGGGAGCTGCAAGGTCTGGGAAGGTGTGTAAATGTTTTCTCTTCCTCTGTCGTCGTAAGGGAGACCAATTCTGGCCTGTTCATGTGCATGAATGACACAATGTTCGTCTAGTCGTGCTAGTCTTCTCGGATTGTTTAGTGAACGCAATCGTTTATAGTGTTTCGAGTATGGTTCCTTCAGACCTACGATTTGTGAAGTTAATTGCATACTAACTAATTGCAGTACATTTAGACCAAATTTAAACTATACCAGGCATCCACACAATTTCAAATGAACGCTTTACACTGAAGCACTTGTTAAAATAGGTTTTATTCCATCCAGAGACATGGATGGTAGACTTGCACTTGGAACAAATGATGAGCTGGTGCCATGCCAAGTGAGTTAATCGACTTGTCAGTTCATTGGAATCTTGCAGTGGCTCTCAAGTGCAGCATATTCTACGTTGTCTAGCCATTTCATCTTTAAATTGGCGGTAATATTGGGATGTCTTTGAGTCAAAAGTTTCTGCGTCCAAAGAATTTATCGCACTCTGACAGTTGGACGAGATGACGATATTATGTTGTTAATGATCCAAGAGAAGTCTTCTTTTAATTCGCCTAGATCTTTAGATTGGACCCATTTTTCCACTCACTCTTCACAGTACCGTCCAGTGTTCCCGTGAGATCTGGTACTGATTGAGAAGATATTATTGAAACGAGATTGATGTAACAAGTGGTGGGGGAAAGAGTCTAAATCTATCAAGAATGACGTATTTAGTGTCTGAAAAGGGATTCTTAAATGTTTCAAGTCTAATCAGTGTTACTGAACACCTAATGGCATAGCGAACGTGAGCGAAGTGCATCGGTCTTATGATTCTCTCGACGGTAATGGGATGGTCTGCATTTCCAGGGAGGACCAGCGTGATGCAATGCGAGCTCCTTGGCGTTCTGACATTCTTTCCAGCTGCTGTAGTAAACAAGTGTCAAGCTGTCGTAAATTTATATCCAGCGAGGGTAGATAACATTGGAAACGGAAGGTGTTTGCCATTATCGCGTCGCTAATACATATGCAAGCCAATTCTTGCATTCGGTTAAACATGTTGCAGTTGATAGCTTAATCGATCTCTTTCTACCATTTTGAAGCTCCGTAGGTGCCTCATTACAAAAACAGACCAATACATTACTTAGACCAAGGGCACTAAGGACACTGCACAATATATGACGCATGACCGTAGAATGGAATGATTTCTGAAGACGCTGCATCGAGAAGGAGGACAGGGGTACAGGACATCACCTCCTGTAGCTGTGCAGTGCCATCGATGTACTTGTGAACATATGTACGCTTAGAGGCCTACTCCTTCAATAATTTAAACGATGTGAACAAGATCAGCGTAAGTCAGTTAAATCCCTTCGTAGCAAACCTCGGCCGATTTTGGGAGCATTCGATATCCCTATAGGGGCTCAGTGGCGTAATGGTTAGATGCGTCGACTCACACACTAAGGCTTCTGGATTCTGGATCGAAATCAGCAAATTGTTTCTAATCGCTGACAGAGCTTAAAGAGTTTCCATGTTTCATAAAAAGATTCACAAAAGTCGCCGATCCGAGCTGGCATAAATCTGTTGGCTCCTTCCAATCGTGATGGAACAATAGAACGCACAACATTGGTGAGTACTGTAGAAGTTAGACACAGATTCACCTCGGACTATAGTTCCACAGCTATTATCTTACACAATCTACGTGGTATCAAAACGATCGCATTAAGTGGGCATAAAGTCGAACTCTCCATAAGTCGAATTGCTTTCTAACTCGAATTTTTGTTGGCCATATTTTGGCATTCACCTCAACTTTCCATACAAAATCAAACATCCTCTAACTCGAACAAATTGTTATTCCCCGTGAAAATTCGACTTGAAGGGTCTGTATTTGTCTAGATGGGTAGACAGTCAGAATATTAGCCTAAGTGTAACTGCTCTCTACACTAAGCCACCTGACTAATCCCAGCTAACATGAGTACAGATCTGACTTCGGACATGAATAACCAGCACACAATACACGACTGTAGTCACCATTCACATCCAATGGCAGTATGGGGCCGTGATACCTTAACTGATCCGTTCCAGGATGGTTGAGCTTTCACGTACCTACCCATAAACCCCTTCTTATTCCTCGATCTCTCTGCAGATCAAATTTATTTTTGCATTTTTTTTATTCATTTCAATAACATTTTTTAACTGCCCCGACGTGTATCCATTTTATCGGCGGCTGCGTAATAAAGTTAACCCCACTTAAACCTTAACTCTGAAGTCCCAAAAAGAAAAGCTGAAACAACAGTTTGGCATGCATTACAAATTAAAACTTCGACCAATTGCTTTTATATTGGCCATCGCGGTGCAGCGGCTTAGTGATCGCAATGTCTTGTGTTCAATTTTAGGGTAAAAGAAAAAAAAACACTAAACAATTTTATTTCACGGTACTAAATCTGACCGATTCAGCTCGGACTTGGCACAAAAGTGTAGGTCATTCATTCGTATGAGAACCGTGACATAACACTTGCTGCTGATGGAGTGATCTGTAATTGCCAGATTTTTTATGATTGGGCAACGGGCACAATTACACTTAAGTACTCCGTTCCGGCACAGCGCCTCTGAGGGTACGGGTTGTTTTTTTGGTGTGCTTCTGGAATTTTTGGTCGGAATGTGTCTTGTCATTTAGAACACTTGAATGTAAGTAAATGATGTAATGCGGGGCAGAGTTGCCTTTAAGGCTAAGTAAATTCGCGTCACGATGCGTGCGAATTGGGGAATGAGCCATTGTACAAATGACACGTGCTCTCAGGCGGAACTGGAAATGTTTTGCAAACGTTTGATGATGATGCTGGGTTGAAGGTTAACGTGTTGATCATGATGTCCGGGCCAATTCATCGACCTGCCATGGCCATGAAGTTCGTTGTAAGGAATGCAATTCGATTGGGAGTACAACCAGATGAGATGAGATTCTTTCGATGCATGGTCGAGGTGACGTGAAATAAGACCGAATTCCTAATATGGTCTTATTGCATTGTGCACGGGAAGGGACTTTGGACAAAGGCGCCTATCTCACTGTTGTTGAAGAGCCCTTAGTCCAGAGATGCAGTTGCATTAGCGGCTTTACTTTCTTGGAGGTGATGAAAAACATCCGTGAAATAACCATGCTGGCCGGCTCTCTGCAACACGCCTGCTTGGAATCAATATTGCATTTGGATCTTCCACTTGCCAGGACAGTTTAGTCGCTTCCATCTCTTCGTCTCCCTTATTAAAATCTAGACCGAAGGAAACAAGTCATTCCGGACTTTCTTTTTAAAATTTGGGCGCACAAAAGAGGTTAAGAAATGTCAATCTGACAGAGATGGACTTCTACAGAGACGCATCTTTGGACGCCATAAAAATGAGTATCTGAACTCAGCGTCCGAAAACAGACTTAAGGGTGAACTGAAGTCCATTCTTGGCGAGACGAGTATTTCGGGTTAATAAATGGGGACCAGGAGTGCAGTATGTCTGTCATACAGTCACAATCAGTGGCAGTACCATTCAGTCAAATGAAGTCCTATTTCGGAGGAGTTTATTTCACGTCCATATGAGAAGTTACGGGACATGATGTCTTTCCCCCCCGTTACACATAAAGGCCCAGCCATTACGGTCGAAAAGTCACATGAATCAACTTGTCTAATCCGGCCAGTACACTGTGACCGTAATAACCACGTCGTTAAGTTTCGTTGAGTTTCGTTCACTTTTTCTTACTTAAGTGGGTGCGAAATGATTCACTCTCTACGTAACTAAATGATGAATGAAGTTCCGTACTTCAGTTTTGCTTGACAGAAAACACGAATGACAGCTGAATCGCACTTCCGTTCTTAGAAACAAGTACGGACGTGCAATTTGACGATGTGACTTGACGACGTGACTTGCCGAACTGTCTTTTGGTTCGGTTATGACATAATCTTAAGTTTACTTAAGTCAAGTTATGTTTAGTTGGTGCTTAAGGTCTAAGGGTGTACCTAGAGCTGAAGCCTCTGATGAGGAGAACTGAGTAGTTTGTAGCATTCAGGACTCTTAAACCAAATCACGATCAAATGACAAAAGCATCGTCTTGCATCACCTAGGATAAGGGGAATCAAGTTGCTTAAGAAGACAAGCTTAGGTTTCGCACCTGATGACGTGGACCTTGTGCGTAGCTTTCCCCCCCTATCAAATAACAATTTATTCTACATTGATCAGCAGCTAAGCCCACCCGTCGGAGTTTTAGACATGTCTCCAATTTCCTTCATTCAATTCAACGTCCACTAGTCTTCCTACTCATGACTCAATCCACTACGCACAAACTCAAAAACATAAGCTCGCCCGCCGGTCATCAATATCACTTCCAAGCAAAGCCATACTCACCTTGTTCACATAATTTTTATGCAGATTCAGAGTGCCCCCAAAGTGTTTTGTCTGCTCTCGGCCGACATAAGCTATTACTACCGCGATGTTGTAAGAAAGTGCGCTTACGCAACACCCATCGACCTCTTTAGCTTCCACTTTGTCTTCGAATATTTTCGATAAACCTGTTAACTCAATTACCGCTCAGATCCTACCGACATTTCTCTCCTTCACCAATCAGCAATTTTGTCCGAGCTCCTCCAACAGCCGCCGAACATCATATGCCCATGCCACAAGTGACATTTTAATTGCTCATACTCATTGGATTATAATTAAGAGAGCGAGCCGCCAATCGACACGGTCTTACGCCTCGGATAATGGATACGCTGGTTGGCTGATGGCTGGCTGGCTGGGCTGGCTCACTCGCCGCACAGCTTGACATCGTAATACCGCTTGTTGCCTTTGTCTGAGACACTGCACTTCGGATTATGTCATGGGAAGCGATTTGGATGATACACGGGTGGTCAATTTCCCGCGGTCTTTCTCAACGAACAAATCACCAGGGTAACCGAACAGATGTCGGAGAGAAAACTCACTCGGGCTTGCTCAACTGACAAATGACAGAGCTGGCTGCAGAAACAATGGTCAACTTGGCTGCCCTGGCTGCGACTGTTGCTGTTGCAATTAAATTGCGAAAATCTCGGAGCATTCTGGCGAAGACATTGGGCTTGTGCAATACTTTCAAAGACAAATTGTCCAGCGGGAATCAGATCTGCTCACGTTGTGTCATCCGAATGTCAGTTGCGACAGGTGACAGTTGAATTGAAACTTGGCAGGCGGCAGCCCATTTGCATGCGAGCATGCCGAGTGCAGAGAGATGTGTCTCATTAGGCCCGGGCTTGATGAAAACAATGATCATCTTGTCTTGGGTGCTTTCAATGGATCTGGTCGTACCGCTCGGTCACAAGACAATGGTTATTCGCCCATTGTGGGCTTAATGTGCACCTATTCATCAGATCTAGCGGTGATAGAGCGCAAATGTGGTGATAAAGCACTGCTCTTCGTGAGCTGCCACTAGTTGCCGTGTGTGTTTGCTTCTTGTTTATGGTTTGTGTATACTTTATGAAGATTTTGTAATAGATCATTAAAGCATTGTTTACGTTTTAACGGTGAAGTGTGCAGCGCATGGGACTAATTAATTCTTCTCTCTTTTCTTACAGAACAAGGACGCTGCTGATTTTGCAAGGTTCCCAATTTACACCACATCTATTTGTAAACATGTAAGTATGCACAGCCAGACTTGTTGTATTTGTGTGCGATTTTCTTCGTTAGAACGCGACTTGAATGCAACGAAGTTGGAGTTGTTTTGGTTCCCTTTGTTCGTGAGTGCATTCGTTTCGAATTTTCGTTCACACTGACAATAAATTTGAATTTTAATTTGCTAACTTGAGTTTAGTGCTCTTTTAAGTGACTGTAGAGGGTGGTGAACTTTGCGTTTATGGGACACGAAGGGCGTGGAATGCCAAGAATGAAGAAGTTTTTCGTTTTGAAGTCGCTGCATGGAACTAGGTTTGATTGACAAGAACCTGTATACATATCGTGTCATTGAATAGGCAAAATCTCTTCAGTCTGTCAGTCGCATTGAAGAGATGAAGGTGACAACGAAGAGCACTTGACGTTGTGGCCAAGTTGATCATCGACAGTCGTTGTATCGAGTTGGCAGTACTTTCAATAAGTGCTGCCGATTTACATATTCGTTTGATTCGCGTTAAATCAGTGACGGTATTTTGACGAGGAGGCTGTATGTCAACTTGACCTGCGTAATAACAGGGATCGTTGCTGGCATCCCGCCGTGTTAGGAGCAATCAACATCTTTGCTCTGAATGCACAGGCCCTGCCTCTATGCCATTTTGATACCCTGTCAAAAAGTTTATCGCAGTTTCCTCATCTTTTCGATTGCTGAAGCTGGCTTGAGAGGATATGACTCGCTATGTTGTATCAAGCACAGAAGCATTTATAAATCGTGAACTTAATAAAGTGTAAACAATTTTAAAACGCGAGTATTTACCACGAGTCCAGAAAGGAGGGTAGTTCTACTAGCTCCGCACACTTTCCGGATGGAGACCCGCCATCGATGTCTACCCACTGAAGCTTAAAACGCTTACCCTTATAAATCATTGATGGTCAGCCGGCACTGGGTAACAATTATGGCCTTCTTTCAATCCAAAACGCTCACCCAACCTGATCAGTATGAGTAGGTCAAATCTGAGAACTCTCATCAGCGTTATTACAGGCCTCCCCTACAATGGCGTCTGCAGATGAGGAGGAAGAAGAAACTATCGCACATCTTCTATGCAACTGCAGTACCCTCTCCTCTCGCAGAAAAGTGACTTCTTATTTTTGACGACTTGACAGAACTAGCAGCCGTCTCCATTGCATTATTAAAAACTCCAAGTGTTTTGCGGAATAGGATCAATTAGATCCGCCTGGTAACACAACAGACCTACTCTGGCCTAAGCGTGACTGCCACCTACCGACAGTCAGCCACTCTAACATAGTCTAACCTACCACAAGGTTATTTTGACGATTAAAAGCAGACACTGCGAGTGGCGCTGAAATAGTTTGTCACTCCCTTGCCCTTGACTAAAATTGCCCCATAATGAGCAACAACGAAAACAAGTAAATGCTAATTTTTAAACATGTTCAACGTCGTCTTTAGAAGAGACGCACTTAAAAATTGCTTTATTGGCTTTCTTATCGGCGGTTTATGAAGAATCTGAGTTTGCCTTCCACGCTGGACAATCACGGACATGGTACCTACTTCCTGCTTCTCAGTCCAGTGACACATGCAAGACCTGCGCAATATTACCTATAGTGCTCGAAGTTGTGTTACGTCCGCCATCACTGCAGGTTCGGTTTCTGCCTCGAACCAAGAGGCAAGTCAACAGACAATATCCCCATTTTTGTTGCATTTCATAGACGATTCATCATTTTTCTCGCAGATTTACCAGACTCTGTGGACCAGACTTTTGTGGGGACCAAGAATCAGCGCTGCAGTTGCGTTATTATCCAGTTTTAGGCTCCATATCAGGGCTGTCTGATCAAAGTTGTTTAGATCAACTGAAGTAGCAACGATTGATAAGGTCAATGCTGGCTTCAATCCCCGCTTGGATCTCATTTGTGGAGTTCACATTTCTTTCATTTCGTCTTCTTGTCTTTGGTAATTAATAATTTGGAAGTGATTGTTCAGAAACAAACACATTCAACGAGTGTCAACGCTTAGTACGGATTTCAAGCTCCAATGGTCTCAACAAGACGGTGTCACCTGCTATGTAGCCCGAAAAAACAACTAAGTCCTACGAATAATTTTTATGTTTGTGAAAGCCCAGCTCCCAAACGACTGTTCGAATTTGGATAAAACTGTTGTGAGCCAAAACTGTGGAGACCGCACTCTGCATGTTAGTGGAGACTCATTGAAGTTCAAGTATCACGGGGTCTTTTTCACGAGTGATGGGAGGAGTAATGCTGAGCTTTCCTGTAGGATTAGCCATGCTGTGTAGATTAAAACAGCTTGAAAGATTTGTAATCACGAATGGCGTGCTTTTGTGTCCAGGCCAAGCTTGCGGTTTTCAACTCAGTTCTTATTTCAACTCGCGAATACAAGCTCCCGATATGAGATTTCCTCGTGCTATTGTGGGAATTACTCGCGCGGATAGGGTGAGATACGGGGCAGTACATGAGGAACTCAATGTTGAGCAGTTGCTTCTTCTAACGGAAAGGGCTATGCTTCGATGGCTGGGGCACGTGGCACGAATGTCCCCATCATCAGAACTTCAGAGGCGTGCCTTAAATGCGATTCCATCAGGCAGGCTACCGCTTGGCAGGCCCAGGACGAGGTGGCAAGTCCAAAAACTCACCTGAGCTGAGCATAACTCCTGATGGGTAAGAGGAGGTTCGAGTGGCCTGGAGATCTCTAGTGCGTTCTTTACACCCGCGGGCCCTGTGGAAAAGGACACAGACTTGTTTCCATATTTGGGGAAGCTATTGCAGAAATATTCGGAAGCTGATCCCGGACGATAACGCAGTTCATTTGGTATAATATTCCGTTTCGGTGATCGGAACTGTCTACTAAAAGTTCACACAACCACTAACGTCTTGCAAGCACAAATTCAGTTCGATGAAAAAATGCTAAATTATGGACGAATGTTAGTAGTCCAACAGATGTGCCGATTTAATAGAAGACAATGTTTTTTCGGTCGCAGGTTTAGAGACATTACACGCAACTTTCGATACAACGTCGTTGAGGCCTTTCACCCTAATTAATACTCAACACGTAACCATTTACTGTACATCTCATAAATCACCGAAATTTACCAATTTTCAATTAAAGACATCTCTTCTCCACGAAATCACATCTTGCCTCAACGTTGGGACACCCTTTATTCATCAGCCAAGCCCATTCTGTTGATAAAAAATCAAATTGTTGCCCATTCTGTCTAACACTCTTCGTTACTAGCGGTGTTTAGCAATGTATTTGCGTATACCCACCTCGTCTACTCATAATTTATTAAGATGAATTGATCGCCATCTAAAGGCACAAAGTACAATTTCTACTTTTACATAATTTGAATTATGTCTTGTTCAAAATCAAGCCCCCAGGCGCTTCAGCTCAGAGCTCGGGCTATTTGCTTGGTCAACATCCCTGCGGGTATGTTGACGTTGAGTGATGAAATGAAAGTGATGTGTGGCTAATAACTGAATTCAGTCGAAAGGCGTGTGTTACGGGGGCTGACATGCGCAATGAAAATAAACACCAGCATGTTGGAATGACAACAATTTGTGTATTTTTTCTGTTTGTAGTGCATCGCGATAATTGCTACTTCAGGCGCGCGGGACACAAATTAAAGAAAATATGTAATTTTATTCGTTTTCAAAACGTTTGTCATTCATCGCGTTTGCAAGCGGTTTGAGGGATGTCAGATGCATTTTCATCGAGCGCATACTTTTATTTCATATGTTGCGGCATAAGAAGTCTTTGAGTGCTGAGTGCATGATGGATGACCATATCCACTCAAGGCATGAACTGGTCAAGAAAGCAGTTGCGTGAGACTCCACAGGAATGCCTCATCATCTACGCGTTGTTTTCCTTAATTCACGAAAATTTGTGGAGAAAAATCAGTGGTTTATCATTCAGAATTGACAATTCTACTTTTCTCTTTGGGTGGACATGCAATTTACCGAGTTCTTTATAAAAAACAGCAGCAGGTGTTGACTACATCTACTTAGGATGTCGTAGAAAATTGCTGACAATTTTCCCCTTGGCACATTTTCGAGCCATGATTTATTAGTAGTTAGTTCAGAGAACGTCAAGCTTTTTTAGTTTGTACAGTGCTGCCAAATCTTGAAATTGATAAAAAGGCAAACATGCATATTTATAGAACCATTCTTCCTTACCCCATATTGCGTTGTACCGAGACATACTGACACCCAAGGAAATGGAAAAGCGAATATTCTCTTGAAAGAGTGCACTGAGGCAGGTAGGTAGGTATGGTGACTGCATGGTTAAGACGTTAAGGCAAGCTCCACTTAGCCTGATTTGGTCGATTGTGGTGTCACTTCCTGGCTTTGTTCCAACCTGGTTGTCCCTTGACCCTATTACGCACCCTTTTCTGCATTTGGTGGTCTTCTTTTGGCCATTCTATAGGCATTCCATGGCTTTTAAATAATGTAGGATATTTTTTGCGCTCATGTCCGATTAATCTTCAAGGCAGTCGAAGAAATGGGAGGGAATCTCTAGTAATCCTTAATGCACACTCAACGCTTAGCCCTTTAAGCCCTTAAATTAGGAGAAAGTCTTGAATAAAGTCATCAATTGATGGCTACTTCTGGATGAAGGTAGGCCATAAGCCGAAGCTGAGCCAGAGCGAGATTATCATCAGTGATCAGCTGTAGTCGCAGGAATCTATGCATGCTGGGAGAGTCCCATGCGGGGACAGTGCTGTTGGCACACATGCATTGCGTCTTGACAACCCTCACGTCATGTAGAAGCTGCAGAGACAATGATAAAATAGAAATTGTTCCACATCTGCTCTGCAAGTGCCCAGCCCTGGTAAGGCAGAGAATTAGGCTTCTGGGAATACAAGCTCTGTAGAACTGGAAGATTTAAATTAAAACGAAATGAAAGGTTTCCTCAGACTCATATATGGATCTTGTTGGGCTTTGAAAAGGCATGTATGTGTACTTAACCAACAAGCCTCTCCAGTTAGAGCGATCTTTGGCCGCCACCTTAGGAGCGGGAGTCCTCCGTTATGCTGGTTCACAGGTTTGGAGTCGAAGACAGAAAGAAAAGCCAAGGTCTGACGATAGAAATACCACATGTCACCCATCAATGTCACAATAGTGCCTACTTGTCGATCTGCTTAAGCCGTACGATAGTCCACTAGGGGACCCATATAACTAGCTACCAATTCGTTAAGTACACTCCCATTAATGTGGATGTTGGAACGAACGTTTTTTCCCCTGTTAACTAGTTAACTAATAAAGATCAGTCTCTGATTGAATAAATGATTTCCTGGTGATTGGGGCCCAAGTGGGTCACTGTAGGAGTTAGGCACAGCTTCCACTGGGACTGTGGCGCTGGCCCCGAGCTTGTTAGCTAGCTTTAAGGCTAAATTGTGAGTCACAAAATTATCGTCGTCTCCACCCTCCGAGAGCCCCTTCAAAACAGCTTCAGCACAACTCCTTGTTACCGCACCGCATTAAGTGTCCCTTAAGAATGCCTTGCACCCCAAAAAAAAGTCCAACAAAGGTGTAGCCGGTTTAGCACTAGATCAGTCGGATCATGTAACTCTTTCACTTCCTGCTCCAAACGGGCGAACAACTTCTCGCATTTCAAGGAAAATAAGCAGCTCCCCCTAGACTACATTCGACATTGCATAATCGTCGTGACGGAGGGGAATTGTCTTAGGCCCGGTCTATTACAATGCATTAACAAGTCCATTAAGAGCGCGCTCACATTAATCAGAACCGCTAATCAGCAGAGACATTTATTTCCCGCCTAAACGAGTACCGTGAGTGAGTGAACGCAACCGGGCCACTTGACCTCCAGTCTCCCCAAAAATCTGCCGACAACTTTCACTTCTAACGTCCAACCACCGTCGCTCCACTAACCAACTTGCGGTGTGGTCACGTCAGGCGGGCCGAGTCCGTCCGACTCGGCGCGGCGGGGTAATTGATGCAATTTGAACAGAATTTGATTGCGACACATTACCGACCGAACGGATTGCACCCCAATAATCGGCGGTGTGGTGTGGTGCTGCAACTTGTCCTCGCGTTCGCAGGAATTTCATGGCATGTCAACACCGCTGCGGCCAGCCCCATGCGCTGCACCATTCAGTTCCGTCCGTTCGGCGGTGTGGTGTGGTGTGGCTTCAGTCAGTACCAACCGAAAGTGAAATCATGTGCTCGTGGACTCAGCTTAAATAAATCGGCTCAAAACGAACCACCACCTGTTCTTTCCTTGGCCGGGCTATGCGCTGATTTCAAATGCAAGCTCGCACGCCGCGTCTAGGGTGATTGACTGAATGTATGCTTCGTGGTGCCACTCCTCCGCCGCCGGTGCCAGAGTGTTGCAATGCCACCGCCACGCCATGCCAGCAGTCGCTTTGGCTTCCTCTGGTCAAAAGCGCGCTTGAGCATGAATTGAGTGCATTTGGTATCGATCCGAAGCGCCTCAAGAGCGTCTTCAGCTGTCCGTCGCGTCGGCCACATCTACAGCGGCAGTGTGTCTTGGTTTTGCACTCGAGTGCCGTGTGACTGGAGATAGCTCCTTAAGTAGCGGATAACCACGACTGGGGCGTTGTGTTGGGACATCTAAGCTCCGCCGGATTTTGATTGGAAACCATGTCAATTGGTGAGTGACTGAACGGTGAGTGGGATAAGATGAAGAGAGCGCGCGCGCGCGCGCACGCTCGTTATTTGTTTGCTCGGCCTACTATTACACGCACAAATTAATAATAATTGTGATAACAGTGGTGTCAACAATTCGGATTTTGAAATATTTTCTTCGCCTTTTCGTGTCGCGTTGTGTAAACGCTTTCTTTCGATGATGGATGAGCGGCACGTCGGGTTTACATAATTAATAAATGTTCAAAATTCCAGCTAATTGGCGCGGTAGCTGGTGGCCGGTGGGGAATATTAATGTTCCAGCGAAGTTGGGGAACATTTTCAGTCGGTTATAAGCATCGGCGCAGGCTTTAGAATGTCACAATGCCTGGGATCGGTGGGATTGGACGTGATTTGTGGCGGGAACTTGCGAAACGTCTGGGATGTGATTGCAGAGGCTATGGTCGTTCCAGCGCCAATCCGAATGGCGTATTGAACTTTCTAAGCGACACACTTTACCGTCGAGTCGAGCTGTTTGCCTCAGCTGACATTTGAAAAGTGAGAGATGATTATCGCGGAGCCATTTGACCTATTCACCAGACCAGGCAAACAAGTTTGGGATTCATCTTCTGCAGCGATGCGTTGCTTGCTGCTGGGGCTGTAATGTTTGTGGCTGGGCGTATGAGGAAGTGCGATTGTGAGACGCGCACAGTTTTGTTATCAATCATGTGTGATTTGGGAAGGGGGACATTTTGAGTCTGGTTTGTCGGTTTGTCAGAGAAGTGAAAAACTCTTGAAGTGGTGTACAAGAAATCGGAATTTTGTTGAGTGAGTTAAAAAGGTGTTTTTGTGTTACGTCAATTGAAACTAGAAATGGTTTTATTCTGTTGATAGCTTGGAGCCTGACGGATAAGGCAGGAGAGGACAACGGCGTCTAAGGTGGCTCACACAAAGTGGAGGAAGACCTCAACCAACTTGGTGGGCGCAATTGGAACAGCCGACAAGAGATGGCAGTAGGTGAAGAGGCTTGTTGGTTGTTGTTGTTCAGATCCCAGGACTACCCCGCCACACAAAGAAAACGAAGAAGAGAAACATGTGGCCAACTTTTCGATGACATATTAAGTCTATATTCTTTCCTCTTCCACAACTCATCTTACTCAGTGAGACTCTATGAACTACAACAGTTCTTCTCGAGTCGATTCCTTGTGTTGGTCCCAGCATCTGGTTAAGGGAGATCCCGCCAGTAATGAGCCAACATTTCTTTCCTTCGACTGGCCTAAAGCGAGCATTGAAACAATATGTGTGCCGCTGTCTGTTCGACATCTTCGAGAGGTTCAGGCCCCTTCAGAAGATACTTTCAGCGTCCTTAACCAGTGGATCAGTGATCTGATCAGTGCTTCTGGACAAATCAGCAACTCTTCATTGCTGGAGAGTTGGTCCCTTCCCTGCCTGGGATTCTTTAGCGATAATTGTTAATTATCCTCCAAGTTGTTTAGTGCTTCCCTCCTCACAAGTAGCAGCCAATTTGCACACACACTTGTAGGTCTCACAAAAAAGACTGCCCTGTATAGACAGGATTTTTTATCATCTAGATCACATTTGCTTGGCCACCATTTCAATTCAGATGACATGTGTCAGTTGGTATTTTGACAGTCGTAGAGAGTGGTCGACAACCATTTTGTTATTTTAACAATATGTTAAAATCATTATTACTTAAATACTTGTGCAGTGAATCTGGGCTTAGATTAGCTTAAGTAAAAGTGGCCGTCACTCTGTGTAGGCCCGTCGTATAACCACTCGTGTCGTGCGTGCTATTGTTTCTCCGTGAGTGAAGAGGACCTGCAGTTTTATGCCGACTCCGAACGATGAAGTTAACGAAGGCAGGGACTGGCAACATCATTGAAGCGTGTTTGAACGAGTAAATCGTAATATCAAACAAGAAAGCAAATCAAGTTGAGCTGACAGGTAGGACCGCTAATTGTTACGACTACTGACAATTAGGAGAATATTACTCTACGACAGACTGGGTTCATTGATCCCCTGATTTGATCCCGTTCCATTACTTCCTAATAAGGCAACCATATTGTTGGCAGTTTGGCACTTCTACTTGTCGTTTATCTTTTCTGTGTGGTAGTACATTTGGGGCGGATCAGGGCATCAACCAGCAGACATCTACACTTACCACCATTGGATAATTAGCTAGACTAGGTCGTTCCCTTTTGCATTGTCTAACAAGATTCGATTCGAAGACTTTTCGGGACTGAGTCAAATTATTGTTGCGCTGTATATGGCCCAACTAGCAGGTAGTCGGGGGTTCCTGTTGAACTCATTGTGATGCTCTTGGGGAAATATAACCTCTTAGCTCTTACTTCGTGCTTGTCATGTAGTTGTTGCAGTGTTCAGATATCCTTATAAACCTGAAATGAGATTTTAGAGTGATATTTTTTAAATCCTGAAGGTCGTGAAGGAAGTGTTCTCCCAGTGTTCTAGGTCTCAACTGGCAGACACTGGCGGAGGTAGTGAAGACGACCTCGTTTTCCTCCTGGTCACTGCAGCCTCTTCATATAAAGTCATTGGTTAGTCCCATTTTAATATCATGGTACTTCAGATGGTTATTGCCAGTTAGGGCTCCAAGTACAATCGATGCATTGAAGGAGTTTGTCCGTTTTTTGCACTATTCATCTTTGTCCATATCATCCGAGTTGTCTCACCGTGGTGGTTTGGGAGTTCCACCTTTTATTAGCTTTTTCTATGATCGTGTCATTCACCTTTTTCTTAACATCCGTAAGGAGGTTGTTTGATACATACAATTGCCTGGGATGGTTTGGTTTTGGCTCCTTTCCTGGCAAGTTTGTCTGCTGCTGATTGCCGGCTATGTCCTTGTGACCCGGGACCTGGCATAGCGTCATCAAGTGCTGCGTGCTGAGAATCTTGATCTCTGCGCGGCAGCATGCGTCCAGCTTGAACTTGATTTCTGTTGCCGAAGTTGCTGTAACAGCCGCTTGACTGTCAGAAGCTGGTGGTATTTCCAACATTGATATCATCCTTGACTGCCAGGACCTCCACTTAACCACTGCCATATTTAGAGATTCTGATGAACAGAGCTGGCCCAACCAGCAACCACCTTAGTCGTTGCACCCATGGACACCTGGTTTGACTCATGTCGCTGCAGAGCCTGTACTATTCGCTCACACATCGTCTCTCCCTAAAGGCATACAGACATACTAGACATCTCATGTAGTGCTTTCCTGTAGGAGGGACAAGAAACTTCTTCATGTGGTTTTGAAATTGTTCATGACTCCGCGTCGTGGAGCATGTCTGAGGCGATCAAAGTTTTGTATTAAGTCCGTTTAGGTCTTTGAAAGTGGGCTGTTATTAAACAATCGCCTCCTAAGCCCACGGAAACAGTGGCTGGCGAGGGTTATTCTGCGCTTTCTCTCATCTAGTCTACATCTGCTAGGGGTGAATAGACTAGGTCTCTTCTTCTTCTTCTTAGGGCGCTACAGTCCGAGGTGGACCTGGGCCTCACTCAAGACTATATCTCTAACTACCTCAAAATGCATTCAGCTCATTTTAAAGTTTTTGGCCACACCGTCGCTGTGTGTCCTTTCTCGTTCACGGTCAGTCCCATTAGACATCTTGTAGCTACCTCCGTCTCAATGCTATGAAACGCCTCAATGAGGCCTCGTTGCATGCGACCAATCGTCAAGTCAAGTCAAGTCGATGTCACCCGGTAACAGCTGTGCGGACTTCTTGAAGATCGTGCGTCTAGTGAGTTTCGCCAGTGAGTTTCACGATCATCCTTGAAATGTTTCAGACACCACCAGAGCTCCCTCCTTTACGCCACGGCCAGAGGCAGCCATTTGATCATCCTCATCAAGACCACGCTAAAGATCATGCACTCGATCAATAAAACACACCCACTTGTAGTCCACTCAAAAGCAATTGAAAAACAAAATCGACCTGGAACATACAAAAAAAACACCGTGTACTAGGTAGCTTTTAAGAAGATCTTCATTGTTCAGCAGATTGTTGAACAGCTCCAGACCATCTCGACAACAACAACTCTCAAAATGATATCACGAAAGCATGGCAACGTTCCAGTGGCATGCCTCCTCCAGTTCACCAGTCCACTAGTACACAGTCCCATTCATGGCATTATTCTTAACCCAATTCTGTCAACAAGTCGAATGCGTGCTCAAGTAATTATTTCTCCACTTAGACTCGAATCGAGTCTGTGGGTGCTGGCGTGCATTTTAATTTCGTTTCCTACTGTTCTTAGCCACCGCACACCAAGTCGGACATTCTACAAATAAGCCACAGGTCGCCCCCTTACGTTCCGCACGGTATACCTAGTCCACCGACAGCAGGCGAGTCGTGTTCAACGGGAAAATAGAAATTCATTTCTAAATAAGTACTCACTTCGGTTTGCATGCAGTCACATGACACGTACGGTAACCTCCGCCAGCTGGAATCACGATAACGAAAGTGATAAGTTCTCCACTGGTTGTTCCACTAACGGACTGAGCTTGAATTTTAAGTAACCCCGCGCCGGTGGAGGCGAGGCGCGCTCTACGGACCGAGAGGGAGGTTGACTTGACTTCTTTCGGCGTTTTTTTTTTTTGCAGTCGTCCAACGCGACGCTGTGTGCAGCTTGGGAATTTTCGCAGTTTTGTTCAGAATGATAAATTATTCGTTGCGCAGCCAACGAAACCAAGAAAGCCTAGCCGCGCGACTGCTCGACTGCACTGCACAGACTGCAATTACACATCTTATCTGTGAACCTCAAATGCAGTGCACACTGCCGCATGGGAAACGGCTTCAGATACAATTCAATTGTTGTGCGAATTTCCTGGTCGGTTACGGGTGTTCCCTGGAGTGAAGGGGAGGAGAGAAAAAGATACGCATGACGAAAAGTGGTCACCTTTCAGTTCTTAATTAAGATTTTGTTTTTCTCTGGAACTGGTTTGGTTTTTTTTTTTTTTGGTGGGTTAACGTGGAATCTGGTGTGTCGAAAAGTCGAAAAGAGAAACTCTCTCCATCACTGGCGGGCGATCCGAATTGAGGTGAAACTTGTGAATGAGAAACAAACACACAAAAATAAAAAAAAAAAATGTATCTCATTAAGAATTTAATGTGATTATCAAAGAAACTGTATCTGCGAGGTTCATCTCGATGTGGGGACCGTGAAATTCAAGCCGAATGGGATGGAAGTAGCCGAAGTTCGAAGGAAATCAGCCGGCATCACCTTGGAAACTGGGCGATTCGGATCTAAAATGATTAACTCACTTCGACAGATATTCCGTAAACAGTAACGGATGGCTGTGAGGTGGAAAATTAAGTGAGACTTCCACGAGACCGGGTCGAGCAGGTGCCACAAGAGGTGTACAAAAAACAAACTGCGCGATGTGACATGGATACGGGAAGGAGCATAAAATTAATGAAATCAGTCCAATAAAGTTGAGGAAATGATCGGCGATAGTCGCTTGGAGGGTGACAAAATCCGGTGTCGCTGAATGAAGACATTTTTATGGCAATCGGGTGACATTGTTACACATTTCCGACCGCATCCGTGCCCCTGATGGTCAAAGCGAGTTATGCGAGGAACGGGTAATGATTGGATTGCTGTGCGGTCATTATTTATTACTCGATTTTTTTGTTATATCTTTGAACTCGAAGAGAGTTGATCTGCTTTGAATGTACCGGTAACCTTTCAAATTTGAATATTTTCAAGGAAGTCTTCTACTCCCACTCACTGAAGAACAGACACTTGGGCAGTCCATTCCAAGACGCGAACATGTTCCAGATCTTTATTGACAGTTTGCTGAAGTTGACGCAGAACCATAGGGTTTTGGAGTGCCCTCTTAGTAGTAATTCGGTCGTAGTGGTCGGTGGTATGGACATCTCACTGTGATGGTGATCGTGTGGTGACGGTGCACGGAATCCTAAATCCGTCTTATGATATGCTACATCTAGGGACGAAGGATAATGAGTTACTCCCCAAGAACATTAATAAAATAAAATAACAAGGCGTCTAGATCTTCAAAGAAGATGACTGCAAGAGCAAAGAGTAAGTGTCCGCGTCGTGGAGATTTGAATGAAACATGGGACTCAACTCGAGACATGGGCGATCGCCTCAAAGGTAGCTGAAGCAGTGGTCAAATTGTCCTGACGAACGACGACAAGCACTTCGCACCTTCAAGTGACGCAAACAGTGATCCCAGAAATAAGGCTGATTTGAAATACATACAAACTTGACCGCAGTGGCGTAGTCGACCCCACTAAGTTGTCTGGGGTCAAACCTTGATTCCGCGACTTTCGAGCTCATGACAACGCTTCTGTCTAGTAAACGCTTCCCAAACTTCACCTTCGGTGTCAGCAGAGAACTGTGTTCCTAAGTGTTCCCCACTCTTGATAGAACGATAAGCGGCAGAGCATGAGTGGTTGCTGTAGACAAAAGGCGCAGGTCCACCTCGGACTGTAGCGCCATCCAAAATCAAACTTAATGGCGCACGGTCTCAGTGGATCACGATTGAGCTTCATTGGCTGCAAACGTTAACTACTGTTCGAAAGATTATCTTGTGCAGTCGATCAACTTAATTGCATCTCGTCGTCCAATTCTGTCTTCAATAATCCAAAAAATTGTAGCAGTCCATCGACATGTGGACACATTCAACGTTGGTTGGGTAGACCGACTACAACCACTTTTCACTTGAGTGACGCAGTTGACGCATCGTGCCACATTCTATAATGAAGCTCAAAACCCCACGAGGAGGTACTTCAACTGACGACGACGACCGTCGATACCTTTTGATAAAGAGCTTAAAGTGCGTTATATGAGACCTAATCAAGTTTCTATTAAAAGCAGCCGTAAAGAGGGGAAGTCAAAGGAGGTTAATGTTTGTCATATTCAAAATTCCAGCGCTTCACTTCGTGTACTATCATTAACTATCACAAATTGATGTTCGCTGACGAGGTGGATTTTATTGCCACTGGACTTCGGTTTGACTTGACTCTGTTATTCTCTTTTCGGAATTTTGAAGCAGTTTTGGCTTAAAATTCTGGAGCTGAACCTTGTTGACATGTGGTTCCAGGAAGATGACTGTACAGGGTGGGCCAAATACGAGTTTCTTTTTAAAAATGCAATAAAATGAACAAAATTCAATGTCCATGTATTATGCCTTTATTCGTTAGAACAAACATTCCCATTAATTATGAAATACAAAGTCGTTCAAATGGCTCCATCGGCTGACTTCGCAGTAGCGAATTCTGTCACCCCACTTTTCCAAAACCTTATTGATGGTTTCAAGCTTTAGCTAACGGATTGCCTTAAGTGCTTGAATCGCTGCCCGATTGTTGGCATAACATCGGTCCTTCTTGGTTTCCCACTCGGGGCATGGCTCGCCATGCTGCATGAACCAGATGTCGCCCAAATCCATGCATTCAATTTCATTAAAAAAAAGTCGGCTTAGTAAAGCGCACCGTTGTTTCCAGCCTCATTTTCGAAGAAGGCCACAGCAGCCACATTCTCACCTGGGCGACGACGGGGACCATGAGTGTTGTTCACTAACATACCAGTCTCACGGACTTTTTGACTTAGAGCAGTCGCGGTGGATGCTTCAATTTGTCTCCCAAAACTTCTTATCAAAAAACGCACTGTTTTAGCTACACATCACTCAGTTTGGATATAAGTTTTCAATATTTCCCAACGTTGTTCAAGCGTACAGCGACTCATTTCGTTTTGCGGAGTTTTGATACTTTATGTCACGATTTCAAGCGGGAAACAGCTGTCAGTGTCAAAATAAGCTATGATTTAAAAAAAGCACTATATGGCGCTATACCACATAGCACGTAAATCGATGGACCAAGTGAGAAGTGAGTACGGTGAGCAATTTATCTCTAGTTTTCGGACTGGTTAAGTGACCGATTGGCTAGATCGTACGACTTTCAACGCTTTAGACTATTTCTTATTGGTTATTTGTCAATTCTTCGCTCTCGCCTACGCCGATAAGCCAGCATCAATTACAGCCTTGGCAAGCAACACTCCAAGTGAAATACCACTCAATATCAACATCAACTGAGGGATCACCATGCTTATAGACCAGGCCTCATTCCCACTGACAGATGCAGGAACTGCAAAGAAACTGTGGTGGTTGAGAATCTGGAGCATCTTCTTTGTGTCTGCCAGACCTTAGTCAATACGCGATACTATAAGACTCTCGGTTAATCATTAAATGAAGTGGCCATCGTGAAACCACAACATCTCATAAACATTGATACAACCACTGCAACATTTTGCCTAAATAAGACTACAGTGGACTACAACTAGGTTTACTCTACTTAGTGGTAGCACTATAGACCAGCAGGTCTAAGTGAGGCTGAGCCACACCCCCATAATCTAACATACCAACCAATATGCTCAAAAAAGTGACTCAAACTCCGTATGGACCACTTAAGACGTAGTCGTGGAACTCAACTCAACTCACTTTTGGAATTTTCTTTTGATTTTGTTTGACAACTGAATTAAAGACGCTTATAAAATTATCGCTTACAAGATGTAGCCCGCCTAGCAGAGTTTGACCGGAATCCCAATTATCGAACCTTTAAATGTCTGCAGGTTTAAACTAAAACTCGAAACTAAATTTCAGTTGAAAATGTTAATCAAGAGCTCAGGAAGCTACACTATGACGGCAGTCGCTCTGCAAAGAAATGCTTGACGTTTCGAATGAATATGAACTTGCATGTTGTTAAACGTTCGAAAGCAAAAATCAGCTAAAACAAATTGTCTGCAGCGAATGAGCGGCTCTGCGTTGTCCTCTTTAATATTTGATCACTAGTCTGCATGCAGCTGTCTTCAAATCTGAATATTAAAACAGTCATCTGCGCAACAATCGCGAACAACCTGCAAAGTCTATCCATAGCCGTCACATTGCCAACGTACTCAAATCTGTGAAATCAATTTTTGCTGTCACACACGCGATTCTGTGACACTCTCTCGTCAGTTGAATAAACAAAAACAGTGGAAATCAAATTGTCAATAAACAACAAATCTCAGCCGTTCAGTCGCCCAAGCCGAACTCAACCGCATTCATGTCACAAAAACCCCTCCCCCTTCCCGTACAAACAACTAAGCCACCACAGAAAATCCACAGCAATAATCATCAATTAACACATGTTTCCGTTCACCAAGGACCACCGCATTCCATTGATTCTTGAGCTGCTCTCGCTCGCTCACACACGAGCGACGCCTCAGACTTTCACTCATTAATTCTCACCGAAATAGAAATTCCAAAAATCAATTAACGACATCAATTTCTTGTCAAACTCACAATCAGAGAGGAAAAGTTAATTCCGAGACCCACCGCCTTAGATACACTCCTAACTGTGTATTGCACTTCTTAAGCGAGAAGACATCGTCATCATCGCTGACCTATCGGCAAAGCAGAATCGTATCTCTTACAATTCTCACCAGGCACAGCGCCACACCTCGACTGGACCGGATGGGCAGCTGACCAGACCGGTAGGCCATCGCAGCAGCACGACGCGATCGTAGAAAGCTTAAGACTGCGGCACTAATCAATGGCACTCGTGTTCGCGTTCGCATTCGTGTTCTTTAGTTATTCACATATCAATTGGGAATAGCGTTTCATCAAATTGCAATAATTAATCTGCATTCTCGCCGATAATCAATCGAAAGTCGAAAGATCTCTTTCGACGGTGACCGTCTGATCGGCCGATCGGCCTACCGGTGCGAAGGTCCAGTGCTCTATTGTGGCTTTCACAAGCCATGTCATGACGGATGACATTCCACTGCACAGCTGAAGCAACAAAAAACTGCATTAATTCAGTTTGGCAAAGTGAAGGGACGGACGAGAGCGAGCGAGCTGCACACTGCGAGCGAGTATAACGATCACAAGAGGCCATCTAGGTGCAGTCGAAGCGAATTTTCTTGAAGGACGTGATGTCGATGTTAACCATGGATACACGGGGAATACTCGTAACTCAACTTGACTGAGCTTCAGCTCGTGTGCGCACCGTGAATTCGAATCTGAGTTGTTGATGGTTTTCACTTTTAGTTTTCATGCGATGCATAACCTCAATAAATCGCCGGATTCGCCTGGAGACTGTGCTGGTTTCGATGGGCTGTGCAACTACAAGCTGCCACCGTTGTCGGCTGCTGAAGAGGTGCTGTACGGAACTGCTTTCGGAGCAATTTTTTGTGCTTGTTGGTACGAGATGTGTGTGAATTTATGAATTTATGAATTTGATGACGATGGTGATGGGCGCGACGGTTGAGTTTCGAATTTATGATCTTGCCCGGACCGCGTGTGAAGGGCAGCTCTGCACTTATCTATGACGGAAGCGTAATTGACAAAATGAAAGGCGAGAGGAGGTGGCAACTATGCGAGCTTTGACCACTCCTTGATTCAGTGCCGAAACGAGATTTATGTGCGGGCTACACAGACTAGCCCCAAAACGATGTCTTATCACGTACTGACTGAGTCTGTAAGACTGCTGAATCTGCGTGAAATGTGGCTTTTTTACCACCAGGAGGTCGGAAGGTAGTTAATAGACGACCACACCTTCCTGTTGTGAATTTAGTCGGCGGTCATGGGGTTATGGATCCAAATTTCAAATGGGAATGGTGTGTACGGGAACCGAAGCCCTCAACTTGTCCTACATTTGAGGAATCAAACGCGATATTCTCCAGGAAAGAGACCAACTTTGAACCTCATTCAACCACTTTTCAATCCAATTCAGGTGATGATCTACTTGCTCTTCCTCTTCGGCAGAATGTAAGATCCTCTTCCTCATCATATCAAAGCTGCTCAAGTCTGATCTCATTCACTGAGTGGCACGTTTCGAAGTATGATGTTGCTAGAACTGCTTGGCGAGCACTTGAACAACTAATAAAGTTGTCATGTCATCAATCAATAAGATGATAGACAGGCGTGCATCGTTCTTGAAACATGGCATTGCACACACCACAAACATAAACGTATTGACAAAGTTACAGACACTTGCATTCATGGGAGTCACGGATGCAATCAGCATCACTCCAACAGCAAGCTTGGGGGCAGTACTAAACTTGCTACGAATATATGTACCTCTATACGCAGAGCCGTCCGACGTTAAGAGCGCAAGCGCCTTGAGAATCATGCAATCTTTAATGGTTGCATCTTAAGTACCTCTGGCCATGCAAGGTTAGGTTAAGTTTGAGAGACGGCCATAGCCTCGCACAGACCAACACAGTCGCCACAAAATTATGTGGCAACAGAAATATGAGCTAGAAATCATTAGACGATCCTACTTTTACTATTCTTTGTATTCCGAATGCGAGAAACACAATAGGGCGTTGTTGCCAGCGTTTTCCCGTTGCGAGTGTAGAGCTTCAGACAAGCTTGGAGATGACAATCAAATTTATGAACTGTTTTTTTTTTAATTTTTGATTTATTTGAAGATTTCCAATCACTTTTGTAGTTAAATTCACTTCAGTCAGCTGCAAATGTCAGTTGACACTAAACCACTCACTCAATTTGGAAGAAAATCTGTCAATTTGTAAGGGAAGTGTCTGCTGAAAGCAGCCCTCGCACTGATTTATTCGAACATCGGAAAATTTTGACGAGAATTCTGAAAAGTCTTACGAGAAACTGCTAGGGAGCGAGCTCTAACATTTTATGACATTCTTTTCATTTCGATCAACAAAGCACGAAGCAGCATTTTGCGAAAAGCATATCAATTGTTTGGTTGGAAAGACAACGCCAGACGCAACGCTCTATTGTGTTCCAGGCATGAAAGCATGCTCGTGCTGTTTATTGGATAATGTAGGTGGGTGTTCATCACATCCTTGAGAGAGTCGAAGAAGTATTTACTAAATCAATGGTCTCGGTTAACTGGGCAATTTCTAGGAAGGCTGTGCAGTGTTGTTGTTTGATAGTGAAAAATAGCCAACGACAAATAAAACACGTGTTGTTCACTTCAAATCTATAATTCAACTACCTAGAGTATATTTCAATATTTTCTGTATAAACTAGTCAAATGATGAAAACTGAAATGACCTGGTTGCTTTATACATTACAGCATGGTCAAAATATGACGTATCACGTACCAACGCTCGTCTAAAGGGGTCGCGCACCGATATTGCAAAAATAACAACCACAGTATGGGGCACTGGGCGATAGAGGATCATGCTGTTCAAATAATGTACACTGCCGTAGCTGTAATGAAAACCTTGACCTCACTTCCTTTGGACATGTCCATCGCATGCTAGAGCAAGGCAACGGACTCTAGGCAAACCTTAGGCAAAGCCTTTATTGAAGTCTTGGTTCATATCTCCGAAAGGGGCAACAATACATGATCGCCCAACACACAGTACAACATACTTCAATCACAGCCGTGGTATCAAAACGGCACTCAGTGCTAATAGGCCACCAAACACAAAGCCACATATCTTCCTTATTCTAAAGATGCAACATTGTTCCTTCCGATCTCTTTCTATGGTATGCCGTTTCTGCATGATCTAGGCGTGACCAGCCCTAGTCTGTGGGCGTGACACCCTAGAAGACAAGATCCAATTGTGATGCCAAGTAAGGGCCTAGCTTCTCAGCAACCACTCGTGTTGTGCGTGCTATTGTTCTATCACGAGTAGAAGGGAGCTACAGTTTTGTATGCCGACTCCGAACGGCCAAGTTTGAGAAGCTTTTTCTAGACAGTTATACTCTTTGAGCATTGTCAGTGACTCAAAAGAGGTGGGGCCGTGAAAAGTATTTCTTGTCGTACCAGGATTCGAACCTAGACAGGTAGGAGTCGACGCACATACCCACAACGCCACGGGCCACCAAGTAATAGCTTTAATTCAACCCTGGATAGCGAGCGAACAGAATAGGTTTGTTATTTTGCAGAAAGTGGTCCTCTGTCCCATGTTTTGCTAGCTGTCATACGTAGTTGCTTAATGGGTAGCGGAATGATCTCAGGCTCTGTCGTTAGGTGTATTTCTAGTTTAGCCAGCTCATCAGTATTTCATTCCTTTGGTTACACTGGTGTTCAGGGACCCGTTATAAACAGACTGTGGTGTCACGGCTTTTGACTCGCAGCACTCGATAAATCTACGCAGGTTTCCCAGTCACATGGTAATAAAATTGATGATGAACTTGGTAAAGTAGCAAAATATCAAACCACCAATTGCACATGTTAAGAAAAAGGAGGACACGCCGAACAGAAGGACCATTGGCGACGGCATTATTTGCCATGTTGTCGTCACTGAACCTGGTAAGACCAGGATTCTCAGATCGCCATTGACTTATCTCGTTTCGAAGCTCGAAGTGGTTTAGCGAGGCTCTATGCTCCAGGTCGTGATTCGGCCTACGAAAAACACAGCACCAATTCCTTTCACCTTCTCCTGGGGATCTTCAACCACGAAAAAATCGTTGTCTAGCACTGCCCCATCTGGATCGATGCCAACTGAAGTCAGTAATTGTTCGTTATTTGTCGTCCTGGGAAGTCTAACGGCCTGAATGTCCTTTTGATCTTTCCTCCGAAATATTTTATTTACTTGTGGGAACATACCCGGGTTGTTAGATCGTACAGCCCGGATTTTATTGTCCCAGTGCAAGCTTATAGCCAAGCTATAGTTCATACGTATTAACTGTTGGAGGTTCTTGATCTCCGACTTCAATTACCTGACTTCCGTGTTTAGTGGATCTGTAAACCGCCTGTGCAAGAGTTTGAGTCTTGACAGCAGCCTACTTTTGTGCACGTGAACTGCATCGATGGTAGCATTTCGATAAACATCGCTGTCATCGTTTTGTACTACCTTCGGAATAGTCTTGTCCATGGTACGTTTAATTACGTCGTCCATTTGTCAACCTCTTCGTTCGTTAGGTTTCTGTTTGATGGCGGATTGATCCCACTCGAACGTAGTTCTGTGGATAACGTCCTGGAGAAGCGATGTCAGCGGGTCTTATTGTAATTATAAGGATTCCTCTGGACATACTCCTCCAGTTCATCCACCTCGTTCGGGAGCTGAATAGCTGCGAAGAGTCCGCAGTTATCACTCTGGTACTCAACCGCAGTTAAACGGTTCCGCGTGCGTCTTTCCACGTCTAGTATCGTCAGTCGTCTGTCGATCAGCAACAGATCCATATAGGACCCGGATCTGGGGTACGATGGCCTATCAGTTGCAAGCAAATCTAGCTTGAACTCAATATTGTGCTCTGCCAACCAGTTATACAGTGGGGTCCCCTCTGTCTCCCCTGTTTGGAGTTCAAATCCCCAGCAATGATATAATAGTTCTCCAGTTTAGCAAAATATCAAACCACCACTTGCAAATGACAAGAAAAAGGAGGATGACACGCCGAACAGAAGAGGCATTCTTTCACCACCTGGGACCTGGAGGATCACTCGAACGCTTTGGCAGTTCAGCCGTTCTGCTAAACTAACAATTCCCAGTTCAGCAGTTCACCAACTAATTAACCAACAATCTCATACAGTGTGACAATAAGTTGCCAACAAGTTGGAGCGCTCACTAGTCACAATCGTCTGATGTATCCTGGCTTGAAAATGAAATAGGAGTCTCGGGAGAGGACTACAAGTCGTTTGGGAAATAGAACACTGGCACATACATCTTTACTCTCCCACTATTTTCTTTTCTAAGATTTATACGATAATTTAACAATGAACTAGAGCATCGCAATGGGTTCCATCAGAAGTCCTGATTCAGGGTCTATGTGACATCGTGGCTTCTGCACCTCTGCTTCGCCACCTAAGCATTGCGACCATTTTACGGCTTCCCTTTTAATCAGACTTATTGCGCTGTCGTTGACTAACAATCTTCAACTCAGCTCATAGAAGAACGCTTTCGCTCAACTCTCAGTTATGCGATTTCTAGCCAGTGCTGCCATTTTGTGGTTTAATTTATTTTTGTTCACCTTTTCGTGGTAAATTTTCAATTCAAAGACTTATGCGGATCAACTTAAGCAATCGACCGAATTCCCTGAAATGATACACTGTGAACATGACAACTAGTCAACCACTTTGCACAGTTTCGTTAAGTTTCGTTCACTTTTGTTTACCTGCTTCTATGGGAACGAAGTCAATTCGCCTTTATGTACCCAAATGACGGTATTTCCTGTGCTTCTGGGTTCTGTTCGTGTAATAAACTTAGTGGAAAATGTGTGATAGCTGTCGTCTATCAAATTCGCGGGTGGATTAGGACTCTTGTCAGCTAAAAATTTCAGCATCGCCTGTACTTGATTTTTATATTAGATTTTCTCTCAATCAATGCTCCAACACATCCCATCTTCGACTCCATTCAACTCCGACCGTAGGCAACTGTGAAGCCACACCAGCAAAAACAACTACGTCCGGATGCTTCAACCGGATGCTCCACGGCTCCAGTGTGAATCTCTCTAGATCTTCCCGGCACATTTCCAAAGGAATCTTACTCAACTGGATCTGATAAGTTGTAGCTGAAAATGTTTTCACGCTTGGCCGATCAGGTTAACCAAAAACCATAAGAAATGAATGAGGAAAGGAAAAGAATAAAACAAAACAACCAACCTTGCCATCGCCTTAGGTGACTAGCCAGCAGACCAGCGATTTCCATTGAGTTTTGCAGAATCTTTCGCCACATCTCTGCATTAATTGACGATTTCGTAATCGGAAATCTTCACAGCTGGAGTACTGTGCCCCCTCTGGCTGCACATCAAGTAGATATCAATTAAAAATAATCTAAATTAGAATCACCATTAGATGGATTCCGTGTACTTGTGCAGACTCTCGGGGAATAGGCGGGCAATGGGCTGCAAAGAGGAGAAGCGAAAAACAGCGAATCTGGAACAAGCCACCGACAAGACAAACTGTGTGGAAAAGAGGGAACACCAGCACCTGTACCGCGATGACAAATCCACAACGGGCGACACATGGGCTCAGACAGAACACAATCGTGTTGTGTTGTGTGTTCTGATGTTCTTGCTCCACCTTGTCGTCGGTGTTGTGTCGCCCGTCGCCTCGTCGCCCGCCGGATCATCATTATTTGGGTTGATGGCTGCTGATTCGTTTGATGGATGAATTAGGAGAACAGAAAACCCATTACGTATTCTTAACAGCATTCTGTCGAGTGTAAAATAAATTGCCTTATAACTGGTGACCTCAATTAAGAGAAGAGCACGAGAGATGTACTCGTACACTTCTTATTCCTTCCTTCGCATTCGCCGTCTCGTGGACGTGGACGTCGACTTCATCTGTGTCTCTCTTTTATTTGGGATTCTCCCGGTTCCATGGCTTCGCACACCTAATGAGCTTAGAATGGGAATTTACGAGAGAATGCTGCTTGTGAACTATTTATTTTACTGTGTCTGCTTTTGTTTTGTTCATTCTTTTTTTTTCTTTTTGCGAAAGAGCATTCGCGAAACGTTATAGTTCAGTCTGATTCAGATAGGTGAGGATCTAGGGCAGTTAGAAGGTGAAATAGTTGTTAAAACGTTTCTGCTGGCAATTCAGCGGGGAAACCTTAACCGTCTCCTCCGACGAATTGTTATGCTATGCTGTGCGTCCGTGCCGCCAAGGTTGTGGCCAATGAATTGATAAACATTGCGAACGTCTGTATTTTTGGTTCAAGTTTAAATGAGGAAAAAAGCCAAAGACTCACCGCTGCCGTGCATGGGACATGAAGTGTTGGCTTTGGTTTTTTTTTATTTTAGGACTGTCGTTTATTTGCGCTGCGTGCGCTTGGGAAATCTTGCAACACGTTGTCCAGTTGGTCGCGCATTGATTTTTGGTCTTAATGAAGTCAATGACAAATGAATTGTAAAAGTGGAGCTGCGTTGATTGGAATTGGTTTTGTTTTTTTTTTTTTCGTTTGCAAAAGAAATACTTGAGACAGGGGACAGCAATTGGGTTTTAACACTTGTTGGGGAAGCGTTGTGAATCATTGGGTCGTAGAAAAAACCTCTGGTGTTTGAAAATGTCCCCCTGGTCGCCCCTAACTTGCCCAGAAACTGACTGCTATGGATGCATCCCAGGCGGTCCAATGGATGAGTCCCCTCTTGCTGATGATGAACGACAAGATCCGAGAGTGGACGAACTGATGTACACCACAGAGATCACTAGGACGCTCTACGTTCGACAGTGCTAAAGGCAACAAACTCCTCCAGTGCTACAAAAACTTGTTAGCGATCTGGTCATAGACGTCTGTAATATATTCTTTTGATTGCGCCACAGTCCGGGAATGGCGTAGACAAGCCTCTCAATAAGCTTCAAACCAGCTGCCTTCAATTAGGCACGTCCAGTTGGCTGAAGTCCTTCTCCACCTGTGTGCGTCATCGTCTTCTAGTGGTTGTCTCACCGGTGGAGTCGAAGACTCTTCGGACTGGAGCAGTCTTGTGCTCTTTGTGGTCTGGTCTAGCCATTTTAGGCGGTTAATATGTAGACGCCTGGCTACACTCATATCGTTGTACAGCCCATACACTTCGTGGTTGAATCTTCTTCTCCAAATGCCATCAACACAAACAAGACGCAGAGCTATTCTCTCGAGAAGACCAATGGCTTCTTCATCTCCTCTTGAGACCTTTCGTGTGTCCCCGGCATAGAACAGGATAGAAATGATCCAGGTGTTATACGAAGTCGGTTTGGGCCTTCGAGAGAGGGCTCTACTACTTGATTGCCTCTTGAGCCCAAAGAAACGGCGATTGGCAAGAGTTATTGTGCGTTTAATCTTAACACTTGTGGTATTCGTGCTGTTTAATTGGGAGCCAATGTTGAGGCAGCCCTTCATTATGGTGACATTGTGACCAAGCCATCGATGTCGTGCGTCTTTCCTTGAAAGACAGCTTATCAACTTCCTCATTCATCGCTTAACACATTTTGGCCGCCTCTGTTTCAATGCCAAACACATCAGTAACTGCTCGCTGTGTTCGACGTCAATGTCGTACGCGGATACCAACAGGTGTACGGACTTTTGTGTTTTTCGATGGACTTCCTGACCGCACTATGCCAGCAGGTGTACGGACTTTTGGGTTTTTCGATGGACTTCCTGACCGCACTATAAGAATATTCAATATTAGAATATTCACGAATGGTTGCACGAATCTCATAGAAAATGGGATAGTTTACGAAACTTATTCGTCGAAAATTGGCGCATTCAGAGGGGTTTCCTTTCTCATGAACCGTCTGTAGTGACATTGTAACAAAATGGGACTTACCAACGACCAGCTAATGCCGTCATCTACCTATACCATTAACAACTGGTCAGCAATCAACCCCCATTCGTGGCCAACAACCAACTGACCACCCAAAGTGGTCATAAAACATTTATTTTCTCTCCCTGTCACCTATCTACGGTCCGTTTCTATGGCAAATCTTTTAATTAAACCCTTCACTCCATCACTGCCTGCGGCTTTGTAATCACAATCAAAGCACAGAAAAAAGATCCGCCGGCTTTAATTCAATTGGTTGAAGAGAAAGGCTACAACCGCTTAGGGCACACCAGTGAATCAATCGAAATAGAAACTTTAATTACACACTTCAATTAGGGACTTGGCAGCACTTCAAACTGCAGTTTTATGAACATTCCTAAGGCGGTGTACATAATCAGGCGATTGCAACGAACTGGAAGTGCATAGCCCGAGGAGACTGGCAATCAATTCAAAGATTAGCTGATTGTAACGGCTTCCAGATAGAATTTCTATAAAAAAAAAATTGAAGAATTCACTGTCAGCCTATTGCGGTGGCAAGCCAGCCATGACAAGAGTCACGTTTATTTAAGTCAGTCACACATAAATCACAGTCAGTTGCCCTTCCCTCCCTCGCCGGCTGAAAAGAAGAAGATCACAAGATCACTTTTTTTTTTAGGGCAAACCAACAGGTTAATCTGTTTATAAGAGTCATTCCGTGTCTCGTTAAGTGGCTTACGTATCGCACCGGTGTGATATCAAGATGTGCACCAAGATGGAAAACAACGTCTGACGCGTATCTGGTTCGCGTCTCCGTCGTTTACTTTCTTCACTGAAGAAACCTCGAACGGCAGTGAATGAAACAAGTCACCGAAGTCCGAAGTCGAATAGGTGACGATGTCTTGTTAAGGAACGACACAAAGGCAGACCGTAGTTGGTGCGCAGTCTGCACTTGGTCAAGTCATCCTCAATGCCATGGCGTCGTTGTGCATGGCGAATCTAATGGCTGAACGCGGTCTAGAATTACATTTCGCATTCGCATCGACGAATGCACTGCTGTTGACCGGATAAATTTCTTTTAGATACTCGTACATCTTCTCAATGAGAGAGACGCTCATGCATGTGGCGACACTTAAGCCGATGTCTGCGCCGAGCCTCGTCAATGGGAGACACATCCGATTTCTTCTCTTCGCTGCGCACACCATCTGCAAGCGATGCACCATATTTGTGTGTCAACCTTGGTAAATGGAGTACCGCACCGGGCCCGTAATGGATTGCCCAGTTTTCTGAGCCGAACAACTTTTTTACTTCATCAATGCGCGCCACTGCCGCACTCTGTCCAGACGAATAATTATAGATGCGATTGCTGTCCAGAAGCAAGCCGCCACATGGTAAACCTGCTTTGCTATTGAACTGATGATCTGGTCCACTTTGCACACGAACCGCCTCGCGGCGGCGGCAGTGGGTTGATTGGAGCACGGAAAAACCGGTGCATTCATGAAAATTTCACCAAAATGTCAGCGGATGGGAAAAAAAAAAGATGTGCGTTTTGGAAATCACTTTGATTGGGATTGAAAAGAGAAATGAGAAATCCGAAATACACGCTGCCACCTCGGAGAGGTTTCCTGTTGGCTGTGCGCAGCCGGATGTGAGTGATACTGCACTTGGGCGCACGCACGTAGATAGTGATGGTTCGCTACAGTTTTTCAAGAGCAAATTGCTTGTCCGTACGTCGCCTGATAGTCGTCCAAATAGTGCTCTGTTGGAGTGAAATTGTGTACTTACTTACAGCTTTTGAGAAGTGACTACGCAAATATCCTCGTGAATTAATTTGAGGAGGTGTTCTCTTTTACAATGTGATACGGGAGAGGGTTGCGTTCAGAAGGTACGGTGGATGATTTTTTAAGAAAATGGGTAAGTTCGTAAATTCTACTGTGTCCTGTGCCCATATGTGGATGTTTAATGTGAAGTGAAGTGAATAGGCTCCTTTGTTTAAACACTTTTTGTGTCACTTGGAGGTTTTAAATGTTTCTTGTGCGAGGAATGCGCTAAAGTCTCTGCATTTGATACAGTCCAGTGCGGTCTTGGGCTTAGTTTATCCAGCAACCAGTCGTGATTCCGATTGACTGTCCTTTCGCGAGTGGATATGACCGACGAAGTTAAATCGCGACGAAGTCTGAGAAGCTGAGCATTGCTAGTGACTGCAGAGAGGTGGTGCAGTGAAAATCAAAGCTGTTGTGTCTGGAATTGAACCTAAACCTTTGACGCATGTGCTAGCGAACGTACCTATAATGCAAAGTCAACCAGAGTCTGAGAACATACCAAAGGAAATTAAATATTAGCTCTACAGAAAAGTAATAGTTGATTCAGATCACAAATTTGCAAGGACATTGGCCTTACTTCCACTTTTCTACCGAAATCAACAACATTTGAGCTCAATTTTACCAGGACTGACAACACTGGTTAAATGTGTTCGTTCTTTAGCATTGCATTCACATAGATCCTGTTCGCAGATGGCTACGATGTTCTAGCATTTTTAGTCAGTTTAGTGAATTTGTAGATTGTGACAAGTCGCCAACGAAATGTGTAAGTCGCCATTCATTTGAGCTGACTGCGAATTGCTTCGCAAATACTGGCACTTCATTCATATGGAGTTCTCTCATTTGTAGAGAGCTTCGAGTCGAATTTATACACACTGACACTTCACCGTGAATTTGTCTGTCGTGAATTGCGATCTTAGCTTGACACTTCGCAAAGAGAATGATTGATTCGCTGAGAAACAATTTAATACCGCTAATTACGGTACTTGAACTAATTTATAATCGTTGATAATTCAATTCCCATAATTTTGCATACCAAGATGTATGTTTAAATTGGGCTGAAAGTGGTGGTTTCTGAAGCTTAGCGCCTCATATGGATGGCCCTTAATTCACAAAGAAAATCGATGAAAATCCGATAATGCAATACTCAACTTTTGTTATTTCTCATCTTCTCAATTGCAGTTGGCGGGTCATGTGTACACTGCCTTGGTATTTATACCCGATGTTCTGTCCCTCCTTTTTGAACCAGCAGGCTCGGATTCAAAGACCTTCGAATGCACCATGAATCAGCTTTGCCAGTCCCCTTAACGCTCAGCTTTTCATAGCTCCATACCTAACCTGACTGGTAGAATAATATTTACTTCATAGAGCATGATTGCTCCTCAGAGTCAGAACTTAAAAAGCAAAGTTTTTTAGACAAACCGAAGTAACAACGGTAGCTAAGGGTGATTTTGCGTTTGAAGCAAGTGTCGCCACAGAAGGCTCTTGACTCCTGACTAGTGGTAATCCAGACAACTTTGTCATCGTCAAAGGTCTCCAACTAGACTTGGTTGAGTCTTGAATAGACTGAGGTGCAATTGTTCTAGCTTTTCTTGGCAGAAGAATGGGGTTCACCAGAAATAGACAGTCCGCTTAAGTCTCAACAAAGCCACGGATCGATTCTTGCTTTCGTCTTCCCAAATTCCGCAGATGATCCGTTGCAAGATTCCTATCAGATTATTGCCACCGTTTTCAAAGAGCCCTGGTGTTGGCGAAATATCTGAGCCTGTTGGTCTTCTGCTTTTTGATGGCAGCGGCGTCTTCAATTAATGCTAATCAGGAGAAGTATTTCCTTCAGTTTGGATCTCGTTATTACTCTCTGTTGGTAATGCACGTTAAGCAGCTGCTGAAATACACCCACAATTCCCTGCAACATCATAATACGAGAATGTGGGTGGCGGTACACCCCTTCTTGAACATTATTCTCACAATTTTACCCTTACGCCAGTCTTTCAGTTTTATTATAAAAGGTTTGTATGCCCAGCTCAGCTTAGGTCTAGGGACAACGTTGCGAGAAACATTGTCCTTAGCCATCGAATTTTATTTTCCAACCACCTTCTAGCTCGTTACTCCTCATTGGGTCTTCGTAAACGTTTGTTCATCTTCAGATAAACAGGGCTTATCTCCAGGACTCACACTGTTTATGTCCAGAATATCATTATTAGAAGCTGACGCATTTTCAGTTTCTGCAAGTCACCGTATTGCAACTTGAAAAGCAAATATTTTCTTCTGAAGGCCCACGTGTCGTCGCACGTTCACGTTATATGCTTGACATTCCATTGAAAGTAGTCGTTAATTGAAAAATAAAACAATTTCAAAATTTGGCAATTCTGAGAGAAACTGGTTCCTGTCTCCATATTCGACTCATTTTTCCGATGTGATCCGACCACGTCGACGTAAAACATCTTCCATTCGTAGATCCAAGCGTAGTTTTACTGAATCTGTGCCTATTTGCTCAGCCAACAAATTAGCACTTATTTCCAATTTGATCGAAAATAGTTTCCCCTTTTTTCCGTCAGCTTTCAGCGTTCATGCAACAAAACCAAAGCCACACACCGTTATTAGTGAAAACATGCAGCAATGTTTGTAATGAGCAAATACGAATGATAACTCATTTACAAAGCTAACGGAAGTGATTATTCGAAACGCCGAATGCATCCACACAGTTCCGTTCATGCATGCGATTTTGTGCATTACCGTGAAAATACTTTAATCAATTTGAAATTCGAAAATTAACAGTACACCATGTTGGTTGCAGTTAAGTATGCATAACACCTAGAGGTCGGCGATATCATTGAAGCTACAACTGTTGCCAATGGCGTCTCCATTACTGCGAATAGATGCATTATTCAAATACTCTCGCTCAGATGCCATTAATTGTTAGCGGGAAGGTGCACACGTCAATTTATTAAGCGATCATTTATTTCTTTTTATTTCTAACGATGACGTTGGGTGCAACTGTTGATTTGTTTATGCTGATTTTATGAGGTTATGGAGCATGGTTCAGTGGTTTTTCTGGGCCAGAGGTGGTGAGATGGACTAGCTTGCTGTACGGTGCAAGATCACAGGGTGTTACCAACGGTGCCCCTTTTGAAGCAGAATGATCCTGACAAGGTATTTTTGTGTTTTATGAGTAGATGTGGTTTCATAACAGCCACTTCATTTAGTGAACCGATGAAATGGTGTCAGAAGTTGATGTGCTTAGTTATGTTTACATCGGATCAACAGTATATGAGGTATTCCAGAGATTCAATGGCTACCGATTTGCTGCAGTTCCCGCAGATGTCAGTTGGGGACTTACAAGAATGATACCAACTAGAGTGCTGCAGTGCAGCCAGGGCAAAGACATTAGTAGACCGGTTCTAAGTCTTTCCAAGAGATCAGAATCGATATATTGCTAGCCCTTTTCAGAAGCGTAGAATGAAGATCAGTGGAACAGGAACTGTGATGCCAATCGCCTGGTAACGACTTCCATCACAATGCGCGCATCTGATGGCTGAGACAGATCCCCTTTTATACAACACCGGACACAGCTCTCGCGTTGTTGTACAAATACTTGTCAATATTCGATCATCCTCTGTTCACCTCTTCCAGTCATCTTCCGGACGTCGTTCTCTATTTGCTTCCTTACCCTGCTTAGCAGAGTAAGTCTACGAACTTCTTCTTCTTCTGTTTGGCAGATCCTGAGACTCAACCAATAAGCCTTTCCTACTAGTTACGGACTGCCTCTTATTCATTATGTGGCTCGACAGACCGTGGAGTCTTCTCCAGTCAGTGCGCTAGGTGGTTCCAGTTCTACTTCAGCGCATGCCACGTTTGATTGACGTCATTCCCCATTTTTGTGCGTCATTTTAAGCACAGTTGTCGTCTGTTGCGTTGTAGTCTACAAGTCGGGTCCGGAAGGCTTGGAATCGAAGACTCTTGAGGCCAGTACCAAGTTGCCCATGCGCTCTACCGATTTTACAGCAGAAATGGCAAAGACGACTGTCTGAATATCCTTTGTAGCCACTTAGTTGTCAAAGCACGCATGTAGTTACAGACTGTCGACCAAATTAAAGCTCTTTGTTGACAGGGCTTGTTCGTAAAATGCAGTCGTTTCAGCTTGAAAAAGTCTGCAGTTGTCGTGTTTAAAGGTGATGTGATCTTCGGTTATCTCTGTACTACTCCTGTACATTTTCTTTAAAATTTAACGAAGAAGTGAATTTAAGTCGGGGACCTTTCAAAGAGATCGCAGAAGACTTCCATTCCTGTGCACGCACTCGTTTTCGAACCATCGCCGTGTAAATCAGAGTCTTATATGAACAACAGTTTATTTAACAAAATGTAATTTAAAGCTACTGCCGCACAGTTGTCTTTTTATTTCTCTTGCTGAATTCAGGTATCAAGTGCATTTTTATAATGTTTTCGGACCAATCGAACCAACCGTTCGTGACTAACTCTCAAAATGTCCCTCAAATTCGTCGACGGACAAGGGTACAATCGGCCGTGAAGTCGAATAGCCCTCAAATAGTTGATTTCTCACTCAAATCCTATTAACGTCTAATTTGAAAAAGATCAAGTAGACATTCACAAAGTCATTCGCCTCAAAAGCGCCTTCTCAGTGATCCCAAGTGACTAATCCGTTTGACTGCCTGCCTGAAGGTGTGCCGTGAACAACATTTGTTATGCTTGCATTCGCCTCCTTAATCTTAGTGACATCTTCAAATCTGCCTTGGCACACAAACCGAAATTCCAGGCAATGATCATCAATTCGCCGCACCCATCTGTCAAGACTCAAGACCCCATGAACAACCTTGAAACCGGACCAGAACGAATTCCAAAATGTCTCTTCCGTGAATGTGTGACAAGTTATGCGCAAGCTCATTTTAACTCTCTTTTGCAGCGTCTCTAGTTTTGCAATGTCTCACCAAAAATTGTTCTTGTCTCATTTCAGATGTAATCGTACAAATGGCTTTACGACTACGTCGTGATGTGCAAAAGGCATCGTACTACGTTTGGTTCTTAGGTGCTGACGAGGCCAAGGGCTTACGTGGCTCACGAGTTATAAATTCCGTACTGCCGTACCTAATCGATAGGTCACGTGATCAGGAACCACTAAAGGTCACCCTACAAGTGTCGCACAAAGGCATCAAAATCTTACAGGTACATACACACATCAGCCGCAAATCACTTGAATATGTATTAAATATTTTGTTGAACATTTCGCAGGGTTCATCGAAACACTTCATACCACACAGTGCCATAACCAGTTCCGTGCAATCAGATGACATCGTTGCATGTGTCCTTCTGCTGTACAATCCAGCGACGAAGTGCCCCCTGCATGTGCACGCGTATCGCTGCGACTCCGAGACAACGGCGGAGGCATTGCATCAGCAACTGCAGATCCTAATCAATCGGCCCGAGAATCAAAAACGATTTGAGGAATTGGAATCGAGGTGAGTACGAGTACGAGTACAAGTTGCCTTTTAGCCGGCATGGTAGTGAAAGTGTGTAGGAACGAAAAACGGGGCAAAAAGAGGTTCATTCAAACGGGGCAGACAATAAGGAAAAGAGTCTGAAAAGAAACGCTCGCGTTTGCCTCTGTGTCTGAAAAGCTGAAAAGGAAGCATAACAAGCACCAGTTCGTCTGTTCGGCAGTCGACGCGACGGTACACTGCATCGTACACACCAGCAATGGAGCATAAATAAATCGAATGCCGTAAAGTGTGACAGGCTGTAATGCATTTCTGCCGATTAATTATTTTTTTTCTGCGCCACTTATACCTACCGTCTTGTAATGGAGATAGCTTTGCTGAAAGGCATCCACAAGATGTGATGGACCGTGGAGAGGCGGGGGGGCCGATGCTCCATTGTTGGCCGTGGCATGGCAACGAGTGCCATGTTGAGGAAGCAAAGATACACAGGTATGATGTAATCAAATCTTAATAAGACTCCGCCGCCTCATAACCGAGTCGCAGTCGTACCGAACACTGCACTAGGCTGCGCTCAACTGAAGCGCAGATGCACAAGCCGAGATAGGTACACACGTCCACACCGATGGCAAACGTAATTCGATCTCTGCGGAGCTTGTGTTCCGAAAACCGCCAGCTCGCAAGTATGCAAAGAAGCACGACGCGGCGGGCATCCGTATCTCTCGTCGGTGTTGATTTAGTATTTGAGATTTGGCGCAATACATGCACGTCTCCAGGTGCTTGTTGATGGATCTCCGCTTTTCGTGCTGTTCATTAAATCGTCCTCAAGTCGGCTCAGCTCAGCGGACTTGGGGGAGTGGCAGTCAATAGGGATGCGTCGTAGCACAGACGATTTTTGTGTGTCAGATGCACTCGACTTCGAGCCGGTCCAACTGTTGACACATATAATGCACGACGGGTTAAGGAGACCGAAGGAGGGGTGGCAGAATGCAGAATGTGATGCAACCGATTAAGGCGCAGTCGTGCTGAGTCTTTCATAAGAAATAAAAATGTCAGAAAGATATTTTTTTTTTTCTGGTGTTTACTCCCGATGCAACTGGCGGAGATCTGTCGAGTGGCATAAGCCATACTTAAACTTGCGCTTTGTTTATTTTGTGGTTTTTGTTGTTTGAGGCCAACATCTGCATTCGGTGGGATCTTTATCGAGTGATGGCGATGTGACATTGCTTTGTTGGATTTTTGTCGCTTTTTTCTTCTGTGTGCAGCAGCTTGTTAACATTTAAGATGAAGGATTCGGCTGAACGGCTTAAAGGTTGAGCAATTAAAACGATTGCAAAGGCTGTCGGGGCACTGTATGAAATCTGATTGGGTTGGAATTTGATTTTGGTCTTCAAGCGAAACTTGATTTTAGTGCTAGTCGATGGTGGGAGAGGTGACTGACTGGCTTTTATGAGATAATCTTCAGGATTGTCTGAGTTGTTGCATTTAAAAACTACACACAGCTTCGCAGAGCTGATCTTTTGATCGCAAAACAGTGATGGGTTCCGATTTGTAGATTTTCTAAATTCCGGTCCAGTTCCAAGGTTTGGAACTCAGACCAGAGTTCGATTACACTGGGACTCTAGAGCATTTAAGGAAAATGCGTGAGCTGACGAGGAAGGACGAGTATGTTAGGAGTTCACCAGCCTGAACAATCCATCGATGAGGGTCCTGGACACGCTGCTTCCATTTATCCCACTTGTCTTATGTTCGCGATGACTTGCTCTTTGTATGGGAGGTTCGGTCTTCCTCTCCTTCACGAACAAGGAGGCTCGGATTCAAAGACCCACTTTATTGTCCATGCGCTCGCAGTCGTCGGTTGCCTTCCGGACTACATATACATCTCTGTACAGTTCGTAGATGTTGTGTCCTCTCCTCCAGTCGTCATTCCTCACAGACGAGACCATCTATTCGAGGTAGAACTTTTCTTTCGAAGGCACCAATAATCAACTCTGCAGTTTTGCTTAATGTCCCACTTTCGGCTCCTTATAGCAAGACTGGCAAACTAAGGGTTTTGTAGAGCATGATTTTGGTCCTTCGAGTTAGGAGTTTTGACCAGTTGACCCAGTTGTTTCGACAGACCGAAGTAGCATCGGTTGCCAAAGGCGATTTAACGTCGAATCTCAAATAAGACGTCATTTGTGGAGATCACTTTTGCCCAGAG
The DNA here is from genome assembly GCA_907269125.1 of Eristalis pertinax. Taxonomy (NCBI): domain Eukaryota; kingdom Metazoa; phylum Arthropoda; class Insecta; order Diptera; family Syrphidae; genus Eristalis; species Eristalis pertinax. The sequence goes on from OU026149.1 coordinate 23,747,066, forward strand.
GTGCCAAAATGGTAGCAATCGATTGTTACGTTCACCAGCCTTAAGGGTTCACAACTAACGAAGCAATGTTTCTCTAACATCGATGCCGTACCACACAAAACAGCTCGCAATAAGAAGATCAGGAAAGCGCTTTCATGGAGTTATTCGTTTCTACTCAGCACAGTCGAAGTCATAGAGTACTTAGTGTAAGTCGCCAAAGAAATCAGACAGTTTTGCGTGCATATCGAATCATACTTGGCGTTGATGATCAGATAAATTTGTTGTATACCAGGCTTGGCGTCTCTACAGTCACTGACAATAATCAGAGAGTACGTTCATCAAGAAACATAGCGCTACAGAAGAAGAAAGATGTATGATGTCATAGAATTTGATATAAACGAGTCAGTATTTCAACTTTTGCTGAAATATGACATCATTCAAGTTGCCAACTTGTCTAACATTCGATGACACTGTGCAAGGGTTATGTTGACATTAAGATTGAAATTATATGATTTCTATAGATACCTCGGTGTTACATAAGCATGCTCCCAAATCACTCATCCATGTAGTTGTTGTACGGCCATCATGTTATTTATAATTAATCACTTACCCGTATATAGCATAAAATACGACTAACGCTCGTCATTACAAGACAAAAAATAAATCATTTGCACGTGTTGCTCGACAGTTTGTCACAGCTTTTTCATATCTGCATTTGTACTGTTCAAAAACAGCAACAACTGCGGCACCGAGTGATTTAGTGCATCAATATAGGGTCTCCACGTGAGAAATCGCACCGGTAACGCTTGTAGAAAAAATGTCCAGCAGTCGTTTCGAGACATAAGCTATCCACGCGCTTGGAACTGTATTTAGTGCTGGCGATATGCGAGAAATTTTACGTATCAAAATTGAGAACATTGCGAATCATAAACAAGCTGAACTGCGAGATGAGCATCTCTATTTCTGCCTCTCAACAATTTTCCTCAGACCAAAAATGTCAATCCTTCAACACTCATGAGCCAACAATAGCACGCACAACACAACTGGTTGTTGTAGAAGCTAGGCTCTACTGGCTATAGCGCCACCGACGACCCATTAATATTAAACATGTCAATCAGAGAATTCCATTTACATGATTTCATGGGTCTCCTTCCCCCGCACTTAAGGTGGAGCTTATGATAGAAGCCCAGTCAGTTTTGAACTCCGAGTTAATGGAATCAATTACTCAATTCAATTAATTGAAGAACGTACCCGTTGAACCACAATCGAGACAGAAAATATGTGGAACCAAACGAACGTGGACTAAAGACGTTGAAAAAAATGCCTATTTTTATAGCAACATGGTATTTCAAGCGATTCAATAATTATTCACATAATTTTACTCTAACTGCGCTTGTTGATTGTTCCTGTGCATTTTTGTTAGATACAATCCTTCGCAATCTACTAATTTCTGATAACAAACTGGCATATGCTGGTGTTTCAAGTACTAAAATAGAGATTTGGTGCGTCGAAAGACTGATAGGAATTCTCATGGAAGATGCATGCATTTGTTGATGGTTTAGTTCTTCAAAATGTGGTTGCAATGATAGACAGGACCCTTGAGTCACCGTCGTCATCTATGCGCAATAATGATACTGCTTATTCCAATTTTGACGTCTAATCAGTTGCTTATAAGTTATAACACAATCAGGCATGTCATCCCTAACGTAAAGGGCAGAAATCATATACAACGAGATGTCCAACTCGGGTTTGGGTCTTTACTTAAAAAAAACTCCTCGCCTCGCCTATCTCTGATTTGCTCTAAGGGCACACATTCTACTTTATTTTCACGCACCTTCTTAAGGCTTTAGAGCAGCCTGCAGTTGCTCTGTGATCAATCGTATTCACAAACACTGTCTGTGAACATTTTATAAAAAACGCTGTCAGATGAAATCAAGGGGCAAGAGAGGTAGAAGTCTTTTTACTACTTTATCTCTAGTAAAGGGTCTTCCAATAAGGACTGCCGAACTTTGACAGTTGACAGCGGCCATATTGTTGCAACTACGTCTGTCAAAATGGCTGTCATTTATTTAGTCTGTTTCCCCATGGACGGTTATAGTGTTCAACAACACGTGCAAATGATTTTTGTTTTATCAAAATGTGTACTCTGTTCGGGAAACTTTTTGCTCGTTTCGCCCTAATTTTCATAGAAAAATCATCTTCAGCGATGAGGCCCATTTCTGTGTACGTCAACAACCGAAATGACTCAAAAAAGTCACTGTTTGGTGTGGATTTTGGACTGGCGGACTCATCGGTCCATATTTCGTTCGACGTTTGCCAGGCCATCACCATCAACGCCGAGCGGTTTAGGTAGATGATTACCAACGTCTTTTGGTCTAAATTGTGGTTTCAACAGGACGGCACTATGTGCTACGTGCTACACAGCTCATGCTACATTGGAAATTCTGCACGAGCGATTCGAGGGCAGGGTCATCTCACGTGGAGGTGCTGTGAACTGACACGCACTTTGTTTTATTTAAATTTAAAAATAGGAAGCGCTTTGTGAAATACTCTTTAGACACATTTTATTCTAAGAAAATTATAATTTATTGAAGACGAGCGAGCAAGCTCTCAATTCGCCTTTGAAACAGACCGAAAAAGTTGCTAAGTCGGGAGAATATTTTTGATTTTGACAGTTTTTCGGTGATTTTCGGTGAATTTCACAGCAATTGGAACAGACCTTATGACAGATGTAGCAAAGCGAGTTCGAATGTCGTCTTTGATCACACTAATTTCGTGCAGCAAAATAACTGATTGCTGCCGATTAGGTCTTCTCTCTCTCTTGAATGGCCGCGTTGAATCGTTACATCTGTAGACAGCACAGATGTCCGCTTCGCTATTTGGTAGCGTTAATCGAATTCTTAATTGATAGTCCATTCCCACACCCCAATATGCCCAACATTCTTTTACGCGGACGAAGATCTTCAATGACACGCGGAAAACGGCGCAAGCTTAGTTGTCAACTTAATCAATATGTGTGTAGACTGCACAAATAATGCCTGTTTTTTTACGGAGTAATTTTAACCTCTGTCTGATTGAAAAACAAAATGGACACCCGTGGTGATTTGAGTAGATTCCAGCATTGGGATTTATCGTGTATTTGAGTGTTCATATATCAGGAAGAAAGGTAGCCTATATCTTAATACAAGATATTAGCAATCCATCTCCCAATTGTCATACAAATCCGATCAACGTCTTAGGTGATAAAGCTCCGCAAACATTCCACTTTCAGACGGCTGGAATTCAATTCGTGAGTCCAAATGTCAACTCTTTTCATATTTTTGCATTATTCACAGTCAGAGCCACTCAGACTGGGCTTAAACAAAACGGGCTTAAACAAATCGGGCTTAAACAAAACGCTCTAAACCCTAAGATGAATGACGCATTTTAGAAAATAAACTTAAATGTTTAAAAATCAACCACTAGCCACATTAACACTTCAACTCGTTTTGGCTTGTCTCATAAATTCTGGACAAAATTCAAATATCTCATGGGATTAGAGATGAGAACATGATTTTGAGACAGGCAAAACAAGCCAATGACGCATCCCCCGAGCCAGAACCACATTGCACATTGGCCAAAACCCCAATGTCGGATGATGTGGCTCGAAATAAAATAAATAATAAAACCAAATTCCGCGAAGCTTGTCATGCGGTATTTTTGTGCCTTTTTAAAAAGACTGGATATGCAAATTCGCAACAGCCTTCAGCTTAAATTTAAACCTGCATCGACAGCGCTCTGCCGCCCGAAATAACCACACAAACCAGTCATTAAATCGTCAGGTCCTTATACACAAATTCAAACTGCTTTATAAATAATCGAGCCATAAACGTGGTCGTGAAGGCAAAAAATAACTGAATCTCAATATTCCAGACTCGGCATCTTACCAATCTCGAATGCATCACATAAATCATCATACGACCAGCAGCAGCAGCAGCAGCAACAGCAACAACAACATCAGAAGCATGCACCACGTCGACAGGAGTCATCGCCGAAGCGCTTCAGTTCATCCCTCGGCAGTGACACCGGCAACAGCACCCGCGAGTCCGAATGCAGTGAGGACCACAACGTCTCGCCGATGTCTCGGTCTCCGCCGATCGTCAAGCAAAAGCCCAGCAGTGACCTATTCGATTCGTTGGCGGCCGAATTACGGGCAAAATTAAATGGCAACGGCCCGCCGTTGCTACTCCCACCAAGAGATTACGATACCGTGCACAGATCGAAGGGTAATCTGGCTGCCATAGAGTTGCGTCGCTGTCGGAACTCGCTGATTGTGGGCGCTTCCACGCCGGCGGGTGCCAAGCAACAAATGTCATCGCGCGGATCGTCGGGCATCGGCTCCGATCTGGCACCCAGTCCAGAACGGCAAGACATTAACAGCTCAAGTGGTAAGTTGATCGGTGATTACCCTAAATCATGAAACTCAATATCTCCCATTTTCTTTTATTACATAACCCAACAACACGGTTATTTAACTCGCATTCTCTTTTACTCGCAGAAGACGAACACTGGTCGAACGAAGCGGATAACTCAGTCATAGCCCTGAAGCCATCGCAGATCCCGATTGAACGCAAGCAGCCATTGAATCGCAAGAGCGCCGTTCAACCCCCCGAAGATAATTACCTTCGTGATCTTCCATCGAAGCCCTACAACCCGTCCAATGGCGGTGGTGTCGGAAGCGGTGGCGGCGGCGGCGGCGGCGGTGGCGGAGGCAGCAGCAACGTCCGAGAGAAGGAATCGCGGCCAACAAGCGCCAAGCCGGCACAATTGTGGAGCAAAGAGGATGAGATAAAACCAATAATCATGCGACCATCAGACTATGATGCAAAATTCAATCGAGTGCTCATGGACAAGCACCGCGACGAGGGGGGCTACAAGGAGCGCAGCAGTGCCTACCCGCCGCCAGAAGATACTGGTTTCGGCAAGTACAAGGAGGAGCCAGCTGCCAAGATGTCGTACGATGCCCACGATGCCGGCTTCCATAATCACATAGACAAGATTTTGAAGAAAAAGCTGTCGCTGGAGCGTAAATCTAGTTACAAGGTCGAGGAGGACGACGACGACTACGACTCCGATTCGGAGCACCACATTCCGGCACAGTCGCCGGCAATTGCGTACCGAAAGGAGAATCTCACGGACAAGCAGAAATTCCAAGAGTACAACGGCAAGAAGGTCAAGGCTTTCCCAGAGCCCGACCGCTTCGGCCGCCATCGCTACGTAGACCCGGCCGAGCTGCCGTTCACGCAACCGAAATCCGGCTCGCATCAGTACAGCCATTCGCCGGAACGTGACGTGCAACGACCCGACGACAGACACAGGGATCGCCAACGAGCTTCCGAGTCCAGGCCGCGCGAACGGGAATTCTACTCGCACAGCAACGAAAGGAACCCCTACAGGGAGCCGAGCAGCATTCCGTACATCGAGAGCATGGAGAAAATGATGAAGTCCCCAGCCATGCGATACAAGTCCTTCGACACCGACGCAAAGATTGACTACCCAGCCGAAATCGAAAAGCATCCCAGAATCAGTCCGCGAAAGTCGTTGCCAAGGACTGAGAAGCCAATGCACGCAGCCGAGGAGCTGGACGTCGAGAAGGAGTTCTCCTACAGTCGAAAGTCACAATCCCGCGAGGGCAGGGAATACGTCGACCCCAGCACAACCCCCAAGGACCGATTCAAGGACGCCAAGGAGAAGTTCCGGGCCATGGAGCGATCACGGTACGTAGCAGAAGAAAAGGAGCCCGTTCAGCCAACACGTGCAGCGCCGCCCAGGCACCTGCAGCGACGTCCATCAATTGAGCACGCGGACAACGGCATTCGCTACGACGACTGGAGCGACGAGGAGGAGTCCTCAATTTCGCGGCCACGATCACACAACCGCGAGCAATGGGAGCCAACCCGTGAACAGCCACGCGAGTACCGCGAAATGCGTGGCCGCGACGTTCCCGATCACCGAGACTACCACCAGCACCGAGGGGACGGCCGTGAGCACAGAGAGCCGCAGCAATACCGCGAGCGACAAATGGAGAAACGACCCGATGGCTTCGGCCCTGCGGCCCCCGTTCCAATTGCCAGCTCAAAGAGCCTGTCGAACTTGACCAAGGGCTACCGCCACAGCTACGCCGAGCCGGTGTTTGCCAGATCCGGCGGACGAGTGGGTCTGGCCGCCGTAAATCCATACTGAGCAAACTGAGCAACGAACCGTCAGAACCTTATTGGCAATAATTATTATGTTTGTGTGCGTATATATCATGCTTGTAGTGAGATAGTGAGATACTTATACGGAATCCACATGTGCCTTAGATAAATGTATAACAGTATAACAGATAAATTGTATTTTTGTTTTTTTATATGCAGCAATATGTAATAACAGAGAAATTAAACACGCTATATAGGAATGCATATACGAACATATACAAATATACATAAATATATATATATAAATAAATTCTTAAATTTATAAATATACGGTACGGAAGCTAAAACTGTAAACTGTGTTGGTTTGATATAAAATTTTTGATTAATAAATAAATTTTTGTTTTTTTTTTAAATAATTCTTTTGTGTTTTCTTCTTTTCCCGTTTACTGGTGATGGCGTGCATTGGATGACGTTAGATGCGCGTGTTTACCAAGTGAGCACGCCTCTCTGCCTGGACTAGTAACAACAGGCGAGTGGACAGAAAGTCAATCGAGAATGCTTTTTGTGTATAATTTGTTCTTTCTCAAGGGATAACTAATACCTTTAAGTGTCCGGGGTCAAGACACAGCACGGGCCGACGGTATTGAGGGTGAGAGGGAGATATCTGCGGATTGTAGTCTATGGGAAATATTGGGGATGAGAAGAGCGTTCCATATTGGTGTAGGGCTGCTGAAAAACAGGTCCCTAAACTCAACTGGCAGGCTTAAAAGTAAACTCATGGGCATTCCTGGCGCGACGGGCATTGCGGGTGAATTCACGGAGAGGAGGAAGGCATTTGGCTAGCTCTCTTGAGCATCGTTTGAATTTAATGTTCGAGCGAGCCTAATGATCTGAAAAATTGGAGTCTCCTATAAGTTTAATCGCTCGCTTTTAGATTCGATCTAGAATCTAGTAGTTTCAGGATGGTTTTGCGAGCACCAGACCAGATATGAGAGTTGTATTCCAGCTTAGGGCGGTTATAACTTACTTGCCTTATAAATGAAAGTCAAAAGAACCTATTTTGCAGCATTTTGGTGAGCTCGAATATGTGGTCGTTCCTACTACTAAGTGTTAGACCCTGTCCATCTCTGTTAATGCACATACGAAGGATGGAAAGTTTTTCGAACACAAGCGCCACTCATCGACAATGGCTGAATATATGGGGTTTGCATTCGTGGCAGCAGACAGCATTGGGTCTTTGAAGCATTGAATTCCAGTCTATTCATCTTATCCCAGATAATTATGCTGTCAAGATCGGAATTTAAGTTGCCTAGGGTCCAACGGCTGAGCACGAATATGCAAAGCTGGGGGTGTTGTCATCAGCCAAGAAGTGAATTGGATTAGGAATAGCAGACAGGTGATAGTTTACAAAAATGAGTCGGAGACAGAACAGAGCCTTGGGGTACACCAACTTTTACTTGGTGGTTATCAGACGAAAGGCAGCTTATAATCTATAGAAGAAGAGACTCAACGATACTATAGGCACGCATTTTCGACAACAGAGCTTGATGCCAGACTCTGTGAAGTGGCTTATAAATATCGCATGTGTTGCGCAAAGATTGGTTCCACTTTTCGGTAAGATATGCTATCAAATCAGCAGTGGACCTATTGCTGGGGAAACCGTACTGTCGGTCATTAAGAATCTTCCACGATTCGAGATACAGTGGACGCTCTGCAAGTGGAATTTCTCCCTAACTCGAAGTTTTTGTTCCCCATGTTTTGGCGTTTCGCTCAATTTTTCATACAAAATAACCATCTTCTAAGTCAAACTCGCTCTAGTTCGAACTGATTTTGAAATCCCGTGAGACTTAGGGACAGTCCACTGTTTCGATTTATCAGCGTTTCCCAGACAGTAGAAAGGACGCTATACTCGTAGGTAGGTACGAGGGGTGTGACGAAGATTCCCCTTTTTTATGAACGGACTGGACAAATGCTATTTCCCGTCTACTCGGAAAGTGTGCTGAAGCGTAGGTAAGATGAAGAGTTTAGGCAGTGTTTTTGCCAGCGAAGAAGAATGGCTCTTCAGAAATATTTGGGAAATACCATTCGGGCTAACCGGATTTGTGCACATCGAGATCTTTACGATTTTGTGACAATTCCTTTAATTAAAAGTGGGCGATACTATTTTGGTTCTTGTACCATGTGGGCCTGGCCTATAAGTGTATTCCTACGTGCACCAATGTTACTATAAAAGCGAAGGAGGGGAGGTTGTATGTGGTATCCTGCTCCTCTGCATGCCTGAAGTTTCTGCAGAATTATAGTGTGGGACACTATAATCGTAAACATCGTATGACAACGATGAGTGTCCCTAGTGTTGATATAATCAAGCAAAGTGAATGATTAAGGTTGTGTATCAAAAAAAAACCGAATTTTAATCCTCTTCCAGGCAGAGCCAACTTGCTTTGTCTTGGCAACTGTTAATATTGTTAAGGTGGTAATTCAGGCCGCAGTGGCCAATAAGAAGGCTCTTTAGCATTCTTATACTTTCTTTGTTGAGGTAGAGGATTTCCTTATAGGCATAAGGCCTGATTCATAGTTTGGATTGTCTAAGACCACCCAAATTGGTCTATTGGTCAAGGCGAAGTTTCTTTTCCCATTCGTTAATCAGGGTTTTAGCTGCTATCCAGTTGACATTACAGTACAGATTCAGGACCTATGAACGCAGATTCCAAGGCAGCACTAACCATATGTAGAAGCTGCAAGCCGCTTGAGGTAGGTTTCTACTCGGTGAGAGAGATGAGGTCGTACCAGACCTTCATCGGCCTTGCATTACCCGGTATGTTACAATGTTCCGCCAGCCAAATAAGATGGTATTTGAAATGTTCAGCCTTGAGGTAACAGACGGTAGGTAGGGTTGGGAAGGAAAGAATATTGAATTTAATTGCACTACTGGCTGCTACGTGTCTTTTGAATATGTCCAACAGAGGATGGTGAAGAACCATGTTCAGTGTGGTTGGGTAGAGTATGTGCTCCTTTACGTTCCTCTAACGCATTTGTCAACCCTTTTACACAGTTATGAGTATTACAGTTGTGTGCTTTATTCAAAACATTGGTGTGGTGAATATCCAGTATAAATTGCGAGACTTACGATCGTATACGTGAACTTCTAGGTCCTACAAGTATGAACGATGGCCACAATGCGCGCATCGTTTGGCATACCAAGAAGTACAACATTTTGTTTGTATTTGCTGGAAATTAATTATTGTACATTTTAGCCCTAAATACTTCGATTCAACGCTCATATTTCGTCAAATTTACAACAAAATGTCTGCAATCACCATACCTCAATAACATACCTGATACGTTCGACCTACGAACACAGTCCACCAATGTGCTGCTGTCAAATCAGTCAATCTTGACACATCTGACATTTCTCGCTGCACAAACATCCCATTTCATATCGAAATCCGGCTTGTTTTGTTTTCCCCATAATTTATCTGTGAATTTATTGACAAAAATAAACATGACGGCGATGGGTAAGAAATACGAGACCAACAAATTCGAAATCTTTAAATAATCCTTCTTTCTACAGTAGGACCACCGATAAAAAAAGTGAGATTAGACGACAACGATGACGGTAATATACTTCAGCTCAATTTTCCAAAATATCATTACTTAAATTAAAACATTTTCGCAGAACTTGAGACACCATCAGCCTTCAATCCAAAGTTTCGTGTCTGCCCATATCTGGATACGATAAACCGGCCACTGTTGGATTTTGACTTCGAGAAACTGTGTTCGATCTCGTTGACCAGGATAAACGTTTATGCATGTCTCGTATGTGGCAAGTACTTCCAAGGCAGGGGAACAAACACTCATGCGTACACCCATTCAGTGTCGGAATCCCATCATGTGTTCCTTAATCTGCAAACACTTCGATTCTACTGCCTCCCGGACAACTATGAAATCATAGACTCTTCGCTGGATGACATCAAGTACGTGCTCAATCCCACGTTCAGCGTTAAGGATATCAAAAATCTTGACAATCCACTGGTTAAGTACTCGCGAACAGTCGACGGAACATTGTACCTTCCCGGAGTTGTCGGATTGAACAACATCAAAGCCAACGACTACTGCAACGTGGTGCTTCATGCGCTTTCACATGTCGGCCCTCTGAGGAACTACTTTCTCCGAGAAGAGAGTTACGCAAAAATCCGTCGGCCACCGGGTGATTCGAATTTCACCCTTGTGCAGCGATTCGGTGAGCTGATGAGGAAAATGTGGAACCCGAGAAATTTCAAAGCCCACGTTTCTCCGCACGAAATGCTGCAGGCAGTCGTGCTGTGGAGCAACAAAAGATTTCAGATCACAGAGCAAGGCGACCCAATCGACTTCCTCTCATGGTTTCTGCATTCCCTGCATCGTGCCATGAAGGGAACGAAAAAGGCGGATTCCTCGATCATCTACAAGATCTTTCTGGGAGAAATGAAAATATTCACGAGAAAAATCCCACCAGTTGAGTTGGATGACACACAAAAGGCACTCCTGCTCGCCACCGAAGAGTACCAGGAGAAGTGCGAGGACTCGAACTTCCTGTACCTCACGTGTGATCTACCGCCACCACCTCTGTTCACCGACGAGTTCAGGGAAAACATCATTCCCCAAGTGAATCTGTACCAACTTCTGTCAAAGTTCAATGGAACATCCGACAAGGAGTACAAGACGTACAAGGACAACTACATGAAGAGGTTCGAAATCACTAGACTGCCACAGTACATCATCTTGTACATTAAACGCTTCACAAAGAACACTTTCTTCTTGGAAAAGAACCCGACCATTGTCAACTTCCCGATCAAGTAAGTGAAACAGTCTCTCTCTCTCTCTCTCAATGTAAAGTAGGTGTTAATTGTGTAAATCTTTTCCGCAGGAACGTGGACTTCGGCGACATCCTGACGCAGAGCAACAGGGACAAACACAAGGACACTAAGTACAACTTGGTGGCAAACATTGTGCATGACGGGGAACCTGGCAAGGGCACATTCCGCGCTCATATTCTGCACAAGGCAAATGGACAGTGGTACGAAATGCAGGATCTGCACGTCACGGAAATCCTTCCCCAAATGATCACGCTGACAGAGTCTTATATTCAAATTTACGAGATGAGCAATGATTAAAGAGGTCAATCGATTTTTTTTTTTGATAAACTTGTGTTTTATTTATGCGGCTAGGTTGTGGTGAGTCGAGAGGGCACTTAGATCAGATGGGGTCCATTGTGTGGTCACGCGGATTGATTTAGAAGTCAATCTAACTGTTTATAGATCGGGAAGGAGCTGGAACTATCGAGAAAAAGTCTGTGTCCTCCCTTAGGGCATCAAAGAAGAGGTGCCGTAACCTTCGGTTTGTCAGAGCCGGACAGGTGCACAGGAGGTGGTTGATCGTCAGTTTCGTCATCATCTCGCTTCTTCAAAACTGAAAGCAACTTCAAGTCTTGTTGCATGTTCCCCGATTAGGCAGTGAATGGTCAAGATGGTCATGATTTTAAGGGTTCATGAATTGGGTTGTAAGCATATGCAAGCACCCTTGTCATAGTGTTCAGATTCAAATGCCCCGATCGTTGGCAATTTCATAAGCTTCTCTGTTTCTGGGAAACGAACCGGTAGCGGTTTTAGTGCCTAAGACGCTGTCAGTTTCTTTCTGGCAGTGTAAGGGAGTTTTCTACGAGTTCTGGGCTATATCACGAATAAAATCCGTTTGGACACTACACACCTATGATGAGACCTCTTCGCGCCTATGCATCGGTCGCTTGGTGGAATAAGCTTTTGCGTGGATACGTAACTGCTGCTTTCACAAAGCTACAAAGGACGGTCAGCCTCAGGGCTGCATAGGGCCTTCGCCTGGTTAGAACGCCTCATTCTGCTCTTGATGCACTCCCTCCCTTTATAACCACATCATTTGGTGCACTCTCAATGCCATCTTCTGCTTAAACAGAAGTCGTCTTTGGCACAAATCACAAGTGGAGCTTCAAGGCCATCGAGCGCACCGCATTTCCTTTGACAGTGGTCTCATGGATATGCCCTTCTGACGCATGGACACCATTAATCCAGCTGCAACGCACATACAAAGTCGACAATCGAACTGGCTCTGGCCAAAATTTGAGCCAGGAATGGACTGTAGTCGAATCTTCACTGATGGCAAGAGGATCAAGAAGGGGTCTGGCGCTTGCGCCTTCGTGGAGGGCGACAAACTTAGACTGCAGACCCGTTAGGTAAATTGGCGTATGTTTTCCAAGCGGACACCTATGACCACGAAGTATATTGTGAAGAACAGGTGGAAGGGACAGAGTATTTGTGTCTGTATCGACAGCCAAGCTATGCTTAAGCCCTTGTTCAACCATTTAACCACTTCCTGGATAGTTAGGGAATGCAAGTCTTTTCTGAATTTGATCGGCAGTCTAGCCACCACAGGATCACGGGAAATGAGATCGCCGATGACCCTGCTAGACGAGGATCAGAGGATGCACTCTTAGGACCCTCACCTGCGATGGGACTGCATGCATTCTTTGTTAGGACGGCCATCGACGGTTGGGTCCATCGAGAGCACAACCGGAGGTGACATGGCTCTCCAGATTGTAGACAAACCAAGCGCATGCTTCCTAACGTCTGTTAGAAATCCACGACAATCTTGTTGTCTGTTGTGAGAAATGAGTGCTGACGACTTACCGGCGTACTAACGGGCAGCAAATCCTTCGCCAAACACAATTGGCTGAGCGATTAAACCAGAAATCAACTAATAGAGATATTCAACTTCCTCGTCTCTTCCCCCGGAGGATTCAGCTCTCTGCGACGCCTGCGAAGAACACGACGACAGTTGAGTCAGAGCACTTCCTTTGCCACAGTCCCGCCTTCGCTCGGATCAGGTGGCAGTTATTCGTTGCTGATGATGTAGGCTCCTCGTCACAGAAACGCCTTCCATCTTTCGCCTGCCGTCTTACGACAGCCATCTTACGCCAGCCGTCTTACGCCTTCCGCCTTCCAGCAAATGTAGGTTGCTGCCTGCTAGTACAATGGACCAGTTTTGAGTCTGAGCGCTTCAGTGTGGTGTTAAAACCCTCCGACAAACAAACTCCTATACCAGTTGCTCCAGCTCGCGCGTGTAGTCCGTACAGCATACACTCAAAACACCTGCACGTAAAATCCAGTTCAGACTCTCTCAGCTGAACACGCGCAACGTGGTGCCTGGAGAAACGCCTGGGCTTCCCCAAACTGAAATTTATCGATTTTCTTTTCTCACCTTCTTGCCCGTCTACTGCAAAAGAAACTACCCACACCGAGCGAGTGAAACAAATTCAAATTGTTCAACGGTTCAGTTCTTTGCTTACCTAATTCGAAAGCCCGCCACCACCATTGGTATTTCAACACTCGAATTCGTGGACTACCCCTCCCTAAAAAGGTATTCGAAATAAGCACGGAGCATGTCACACAAATCGATTACCCTCGTATCTTCTGACATCCCAAAAAAAAAAGCCCAGACTAGTGTAAAATCAATATTTTCAAAACATTTCAGTACAAAGTATCTGCAGGGCGCTCTAAATTTAATTACAAAATGTTCGCATTTATTGTGTCAGCAATTAACTGATTCATCAGCACCAGCACGGCCAGAATCGATTCCAATTAGTCAATTAATTTAACAGACAAGACAGAACTTCGGAGTTATCAAGGGAACAAGGAACACAGAGAAAAGCAAACCTCAAACCATGGCCGAAGGTACGTATGAGTTCGAGTGTATGCGAGCTGAACTCTTGGGCATTGAAAAACCGAATGAGGAAGAATTCGAGAAGGCCCGTGCGGATCGCCTGAAGGCACAACAAGAGGAACTCGAGGCGCAGGAGGCCAGCGTGAGTGTGGGAGTCGTCTGCAAATAAATTCGGGAAATCTAAAATGTTGTCATTTTCCAGATCCTCGAACAACAGGATGAAGCCATCAAGAATTCGGGGGGAAAACTGGATGAACTCAACAGCATCCTTACGGCGACACAATCGAATATCAATCGTTTGAAGCAATCGGCTCGTGGCAGCATCACCACAATGTTTCGCGGACAGTCTGTGGACGAGAATGCATCGTCAGCGTCAAGCAGTCGTCGGGGCACAAGCGGAGATGCTGCACCGGCAGGCGATATCAATCAAGCTCTCGAGAATCTGGACGAAATGAGCACCGCACCGAGCCGTTCGGGGGCATCAATGATGAGGAATGCATCGCTCGATATCCAACACAAAATGACATCGCATTTAGACAAGCTGGACCAGCTGATTAACAAGGCCGACAACGCCGAGATGGCAATGGCTGCGCAGACAAAACAAATGCGAAAAATCGCTAAATAAGAATGCTACAACATATGTACGTACGTATCTTTCTCTCCTAGATGCATTCCGGGAACCTGAACATATACAATACAACGCAATAATAAACCTAAACGTTAGACCGTTCCAACGAAGTTAACCTAGCAATACTCGTTTCCAACGAATAACGACAAGCTTAAATGATTTACTTACACATAAGTTATACACACTACAAGACGTACTCGTTGTTGTTGATCTCTAAAACTTTATGCCTTCGATTTAACTAAGATAACTCAACACTTATGATGCAATGCTGTGCGGACGTGATGTTTATACATATGTACTTACTTGTGTGTCGAACAGAAGCAATCATATTTATTTATTTACATGTGTATCTTGTTATTATTTCATATGTATGTATATCAGTCAAAATATAAATCTATTCTACGAAAGTCGTTTCAAGGTGTTTTCTATTTCGTTTCGTTGACTGTGCCCATGGAGCTGCTGTGCCGCGTGATGTCTGTGTCTGCTAACAGAAAGCACGTTCAGGGCAACGAGAGAGCAGACGCACTGGCCAGACAAGGGTCCGAAATGGACATTAGCGAAGCGTGCACATCACTGTGGTCGCACCGTGGGCTGGTGGGCCAAACTCGTCTTGTCTCGCAAGAAATGACTGTCAGACGACAAAATCAACGTGACCAGAGCTTAATAACGGCAAGACAAAGAAGCTTCTGGCGTTAGACCAAATAAATCGATCCGTGCGCATGTCGGAGTGATCACAGGACACTGCCCCGGAAATGGAACTCAAAATCCAGCGATCTCGCCCCGAGCTGAGGCGACGAGGAGGAGACCGAGACGATCCAACATCTGCTGTGCCACTGCCCAGCTTTGCAGGATCGGCTTCGCTGGGGGAATCTTCCTAGAGACTGCGGACTTAGCGAATGCAGACATATCGGATCGCTTAAGATTCGTAAAGAGGTTGAGAGAATGCGTGCCCCACAAATGAAGGGAGTCACAATGGGCCTTAGGCCTTAGCTCCGAGTTGAAGCTTTGAGTGGTGTTGAACCATCACACTCTCCTTCCAAAACCTAACCTAAGCACGTTCTTGATGCTAAATCATTCATAACGATCATCATCATCATCTTCTGACCCGCATGATCCACTAAAGGGGTCGTGGGGGTAATGCACGCACGAGAGATCTCCAGGCCACTCGATCCTCCGCCATCGATGCCCAGGAGCAACCAGGCTAGATTTTTGAACGTGATCCAACCACCTCGTCCTGGGTCTGCCTCGGAACTCGTGATTATGATGACATATCAAGTACAGGGGGTAATGCACTTCAGGCCACTCGATCCTCCGCCATCGATGCCCAGGAGCAACCAGGCGAGATTTTTGAACGTGATCCCAGCACCTCGTCCTGGGTCTGCCAAGCGGTCGCCTCGGAACTGGCGACTGGGAGTTTTTGGATTTGGTCTTACCACCTCGTCCTGGGTCTGCCAAGCGGTTGCCTCGTGCCGTGACCAAACCAAACCGAAGCATAGCCCTTCCAGTTTGAAGAAGCAGCTGGTCTACATTGAGTTCCTCGCGTACTGCCATGTCTCTCATCCTATCCCGCCGAGTAACTCTCACAACAGCATGACGAAATCTCATCTCGGCAGCTTGTATTCGCGATCTTGTTCCTTTGGTCATTTACCCAAATTTCATGACCACAGCGGAGAGTTGGAACAAATACTGAATTGAGAACCGCTAACTTGGCCTTGACACCTGACTACAGATCCTCCAAGCTGTTTCAAAATTGAGCCAACTGTATAAACTCCTAAACCAGGTAGTTCATTCGGATGTCGAGGCGGATTACCAGTCGAACGAGCCGAGACGGTGAGTTGGGTTACCAAGTCTGCCAAATGGAACGAGTATAGGTCCACAAGTGGAGCTAGTACCAACCTCAATCCGGTTTCCAACCAATGTAAGGGAACCGACGGAGGAGTGGAGTGCCAACCAGGTGTCCATCCGCGCCAGCATAGTAGTGACCTCGTTCGAATACGCTAGGGCTAGTGGAACCACGTCGACCGCCCCCCTCACGGACCACGGAACGTATAGAGAAACGAGTCACGAAGTCTCACGTCGACCACACACCTTACGGACCACAGAAGGCATGCAGGAACGAGCCACGAAGACACCAATCAACTCGTGTACGTTCTAGAACCCGAACCCAACCAGGAGTCAACTGGCAGCACGGCTACTGACGACGCAAGACCGTCTAAGCTTTGATGGTAACCCAGCTGAATGGCCTCTGTTCATCGCCAACTTCAATAGAGACACCAGACTAGGGGGATTTGGAGCAGGTGGAGACGTTCAAGCATCTCGGGGTCTTTTTCACGAGCGATGGGAGGAGTAATGCTGAGTTTTCCTGTAGGACAGTTCGGCTGGAGCAGCAAACTCTCAACAGTTGCCGGGACCTTGCGGATGAGCAGATGAGGAGAACATGATACGACTCCGCAAGGTCCTGGCTGCAAGGTCCTCCCATCACTAGTGAAAAAGACCCCGAGATGCTTGAACTTTTCCACCTGCTTCAGTGGGGCTCCACTAACATGTAGAGTGCCACGGGCGATGCGGCGGCACCTGATGGTCTGCTGCTCATTGTCGATGATGCGTGCTATTTGACTAAACTCACATTTTGCCGGACATCTAATGAGTCAGTCGGGTCAGTCGAGTATTTGAATATTTGAGTCAACTAACAGCGGTGCAGTGGGAATGCCACAGATCAGCTCACTTTGACGCACAAGTACAATTCATGACGTCTTCAAAGTGACAGATGGTGAAATTCGTTCTTGCTCTTCGATGGTGTGTCGATAGCTCGCGTCTAACGCGGATTTGTGGGGTCTAATGAATTTTTAACGGCTTTCTGAAAATGACCATAACCTCTGATTCGCCCACACACGGCATTCCTATCATCGACATCGAAGCAAAAGACTTTCACTTCCTTGATTCGAATAAAAAACGAGATTTATTTATACCCAAGTGAAATTTAGATTACATCCGGAAGAAAAATACAAAACAAAAAATGAAGCAAAAGACATTATTGTCTTCACACGCGCTACGTTGCCAGCTGCGAAGGGCTTATGAGCTCGCCTGTACCAATTCCCTGAGTACGGTCTCAAGTTTTCGAGAGTCGACAGCAAACTTCCGAATGCCATCGGAAAGCTTGTCGGTAGCCATGACATCCTCATTCAGCATCCAGCGGAAAGTAGCCTCATCCATGGCGATCTTTTCCAGGCGAACATTTTTCGCATTCTCTGGATCCAGCAGCCGATCCAACGACTCATCACATCCCTTCAGCTCCTCCAGAAGCTTGGGGCTTATGGTCAGCAAGTCGCAGCCTGTGAGCGCCTTAATCTCGCCGGTGTTTCGGAAAGACGCACCCATCACCACGGTCTTGTAGCCGAACTTCTTGTAGTAGTTGTAGATCTTGGTCACAGACACCACGCCGGGATCTTTTTCCGGTTCGAATGATTTGTTTTCAGTGTTCGCCACATACCAGTCCAGGATGCGTCCAACGAACGGCGAGATCAGAGTAACTTGTGCCTCTGCACAGGCCACGGCCTGACAGAACGAGAACAGCAATGTCAGATTGCAGTGAACGCCGTGGTCCTTCTCGAGAACCCTAGCCGCTTGGATGCCCTCCCACGTGGAGGCGAGTTTGATTAGAACTCTTTCCTTGGGCACACCAAGCTCCTCGTAGAGTCCAATCAACTTGAGCGCCTTTTCGATGCTCTTCTCCGTGTCAAACGACAGTCGAGCATCCACCTCAGTCGAAACACGTCCGGGGACAATTTTGAGGATCTCACAGCCGAACAGCACGCAAAGCATGTCCATGGCCTCGGACAGCTTCTCGTCTTCAGTTCTGTTTCAAAATAAAACCCCGACATGAGTTAACTCAGTTTTCACACGCGACTAAATAGACTTACTCTCCAACTTTGACTCCATGCTTTACGGCCTTATCGATGATGCTCTTGTACTGCGCCATCTTCGCGGCCGAAAGGATCAAGGAGGGATTCGTGGTGGCATCTGTAGGCTTGTAGGCCTTGATAGCTGCATTGGACGAAAATTGAAAACACGTGTTAATGAAATCCCGATCAAATACTTTCACTCAAAAATTCCGTATGCAAGTGTTACATGGACACTCAGGCGTTCAGCATGAAAACGCATGATTGCCATGACAGCCAATGACACTGCACTTTGGAGAGCAAAACAACAAGTGCGCTCTTGCGAGAATTTTCCATTTACTTTAGATCGTGTCACCTTGACTATTGACTCTAGATTGTGTTACTAAGTGCTGCCCCGACATGTACTTACACTCAAAGTCGCCAGTATCAGCAACGATGGTTGTGAACTTCTTCAAATGATCCAACGCGGACGTCATCTTGACTTTCTTTGACTGATGCGTGCTCATACTGGATAAAAATTTTTGGAAACACAACGAAATAAGTAAATTAACCGAAAACACGCAACCTAACCGAACTTGTTGGTGGACGCAGAAAACATGGAATGAAATGGAAAGAGGCACCTGCAATGGTTGTTGTAGCGGTGTTACCTCTCTTCTAACCTCAGTCCGCGTCAGAGCGCGCAAATGTAATGTAGTTGGTGAAGTGGGCGGGGGGGGGGGGGATG
Organism: Eristalis pertinax; assembly: GCA_907269125.1. Classification (NCBI taxonomy): domain Eukaryota; kingdom Metazoa; phylum Arthropoda; class Insecta; order Diptera; family Syrphidae; genus Eristalis; species Eristalis pertinax. The sequence goes on from OU026149.1 coordinate 23,766,203, forward strand.
TAATCAGCTGTTGACGACCTTGGTGTGCCGGCACTGCTCCATTCGTTGGGTTTTTTTTTGTTTTTTTTATCGCATGTTGTCGGTTGAAACAGGTGGTGTGCCGGAAAGGGGGAAGTTGTAGCTTAACGATGTTTGAACATGAATGCTGCCAAACTCATCATTTTTTAGGGTTTGTGCAAAATTTTGTTTTAACTACAGTTTCAGTTGAATTTATGAGTAAATTGTTGGTTTCCTCTTTTTTTGTGGGGAGCTACTGTCCGGGGTGGACATGGGCCTCAACCAGCAAGCCTCTCCAGCCAGTGCGATCGTTAGCTAGCTGCTTTCCTTTGCGCACATCAAGTCGGTTAGAGTCCTTCTTCACTTCTGTGCTCTTGTCCTCTGTTGTGTTGTCCCACGGGCTCCGAGTCAAATTTGTTGTTTTTATAAGTAGTAAAGCCTGTTCTCATGATCTTGTCTGCAAAACAACTCTGATGTGGTAACTAGTGAAAAAGAACAACTGGAAACGTAGACGACAATCGTGGCTCTCGAAATTCCTCTTCCGGTTAGTGAAAGACTTCGCCACAGGCACTAGTCTATGGCCATTACATCTGCGACTGGGTCCTGGGGAATGTTAGCGTTCAGCGATGATATCAATGCGACGCGTCAGGGAAGAAGTTCGCAACCCACGTGTCGTACGTCGCAGAAGAGACAACTCTGATGTGGTAACTAGCAAGGGATATTGAGATTATACCCACCTGGCCTGGGGACAACTTCATACTAACAAGGCTGAATGCATCATCATTGAGCACACAAACCATGGATGAGGCGCCTGAAACTCGGGCAATACATTCAAATTGTTGCACTTAATGGCATGAATCCATTAGCTTTCGATCTGACTGCAACTGTCCATCAAATCCCCAGTGATCACCGGAGCGGAGGCTAGTTTACTACGTATTTTAATGATATCGCCTCTATTTCCTGTCTCTGCGCGGAACCTGACAGTGTCTCATGCCGAATAGGGAATGCCTCTCTCTCCCAAACGGACATGACTGAGCCAAGCAGCAAGTGCGGAACTTGACGTTGCCTCATGCCGAATAGGGAATGCCCCTCTCTCTCAAACGGACATGACTGAGCCAAGCAACTGTCGTCTTCTAAAGAGTTCTTAGACCAGAGGATTGCTGAGTGAGTCAAGAACCGGTCAGGTACAATTGCAGTGCAGTCAAAACGTCGGAAAGAAGAATTGGCTGAAGTGTAGTAGACCACAGGACAAAAACGCGCTGATACTCAGGTGATGATGATGGCTAGCAAAAGTAAGCAAGCTTGGTTGCTTTAAACAGAGCAAAAAAGTTAAAATAAACTGTCTTCCAATAGGGCCTTCCCAGCTTTTAGCAGTTGATATAGCGCCCATATTATTGAAGACACGACGTGACCATCGACGAAACACGGCTCCACTGGTGCACACCAGAGACCAAGGAACAGTCGAAACGGTGGACAGTTCCCCGCCGAAGAAGACGAACACTGTCCCAACGGCCGGAAAAGTGATGGCCGTTTTCTGGGATTGACTACATACATCTACGTCGAAGGGCAAATCGGTCACAGGACTCTACTGATAAGCCATCAAGACCGTGACGGCACCACACCAAGCAAAGAGCATTCAAAACGCAAAAGAAAAGCAAAACAATCTCCAGGCGGTATAACATTTTCATCAACTTGCATCTGTTAAGGAATCTCACATTTATTTCGTATGTACATTGAAAAGAAACTCACAACGTTATCCAAACATAAATCATTCTTTGCACTGAATTGTCATTCGATATCGTCTAAAATATTTATCTTATTATTTTTCGTGTAATAACAAAATTTGACTAGTAGAAGACATAGCTTAAAACGAATTCATTGCTATAACGATACACTTCAGGTAGTAGCTGGGAGTTTTCCTCGAGCCGTCGCAGGAGCGCCGTGAACAGTGTCGGAGATATCTTCTTCGTGTGCACACTGATATCTGCTCGCCATGAGCATAGCAGCGCGTTCTCTTCGTTCTCGTGAAACTGATAGAGCACTTTGTTTGCCTTGCACTTCGCCAACTTTACGTGTCCAGCATTGTTGTTCAGTCCATCGGCTGATGCCGTCGCATTGCGTAGAATATCCAAATTCTTTTCGAGTATATTGAGGAGAATGTATTTCTTCTTTCGAGACGGCAATGTGGCTTCAACAATCGCCTTTGAGAATTGCATGATGTGCAGCTCAGTGCTGGTTGAACATTCGTCGAGTATTTTCGCTATCAACTGACTGACCATCGATTCAGTATCTGTTTCCTTGAAAATGGGCTGCTTCAGCGTGTCTGTCCATATCTTTAGGGCTTTGTCGTTGAGCAGGGTTTCACCCAGATGCATGAGACATCTGCGACAGTAAATGTGTTTTTCTTTGATGCGAACACCCGTAAGCGCTTCCTCGTTCAAGACAACATAGTAGAACCCATAGAACATGTCAGTCAATTTCGGCACCAATAGGGACTTCAAGTCCGGTCCATGATGGCAGAAGAACTCCCCAACATCAATGGAACCCGAGGGAAACTCCAGGACACGATCCACTCTCAACTCGTTGCGTGTGATTTGATTCTGACAACTGCAACATTCCAGTTTCAATTCACTTGACGGTCCTACCTCAGGTACTAGTTTAGAAACTTTGTTTTCATTGTCAACCGATGTGGCCCATACCGACGACTGGGGCAGCGTATCGATAGACATCCGGAAACTGGCATTGTTCTCCTCCACAACCAAACTGCTTAGACTTTGGGCTAGTACTGTGAAATGGCCATCCAATGGAATTGACGTTTCCGTGGAGTATTCCCGTAGTCGAATACTGGCATTGTCCACGTGAATCTTCACAAATTCCGTCTCGGTTAGACCATGGTCAAACTGAAGGTAAACATTGGCACAGTACAAGTTCTTGCGAACCTCGATGGTTATACATTTCAGGGACATTTGTTGAAGGACTGCAATTGGGAGGCGAATGTAGAAGAGGACGGCAATGCGAATGATGAGAATGTTGTACTGACCTTGTGTATTCCAGGATTGTAGGATGTTCTTGTTGAGGAATACCACGATAGAGAGTTCTTCTCAGCTATGGCAGCATATTCTTTTCACTTAAACTAGACCGCGCTTTGTTGTCTCCACGAGAATTCAGACTTGTGCAAAATGCATTCATTCATGTGTCAAACTGTCAAAAATTTCCCTTGTCAAAAATGCGAATCCTTGCGTTGGGTCGTGTTCGTAGGGTTTTAGGTTGGCGAATTTGTATGCTTTTTTGTTAAAATATATGATTTAGCTCAGTTTTATTCGTTTTAAAGCACTTGTGCTTGGAGAATGTAAACGACATCAAATTTTCTCTAAAAAATTATCCACATTTTTTGAAAATTGTTCCCCAACAAGCAGGTGATGATGTAGTTATTGCTTAATTCAAGCAAATATTCAGCGTGTCTCGTAAAAATCGAATGCATTTTGTTCTAACTAAACAATTCTCTTCGTCATTTTGACGTTTAATAAGCAAATTCACATTCACATCACTCACGTCCATTGAACACACCCATGGGATAAAATTTCCCTTTCACTTTGTGCTGTCACGCCAGTCAAAGCGACAACGAATCAAGGTCACAAACACAAAATGCCGTTATAATGCACTGAATGCACCCCCTTTGTATATTTTTCAATTCTCATCATTCGTCGTCGGGAAAGTCATTGTCGTGTGTGAGTTGTCTGTCAATTCGCTCAGCTCCGTCAAGAAGAAAAGCAAAAAAAAAAGAAGAGAATTCAATTTGAAGAAAAATAACAAAATTCCATTTGTGCAGTAAATTTTTCCCCGTCACCAGTTAAATTGACATTTATTTCGCTCACCAAGATGGTTTCAAGTGAGTACACAAAGATCATTTCACAATTTTTGTATCCTTTTCCTAACCCCAAAATGAGAAGGAAGAGCAGAAAAAAAAAATTACCAAAACAAAAATTTTGTGCAAATCACTAGAGTCTTATGGACGATCTCTGACGATGCTCCTCGCCTGCCCTGCGCCGCCCCCGAGCTTGGCAAGCCTCTCCACAGTCTACACATGGACAAACCAACAACCTACTTTCTTTATTTCGCCTCTTTTGTTGTCTCGCGCTGTTTTATGGGCTATTCGCTGTGCTGTCGCTGTTGTTTTGTTTGACTTGTTTGGATATTATAGTACGCGCGATAAGATTTTCGCAGACGTTGGTGTTTGCATCTGTAATATATTTTTTATGTGCCACAATCTTTGGGAGCTCTATCAAGATTGCGCTGTAACTGTAATCGGAGTTTGCATCAGGATTGAACACATTTTTCTCCCGCTATTTGGTATTTCGAAATCAAATCTCTACGTGAGTTATGCAATAACTTGCTTTTCGAATGTGGCTGTGGCTGTGACTGAAGACTAGATTGTATTATCTTCACCTGCTGTGACCGCGTAGCGTACTCCAGGAGACTTTCACTTCGAAGAGATTGTCTTTACTATTTTGTTGGCAGCACTCAATGATGCGAGTGTGATGTGTGGGAAAGGAGCGTTTCCAAATGAATTGCACAAATGCTTGTCGGGCAATTAGATTGTTTGCCTTATGAAATCAGATAATTGCACATTCGATCTGCAGTGGTGCAGTGAATTGTACAAAATGACTGAAGATGAATAATTTGCGCACGTTTACCCAGGTTAAGCAAACCCACAATATGTAAGCCAATCGCGGATGCAATATGTGTGGGCAGCTGGATTTTATTTGCATTTTCATGTGACGCTCGGCTAACGATCGTATAACAATTAGCAGCCTCACTTGACTACACACAGCCAAGGGAAATCAATCAGCCATAGGTTCTACGATCAGCAGCATTCCTCAATCAATACTCATCTTGCTCTGGCGATAAATTTATGCATTTTTTCTTCTTTTTTTTTGTTCTCTCTTGTGGGAGATTTGCAACAACCTTGGCTGCGGTCTCATTTAAATTCGATGTTATTATTTTATTTCAAATATCTTGAACCACGAGCGCACAGTTCACGGTCAAATAAAAATAGCGTTATAAATTTGCTTATTTGAATATTGATGTGTTGACTGTATTTGTGGGCGGGTTAATGAACTCGAATTTCACGATATGAATTGTGGCTGGACTCAACCCTCCCTCGTTCGTTCGGTTCTAGTTGAAATTTCGCGTAAACAATTTATGAGTTTGTGACGACGCTGAAGCTGGAGCTGATCAGTTGGCGACTGCGGAAGGGAGATCTTGTGCGGCGCATATGTGCTTTATCTGTTCGTTGGATCGATGGGAGAATGAAAAATTTTGCTATAGCGCTTGAATGCATTGCATGCCCTGATCGTCGTCTTTGCGGAGATCAATTAAATTAGGGGGAGGCGTATTCGCAGAAAGACCCGTTCCTTATTTGCAATTTGAACCCAACTACAAGTGGAGACTTTGAGAATCGGTCACGTTCCTCATAACCTCACCAGACAGTGAACATCCCGTATCGCATTTAACAGCCGCCCCCTCGCCGCACAGCGAGTCAACCACATCAATCATAACCACTTATTGCTAAGTGATGTCAATATTCGCTGCCAAATGATGCAAACGTTTAACACAACAGTATAAACTCGTTTTGATAATAAGGGTAAATTCTGATCACGTCGTCTAGAGTTTTATCTCGTATTGTGGAACGGCCATTTTTAGATAATTTTCATGGCGTTGCTAGTCGCTTCATGAGTGCATGGTAAATACCTTCTCTCACAAGCGTATTTATCGGTAAACCAGGGTGAACCATACGCCCGAGGAGATTAAGGCAAGTACGGTGTCGATAAGATATTCGCGAAGGCGGTCGCCGAGAGGGCGTTGTGAACAATGAGAAGAGTAGGCGATTACTAGGAAACGAGGTCAAGCATTTTCCATGTTCCGAATAAAACATCTGTTTTTGCATTCGCCGGAGACCTGATAAATTTGTTGCGCTTCCACAGAATGGTATTCGAAGAAAAGGAATTCGCATGTTTTGTGCCGACAAAGGATCTTCAATGTCTCTTCTTTTTTCATGTGATTTCATCTCCTGTCCGTTTCAGCTGGTTTATCTTGGTTTTGCTTCCTCTAGCGGCCGACATTGAAGTGCTCTGGTCTAAGAAGACAGCATAGGTGGGACAATTTGTTGCATTTGTTTCATCTCAGGGGCACATTCTCGCTCCCGAAAGGACCCTTAACTTAGAGGACCGTTCAGCGCGATATTTTGTCAGCAGGATTCATTGGATCTTGCTTTGTCGGTTCGTAATCATGGTCAAGTTGGGTCCGGCCCGAAAATTCTTCGATTCCAAGTCAGGGGATCGAGGCAACAGAGACGTCTACAAGTGAAGAAGGACCTCGGCCAACTTGGTGTGCGCAATAGGGAGCATCTATCCAGAGATCGCGGCGGTTCTGGTTGGTAAATGCTCTGCTTCACTCCAACAAGCACGATTTGGAGCAGACCCAACGCCATGGCGACAGGAACACTGCGTCAGCGTCTTTGACTGAAGAAGGACCGGACCAAGCAGGAAAAAGAAGACAATCAAGAAGGAAAGAACGGCAGAGATGCTGCAAATGTGCGTCCCTCGAATTCCGCAGTCTCCTCCACAAAGTCATGCACTAACAGAGATTAACAGCGTCAAAAAGTGCTGAATAATCTCCAAAAAAAAAAACATGCAAGTTCCCCTTGTCACCAAGCAGCAGCTTACCCTCGAGTTCGGAAATTATGTGACACATGACGTGACGTTGCAGTTTCTGATTTGAAGAGTTTAGAAATCGTTCACTGCAATTTTGTGAGCAGTGTTGCAGTGTTTCATGTTTATTATTATTATTCGTCTTAAATTACGGCGCCAGCTACCAGGGCTTCGGCCTATTATAGTTTGCTTGCTTCGGCAGAACATATACTAAAATTGTTTCATGTTCGCATTTGCTCATTCTTATGTTTTGCGGCGGCAGCGGTGCAATTTGTAGGTGTGTCCTTTCGTTCATAATTCATGGCTCCACCTCTCTCTCTCGAGTCACTGACACTTTCACTTCACTTCGGGGTGAAGTAGCGCCACCCACAATGTTATTGATTAACTGCGAAAGCAGTTTGTCTCCGACATAGTCTGTTTCTATAGGAACTTCCGGATAAACTTGATGTGCTCGCACCTTGTCCAAATTCCGCGTCAAATTGATTGTAATTCTTTATTCCAGCAAAAAACACACATTTTTATACAAACCAGTAGTCTTTTCTTAAATGACGATTCTCCTCAAATTTGTGATATGATTCGTTGCAGTTTTGCGCTTAGAAAAATATTCCGCCACTTCCATGTTGTATCGTCATTTAAGAAGAGATTCAATATTTCCGCAAAGAAATTTGCGCTTATCGCAACAACAATTAATGAAATTCCATTGTTCCAATGCGTCCGCAACAACAACAACTACTACAACAAATGCAACACCACCACCAACTACAACCACAACGCATCTATTTTTAGCTCCAATAACAAATGAACAATTGGAGAAGTGGCGAAAGGATTTCTACAGCGAGCCAAAGAATTTGCTCGCACAAAACGTATGCTCGCGCGGTGACCCCTTCGATGTGGCATTGTCCCGCAAATCACTGGAGGTTACCAATCATGTGTTCAACTACAAGGTAGGCCGCCTTGTCAAATTAAAAAAATCAATTTCATTGAGCAGATGTTACATTTGAATTTGTTGCACTTCCAGGTGGAAACTGAAGGTAAACCAATTACGAACCAAAAGAACTCAGGGAGATGTTGGCTTTTTGCCGCACTGAATTGCATTCGAGTGCCATTCACGAAGGCGCTCACCCTGGATGAATTCGAATTCTCTCAGGGATACCTATTTTACTGGGACAAAATAGAGAGGTGTAATTATTTTTTGAATAATGTTGTCAAGACAGCGGAGAGAGGAGAGAAGGTCGATGGACGCTTGGTGTCGTTTTTGTTGAATGTGAGTTTGATTTGGTGCGATGAAGGGGATGATCATGTGATTTGGTGGTATTGCAGGACCCAACATCGGATGGCGGGCAATGGGATATGTTAGTAAACCTGATAACAAAACACGGTCTTATGCCAAAGAAGTGCTTCCCGGAGAGTTACAGCTGCGAGGCTAGTATGCGCATGAATGCCATTCTCAAAAGTAAAGTGAGTTCTTTGTTTTTTTTTTTTCTTAGAAACCATCGTCATATTCTGAGCAAAATTGTGCGTGTGTTTTCAGCTAAGAGAGTATGCCAAAAATCTGAGAGATCTGCACGAGTCAAGTCCGCCGGAGGGAGCTCTTGAGAGCGCCATACAAACGATGATGGGGGAGATCTATAAAATTGTCGGTATTTGCTTAGGGATCCCGCCACAAACATTCACCTGGGACTACTATGATAAGAGCAAGAGTTTCTGCAGCATAGGTCCGCTAACGCCGCTGGAGTTCTACAACGAACATGTGAAGCCAGTATTCAATGTTAACGACAAGGTTTGGAATGCCGCTTGAATCGAAATTTGTAGAGTAAGCAATTTATGATGGGTTTTGTTCATGTTTAGGTCTGCCTTGTCACGGATCCCCGTCCGACGAGTAGTTACAACACAGCGTATACTGTGGATTGTTTGGGTAACGTTGTCGGTGGTCGTCCCGTGTTGTACAACAATCAACCGGTGGAGCTGCTGATGGAGGTTGTTACTGAAAGTTTGAGGAAAGGCGAACCCGTCTGGTTCGGGTGTGAAGTTAGTAAAAGATTCGCATCCAAGCAAGGCATTGAGGATTTGACGATGTAAGTTGCATGCCTTTTTTTTAACAAGTTCACATACGGAGACGATGTTCGAATGGTGGCTGGAGTGTTTTTCTTCTCGAGACTCATCCAGTCTGATGAACAATTCTCCCCCACTAACTACTCACTGGCGATTCCTGAACGCTGCTGTCGAAACCCCTTTGTGGAGTTTTTTTTCTCCCTCAGAAACTTCAGCTGCCACTCGAACATCGTTCGAACTCGAACGAATTTCGAGGTTAATTCCGAACATTTACGACAAAAGGAACATCGCAACACTCGAAACATCGTTACCTCACAATTCGGTAACGATGTTTCGAGTGTTGCGATGTTCGTTTGTCGTAAATGTTCGGAATTAACCTTAATTACTGGAAAATGTCTCATTATCTACGCTCTCCACATTTTCAGACACGACTTTAAACTGGTATTCGATGTTGACATCCAAATTACCCTATCCAAAGCAGATCGCCTTTTGTATGGCGAATCGGCGATGACCCATGCAATGGTTTTCACTGCGGTATCAGTGGATGTAAGTAGAGCAAAACAAATTGCCCCATTCCACCACGCTGATGCATTTAACCACACTTTTGACATTCATTTCTGTTTCAGAAAAACGGAAGCGCAACAAAATTCCGCGTAGAAAACTCCTGGGGAGAGGATCGCGGCGAAAAGGGCTACCTGGTAATGACTGCCGACTGGTTCAAAGAGTTCACCTTTGAAGTTGTCGTCGACAAGAGCCTGATTCGTCCCGAGATCCTCGAAGTGTTCGATATGAAACCAATTGTGCTTCCGGCGTGGGATCCCATGGGAACCCTAGCTCAGTAGAATTTTAATTAGTACTCCAATAGTTCATCACAGGAAAACAAAACTATTAAGCATGCAGCTTCTATTTTTTTTTTCTCTTTTTTTTTAAACGAAACTTGCATTTCGCGTCTAAATTTAATTGAATGCCATTTCTTTTTTTTATGGATAATTATGTTATTTGTGTAACGGAAAACAAAATATTTTATACATACATTTATGCTGAGAAATAAAATGTATTGAATGAAAATGTTTGGTGTTTTATTTTTATAATTAATTACTTTTATTGGTTCTGTTTCGTTTTTGATCACAAATGAGACTGTGTGGCAAAATGAGGAGTCATGCTTTGTTGGCGGAATGCTGCTCTGTCTGCTGATACAAAAATATATAAATGTAAGCTCTTGGGAGAGTCTTCTTGAGTCACAGATTCTTCACTTCGTTTGCGGAAGCATTTGGGGTTCTTTTCGCTTTTGTCGGAGCATGTATTCATATTGCAGTCGATGCCAGATGCCGTAGCACATGTTGACCAAACGGCCGTCGATGTGTTTTTGGACGATGGCGAACTTATACTGTTCGCGGATGATGTGCTTGGCAGCGCGAAGACGTCCAGTTTGAATGAGGGATATGCTGTAGTAGAGCTTGCAGCGAGCCTGGAGAAATGGATCACCTAGCCTCAGACCGAGTTGCAACTGTCGCAGGGATATTTTTCCCGCTGTCTCTGCCTATGAGTAAAAAGTTCTGTGAAAACACGCACCGTCGTCATCTCCAGATCCAAAACTTACACAATTTGAAAACTGCTCTCCGAGCGCCGAATACCCTCCACCAAGCGTGGACAACCACGACATTAGATAATCCACTTCGATTCTCTCCCATAGAGTGCGAGATGTGATGCGGTTCCTGCAAAGCAGAAAGTTAACACCGCAAACATTTTCCTCAAACCACAATGCAATACCATTTGTAATCAATGACCTCCCTCTGTGGTGGAACGATTTTAACAATCACAAGTTTACCATCAAACCGGGGATTTGCGCAAAGCTTTTCTCGATACTGTGAAAATTCGAGAATCTCACGAATAAAGTAGAATGCCTCAATTCCATCGGCTTCGGTGTGCAATTTATGGATTTTGTTTTTTTTTCTTGGTGGTTTCTGCAGCAGTTTATCGGCACAATTCTGGTTAACTGTGTAATATTCATTCTCGTTAAAGTAATTCGAAACACATATGGTAACTGTCATTGTGATGTTTGTTTTTGATAAATGAACAAAGAAAAATGTATATTTAAATTCGATAAAAACTATTTGCGAACTTTTTAACCTCGGTCAGTGCAAGAAGGGATAACAGCTGATATTTGACAGTAAACACATAGTGATGAGAGTTCTCGAACCGGTAGAAGGGAGATAATGTGTCACGACAGAAAAGTGCTGCCAAGTTTGTTGTTTTACCTTCGAGGAGTGGAAGTTAAATTTTGGAAAAATCTGGAACAGATCTATCTTTAAGGATTGTGGATTAAGACAGCTTTCGAGAATAGTATTTCTTTTAAAGAAAGAACTGTGTAAATCGGATGTCTCTGCAATTCTGTCTGTTTGAGTGATGAAACCAATACGGTGCCATCGGTATCAAACGTTAACAACACGCATGTATGGCCGCTTTTACATGCATTTACTCACGATTTTTACAAATTCCTTTCTGTGATCCCTTTTGTCTTACCATCCTTGCCAGCAGCATTGAATAATCGAGGGCGAATTTAGCGTGTGTAAAAGCTGCCCATTGACGACACAATTTTCTTTCGTAAATTCTCAACAAAAGAATGTGGAAATTACCACCCTCCACCCTTTCCCACCTCATAATCAACGCAAACCGGAAATATGCAATTAATTGACTATCTGTTCACTCTTGCGTCGTAAGCTGACTCACCATCCATTAATGTCGTAAGGTTAAAATGCCGTCGTAAGACTAAGGTAAGTCATATATTAACCGTTTCCTAGAAAGATTAAGTCCAACGATCAATATCGATTAGTAACAAAAGATCTCGCGCGAAAAGATAAGCTCTCCAAAATGTAACCCTATGTTCACGTTCAATCCCTATGCGAAGAACATAACAGTCTTTATCTCCCTTGGCACTAAATTACGAAAAAAAAAAAAAAAAATGACCGATAAGATTAGATAGTGTTATGGGGAAGGGGGCCAGCGTTAACTTGAATTTATATCATTCACCATTTAGTGTCTGGAGTGCTTAGCGTGAGGTGCAAGTGTCGTGAAAATACAAAATTTATATCCTAGAAATACTGTAGTCTAACAAGATGCGTTACTTTTATTTGGTTATTGCTGCATTAGCCTATTTGGCATACGTCAGTTCCGGTAATTATAATTTTGCAATCAATTTATAAAGCTTATGCATATGTGTGTACTTAGGCAGTTGGTACATCTTGTCCATTATTCCACTGGGAATGTTTTAAAGTTGGTGTTTTCCAGGCTTTTAAGGAAGAAGATGTTTTCTAGCCAGTTTGTCAGTAGAAAACCGTCAATAATATTCTATTCGAATTAAAGAAAATGAACGATGACCTAATGAAAGCCCTTCTGATAGCATAATCAACGGTCGATTGTATCAATAACTGCTTATCTGAGCAGCAAAGTGCTTATTAAAAGAAGAAAAAAAAACGTTAGATAGCGTATTGTGTATGTGTGCCAGGTGGTTCGGTCACCAAAATATGATCAACGGTGGGGCGTCACCCTACTGCTCGGCAATTGTTTGTCTTATAAACGTATTATTTATTTCAGGTTCTCTGAATTTTTTTTTTTTGGTTGCCATTGGATTCCGGTTTTACTCAATCGATTGACGACACAAGCGTTGTGTTATATAATCAAAGAATCTCTTCGCTTCGACGGCTGAATTTTTAGGCGTCAGCGGATATCGTATCAATGATTTGCGATATCGGCAAAATGGTGTTCCGATATTGACCTCGGATTTTTGAGTGTCGGCTGGATGGCCAGTTTATAGCTCATTTAATGTTTATGAACTTACCGTAATGAGGAATGTGCTTTGGTAGGTGATGAGAAACACGTTTAGCTTTTGAATGACCATGGAATTCCGATATCTTTTCGTATTTACTAGGCGTACGTCGAAATTTGATTTTTAAATGACTGTCTGACGGCGGGATTTCGATGTTTTTTCAAGCATTCACTCTGCTTGCGCTAAATTCCAGCCCACACGATCTCCACATTGTTTCTCCACTCCAAGTGGAAGTGCTCGCGAGTAGGTAGGCTTGAGGCTTAAGTGAGCAAACAAAGAATGACAGTCTTTAGTCGAGTCTTTATGCGGATAGCCTTTGTGAAGTGAAGAATATCATATCTAAGATGTTTGTTTAGTTCAATATATTGAACAATACAGAAAACAATTGTCTTGGATTTGTTACTGGTAGGTTTGAAGAGTCTGACTCACATCTCATCTGCCGTGGACCACTTAGACCTCGATCAGAGGCAGTGTGATATTATCAAACCTCGATTGACAATCTTTAAACACTATTCTGACAGTAGCACTAGCCTTGAAAATATTATGATTCGTGAAAGGAATACTTTGTCATATCAACTCGGTTCATTTTTACTCCTGATAGATAATAATAATATAATATTGGTAGTGCTACAGGTCGTAGAGGGCGTAGAGGACTAGCTTCACAGCAACCACTCGTGTTGTGCGCGCTATTGTTGTACCACGAGCGGAAGGGACCTACAGTTTTATGCCGACTCCGAACGGCCACGATTGAGAACCTTTCTCTAGATAATTGTGCTCTTTATGTCAGTGACTCGAAAGAGGTGGGACTGTGATGCTATTTTTGTCGTATTGGGAATTGAACCCAGACACCAAGGTTGAACACTGCCAGAATAGTCCAAGAATGCAAGTCTTCTCTAAATTGGATCGGCAGGTTCAATTTGCTAAGACTTGTCTGGGTCCCGGGCCACCACGGGATCACGGGAAATGAGATCGCCGATGAACTTGCTAGACAAGGCTGGGCTTCTCCAGAGCACAACCGGAGGTGGCATGACTCTCTAGGATGTAGACAAACCAAGTGCATGCTCCCAAAAGTCAGTTAACAGAAAAGACTGCAGATGACTGGCGTACTAACGGGCCATTACACCTTCGCCAAACACCTAAATGTGCTTGGCGATGAAAACCTCTGCGACGCCTGTGACGATGAGAAGACGACGACACTGCATAGCACTTCCTCTGCAACTGTCCCGCCTTTGCTTGGATCAGGTGGCAGTTGTTTGGTGCTGATGAGGTGAGAGCCGATGATGTAGCTGGTATTCCGGAGGTTGCTACCTGGTAGTACAATGGACCAGTTTTTGAGTCTGAGTGCTCCAGTGTAGTGTTCAAAAACCTCCGGCAAAAAAAAAGGTTGAACTGAGTAGGAGTCGACACACAGACCCGCAAAGCTACGGGCACCTGATAGATAATCTAGGATATTTTACTTTGCTGTGAGGGCACGTTCCGAGGTAATAAAGAGTCCTTTGTCTCTCCTCCACATCTCTACATCTTCTACACAAGTTTTTGTATGGAACTCTGCTTCTCCTCGCGTGATTTCCTCCTAAACAATTAAACTCAAAGTTCTGGTGCATATGAGATTGTATTTCTGTAATAATGCTAATTTGTTTACTTTTGATCGATAGAAGAGTGCCTAGGTACTATTTGGGTTTAGTGAGGGTAGTAGCCTTGCCATCCTACAGGCGTTTATTGAAACAGACTTGGTAGTAGACGTTGTTCTTGAGTCAGGAGATCGCCTCTTGCTTGGTAGGTGACAGAGCTTACAATTTGGGCCATGCTGTCGCCTGATACACATCCATGTTCCTGTGCACGTATCCGTCTTTGACAAATTACGTACATGGGGCGAAAAAGTACAGCAGTGTACATCTTTAAACTGCTCCTTGAAATACAACTTCAGATGTATGGTCAAAGTCAAAAAAGCCAGGGGTCTCCTGATTCGATTTCAATGGCATGCAAGCTGTCTTCCGAACTCTCTGGAAGCTCCCTGATCACTGAAGCGTCTTTCAGTCAAAAAACCATTGCGATAAACGAGATAAAGGAGATGTTCTGGCAAAAGGGATAACACCATCGGTCAGTCAGGTCAGGCAATTAAGTCCTTGGACAATGTCACGTTCATTTCAAAAACATCCCTTTATTGCAGTCTGTCTCTTAACGAGATGACTGAGCATTTCAACATACGCCTCATGTGGGTGCCGGAACATTGTGACAACCTGTGGTACCCCCTCTTCTCTAACACTAGGAGGAGTTCCATCTTCCATTCCGATCGCTACAGCCTACCGTTGAGCGTTATTGCACGAGGAATAACAATGATCTCTTTTCTCAACTGACTCAGATGGCAACAGAAGGTACCCTTAAAATACATCCAATAAAAAATAACAATCACAAATGGCTAGAAGGCACCACTTGACTTACCTTAAAACAAAGGAAATATCACTTGATCTCAAACGATCACTCACTCTGCTTAGTCTTAGCAGACGCTAACTAAGGACTCTCATTGGAGTCATAACCGGGCACTGCGCAATTGGCATTCATGCCCACAGGATGAGTGTCCCATAAAATGATTTCTGCAGAAGCTGCATGAATGAAGAGGAGGTAGAAACCAGGTACTCTGTTAGCGCAGCGCTCTGGCTAGTTGTAGGTTCGTACACCTAGAGGCATACTATTTCAATGAACTCAACGAGGTAAATAGCGCCAGGTTAAGCTAGCTAAACCGCTTCGTCGTAAGGAGCAACTGGTTCCGATGTTAGAAGAAGTAAGAAGAATCGTGGTGTGACATCACAATGGGCCTACTTTGGCCTAAGATGGGGTAAGGTTAGCGGGCTGTCAGCTAAATTGCCAGCACACTTAGACCATGTTGGTTCATTGTTAGAATACTACCACTGATCGACAACTCCAGCGATACTGCCGATAATTTTGATGCCGACGGCAATTGGTGATTGGACCAGATTTGAAAACCGGATGAAGCGTATTAACTTAGCTTTCACTGAAATTCGAACCGAGGACCTCTCTACGCAGAGGCAGGCACTCAACCAACTGCGCCATCCAGCTGCACAACTTTGGTCTAAGTTTGACTGCCTTCTGCAGTCACCCACTCCTACCTAATCTAACCTACAGTCTTGCTAGGACTCCTTCATACCTCTAAGTCAAGGCATCCAGCATAGAGTGAGATTGCATTGTCTTAGATTAATTCCGGTCGATATCGATTATTGTCTGTACCCCAAATTGCACACTCAAAGCCTGTTCAACAATCTTATTTTAGTCATTTCTTGTTCAACTTTAACTAGTGTTCCAAGGAACCTTTGAACTTGGGACTTGTACCACAAATCACATTTGTAGTGCACCAATTCTTGAATCATATACTTCGATCTATAAGCCTAAGCGTATCAAAGAGACCTTGTCGATTAGGAATCTTATCACACGTTTATTTGTTTCGCAACAGTTTCTCTATTGGCCTTGAAATGTTTGAAAAAATATATGTAACTTGGTTCTAAGTTCTAGTCAGACATAGGCGGACTTAACTTAGTAGCCTATCACATGTGTGAAATGGCATTCATCATGTACTCTGTCACTGGCCTAACGTTCTGATTGCGGTACAAGATGTTTTCTACCAAAGATGTACAAGACACACATTTAGTAAAACCAATTCATTTTAGGATGTGTTCGAAAGCTTTGTACACCGCGCACATAGCACTTAGAAGTGTCAAATATTCGGACAAGTTATTTGTGGAATGATGTAGAACCTGCCGTGAACCCTCCTTCATTCATTCAGCACAGTCACTTCCTATTATTTGTGTAAACCTTTCAAATAGTCGATTTCACGAGAATTGGAAATAAAATGAATCAGTGATTTTTCCACCTGATCAGAGTATTACGTCATGACTTATCAGTGGCCAGTACGGATCAATAATTCTCACAGTTCGAAAGCAGTCGCATATTTCGTCAAAACACTGATCAAAAGGACAGCATACAATGTAATTAAACGTACCTCAGTTTTATGATCCTAAGGAATGAATGATATTCTGAAATCAACAGATGAGTCATGCAACAAGTTCAAATAAATTAATAAACTTAGCTAGGTTCCCTGAAAAGGGCAAGTTTATGTGCGCCGTTGGGTGTGCCTTGTGACATTTTTTTTTTTGAAATAAAGAAGTTATTGATTGCGCCCTCGGTGAAATGATTTCAAATCCACTGAGCACTACACACCTGTAGATCGATATATTTTATATATGTAAATAGTGCTATTCGTCTGTTTGCCTAGCCGGATTAGATAAGAATGCATATATAACTTGCGCAAATATTTATTTTATCATTCTATAATTCTCACGAATTCGGATCGGTCACACCTGTAGTGGGTAGTGAATCATGTTCTTTTAGCAGAACTTTGTTGAGCCTTTTTTATCTGTCTTGAGACTGTGGTGTTATAATATAAATTGCAGTATAAGCTCGTTAATGCGGAATGGTTGCGGAGAAGGTATTTCATACAATTTGTTTGACTGATTTTTTCCGACTTCTAAATGCGAGTGAAATGACTCCTAAAATAGACATTTTAATGATTTGTTCCGACTTCTATATATTTTTCATCTATTTACTGCCTATACGTGGTCAAGCATTGCTCTATTTAATTTTTGCTAATTTAATTTAATTTTTACATACAAAAATTTAAAACCGAGTCTCATTTATTCGGAAAAAATCTCTTTAATTCGGAAAACAATTTTTATCCGAATAAACGAGTTTTCCGAATTAAAGGGTTTTTACTGTATACTCAAGCACGAATAATTGTTTAAAGTTCAAACTAGTTGGTCTCAGCTACGCAGAATAAGTGAAACGAAATATTCCGGACATTAATTGAAAAAAGACTTTTTAAAAATTATTTTACTTATTATGTATGAAATATGAATACAAACTTAATAGTTCCCAGATCGTCGGAGGTCTTTCATGGACTAACACGCTCAGTATCCGTGCACCCTGCCGAACAACAGCAAGCTATTTGTACGAAAACAAACAAGAAGAGACAGAGTAGAAAGGTGACACTATAATAATGAATGAGGGAATAGGAATAGGCTTAAGGGCGTTGTTAACATCTGGATGGCGCAGTTGGTTGAGTGCCTGCCCCTGGTTAGAAGGGTCCTCGGTTCGAATCCCAGTGAAAGCAAAGTTAAAACGCTTTTATCGGGTTTTCAAATCTGGTCCAGTCACCATTTGCCGTCGGGATCAAATTACCGGCACTATCAATGGATTTGTCGATCAGTGGTAGTAGTCTGACTATGGGTATCACAATGGACACAACATAGTCTAAGTGTGCTGGCGATTTCGCTGGCAGCCCACCTACCTAGCCTAAGCTTCGGTGGAAGGTGTAAAGACATGTTGCGACGCGGAACTCGAGTCACTTTAATTGTTGTCAATGTTACACATTTTCGAGTTCGAAGATTATACCGTCGGCGTTGCATTCCTATTTCCTAGACCGATCGACTCATGTCTCTTAGTGCCATTTCGTACATTAAAATTCCGTCGGGCGGGCTGACGCCATTTCTCTTTTGTAGTTAGCGTTGTAAAATTTCGAAAGCAGACAATTTGTTATATTTCTCTCTCTGTCCCTCACATACGTTGTCTCTTGTTATACAAGCGTTACATGCTTCCGATAACCAGAAGACCAGAATAAGCTGACAAGATTCCTGTAGCCAGTCGACACGGGTTATTCCCCTAACTTTTCGTCTCCCTTGCCAACACATCACCCAGTCAGGCCGACAGAATTGTAACCTGTGAAAACACTCGCAACGCTATCAATGTACAAAGGTCAAAATTACCAAGGGCTTCCTCATCCCATTCAGATATTGTCCATGCCTCTGCACCGTGGAGCACAACTGCTCAACGGTAACTTCACCTACATTCGATATTGCATCGATCCAATTCGACGACAGAATGGTTGCTTGCGTTTTGAGTCCAAAAGAATAACCAACAAATATTCCGTGTGGACATCACCGTGTTGATGGAGTTGTTTATATCAGGGAAGTGGCAACCTCTCAAATCTAGCTAGCAATTGTTTAAAAGGAACAGCCTTACTTTTTATTAGATCCCTGCGTATGTGTCAGCGGAGTTTTAAGGATAACGCCCTCAGCAGCTCTGAACATACTTATAAATCTTCCGCCGATATACATAATCGCCAGATAGACACCGACCAGCTAGGAATTAAAAATCCTGCATATGTGCTAGGAATTCTGTTCTGGACACTCTATCTTCCCTGACAGATTCGGATCCGTATTTAGAAACACCGATCTCATAACACTAAGCTTCTGTTTTAAAATGACTTCTCAACCAGCTTCCTCTCCAGATTTTACTGAAAGTCTGACCACTAGACGCTGGATGGTCCTCTGCGAATCTTCACAGATGGATCGAAGAAGAGCGGAGGCGCGGCCCCTGCGTCTACTCTAACGATTTAAATATCCGAACTATCATTTCGATTGGCGAACTAATGTAGAATCTTTCTAAGAACGGTTTGTCGTGCTAAAAATGATTAATGTGATATCAAAGACAGATATTGATATTTGTTCTGATAACCCGTCGGCAACTAAGTCTCTGGATACATATGACTGCATGTCATAAAAAAAGAAACACTGACTGATATCTTAACAATTTCGGAAAGATTTAATGGAGGCGTCTAAACAGATCCAATAAAACTTTCCGTGTTTTTTTTTTGATTTGAGCAAAGTTTGATGAAAATTACACCATCATTTAAGGCAGCGTTCTTCAACAGGCTTTCAGTGGAACCACTTCGGTTCGAAGCCAGGAACAATGGGGGGGACATGCGCAAAATCAGTCAAATATCCAAACTGGTTTCATGGATACTCGAAGCCCATCACAGAAGTCAGAGATGATATGGTAGTCTTTGTTCATGAGGATTTTACTTACCACCAGCATGAGTTGAATAATGAAAAGTAATCCCTGTGGAATAGCACCACTTACAGGCATTCCTCTTCTTCTCAGCTTGGTTTTGACGAGTGCAAGCAGCGTGACTTGGACTCTCAATGAGTTGCAGGCCTCATACCTAAGTAGGATTGAAGCCGCCTAGCTCTTAAACGAGAAGACCGAGTATTTTAGCATCCATGAGTTGCCGGGACACTGTGACATTCCAGAGATTTCTCAGTGCATTCAGTACTTTATTCCCGATGTACAACTGTTTGAAACAGTTGCTCATACCAATTGTAGATGGTCTAATGTCACAGGGTGCCTCAATACGAAGCATTTATGGCGTACTATCATTTCGATCACAAAGAATGTGCAGACCGACTCTCAGAACTCTTATCGGTGTCATCAGTGGAGTTGGAACTCACGCCTTCAGATTGGACCTGCCCTACAACGACTTTGGCAGAAGTTGCAGAGACGAGGAAGAGGAGGAAACTATTGTGCACCTTCTCCGTAATTACAGCGCCCTCTCCTCTCCACCCAAAGGAGAAGTCAGAGGCGTAAATCTTCAAAAACCTGGCGGAACTAAGCTGAACTAGTGTCAGCCATCTTCATCGCTTTGTCAAGACTGGTACGTGAAACCCGCGTGGTAACAGAACGATCCTACATTGGCTAAAGTGTGACTGCTGGTCGATGACAGTCAGCCACTTTAATCTCATTTATTTAAACGATTTTATAAAAAAGCAGCAAAGTGTACCTAGGACGACAGTAGAACGATGAACCTAGAGTGCCACTGCCTGCTCAGGTTGAAGATCAAGAATGGTCATGTGGAGATCTGGCTAGGCTCTGGTTTTATGCGTCCTTTTCCAACGACAATGCATACATTTCGTATGGCCGCTGTCATTGCAATGCGGAATAACGCCAAGTTAATGATTTCCTATGTTCGACCGATCACATCAATGTCAACCCTGTATACCAGCCGTGTAGACCAGCAAGTTTCGCACGACCTTCTCAAACATGAAGCTGGAAGGACACATATCAATGCGTCGTCTGATGGGCCAGTTATGTCCTATTTATGATTAGCACACCACTCTAATGTTTCCCCAATTCCAATGTATTTATCTCATCACTAAAATAAATAAAATAAAATGTTAGAAAATTTTATCCCAACAAGACTTCCATAGAGCTTTTCTTTTTGAATGCCACAAATTCCAATGATATTCAACATTTTCTTTTTAATTTCAGATGCATGTGTTCAATGTGACTCAAATAACGATCCAAAATGTGCCACATTCCCTGAAAGGTTTCTGGCAAAGGACTGTACAAATACTTCATCGAAGTGTTACTCCAGAGTTAAAAGTAATTGCGGTTTGTTTCAAATGCTTGACAAAATAATAAACGTTTTCTTTTAAAGATGGTGCCACAATCAGAGGCTGTGCATCCGATTTGGATAACGCAACTCTAACCAGCTGCCAAAACGAAATGGAATGCCTGACCTGTTCATTCATAGAGGGCTGCAATCGAAATGTGAGTAGTTTTAAATGATTTTCATTCAGCACATGATTCTATGTGAAATTGGCTTTGTTTTAGGTGTTCCCTACGCACAGATCTCAGTGCCTTCAATGTGTAGGAAACGGCACAGACGCATGCGCAAGTGATACCTTCGCCAGGCCAAGAGTGTGCCCCATCTACGAACTCGGTGATAAGTGCTTCATTCGTAAGAGTAATGGTAAGTTTTTAAAAACCCAAGACATTCACTGTTCATTCCCGCAAATTAAATTCCATTTTATTGCAAAAGAGTGACAATCAAAACTGTCAGTTGCACCACAAGAGAAACGCATAAATACATCAACTTTTATTATTTCCAGGCACAAAGTCTTCAAATGCAACCTTCGTGAGAGGATGTCTATCATCGGCTAAGGCAAACAAAACGTGCGGCAGTAGCGACGACTGCTACACATGCGATGGCATTGGATGCAATTACATTCCAGCCGATTCCAAAGAAATTCCCTGGGCCCGGGGTTCCGCCGCAATCCTTAACTTCTCTGTCTATCTGATAGCCATCTGTGCAGCTCTGAAGTTCATCAACTAAGCAACGTCCCTTTCCGTTGCAAGAGAGTTCTCTGATTGGAGTTCAAGAAAACCAGTTTAGTTTTAAAATATGCCCAAAAGTGTTTGTTTTTTTCAATTCGATTTCTTTTTCTTTGTGAAGAAATGAAAATAAAGTTTGGTCTTGACGAGCAATCGTCAGGAAGTATTTGGTATTTTATTTGTTAAATTTTCGAAATGAAATTCATTGCGAGTGGAGCGGAAGTAGAAGGAAATGGGGAGGAATTTTACGATGTGCTAGGGAAATGCAATTATACGCGCCAACGTCAAAGGTATTGGGGGAGGGAATACGCTTCCATTTTAGGGATGACTTCCTGTAACTGTTTCGAATAAATATGTTATCACATCTAGAAATGCTGCCGATGCTGTCTCTTTGTGCCTCGAAAAGGAATACGCTGGCATGGGCGTGTGCGTGGAAGTTTGTGTGCATTCGAATGTCTGCCGATGCACATCAAGTTCAGTTTTTGAGTGTTTCCGAGTCAAAGTGATTTTTGATTCGTCGTAAAGAAATGGAATAGGCGAGCGTTGTTTATAAGGAATTTTTAGTTTTATAATTTAAAATAATTATGAATTATTTATTAAATCTAAAAATCGTATGAGAAGGCGATTTTTGCTTTCCATGATAACATTCACAATGCGAGCTGTCACAAACGTTGTCGATGACTAACCTGAATGCCGGCCTCGACTTTGAGACTGAGGACAAGGTGGTGATCGTGGTGTCGCAACTCCGACACTCTGTGAGGTCTGGTGTACCCAACGCCGTGTGTTGTTATTTTCTCATGGGGCCTAAAATATTGATTAGTTCTTCCGCGGAAGTTCCTTCTTCTGAATATATTTTTTAGGACAACGAGCTGCGAAACCTTTTCTCACGAGTGAAATGCTGCCACATTATGTCGACTAGGAACGGCGCAATCTTCCCAGACAAATATTCGTAGTTCCTGAGCATTGTCCGTGACAAAATGTTCGTTGGGTACTGGGTTCACGGTTTTTTTCTATGTTACCCTTCAAGTCAGTACCAGGACTCCTGTTGTCAGTCATGGTTCCAAATGGGAAGCAGGCCACTGTAGAAATAAGTAAGCAAATTGCGCGAAAAATAAAAAATCAGGCCGGGAACAGAGTTGCATTAGTTGGATAAAGCCATTCCACTGCTCGCGACATTATAAAAATGTTCTACAACAGCAGAAATGGAGAAGGCAAAAATGAAGGGGCATTGACGTGTCCTAAAGGCGGTAAGAAAGGATCCTGAAAATATCCAACTTAAAAATCCATTAGAAACACCTTCCATAGAAGTATTTTTGGTGAGAAAAAAGTCATTCATCAGCTCAAAGGAAAGAAATATGAATAAAAATGAATTACCTAAATGTGCATTTATATACGATGAACTTCGAAGAGGGGTTGAAACTCGAGTGAGCCTTATTACAAGCGTTAAATCGATTGATCGGCCGTAGCACTTGAACATCGGCGTCTAGGTTCGAAAGCCAGTACGACAAAAATAATGTTCACGCCCCCACCTCTTTGAAATCACTGACAATGCTCGAATAGTATTCCTATTTAGAAACTGCTTTTCAAACTTGGCCGTTCGGAGTCGGCATAGAACTGTAGGCCCCTTCCACTGAAGATGAAAAGAGCTTCGAGCTTACATTCAATTCCACTTTTTTCTCCCCTTTTTGCCTATTTCTCTTAAAAAACAATCTTTTTGTATTATTGTACATATAGTGTATGGTGTAAACTAGACACTTGCATTTCTTGGTTTTTTGTAGTTAGTTACGATTAGCCTTAATTGCCCTAAATTAAGACACGACAGGGCCGAATCTATGGAAGGAGAAAGATAGAGGAGCTACGAGATCACATTGTCCTTGAATGCATATGGAATGTGAATGTGAAATATATAGTGATATACATTCAGATATTTTTCTCCTAAATTTTGTGATACACCAATTCCATGTAGGCCTAAGTGTGACTGCTGCTCCAGCGCCACTACAACCTAACCTAACCTAATTCCACGCAAATGGTTCATTTGTCCACAGTAACGTCTTAAAATTCGGAAGACACACCAAATAAGTTGACGTTGTTAAACTGGTGATAGCGCGTTTAGTTGAAGCTTTGAAAAATGAAATTGAAGCAGCATCGCGACTAAAACACACAGAAACACACGTGACCATAGTTGCGAATGAAGAACCATCAAACCCATAATGTTCATTACAGGGTCTTGACTAGACGTTCAGGGTTTAAAGACCTTAGACTACCGATTAAGAGGCGGTTTTTTTTTTTAATTTGTATCATGAATCGTCAATAACATGTACACAGGGCGGGCATAGCTTCAAATATGGAGGGTGGTTCAATTTTAAGGGCCGATGTTGAATGTGAACCACACCTAAACGTCAAGTTTTTTTTCTGCATTTCATTTGACATTTCTCAATTTCAGACTAATTCAATTTGAACCATGGAAAGATACACAATCTAGCAACGCGTTAAAGTTATTCAGGCTTATTATGAAAATGGGCGTTCAAATCAAAATGCATATCGTGCACTTCGTGATATTTTCGGTCAATTTAATCGTCCAAATGTGCGTACAATCGGAAAAATCGTACAAAAATTTGAGCAAACCGGGTCTGTAAGAGATGTGAAAACATGCTCGTACAGCTCGTACAGCTCGTACTGCAGAAAATATTGCTGCTGTTCGCGATAGTGTGGCTGAAGAGCCGTCAACCTCAACTCATCGTCGTGCTAGCAATTGCACCTCTCACGCTCGTCGTTGATGAACATTATGCATAAAGACTTACACAAGGTACAAGGTGCAATTGACTCAAGAACTCTTGACCATTTCAAGCGTCGTCAATGGTCAGAATGGTGGCAAGAAATGGCAACAGTGGATGATCAATTTTCGAAGAAAATCATCTTCAGTGATGAGGCACATTTTCACCTCAGTGGATTCGTCAATAAGCAGAATTGCCACATTTGGGCGAATGATAATCCAAGAGTGATTGTCGAAAAACCAATGCACCCACAAAGAGTGACTGTTTGGTGCGGTTTATGGGCTGACGGCATCATCGGGCCGTATTTTTTCCAAAATGAGGCCGGTCAGGCAGTTACTGTGAATGGTGTTCGCTATCGTGAAATGATAGCGAACTTTTTATGGCCCGAATTGGAAGATATGAATGTGGACGATATATGGTTTCAACAGGACGGTGCCACTTGCCACACAGCTAACGAAACAATGGCTCTTTTGCGCTACAAATTCAATTTCCGTGCTATCTCACGTGGTGGCGATGTCAAATGGCCCAAGATCATGTGATTTGACACCGTTGGATTTTTTTCTTTGGGGTTATTTGATTACGTCGATAAGCGAGCAACAATTCAAGAGCTAAAGGATGAGATAATTCGGCACATTAATGGCATAGAACCTCAATTATGCTTCAGCGTCATCGAAAATTTGGACCATCGGATGGAGGTGTGCCGCCGAGGTCGCGGCGGCCATTTGGCCGATATTTTGTTCCATACATAATTGAACCATACCAATATTATCATAATGAAAAGAAATGACAATAATTTCTCAAATAATTTGTGTTTTATTCAAAATCAACATCGGCCCTTAAAATTTAACCACCCGTTTAGTGCAAGTAGCACATTTTTGAACACGAATACATAACCTTCTACAGCATCAAAATGGTATGGCGATATACAACAGAAATTACAAGGGAAATAGTGCACTGACTATCCTTACACCTGCCCTGCTCATACTAGAAAAAACACGATGAACTAATTATGCTTCCATAATCAAGATGAGCTGTCGAAAGTTAACAATTGAAAAATTAGCAGATTCTTTGACAAAACCAAATGGCTGCAGGATCGCTTTAAAGTCTAACTAAAGCATGTACAGAATCAACGTGACATTAGCACTGTTTTGCAAACAAACGCAAGTTGTGATAGACTGCATAGATTGAGACTTTGCTTAATGGATCAGTTGAGTCTGAGTAAAGGCTTTTAGCACACGCCTCATTGATTTACTTAAAGGTTCATCATTTTTGTAACGGCGTATCAGTCGCAAGGCCCCATTCGTCATCCAAGCGAATTACGTGAAAATTACCAAACCTTCTCTAAAGAAAAGTATACGCTTACTTATGGTATGACGTTCAACTCATAAGCAAATGAATGTACATTGTTTAGAATGTTGCTAAAATGAATACAGAAGAAACATAATATGTTACATAGTATAAAAGGTTGTTGCTTCACCACTTATGCGCTGATGGCCTCATATTCTCTCCAATCTTGCAATGGAAACAGGATGTTTGTAGGTAGTAATTATCAATTTAGTTTTATGGTATTTGCTACAAGAAAGCTAAACTAATGGTGACCACCGTGATGTATGGATAAGTGGGGATCTTTTATAAATATTTCCACAGCATTACGTCTTTAGAGTTAAGATACCAATGTTAGGCAATGATCTTCGCCAACCTGCGTCAGCATAAAACTGTACGTCCCCTCCACTCGTGAAAGGAAAACAGATATGTTGCTACTCATCATCATCATCTTCTGACCCGCATGATCGCGGGGGTAAGCCACGCACGAGAGATCTCCAGGCAACTCGATCCTCCGCCATCGACTCTAATTCATCAGGAGCAATGCCCAAGCGTAACCCGGCGAGTTTTTGGACTTGGTCCAACCACCTCGTCCTGGGTCTGCCAAGCGGTCGCCTACTTGAAGGAATCGCATTCAACGCCCGACTCGGAAGTCGTGATGATGGGGACATTCGTGCCACGTGACCAAACCACCGAAGCATAGCCCTTTCCGTTCGAAGAAGCAGCTGCTCAATGTTAAGTTCCTCGCGCACTGCCGTTGTTAATCTCTGACTGGAGCTCCACTTGTTGCTAACTTGTATGCATACGAAATCGGCAAAAAATATGAGAGCACCGAGAAGTGCAGAGAGATTTAATGCATTCATCGTAGTCAGGATTTCACAAACTTCGATTTGGAAGCAGTACTTAAGAACTTCTCTAACAATGAGCTTGAAGTGGAACACAACATCCCTTCGTCCACTTCATCATGAATGCTGAATGAGAGCATTCTAAAGAAGAGTCAACACGAAATAACAACCCGTCGCTTGAATTTGATCAAAAATCTAGTCGGGCGGCGTTCTTATCCAAATTTTTGATGAATTTAATTCGCAGCATTTTAATAAATTACACAACAATTTAATCAACAAAAAGTCTTCGCGACTGTGTTAACAGTCAAGTATCCGTACCAGTCTTAAAAAAAAAATCAATAATCACTTTCCAAGCCATTAAACTCATTTGCACCTTCGAAATAGTTTCCGAACATACCGTCGTGAAAACACACACCTCAGCGCG
Source organism: Eristalis pertinax (assembly GCA_907269125.1). NCBI lineage: Eukaryota > Metazoa > Arthropoda > Insecta > Diptera > Syrphidae > Eristalis > Eristalis pertinax. Next base: position 23,793,175 of record OU026149.1, read on the forward strand.
AAATTGGCATGGAATTGTTCTGTTTCGTTTAACTAAAACATAAACCTCACATGCATTAGCCTACACTAGCCCCCATTGCGTGGTCTTCTTTAAATACACATTACCAAGAACAATACTCAATTAGAGCGCGAAGCTGTTAGGCCATTTTGATTTGAAATTAACTTTTACCCCAAAACAGATCATCGTTATTTAAATTTATTACTTGGCCATTAAAAGCAGAACCGTGTGTTTGTAGAAGCACTGCACCTTCAGAGGATCACAATAAAAAATAATTACAGAGCCAGCGGTGCGATGTGGGTTTTGTTTGTTTCCCCAAGAGATGCGGCAAAGTGGGCGGCAATATCATTCAGTGTTTAATTTTACCAATATTTACAGTTTGACTCTACAATAAACCATTCGCGCAGCACTGGCATGGTATCTGGCTGGTTCATGATTTATAATGGTGAAGCGTTCAAATTAAAACGCGCACACGTTGGTGTGCTGCTCTGTTCACCTGCCGCAGACGTGGTTTCTGTGAGAAAAACCAGAAGCCACCCTTGCAACAGTTTACTCAACTCGAAACGGCTTCGAAATGCTGCCTTGCTCTAAATCAAAGGAATCCTCGAACGCGCTGTTTACTGAATACAGCTCCCGTGCAGCCATTCCCAACATAAACCACTGCTCCAATTGGTACTCGAAAATGAATTAAACAATTGTGTGGATCGCAAGTGTTAACGATTGCTTCGCCCGCCCGCCGACCAGAGGCGTGTTCCGCTGCGGCTCCTCCTAGTCGGCTGTGTATTTGTGTGCTCGGTGCCGCCGAGGAAAGTTTTGAGCAGATTCCCTTCCATTCAAAAACGGCGATCAGTGTACGGGGCGAGAAAGCAAATAAGTTTCTAAAAATAGACCAATTCTCAGTTGCTCTCTCTCGGGGAACGTAGCGCTGCGATTGGTCCGATCTGAGACCGAGTCCTGCGCGCTTGAGAATTCGATTTTCCAAACGCAAACAGTTCGGTGCGGTGGATGCGAGTTCGCTTATTTATAAACAAAGATCACTGTTTCAGTGATTGCTCATTAGACGGTAGTCGGATGGTTCTTTTCGTCTCTTTTGATTGATCTTTGTGGATCGGAGAAGGCCTGGCCATCTAGACAAATCTAAGGCTGCGCGCAGACAGACAGCGTCGACGTTGACTTGTTGAGTCGCTTGTTGATTTTTGAGGAGAGCGAATATACGTGTCAGATGAGGAATATCTGTGCGGACGGTTGAAAGTTTAATTGACGCTAAAAAGGTTATTGCGCTGATATAAAAGTGTCGAAAAATTGCAAATCGAAAGTGCTAGACAATTAGGTGATGATCCAATGTTTGTTATAATTCGGTGATTATTTGGCGATGAAGTTTCTCCATTGCGAGTGCGTATAGTTAACGATTCTGATGAATGCAATATTTAGTGAATTTAATTCGTTTTTAGTGCGTCTTTGAAAAGTGTGAGCTTTGTGTTCAGTAACATTTGCGGCCAGTGGTGTCGTGTCGCATATATTTTCGTGACAAATTTCTTTTAAATTTGCATTCAGAATGCATCAGACGGCATATCGTCGAGCAATGACGTCCGATTGCACATCTATGGTTGCATCGATGTCACCCTTCATCGACAATGGATTAAATACGAACTTCACCGAGTGCTGCTACACGGCCACAGACTACTGGACAGGATCGTACGGGAACAGTGCCATAAGTCCAATGAAACAGATTGAAGGTAAAGCTTGTCCTCATATTTTTATCTCATTTTTTTTTTTGTGACACACTCATTAATTGGCGCTCAGGTGCGTCAAGCGTGAATAAATGATTGCCATCAGAGAAATGATTCAGTATCTGAGAAAATATTTAAGATGATGTTGGACACGTAATAAATGTCAGTTGATTTAGACTGTTTGCCTTTTCATTCTGACATTTGTCTAACATAATATTTCGACAAATAGGAGAGAGCCGAGGAACTCCCCATTTTGCATGGCTGCTGATGAGGTGTCGTAATTAAGCGATGTCTTTATGGGAGACAAGGTGTTTATTTCCTGAACATGTGTCGAATGTGAACAGAAATTAAAATGCTTCGAATGCGCATGTGTTCAGACATAGGTATGCCAGGAATAATTTGACAAATTGTAGGAATGCCTAATAGTTTGTAGAGGAACCGACGGTTCATAAGCCAGCATTGAGCATATGAGTAAATCATATTGTTTTATTTTAGGTAATTTTTCTTTCGGGATTGGAATTTGAGGCATTAATCTCCATTGCATTGAGTAACTAATTTGTTGGATAATTGATTGCCAGACTTGAGGTCTTGAGGTCTTGAGTGAAGAAAAGACTTCTCCCTTAAAACTATTTGCCTTAAAATTGTCGCAAGAGTTTCTTAAACATATTTCTCCTCCTCAACTTGTATTCTCACTTTTCTTTCCTTTAAAAATTTACCATTCTGTCTGTTCGCATTCCCTTCTTTCTGCGACCGTAAAATATGATAAATAAAATTTGTTTGTCATTTGTTCTCAACAAACATATTTCCTTGATTGCTGATCGTTATTGGCAGCACTTACATGAAAATATTTCTCAATAATAAAATATGACTTACACATAAAATGTATTTATTTTGTTAAAGGTGCATTGCTCATCTTTCCAACTCTTATTTGAATAGCTTATATTTCCGACCAATTGACCCAATTGTCCCAGCCTTCTACATAACCACAATCCCATACGACTTCTGTACCCAGTTTTGGAATGTTTCCCAGCGAAGCTACATGCTTATTCACACCGATAATATTGTTGAATCATTTATGTAACGCTTCCAATTTAAATGAAACAAGTGCCAACTCAGTGGTTGATTTTCTCATGCGTTTTAAAAGTCATACAACTGCTTAACTCTGGACAAATGTCGTAGTACTGCAATGTGGAACCCAGATCTGTTGCATAAGTAAGGCTACATTCCGTGGGTTCCGCGAATCTTCTTGCATCCACGAAGCTTGATGTGTATGCTATTTGAATGTACACGTTTTCTCTGTCGATTCTTTGGGCAATCTACAGTTCGATGCTACATTCGCATTCATTTATATTTGATTACTATCCCTACTGGTTGCCTTGCAATGCGTTTGTATTCTTATATTCTTAGATGGTTGCCATTCTGGAAGATAATGAGACGGAAAGTGTCCCTTTTCACATTTCACTAAAAACCAGAATAAGGTCACAAACGTTTTAAGGCACATTTTCTTCAGAAAATATTGATCTAAAACAATTCGATGGTGCAACACAACTGCTCCCCAGAATTTGCCAATTGCATCAGCATAAAAGCAAATTACATTGACAGATACTAAATTTTGGAAAATGGGGCTTGCGTTCTTGGGAGATTACTACTTCATAGAGTTAGAGAACTTAAGGGCTTAGGTCACTTTGGAGGCCGAAAAAATAAGCAAAAAAAATTGAGAAAAGTTGAGATTCCAATAAGGAGTATTTATTATACACCGATATGTACTGACTATACAAATATTTCTTGAAGCGATTTATTAAAAAATTGAGGCTGTGTAGAGTTTTCGATGACGTCGTCGTTTTCCAGGGTCCACAGCCGGACAAACAGCTCCTGTAATTTCTGAGTTATAATGAGACACTTGTTTTGTTGGGTTTTATATAATAATATATAATAACTCCACTCGTGATAGAACAATAGCACGGACAACACTAGTGGTTGCTGAGAAGCTCGACCCTGGCCCTCTACGGGCTGTAGCGTCACCCATATTATTATATATTATATAATAACTGCTATAGAAGTACGATGGTTTTTTTTCAGCAATTTTTGGCCAAATGGCGAACTTCCAAAGTGGAATTGAAAAATTTGTCTGACAAATCATCAGAAAATTGTTAATAACGTATTTCTATAGATAATGTATTTTTCAAGATATTGAATATTTCAATTAAATCGGTTGAATTTGAAAATTGACTGAGTTATGTTTCCGGCCAACTTAAGATATGCAGTTTTGAGATACACGCGTTAGAAGTTTGAGTAGTAGAAAATTATGAATAATTTTGCCTTGGGCCTTCTACTAAAGTTCGAAAACCGACTACTTATTCCCATCATTTTTGGGACACTATTTTTCAGGCTAGAGACACCTGAGGCGGTGTTGAAATGAAAAATCTCTTAAGATTCATATGTGGATTTGGGTTGTTTTAGGACTAAAGTAGGTCTCACGGTGGTAACAACGATAGACATTCCAGGTTGGTCTAACTTTGCCAGGGTCTTTGGCCGACAGGGCACCCAATCACCTACGTACTTACCTTGGTGACCTAACCAAAACAGATAATTGGCTCATTTGCGTTCTAATTTGTCCGTTTTGAAGTCGAAATTGCAAAATAGAAACAGTTACAGCAGGTTAAGGGTGTTTTCATAAACGTCGGAAATCTGCGTTAGTACAATCGCATTTCTTTTCTCATGCGTTTTTGAACACATACACGATGCAGAATGTCTGCAGTCTTGCCTTAGTACAAAATATATTTTTCTTTCAATCAACCCTATTTGCAGTCAAAAAATAATGACTGCACAATTTGCCCGACATCGATGAGCTATTGACGTTTATGAACAGTAGGTACTGCAATTCACCTAAGTTGGTATGATCGTATTTCTGCATTACTGAACATGGATTAAGCAGTCCTTTGTTAGCCTGATGTTTATGAAAACCCCCGAACACTTTGCGGAATGAAAAATGACGTTTCACTGGTGATGTTTTATTAAAGTTGAACATTTTTGGTCGATATGATGTTGTGTATCTAGTCCCTTACTTGAGATTTGTTTACCAACCTATATCTATGTAAATACTTGCAGCTACACTTGACACGAATATTGCATTTATATAACATAAAAGGACAACGCAAGATAAGCCGAGTTTCTGAGGATGCGTACGTTGAAAGTGTTGAATGAAATAATGTTGAAAAGTTGTTGTTTTAAGTATGATATTAGGTCGCACCACATGAATAATATATAATATCATATGGTCTTTATTGTGCCTTGGCGACTGAATCAGTTGTTACTGGAAGTCGGTGGCAATTCACTGGAGGGATACTCAAAACTCAAACTCAAAACTCAGCTCCTTTAGCGCGAGAGAGAATGCTAATCATTTTATTGCTTAAAAACTTGCAAGAATTGCTTAACGACGCAGCGCAGAAGCGCATAATAGAGTCAAATTATCCACCCTCTTACGGTTGCCACATTTTACAATTCACATTTCGAAAATTTGTTGACATTTAAATCGAATCAAAGGCTCAATTCGCCAACCGTATACCAATTTCTCACACTCATATTTAATTGTTCGACTCGCCAACCGTAATAGAGGGGTATACATATTTCGAATGTGACTCAGAATCAAAAAAACAGGTTCGATAAAAGGAATTGTCGATCGGATAGCTAATGTTTCTCCGAGCGTGGCAATGCCAGCAGAACGGGCTCTGACCAAACGTAATCTAAGGCAAAACTGCAATTCTTGCTTGAGAAGATTACTACAAAGTTAGCTAAAGACGTTGCTGAAATACCTTAACTGACAAGATAGAAGAGTGGGAATTTGACTTTTTCGGAGGCCGGTGGTTTAACAAAATCGAATCATGCTGGCGAATGACACGTTGTTGAAAAAGATTCGATTTTTTAGATATACATAGGGAAGCAATTAAAAACTATGACAGAATGTCGATCCCCGACATGTAGAAAAAACTGCATTCTCATACTAGATGTACAATCTAAGATGCCGTGGCGAAGTCGGTAAATGATCTTACGCTAAATATCAGCACATCCGTACTCGTCACAACTAAATTCATTTTCAGGACCCCTTCTTTTTAGATTCGCAGTGATTTTTTTAGATTCCAATGTCCAGACAGAAGTGTTGTCAAAAAAAAATGCTTAAAGTTTACCGAACAGAAGTACTTTGCCGCCGCTCGTGAGACTACAAAAGCACGCACAATACGAGTGTCCGCTATAAAAGCTAGACTCAAAGTCCACAACGGCCTGACTTACCTAAAGAAGAAGAATACTCCAAGGAGTGGTCTTGTGCTTTTCACTTTCAAATCCCGTACCAATTAAGGATATTTTTTGAGGGTGTACTTATGAATACAAAATTTGACAATTAACATTTGCGAAGCCGATGAACTCGCTAGACGATCTCTTCTTTCTCACCGAGTGCAAGATCTGCCTCTATGTTAGTCGATTCAGCTCACCCTCGTCTAAAGACCGACACTCGTGTAATAAAGATAACCAACAGTAAGCCCCACGTGTATACATCAAATTTGACCTATTCTCAATCTAGATCGTTCTCATTGTCTACCAGAATTAAGCAGTATTTAAGGCACTCATCGATGTCATTAGAGAATTTCTGTAGAAGCTGCAGGTACGAGGATGAGGATTTGATTAAATATCACCTCCTCTGCTTGGCAGTGCCGTAGCCACACTTGTAGGTCCATTTCTTCGTAAAATTTGAGCGTCAAAGTTACTTCCTGAATCACCAACTATTTGCAGGAGTTGGAGATATCCAATTCGAGTGTAATTACAAGGGGGACTGCTCTTTTCAACAACTGTCAGCCATTTCAACTTAACCTAACCAAACCTCGTTTACGTAAACCGGACACTTTAAAAACCTCCTTTCAGGTATACACCACAAGCAAGTCCATGTGCTAGCAAATTATTCGCATCATTAATTCACTTTCCGTCAGATAACATGTGACATTTCCCATAATTAATTATGATCTCATTCAGGCATCTTCATTTGAATTCCAAAAGTGCATGAGCTCCTTAAGCCGACCTAATCCCCAATTAATCGCTTATGATTATGCTCTGAAATGCAGAAGGCAAGGACGGCGCGGCGCCTCACTCCACCGCATGCACACACAGTCTGACGGCAAGACATGATTTATGCAATTTTAACAGCAACACAAAACCCTGCCCTGACACAAAGATTTGTAACGCTGCCCCTCGTTGACATCTTGTCTCGCTCTCTCACTCGATTAAATAGAGTGAAATCTTTAGCTGAAATAATTATCTTATATCGCGTATTCTTGTTCTTCTTCGCGGATCACCTCATCGTGCAAAAGATCACACCTCAGTTTATTAGCGGCCAACACACGCTATTCGTGTGACGATTGACATACTTGTGCCAGCCGATTGCTGGGAAACTGGCCAACCATCACCACCATCACAGCCATCAGAACCGCCAACATCGGCCAAGTCAAGTGGATTCTATTTTTAGGTATTCAGGAACAAAGTCTACCGATGCTGATGCCGCCGAATGTGGTGCTACAATTTCACGAAATAAATCACAATTTGTTCGTTTTGCCTGGTGTTGGATTCACAGCGAGCGCAAGCGTTCTGGATCAAGGGACTTCAGATCGTTGTTTTGGGACAGATATGCGGTACTACACTTTGGGGCTTATCTTTTCGAAGGCGAAGTTACACGCACTGTTCAGTATTTAGTCTCGAAATGACCCATGGCGGGTCGGAATGCCATCAATTGTCACTAACAAGACATCGGAATTTGCTGGCTGCTTATGCTGCGGTGGTTCCTACAAATGATTAAATAAAAATTATCCTTAATGGCTTCGCATCGGCGCGTAGATGGTATTCAATTAGTGTTTTTTTTTTCTTCTCTGTTTTCACTTGGGGCGGTTTTACTGACTGCCGCCGCAATTGGTATCGGTGGACCCGAAAATGTGACATGGCCCGTGACAGGCTCCAATCAATTAGGAACAGAAATACTTTGCGACCGCAGAAATGGCAGGAACTGAAGGCGCTTAAGTGAAAAGCACTTGTTATGCTGGCGACAGCTGTAAATAGTTATAACCGAGTTTTAGCAGAGTCCACTGGAATCTTGTTTACGTTAAAATTGGCGCTTGCAAGCTTTGAATTCCTCGCAAGTTGGTCTTCGCTAATGTTGAATAAAATGTCAAACCGAATCTGTTTTGGGGATACAAATGCAGTTTTCAATGCGTTTAAGTGCGGTGACAACAAGTGGTGCTTATGTCAAAAAATGACAGAAAATACCTGCCTTCTTCGATGATTTCGACCGATCGATCAAAATAACAAGCAGAATATTAAAAATACTCGTGGGTTTTGCTCGGAAGCACATAAGATTAGCTTGGCTTTGTTTTTAATAACACAACAGTTGTGTATACTTGATAAATGACAATATCCATTTTTCAAATTTAAGAATGCCCAATTGAATCACATTTTGTCGTCAAGTAAAAAATTCTGCGACTTTAGTTGTGCATTGTCATGCCTGAGACAACTACATCCCAACTCCTAGAGAATTAAAAGTAATTGCACTCGCAAGACTGGTGATTGTTGTAGAAACGAAGCCCAGGTCCACCTCGAACACTATGTTATGCTTTACTTACGTCTATTAAGTTGTATCCTTCTGATTCGACGGACCAAAGTCATGCTCTACGACACATTTATTTTGACAGTCATACTATATGGATGCCAAAGTAGGACCTTACGCAAAACAGCAGAGCTGATTCTTGGTGCCTTCGAAAGAAAAGTTCTACGTCGGATGAATGGAGAAGAAGATATAGCCACGAACTCTACGAGTTGTAGAAAAATGTGGACGTAGTCCGGAAGGCAAAAATCCGCCGAGTGCAATGGCTTGGCCATGCACAGCCATGCTTCCGCAAAGAGAGTCTTCAAATCCGTGCCTCCTCGTTCGCGAATGAGAGGAAGACCGAACCTCTGGTATAAAGACCAAGTCATTGCGGAAGTAAGACAGCTTGGTCTTGATGACTGGAGGCAGCGTGCCCAGGACAGTCAACGATGGAAGGCAGCTATTGCTCAGGTTCAGACCTTCCATGTATTAAGTGGCATATTCCGTCAGTTTTGACGTATTAGTCTTTTTACTTTGACGGTGCTCGGCGGGCTGTCTGCTTCCTATTTCTGAGGCCAGCAACGCATGGAGGGTCACAGTCTAATCTAACCCTGCTTTCCATCGTTCAAGGTCCAGATTGCGCTGCATCTATTCATGAAGTCCAAGTTGTCTGCGAACATTTCGTCCTCGTGTCGGAATTTCAGTCTTTTCTTCTCTTCTCGAATCAGGATGTAGGAACGGAACGGAACGGAAGACATTCTTAGCTCAATGAATCGAATAGAATCGCCGATTGAGTATAGTCGACGAATATCCGCTGTTGCTATTCGAAAGATTTTGAAAAAAAAAATTCCTTTCCCATGCTAAATAAATGGCGTCGAGTGTCGAATTGTACACCTTTTTTAGAAACCAATTGTACACATCAAACCGAGAATTTTTATTTCGAAACCACCAAGAATCAGAGTGAGTGTTTTTGTAGAGCATGCCTTTGGTCGTTCCAGGTGAAAGCTTAGACCCACGTTGATTAGACAAACCGAAGTAGCAACGATTTCGGGCGAATCTGCATCGGATTTTGAATATGAATGTTTCGAAGCAGGTGTCAACACAGAGGGCATATGCGTAATGGTCGTAATGTATTATGCAGATGGTATTGATTAAGCCTCTGCAATTAGCAGTCTTAAAAATACTGCAGAGTTGACGCCTTGCCAGTGTGCCTTGGTTCAAGATATTTCAACTACAGAACAAGTCAAGCAAAGATTATCCAAAATATGAAGAGGTATTCACGGAACTCCACAAATCAGGTGATGAAATTTACCTTTTCGTGTAACTTTACCAAATCGAGTGTCTTTGAATTTTCCATGAATGGGCACCACTGCCAGAACTCGTTATTAGTATATTTCTCAGACATCATAGAGGTTGTTAAAGAGTAAGAGGACCGGTGCAAGTCTAAATATTTAGATCAAGATCAAGAAATCTTTAAGAAATCTTTAAGTTGGAAGACAGTCAGAAGATATGTGTGTTTCCTTTGAGCAATTTTTTCGGCACTAGTTCCTTCGCGAGAAGTTCATGAAAGTTATGAATCTATACCAAGTTTCTCTCAGACATGTCTTCAAGTGTTGTCTGTCTCTACCAAGTGGAGGTACCATTTAGCAATACTATTATGCATTTTCTCGCGGCACCTTCCCAGCATATCCATCGCCTTTATGTTGGTCTAACGTAAGGAATCGACCTGAGCCTTAACCACCAATCCCCTTCAACTGGCGCTATTGTTGGCTATCTGCTTCATAACCACACACAAAAATTTGGTTAAAGTTCTTCTCCATTTGTTCTCTGTCATGTTTCCCATTGGCTTTTAATTCTAATATTCATGTAAGCTTTTAGAAAATTTTAATCAGAAACCGGGTACTATGCAGGTAGCCGACTGAATAGCTGATTGACACATTGTCCATCGACGAATTTGTGAGACTTTTTGACAGTCATGTTCATGAATTTTTAACTGTTAGTCATGAAGTAATGTAAATTGCATTCTCTGATTGGTCAGTTGATATAAAAACGCTGTAAAAAATTTTATGTAGAAGTCGGCTATAGAGATCTATTTTTTTTATTTTCTATTATTAACTTGATAGTCTTACATGGCACTTACTGGCTTGTCATCGCTCACATCTTAAGATCGACTGCGACTTTAATCCTTTCATTTTACCTTCTCTAATCGGTAGTCATTCTCTCTGCTGCAACCCTTTAATAGTACTGCCTCAATTACTTTCAATATTTTTGCCTAGCAAATGCTGGTGGCCCGTGGCGTTGTGGATATGTGCGTCGATTCCTATGCACTTGGACCTACCTGTCTAGGTTCGATTCCTGGTACGACAAGAACTACTTTTCATGACCCACCTCTTTCGAGTCACTGACAATGCTCAAAGAGTATAACTATCTAGAAAAAGCTTCTCAAACTTGGCCGTTCGGCGTCGGCATAAAACTGTAGGTCCCTTCCACTCGTGATAGAACAGTAGCACGCACAACACTAGTGATTGCTGAGAAGCTAGGCCCTGGTCCTCTACGGGCTGTAGCTCCACCCATATTATTATTATTATATAAATGCTGGCAGTCGTGTATTTAAGTAAATTATTGAAATCGTAGTACAAGAAAAGTAGAAGAAACAATTAAGAATGCAGCGACGAGGCCACCACGTAGTTACAATCTTAATGAATTATTTAATGAGACACTTGTTTCTATCAATTCAGCAATGTGACTTAAGTTAATGAAACAACAAACGTCACAAAAGTCATTTTTTTAAATTTTTTCTTTTTGTGTTAGCATGCATCCAAACCGCAGGGAAGGACAGATCCTCATACAAGCCACTAGAGCACATCGCGATCAATTCAAAACTTGCCGACGATATCAGTTGCTCTGAGAGCCGCAACAACAATGAGAACCTCAACAATAACGCAACAAATGGCAAGAAGTACAAGTCGAAGAAGGATTCATCGAAAAATGTAAGTTTCCCGGCATCCTGTCGTCTAGCAAAAAAACCGAAATACAACCTTATGATAAATTCAAGGATGAAATAGTACACCCTTCACTGTCGCAAGCGGTCGTAATTCTCGAGACCAAACCGCTGTGGGATAAATTTCATGAACAAGGAACCGAAATGATTGTCACCAAAACCGGCCGGCGAATGTTTCCCACATTTCAAGTGCGCATCGGAGGGCTGGATCCACAGGCCACGTACATAATGATGATGGATTTTGTCCCGGTCGACGACAAACGCTATCGCTATGCATTCCATAAGTAAGCCGCCGCAACCCCGCCAATCCGTTCACGGACGCACGCTCATAAATAAACTCTTCTGTTTTTTCGAACAGCTCAAGCTGGGTGGTGGCTGGAAAGGCTGACCCCATTTCACCGCCTCGCATCCATGTTCATCCGGACTCCCCGGCGCCCGGCACCAACTGGATGAAGCAAATCATCTCGTTTGACAAACTCAAACTCACCAACAATCAGCTTGATGAGAACGGCCACGTAAGTTAAGCACAAATAAACATCGCCCCAACTTGCATCTTCATCATCTGATGTTTTAATTGGGCGAATTTACAGACCTCTTGCTCTACTCGTGTGTTATTGTTTTCTATTCGCAGATAATATTGAACTCGATGCACAGGTACCAGCCGAGATTCCATATTGTCTACCTGCCGCCTAAAAATACATCGCTGGACGAGAACGAGCACGCCAGCCACTTCCGCACATTTGTCTTTCCGGAAACATCGTTTACGGCGGTCACTGCCTATCAAAATCAGCGGGTGAGTACGACGCGACTGCAAAGTCAGAAGTCAGAAGCTAGAAGCCCCTGCTCCCTGCGGGAGGGCTTTTGGCTTCGCATTAATCCGTGATGTGGATGAGAGAAGCGGCACCCATCTCATCGATACAGATGAGATGCGACTATTTAGCGGCGCTTCGCGTAGTTGGGCATGCCCGACACTCTTCACTGACACTAATAGTGACTCTAATGACATTCATTAGCCGTGTTCCGAGTGATATATCTCGGGTCTGGTGTTTGAAGCTGCACGGGATGCCATTTGAAAATTATTAAATTTTATAACAGAAACAATAAAATCGAGAAATTTACGATTTGGTGGGGCGCATTGTTTAGACGATTTATTCCACGCCCTGGCCCGGGCGGGCAGCGGCTTTCGTCTGTCTTGAAGTTGAACACTGAAATTTATTTGTTTTATTATTGTTTGGCGGTGCTCCGTCAACCCAGTGACACACAAATCCACGGACGGTGTTGCAACCCAGCCGGTTGGTGCTCCGTTTGATAATGCAATCGTGTCAACATAATTTAGACTGTCTCTTTATTAATCATAAAAAGTACTTATTTGTAAAATTTACGGGAAAATAAATTGAGATTCATCATACTGGTGTGCGGTGCGAGAACTTGTATGGTTGATGGATTAGCCCAAGGGTATTCGAACATGTTTGATCACCAACCGATACTAAAATAAAACTTTTACATCCCTCCCGGGATCTATAAATAGTGAAAGTTTTGATGTGCGCCTTTTATGATTGCCCTGTGAGGTGGAAGGAAAATGTTGATGTTATCTGATTTAATTGAAAGTGAATTTGATTGTTTTAAATTCAAATAAAAGTATCTTTCAATCAGTACTTCCGTTTCCTTGACGAATTCACAGCTCAGTTTTTTTTCACACAAATCGGGAATATTTTGAGGGATCTTATAAAATAGGACGCGATGAGGTGGATTGTTATGAGCTGCGGTTCGCTTTGAGGTCTCGCATTAATTAGGCTGCCATAAACGCATCTTAAAGAGTTAACTGAAAATGATTTTTTTTTGTAATCGCAGACCGGGAATTTATGAGACTCTTTTAAATACGTGCCTCTCAAGGGCTTATTAACTGGAATCTTTGTTTGCATATTCTCTTGCAGGTGACCCAACTGAAAATTGTCAGTAACCCATTTGCTAAAGGATTCAGGGATGACGGAACTAATGATGTGTAAGTATACAGACATACCTTATTTCCTACGCTTCAGAAACATTAAGGCAGGGTGCAAGTGGCACGTTTGTTTTACAACAGCGTCATCGCTACATTTGCGTCATAGAGAGGTGCACACTTGCTTAAGCGCAGAAGTCGAATCCTATAGAGATATCCGACTTCACAGCTAATTGTGCAGTTGCCTACCGAGCAATTTGAGTGACGTTTTTTAAAGTTATTCCCGAATTTTTGTAATTAAAGGTCCAAACCCATAGAAACCGTTGCGTGCGTTTATAATCCACAAAAATCGTATTTGACGGATTGCAAAGAAGTGCTCAATGAATACGTACGTTGCGTCCGAAATCCATGCAACCTCGCTACGACAACATCAGAGTAAACTGATTTATGTGGGAAAGGAACTGTCAAAGTATGAAAAAGTTAAAAGTTGACCAATATCATCCGCCGTGATGCATTCCACTTGTGTGCCACATTTGTTGTCTCTCTCCCTCTCCGTGGGGCTTAAGAGTTGTCAATTTTTTGACATGACGCAACGCACGCAACGGATTCTATGGGATTCTATTGGGCCCACCACGAAAAGGCATTCTCCGATCGATCCATTTGGTTTGTGATATAAAAACAATGTCAAAAAACGGGCAACAGAGTTAGAAGACCGCTATCTCTATAGTACTAGAATTCTGCTTACGTCGCCGAGCGCCGAAAAACCTCACGGGAACGATGTGGCGCCACTTGTTTTTTTGCGTCATAGAGTAAATTGATTTATATTGACAGGTGCACACGTGCGTTATTTTGCCACAGAACTTTACAGAAAATAAATAAATTGTTGTCTCTGAGGTAAGCGAAAATTAATCATTTTGTATACTAGGGTATACCACAACTGTGGTAAAAAATCCAGTCTGTGTCGAACGACAAATTTGCTGCACGTGGGCACTGTATATTTGCGGTATCAAAGTGTGGCAGCAGCGAAAATACACTCGTGTTCACCGAGATTAAAGATTCATTCGGCTTTTGTCACTGCATGCAAGTTATTCGTGGGCTATGCGTGTTCTTACCAACTTCTTCAGCAGCAACAGCAAACGCTAGTTTAAGCACACGCTGATGTTCAAGCAGCCAATTGGCGAAAATTCTACGCTTTCACTGATCAACTGTCTTCGTATTTGGATAGAACTGCTTAAGTGTAGAGGTACAAATCGAAATACAAAGTACGTCACTATGTGCAGAACGACAAGCCCAAATGCTGTGCTACCTGTTAAATTAATTAGATTTGTATCACCTTCAACTTTTTCACTAAACGTCTACCTATTCTGTAAAGCGTGCATTTTGATGATGGAAAAGCAGATGCCTCAATCTGTAACAGAACCAGTCCACCAGTCAACTTTTTTAAAGCTTTGCCTAAAGTACGGTCTGATGGACGATTAAGTCGGCCATAATGTGCTCATTATTCGCGGAAGTTCCTGCTATAGAATCACATTGTAGTAAGTTTTAACAATTTCAACACGATCTTCTTACTTTACTTACTTACTTATCACGCCAACGACCTCTGGAGAGTCTGAGCCTGTGCAATAGCTGCCTTCCATCGCTGGCGGTCCTGTTCACGCTGCTTCCAGTCATCCAGACCAAGCTGTCTTGCGTCCGCGATGACTTGGTCTTTATACCGGAGGTTTTCTCGAACCAGGAGGCTCGGATTCGAAGAATCTCTCAGCTAGAGCATTGTTGTCTACGCGCTCGATGTGGCCGAGCCAGTGTAGTCGACGGATTTTTGCCTTCCGGACTACAACAACTTCTTTGTACAGCTCGTAGAATTCGTGGTTATGTTTTCTCCTTCATGCACCTTCCTCGCAGACGAGGCCATATAGTCGACGTAGAGTATTTCTTTCGAAGGCAACAAGATACAAACTTTGCTGTTTTGCTCATCGTCCATCTTTGGGTTCCATATAGCTGGACTTGCAAAATAAGGTTCTTGTAGTGATGAGTTGGAACAGATGGTGCGCATCGATTTGAAACTCGCTGGTCTCCTCTAAGATTTATCTTAGTGTGAACATTTGATTTATAACCGATTTGCCGGGCCGGAAGCGGCACTGATAGTGTGGTGCAAAACGGCTTTACACGTTCACACAGTACGCTGGACAGGATCTAGGCGACGTTGAGCAGGGATATACATCTGTAGTTGTTGCAAGAGGTAAGATCGCCGTTTTTATAAACGGGGCATATGGAGCATAAATTCCTGTCGTCGGGCATGCTTTCGTCTTTCCAAATTCTGCAGATGATTTGGAGCGTGCTCTTAAGCAGAACATCGCCACCAGCCCTAAAGGGATTTCTGTGGCTTTGTTGTTCTTCAGCTTTTTAATTTCGACTTCTTCAAAGCTAAGTGGGAGGACTACTTCATAGGCTGAAGATGGGATTTCCCCATTAGGCAGCTGTAATTTCAATGCGATCAGAGATGGTTAAACCATCCATATTGTAGAATGGCAAACTTTGAACCGGAAGTAAAATAGTAAAAAGGAGGCTTTCTGCTGTACAGCTTGCACGTATTCCCAGACACGGGACAAAAATCAGATGAATTCAAAGGGATGATACGAAGAAGCTGTTCAAAAATAATTCGTATTATTACCGCATGCTTACGAAATATGCTTAAGACTAAACCAATCAAATTGAACACCTATGATACCTATGCCATCCCATACGTTTCCGTTGCTCTAGGCCCATCGTCAACAGAAATGTTGCTTATTCTGTCTCTGATTGCCGAAGTTTTGGATACATATGCAGCGCGGCATGTGTCCCTCGAATCGTAGGAATGTCACCTATCCACGATGAGTTTGCGTGAACTCAGCTTTTCTGGCGTTAACTGACATAACTTTACTATTCGATTTCTGCCTTAAACTAATCATTTAGAGTCTCAGGTGAGATTTCGACTTGCCGTTTGTGATTGAAAATTGGATGTCAAATCCAGACCACGAATTGGACGAGTCTATATTGGTGCTGTGTTCATTTCTATGAATCCCCCGCCATTGGACATGGAAATTGTGATCCATGCTCATAATACATCCATCCGGTGAATTATTAGCTTCTCGTTCTGTTCAGACGATCAACTCTTTGTGTCGAGTTGATAATCTTCGATTGTCGTCGCGTGGCGATGGCACCCGCGCCGCTCGAGATTGGATGTCCTACCCTGCGGCTACACGTATTTATGGGAAACTTATATGTTTTTATCGAATTTGCTCTTAAAATGTGCACAGTCGGTGTAGATATGGTCCCTTGATTAATCATATTTTTAGAGCCTGGTTGCAGACTTCAAATGTCCTTAGTCAAACGCCAAGATAATGTTTATCTCATCCCTTGATTCGATCCGATTCCCCAAACTTGATGTCAATTTTCTTGGTTGATGTCATGCCAGTCACGGGGTTCCCTGGCAACGCCATCTGCAACCACTCCTTCAGGTTTGCCAGCGGCTTTTGACTTGACCAACATTCGATGGCTAACATTTCAGAACTGGAATACATCATCGTCATCTGGGCGATGTGTGCTTATTCTAAACAATTTCATCATATTTCTTTTCGGTTCTTGAAAAATATGTTTTTTCTTTTTTTTTTTTATAAATTTGGAGCAAACCATCGAACGTAAACATATCGGGGGAAACATTTTTTTTTGTTTTTTTTTGATTAATTCCTCGTTTTTCATCACGAGCGGGCTCTTCGTGATTTTGTAAACAATCAGAAAAGCTGCTTCCACCGCTTCTAGCACTTCAACTGATCTCCGTCTGTTAGTTCGGGATACCTCGGCGTGGTTTTTGATAGTTTTTTTTTTCCCCAAAGTAAGCTCATATCGAAATGACACCGAAACAATGAATGGTTTAGCCGGTTGTTTACACGATCTTGAGGAATCCCTCTCATCGTGGTTCTGTCTATCCACTACTTCACTCTGTCTTATTTCAAATCAGAAATAATTGAAACCGATAAAAAAGAAGACGCAGAAGAGCAAAAAAAAAAAAAAAAAGAAATGCCGGGGAAATATCGAAGAAATCCTGTTTGATTGCGTACTTGAGGCGAAAGATACGTTCGTCTTGTTTATGTGTTAAATCAAAAATATGCTTTTCGAATAAATATACAAATGATTCTTCTCAAATTGATTTCCAGCCACCATCGGATGGGATAGGAGAACTTCTTTTTTTTCCTTTTTTTTTCCCTCTGTAAATATTTGCCAAAGTGGCTGTACTTGTTATAGCAGGTGGAATGGGCATGGATTGTATTTGCCTCAGCCGTTTGGGCAGACGTGGTGTTTTTGAAATACCCAACATTCGCGCTTTAAGCTAATTAACAAATTTAACAAATGAAACATTGTGGCCAGTCAGATTTGATTGTTTTATAGAAGTTGGTCTGCCACCTCCTGGAAGAGGGCGCAATCGTTTTCATTGGAAACGCGTACAATTGGTGTCGGAACGCAAGAGTATTCTCTCTGCCATTTACGCATCATAAAATTTTGAAAAAATCGTAAAATTTAAAAATATCCCCCGAAAAAAAAACGGAAAACAACAGGATCTCTTCTTGTGGTGCGACTTGCTTTAGGTGCGCAATGCACATGTGCATCATTTTACTGAGAAACGAGTGCTTTGAATAGTGTTGCAGTTCATATGAGATTTGCAAGGCGAACTGATGCTTACGCCGACTGTTGAAAGCGCATATATTTGCCGATAGATGATCACTTAATGAAACAGATGATTAGTGTCGTTCTGAGGAGATATTCTGCGCATCGATAAAATAAGTTCGCTTAAATGTTGGCAGCAATTGTGATAAATGTAGAACCGGATTACCATCCAATCAAATAAATAGACAGAGAAACGGGGAATTCTTCTTAGGCGATAGTTAAGCGATCATGAGTAGCCATTCTGTTGCAAATAAATAACCACGCAGATGTCATTCGATTTTTAACAATTTCCCTTTGTCTCTTCAGTACATCCAGCAACATGAGCATAAACCAATTGAATCAGGACAACC
This sequence comes from Eristalis pertinax, assembly GCA_907269125.1. NCBI lineage: Eukaryota > Metazoa > Arthropoda > Insecta > Diptera > Syrphidae > Eristalis > Eristalis pertinax. The sequence continues at coordinate 23,811,512 of OU026149.1, forward strand.
ACAACCGCATGAAGCAGCACCATCATCAGCAGCAGCAGCAGCAGCAACAACAGCAGCAGCAGCATGCCCATCAATTGAAGCTCGCCTCGAAAGACTCGAATTTAGGTAATAAACGCACGCCCCATCTCATCTCATCTCTTCAATATCCCTGCACAGGCGAAAGGCAACAAATCAATCAACACTGGTCCTTTTAATTTCAGAACTGGATGCACATCAAAATTCTATGCAACCGCCAGCGGCAATACCTCCCACTACCACTGCCCACAATACGTCCCCCGATCTGGTCTATCATTGCGGCAATGGTAACATAAATGGCAGCATCAAAAGCGACACAGTATCAGCAGCTGCTGCCGCGGCCGCCGCCGCCGCCGCCGCAGCGACAACAACCCTCAACGGGTCCCAAATGAATAGCCTGGCGACAAACGCGTCCAACATCTACTCTGCCATAGGGCAGCAGTACAGCAGCGAGAGCAGTAACTTCGGAGCGATCTATCATCACAACCATCATCATTTGTCTCATGGCCACGGATACGGGAATCCGTATGAGAAAATCAAAGTGTCGGGTCATATGCGTCAGGCAAATCCCTACAGCACGTATCAGACATTCTACGGCAGTCCCCATCATCAGATGGTGCGACCGAACGGGTACATCGACTTGGTGCCAAGGTGATAGGGTGTGCGATGCCGATGACAACCGGGCTTTCCCCAAGGTTTCTCACATGTATTATCCGCATCATCTTGAGTTGGAAAACGATTTCTATGTATTTATTGCTTAAGTTAAGGGTTTTTCTTTTCTTTCCGTTGCTCGGTTTGACGTCTTAAATGTCAAAATCAAAAAACAAATTCATATTCTTATTTATCTGTCTTAAGTGGATCCACTGATATGTGTCTTATTCAATGTAGCCGTAGCTTAAGGTTTTGTGCAATTAGCATCGCAAAGTATTATAAAGAATAACTTTAAACCATCCCGAATGTAAATATGTGTGTAAGCTCGTCCTGGACTTCAGTTGGCGAAGCCTGGCGAAATGAAGTAAATGTAAATTGTAATGGCGACTTCAAGAAGTATTAAAATATTTGAAAACGTAACTTTCTTGTTTTTATTTCAAACTGGTTCTAGAGTTTGACACGCAATATGGGCGAACATGTTATTAAGGGTTCCTGACTATATGTGGTGAGTATGTAGCTCGCTCCTCAAGAAAGTGTGCTATATTAATTGGAAGTACTGAAGAGTGAATGAGGATAGTTGACTCTTCGACCGTTTTGGCAATTACCAATATGGCGGTGTCGTCAGCAAATGTGCCTGCAGTATATCGCTGCTATACAGTAAGTAAAGGAGGGGACGAAGAAAACTTCCTTGTGCTACTCCAGCTTGTGTAGGTTTAAATAGGGAGTATTCTTTTCCATATTTCCCACCGAAGATTCGAGGCCGAAGTTTTCTCGGGATTAATTGCCGAGGCTTGTGTTTCAAGCCTTCGTGCCAAACTTTGTCAAAGGCTTGCGAAACGTCGAGAAATATAGCTGAGCAGACTTGCTTCTAAAACCGAGCTGGTGATTAGGAATAAGTGTTCTTTCTTCCCCAACCGGGCTTAAACGCGTAAGTAATATTCGCTCGAACACTTTAGACATTGTCGGTAGAAGTGAAATCGGTCTATAAAACTTTTTGTCTGCTGGGGGCTTACCCGGTTCCGGCACCATTATTATTTCCGCCATTTTCCCACTGACTAGGGACATGTTCCAATCTAAAGGCGGCGTTAATAAGGTAGAGAAACATAAGAAGCACTTTTCAACAATATGGACACACCCTTAAATGTGATATTTGGGTATGATCTGTGGGTGCTGTCTGCGATGGAAATATGCGTAAGGGCAGTTTTAAAGTCAGTAATAATAATATACAGTTGTCTCGCTAATCTGGATCACCTTTAATACGAAAATCTCGCTAATCCGAAAGTCTATTGTTTCTCATTATGTACTCTACAATCCGAACCTACCCCGATTTTCGACGCTGTATGTAGTCCGAATTCCAACTAAAAAAACGAACGCTTGTTACTGATTTCGCGTTCCAAACTGTATGAACTGTGTGAAATCAATCGAATTATTATTGCAATTTTTGGTTTCAAACAGCAATAAACATGCATTTTTCTCTTGTTCTGTACTCGTTAGTCCGAATAACTCGATAATCCGAATACCCCCATGCAATAATTGATACGGAAGAGCGATACATTGCTGTAATATGGACGATGCTACATTTCGGGGTGGATCAGGGCCCAGCGTCTGCAGCAATCACACGTGTTGTGCGTGCTCTTGTTCTGCTACGATTGGAGGAGACCTACAGTTATATACCGAAAAGTGAAAGAATTAGAAATTCCGAACGTTTTTCGTGTTGTGAATCCAACATAAAAGGCGCGACACGGCCGCTACCAGTTCAAAAGGTTTTTTGAATTGAGTTGAATGCCTGATGTGCTGGTCCTTCATATTCTTCTTAGTTAGTCCGGATAGTAGTGCTGTCATTTTGAATAGGTGGCAATAATTATCTTAGTGCTTGCTCTGTTGAGTTCTTAAACTTCATTGTCTCTTTTTATCTCTCGTCTGTACGACGTTTCTGTTCTAAGTTTGGATGCAGCATGTGGTCAAACCAAACTTTGCTTAGCTCCAAGCATGCTTTTCCAATGGTCTGGAACTTGTTGAAGTGCTGAATGTGGTTTTGCATTCCAATTCGATAGCGACACTATGAAAATGACTGCTTTAGATTTCGAGTACTGTCAGGCTATTTGAAAAATTTGTTGGCAATGTAGCTATGACAAAGAGTCAGTTCAGTTCAGAAGCTTGTGTATTGCTTGACAAAGGGAGTTTCTTCCTAACACCTTGGTTCCAAAAATGCCTGGTCCTTCTCAACTGATAAACATATCGGTAAACCGTCGGTATACAATTTTTGATCCTCATCATTTAAATATGGCTTGTAATATCAGGCAACTTAAAGCTCAGAATTGTTCAGAATCGAGATCTTGATATCATATACATTCGATCTGCTGCGTGCGAACTTTAAAAATTGCATTTTACTTGTCTAATTGTGATCAGCACTCAATAATGTTGTCAGCAGTATTATAGAAAATGAAATATTGATAAGAAGTGAATAAATTCATAATAAGACAACAAGACCCAGATTGTGTCTGGGAATAAGCATCACAATTGGAGACTATAAATTTGGCGTAATCAGAGAATTCGTCTACATTGGCTTTGCGGCGAACAGTACTAAAAAACACAGGTGGTGAGAAGAAATGCAGAATAACTCTTGCTAACCTCTGTTTTATAGGCTTCAAGAGGTAATTTCGTAATGGAGTCGCTTTTGAAAGAATCAGGCTGTTTTTATACAAAATATTGATCGTATGAGTACTGCTCTACGGCGCAGAGAGATTTTAAAAGCGAATGAAGAAGTCCTTGGTTTCTTTGAAAGAAAATGTATTCGTGTGATCTTTGGTCATGCTTCTCGTGACGGCAGTCTGAGGAGAAGATTCCACCATGAACTATACGACTGTATAGCCACATGGGTCTAACAGCGTATTGAAAACTTCGCTCCGGCCGGTCCATCCTTCGACTGCAAGCCTTTGTAACCAGCTTAGAGAATCCCACGTTTAAGGTAGTTCACACAAGTAGGAAAGTGGCTGTGTGCAACTGGATGCAGCTGGAGACAACTAGAGACAGAGATCAGTCCAGCTGAAGAGGCATGTGGATTGAACCGGGTCGGGCACGGCCAGGATTATGACAAATAAACTCGATCGTGTGTGCGTGAAGTGCGCACGTTGATGGGCGTGTGCATCCCTTTGATGAGGATCCGATCTTGAAGGCAGTCAGTTGCTTGAGAGATGTTGCTCCGACAACGCAAGCAAGAAAGAGGTGTTAAATGTGAAAGTTGTTATTTTTATGTCTGCCGTATCGTATCCGCAAAACTTTTTATAAAGGAAAAGAAGAAGACACACTGTTGGTTACTTCACTTTTCCAGATGATGGTATCCACCACAATATCCGCTCGAATTGTGACGATTTGCATAAGTGTGTATGGCCGAATTTGATAGATTCACCACTCAACTTCTTCTTTCGAAGCAAAGGTTTATTGTCATTATCGTTTAAGTCAAAATACAAACCAAAGGATAAGTGAGTTCTTAACTCTCTTTGTCTCTGTATTTCCGCTATTTTAATACGCGATGATCAAGTAAGCTGGCCAATTGCATTCCCCCTCTCCACGAATTCACCTGCAATACCTGTCTATCCAGGAATATGTATCAGTTTATCCTTAAGCCTGCTTTCAGTTAAATTTAGAGACTCGTTCTTAAGTCGTTCACAAGTCTCACGAATATGGAATGCCTCTTGCCATCCGAATATTTCCCACAGACTACACTCCGCAGATATTTAGGACCAATGTGCACAGGCATTTCTCCCTCTATACTTTCGGTCCGTGCTGTGCCTTGACTCCGGACACTTAAGGATACTAGTAATCCATTGAGCATGCGCAAGTCTTATAAACAAAAAATCGCATGATGTGGAGTGCCATATTAGATCAGTAATTTGGGGAATTACACGACCACGAAATAACGCATCCAATAGTTGAGCTGTTTCTTGGGTTGTATGAAATGTTGCATCGTATTGTAGAGATCACCAAATCATCAGACTGGGTCAACATAGCTAGAAGTTATTGCCTGGAACATTTAAAGAAAAATGGTTTAATGGTGGTTGCCATTAACAAATTGCAGTAGGAGCTGGCATGCCTGACTGTATGATCTGCTGAAGGCTTCAGCGACCTTGGCAAATACGAAATACGAGCTTTCACAGTCTGCTTCTTCATGATTTTGTTTGTGTTTGAGTGTCAGACGCTGTTTAGTCATGCGCTACTTCTTCCGACTGCACCAGACTCTTCTGACACTCCAGACACTCCAGATGCTAGACAAGATCTTAGTAATAACATCCGACGACAATTATGATTGCAATAGATCATTGTTGGTGAGACAAAATCGACCACACGCTGACGAGCGAAGACATCCTGACCACCTTTGATCTTGTTCCAAATATTTGTAGAATATCGCTGAAGGAGTGGAGAAATAGACGAGACTACGTACTGGATTGATAGTACACCTTCTACCAAGTACGCCAGGTACTCCATCTTGTTCCTTCAGAAGTTGTCCGGACAAGTTGAGTTCTTCGCCACGAACAACAGCAATCCCCTCGAAGCAGATTCTTCCAAACTGAAGCCACCAAATCATCTCAATTTTAAAATACCTGTGCCAACCATTAATCTTTACTAAACTTAATAATAACAGACTAGTCTCATTTAAATCAATTAGGTTGTAGTGGCTGACTGCTAAGGGCAGTGGGCCCATTGTGACAATTTTAAATCAATTAAAATCATCGAACTCAAGTAACAAATCATCCATCAACACACTGAGCAACGTGGAGTGAGTGGAATGGAAAGAAGACGGATCTTGGCCCTAGACATCTCGTCTCACGAATAATACTCTAGGGTTGCGAGGTAGCTCATTTGCAGAGAGTCTTTCAATAGAATACGCAAAGTATTCGCTAACGACCGTAAGTCCTTCAATTTTATTGCTGTGCATCGGAATCTTTACTCAAATTTACTCAAAACGAACAGATTCAATAAACAAAATATCGAATTTAAAACCTTGCATTTCATTTCACAAAAGGTAATCAAACTCGTTCTCGCTTTTCCACCTCGCAGATTCTACCGCCAATTAGCCGAATTTCCCCATTCCAACAGCATGTTCCTACCGAGGCCGGATTACAAACAAAACCAGAGCCCATTCAATTCGTTCGGCAAACAACGCCTTTGTATGATTCAACTGCCTCTCGTTTTTCCTCGTAATAATTCCAATTTTAAAGTGCAACACTTTTATTAATGCTCTCCATCGGAAATCGAGCACATATAGGAAGTCAAAGGCAATAAAAATCGGTGCCATATTTAATGCTAGTCAGTTCTTAAAAGAAGTGATGAAATGTTAAGAATTAATGCTGGCGATGACAACTTCGGTGCGCGGAGACAGACGCGCACACTTACTGCCACAACATGGGCCATGACTCAAGAACCGCAGCCCCGATGGTATTGTATGCTACTGTGCCATTGCATACACCCAACTACCGAACGCCCAGAAATACATACAACATTGCCCCGCGCTCGCGTTCGCTTTCTGTGGATGATTATTTTAAAATAGAGAAAACGACGAACACAAAATCAAAAGAGAAACAGACAAAAATATAAGAAAATATGGGAATAATATCGGCGACTGTTAACAGATTTGTGAAAGCGTTTATGCCCCGATGCCGTTTATGATTCGGTTTAGAGTGTGCACTCTGTGGGGACACACGCACGCGGCACGTAACACGTCCCTCGTGCGGCGCGAGTGCATTCCTGGGCAGGGCCGGCGGGCAACTCCTCGATGCTGCTTACAAACTATCTATCATTATTCACTGTAAGCGATGTCACTCAGTGGGTCTTGTATGCTCGATTGGCAATAAAAACGGTGCTCCTTTTGAGCTCACGATACAAGGTTGTAATTCATTGTTGTGGTGAAATAACTACACTGATAAAATTGAATTGAGCGACACAAGTTTTGAGCTAGATGCAGGCATCGAATTGCATTTTTTTTGTTTTTTGATGCAGCCAACTGAAGGACAATTCAATTTTGAGTATGAGCATGAATGTCGCTCATTATGCAGCGATTTAATAAGTGATATGTTGAATAATTTCTTGCAGAAAGCTACACCTTTGAACAATACAAAACATAGAATATATTTTAGAGACATCTCATGAAAAATTCATAGCAAAATTCTGGTTGACAGGATATAAATTAAAGTCTGCACACGCCGTTGACATTCGACATTTTGATTGCCGTTAAAGCAATGTTTATTACCGCAATTGTGAAGAAAAAAAAATCCATCACCCGCTTTAAGTGGGTATTTCGACTAAACAATCAAAGAGTGAGTGACTCTTCAGATGGTTGACCATACCTTTCTTGACATTGAATGTCTCGATGAGGTCGTTACCGACATTGATGGAGCAGCGAGAATTCTATGATTTAAAAGCGATTTAATATTATTATTTGTGTGTGTCCATGTTGATTGGGATGGGTAGTGGTGTGTTTGCCGACTTAGCCTCGACGATGACTGTTATAGCTGCTGGGGTAGATGCCTTGCAGCTCCTTGTTAGATGTCGTTGTGAAGTTCTGATCGCTTAGAAGATTTAGCGCGTCGAGATAGCGTTGTCCGGGTATTGTGTCTCTCAGGTTCCAGATTGCCATCGATAGACGCTGATGTCTAGAAGCTGCTATGAACAGTGTCAACATCAGAAATCATCCACACCGATATATTCAACTCCTTACTCAAAAACCACTGGTCAATCTCAGATTTTGCTCTAAAGTCACGCATTCAACATTATTTTCACACACAGTTCTTGAATCAGCAGCGCCATGTTGCTCGTAGATCACACGTATTCACAAGCCTCTGTCTGTGAAAATGTTATAAAAAACGCTGTCAGATGAAATCAAGGGGCAAGAGAGGTAGAAGTCTCTTTACTCCATTATTTCTGGTCACCATCTACGCTGTTACGAGAGAAAGATGCGTGCGTCGACGTAAATCTTCTTGTTGTCGTGGTGCTTTCGGTGGTCCCTGTCGAAGTCACACGACCGGTACATACAAACCTGACAGTTGTTTCCCGCTCGAAATCTTGACAGAAAGTCCGTATAATACTTCCGCTTGAACAACGCTGGGCAGTATTTGAAAACTTATTTGCAAAGTAGGTGCTGTGTAGTTCAAACAATGCGTTTTCTGAAAAGGAGTCTTGTCCGAAATGAAGCACCCGCAGCGACTGTTGTACGCAATTTTGTGAAAAGGATTCCAGGACTTAAGAACATTATAATCCAAACAATCCGTGAGCTATCACCCGAAATCATCAAGAAGGTCTTGCAAAATTGGGGTGACAGAATGCCCTACTGCAAAGCCAGCCAAAGCAGCCACTTGAACGACGTTGTACTTCATTATTAATGAGAATGTTTGTTCTTTCGTTCATTTTATTGCATTTTCAAAAAGAAACATGTATTTGGTGATGATGCGTGCTTAGTCGTAATGCTTCTTGTGGTGCTTTCGACGGTCCCTGTCGAAGGTGAGACCCGTACATATTCGCAGTATTTTCCTTTCAAGAGCTAGAAGTCTCCGTCGTCATGAACGGACGAAACATTTCCCTTAGAATGTGGTCCATTGTGCACTTCTCTGGGGTGAAGCTGCACTGATACGCAACTATTAGACTGCTGATAAAAGGTTTTAGGGGGCTACACAAAGTAGAAGAGAGGACACGCAATGTTTCACAAACAACCACTTCACCCGATATATGTATGTACATAAGGCGAGTTTGTAGAAGCGGAGATCTTTAAATTGAAATAAAACACAGAAAAGTGATTTTAATAACCATGAAAACGAATTTATTTGACAGATAATTTTACGGTAGTAATGTTCGAATATGGTTTCGAGCATGTGTTGTCGCTTTAATGGCGTAATTTGTAGATTAAATTTGCACATATTCTTCGTGGTACATCTAGGTGTATTTTGGCAATAACATATCGAATGTTGGTTTACAAGTTTAAATGTCGCAAGAAAAAGTCAGTAATTCTGTTTCTGTACCGCTCACAGTTGACTGTAATATTTGACATATTGACCAATAATTACAACGGCCATAAAGCGCACCAAACGATGACTTTTTCTGGGTGTAACAGCGATTCGCCAATGGCCTTGTAAACGTTGCAAGCTGTCCTCAAAGCAACCGAGAAGGGTCAAATCAAGTGCCACAGAAAAAGAGGCGGTAATTTAAAGTTGTCAGCCTAAAAAAACACCCTTTACAAAGAGGTATCCATTTTTGAGGGATCTGACAAGTGACACTATGATTCCACTCATCGGACATACTTTCCCCTGGCCATAGCTGATAGACGAGCTAATGCATGAGCCCAACAGGATCAACCAGCTCATTTTTAAGATTTTCAGCCCGTCCGCTACAGCTGGTCCTTTGGATTACAGTCACTGTATTGCCATCTTCACTTCGTCTAAAAAATAACAAGAATATGCACCAGGTCCATGTGGCGGCCGTGGCATTGTGGGTCTGTTAGTAGGCTCCTACGCACTTGAACTTCGGCTTCTAGGTTCGAATCCCAAAACGACAAAAACTATTTTCACGGCCCTACCTCCTTCGAGTCACTGACAATGCTCAAAGAGAATAACTGTCTAGAAAAAGCTTCTCAAACTTTGCAGTTCGGAATCGGCATTCAACTGTAGGTCCCTTCCACTCGTGAGATGAGAGGAGAATTGCACGCAAGATAGGCCCTGGCTCTCTACAAGCTGTAGCCCCACCCATATTATTATGCACCAGGTCCTCTTATGAACGGCATCAGTCACCAAAGCCACTGTTCGTCTTCAAAATACCAGATTAGACCATCATTAGACCATTAGACCGACATTTGCCGTCAAATTTGGGAAGGAACTCCTAGTTGCGAGCGCACTTTTGAATTGGTTTGAGTAATAACGACTCAAGACAATGTTCATAAGACTTCGAAATGCACCACAATCGTCGGAAGTAGCTGAGGTAATGAAAATACACAGAACATTGTATACAAGAAGTGCAGGTAAGTTCCCAAAGGTATACTCGACCAGTTTGTTTATGTAATCCTCAAATTCAAAATTCCGTCAGTCCCCATTCTCGGATACAATTTACATTTCATAAACATTTAATGAACCTCAAATGCCGCAATGCAGACACAAAAGAGAACTGAAACCATGTTCGTTGGTTTCCAATTCAGCGTATCCACTTGAGAATGCATCAACTTTAGACATGAAATGTACACAAAAAAAAAAAGAACCTTTGTGCAGCATAATCTGTGGCAACAGTTCCACCACCATAAAGAACCCCTTTCCCATGTCACATGTCTGCGTCTGCACAGTTTCGAATGTAAATACACATCCAGTGCGGCGCACAAGATAAGTGTAACACGTCCTTGCGATTAGCCCACTACACCAAGATCGCATCACATCACATCACATATCATCGAGGCAAGGACCTCACACGCTCGGGAAAGACTACACGGAACAGTCAATCGATAGATACTTGCGCCTGTTCTCTGGCACAAATGACTGGCGTGTGCGCCACAGGGTGCCACCATCGATAATCTGAAGTACCGGAATCCGATTCCTGTGACAAATGACTCCATAAGTAAACAAATCTGTTTACACACCCGCCATGGAGATAGCTAGAGAGCACTCTCGGATCTGGCATTCGGCTTCGGCATTCTGTCTTCGAAACTGATGAGGGATGCGGCACTGAGGAAGCTATAAATAATTAATTTCTTCGTTGTGACTGTTTCGAGTGATTTGTGCGGCAATAATTTATGGCAAAGAATAATATTTGGGCGAAATTCTTTAATTGTTTTTTCGTTTGCTGGAATTCCTACGATCTGCTTGGAATGGTGAGCAGAATAGTCTCCGATCTGAGTAACCAATTAAAGTGTGCAAGGGTTTTGTATTTCACGAAAGGGCAGTGAATTCGGTACGCTGCACTGTTGCACTGGGTAACATGACGTCTGATTGATCCGAAAGTGTCAATCACTTTGAAGGACGCGTCGATGTTCATGTTTCAAGGGAAGAATTGACATTCGACGCCGTGGTGTAGTTCTTTGTTTCGTAGACTTTGTGGCATTTTTGTGTGTGGTTTCTTCGCATCAGTTTAGAAGTAACTCAAAAAGAACTGTTGAAATATCCGATCACCAAAGATCGTAAAAAAAAACTCGAATTTCTTTACTCTTTCTCGAGGGGGAATAGGTGCAGAATAATATTTGTTCGAATGGACCATTTTTTCACAAGAACGTTCGTCTTCGAGTCTATGGGACAAGGCAGTAGGGAACATGTTCGTTTAAAGTTCACACAAGTGGGTAAGGACCTCGACCAAATCGGAGTCGTGGCTAACAAACGTTTGCATACAATTCTGATGATGCGACACCGTCAATAGATTGGGAAGTTTGTTATTAACATAAAAGCAGTTCCTTGTTTCCAAATAGCTGATGCACAATGGGGAAGTTATTCCTTTTCACACCTTCTTCGTAGCCATCATGTCTGCACGTTGTCCAGCCTGAAAATAGAGGTTAGAGGGATTTTTGTCAGATTGGAGGTCTTGGAAGAAATGTTCTCCCAGTGTTCTGTATCTCAACTGGTAGAGACTGAGGCATTACCACAAACTCTGTATATGTCATGGATTAGTTCCATTTTCAGATTATTACGGACGGTTAGCGCTCCAACTACCATCCGTAGCAACTTTTGGTTACATTGAAGGAGTATGTCGGTTCTTGCACTATTAAACTTGGTCAATATCATCCGAGTGGTCTCACAGTTGGTTAGAGAATTTCACCTTTCATTTGCTAGCTCTAAGATTTTATCATCCACATTCTTCTTGACCAGCTTGGACTTGATTGCTGTTGCCGAAATTGATTTAATGGCTGCTTCAATTCAATTATAATGGTAATATCTACGGGTGGTATTTCCAATATTGATATCATTATGGCCGCTTCCATGACTGACTTCGCTTGAAAAACGAAAAGTCATACAAACCTGTTTTCAAATGCTTCTGTAAGTGCATATGCATATCATAATTCTCGGTGAATTTGAGCATCTCTCCAAGTTTCGGTTTTACAGACGATACCTTCGCTTTCCACTAATGCATTTTCTAAATGTATCGGTATTGGACACTTCTGCGACGGCGATTAATTTGGTGTATCACGATAAGACACTCTTTTAGAGTACAAATTGAATGAATGCTGGTCGTAACGTTGAGATTGAAGTCTTTCCGGCGATCATCCGCTGAAATCTTTAAAGCAGCTGCAGATGATCGAATTGGACGCATGGACTAGATCTTCCCTAAGATATTGTCAGATTAAACTATGTCCGACGAGTGAAATCTCCATGCGTTTTGCCCGATCCACAATGAAGAAGACGCATTTGACGAACGATGGATAAGTCTGCTTAAAACCGCGAGCAAGATGCTCTTCACTGTTTGTTCAATTGTTCAAAGCTCGCACGTCAACACCAGAGAAACAATATTTCAGAAGTCCGTCTAACTAATCGCATATGTCGACGATATTGACAATTATCGGAAGAACACAGCGTGATGTCAATAGCACTTTTGTGAATATTGCGACGAAGGCCGCGAAGACGGGTTTACCGGTATATTAGTGCAAGACCAAATATATGTTGTCAACGAGAAAGGACACCCAACACCGACGTCGCAGACAGAACGTCACAGTAGACAGATATAACTTTGAGGTAGTCAAAGACTTTGTCTACCTAGGAACCGCTATTAACTTAGACTCTTGCCAATGGCTGCTTCTTTTGGCTCTCGAACAACCATGGTAACCCTATATAAGACCTTAATAGTCCCAGTCGCGGAGGCATGGACGTTTATCAAAAGCGGACGAAGTTGCTCTTGGCTGCTTTGAGAGGAAAATTCTTCGGTTGATTTTCGGTCCCGCCTGCATAGATGGTGAGCAGAGGAGAAGATATAACAACGAACTGTACGAGCTGTTCAGCGACATCGACTTAGCCAGAAGAGTGAAAATCCAACGATTGAGATGAGTAGGTCATTTAGATGAAAACCAATGCTCCCGTACCGAAAGTCTTCGAATCCACCCCAGAGGGACGGCGCATTAGAAGGAGATCCCGACTCAGGAGGCGCACGCAAGTGTAAAGGGTCAAACAACTGTGCGTGCGAAATTGAAGGCAGCTAGCTAAAGATCGAGCTGTCTGGAGACGATTGTTGGTTGAGGCCCTGGTAAAACCGGAAGTAACATGCGACATTCATAAGGGCAGATTTACCATAACTAACTGCACGGTATTCGCTTTTAAAACTATAAGTGAATTTCGTGGAATTGGTTACTAAAGGTAGGTATCAGCAACCTTTTGACAAAATCAGCCATCCAATGATCTATTTCAAACTAAGGGCCGACCCTATCGCCTTGGACCTCGGATCTTTTACCATTGGCTATGTCGACTATATCAAAAGCTTCATTCTCTCTGTTTGTTCTGATTTGAAAATAAACAGACCAATATCCTCCCGCTCGACCGATTCGCTGGCACTTCAAAATGACATTGATTCCTTCGGTTTTGGTGCGACAACAACTTAACGTTGGTAGGGGGGCCAGTCTGTAACTTTTCTCGGAAGAAAACCTACCTCCATCTCCCGGAATATATTAACTTCATAACGAGATTGTACCTACGTGACTTAGGAAGCACAAAGAAAGTTCCTCTCTTGGCTTTATTAAGCGATGCTCTAAAGAACCCCTACGTTATCAAATCCCCCTACATCACTTATTTCAGACCTCTATTTAAAGATGCCAGTCAAATTTGGTCTTCACAGTCCATACTATGTCAGCCGCTCAATTCATATTGAAGCTGTTCAACGCAGTTTGTTACGTCTTGTATAACGGAGTCTCCTCTCATCTGATAGCCGTGTTTTATGCCTATAAAGCTTATAAAGATTGACTACAGTTGATCAGCTGGCAAGACCTTGCAAAACATCCCGAAATAGCCAACACAGTTTGTGTGTACCAAATATTAAACAGACTAGTCGATTCGCTTGCCCTTTTGGAACTGATCCTTCTAAAGTTCAACCTCCGTCGCCATAGGTCGGCACAGCTTGTTTGGTCTATTGGCCCGACCTAATAATTCTTCCACTTGCATGCCGGCAGCGTTATTGGGCCATATTTTTCGTCGACGATAATGATCGTCACGTTACTGTGAATGGTCAGCGTTATCGCGCCATGATTACCGATTATATTTGGTCCAAATTGGAAGATATGGACTTGGACGAAATGGAGTTTCACCAGGATGGTGCCACAATCCACACAGCACACGTCACAATCGATTTATTGAAGAGTAGGTATGGTGAGCGTGTTATGTCAAGAAATGGGCCAGTCGATTGGTGGCCAGGCTTTCTGTGGGGCTACGTTAAGTCATTGGTTTATGCCAACAAGCCGACGATGTTGGAAGAGCTCAGAGCTAACATTGAACTCGAAATAGCGGTCAAAATGTGTGGCCGAGTCGTTGAAAATTGACTTGTGCTTGCTGCGGCCATATGAACGAAGTCGAGTTCCATTCATAAATGTTTTGATTGTACTTCAAGCCGATAATAAAGTTTTTGAAATATCTCAAATGGTTTGCGTTTTATTTAAAAAAAAAAGTTGTCAAGTCCTTATTGAAAAACAATTTACAATGCATGCTCAACTTGCATTCGACCCGAAGAATCATTCACTCTAAGCCTACGAGACAATGCAGCAGAATGTGACCGCTCCTAAGATGGCGTATACAATGTGAGAAGAACGAGCTGGCCAGATGTGCATATAGACTAAGTCCAAGGTCCACCAAGTTATATCCCCCCATGCGACTTGCTTTATGAACACTATATAACTTAAACTATTATTAAAGAGTTTTGCTCTAATTGTGTATTTTGCTATTATATATGAATTTGCTGTGCAAGCTGCACGTAACTGTCTATTTAAATTTATAACAGAAACTAATCTTGCACCTCTATCGCTGTATCTATGAACACATCTTTTCGTTTGGTGACTTGGCATCACCTAAGCCAACTAACATCAAATGACATCTGTCACTGACAAACTGTCAGTCTCCCAGTAAAAATCATTTCATGTTTACGCATATTTCTTATTTTTGTTAAATTTCTCCCTTTCTGCAAACAATTGCAAATATTTTATAAAAATGAGTGAATCGCCAGGAATGAGGGCATTACAAAATATGAAATCTCTAAACAACAGCCTTGCCGAATTCAAAAGGCCTGTTATCCCAAAGAAACGAAACAAACCCAAAATATTGACCGAGGAAAAGTACATCGAAGTAAGTGCGTTTAGAATCGTATGTGGCGCATTATTTAATTCAAAGCGATCTTTTGTAGGAACTTTCGAAGATTATCCAACGCGATTTCTTCCCAGACCTGGATAGATTACGCGCACAAAACGACTACTTAGATGCGCTGGAGAAAAACGATCACGTGAAGATGCGTGAGCTCAGAGCCAAATACAGCGGGAAACAATTCTCCGAGAGGAGCAGATGTAAGTTTTGAGACGTTGCATACGGACTAATCTAATTCGAAATTATCTTCTAGCGCAAACACCGCTTACGTTTGAAACTCCCCAGATCAACTCGACAGGGAACACACCCCGCCTGCAGCAGCCACATCACCTCGAATCGGACAAAATGCCAGACCTTGAGGCGAAAGATGAAGACGAAAAATCTCTGTCTGGGTCACATTCGCTGGATTCCTTTCTGCAAGCCTACACCAGCGAGGATAACTACAGTTTTCAGGAAATCATTGAAACAGCCGACGAAAAGCTGCGGCAGAAGTTCTCCGTGCTCTACAACCATGAAGCTTTGTCTGCGGAAAAACTAGCAAAAGCACTCACTCTACCCAGCATTGAGAAGCAGTTCAGTGAGACCAATCCATCGAAGGCGGTAAGCAGAAAAGCAACAAAAATTAGTCTGGTTGCTGATCGCATTCCCTTTTCAGATCGACACATGGACCTACCGCAACAGGAACTTCATCATGTACATCCCAGAAGGGGTGGAGCTCACGGAGGAAGAGAAAATCGAAAGCGTGAATCGCCGACAAGTGATTGCACACAGCAATACCCGCCTCTCCATGAATCCCTTCAACGAATCGCGCAACAAGGAGACGATGTCGGAGATCATCAAGACCCAGTCGCAATTGGTCAACGGAAAGGTTGGAGTGGACGGCAATGTGATGAATATAGCCAACGTACCAAACATTCGGGGCTTCGATATGGTGAAAACCCCATCTCCCCGACCTGGAGATGCCTTCAGTCCCCTGATGACTTGGGGTGAAATTGAAGGCACTCCCTTTCGTTTGGACGGAAGCGACACCCCCGTCAGGTCGAACAGCGGGCCATCGTTTCGTATCAACGAGAACTCGCGCCGTGAGACCATCGCCTTGGCTCTGGCCGAGAAAGTGGGCGAGAAAATGCGTGCACAGAAGCAAAGGGCCATGGACACGGCTAGGAAAAACATCGGCTCACCCTTTATCCGGTCCTCAATGGATCGGCTAGCCTCCATGTCGCCAGCGGCTAGACGACTTGCTACGGCAAAGCTTGGACTACGCACGCCCAGTCCATTGCACACACCTACCCTGGTCAAGGGCAAGCTAAAGACGACGCCAACATCTCTCGCAAACAGACGAAAAACTCCCTTGGCAGTGCCTCCAAAACAACTTCCAACTGGAGAGGCCATCAGCAAGCCCGACTTAACAGACGATCTCTTGAAGATTCCAACCAAGCGACTGAATGCGTCTGATTTCTTCTAAGAAGCACGCAACTAGTTTTAACGAAATAAACATTACTGTTCTCAAAGTTGAAGTGTTTCATTCGGTTCTAGATTAAGCATACAATCTGGAGGAAGAGACCAGTTTCATGGAGACATGTGAGTCTGCACTTTGGTCTCAGTTGTCTCTCGGAGAAACTCGAGTGTTCTTTAAACACAGTGCCCGGAATTCGACGGCAAACATATCCACAAAGAACAACATCCCCTCGGCGTCTATCAATAGATAAGAGGATGAAATATCGCCGAGCCGTGGTTATCTCTTCAAGTCGAAGAAAACAAATCCGCTTTGACGAAAAATAGAAAAGAAAAAAACCAACATTTATTCACAAAATATACAAAATAACAGCACCAGAACAAAGGATTCAATTCGTTGAACTAAACTATTTACAGTTCGTCGTAGAAATCCACTCGGTCACCGGATTTGAACTTGAACTCCTCCAGAATAGTCAGAAACCTGGCTGCAGTGGTTTCCGTGGCAAGAATGGAGTTATTTTCTCGAGATTTCTTGAACATTTCCCTTATCCCATCGTCGGCTGAGTCGTTTTGAAGGATCACCGTCATGTCCGTGTTCACCGGCCCAGGCGAGTAGTTCAGCACCACCGTGTCCTTATTCTCCAGCGCGAGAACGGCGAAATACATCTCTCGAGCCGCTTTCCCACAGCAGTACTCGGTCATACTTGCGAATGGCACAATACTGCACTTTGAGGTTATGTTAACTACCAGTTTCGAGACAGGTTTGAAGATCTTCATGAACTCCACATTCAGTGCACACACTCCGAACATGTTCAAGTGAAAATATGTCTGCCAGTTAGCGATGTCCGAAAGCTCCTTGGCGGTTTTCGTCACATCGCCCAGCGAGCCCACATTGTGCACAATAAACGCCCGTTCGAAATCGTTCACATCCAGTCCGGTCAATGCATCTGAGAGCGTTTCAGCGTACTCCTTGGCCGAAGCTGCACTCAGGTCGAGCGAATATGTTTTCACGGTGATGTCATTCTTCAGCGCAAGAATCTCTTGACGCGTTTCCTGCAGTCCTTTCTCAGAACGCGCTATCAAAACTGCTACACTGTTTGGCTTGAATTTGCGACAGCACTTGACGGCTAGGGTTTTACCAATTCCCTTCGATGCTCCAGTGAGGATGAAGAAAGTCTTCTTATTCAGATCCATGCTTACAGAGTTTTCTCACGCGTTTGACTGTGGATTTTCCTTCGCTATATGTATTTATACACTGCGGAGTGATTATCAATTCTGAAGAAGTTGTGAGAAAAGAATCCCCCTAATTTCTTAGTCAGCGAACAGGTATGAGTAGGCGGGCTAAGGACTGAGATGAATCTGTTGATTAAATTAACACACGAAAGAGAATGGATTCACCACACACAACTTGTTTGATTCATTTTCGAAAGTAAAAGAGGGATGTGAGATTGCGAAAAAAAAAAACACTTGTTTCGGCTCGCTGGAGAACAGTGCTTACACTTTTCCATTCACAATCGTTTTTGTCGGTGGCCAGTAACAAAAATCATTTTAGTACTATTTTAGGGGAGGTTCATCTTCTTTGGTGTTTGGTTAGCTTTGAGTGGTTTGAGCCAGTGCGACGAAGAGAAGGTAGCTAAGATGTTAAGCGATGAAGATGAAGGCAGATATTCGCCTTTTAACACTTAAATGTATTGAATGTGGCTCGAACGAAACGCTGGCTTAGGTTGGGTTAGGTAGTTGGGCTGCCAGCAAAATTGCCAGCGCACTTAGACCATGTGCCACTCCCATGATAGTGCCGTTAATTTGATCCCAACGGCAAATGGTGACTGGACCCGATTTGAAAAGAGAACCCCTCTAACCAGGGGCAGGCACTCAACCAACGGCGCCATCCGGCTATACAAAAACGCTGGCTTACAATCGCTGATTGCGTTACATCATTTACAAATTATGATGGAGTGTTTGATTCCATTTATCTAAGTTAACTATAACAATATACAAATTAATTAATGCTGCTATTGTTGTTGAGGGTATGTTGCACCGAGACCTTAAGATCTATTGTGCCCCTAGACTACCTCGCTCTCAGTAGAGTTCCCTCATATATACTTCTTTCCAGATTCATATTGAAGGCTTTGGACTCCTGTTGTACCTAGGTGAAAGAGATTTGTTCTAGAGTACTCTCTCTCATCCAGTTTCCTTCAGGAATCTGAGAACGAGAGATGGTTCTAGTGATCTCATCTGATAATAGGTGCTTGCCCAGATATCTTCTTCTTTTACGTGCCAAAGTTCTACGTCGGATATATGGTCCCGTCTGCGACGAAGGCGAATAGAGGAGAAGACATAACCGCGAACTCTACGAGCTGTACCAGGTTGTGGATGTAGTCCGGAAAGCAAAAATCCGTCGACTGCACTGGCTCGGCCACATCGAGCGCATGGACAACAATGCTCCAGCAAAGAAGGTCTTTGAATCCGAACCTACTGGTTCGAGAAGGAGAGGAAGACCGAATCTCCGGTTTAAAGACCAAGTAATCGCGGATGCAAGACAGCTTGGTCTCGATGACTGGAAGCAGCGTGCTCTGGACCGTCAACGATGGAAGGCAGCAATTGATCAGGCTCGGACCCTCCATGCCACACAGAAACCCAGCTATGCTCAGGGATTTCACTAGATTCTCCACAGAATCCGCAGACACCTTCCTCTGATATCCGTAGGTTCCTTAGGTGCTCTCTGAGTATGCAATGCTCTTTCAGGAAGCCTGCTAGGATGCGGAGGTTATTATTTCTCATTTGTATACATGTCTCAAACCTCTTCCGGTTGTATTGGCACAAAGGTAGTTTGGCCTGTTTCATGCCGTGAGTTCTGTTCCATGTTTCTGTCCAGTACTCTTTTCTAGTTCCCTGAATTCTACACTGAGGACGTGGTCTCCTACTGCACATAATGGTTCAGGACCTGGGGAACGTTTCGATTCTCCCTCCCTGGCTAGGGAGTCGGCCATTTCATTGCCTTCTATCCCTGTATGGCCAGGTATCCAGCAGAGTTTTACTCTATTGCTCCTGCTGAATTCTTTGAGCTTCTTGAGGCATTCCCACCCAAGCTTAGATTTGCTGATGTAGGAGCTTAGTGCCAGCATGACAGCGCGACTGTCTGGCATTATTGCTATGTCGCCGTTGGTGTAGTTCCTATCAAGATTGATTATTTCATTGACTGATATTTTCACAGAAAACCTACCGTTTGTGCTCTTCGGTTCCGTTTTTGTGAATGGAAAATGGGAGTAGAAGTTCAACGTAGTTAAACTATGTACACATTTAACTAAGGAGGCATGATACTGTGTAGTAAAAACGGAAATTATTGTTAGACAGCCTTGACCTGTTTCGTGGCATCAAATTGTTAAGATAAATTACATGCCTCCAACTGGAGAAGTTCCATGAATCACGAAAGTCGTCAGACTGCCAACCGAGTGTGAAGATGAAAGTATGTTTACTAGAACGCAGAATTTTATACAGTGGACTCTCCCTAAGTCAAACTTTCCCAAGTCGAACTTCTCTTTAATTTCGACTTTCCTTTAATTTTCCATACAAAAAACAATTCTCTAAGTCGAACTTCCTCTAACTCGAACTAATTTTGATATAATATAATACAGTCCTCGGCATATCCTGTTTCCACTAAGCCACCCAAACAGCGGCTTCTACTTCTTCAAAGATGATAGCTGAACCGGTAGGAATGCATTCGCAGCAGTGGATAAAATGTCCGAAGAATCCAAAATTACATCTATTGTAGTGCTACATCTCATGAGTCCATGTAGATTCGGGCGAATATTAAAATATCTGACCTAAGACCTAAGATATAAATTTGCTTTTCATTTTAGAATCCATGATTTTTTCGCCTGCGCAATTTCCTGGAACTCAATAGAACACATTCTCTCCATTCGAAGCGAAACCCACTTAGGCACTCGTATTCAATAACCTATTTAGTGCAATTAATCTGGCTAATGGTGATGTATCTCAGTTCGCTCAGATTGTTAAAGAAATTGTTCCCCATATGGAGTTTCCTTCTTTCCTCATCCACTTCAACAACTTCTACAGAAGTCGTTATATGGGAGAGCCATCTTGTAGTCCTGTCTACCTATGGCACAGTGACCAGTTATGACGCCGATGAGTGTCCTGAGTGTTGCCTTACTTAGTCTGAGGCCGAGTGTAGACCAAATTTGTTTTGTCTGCAGTGATCTCTGACGAATCAAAAGTCATAAGTCTGATTGTGTTTGTGTTGAAGATTTGATTTGCGGTAGAGAGTGGAATATCTGGAATGATACTATAGGGGAAGAGATGGGATGCACTTGGACGCTTATTTCTTCAACAAACAAGGCGAGCTTGACAATGCTATTGTCAGGCATTTTAACCGATTTTTAATAGTACAACACTGGTTTTCAGAGTGGTGATAGTGGTGGCACAACCGTTGTTGGCCTAAGTGTATCCGTTCTTTGAAGGAAACCCCTTGAAGCTAACCTGACCTAAGATCTAGGAGAAGGAAACGCCGGTCTTTTGATATAAACATCATTTGAGCACGAATATAAGACTCGGGACCGAACGCTAAACCAGGTGTCTACCTCTATTGCTTCTTAAAATTGATAAAATAAAAAAAAATCCACCGAGACGTTGAATATGCAGATTTTATTTCTGCACGTGTATATTAGTATGAAATCATATGAGCGACTTTCGTGTCATTATCACACACAAACAATTTAGAAGACAGAGGGAGGAAATCCCGATTCAAAAAAGTTTGATATTATAAAAAAAATAAATATTTATTCGCAAAGTCCGTCCGTTAATTTTCCAGGAATTGTTAAGGTTTCAGAAAATACTACACATACTTTGGTGAATCATCAATCAATGAATCATTTAACGATTATACTCAATTCACTGAGCGTATTGCTAGTAGTCTTGACATACCATCTAAATTTCCAGAAACTCACGATCTTGTTGGCCAAAAAGACTATGCTGATGAATGTTCAGAAACTATTTTAGAATCAAGCCAAAAGGACAAAGATTTGAAGTTGAGTTTTTCAATTCAATCAATTACCGAAAGGTTTGAGCAGCTTCAATGATATAACACAAAATTTGCTAAAGCTTAGGCCAGGAAAGTTAGCTGCCTAAGTTGAACTGCCAAAATTGATGAATGAGGCGCTAAAAGTAGGGATTACACAGGACGCTCATTTGTCTCAGACCTACCCTGGATTAATATTCAATAAAACATTATTGAAACGTCTATACTTACCTACTCATCAGCCCTGCAACACAAGCCTGGGCTATAGCTACCTTTCAAGGTCACCGATCTCGGGCCCGCTGCTTCCAATTATAAAGACGAATCTGTCTTGAGCCGGCAATGATTTCTGACTTGCGTCCGAGACAGCTCTATATAAAATGTTTTCTCTCTGATTAAATTATTTCCTTGCCGGCAAACTGAACGCAATCCATAAATGACGATTAATAATAAATAAAAAATAAATGAAAATTCGCTAATACTTCCCATTCAAGAAAATTGCATGACTCGAAGTTCACAGTTCGCAAGATGCGGCTCATGTGTACAACACTTTTGAATCCAATTTCTCTGTTCCACCAACTCCACCAAACGCACAGTAGGTTGATTTTCCAACTGACGGTAATCAGACACTCGAGGTTATATCTAATATATCCAGTCATAGTTCTCAAGTTTAGATAAAAAATAAGACAGAGTGCGTGCAAGAATTCTGCCGGCTGCACAGACTCGGCGGCGAAGTATGAGTAGTATTTCTGAACAGCTTTTCCCTCTGATCACGGTTAACTGACAGTGCACAGTGAGGTTGTTCAGTGAAAACAAACATATTGGTGTCTGGCGTCGAGCCAAGGACCTTGAGCGTAAGAATCACTCGACGAAGCACTTTCCCACTACACCACAGGTTGATTTAAATCCGATTCAATTCAAGCTGAAGCTGCTTACTTCACTAAAGACGGCTTCCCAAATCAATTTCAAATATATTTTATATTTCTTTTTGTCTTTCGGTTGTTCACCTTTGGTTCGCTGATAAGAAATAATCAGAATCAAATTATTGACCCAATTCTATGTATTGTATTCAAGCCGTGAGATTTATAGCAAATCACTTCACAGCCAGCGATTGTGACAACCACATCGCGTGTAAAAAAAATGTATTTGTTCATTCTAGACCGTAGAGTTTTTTTTTTCTTCTTCAAAGAATGACCTCAAACAGAAATATCAGCAGTCTCATTGTTGCTTAGAGATAGTTCAACATGCCAGACAGGCCTTCCCGGAAGTTGCCGCACGGGTTGTCCAACATCCTTGTACGCATAATCATCAGACAAATATGCTGTAACCACATGTAGCAGATGTAACATATCGCATTCGGCTGATCCGTGATTTCTTCCTCCCACCTCATTTCGAAAGCCAACGCCATCAAACTTCAAACAACCAACAGTCGGCCGCATGACAACGGAAAGTGATACGTCGGTCAATGTTACCGATACGCTGTCAAAGAACCACGACGCTGCACTCGGATGCAGCTAATTGCATAAGACCGACTGATAGTACGTCCGACTCGACGTAATCAGTGAACACAAAAAAAAAAAAAAACTCAGAATCAAATGAAAACGCAAAACTCAGTGTACCCTCAGTTTGATTAATCGATTTATTTAATGCGGTTTTAATTAATATTTCAATCATTGATATCGGCGTTAGACCACTGACGTGTGTCGGAGAAAGGCATAGTCAAGCATTGTAGTCGATATCGTGTCCAGAGCTGAACTTTAAACACTCCAAAGTGTTGATAAGCTTGTTGATTGTTTCCAAAGGCTTGACCAACGGACGTTCCACTTTCACTGCACTCTTGATCGGGTCCAAATCGTAGATGTTATTATTCGGATCGAACAGGGTGATGTCGTCCAGCGACTTCAGGAATCCTGGCCGATAGTTGAGAACTGTCACATTGTCTTCGGCGGCGGACATTGCCCGGAAGTACATGTCGCGTGCCTTTCTGGCCGAACATTGTAATTTCTCGAATTCGAATGGAGCCACCCTTGCACTTGGTGTGAGGTTGACAACTAACTTTTCGATGTTTTCGAAAACACCCAAGAATGCCTGGTTGAGGCCAACAGTTGCGTTGAGGCTTATTTGAACGTAGTGCAGCCAGAGGTCGCTGTTTTTCGGTTCACTAAAGATCTCAGTTGACACTGCGCCCTCGTTGTGCACGATGAAGGCGAACTCGAAAAGGTCCTTTTCAAGATTGGCCAGGATGTTGTCTAAGTCGGCGCGGAACACGTCCTTCCTTGCGATGGTCCAGTCGATGTTGCAGCAAAAGACATCAATCTCATTGTTCACTGACAAAATAGCTGACTTTGTGATCGCCAGGTCCTGCTGGGAGTCTTCGAAGAGGACCACAGCCGATCCGCGTTTGATTTTCTTGCAAATCTCGACGGCAAGCACTTTTCCCAATTCGTTGGCAACCCCACTGAGCACGAAGAAACAACGCCTGTTTAGATCCATTCTCACGCAGCAATTCGCTTTGAGTTTCACTGAACACTTCAAGATTCACTTGGCACGAGGAAGCTCCGTTGCTAAGGAGATTTCGATTTCAATTTCAGATGTAGTATGGTCGCAATGTGCGCTTGTACTGAGACTGACATCCAGACGTCGATTACTTTTATGCGAACGAAAACGGTTTCTGTCCAGACTCCGCGACTTGATAACGGGTGGAGTGATGGGCACGACGACTGACGAGCATATCAATGTGAAGGTGGCCGGCCGGGCGATAAGGCTGCCTGACACACCAGGAACAAACGTAACTGGGGAACTCGTCCGAGCGGCGAGGAGTCACTGGGAGGGAACGCCAAACATTTTTGCCTTCCATTGGGACTGTACTCTGAACGAATGGAAGTGATAAGCGCTGTGCGGTGAATGTGTCATGATTCATGCTCATCGCGTATGGCACTTGTTTGAGTTTTCTTTCTTTCTTGACTCGCCGCTCTTCCTTCAGATACGAGTCGAGTGAATTGTTGCCGTTCGTTGGATGACGGTTTTTTTGTAATTGACATTCTGTGGGAATTACAAAGATAACCCCCGAAGAGATGTTGCCTCGTCTATCTGACATTGAAACCTACTCAGAGCGGGGCTTTGTCCGATGGACCGGTACGAGGGACGTGATGGACAAAGTATTATTTGCTATGGTTTACATTTTTTTGTGAACTTTGATTGAGAAGTGGTCGATTTTTAAGTTACATGCGCCCTGGAAAGCGATAGCTGGCGAATGGAACGCCAAACCCTGTCGAATCTGAATTGAACTAGTCAACAACTGATCTCTGTTGTTTACTTTAAAAGGGTGGAATTAGATTATTTGTTCATACACTTGGGGCATGCAAACAAGGTTTGTACAGTCGGAGGCTATTGACGTTTTTTTGTTGATGGCCAAGACGATGAGTTTGTGGAGAAGTTTACGATGCTTTGACGTAATCTCTAGCAGTGGCAATCAGTTCTGATTTTTGCTCTGATCTGCTTACACGGAGCTAGTAAAGTAAGTGTGTAGCTCGAAAGAAACGTCTTTTGATTTCATTTGTCATTAGTGTATGTTTTTTTAGGAAGTGCCACAATTACAGGGTCATCCATTTTCTGATTCCGATTTTTTCAGTCTTGTCTTGTGAAAAAATGGGAATCAGAAAATGGAAAAACATACACAAATGAAATCAAAAGACGTTTCTTTTGGCTTTTCGACACAAATAGGCCAATACTTGGTCATGGCTTGACGAATATTTGTTTTCAAAACACGAGGAGCTTGCGAATTGTGCGCATAGGCACGATATTTCACGCGGTCCACAAAAGGAAAGCCAAAGGCAACACATCACATTGGTGGCCGTGACCGGTTCAAGGCACAAATTTTCCTCCAGGAAATTGTTTTAGCGTCTAGTTTGAGATGAGGCACCAACTAGGTTTAAGCTACATGTCTTCAATATCCACATCTTCGATTTTAAGCGAAAACATTCGGTAACAGTGGGGTTAACCTTTCTCATTTTCGAAGAAGTATGAACCAATGACACCAGTCCAGTCCGAATTGTTAACACAGTGACTTGTTTTGGATGCAATGGTCCTCTGCGCAGTTACATGTGCATTTTCACTTCTCATATGTATGTCCCAACTTTGTTTAAGAACGTCCCCACCGAGTGGAAAATTGCCTTAATCGATGAATAAAATGGTGTTCAAAAAATGTGTGGCGATGTTCAGGCCTCCATTCGGAGTATGGTCTAGTCCATCTGCGGTAAACTGTCTCAATTCATGAGTGTGTTGAAGCTTCTAAGGGTTTTGATGCAAAACAATATGAGAAAGGCAAACCAAAATGCTGTGCTCGTCGTGAAGTCGATAGATTTGAATCCTCTGCAACACTTTCACAAATGGCAACCATTTTCTGTAGAGCGTGCATTTCGATGAATAATTTAAAAGAAAAGGAATCCCGCTCTCATCCCGTGAACTATATTTATAGCAATCATTTTGCTGATCTCCTTCGTTTAAGAGGAAATGTTTTGTTCTTTTCAGACTGTATGTAGGCCATAAGAAAAGGTCTTCCAATAGGAACTGCAGAGTTCCGAAGTTTGACTGTGGATAGCGGCCATATTGTTGGAGCTACGCCTGTCAAATTAGCTGCCATTTATTTAGTCGGGTTTGCCAAACCACCAAGGACGAACATGGCGTTCAACAGCACGTGCAAATGATAAAGTTGTTTTAGCAAAATGGATGTTCGGTACGCGCGCTTCGTCCTAATTTTCATCGAAATATCAACTTCAGCAGCGAATCTGGAACGATATCAATCCACATGAGACCCAAGAGCGTCCAATGCATCCCGAATCACTGTTTGGTGTGGGTTTTTGGGCTGGCTGCGTCAACGGTCCATATTTCTTTGAGAACGGCGTTGGGTAGGCCATCAACGTCAAAGGTAAGCGCCTTAGGTCGATGATTACCAACATCTTTTGGCCTGAATTTAATGATATGGACACCAATGATGAGTGGTTTCAACAGGACTGCTCTACGTGCCACACAGCTCACATCACATTAGAAATTCTACACGAATGATTCGAGGACATGGTCATCCCACCTGGAGGTGATGTGAACAGGCCACCTAGATCGTGCGATTTTACTCCCTTTTTCATGTGGAGTTTTCTGAAGACGCAGGTCTATGCGAATAAGCCACAAACCACAGCGTCCCTCAAAGCCAACAACCAGCCCATGCCATCGATCAAATTTAGCCTAATTTATGCACGACAGTAAAGGAAAATTGGACATTTCGGAAGCACATCACCCAGAGAAGCCGCATCGGACATTTGAACGATATTATATTCCACACATAATGGCATCGATAGGCCTTTTACACGAATAAAAAATGTTGATACGGTACAGGCACACTTTATTTTATTTAAGACCCTCTACCATTGATAATTTACAAGTCTTCAATTATTTCCATCTTCGATTGCCTGTTTTCCTTGAATTGGGGGCTAGGACGTCTGCTGATTCAATGCTGAAAGCAGGAGCCCCAGAATCAGCATATGTATAATGCTAAGGAACATCTTTGGAAGATGACTATTCGTATCACTGTAACTTACGGTCTACCTTTTCTCTCTGCACCCGACCTTCCACGACGACCTATTCTGAGTTTGATCCCGTTACTGATGTTGTTAATACTGTGATAAAATTAAGACTGAATAAAATTGAAACAAAAGTTCCACTGGCTCGTTGCCCACAGCGGACCTCTCGTTGTCTGTCACTTGGACCTAGTGGTAGAAAGCGCGAAGCCTCTTGAATAGCTTTAAATTCTGTATGTATTGTACTGGAAGTGGCATAAGATCTGCCTGACTGTTCCTTATTCCGTTTTTCATCAGCCCCAGCATTGGGGTGTTGGATCATTCGCCTTGCTTGCACTCTCTCTGCACTCTACGCTGTTCCTGCTCCACGTTGATATGGCTAGAAAACTGCCTGCTCCAGCGGATTTGTGATTAAGAGAAAACTGATTATTCCACTCCACCGTAAAAAGGAGAGTTGGAAGACAAAATGGTCAGGCCGCTTTTACACACGCTAAATTCGTCTGCAACTTTCCAATCTTGTTGGCAAGGGAGGTGAAACGCGCATGGAGTAGCTCGAGTGAGATTCTTCTATTCCCTTTTATCGCTCTCCTCAGGGTTGGATATTGGCAGCATGCTATACATATGTGAGAAAGGAATGGCACTCGTATGAAAGCGTAAGAAGCGAACAAATTTAGCAGGAATTGCAAATGAGTTGATTTCTACGTGTAAAAGTGGCTTGCGATCACAAAAGGGAATCGCAGAAAATCGTGAGTAATAAGTTGCGTCCTTGGCGGCCTTAGACAACTAACTGTTCTGGAAATGAGCAATTATGAAAACTAACTACAGAGAGAGAGAGAAAGAGAGAGAGCGAGAGATATATACATCTCAGTCCAGCGTCCCATGAAGGGTGAAGCTGCCTACCGTCATTAGGACCAAGTGGTCTACCTTGGTGGTCATACTCGGCGCTTAGTCTTCCTTAACTTCTCGAGCCAGGAGGTTCGAATTTGAACAGTCTCTTATCTGGCACATGCTGGTGCTCATTCTTTGTGGCCAGGACAGCTTTGTACAGCGCAGAGAGTTGTGTTCATCTTCCTCGCTAACAGAACCAAATATCAAGCCTAGAGTCCTTGAATTTTTCTTCGAAGACACTAAACGCGGTGTTTTTCTATCGTAGGCATCAAGAATCAAGAATCAGCTCTGTCGATCGGGTTACTGTCCAGCTTTCCACTCCAAATAAGAGGACTGCCAGAATAAGTGTTTTTTAGAGTATTTTGTAATTTTGTGCTTCGAGCCAGGAATTTACAACTAATTGATCCGGTCTATGGAGTGGTTACCTCACCGTTACCGTCAAGGATATCAGGTTAGTCGAGTTTCTGTTGCCAAAGTTCGACAACATTGATAGATCCGAGCTGTGGTTCCAACAAGACAGCAAGAACGCTCGAAGTTGTGAATGAAAAAAACGTTACGACTGGGTCATTTCACGGCTAGCAATTGTCTGCAGCGACCACACGCTTTGTTTTCCTTCTTAATCCAGACCTAAAATGATTTCTAAAAATAGGCTCATCTGTCTTAGATGTACTAGATGTAAATCACATCATCCAGTCCCAGTAGCAGTCTAGACGTGAACCGTACTTATAGCACATGATAAACCGGTGGGATATGGGCCTTCCTGGCAAAGAATCCCCTCACCTAACGACGGTCAAAATGTTAACGACACGATGAAACTACGCGATGATTTGAACAATAATTGTCCAATTTGGCAACATCATCAATTTTGACCAACCCTTCCTCATTACTAGACGCAATTCTTGAAGACCCTAGCTTCTGTCAACCACTTCTGTCATTCCAATTGAAAAAATGTCAAGTCTGTTAGCAGTCCGTCATCATTAAATACCCGTGAAATAAGCACTCCCCTCTGGATCAGGAAATGGCCGTAACAACACGCACAATGCGTGCAAACTCGTTGCCCCAACATGAATGGGCAACAAAAGAAAGAATTTCAAGAATTTCTCTGAACTCTTCATTGTAGTTGAACACTCTACCGATGCGACGTGCGACCGGCCATGTTTCCTCCGCAATTACCCCACGCCACCCGCCCGCTAAGAATAGGCTAACCTACTCAAACAAGAGATTTCCAAAGAAATGAGATTACAACGAAGTACGATACACTCGTCGGATGGGTAGACAATATCCGCAAAGCGAATCTGAAGAAAACGTCGAGGTCAATCCGCGACCTCGGCGGGAGACTCACACCGCGCCACACGTCAACAGAAAATCAAGAGATCGTCACATCCAGAGTGTCCAATTGAACAGTCATAGAAAATATAAAAGCCAGTGATTGCTGGCCAGTGGATTCAGACTCAGATCAGTGGCAGGTGATTGTGAAAGAGACGAGAAGTGCCGTGAATTTGACAACGAGCTCTGTAGCTTCCGATATCCGAGCACAATGAAGCTGGGACTATTCTTGTTCGGAGCACTGCTCTACGCTGTGCTCGTAAATGAAGTAAGCTTGAGCTTGAGCTTGAGACACCTGTTTTTCTAACTTTCGCTCTATTTCTCAGGTTTCGGGGAACTGCGTTTGCAAGGAAACCGGAGAAGACTACTGCAATTGCAAGGAGACCATCCGTCCAATGCCCAAGCTTATTGATCGCATTAAAAATGCCAAATTCCCAGCCATCGGCGACACCTGCTATTGCGGCCAACAGCTAGTGCAGCCGGCCGTTCCACCAAAGCCGCCGTGTAAAGTACGTGACACGTTTAAACGGATGTTAGCACTTAAGAATCATTTAAAACGAAAACTCCTCAAATCGGCCATTGAGGCGAAACAAATCTGCCTACACCGCTTACATTCCAGGCTCGAGTCGCTCGAACAAATCGACGCAACTGAGATACCCTCATTCACATAGCCCCTCACTGAACACCCACACTAGCCACACATCAATCAACACTAGATTTCATAGCCTTAAGCTTTCATTCTCACACATCACGACCTGTTGATAGCAACATAACAACGAACTGTAGGTCACGAGGTTCAGATAAGAGGCCCTGACTAAGTTACTATCCGCTTTTGTTTTCTTGCAGACGTCCAAGCCCTGCAAGTGTCAACATGCCCCGCCGCCACCGATGCCTAGCTACGACACTGCACAGTAAGTCGACAAGAGTTCTGCTCCCGAAAGAGCTCTCTTAACTGATTTGTCTTTTCAGTACGACCAAGCCAGAACCTGGCGTGCCAGCCGATCCCGTGAGTGTCAGTTTGGCGTTGCGTGCCGGACGGGCGTACGCGGTGCCCGAAGCAAGACTCAGCTACGGCCCCGAGAGACGCCCTTTGAACGCAATAAAACGAGTGCATTACTCCAACATGCCCGAGGAAAAGCTGTTCGCTCTCAATTCCGAAGTCATCGAGTTGAGACGCAAGGCTCCAAAGAAACCAGAGATAATCATCGAAGCGGAGGAGGAGGAGGAAGAGGAATCCGCCCCACCCAGTCCCTATTTCACATACGGCGAACTCGGCTACAAGACCGAACAGTTCAAGAATCCCCAATTCATGCGTTACTCCAGCTACTCCCAGCCGAGGGTCTTGGTGCAGAAACCCAAACCCCAAGACTCCGACTGTGACTATCAGCCGGGCAAAATCTCAGATAATGGCAAGGTTGAAGAGGGATACGCGTATGGTAAAGCGGAATACTCGCATGGAGCGGGATCCTCGCAGGGAGCGGGTTACTCGTATGAGGGAGATTGCTACAAGTAGTCTCGTCTAGTGTTTTGCGAGTCAAATTGGGAGTTTTATGTTTCATTTGTGCACAGGGGGAACTTGTTTTAGACTGTCTATGTAGTTCTATACATACATGCCTTAAATTAACTGCTGACCATGGTTGTTGTTGATGTGTTTTAGATTTACGATAAATAGGTTTAGGATTAGGAATGCGAAATAAACGTGAAATAAGTGAAGTGCAGCGATTTACTTTGGTTGTTTTCCTGTGGGCTTTGTGCACAGAGTGCGGGCTTGGAGCATACTGTGTACGAGGTCTGCGTTTGGTTCTTGATGTCAGAGGGTCATTAGTTTATTTATGAAACGAACAAAGAGCATGTAGTGTCAACCTCAATGTACGTACGTTAACTTGAGTCTGCTTAGGCAATCGACACTGTAATCGTAATCGTAATAAGTAACAACCATTTTGCTTAGTTTCGTTGAGTTTCGTTCAATTTTGCTTACTTGAATGGGAGCGAAATCTATTGATTTCCACGTACATGAGTGTGAGTGGCTATTGGTATTATGGCCACTTTGAAATTTAACGATGGCTCTGGCTACATTTTGTTGGACTTTGAAATCCGCTTGGGTGCGTTCATTGTGGTTGGCCCCTTAGTTCAAATTTGTTATGGATTTATATTCCACATCTTTCATTGTGACACTAAGTTCAAAAGCGAGTCCATCCGTTTTTTTGTGCAGTCTGCAACTTTTCAGTGATTAACGTGAAGGAAGTTCTCGGAATGATTTGAACTGAATACGCCTTCAGTATTCACTGCTTATGAAGCAGCTCATTAAATATTCGAATCTTAATGGCCATTCATATGCACTCACTGCGAATTGTGAACTTCGCAACCACTGACGTATGGAGTTTTCTCATTCGCAGAGAAGAATGTGTGAAAACTGACACTTGATTGCGATTTTTTTGTTCGCGTTTGCTTGACAGCTTGACAGTTCGTAAATAGAAGAACTGATTCACAAGAAACAAATTAAAATCGTTAATTTGGATAGTTAATCTATCTTTTCATGAGATTTTTGTCGATAAAAAGACTCGATAATTCATTGCTCATCTGTTTGCATACCAAGAAGTATAACTTTTTGTTTATATTTGCTGTTTCTGAAAGTTCGCGTTCGCTGTTAGGGGCTCATATGAATGGCCCCTTTAAGAAGCATGCATATAGTCCTTCGTTAATTCGCTCTCCCACATCTCATGGGTGACTGACATTCCTTCGAGAATACCCATTTTTGTTGGCGTTTTCGTTAGAATTGATCGAGCATCACCTCATATGATAAAAATTAAGATTTGCTGACGATTCTAGGCAGAAGCTCCACGTTACCTCAAGTGCCATACTTTCTACTTGCGAGCTACGAAACAACCAGCGACATGATCGTTCTTGATGATCTGAGAAAAGACGTATTCTTCTAAGAATGCTAATTTGGCTTTAAATATTATCTGTCTGCCTGTTTGTCATCACAATAAAACGCTTTCAAGATCCATTTGCTTGTCAGATCTTAAAAATCTCTCGAAAACACAATAATCATCACACGAAGATGAATTCTAAGAACATGTTCTTGTGGCATCGCCCTTAAAATCCAACGAAACTCTAAATATGTACTGCGCATAACGTCCCTGTCCAAGAGACTGTTAGTTTCCTGACAACTAACCGTTTCTGCTTTTGATCGTTAGTGGTGCCGGTTGTAAAAATCCTCGTTAAATAACGAACGAAGAAACGAAACCCTCGTGTTCTCGATGCAAAAACATTCCAAATACTATTCAAAAAATTTGATTCCGCAATCCAACCGTTAATTTCAACAAATCTTCAAAAATGTCAAACCACTTCCATAGGCAGCCCAACAGCGAGTGCACCTCTAGACACAATTATGTGACTGCATCGGCTTCTGACGATGATAGCAAAACCAAATGCAATGCGAGGCAAGAGCAAACTATTACCAACGAAAATCACGTCAAATTACATGCATTCGAGTCAAGTTCACCGGCAGATACGAACTGCGCATCAGCTGCAACCTCAGCGCGTCTTGAAGTTCAAGAGCATTTTAGCCACCAACTTTCGTTTCATTATATAAAAAGAGGCCAATGCACGCTTTGAGAGTTAGTAGAGTTGTTGTTCTATCAGCGCCATCGCAATGAAGCACTCTATTGCGAAGTTGGTTTTTATTCTGGTCTTATCCAAGGTAAGCTCCGCTAGCTCGTCCCCCGATCCACGATCTAAGTTTCACAATTTCCAGATTGACCTGCTCGACAGTCGGGCAGTTGAGATCGTGTACTCGGGTCATGGCTGTGACTGTCCCAAGAGCCTGCCGTACCAGGTGAACGTGCCAGTGCCGCGGCAACCGGACGAGTATGAAATCCGCACCTACGGATACAAGGTCGATGTACCCGATCCAGGTCGTGCAAAATATTCCTACTCATTTGACTTTGTTGTCGAGGAACCAGTTCCACCGCCACAGAAGCAAGTGCAACGGGAAGTCCTGTACGCCATGGTAGACAAGATGGTTCTGCCCAAGCCAGGTTAGTGTTTAGCAGGATCCATCAGAACCTTGTCTGATCATCAATTCTGTTTCAGATTGTATTTCGGAGGCTGTGTCATCGTGTGCTGCGCCCAAACCAATGCCAGAACCGAAGCCGCAATGTAAGCGAACGCGCAGTAATAACCGACTTAGTTGTGTTAACAAAACTTCCACATTCTAGCCTGCCAGTACGAGCGCACAAGGGAGTGCACATGTGGAAGATGCACAACACAGCAAAATAACTATGTTGCTCCATCCTACTCCAGGTCTTGTTCTTGCGGCAGATGCGACCCATCCAACCCGCAATGCACACAACAAGACGACTATGCAGCTCCATCCTCGTCCAGGTCTTGTTCTTGCGGCAGGTGCGACCCATCCAACCCGCAATGCACACAGCAAGACGACTATGCTGCTCCATCCTCGTCCAGGTCTTGTTCTTGCGGCAGGTGCGACCCAGCCAATCCGCAATGTAGGTACGTATTCACAAACCCTCCATCAAATCGCATACCCCGATCGGAGCGCACACGAAGAGACGCCTCCCCAAAGAAACACAAGCTACAAAAGTTCCTCCAAGTCTACGTCAAGCCCCTCAAAACCACCAGGGACGCGATGAAGTTGAAAAAGTCAAAGCTCGTCAAACGTGACATCAAGGGGGAGTACGACTTACTGCAGAAAGATCACGCTGCCCTGGACCTGACCATCCCAGATATCATCCAGTACATGCCCGAAACGCTGATGCCCGGTTTCAAACGCGGCAAGTGCAACATCGGCTGCAAAAATTGCTTGAGTAAGCATTTGCACGAGCAAGAGTCGAAACCGTCATCGCACACCGCCGACAGTGATACCGCCGAGCGCTCGCAACCGTCCGAACAACCCGCAAAGGGTGCTAACAAAAACAAAGAAGCAAACACTTACAATCAGCAGTTTCCCAGTCCGCGATTCGCCGACGCAAGCTATCATAAGCGCAGCGTCAATCCATACCAATACCAGTATCCATGTTACTCCGCATTAATGCCGCCGCCGTACGTGTCGAATCCGATGCACTTGCCGTCGTATGCACAAAATACGGGTTACCCCAATTGGTACCAGCCACGGCCTCTGATTGACCCACATGGTCATTACGTGTTCGACAGACTAGGTCACAAGTACGAAGTGGGCAATGAGGGCCTCAAGCTGATGACACCATCGAGTGCATATGAGGGCAACGTGTCTGCTCCTATCAGCACAGAGCAAACTGAGACGGCCGATATGCCGCCAGCAACGGCTGCTGAGCAGACACAGGGGGAGTCAGATGCGCCAGCTGCTGATGCCCAGTCGGAGCAAGCAGATACGCAGACGCTTGGTGCTCCTCGACATCTGGACCCGACCTACGATCCTCAAATGGAAAAGGTGATCCGAGATATCATCTACAAGCATCCGGACTTCATTGAGGCCAGTGAACACGCGCCCGGGTCCATCACGCAACCGCAAGCGGTGCAATCCGACGAGACAATGCAGTTTCTCGAAAAACTGGTGCGCGGCCGTCTGAACAATTGGTTCGGCGGGCACGAGCATGCGCCTGGTTCTCGGCTGCACGATCTAAATCGGCATTCCCGAGACGCGGGCGCCTCCATTCGGTTCATTCCGGTGGTCACGCTCGACAAGGGGCAGCTGAGCACATATCGACAAGAGCAGTCACGCCTCTCTAACTGACTGACTGAACGACTAGGCTAAACAAATCAGTTTAATTAGATTTAAGGTTATTTATTGAATAAATGTCTGTACCTCTACTAACTGTTTATATCTGTTCTTTGCTTGTATCTTGTAGTTTCTGGAGTTGAGAGCGCATATTGTCCTCCTCCACATTTTGTGTAGACCCATGCGGAGATGGTCGAAAGGGGACGACGAGAAGGAGAATCAAATTAAATTATTAAATCTGAAAATAATAAATCTTTTGTAATTGAGACAATAAATGTAAAGAACTCCCCCACAATTCAATGCGATTTCAATCATTATCGGTACTATTTTTGAGAGACAGAGTTAGTTTTCGAGAGGAGCTCAGTCAACATTGGATGAGGAACTATTTTAGCATGATTTTGTTGCCTTACTTTAGTGATTGAGGGCGCTCGGGGAGTCTGGGTGCTGGACATTAAAACCTATGCGATATCTTGTACTGAGAAATGTCGTATCATCCTCAGACTCAATCTTTCTGGCTTCAGTATAATCCATAAAAAGATGGCATAGCGAGCAGATGTGCAGGTATTTAACTGGACTGACGGCTCTAGGACGATGCACTCGCATCGGTGTTCTCGGAATGCCTGAACATTTCCAAATCCAACAAACTGCCGGACAGTTCCAGTGTCTTCCAGGCGGAACTATTTGCAGTGCGGGAAGTGTGTCGACAAGTCAAAATCCACCCGAACATCTTGCCAAGGCAAGCAGGTTGCCACATTCACTGACATCCAAGCAGCGATCAAAGCTATTACCTCCTTTACTTAATATTATTATTAATATATAAAACTAGTGTGGGAACAACAAAAGATCTCCTTCGGCAAACTCGTCGTTATACCGCTAGATTGGTGGCGTTCTGTAGGGCACACTGGCGGATGGGAGATCGTGCCGTCAAACTGGGTATCCCAGACAACACACATTGTCGCAGCTGCAAAGGAGACTTCAACAAATTTCATTTGTGCCTGTCCTGCTCTTGCGAAAGCCAGACAGCGATCGCTTTGGTAGACACTTTTTCAATTCACTTGATGAGATTAGTTCGAATGTGGGCCAAATACAAGGCTTTTTTTAAAATGGAATAAAATTAACAAAATTAAATGGTTTATAATGGCCCTGTTAGTAAGAACAAACGTTCTCATCTGAAATACAACGTCGTTCAAGTGGCTGCCTCGGCTGGGTTGTTGACATACCATCGGCCCTTCACAGTTTCCCACAGACAAAAAGTCGAAAGGGGTCAAATCGCAACTCCGAGGCGGACAATTGACATCGCCAAGACGGCTGATAACACTATTTGGGCATTTGGTGCGCAAAAGATCGATTGTGGCATGAGCTGTGTGGCATGTCACGCCATCCATCATGAACCAGAGGTCGTCCAAATGCATGTCTTCAATTTCAACAATATAAAAAGTCGGTTATGATGGCTCTGTAACGCCCACCGTTGACCGAAACGTTGTTCCCAGCCTCATTTTCGAAGAAGGTCGCAGCAGCCACGTTCTCAACTGTGCACACCGTACGACGACAGGAACCATGAGTGGTGTCATGCTAGTGGACACCAGTCTCACGAACTTCTTGCACAAACTTGCGTACAGCTGTCGCGGTGGGTACTCCATTTCGGCGAAACCTTCTTCTTTTCAAAAAACGCACTGTTTCGGCTACACAGCACTAGATGGCCCACACTGTACATCTGTAAGGTCCCAGTAACCTGTATTAAATCTACCAGATTGCTTTCAGAGAATTTTGTTGAATGCTAAAAACGAAAATACAACGGGACTGTGCTGCAGTCAATCACTCCTATATGCTTCTATAGAACACGCACTAATTGCTGTTCCTATTAGGTAGGTAGGTGTGCCTACCATATTTAAGCAAAAATCGATGCTCCACATACACTCATTTGGGGTATCTTGTGTTGTGACGTTCCGGCTATGTATCATGGTTGTTTCCATACTCAGACGTCTTTTTCTGACTCTAGATTCGTTTATGGTGCGTTTTTATTGCATTCCGATTGATGTTCCCATTAATATTGGCACAAGTGCATCAAGGTTGAGTCCACTGCAGTTATGTGCCTTAGAGAATATCTTGAATATCGACAATCTTCTGTACCGAGTGCACAGAGGACGATCTGGTTTAAAATCATCCACAGAATTTGGAGATCTGCAACTGATTTGCCGTGCAATTCTGCACCTAACATCTAATGAGAGACGGTTCGTCGAGGAACATGTTAATCATAAAATATGGCGCTTACCGCATTTTCCTTGCACCCCGACTGAAATTTATGGCAAGGCTTAAAGTAACTTCAACTTCCCAACACGGTTTTCTGAAAGGCAGATCGACGACTACGAACCTTACTGAATTTGTGTCTCAGGCATTATGCGCATTTGAAGACGGCAAAGAAGTCGATGTAATAGCCACCGACTTTAGTAAAGCATTCGATAAAATTTCGCACCCAGTCATTATATTTAAACTCACAGCTCTAGGTTTTCAACCTCACTTCATAAAATGGATCAAATCCTATTTGGAAAGCAGAGAATATGCAGTTACCTTCAGATCCATTGTCTCCAAGCCCATCAAAGCCACTTCTAGCGTACCACAAGGTAGCCACCTCGGTCCACTAATATTCGTACTTACCATCAACGATGTTGACCGTATTATTATGAACTCTCATCTCTCAGTTTACGCCGATGACATGAAAATCTATTCGTTCATCTCCTCCCCCTCTGACTCCTACTCTCTTCAATATGACCTAAATAGTTCTTCTATTTGGTGTCAAAAAAACGATCTCCAACTTAACATCAGTAAATGTCAATCCATTTCATACTCCCGCAAACGTCCACCGCATCCACATAGAAACTATTTCCTCAGCAATGAACTAGTCCCTTCAGTATCATCTTTACGCGACTTAGGCGTTATCCGTTCCCATATTGACAATATTATAAGTAGAGCAAATTCTACGATTGGCTTTATCAAACGCTGGTCAAAAGAATTTTGAGAATCCCTATGTCACAAAATCTCTATACATCACCTTCGTCAGACCCATTCTCGAATATGCCAGCCAAGTATGGTCACCTCATTACGCGGTCCACATTCGTCGTATCGAAGCTGTCCAGCGTAGGTTTTTACGTTTCGCTCTACGTGATCTTGCCTGGACTGACAGAACCATCTTACCTGCTTACTCTGATCGCCTTAAACTAATTCGCCTCGAGTCCCTCGAAAACCGTCGTAAAACTGCCGATCTGCTCCTCCTCCACCAACTGATTACTGGTAATACAGACTGCCCCGCACTTCTTGAATTTGTGTCTCTTAGCGTCAACCCCTACAATTTAAGGTCTGCAGCCCTCTTCCGCATTAGACCACATCGGACTAATTACGGCTTGAACTCACCGGTATCAAGAATGTTAAGCCTGGCTAACACTATGGAATACTCTTTCGATTTCCACCTTAGCAAAACCTCACTTCGAAACCACCTCCAATCCCATTCTTTCCTGCGCTAGTCCTCCCTTTTTTTCTCTATCATCTAGGTTAAGCTTTAGTTTTTAAGTTTAGATTGTTTAAGTTATTTGCTTGTATTAAGCTTAATAAATTGGGGATGTTGCCACCACTACCACACAAAAAAAAAAAGAAAACAGTTGCCTAAACACTAAACTAACACAAAACAATTGCAATAAACAAGATTTAAACTTGTATTTAATGTAACTTTCGAACTCTGTTTTGAATAATTAAGAAGCATCTTAGTCGTACGTACTATGCAGATACATGTTTGACTTATAGGTTCACTTATGAATGGCATTTTGCATTGCAAGTAATTGATGAAAGTGTCGACGCGTACGCTGAAGGCCCATGACCGAATCGAGTTACAGACAATGTTCCAAATTACAACGGTGTCCGCACCCCATTCTACATTCGTGGGCACTTAATATTTCTTTCCGCATTAAACACTGGAATTAAACTATTTCCATCAGCAATGTTCGAAGAGCAATGGAGAAATTTTCTCTGTTGAATGAAAAAATGGATGTAACAATGACTGAGTGCTCTCCTATATACATATGTACAAGTGAGTGATTGGATTAACAAGACCACGGTGTCCTCTATGATGCGGTAGTATTTATTCTCTACTCACCCGCGATTTGGGTCTAAATCACACCCACTACGACGCTCCCACGCTCGGTCAGGCTGAAAATAGGTTTCAAGGGACCCTGACTTCCCGTGGTACCAGAATAGTGAACAATGTACAGTGAACAAATAATCAAACAGCATTTAAATTGTTTACATGATTCGTTTTCCTAAAATGCGAGCGACTTTTCTGTCTCTACGCTCAGCAGCAAAGAGGATATTACGCCATTTCAGCGAATCTGACCCATCTTCCTCCAATTATTTGGAAAACATAGACTCTCCCTCGCACTGCCTATGTAATCGGTGACAAAAAATGGTGAGTTTGATTGTTCGGAATCTACACGCATGCTCATCACCAGTGATTAGAGCAGAAGCAGATCCAAGTTCACTTCCGGTTGTAGAGATAACAAAAGAAGATGACGTTATCTTCTGATCCTACATTTGGCGATGCCTACATTCGATGCCTAACCGACTTCTATTTTGCAAGAAGTCATTAACAATGTAGTCAATATAACGATCATCGTCTTGCACAACGTCGATCGGAATCGTCATAAAAATGACCACGATCGTGGGAACAACAGCAGTGCGTTGGTCGTTGAAGAGGCTGAACTGGTATTTCGGTTCTATTCGATAAGGGAAAGCCATGATTTGCAGATTACCACACATTTATTTTGCATTTTTCAACATTTACTGGGTTTGAAAATAAGTTAAACAAATGTCGTCGGATTCTGTGAAATGAACTGCGTTGCGACAAATACTCTGATGATTGTACTCAAATAAAGTCCTCGAATTCCTCCCTCTGCTAGCCCTTGTTGGGATGTTATATTTTAATATACTAGTTGGATGTCAGCCAATGTGCAGATCTTTGTATGGGATTTGTTTTCGGATGAATCTAGTCCCAATCAAGCCTCCAAGGGCTTACGGAAAAGGTTTACGTCCCTCTTTGTACGCCAAATCCACGTTTTGAAGTTTTATTCAGCTGAATCTAAAAATTATCTCAGACCGTAACTGTTATAAAATAATAAAAAAAATATCCAAGACCGCCTCGGAAAACATTGGTTTTTCGGGAAATATGAATAATTCACTCGTTTTCCAATTTCCAGCAATCACTCAAGTGTTTCAGTAAACAGCAACACGTAATCTGAGAAGAATTCTCCCTCATTCAGAAGCAAACGTCTGGCAATGAAACAAAGATCGAATTGAACACCATTGTCCGTCACTGCTTGGCAAAGTTTCTTTGATTTCGACCTACAAAATAATACCTTGCGTCACCTTCGTTTGCAATCGCCGATGAAACGTTCAAGATCATATCAAATATTTGCCTCGACGTCACGTAAAGCAGCCGCAGCAGTTCTGCAAATCATCAATTCAAACAAATCCGAAGTCATATTTAAACGAACAATGAAGGTGAAACATACTCAGTGCATCATGTCATAGAAGAGCAACAATATGAATCTAATCAGCATTTGCCTGCTTCTTCCAGTCGCCAGCGTAAGTCAACTCAGAGAACCAGTCCAAAAAGGGAGTTACGTATCAATAATGAATTACTTCGTTTCAGATTGTGGCACTGCCGTCACAGTATTCCTACTACGCCAAGGATGGTAGCCAGCGGGAGCTGTCAAACGAATTCTGGAGTCAGCACTTCGGGCCAGATTTTCAACACGCTCTCCACTTCCAACTGGGGCAAGCCGATGTCGTCGACAACGAGAACAGTGTTGCGAAAAATGTGACCGAAAGCAATGCGGGCAACAAGAAACGTTCGACCTATATTGTGCACAAGCCGCAACCGAACGACCAGAACATGCACGAGGCAATGGGTAACTCCATGAGGGTTCACCTCCTTCAGCCAGAGGAGATGGAAGCCCTGGAGAGGGAAATGCTCAGCTACGCGAGGGGCGGCGGCATGGTGCAGTCACCCGTGGTTGTGAACTTGCCCGAATCCGAGGGATCCCTCGCGAAAAATCCGGGACAAGAGAATCCGGTAGTCTTGAACTTGCCACCAATAGTGTACCACAGTGGTGTTAGCACGGCTAACCAGGGATACTCGAGCGCTTCTCCATTCGCAAACCATGGTTACTCGACTTTCTACGATCAAATGCAGATGCCATTCCATCGGATTTCACCTTATGGAAGTATGCAGTCGCCTTACGAGGCCCGGAAACCGGTAGAGGAAGAAGCGATGCCCGCGGATAATGCGGAGCCTCGGCCGAAGTTTGACGACTCGATGCAGCCGTCGCAAGAAGAAAACAAGGAGCAAGGCGAGTCCGAATCCCAGGACAGCAGTAAGGCGGAGAGCAAAGTGTGATGGATTATTTATTTTAGTTGATTCATGTAGAGTAGACAAAGAAATGTGATAATAAAATAGTTTTAGTGAAAAAAAAAACTTGCGTAGACTTATGATCTCTTCGTGGTATTTCATCGTTTCCTATCCAATGACTTGCCATTTCAGTAGATCATTGTTTGTAGGTTAAATAGCAAACAAAGTATGAATCGATGTACCCATTGCAGCGTATGGATCAGCAGTCAGTTGGTATTTGCTGTAGCCTTTCTCATTTATCCCTCATTGTTCCTTGATACCCACAAAGTTCAATCACTTCCAAGAGAACACATCGGCGGACATGATTGAGGAGTCAGTTGACGGTTGCAATTTGAAATTAAAACATTGGAATGGAAATATAAGAGGCACGTCTCCTCTACGTCGCGGTCGGACCGCTGTTATTTTAGAGTGAAGATCATACTTACCTCGACAAAATTAATCGCTGACAAAAATCGATTCCCTTCTTGACTCAATAGACAGAAATAAAGTCAAATGGTCTTCAGCTTTCAATTATCAATCAAGTTGACAGGGGTCGCTTTGTCAAGGCCTTTGTCCTGTCAAACTCGTCAAGTTGTGGAGGATCACAATGGAGAGCTCTCGCAACTCCTTAGTTATCAGGCCTACAACTCATGGAGAGTGTGATCCTGAGCAGAAACTAGCTGCCTTCCATCGTTGACGGTCTAAATTCGCTAAGACTTGTTTGGATCTCGAGACTCCACGTGATCACGGGAAATTAGAATTAAGACCCGAACCTGCGCTGAGATTACCACCTGCCTCCTTAGTTAGGGCTTCCATCGATTGTGGGGACTCTCGAGAGCACAACCGGAGGTGGCATGAATCTCTAGGATGTAGACAAACCAAGAGCATGCTCCCTAACGTCTGAAAGGCATCTGCGGCATTCTTGGTATCTCGTAACAGAAAATACTTCAGACGAATTGCCGGTGTAATAAGGGGCCACTACCAATGTTGAGGCTTAAAATTCTCTGTAGTCTGTGTATTTTTCCTTGGGAAATGAGTTGTGAGAGAGATTAAGAAACATAAAACAAAACAACATAAAACATAAACAACAAAAAAATGGCATAAAGTAAAAGAGTTACGCTGCGTGGTCGATTTTCCTCTTTGGGAAGTAGATGTGGTAGATTTGAAAATTTCTCAAAATAGAAGTAGTTCCAATACTGGTGTAGTCACCTTCGGCAAACAACTAAATGAGCTTGGCCTAAGCCATGGAACCTTATGCGAAGCAGATGGAGAAGACGACGACACTGCTTCCTCTGCCATTGCCCCGTCTTTGCTCAGATCAGGTAGCAGTTATTCGGTGCTTATGAGGTGATACCTGATGATGGCAGAAGCGGCTACCATCTTCCGCCTTCCAGCAAATATAGGTTGCTGCCTGGTAGTACAATGGCCAAGTTATTAAGTATGAGTGCTCCAGTGAAGTGTTAAAAAACTCTGACAAAAAAATCGCTGACGGTCCTGGACACGTTGCTTCCAGTTATCGAGATCATCTTTATACCGGAGGTTCGGTCTTCCTTTCCTTCTAGAAACTTAAGGCTCTAGTTCGAAGACACTCTTAGCTGGAGCATTGCTTTTGCCTAAGCCAGTGTTGTTGACGGATGTTAGCCTTCCACACTACATCCAATCTTGGTACTGCTGGTAAGGTTCGTTACTAGACCAAGGTGATGATCATGTGAAATTCACAAACTACTACTGCACACACAATAATCTGCACAAGTGTTAGCATATGAAAATGACGTTGACGTGCTAGCACTGATATGGAAGCGGCTAAATTGGTTCGGCGGTTGGCGAGGGAAAACCAAGGTAGAATTTGGGGCACACAACAGAAAGCCTCAAAAATGGGCACCAGCTTCAACTTCGTATTTCTCGTCACCACGGCGAATAGTACAAAAAGTAGGTCCTGATGATTCCCCGGGGGAAAAATGTATTGTAAGACTTGTATTGGGTGCGCCATATTGTTGAGCGCAGTTCAGCCATTCAGTAGTTAAAACCAAATTAAAGATTTATCTGCAATGTCTTGGGGGTCATTGAGGAAGTACTATCCGTATTATACTTGTCAAATGAAGTCAAATATGGCAATGGCAGAGGTAGTGTCCTCACTTGTACCTCTTCATAGCCAATGGTCCATTTTTATACCATGAAGCTTCAGACGACATCGACCTGTGAGCGCTCCTACTGCCATCGCGAGCAATCTTTTAATCCTACACAGGGTGTCTGTAGGTTATTGCAGTGTTGAACGTAGACTAAAGGGTCTTGCATGCGATTTCAACTTCTGTTCGTGTCGTCCACCTTTTTCTTTGCAAGTGGTTCTTTAGTTTATTGACGGTTTAGTGTTCATTTTTATTCAGTTATTTATAACAAACTTACATTCTAGACAAAGTTGCTTAATTACGCCCAATTCCTAATCCAATCAACTGTGCCCCCTTTGATTAAAGCCCACGAACTCTGAATAGATTTATCAAGTATTGGCAAGCAAGGTCTTTGAGCTCTTAGCGACAGGATGTAACTTGTTTGATATTGATTTCTATTATCGAAATTGCTTGAACCGCCGTAGGACTGACAGTGAATATGGAAGATCCAGCGCTTACTGAAGAGACGATTTTGTACATCTTACTGGTCCAAAGGCAAATAAATACGCAGAGTAAAACATCTACATCCGGTCTAAAATTTTGCTCAAAGTAATGTATGTCAGGAATGTCACATGAACAAGGCTTTGGACAGAAGTTCAGAAGTTCAAAAGTAGTTCTGTGTGCCTGAAATAGAACTGTAAAATACAGTAGAATTCGCTCCTAACGACCACTGACGGGAGACAAATTTGTCGTCGTTATAATCGATTGTCACTTTATTCAAACGATTTTTGTTTACTAATTGTTGTATTGCAAACCACTTCGACGTTGTAACCGAAATGTCGTTATAACCGAGGTCACTATTCGCGAATTCTGCTTGATTGACGATGTTGAAGAAGAATGTACAAAATGACTACAAATCGGTCGAACATTACATTTACATACGTAAGCACAAAATGAAACGGAAGTGTGCCAAAACTGGAGGCATCATGAAAACGATATTTAGTTGAGTTTATTAAGTGAAGTTCCACTGAGGAAATGGATCAGATTGAGCATCTCGAGGTCCTTTTGATAAATGGTGGGAACACGTTTCGTATGCCCAATCCGTCTTACATTGAATAAAGTGCATGCTGCTGAAATGAGATGGTGTCCGTCACGGGCTGTGAAACACGAGAACACGAGATGAACTCAAGGTGTAACATCAACTTCTCCGAACGGAACCAGGTCTTACTTTGATGGATCACGAAT
Organism: Eristalis pertinax; assembly: GCA_907269125.1. NCBI lineage: Eukaryota > Metazoa > Arthropoda > Insecta > Diptera > Syrphidae > Eristalis > Eristalis pertinax. Next base: position 23,856,230 of record OU026149.1, read on the forward strand.
GTTCCCATTAAGTGCGTCCACAACGTGCGAACTTCTCAATTGACAAATGAGATGTAAGCCATTCCACCAAAACATCACCCACAAGACACACATTTGTCTATGCGAGACCCAAACCTCCTCACCATTAGAAAAAGTTTCACAAAATGTAAACAACACCAAAGTAGACGCAGCTCGGAAGGTCAAACTCAATCGGTTTAGGCGTGCGAATGAACTTAACTTGACCTTAACGCAATCTACGTTTCACACCACATCAGCAACGTGCAAAAATAGCCCGATGTCATCAACTAAACGTTCACCTTTCTTTTGTCGCTTGTACTTCTCTTTTCTCTTTCTGAAAGATAGTCACATTTAAAGCAACCAAAATGCGAATGCAGATGCAACTGTGCGAATACATCACGTAGGGTCACCGAAAAGCTGTTGTGCTCAAATTTCATATATAAAGAACGCACCGCCATCAGAAGAGATCATAAGCGAAGAGATTAGGTTGACAACAACATGAAGTACCAATTTTTGATTGCTGTAGTGGCGGCTATCGCACCGGTAAGACAGACCGTGGATTGGTCCGAGGGATATATTTGACATCTTATTTTCTCCTTACAGCTCACACTTTGCCAGGACCTTGTTGTCAACCCGCAATATCAGCAGCTGCAGCAGCCCTACGTGGTAGGACAACTGCAACCCTACAGTGAGCAGCTCTCGTCTTCCAGCTCTCAGGCTCAGGCTCAAGCTCAAGCACAAGCTCAATCCCAATCGAACTCGCTGCAGGAGCAATCCAATGCTGCACTATTCAATGCCCAATACCTGAACGGTTGGCAACCAGCAGCACCCTGCGCTCATGGAGCCATCCAGGGATACCAATTTTTGAATGGAGCCGGCATTCCTGGTGCCGAGTCAGCTCTGCCAGCCTACAATCCATATGCTGCCCAAGACGCCGTCTCCGAGTCCTTGGCCGAATCTAACTTGGCCAACAAGATTCGTGAGGGATCCATTCAGGTTGTTCCACCAAATCTATCATCACAGGCTGTCCTCCAATCGGTGCATGTCCCCGTGGAAGGACAATACCAGAACAGAGTGTTCACTTCGGCTCCACTCCCACCACTAGTTGTCTCACAGCCCGGCTCCCCAGTTGTTCAAATCAGCAGCGGACCAGCTGCTGTTGTACGCGCCGCTCCCGTCATCTACAAGCAGCGCCCAAACATCGTGTTGCAAAACGAGGTGATCAACCGTCACCCAGCTCCACTCAGCTTGAACCCAGTTTACGTCAAGGTCTACAAGCCAGGCAAGAAGGTCCTCTCGCCAAGACCAATTGGCGCCATCGCACCATGCGCGTAGGTCAATAGCCTGCTGTCTGAAGAACAGTTTTTAATGTATTTAATATAAATAAATTAATATATATATTTCTTTTCTATAAAACTTTGTGTTCTGATTCAATTGGTCGTCAGTGAATGCTCGGATAACTTTGGAAATGGTTATTTGCCGCGTTCTGCTGCTATATCGTCGCGTTTCGTAATGAAGACTTTGCGTACTTGCATTGGAATCATCCAGAGAAGTGTTGTTTTTAATTCAAAGTTGTCTAAAGGCCTGAAGTTCAATCTCAATTTTGGGTTCCCAGTTGTTTTTTTCTTTCATCTGTGGAATTGTAGATGGAAAGCAACAGCCCGACGAAAATTGAATGACAATTTGTATTTTCCTGTAAACTTGCTGAGATCTGTTAGTTGTTGTGTATCTTGAACTGAATATTGACTTGGAGTTGGTATAAAATGAATACACCTACGTTTTATAAAAAAAAAAAAAACAACAAGAAATATAACAAAACAAGAAAATATATTGACAATATTGTCATCATCAGCTGGGCACTCAAATAACACGTTTACTAGTATATCTACCGCATGTAAGGGGCGATTTTTGCCCTCAACGTCTTCTCTGACACATGCGAAATCTTTTGATTAAATTTTGAGTATCCATTCTCCATAAATGTGGCAATATTTCTCTCTCATACACTGCTTTGATATTGCCATTTGAGAGACTTGTTTTTTTGGAATAGCAGTGTGATTAGCGTCCCAAAGTGATCCAGTTTTCCTCCAGTCGCCAATCTCTTTCAGTGCATAAGGGACAAACAAACATTGATTTTTATACATATAGATATACAGAAGTGCAACAATTTAAGAAGTTCCTTTCTTGTTGGTTTTTGCAATGCATCTAGTTGTGTTATGGCCACTGGCTGGATTATAAAATATAAATTGAAAATTTATGGATTTTATGAAATCTTAGCCACTGAATTTGCAACCACCTCACCTTGGTATTACCAACCGAAATTTGTCTGATGGTTATATTTTTTCTTTCCAGCGAGTATTACCTTGAATAGTTGCCTTTTTCGAGCCGTTTTAATTACTTCGAGCCAGTTTCCTTTGAAGGATTTTTTTTTTATTTCTATTATACCAACATATTGGTCACATGACCAAACATTTATGATATATTTCTTCAGTAGTAAAGTCCGGGTGAGATACAACATACGGACAGAACAACGACATCTTTATGTTTCTATATACAACTTATGATTTCAACTTACTCCACTTCAGCTTTATTTCTTTGTGATGTTATGCTCTGTGCGAATACGACTTGTTCAGCTATATCTACTTTTGATTACCAATTCACTTTAATATTGACAGTTGGCAATGTAAGGAATGTATGTAACACCAGAACAGCAACCAACAAAAATTATGAATTACGCCACTTTTGCACTGATAAACTCACATATGGTATAACAGCACACAAGTGCAAGGTAAAGAAAAGAATCAGCGACATTAAATATCACCAGCAAGAAGTTATGTATGTCAACTCCAAAAATGTGGGTATTTACTCCGATACTACCAGCAACTCTGCGGCATAACGAGTCCCAAATTGCGACCGCATCTCCCAGGCGGACATCCTCGCCATTAGGGAGGCGTGACGTCAAGTTAAATCGCATCTGAACACAAGGTCAATGCAAAGAATAGCTGCCTTCATTGACAGTCAATCTGGATGAATCGAGGCAGTTTCATCGACCTCAAAATGCACTTGCCAGAGCAGGGCAACGGACTCTAGGCAAACCCTTGAATCTCTCGGCGAGGTATCCAGGAGGATAATGTTGCACGATGGTTCTAAATGCAAATCAAAATTCAAAGTTCAAACCTGTGGCTTAAAAACGGCACTCAGTGCTAATTGTGTTCCTAAAGAACTACCACTTCACACACAGTCACAGCACAAAAAAGGTTTTATTTCATTTCTAGGACGCCGATTACATAAGGGAATTATAAAATACAATAATGTACAGGCAATACTTAGTAAACTGTTTTATTTGAAAATAGTTCCTTTGAAGCTTGTGTCAATAAAGTGCCGATTTGCTACTGCAGTTTGAGTCGAAGCTTTGCATTACCACAAACAGCAAATTGCCACCAAATGCCGCATTTTTTCACTGATTTCTGCAGCTGTGCCAGCAACTAACACGACGAGGTTGAGATAAGAGGGAAACCAAAGGCGAAAGGACATTTGTGGCACGTCCAGGCATTCATATAATGAATTTGGTGTGAGAAGGTTGATTAGCAGAATAATTCTAATATATTTGTGAATAAAAAATTAACTAATTAGATGAATTTGTGCTGTAGTGTTATTTTGTAATTTAAAATTTAAGGTAATCAACTGCGTTATAGAGTTCCGTAAAACGTAGAGTCGTCCTTAAAACCAGAAGACAATTTGGTCTAACTTACTACGCTAATCATAAATAGTTCTTGGTCTGTGCCATTATTGAATAATGAACATTCAACTACAATGATGATAAGCAAATGTCTCACAACGTCAAACGAAAATCCATTTATAGCAGCAACTCTCTGATAATGTGAATGAAAACACAGACTTGTCCATGACACGGGGATTGGGTATATTCCCAACAAGCTTGCAAATTGCTCTCCGTTTACGTGTTTATAACATAACAAAAGCATTAAGGCCAAAAGAGCACGCACAACGTCACTGAAATTCCTTCCATTACCTAATTGATTGTTGCATTGAGCATATTGTTACATGTTGTTACACGACCATATTTCTAAGAAAAAATAATAGAAATTGCTTACTTATCTACAGTCGTATCATTCTATTCTACTGGATGATGCACAGATTTCGTTGTTATTGTTAATGTTCCATCATCAAAGCAAACTTCTGGATTCGGCGTGTCTGTCCGTCCATCAATTTGTCACACTTTCACTTAATAATCGATCGCCATTTTGAAATTATAACCCCGAGCGAAGTAATATTTCAAGGGAAAGACGCATAGACCTTCAGACGGCATGCAGCACAAGAGTCACAAGAGATCACTCGTCAGAGGAACGCTTGAATTCTTTAAAATAAATAAAAAACACAGTATGTTCTCCGAAACGATACTTCTTCATTTAGAGTTCGGGATAAGACTAAAACTATCATGAATCTGACAAAAATGTTTATCATCTTCAATGTGATACATGAGATGCAATTGCAATTTGGAGACGCTTCAGGTTGTATTTGGAGTGCAATCGAAGTCGGTGTAGGGTTCATAATTTGTCTGGGATGTAAAAGGTGTTGGCATAGGCTTTAGGTTTCGTCTGGTATTCAACTAGGTGTTGGAATTGGATTCGTGTTTTGTCTGGGACGTAACTCACGTGAAAAATATTGCTTTGCCCATCTTAGGCAACCTCTGTACAACCAAAAACGGAAGAGACTCCGATTCCACCAAAGACCACTTTCGAAAAATCCTCCGCTGTTGATCTTTCTACAAATGCAGTTGAAAAGAACGTCACAGATGATGCTCGAGTTGAAGACCATTTATTAAAACTTAAAACCAGAAGGATATATGTATATCAATCTACAGCTCTTTTCAAATGAAGTGGATTAATAATTCAAAGTACTTTTTCGAAGAGATTAAGCTAATCGACAAAAACGATGAAACATACATTAAAATATAGAGATTCTAAAAAATATAGATATTGGAAGAAATATTGATTTCTAAGAAAATGTGTACGCAATTTGTAAGTGAATGAATGAACATTCAGGAGTAAACGTATGCACCTACATATGTACATATGTGCATGAAATGTGCTAGAATAGTACTAGAATTGAAATCTTGCGTGACAGCGGCGACAGAACCGATTTTCTGTGAAACAACTTTAGATCGCCTTCCAACAGTTTATAGACTCAGTTATATTTTTTGGAGAAATAAACATGTTCATGGAAATGTTTTGCATTCTATCCGAAGTTAGTAGAGATAGTTGACTTCTACCTCTCTCTCTCTCTTTTGATGGCGTTTCTATAAGGTTTTATTTTCGAACAAACGGACCAATCAGAGAATGCTTTTTACACGAATTCGTGAACAACTTTCAAGAAATGTTTACCTGTCAAAAAGTCCCTCAACCTCATGCGTGGACAAGTGGGGAATCAGCTTTGAAGTCCGATACCACTCTGATTGAGTGTGTGATGAATACAATCGATGCCAAAATATACATAATTCCAATACACTTTTGGCGACGTCAATTTCAGTCGACTGTTTACACAGACCGATTTGGAATGATTCAAGGTTGCCGGCAATTTGCATTTTATACGCCACCCAGTGATAATTATCTGCTATCTGATAAATTGATTTCCACTTCCGATGCGAGCTTCTTTCAGAATCAATTAATCTCGCAAATCTTTGAACACGCTCGTCAAACGAGGAAATACTCCTCAACTCAAGCAAGAAGCAGCTAACAAGACACACACACGACGACTTCTTCGGAATCTTTCAGCGCACCGTCCCCCCACGTCGGGTAGATTTTCATGGATAAGAGCACGCAAATTTTGTCTCCACCAAGAAAATCGCAGAAGCCCATCTTGATCGAATGCAGACAAAGTAAAGTAATTATTTCAATTGTCACGTAACGTATCTATGCACTCTTTCAAAGTGCATCATATTTAAAGAACTGACCGTTGGCCGTCATTGGCAGTCTGAAAATCGTCTCACAGATACAATGATTAAATCTTGCTTATTGCTTCCAGCCCTCATTGCGTTCGCGGTAAGTGATCATCGATGTGTCTCTTGTCATTCACACACAACCCTGCAGCTTGTGCTTGGAGCGTTTTTGTCATTGATATTTTTCTTTCGTTTAACAGGCTGCTAACTGCCAACAGTATGTCCCGCAGCAGTATGTGGCAGCTTACCCTGGACCTGTAGCCCAGTACGATCAGTTGTCCGAACAGCAATCGAACTCGGAAGCCTCAGCCAACGCATACGCCAGCAGCCAAAGCTCGCAATACTCCAACTCGGGCAATGCTATTACCGGACCAATTGCAGCCGGTCCCGCTTATGGGCCTGTTCTCCAACAGAACCTTCCAGCCACCGCTATTGATGCTAAGGCACAGACATCCTACGCCACTGGAGCATACCAGGCCAACAAGGGCGAAATTCTGATCCATCGGCCAGCTCCAATCATTGTCAAGCGTCCACCAACCAAGGTGCTCGTCAACCACCCCCCACTAGTGGTGAGGCCAGCTCCAGTTGTCTTGCACAAGCCCCCTCCAGTTGTGCTCCGCAAGGTCTACGTTAAGCAGCACCCCCGCCCCGTCAAGGTCGAGCCAGTCTACGTCAACGTTGTGAAGCCTCCAGCAGAGAAGTACTTCGTCAACGAAAAGGCCCAACATTCAGGCGCACCATGCCAACACTACCAACCACAACTGGCTCAAATTCAGCAACTCCAACAGCTTCAACAAATCCAACAGCTTCAGCAAATCCAGCAGATCCAACAGCTCCAATCGCAGTCGCAATCGCAAGCTCAGGCACAGGCACAAGCTCAATCCCAATCGCAGTCTCAAACTCAATCACAATCTCAATTCTAATCTCTACCTCACTCGCAGTGACAGGGAGACGAGTTCTGGGGCATTTAAAACCAATTATTTAAGACCTACTCTTAATGCATAAGTAACTTTTTGATACACATATTTATTATGAAATAATTCTTCAATTAAAATTGAATTCTATACCAGAGATGAATGTTTTCTTTATTCTTTCTGCACTTTGCGGTCTGAGTTGCGTTCGCTGTGTTCAAGGTGAATACAATTGTTCACTGCAATCGCTTGCAATTGCAAGTGCCCAGCAACGAATTGCGTTCAAGATTTGCTTGGTAATGGCATTTGGTTGGCGTTGTTCTTGAGTCTACCAAGTTGATTGAAGTCGACCGATTCACAGTGTATTATGCGGAAGACCTTTGTCCAATCAAAAGAATTGAAATGTGCGTTCATTGGATTGTTCTTTGGGAATCATTTCTTTAGATAGTATTTTATTTGCTGCAAACTAAAGCAGTCTATTTCAGAGGCTACCACATACTGAAGAAAACAAAAGAATTCATGAAAAAGGTTACAGGCACAAGCAAAGTACTGACCTACTCGTCGAAGTCGCTACTCTTCTCTAAACTCTCGTTCAATCCGCCTACTTCAATTCCGTTCCTGTTGTTCAAGATTAGCTAAGTTAGATTGGGCTCTAGGCTGATTGCAGAGAACAGTCGCAGTCCAACTGTAATATCACGTCAATACTGACACCACGCGAATTGGATATCTCCTATGCTAACTAAGAGCAGCTTTAATGGTGAGCGGGAGGGCAGTGCACGAGGAGAGGAAATGATGTGAGGTGTTCTCCTCGTCCTCCACCTCCTCTTGGCATAATTTTTCTGCAAAAGTAATTCCAGACAATTCCACAAAAATGTGTACCGAATGAACAGCGGCCGCTGTATAGCGCCTTCAGTCCTGAGTGCTCGACTACTTTCAAGGCTCCGGCACATAGAATACTTTACATGCGTCAGCGTCAGCGATACTTTGACAGATACATAAAAGACATGCCTTCTTATGGAAGGTGTCACATAGACCAACACTGAAGTCGACGCGACGGATGTAGTTGCTCAACTTTTAACTATTCTCTCTCTTTCAGCGTTGACAGTCATCACATTACCAGATTTCAATAGAATTCGAATTTTAAATCAACATTTGAGGGTTTTTTGTTGTCGAAGCAGTTTTGAAAATACATATAAATGTAAATAATCGTTTGTAATTGTGTATTTGTATATAACAAAATAAAAATTTCAATTGTACTGCCAATGAAATCAGCTGTGCGTTGAAGTATTCATTGTGCCACCCCTTTCGTCAGGTACTTCACCGTCATCACATATGCTTTGACGCAACGCAAGTAAAGTATTCTACGTGCCGGAGCCTTTAGTCTAAATAGACAAAGTTAACGTTTGACGCTGAATGTTGGTCAAATCCAATTTGTAACGAGGCACCTAGTGCGATTGGTTACCCCTTCTGTATGTGTCTTTAGACGATGGTTAGGTGAAGAGAGAGGCCTGGAGGGTGGGGTTGCTCTCCGAGAGAAAAAGAAGTGATCGTATCACGTCTTCGCAAACCCAGTATCACACAGTGTTCAGTCATCTACATGAGGTGGATATTAAAATATGCAGCTTTCTCGACAAGAGACAGCCGACAATTGAGGAAACTCTTTCAATGGAAAGTAAATTTGTCCGCAGTCTCGTTGCTCGAATATCTGTTTTAGATACTCCCATTCGCGGCCCACGACAGTGAGCCGCTGGTCGCTATGGTCTCAGCCTGAACATTTTGAGAACAATGGACCCAAATCCCTACCCCTTGGCATAAGGCTGTTACTCGCACAGAAAATGATTATATGTAAATATGCGAAAAGTAGAGTTTTAGTCAAAAAGAAAGCATAATCAATTTTTTGCATAACTGGGTGTTAGCATGGTTCATGGGTGCAGATTAATATTTTGGGTGCTTACAAGAATTCAGCTAGCTGGAATGTTGTAGCAAAGTCTGAGAATAACAATTATACGTTTGCTCTCAATAAATGTACCCCGGTTAGTTGAACGTTTGGACCTAAGACTGCGAATAATGACGCTTGCATTTGAGCAAGTAATCTTTATTCCGCCAGTGCGCAAGTAGCTCTCGTTAAATTTCTATGTTATGTCTACACAACTTTTAGGAAGTGTTATTTTTGATAGAGGCAGACTCATATAAAGAGCTGTTGTGTGCAGTAGCAAGACGGAGAACAATGGTGAAAGCAAATGGATCACAGACACATTTAAAGTAGGAGTCCAATATAATGGCCAAGAGGCAAAACTCTATTTAGTTCAATTAATTTGCAGATGTATGTAAACTTAAAGAAACCGAACTGAAAAGGCTGCAGCACCTACATTTTTGTAAAATTTTAGAATTGTAATGGTTGTTATGCACTTTGCAGCTTACCGTCAAGCTGCTGAGGTCCGTCTCCATGTGTGGTCTCCACACATGCTCTCAGTAACGATGTACCACAGTCCCGGAGTAGAAGATTCTTCCGTTCGAAGATGATCTGCAGATGAAATCCTAGTGAAATATCATAGGAACGTTGGCATTGCGTTGGGTTCGCAGACGCCTGCTCAGTCTTACGAGGGGCGTTCAATATATTCTCGGTATCGGGGCGAAGCTGTGGTTGTAAAAATTGCATTGACTAGAGATAAAACGCGAATTAATAATCACATTTATATGAAATTTTACATGAATGCACTAAAATAATAGTATTACTTGATAAATAAATCAATTTATATATACAACCACAGCTTCGCCCGATACCGAGAATATATTGAACGCCCCTCGTATGTTGCTGTACGCACCGCTGTAAAATACAGTTCGTGGTTGAATCCTATCTTACAATCGTCAACAGCGTAAAACGGACCAATGATCACGCTGATCTCTTGAAACTATGAGGATCTTATTCATCCTAAATGTAAATGCAAAATGTTGTTCATTGCCTCCGAGTCATGTAGCAATGATGATCAAGTACTTTGAGAAAGTCTGATTGGTCTATAAGGGGTATCAATTAACCACTTGCTCATTGAGTTTGGCTCAAAAAGAAACAGCAATTGACAAAGCTTTTCTGAGACATAAGCTGTGAGCTGAATTATTTCACTGAATCTGATGTTTAATTCTCAGACAGTGTAGTGACTTAATCTGATCTTGTAGCAGCGTTTACGCTTGACGAAACAGCTTGTGACTCAAGAACTCAAGGAGAAGCATTTTTCTCATGTTTGTTCCCATCAAGAATTTCTATTCCGTGGCTTTCCTCTGCTACCAGCATTCCACAAAGCTGGTCAACACATGAGTCAAATGAAATGAAACAAGTGTAGCTGTCGCTTTTCAAAGCGGTGGCACAGAATGAAGTGGCTCCAAAGCGTTACATTCGGGTGTTCAAAACGAACTGCATTAACTGCGGTGCTTCACTCAACACTATGATTTAAGCAAACAATATCTCAGCACAACATAGTGCTGTTATTCGTGTGTTATGTTATATATTGTTAGGCGAGCTAAACAATCTTAGCACCAGCAATCTCAATATCATAAACTGGTTTTCAGGGAAGGAATCTCTCGTTCCGCACGATGAATGGTTTGTTGATGGGGTTTGGAATTCTTCAAAGCCATTACTGTCAAGGACATGTTGCTAACACTATTCTGTATAGGATCACGTCATTGTAAACCTGATGTCCGTATAATTGAAAATAACCTTAGACTACGATGTGATCTAGAGAGCCAACAGCAATTTTCTACATTTACAATACTCAAATGCAAGTGGTCGCTTAGAATGGCTCTGGATTTATTCTTCGTGGTTGACTCAATGATGTCAAAAAAAAAATGCCCGTTCTTTGGAAGAGATAATGGGTGAAGATTCGTTGATTCTTTCTCGGGTCATTTCATTCCAAAAGTGAATGAAGATGAAGAGTTTTTGTAGCACATTTTGTCAATAGGCTATTTCATCTTCATCTATTGGTACTCAATGGCGACTGAAGATTAGAAGAACACATGATCTACAGAAAACTTGTCATTACTTCCAGTTCAAAGCTAAACAAAGCAGTTTCAATGCATACAATTGTAATGTATCATGTATGTCATAGCCTCGGCATTCTACCGCATAAACGTTTTATAAATCGCGAAAACAATGCATCCAGCAGGCGTATTCATTCCCCACCCGCCCAGTGCATGATGAATTAATAACCTGAGAACTGGGTCGATATCTCAGCCAAAGGCCAAGCGAATGATTACTTAAGCAACTGATCGCCCGATTGCTTGCATTTGACTTAGTTGCAAACTCGGCGAAATTCACCAGTCTCATCGATTTTGTAATAAAACGAAACATTTCAGTAAACATCAGTTCAGCTGTGCACAACTTGGAAAATGAGAACTAGGACGATACTCAACGCTTTGTCGGTCTTGTTGTTTGTGTTACTTTGTGCAAATGTAAGTGAACACGGTGCGAAAATTGAAAGTGGGTCGAATTCTTTGACCGAGTGAATTTGGCGCTCGTGAGTGGGTAGGAATTTTACTCCGGATTTGGGTATTTAAGCGCGAAGCACTTGAAGACGGACGCTTAAACTGGGTGGAGGGCTTGTGGTGTGAGCATGTGATTGGACTATTCATAGAGTTTTGTGTATCAGTTATTCGATATTTTGTATCTTTTTCGTTTCCGCATGGGAATGTGTTCTGTGGATGAGATGAAGAAGGTGATTTTCCGTTTTGTTGAGTCGTAAGCTTTGACTCAAGTCACTGATCTACTCTATATAACTATCCGGAGATGAGGATGACACGATATAAGTCTGCAAATGGTATCCACTTGAGTTGTTGAAGAAGTGGATGACGTGGCGATATGAATTCATTTATAAATAAAACGAAATGGAGTGCATCGTCAGAGCTGGGCAGAAACAGAGGAGCTCTTGCACGCTTTTTATATAATCGTCACCCGTGCAGCTTCTAAAGAAGTCGTTGGTGGGACACTTCGTCTTCCTAGAGCCCGTGTTCTGTAATGACACAAACCACAAGATTTGTACATGATCTGTTTGGAACATTTTGAGCGACCAGAACCTAGTCTGGACCGTTTTAGTTTCTACAGTCATTGTCCTTCGCTGCAGATGGCGAAGGCTATGTACATTTATGGGAGCATTATTTCCTCAATATTTCGATTGCTTATTTTAGGATGCACGCTAATTTCATTTTAATTTTGCATTTCACGTGTGTACTTTGTTTCTCATAACCCGTGTGAATTCTCTTAACACTCCGTCCTCACACATATTTTTTTTCTAACGCGCCCCTCACACTAGGGATATGTGTGTGGGGATCTCATACCCCAGTGTGAGGTTGGAAGGTTAAGAAAAACATCCCTGTTCCGCATGTGGAATGTTTGCTAGTTTCTCCAGACGTAGCAAGAGTCGTATCGCGTCTGGTTTGCTATTCCACAAGTCGAAAGCTTTGCATACGAGTGTCGCCGAGTTTTAGTAGATATCATCTCGTTTTTTCAACTGTTGATTGGTTGGTTTAAGTGGCTAACCGTTTTGTCTTAAATCGGGTATAAATAGCGCAGTTTCCTCAACTGTCACTTGATGTACATAGAACATTTTGAAGCAGATAACATCCAATCTTTGGCCTTAACTGCCCAGTTATTAGCTAATCGACAGCTATTGGCGTATGTCCTGCACGTCAAATTGCTTAAGGTTAAGGCGTTAAGCAGAAAGATATGACGCAAGTGTGAGAAAGGGAAGATGATGTAGCCTCAATCAAAATTAGGAAATTTCAACGTTTGCGGATTATGAAACCACAAAAGATAATTTGTATAGTCCGAGGGTAATCAGCGGCTGTGGTATCCACGCGTCTAGGTGGCGGCAGTGGCTTTGTGTCATCTGTCTGTCGATTCCTACGCACTTGAACCTACAGTGTCTAGGTTCGATTTCCGGAATGACAAACATAGTTTTCACGGCCCCACCTCTTTCGAGTCACGGACAATGCTCAAAGAGTAACTGCATGTCTAGAAAAAGCTTCTTAAACTTGGTCGTTCGTTGGCGTCCGTCCCTTCCAATCGTGAGAGAACAATAGTAAGCACGACACGAGTGGCTGCTGAAGAAGCTAGGCCCTGGCAATCTACGGACTGTAGCTTCTTCTTCTTCTTAGGGCGCTACAGTACGAAGTGGACCTGAGCCTCATTCAAAATGCCTCTCCAGTCAGCACGATCTCTCGCCATCAGTCTCCAGTTTCGCACACCAAGCTGACTGAGGTCCCGCTCGACTTGTGTGGCCCACCTTGGCGTGGACGTCCTCTGTTGCGTTATCCCACAGGCTCAAATTCGAAGATTCTTTGGGATGGAGCAAAGTTGTCCATACGTTCTACGTGGCCTACTTATCTTAGGCGTTGGATCTGTAGTTCGTGGTTGAACATGCTTCTCCAAATGCCATCAATGCAGACTGGACCAAAGATGCAAAAGTGCAAAACTTTTCTCTCGAAAATACCAAGAACCTCTTCATCCATTTTGGATAGAGTCTATTCCTCTGCGCTGTGGAGCAAGACGGGGATGATCAAGGTCTTCTACAGAGTCAACTTGATCTCCCGAGAGAGGGCTATTTGAATATTTGAACACCAGCCTGCATGCAGCTATCTTTAAGTCTGAACATTTGAGTAGTCACGTGTGCAGCCATCTGAATTCTTGAAAGCACCCTAAGCCGGCGCTACACTTCCGTGTGGAACAGGGCCAGAGCTGTTACTTTCTTTACACGGTATGGCCCCTTGAATTTCGGAGCGACCCTTTGACACACCGCTGGAGTACTAATAAAGTTTTTGACTAGGACGTAATCGCTCGCAGTATATGTCTTCGCCTCCTTACGGTTTCCATCTACTTTCCTCTCGTTAAACTCTTGGAGCTTTACTTGTCGCCTACTCGCTCTGGACCTTAAATCGCACAAATTTCTTTCCGTTCCGTTTTCCGCAGTTATTGAAGTATTCACCAACAAACTATATAACACTTCCACGTCGTGTAACTCCAAACAATAGTTTGCTTGGCGTTTTACCTATCGCGCGGTGTAGTGTTGTTCATAGAGAACTCTGTTGGCAGTAAAATGCTGTCCAAACTTGCTGTCGGATTGCAGTTGCGATCTTTGTGTCGAACGTTGTTTGTCGCTAAAAATGCCTGGAAATCATGCGAAGTGTAACTACTAGCCCTGTCTGAGATTATTCTCGGTCGGCTGTAGGTGTGGAAATAAATGTTTAGGTTGCTTATCACCTCCGTCGTATCAGTCGTTAGCTTTGGAAGGAGCTTGACGAGCTTTGTAGATCAATCCGCTACCAATGGCACGTATTTCTTTTTTTAATTACCCACCGAGACGGTGGGACTGCATATGATGTCAAACGGTGGCTGAGTTCGTAAACGTCAAAAAAATGTCGCAATAATGCCTGACACCTTATCACGTTCAACGTGGCTCACCTCGTTAGCTAAAATATCCTTAATTAAGCAACTACTTGAATCCTATGAAGCACCAGTAAATTCATGTTCTTTCAGCAACTCCACTGCTCCAGCATCGCGTTGACAGAATTCAATTTGCACAAGAACATTCAACTCGTCCGAGCGAGGAGAGCCGCCGCCGAACCCCTCAAACCGAAGTCATTTTTCGAAATAATCATCGGAATAGTGGACACCCTTCAAGTCAGCTCCAGGCACGATGTTCGCCACGCGAGAGCGATCCTCTGGGTCAGTTAAAGAAACAAGAAACAACCCACCAAATTGGCCTTACAAACTAAGTTTATTATTTTCACTTTTTGAAACATTTTTTTTTTTTTTGATTTTTCGAAATATTTAAAACTAAGTTGAATAGATAAAACTAGATGATGCTAGGACTACCTTAAACCAATAATGTATTAATAGTATTGTATATAAATTAGTTAAAGTACTCTTAACACTATTTTTAGGGGAGAAAAAAAAATTAAGTAAAAAAATATCGAGTGATCAAATATTTAAAAAAACGGTTACGCTTTTCTATGGAACATATTTCGTAGATCTGCCGTTGGGATTCAACTACTCGCCTTACGCCTTACAAGCCAGTGTAAGCTAAGCAATAAATATCTAATTAAAAATGTGTATAGTAAAAAGATTATATTAAAAAAAAATAATAACGATATATGTATGTATGTATGTAGATAGAAGGTGCGTACAAAGTATTTGACAAAATCTTGCCTATAACGACCAAAAAAAGTGAAATTGTTTGAATAACTTGTATGTTTAATGAGAGATAAATAAAAGTGAAAATATGGATCTGGGTGTGGATATAAAAAAAAAAAAAAATAGTTTAAATGTATCTGAGTTACATTATGCGAATCGCGGTGAATAAAAAGTTGAGTGTCTCGAGTCAACTTATTGGTCGCCTGTCGAGGCTGAGTGCAGTTGCTTCGGTTGGGCGGCGGAGGCGCCGGCGTCCCATCGATTGGACGATGATTGATTGGCTGGCGGCACCACGGTGATCGTCTGTGGCTGCGGCGACGGATGCGGCTGCATTGGCGGTGGAATGCACCAGTATGCCTGTGGAAACGTAGAAAAATGAGGAATTTGATATGAACAGCCTTTAAGGCCCAACCATAATCGAACTCATGGGGTCCATATACAGACACATCGCTGCAAACCTTAAGTCTGTTCAAACACCCCTCGTTTGTATCGTTTCGTCTGGTCGTCGAATGCGACGTGTCTGAATGTCAGAATCGAACGAAAAGTAGCCCGGAGCATCGTTCAATTTCAAAGCTCCCACAATTGTGAACGAAACTCAACGAAAGTGGAGCGATACAGACACAGGTCTGCAGCGACGTGTCTGAATGTCAGAATCGAACGAAAACCAGCCCGGAGCATCGATCAATTTCGAAGCTCCCACAATTGTGAACGAAACTCAACGAAAGTGGAACGATACAGACACAGGTCTGCAGCGACGTGTCTGAATGTCAGAATCGAACGAAAATCAGCCCGGAGCATCGTTCAATTTCAAAGCTCCCACAATTGTGAACGAAACTCAACGAAAGTGGAGGGAATACAATTAAATTGACTACCTTATGGTTGGACCTTTACAAGTGAAATCCACCAGTTACCTGTGGACCCATTCCAGCAGCTCCACTTGGCTGACCAGCTCCGGCCGAAACTCCATTTGCTGGGGAATAATAGAACTGCACCGGCTGGGGATATCCAACGCAAGGATACTGATTCGGATCAATGGACCCGTCAATTAAGGTCGGCGCCACATGCTCCGAATTGGCGTAGTAAGCAGGTGCCATCTGTCCCTGCGGCGGCGCAGGATGAGCTGGAGAATGCATCGGCACGGCGTTCGGTGGTGGTGCGCTCATGTACTGATATCCAGTGGCTTGCATTGCAATCGGACCGCTGCCAAGAGATGGTGGCGCTGCATATATGCCGAAGTGCGACGGACCAACTGGGACTGGCAAGTACACTCCCGACGACTGCGGTGGCGGTTGATCATAATCGTGAACACAAGAGCCAATGTATGAGGTGACAACTTGTCCATTCGAGTTGTATGTTGTGGGAGTCTAAATGGAGAAATGGACGAATGAAAATAAAGCCGCAAAAAACTCGAAGAAGACTCACTTGAACAGCGTCGCCGTTCTCCGCACCAAAGCTGATCATCGGCGAGGTTTGGATCCCCTGCTCGGATACAGCCATCGTATTCGCACTGCCCGGACGCGGATGATTCCCCACCGAGGATCCATTCCTGGAGATGGGCGTGGAGTGCTGACTCACTGGATTCGGTTTCGGCGGCTTCATATTGCAAGGCACATTGTACTCGTTCTGATGGTAGCGATTGGTTTGCTGTCCGGTTCGGTAGTTCTGACGGTCCTTGCTGTTGAAATAGCGCGAAGTGAATCGACGCTGTCCCCCATTGTTCGGTTTGTTCGTCGAGGCGTAACTACTCGCGTGGTTGCCGCTGCCTTTTGCGTTTGGTTCCTGTTTTATCTGAAAGCACACACACACGTCTCATTCATGCACACCACGCAGCAAAAGACTCACCTCGATGTTGTTCCCATTCTCATCGACTTTTGGAACCTGCGGCTCCGGCGAAGTCTTAGCCACAATCCCTTCTTTTGAGTCAATCGCTTCTGAACAGAAATCTATTAGAGCCCCACCATGAATGTGAATAAATGCCACGTTACCTGAGTTCTTGGTCAGCTTCTGATGGTATTCCACGCCCCGGTTGAAGAAGTACCTCAAAGTGGCTATATCTGGCGGCAAATCGGTTCCATTTGCCTTCACCGACTTCTTAACGTCGAAGTTTATGCGTCCAGTTAACGGTGTCGTGTTCATCTGTCCTCGATGATTGGTGGATGGGGTAACATTGAAGTTGCTGGCACCGCCACTCGGCGGCATCGGATAGTATTGCGGATAGAAACCGCCTGGGCTCTGGGCGGCAATAACTTGACCCGGCGGCGGTGCTGTCATGTACATTCCACTCGACTGCGGATAACCGGACGTGTTGCACATGTAGTACACCTGGGCGCCATTGCTTTGCAATATTGCCTGCGGGCCAGCTTGAATAATGCTCGGATCGAAGGCATAGCTGAAGTACTCGTCGGAGTACGATCCCGCCGGTGGATAGATGCATGTCCCTTCCGGCGTTACCTCTTGTTCGGCCGAATTGTCCAACGCAGACACACTTTCGTTGTCGTCCCCCTTCTGAGCGTCCGAGCAACGCGACGGTGCTCGCGAAGAATCGTTCTTCTGCGACTTATTGTCATTCTGAGGGTCACGCGCGTGCTCCACAGTAAAGGGCATCGTGCAATACTCCATGGTATGCGCACGGAAGTTCTCCAAATGCGTGAACTGCTTCAGCTTGTATATGCAATTGTTTCGCTTCGGATCATCGTCATCGAATATGTCCATGGAGGACTTCAGCTCTGGCAGACAGTACTCCTGCGTGGTGAATTGTTCGTCAACTTTAAAGCGATAGTTGAACTCACGAGCACAACGGTACGTGTTGCACTTTTGTATGCGCCGCTGAAGAGTGTACGGCAGTGACCACGGTTTGAATTGATCTGGTGGCAGCGGCTTCAGCGAATCGTATGGAACCTAAAATAAGATTTAGGGAAGGAGGAGAAAAAAAGAAATGTTGAGATGGGCTCTTGCTAGATGTTGTCTACAATCAAGTATAGAAGAACGGGATGAGACTTGCCAGACGTTTTTCACCCAATTGTTCCACGAACACAATACAATAGCCCTTCTCCATAGACATCTCCTGGATGTGACATGTGTAGAGATCATTTTCGGATTTACAAAGTTTTACGTGACACTTGGCACCAACCTGTAATATTCGGCGCAATCTTCGTTTTTCATATTTCATCAACTATACATGCAAAGACGAGGAAGGGCGACAAATACGGTTTTTTTTTTTTTTTTTTTGATGGGAAACACAAAATTGTACAAAACATTTAAAGGATAACGGTACAAGTAGAGAACTAAAAGGTGTGTGTGTGTGTCGAGAGCGGGCATTCACAATTACAAGGGAGAAGCCATTGGCGAGCGAGCGAGAGAGAGAAAGAGCGAGCGAACCACTAGAGGGGAACGTGTATGACTGACCTTAAAGCGTCTTGTTTCCGTCTCTGAAAAAAAGAAAACATGAATCGTTCACAAGAGACGAACATTTAGCGCCTCAACCTTCTAATTGTGAACGTCCACCGGTAACATAACAAATACAACAAAGACTAAATACAAATGTGTGCAAAAAGAAAGAATGAAAATCAGTTCGTACTTTGAAGTTCGAATCGCCGTTGTACCAGTTCTGAAGCTTCAGCTCTTTGCGCGCCTCATTCCATGAGTCGAACTCAATGTTTCTGTACATGTTGGGGTCCAGTGCCTTTGCCACCTTATACGGAAACGGTGTTATGCCTGCCATTCAAAGAAACAACGCAAATCAATCAGCTTTTGCACACTCTCTGCCTCCTCCAGCACTTACCTTCCAACAGCAATTGACGAACACACGATATATACTTATCTGGCAAAAGTGAATCGACAGTTTTGCTCAAGAACTTGTGTTCGGTGTCCTCGCGTTTGGTGCTCTTCAAGTCGCGCTGCAATTCATCCGAGAATCGTGGAAAGTTCGGATTATGAAAATGACAGAGACGAGAATTCTCCAGAATACAGAGCGTATTCTCTGGTAAGTCGAAATCGAACGTTCGACCATCTTCCATGTAGATTCGTGTACAGTATCCATCATCGTTGCATTCGGTCCGAAAGCCGGTCGTTTCTAGTGAATTCGAGTGCAACATTTGCTCAACGGCAAACGTAACATCTGGCAGTTTGAACAGATCCTTATAGAGGATCTCATAGCATATTGCTGGAGGGGACAAAAAAATGCGGATAGAGTGTGATTTGGTGGAACACTGCTGGCGGAAATACTTACATTGACAAATGGCCACGTCTTTGATGTAGTCACTGGTAAATACCGAATCGAAGTGTCTCTCTGGGGTATAGAATACGCGAAAGACTTTGGTAAACTGCGGTCGGTAAGTGAAGTATTTCCCAAGGGTGTACGGATCGAATAGGAATACATTTCGTCTGCAAGCAAAAAATAAAAATGGTCTCATTGAGGAACGTTCGTTGGATTGAGTTGGAAATGGAAGCATTTGCCGATTGCTTGGTTTGCAACTACAGTGAGCAAAATAAGTTTACGTACACACATTTTTTTTTTTAAGAACCTATTTAAACAAACCGAAGATCCTAGTTTTTTTTCCCACTCATTAACCTAGGTTTTAAGTAAAGAGTGGTTAAATTTTAAGGGCCGATGTTGAATGTGAACCACACCTAAACGTCAAGTTTTTTCTGCATTTCATTTGACATTTCTCAATTTCAGACTAACTCAATTTGAACCATGGAAAGATACACGACGTCGTCAATGGTCAGAATGGTGGCAAGAAATGGCAACAGTGGATGATCAATTTTCGAAGAAAATCATCTTCAGTGATGAGGCACATTTTCACCTCAGTGGATTCGTCAATAAGCAGAATTGCCGCATTTGGGCGAATGATAATCCAAGAGTGATTGTCGAAAAACCAATGCACCCACAAAGAGTGACTGTTTGGTGCGGTTTATGGGCTGGCGGCATCATCGGATGAGGCCGGTCAGGCAGTTACTGTGAATGGTGTTCGCTATCGTGAAATGATAACGAACTTTTTATGGCCCGAATTGGAAGATATGCATGTGGACGATATGTGGTTTCAACAGGACGGTGCCACTTGCCACACAGCTAACGAAACAATGGCTCTTTTGCGCGACAAATTCAATGGCCGTCTTATCTCACGTGGTGGCGATGTCAATTGGCCGCCAAGATCATGTGATTTGACACCGTTGGATTTTTTTCTTTGGGGTTATATGAAAGAAAAGGTGTACGTCGAGAAGCCAGCAACAATTCAAGAGCTAAAGGATGAGATAATTCGGCACATTAACGCCATAGAACCTCAAATATGCTTCAGCGTGATCGAAAATTTGGACCATCCGATGGAGGTGTGCCGCCGAGGTCGCGGCGGCCATTTGGCCGATATTTTGTTCGATACATAATTGAACCATACCAATATTATCATAATAAAATGAAATGACAATAATTTTCTAAAGAATTTGTGTTTTATTCAAAATCAACATCGGCCCTTAAAATTGAACCACCCTTTATAAGTTTTGACTGTTACATTTTCAGAGCTCACAAAACTTAGGTAAGAAGAAACCATCATAAACGCACACCAAAGAAGTTTGCGTACAGTTCCCTTTTCCCTTAATTATACTCCTCTAAATCGATCTTGGTTTTACAAATATAACGTTGTCCTAATTTTGAGGTAAGGAAGAAATTTTTCCAAAACGTCAAATAATTGCGCACCACACTGCAAAGTGATAGAAAAGTAAGCCATCCTTTGTCTCAGGAACTTCAAAAAATAGCTATGGCCATAGCCAAACGAGACTCCTGACGATCCGTCTGCAATGACATTACGAAAACCTCGGAAACGGCCAGACTAAGGAAGCTCCTCGTTACAAACTTTATGTCCAACAGGAAGATAAGAGTCCGTGTGGGAAGGCACACTTCAAACCCTCATCCCATACATAATGGTATACCGCAAGGATCCCCATTATCGGTGATCTTATTCCTAATTGCCTACCAAAAACTAGCTGAAATACTAACATTTCATAAAGATTTAGACTTCATTTTGTTCGCTGATGATTTCATACTCATTAAAAAGATAAATAAAAAACACAAATCCGTCACATGTAACCTCACGCCCGTCTTTGACGATATCAATTCATGGTGTTCCTATTCAGGAGCAGAACTCTTAATTCAAAAAAACTAAACATCTACACATTTGCCACAAACATAAATGTACATGCAATATTTTAACTGGAGGATTTACCATCCCAAGTGTGGACTCACACAAAAAATTTTGGGTGTTTATTTTAATAAAAGATATAAATGGAACACTCATATTGAAAATATTTTGCCATCATTAGCAGGACGTCTTAATAAAATCAAATGTCTCTCGAGTAGAAAGTTCAACACTAACCCTCTGTCACCATCATCATCTCAGTGGTTAATTCAATAATTACAAGCAGAATTGAATATGGTTTGTTTCTGTACGGCTATTCTCCTAAATCTCATCTTAATAAGGTCAAGACAATCTACAACGCTGCAATAAGAACTGCTTTCGGAGCATATCGCACTACGCCCTTCTCACTATCGAGAATATAAGAGATTCAACAACATTAAAACTACTCAAATCTTTTTTATTTAGTTCCGATTCTCCTTTGTCTAAATTAATCTCAAATCCAATAAGAAAACGATCTCAGAAATTCCTTTCGGCTTTAGATCGCACCATTTCTCAATGCAAACAATATAATATTCCATTCAAACCAATAAAATCATTCCACCAAATCGTTCCTCCATGGTCTTTAAACCACAAAAATATTATCACATCAATATTAATTCATTCTAAATCATCAACACCTGCAATAATATTTCAAATTAAATTCTTAGAGATTCAAAGCAGATTAAAAGATCATACATTCATCTACACAGATGGTTCTAAAAATAAGAATAATACTTCGGTTCAGTATCACATCTCGTGACAAAATAATTAAAATGTCACTACTGCCAACTGAACTGAAATAATTGCAATATTTTCGGCTCTCAAACTCATCTCAAATTGCAATAGAAAATACGCCATATACACTGATTCCTTATCATCAATAAACGACATAACGAATCTAAACAACATTGACTACTACCCAAGTTTTATAAGAAATATACTAATCAACAATAGTAATCGTATTAAATTAATTTGGGTACCAAGCCATGTGCTAATACCAGGCAACGATATTGCCGATAAAGCTGCTAAAGAGGCTTCTAATTTACCGTTGATTTGTACACCAAATCTCAACTATAAGGACATTAAAATATGTTTACTTTTGCAACATAAAACCAAACAAGAACAATTATGGCAATGCTCTTCCGATTGGTATAAACATTCAAACATAAATAAAATTCATCTAAAGGACTACCACAATATGCAAGAACTTACATCTACTAATAAAAACATTATATCCAAAATCATCCGCCTTCGACTTGGACACACTAAACTTTCTCACCAACACTGTCTGGACAAGAATACAACTTCACAATGCCCATACTGCAATTCATCTTCTATTTCCATCTCTCACATATTCAACAACTGTCCTCACTTTAATGATATCAGAACTCAATTTTTTTCGGACATAACACTCACAAATCTATTAGCAGATCCCTGCTTAGAAAACGTCAATATTATTGTAAAATTCCTTAAAGAATCAGATTTATATAACTTTAATTAATTCTCCAAATAAACTCAAGGCACTTGCTGCCCTCGCTTGTTATTTTTACAATATTGTTATCAGCTTGTAAATAAATAATAAAATAAAGGAAGCTCCTTTCAAAAAGCCCCACGATTCCAGGTTACATCAAAGACAGTGAAGGTAACTGGACTCAGTCATCGTATGACACATTGCGACTTCTTATGGGAACTCATTTACCCGGCTAGCTCGCAAAGTGGACTCTCGACAGCTTCAGAGATCCCAGTTGGTGAAAATAAACGTTCCGAGGAGTATTGTCAGCGAAAGCAGATGGGCCATCGATTCCTTCGATTCGTATAAATCATCGGGAGTTGATGGAATTATACCCATCATGCTGCAAACGACAAGACTTCATACTCCTATACTGGAAAAACTATTCAACAGCAACCTTGTCTATGGTTATAAAGGGTGATTTTTTAGCTATTATCTTTTTGACAACACTGGTTTAAACAGCTGACGCACGTTTCGTGTTTTGTTTCACCGTCAAACATCTTCAGTTTGGTCTATAAATAACAACGCTTGCAAATTATTGAATTTTACTATCAGAATGCATGCTCTGTTACGAAAGTTCATCGCGCGCTTCTTCCATTTTATGGTCAGTTAATCGAAGCTCATTTTTGGCTCAATGGGTACGTAAATAAGCAGAATTGTCGATTTTGGAGTGAATATCAGCCGGAAACATTGCAACAGCTACCAATGCATCCAGAAAAAGTCACAGTTTGGTGCGGTTTATGCGCTGGTGGCATCATTGGACCGTACTTCTTCAAAGATGATGCGAATCCTAACGTAACTGTGAATGGTGAGCGCTACCGTGAGATGGTATCCAACTTTTTTTTTGCCCAAAATGCAAGAGCTTGACTTGCATGACATGTGGTTTCAACAAGACGGTGCCACATGCCACACAGCACGCGCAACAATGGACTTATTGAGGGGCGAGTTCGGTGAACATTTTATTTCACGTTCGGGACCGGTCAATTGGCCGCCTAGATCGTGCGATTTAACGCCTTTAGACTATTTTTTGTGGGGCTATGTTAAAGCTCATGTCTATACAGACAAGCCCGCTTCAATTGACGCATTGGAAGGCAACATTGAAGCATTTATTCGTGAGATACCGGCCGAAAAGTGGTGGAAAGAGAGAGTGCCAAAATTGGACTAAGCGGATGGACCATTTGAGTCAAGGTCCGCACTGTACTATCGATTCAAATAAAGATTTCATGCATTTTTCTGAATTTTATGCGTTTTTTTTTTGAAAAACTTTCCTATAGCTTTTAAAAAATCACCCTTTATTAATTCCATTATGTTCAGACATTCTGATGAGAACCTTGAGTGTACGTAAACTTATTTTGCTCACTGTACATACACAATTTCTAATCCAATCCAATCCGTTCTCATCTACTGTTCTCGTCCGCCTCTAACCCTCTAGGTCTCACAGAATTGAAATGGATCCCCTTCGCAAGAAGTCCAAACATGATGGCATATCTGCCCCATCCCGTGTGCCCTTCAAAATAGTTGGACAACGGACCACAAATGGTCGCAGCGAAACTTGGCTCACACACAAAAACGCAAGCAATCACCCTAACTACCAACTTTCAAATTTAAATCTCCCCAGAATTCGTAAGAATGCCTACGTCTCGCTTTCCACTTTTTTTCTTCTGTAACACGTGAAAATGCTGCACTTTCTGTCTGCTCGCTCCGACGCACTGGCGCGAAAGAGAAAGCCTACTGTCGCTGTGTTGACAGCCCGTAACGTCACTCAGAAGTTACGGAACTTTGCACACAGCACTGAAGGCAAACACGATTTTCCCGTTAATTCTCAATATTTAATTAAATCCGAGCGCATTGGAAATGGACGCCAAGTAATCAAGGAGAACATCTTTGAAAAATTCAAGTGAGTTCCAATTCGTGTCATTTTCATTAAACACGAAATAATTCCTCTCCACTTTTTCAGCAAGATTTGACACAATTGTTTTGCCGTCAAGCAGACGCGGTGCTGCCAAGTATGATACAATTAGCGAGGTCGCAGCGATTAGTTGGTGTGTTAAAAATTCCCAAATCCGTTGAAACTCGATGCAAACAAGCTGCCGCCACTTCCTCGTACACAACCAAAACCGACGCAGCTCCACGAAAACTCCCAGACGGTCCTGGTCTTCGCGAATTCCTGATTGTCAACAAAGATCTCTCGCTGAAATCCAGCGCCTCGCCCGATGTGCGACCAGAAATCCCATCGTATTTGAAAAAATCCGACTTCTCCGGTCGGAATCGCTATGTCTTCCTCGAGGTCTACGGCTGCCAGATGAATGTGAACGACACGGAAATCGTGTGGTCCATCTTAAAGGACAGTGAATACCAAAAGTGTGCGGACCCAAAGGACGCCGACGTGATTCTCCTTGTGACGTGCTCAATTCGAGAAGGTGCCGAGCAAAAAATATGGAACAGACTGAAACATTTAAACGCACTGAAAGCGAAGCGATCGAAGAAGAGAGTTCCCCTGCAAATCGGAGTGCTAGGCTGCATGGCCGAACGGCTGAAAACCAAACTCGTGGAGACGCAGCAGTGGGTGGATGTGGTGGCTGGTCCCGATAGTTACAAGGATCTACCGCGGCTTCTGTCGCTCAGCAGCCACTACGGTCAGTCGGCCGTGAACGTGATTCTCTCCGCCGACGAGACGTACGCTGATGTGATGCCCGTCAGACTGAACACCGAGGCGCCCACATCGTTTGTCTCCATAATGCGAGGCTGTGACAATATGTGCACCTACTGCATCGTGCCGTTTACACGAGGAAGGGAACGCTCAAGACCCGTCGACTCGATTCTGGGGGAAATCAAAGCGTTGGAAGAAAAGGGCATCAAGGAAGTTACTCTGCTTGGCCAAAACGTTAACAGCTATCGCTACCTTTCTCAGTCAACCACCAAGTCGAGTGATCAGAGCGAATTGGTGCCTGGCTTCAAGACAGTCTACAAACCAAAATTAGGTGGCCTGAGGTTTGGGGAGCTGCTACAGCAAGTGGCAGAGCAAGTGCCAGAGGTTCGAATAAGGTTCACATCGCCACATCCTAAGGATTTCCCAGACACTGTACTGGAGGCAATTGGACGATACCCAAATATTTGCAAGAACATTCATCTGCCGGCACAATCGGGCAATTCCGACGTCCTGGAGCGGATGCGCCGTGGCTACACAAGAGAAGCATACATTGACCTCGTTCGGCACATTCGAGAGAAGATACCAAATATCGGCCTGTCGAGTGACTTCATTTGCGGTTTCTGCGGCGAAACCGACGCCGAGTTTGAGGACACACTGACGCTGGTGGAGCAAATCAAATACAACGTGGCGTACATTTTCGCATACAGCATGCGAGAGAAGACGACAGCTCATCGCAGGTTCACAGACGATGTCCCGCAAGATGTGAAGATCAGCCGGGTTCAAAGAATCATGAATGCCTATCGAAACGGTGCTGCTCAGTTGCACGCTGCCATGGTTGGCCAGCATCAATTGGTCTTGATTGAAGCCAAGAGTAAACGTTCAGAGAATGCGTGGTTTGGACGAAATGATGCCAACCTCAAAGTGATTATTGACGATTGTGATCTGCCGTCGGAGTCGGCGGAGGGTGCTGCAGCAAAACCCATCGAATCAGGAGACTTCATCGCTGTGCGCATTGTTGACTCGAATTCACAAGTTCTGAAGGGAGTCCCCTTGCATCATACAACGATTCGGAAGTACACTGAGCTGTATGATCCGAATTGAGGTGGTTTGTTAATAAAGAAAAGTGGCAATTGACCGGGGGTTTTTTTTTTGTTGGTTATGTGACGGGAGGGTCGGATGTGTGGATGATCAGAGAAAGTAGATTAGGGGATCTGGAAGCAAGCTGTGTTTTGTGTTGGACTTGCACGGGGAAGAAGAGAGTCCAGACGTTGCAGTAAGCATGTGGAAACTGAATTTTATGACGTTTTTTTTAGCGAACACTTGAAGAGTCAGTGTTGGCGGTTGATGAACAGTATTTCAGAAAATGGAAAAGTTAGAGGCACAAACTCTGTCGGTCTGCGAAGGAAATGCGTGGGACAAGAGGAGGCAAAGGACGAGCAGCACGCTCAGTACACATATCAGCGCATGGACG
The DNA here is from genome assembly GCA_907269125.1 of Eristalis pertinax. NCBI lineage: Eukaryota > Metazoa > Arthropoda > Insecta > Diptera > Syrphidae > Eristalis > Eristalis pertinax. The sequence goes on from OU026149.1 coordinate 23,883,071, forward strand.
ACAACATCCTGAAGGGGACTTATGCCAGAATCGAATCTGCCACACAAGGATCGCCTGTACGAACAGCAGGCAGGTAGAAATGTCGGTTCAGATTTCATTGGAATTATCAGTTAAGTAAACTTGCGATCGGATGGTGTTCATCCCGAAAATGCATTTGATTTAAGCAAACAAAGATTAGTTCAATTTGGGGTACTTACTGAAAGAACAAAGCAGCTGCCTGTAGCTCCACTAGGGTTCCGTAGGTTTTCGGCTTCGACATATCATCAAGATACTCATCGATATCCCTGTCAACGAGCTGAAACAAAGAGAAGAGCATTCCTATTGAATTTATTCCACGAAAGAAAAACAACATCTCACACTCACCGGTTGAAAGTACGATTTATTATTTCGCATATAGTTCACGCATTTCTTTCGAATTATCAAATGATGCAATTGGGTGTCGTACATCTGTTCGGAGATCGTTCGAAACAAGCACGAAGAATCCCTCGCTGTGTGCTTTCGATAGAAATTATTTTCCTCCAAATACTGATCAAAAGGATCAGGTGCTTGCCTACTGCCAGAAGTAAACGGACGCTGCATCGTGAGGAATGTGGGGCCAATTCGTTTTGAACTTATCCTATCTGCAAACAATATACATATGTATCAAATCAAATTATATATCAATGCTCAACAAAATGCCATCTATGCGAGATTAAAACACTTTTTGTACACATTTTATGGCAACTGTACACAGACGTTTTTTTTTTGTTTGACACTTCCATTTATTCTCGCATTTACCGTTGCCCGATGAATAGGCAAAGGAAAACACAAACACACGAAAATAAAAATGTACCGTTTGCACGACCACGGCATCGAGGTCGCAGACGGCATTGCTGTTGTAACTTACATTTTGATGTCGCTTATTTCGGCTTTGGGAAACAATTTCTAAAAAAAAATAATATCAACAATCGGATGGAACACGGCGTCAAACAAGCATTTAACAAAGAAACTGTTTAATTAACTGAAATTGGTAAAAAAAAAAGAGCAGAGTTTCCTCGCGATAATCGCCTGCGAAGGTAGAGCAGTTTTGAGTGAGTAACGAGAGGTCAGCCTTTGCAATGCAATGAGGAAAATAATTTCAAATTGAAATATATGTCGGTGCCCGGCGGGACGAAAGACACAGCTTTTTCGAATGCTTTCAAGTTTCCGCAGCGACATCTGGGCGCGAGAGTGGTTGTGAAATTGTTGTGATGCCAGCCGCCGTGGTGAATATGAACACAACTCATGGCTGTTGGGGATTTCTTTCAATTTGAATCGTATTTGCTGGGCTTAAATGAACTAAATATGTACGTTTGTGTGCTTAAATTGAAGATACATTTGGTATGACGATATCGATCCTACAATGTCCAGAGCTTACATCGGGACGTTCAAATACGTGTGTCCACGCTTGTCCTTTTGGAATGTTGTGGTAGCCGATTTAGCCAAGAAGATGACTGCAATCGATGGTGGCCCGTTGCGTTGTGGGTATGTGCGGCGGAACCTACGCACTTGAACCTAACTGCCTGGGTTCGACTCCTGGTACGACAAGAATACTTTTCACGGCCCCACCTCTTTCGAGTCACTGACAATGCTCAAAGAGTATAACTGTCTAGAAAAATCTTCTCAAACTTGGCCGTTCGGAGTCGGCATAAAACTGTAGGTCCCTACCACTCGTGATAGAACAATAGCACGCGCCACACCAGTGGTTGCTGAGAAGCTAGGCCCTGGCCCTCTACGGGCTGTAGCGCCACCCATATTCTTATTATATTATGACTGCAATCGGTGCTCGGGTAGATGTCATGCAGCTCTTTGTTAGATGTCGTTGGGAAGTTCTGCTCGCTTAGCAGATTTAACGTGTGTTTCTCAGGTTCCTGATTGTCTCGTTTGGATGGTTGCTGATGCCTAGAAACTGCTTTCTGGACTGTGTCACCATGTACTGTTGCAAGGAGGTGATGCACGCTTTGTCGTAAAGCTTCGTTAGGATCGGCCGTATTAGCTGCTTATAGAGCCGTCGATTTGTTGCTGGCTTAATCCATGTTCCAGCATTGATAGGAATATTTGATGTAGTAGCCAAACTTGTTCGTTTGCGTAGCGGTCAGTGGTGACTTCGAGCTGGCATAAGTCAGCGACTCATCTGCGAATATACAACAGTTCACTGCGTTGGTTGGAGGCGGTTGATCTGCCGTGTAGACCTTTGCGCAAGTCCCACTCAGTTGATTAGCGGCCTTCCACTTGAACGTAGAATCATCTGGAATGCAGAATGCTATGAACTATTTCGATATGGTTGGAGGGGACTCCTATCAGATTCAGCGTATAGATGAGTCGCTCCAGCATTTTCCACGTTAAACATAAACTTAAACTTATTTCAGGGTAGCTACAACATCGTCGTGGAACAACTTCTCTAGGTGGGATTTGAAAGTCTTTCACTGTTACGGATGTTCTGCTTTGAATCTTTCTCGGACAAGGCTTGGACAGTCTATTAGTTTGTGTTCCATATTTTCCTTAGCCTAGCCACAATGCCAACAAATTTCTGTATTGGCGATACCCATTTTGTGGAGGTGATAATTACATGCCCCGCGTCCTGGTAATGCTCCACTACCCACATAGCAAGGTCAGCCTTTTAAGCTCTAGAGCTTCTTTGGCTCGTTTGGGATTGTTGTTTTGTTCCATGGACGTGGTTAATATCGTCCTGGTTCGTCCAAAACTGGTTCCTTTGTCATCCATTTGTGTAGATGAAGTTTTGTGTCTGTGTTATTGAATCCATAAAGGAGGGAGAACCCTATGAAGGATATCTGAGCACCTGTCTTGTCATGGTTTTTATGTCCTGGCACCCAAATCAGCGTTAGTCTGCTTGTGTTCTTGGTCTTTATTTCAATTTTCGAAAATTTAATGACACTTCATCGTTCTTCTGTACATGTACGTGGTAAGGTCGGTCGTCATGACGGCTTCTGTGTGCAGGCAAATTGTCGCACCGTGGAAAAGCACTCTTTGTGTACACTCTTTTGGACCTTAGGCAATCAATCAGACTGAGATCGGTGCGAGAATATCCAGAAATGTCGATCTCCTGAATTGGGCATCGCCAGAGTGGAAGCCCGGCTTAATTAGCCATTGTATTTGGGCCTACATCCATATTAGATTGTGCGGACGTAAAAATTTAGATTATAGACAACGCCGCTAGATCACTTAAAGGCGCTGCAATTGTTGTCCGGAGATCCGGATATTGGGTCATTCTTCGCTTCAGTTTTGGCTCAGCACCTGTGTCCACCTCGGCAACATCGGTATAGACGATCTGTCGTTCCAACAAGACGGCCCAACATGCTATACAAGCGCAACGCTTGAAGTTTGGAAATTATCAATTGGGCACCGCGATCATGCGACTTGACAGGTCAAGTCCTCACTTTACGTTAATAAGCCAGTCACTTTGGAAGAGCTCGAGGCTAACATTCGAGACAAGAAATAAAAGAGGAGACATTCAACTCCTACCTCGCTTGTCCTTTGATTTCATCTCTAACCTTTTTTATACGATGTGTCTGTGAATACGTGTGAGCTATTGTGCACAGCGGTAACCCTTCTCCAACCGGGGACAAGGGGTTATTCTGGCCGAAGTTGGATATCACCGTGCTCTCTTAATCCTGTTCGAGACGCTATTGCCGCAATAACGCCGCACATATTGGACCAAGTCATCAAACATTTAACCGGCCGCTTAAAGCACTATCAGCGAAGTCGGGATGTAGGTATGAACGTAGCTTCAAAACAAAGCCAGAATCAATTATATATCTCTCACTATTGTTGTTTTATTTGAATTTATTTTCCTATCGTTGTTATGTAATGATGTTTTTCAATCACAGACAGTTGTGTAATAGAGCCGTCTCTCGAAGGACGAATCTGACTTTATAAAGGGTGTTTTTTTTAAAAGCTATAGGAAAGTTTTCTAAAAAAAAAACACATAAAATTCAAAAAAATGCATGAAATCTTTATTTGAATCGATAGTACGGTCCATATAATTTAATGTTTGAAGATTATTTCATGCAAATGTTGACCTTGACTGCGCCTCAAATGGTTCATCCGCTTAGTCCAATTTTGGCACTCTTTCTTTCCACCACTTTTCGGCCGGTATCTCACGAATAAATGCTTCAATGTTGTCTTCCAATGCGTCAATTGAAGCGGGCTTGTCTGTATAGACATGAGCTTTAACATAGCCCCACAAAAAATAGTCTAAAGGCGTTAAATCGCACGATCTAGGCGGCCAATTGACCGGTCCCGAACGTGAAATAAAATGTTCACCGAACTCGCCTGTGGGACCTGTGGGAGTCTGTGGGACAAGTGGCGCACCCAAGAGGAGGAGACCTTAGCGAACTTCGGGTGCGAAACTGAAGGCGGCTAAATGGAGGCCAAAGTTCACCCGAACTTTCGGTAGGTACTGTAGGATAGAGTGCCCTGTTGGGCCTCTTGTGCCCTTATTTTGGAGTGGTTTACTACCGTGAAACGTACTTAAGTTCTAAAACCAGCTGGATTCACAAATGAATCTTGGGAGATTTTTCAGTGCAACACCACTTAGGTCATCTAGTTCTATGAAGAAGTGTTTACCCAGGAATTCTCTCCTTTTCATGCTAGGGCTGGACAGTCGCAGATGTTCGATAGAAGTTAACACGCTCCCAAAGTTCGATAGAAGTTAACACGCTCCCAAAGTTGCAAAGTGTGTGAACAACCAGACGCTAGCTCAGCGTTTTAAGCCGAGCATGCCAGACGCAGCGAAAGAATCCGACTCTAACCGTGGGAGCGTCGCCGACCATCCACCGTGGGACCGAATAACATCAAGGTCATCGTTCAACGACATCGAACGATTAGAATAAGTAGAGTAAGTTTAGTTTTTAGTTGACTTCGGGCTGAGTAACGTCAGCAATTTAATTTTAATAAATAAAATCCATCATAGAGGGAAACTAACAAGAAATCGTGTTTAATTTAGATTCTATTTCTGCCTCATATCTGCAGCTTCTGCAAATGTACCTCCTGTTGGTCTTTCAGTGTCGGCCATAGAGCCCTTGCCCTTGCTCTAGTACTCAGGGCTCAGGCTCTATGTAGGTCTTCGTCCTCCAGCTTTTTCCTTATGAAGCTGAGTAGCGTATATGCACACTGAATGACTACAGATCCTTCCAACTCCGAACCTTTTTTCATGAGGCTGTCCACGTTTTCGTTTCCTTGGATTCCAGTATGCCCAGGTACCCAGCAGAAGGTCACCGAGTTCACGAAGGATATATCACTGATGCCCTGTCTCCACAGTCTAACCAGCTTCGATGTCAGATTGTTTGATGCTATGGCCTAAATTGGTGATCGATTTGTCGGTTACGTCGTGATCTTTCAACGCCAGTGCTGCCTCATGTATTACACCCACTTCGGCTTGAAAGACACTGCAATCGACTCTTAGCATTTTTCGAAGATGTCACAGAAAGCCACCGCGCCTGTACCCGCGCACCCGGACTGTAGCGCTATAAGAAGGGGAAGTAGTACTCAACTTATGTTTCTTAATTTGCCGGCACAGTTTTTTAAGTTGAATGAAAATGTTCGCTAACTGCTATAATCCCGAATTCGACTGGGAATTCGGCATAAGTCGAATTGTATCCATCTTTTCCCTTCAAAGGCACCAAGATTCAGCTCTGACGTCCTGGTATAAATAGATAAAATCGTTTAAATCATTAAAACTCATTTCTCACTCTCTGAAGGTTGAACTCATAAAAAAAGCTTTATTGGAAAATTGCACCAATAAAATATAAACACTCTCCGCAGACTCATAACCATTCCGCAAGGTACTCTTATCAATTACAATCCATCGATCATATTCAACACTGAGGACCTCTGAGCTCATTCACTCATTCACTCATTCACTCATTCACAGTCCATGATAATGCCTTCGTCGTCGCTCCGATTTGATTATCACCACAGAAAACTTAACCTAGTCTTGAAAATCAGAATTGAGTCCCACACACTAAGGCACTGCATCTGGTCCATCATTTGGAGCACACCGCACAAGTGCACATCCCATTTATGTCACACATGTTCATACACACACGCATCACGACGAAGCTCTGTACAAAGTAGTGTCCCCAAAGGTCCAGACCGCTCTCACAAGTGTCTTCCAATACTCGCCGGGCCCTCGCAGCACATCCAACGACTGTATTATCAATTAGAATTGTGCTCCAATTGCTAAAAAAAAAATATGAGAAAAAAGAGCATCAATGGTCTCATTGACCGGCGCGGCGGAGCGGCGTCCTCCGTTTCGAGAATATTAATATTTTTCAATATTTTCCAATGTACCATACGCCCGCCTCCCTATGAGAGTCTCTTTTTTGTTTCTTTTTTCTTATCACCAGTTGTCGTGAGCGCATTAGATGAAGATCATCAATTAAAAAAAAAAATAGCTGAAAGTGAACTTATATAAAAGCGGAACTATGCTGGGACGATGTTAGTTCAACTTCGGAATCCGACACCCGAGATGGGTCTTCCTCCTCAAGACGCTGAGTAGAAAGCAACGTTCGTATTGTTTCTCTCTCTCTAGTTGGTGTTATTTTTTTTTCTGTGTTTTTTAAGTTCTTTTAGATCAAAAATTGTGCGTGCGAAGTGTGAATGTGAACAGTGACTGCAGAGAAAAGTGCACTCTTGGTAGATCGAAGAAGAAAAAACGGTCCTTATTCACCGAAAATTCAAAATTTTGGTTACATAATTTCGGCAAATCAGTGTATCCGATTCAAGCACAATCTGATGACTTTTGAATTCTTTCCCAAAATGCTCGCTAAACTAGATAGAAATGACGCCCGGCTTAGATTTGTCAAATTTTTAGTTGAAAAGCCTGATTTTCAAAAAAGAAGATGTCTCACTTTGGAATCGATTGCAAATCGTTTCGGGCGATCGTTTCCTCAAAAATTGACCAGACTTTGTGCTGTTGTGAACGTTTATAAATAAAAAATGATAACGAATATGCAGAAGCGATGACAGAACAGGAAGCACAACTGTATAAGTTCATCGGAGTCTTGCTCAAAAGCAAAAACCAAAAAATAATTAGTTAATTAGGTTTGGACTGGCCGATCGGTTTGTTTCCAGCTAAAGTGGGACATAAGTTCAAAATGTAGACGCTTTTGAAAAACGAAAAAGAAAATAATATACGCTCACAGTCTGTGCATGATAACGAGGGGAGCAAAATTTTTCGGAACTACATAAGTTTCTTTCGGAATTTTATCAAGTGAACACGATCATGCTGATGACCTTTTGTGGTGTCAACCATATGATACGTTAAAGTTGAACAAAGTCAGATGCTATTTTCAGTTTTGAGTTTGAATTGGTTAATCTTTGAATGCAATTAACAAGAGATTGTGAAGTAGGATGATGCGATCAGTGGGTTAATGTCTTAGATCAGTGAATCTTGGGTGTGATTTTGAAATCATATCTCGATCAATGTTGTGTGCTCTTTTGAAGGCAATTCGAGACAGAGACAACAATTGGTAATTTGCTGTTTGCAAGATTGCTATTTAACTTGTCTAAATAATACCAAAGACACTGGGAAGGAGATTGAGTACAAGCTCGACTGGATTCTGCAGCATATTCATAAAAGATCATCAATTAAGAGATGCCATTTGAAATCAATAGAAACACGGAATATTTGTGAGAAAAGTGGTAACATTTCTGTTTCAATCTCAATGAAAAACAGGCAAATGATGGTTCTGCTATTGTTTTCTATATTTTTTTGTACAATATTCAGCATTAGCTGTGTAATGAGGATCACTTCACAGCCGGGCCATCAATTTCTCCGCTATTCATTGAACCAACAATCAAAATGCTGTTTCTTCTCCTTCATCTGCTTCCACAACCACTTCCATTCTTGAAGTGCAGCCTGTTGCAGGCTGTTAGGACGGTGTCATCCTCACCTAAAACAGGCATAAGACTCAGTCTCACAGTCTCACAGTCTCCCAGTGAGAAATCCTGTACGGATCTTTCAATCTTCGCTCGCAATGTCTTTGCTTCTTCCTCGAAAGTCATAGGCCCCTTCTTACAGAATAATATTAGCCGATCTGCATTCCGGATCTTGCAGCAATTTGAAGGCATCCGCGGAAGAGTTATTGAAAGAATAGATGCGTTTAAGAAGATGGCAGTATCAAGGACTCAAACGACTGGTTAACTGATGCGTCACCCTCTGAACTCCTACGACGACTGGAAGACGAGTTTCTTCCTTCATAAGTGGTTAAAAATAAATATCACTCACGCCGTATTAGTTAGAGGTGGCGCTGGCTGTAGCCTTGCCTCCTGTAGAGGTGAGAAATGTGGAGTTAGTGATCTTAATGCTTTCTAGCTTAGCCTGGAGGTGAAAAACATAGCCCAGTCACTTGTCGGGTTAGGCGAAACTTGGATCAGGGCCACATTCCAAATTGTGTCCTTTTGGCTAACAACGCCGCCAGTTTGAAATTCCCATTCTGCCCATTCTGAGATTGTTTCACAAGACTAAGGTCTTTCCAAGCCTCAGGAACCTCTTACACACTTTTCCTGAACACCTACATAATTGGATTCCCGTCCATAGAACCACCATCATTGGCACACATAGTAAAGTCCTACAAGCACGGTCCATCATACCACGGCCGCCGTTCATTTGATTTCATTCGTTCCCCATTATTTTCAATTAACCTCAAGACTGAAGCAACTCCCTTTCTGTATGTTAGCCTGAGCACAAAGTCTGGACCTTCAGACTCAATTGCCTGCTGACGTTGTCCTTAATTTCAATTCTGAAACGATTTCTCACACATTTACGAGGTGTCATGCTCAATTTCACTTCGCGCAAGCAGACACGTCCATTTGTTAGCTACAAACGACCTTATTTGTGTTAAATTAGGTCACGACTTCCCTCCCTCCAGTGAATCCCTTTTCAAATACCACAACTCTACCCAGAAAATACCCCTTTAACATCGTTCAGCCTCTCTTTCATCGCAGATCATTACAAATCCAACGCAAACTACTTAACAACATGTTTAACTAACGGTACAACAAGTGATACCACAATAAACATGTCGAAACGAATAAAAAACATGAATAAAACAATCGCAGTGCTATGCATAGTGTTAGTGTTTAGTGTCCTTATCAGTGCCGCGGCTGGCGCTGGCGACGAGCCTAAAGCCAGACGAACAAGCGGTAAGCTGCGCTCGGGAAAAAGGTCAAGGACGCTCAACAAGAACGCATTCATCGATAAGCCACAAGCCGAGGAACCAAGACCCGAACAGAAAGCTGACGAAGAATTCGATGAACTCTTTGGCGATTACAACTACGACGAAGATGACGAAAACGGTGAGTGATGATGCCTGATTCCAAACCCTTATCAGCCCGCCCAGTTGGCACTTTCAAATTGACCCCATTATCAGTTCGAGTCCATAAATGTAACACTTGCCGCAGTTGTGTTCACAATTGATGTGCAATATTATCACGCCGACGCACGGTGACGGGCGACGAAAGCATAAGGTCCCTCGCATAATTGAAATAAAGTGCATCGAAAGGAATGCAGCGGCTATCAGATGCCAATGATGAATATGGGTGCACAGCAATGCGTCTCTATTGATGTTGGCGATGCAAATTAATCACTCAATTGTCCGACTGACCCACTCGCGGAGAATGCACAGCAATAAAATGGGAAAATATGATCGCCGGCTAGGCGGTCCATTACTGAAACTAGGGGTAGGTCAGTTAATATGAACGTGATGCCTTTTATTGTTGTTGTCGTTCGATTACTCGTAGAGTCGTAAAAGTGGGCCACAAAGACGGCCTAGACTTTGCACTCTGACGTATACGCAATATTGGTTGGCGCAAATTAACCTGAATTCGAGCAGTTTGCGAGCAAGTGGCGGAATGATTGACGATTTTGACACATTACCGAGATTTGATTAATTGGCAAATGCATTTGAAGTCATTTTTTGATCAGCTTGCAGTGGGATCCCTGGTTCGACTGGTAATTAAATAGCTTTACAAGCTACTTGCGAATTTGTTTGACGTATTTTCTAGCAGACGTGAACGTTTTGTTTTTGAAATTTTGAGGAATCGTGAAATTCGGGAGTGAAGTAAACGCAGAAATATGGGCCATATTGCTTACTTCTCAGCCCAAAGACCGTTAAAAGGTCCGAGCCTGTGCTGCCATCCATCGCTGTCCGGTCGTGGGCACGCTGTTTCCAAGCTCCAATCACCAAGGCCAAGCTGTCTTGTCTCTGCGATCAATTGGCATTTATACGGTGGGCTCGGTCTTCCTCTCCTTCTCCACCCAGGAGACTCGGATTCGAAGAACCTCTTTGCTGAAGCATTGGTGTCCATACGGTCTATGTGGCCAAGCCAGTAGAGTCGACGGATTTTTGACTTTCGGACTGCATCCACATCTGGGTGTAGGTCGTCGAGTTCGCGCCTGTGTTCTCTCCTCCATTCACCTTCCTTGCAAATGGGACCACATATCCGACACAGAATTTTATGGCGCTTGTAGCAAAGAGGTTTGGCTAAAGGTAGGTCCATTGGAGTGAGTTCCTACGATTTGCTGCACAAGAAAAATAAGACAAGTGGATGCTTGGCCTTCTCATCATGTTCTGCCAAGAATCAGCTCAGCTGTTTTTGCTTATCGTCCCTCATTCGGCTACATACAGCAGGACTGGCAAAAAAAAGAGTTGTGTAGAGCATGATCTTGGTCCTTCGAGTCAGGAGCCTTGAGCCCAGTTGCTTCGAAAAACCGAAGTAGCTGCGGTTGCCACAGCCTCGGCTTCCCACTAGAATGTCGTTTGTGGAGTTCACGTTATGGTAGACAAATTCCTTCACTAACTCAACATTTTAGCTGTCGACCGTGATGTTTTCTCCCAGACGTTGTGTGACGGAACGTTTCTTGGTCGATGGCATATATTTCGTTTTGTCCTCATTGACCTTAAGACCAGCTCGCTCCGCCTCTTCTTCAATCGCCGTAAAAGCTTCCAGCTTCAATGTCGATGTCATCTGTATAATCCAACAGTTGGAGTGACTTGTTCCACTGTTGGTAAAACATTTTAAGGTTCCAGCTCTGTCACTACACAAAAAACAGTACGATTTGCGAGGTTATTGCACTCAAGTCTACGATTGGTCATTCCGGTGAATATTAATTCGGAGCATGTACTCTCTTCAGATGACTGCACACCCACTTAGGATGCTGTATGCATGCATGCCAATCGTTTGAAGACGAATTCAGAGCTATTTGCTTTAAGGACCCGAAACTTACAAATTCGTAGATCCTAACTTGTCGTCTCAATGTTTTTCGAATCTAGTTACACACTCAAGCGAGTTCAAGGACTTGCCTACATGTGCATCTGCTGAGCGCTAAGAAGCACTCTAATTGCGGCACTCCACCACGCTAGCTGGACTTATTTGCCAAAAACTACTGCAATACCTCGGAACATGCCCTGCACTTGTGGAGACATGAAGGAAACTGCTAGGCAGCTATTTCTTTAACTGCCTCGAAGATCTATCTGACATAAGCACAAAAGATGTCCCACAATATCTAAAAGTAGTGGTGGCCGTGGCGTTGTGGTTATTTGCGCCGACACTTGAACCTCCGTGTCTAGGTTCGATTCCTGGTAGACTAACAAAATAATTTTCACGGCCCCATCTCTTTCAAGTCACTGACAACGCTCAAAGAGTATAACTGTCTAGAAAAAGCTTCTCAAAATTGGCCGTTCGGAGTTGGCATAAAACTGTAGGTCCCTTGTTAAAGCAATAGCACTCACAACACGAGTGGTTGCTGAGAAGCTACGCCCTGGGTCTCTACGGGCTGTAGCGCCACCCATATTATTATTATTATATTAATATCTCAAAGTCACGCAATGTCTATAAAATGGTCAAAAGAAGGCCACCAAATCCAGAATAGGATACGTAATAGGGTCAGAGGGACAACCAAGTTGAAACAAAGGCAGTAAGTGACAGCACAATGGACCAAACCTGTCTAAGTGGAGCTTGCTTTAACGTCATAAGAGAGCAATCACAATACCCACCTACTTGCCTATTTGCCAAGCGGGTAGTAGCCAGCACAGACCGAAGTCTAACGATACTTCGACTGTGGTCCAAACTCATCGTCGGTCATTCGGCCTCCTTCTCAAGGACACCGATTCGCAGTACACCAAACCCATCCTCGTGACAAATTCCTCTACCTTCCAGATTGGATTGGATATCTCACACTCAGACGCTGTTCGATTGGCTGTGAGTTTACCCAGGCGGACCGAAGACGGATGTAGCGGTGGGTATAGGTGTCTACCCAGGATATAGGTATCTACCCAGGAGACCCCCAGGAGACCTCAACATTCCTCCAGACAGAAATCGGAGCGATCAAGGAGGCATAGTCCAGGCTTCTTATCGAAAATTGATATATGTGCGGGCAACCTTACTTCAAACGAGTCCCTAGACAATGTTATTTTCCACTCAAAAACATCCCTTAACCATCGTCAGTCTCTTAACGAAATGGCTGAGCAACAAACACCTTATTTGGGTCGATGAACACTCCAAGTGTGGCACAACATCTCGTCCCGCACAAGAAGGATATCCACCTTCTAAGCCTCTTGCTACAGCCTAGCATCTTCCAAAGGTTTGTTCAATCAAAACAATCAAACGTAAATGGCACCACTTGCCTTAAGTAGGTACGTAATTGGCTGCCCTAAGGACCTTGTGGCCGTGGCCGACTTAGACCAATTGTAGCACGGGCTAGGGAGTGTTAAAACTACCGTGAGATCTTCTGTAGTCCTAAAACCAGCCAGATTTCCATATGAATCTCAGGGTTCTTCAGTTTTGCACCGCTAAAGTCCTGCAGTTCCATGCTTTATTAGGTTAGGTTAGGTTGAAAGTGGCTTTAGATGCACTTAGGCCAGGTAGACCCATTGTGCTGTCACGTGGGTTAACAAAAAACCGGGGGATTGGGCTGACTTTCTATGACAGCCAGCCAGATTTGTCAGTGAATTCTAATATTGACTTTACTGGTGTTTCGCTGAGGTCGCCAAGATTATAGAAGAAGTAGGAGCCTTGTATGGCTTTCCCGATCGAGGCGAGTGCAGGGCAGCTGCAGAGAAGGTGTTGCACACTTTCCTCCTCTTCTTCACCTAGGCAACTGCTGCAGAAATCATTTGAGAATAGTCCTAGTCTTTTTGCATGTAGACCAAATTTTCCTGCAGTTTCTAATTCCCACTGCAGTGCTTTCTTAGAACCTGCCTTCTTTTAGTTGCTAGGACTGGGCATTCGCAGAGCAGAATGTTTCTTCATCATCTCCGCAGATTCTGCAAAAGTCGCTATGCGGTATGTTCAGTCGCATTGCATGTGTACCGTGCATGGCGGCGGGCACTAGGGAATCCTATTAGCGTGAGTGCATCCCTGCGACTGAAGCTGGTCGATGATGCTGATCTCTTCTTGCTCAGCATCGGTTATAGAGCCCTGGCTGTAGCTCCAATACTGAAGCCAAGCCAGTGAGTTCTGGCTCCATCCAAGGCTTCGTCTTCGAGTTGTCTCCTTATGGAGTTGAGCGGTGTGCGCATATACGGAATTGCTGAAGATTGTCCCAGCTCCGGATCCATTTTCGCGGGACTGCTCACTTTTTCATTTGCCTCATTGCCTTGACATTTACCACGTCGCTTAAAACGAAGAACAACTGGCCAACACTCAACCTCAAACAATCACTCTGTCTGCTCGGACTAAGCAAACTTGCCTTCTGGACTCTCCTCGGCGTCATAGCAGAAGCAGCTGCATGGTCGAAGAGGTGGAGGAGGCCAAGCATCACCTCCTCTGCTCGTGCAGTGCTCTGGCAAATCATAGGAACTCTCTCCAGTGGACCTACTTTCAGCAAAACCGCTTTGTCACAATCGCCAATTGGTTCCAGGTAGTAAGTAAATCCGCGTCGTATCACAATGGGTCTAAGTGTGACGGCTATCCGCCAGTTAACCCAACCTAACCTACAACTGCTGCGCACTACTGCAGATAATGTCTTGAGATCTCCATTGAAACATATTTTTGTTTTGTTTTTTTGCAGGATCTGACAGGGATACGGATTTCAGAAACCGAGGTGAGTGTTGTAACCCTTTACTTTCGAAAGCAATCACTAAGTGACGCCGCATCTTAATTCGCAGGAACTGACGACACTTCAGCACGAGCTATTCCCAGCGGGAACATAATTGGTAAGCCCTGAACCTGAACCTATGTTGTCCATGGCATTTCCTAACCCAGCCTAACCTCTGCAGCGCCATTTTCATGCCGATACGAGGGCAACTTATACCGGGAAAACGATCAGTTCCGATCGGGAGAAGGTGGCTGCGCTGTGTGCGAGTGCAAGGCGGGACTAGTCACTTGCGATAAACAAGCCTGTCCTACGTTGAATGTGGAAGTGAGCGTGCACGGCATGGAAACGGACACAACGCCAAGAATGTTCCCACCACTGTCCATCCCCACGACGACCACAACAACAACCACACCCACACCGGTGATTACCTCTTACGAGGCACTTTACGACTCGAGCTATGCAACAGGAACTGGAGTACGAGGTGAACCTGGCTATCCAGGGGCTAGAGGAAATATCGGTGATTCTGGTGTTCCCGGTGTGCCGGGCCATCCTGGAATTCCCGGCAATCCGGGGCCACCCGGACCACCACCAGACTTGAGTTACTACACGCAACAGTTGGCCGACGCACTGTCCAGCGGCGACAAGGGGCCAAGTGGACCGGCATTCCTGCCGGAACAGTACCAGTATCTGCAGGCGTCGGTTGGGCCAAGCGGACCGCGAGGACCTCCGGGAGCGGCTGGTCCATCGGGACCGCAGGGCTTCCAGGGGACTCGAGGAGATCCTGGTGAGGCAGGACCTCAAGGAACAGCAGGACAAGCCGGACCACGGGGCCTGCCAGGAACACCCGGCAAAGATGGATCCCCAGGCGAAGACGGAGAGCCGGGGTCAGTAGGTCCAGCAGGAACCCCGGGTCCACGTGGCCTGCCAGGGATGCCGGGAATCCCCGGACTGAAAGGACATAGAGGTTTGCCTGGTCTCGACGGGTCTAAAGGTGACCTAGGAGCGCCTGGAGAGAAAGGTAGTTCGGGACAAATGGGAGCTGTAGGCGCTGTTGGACCAATTGTACGTAAATTTGTTTGTCCCCTAGGGCTGCATTTCTGACCGTTTTTTGTATCGTTTAGGGTCCAGCTGGTCCCCGAGGAGAGAGAGGTCGCGAAGGGCCACCCGGTCCACCGGGCGTTAGAGGTCTGGATGGCACTCCTGGCTCACCAGGTCAGCCCGGATCTATAGGTAAACCCGGACCACCAGGCTTCCCTGGAAATCCTGGAGCTAAAGGTGATATGGGCCACCAAGGACCGGCAGGATCACAGGGTCTACAAGGTCCTCGAGGTGAAGCTGGTCGTCCCGGCAACGCAGGAGAGCCAGGGCTACCAGGTCCATCCGGAAAGGATGGTCAACCTGGTGACAAGGGACCCGTTGGATCCCCTGGCATTGCTGGACCACAAGGTTTCCCGGGTCCCCGTGGTCCTCAAGGCCTTGCGGGTAATCCTGGCGAACCAGGAATGAAAGGAGCTCCCGGACTGCCGGGCGAACGTGGCTACAAGGGAGATTCAGGAAACAAGGGAGACGCAGGTCTTGTGGGACCGCGTGGACTTCCAGGCACGATTGGACCCGAGGGAAAGCGCGGCAAGCGAGGCATGCGTGGACCCAGCGGTCCACCAGGACCAACCGGCGAAAGAGGAGCCACTGGCATTGCTGGTCTACCGGGTCCCGACGGGCCAATCGGGCCAAAAGGTCAATCTGGAGAACGAGGTACACAGGGCCCGATAGGTCCCAAGGGCAGTTTGGGAGATTCGGGTCAGCCGGGTCAACCTGGCGTTCAAGGGCTTCGTGGGCTTCCAGGTAGAATCGGACCGGAGGGCAAAACCGGTCCCACCGGAGAACGTGGTATACCAGGTGCTGATGGAAAGCCAGGCGAACAAGGACAATCAGGTCTGCAGGGATTGCCAGGTCCCATGGGAATACCCGGAGACAAGGGCTTCCCGGGAGAACGAGGTAAAGATGGAGAGGCCGGCCCGGTCGGTCCAACCGGCCCCAAGGGCGACGTTGGAAAAGATGGAATGCCCGGATCCCAAGGGGCGCCCGGACCACAGGGACAGGACGGTGTTCGCGGTGAAGCCGGATCGCCTGGACCGAGGGGATTCCAGGTGAGTACATCTTGCCAAATGCACTTGAAATCCGAATAAGGAATGGTCCTCGACTTAGGGTCCACCCGGTGTACCCGGAAATCAAGGAACTCCTGGGAAGGATGGTCAATCCGGACCCCCGGGTCAGCAAGGTCCAATGGGTCCATCTGGACTGCGCGGCGAAAGAGGCTTCCCTGGCGAGAGGGGCCCTGTTGGACAACCTGGCACTCCAGGCGAACGTGGTGAGCCTGGACAAACTGGAAACGATGGGCAGACGGTAAGTTGCGAACAAGTGACGTGAGCCGACTGATTACAAATTGAACTTCCATGCAATAGGGTCTTCCGGGGCCAACTGGAAGCAAAGGACACCATGGTGCTCCAGGAATGATTGGCCTTCCTGGAATACGAGGTCAACCCGGTCCAAGCGGTGACAAGGGCGAACGAGGAAGCGCTGGCTCGCCAGGACCCGAAGGTCCGGCTGGCCGTATTGGAGACCGTGGTCCCCAAGGTATCGTCGGACAGCCTGGCGCGCCGGGTGAACCGGGCGAACGAGGACAACCGGGCTTAGCGGGCACTCCTGGCGAACAAGGTGCATCAGGTTCTCCTGGTGAACGTGGCTCTTCGGGACCCCAGGGTCCACCGGGTTTCCCCGGATCTCCGGGAATGGCCGGACTTCCAGGACCAAAGGGCGACCGTGGATTATTGGGCATTAAGGGCGAACAAGGCAATATGGGCCCACAAGGTATTCCCGGCGAGAATGGACTTCCAGGTAAGGTTGGGTTGACGGGAGCAAAGGGCGCCAGAGGAGAGACTGGACTACGGGGAGAAGCAGGAATGTTGGGACCTCCAGGCCGACCTGGTGAACCAGGGCAGGCGGTAAGTACAGTCGACTTTCAGATCACAGCACCAGATTAATGATTGCAATGTTCGCAGGGCCAACCCGGCAGCCAAGGACCATCAGGAGTCCCAGGCTTCCCCGGAACAAAGGGAAGCCCCGGTGACAACGGCAGGCCAGGCGCACCCGGTCTACAAGGACTTCAAGGACCTCCCGGAATTGAGGGCGCTAAAGGAGACATGGGAGGCGACGGTCCTTCCGGACCTCCCGGAAACCCCGGCCCACCCGGAAATCATGGCGATCGAGGCTTACCTGGTCTCCCCGGTCCCCCGGGTGCTACTGGGCAACGAGGAGTTCATGGCGCACCAGGAGAACAAGGACAGCCGGGAAAACCGGGCAAGGATGGCGAGGTGGGTCTGCAGGGTTTGATGGGACCGCAAGGTCCACCTGGACAGTCCGGCGAATCCGGACCAGAGGGTCCACCCGGCAAGCAGGGTCCACCTGGCATTTCTGGCAGAACTGGCGACAAAGGACCGCAGGGACAACCAGGCAATCAGGGAGGCCCAGGATCGCCTGGCTTGCCCGGCCCACCAGGCCAAATGGGTCAGGTGGGACCGACTGGCGAACGCGGCCCTAAGGGCGAGACTGGCTTGCAAGGTGTCGAGGGACCGTCCGGTCTTCGAGGAAAGCCTGGTCCACCCGGTACCGAGGGACCAAAGGGTGATGTCGGCGAACTGGGGCCCAAAGGAACCAAGGGCCACCGGGGATTGATTGGTTTGCAAGGTCTTCCTGGTGCACCGGGTCTTAAGGGCGACACCGGCCACCCTGGCAGTGATGGTGTTCCAGGGAAACCTGGTGAGCCCGGATCGAGGGGCGTACCGGGCAGAGATGGAAACTCAGGCCCGCAGGGCACATCAGGACCACCTGGACCACGGGGATCATCAGGAAATGACGGCAAGCAAGGCTCAATGGGCCCAGCTGGACCCCCCGGACCGCCTGGACCACCAGGTGAGTCCATGGGCTATGATGCGGCCGCACTCGCCGCACTTTTGCAGCACGGCACTACCAAGGGACCGGACGTGATGGGTGATCAGCCATTCAACGTCCTCTCCGAGGGCTTGTCCGAAGAGGAACGCCAAGAGATCATACTCAAGGCCTATGAGCACGTGAAGGCGTCATTCGAACGTTTCGTGAAGCCCACCGGGCAAAAAACCGCACCAGCTAAGAGCTGCAGAGACCTCTACGCAGCCTATCCGGACTACAAGTCCGGCAAGTACTGGATCGACCCGAACGACGGCGACATAAACGACTCCATTTTGGTTTACTGCGACGCGGAGAAGCGAGCTACTTGCATCCTGCCCCAGCCAACGGAATCGGCTACAATTACGTACACTGGAACGGAACGCGAAGCTTGGCTGGGAGAAGTCGACGGTGGCCTCAAGATCTCCTACAAGACCGACTCGAACCAGCTTGGATTTATTCAACTGCTCTCGGCTCACGCTACGCAAACCATCACGTTCCACTGCAGGAACACCGTGGCCTATTTCAACGAAGAGAAGAACTCTTACAGGTATGTCCAGATTGTTGTGAAAGGGAGCTGATGATAAACAACCGCATTCTCAGGAACGGACTGAAGCTGCTGACGTGGAACGATGTGGAGCTAACTCCCAAGGGGCCGCAGAGACTTCGCTACGAGGCTGAAATTGACGATTGCAAAGTAAGTGGACGGGGCTCTTTTGAGAGAATGGTTGGCTTTTATTTTGTTTTTCTTTCACAGAACCGCTCCAATAACTGGGCCAAGTCGGTAATCACCTACAAGACGGACAAGTCCCAGAGGCTGCCAATCGTGGATGTCGCAATTCGTGATGTCGGCGAACCGCAACAACAGTTCCGAGTGGAAATCGGACAAGTGTGCTTCTACTGAGTGTAGAGACTGTTTTCTTTTCAATCATTTCTAACCTTAAACATACGTAAATCCTTTCTCAACGACCCAGAAAAGATACTTAATTTAAAAATACTTAAATGAAAAAAAAAATGTACTCGTTTCGTAATACAAAAGACTCTCTTAATGTTAAACGCCTTAGGTAAAATTAGACACGCTGCTCCAAGCAAGCTCGTAAGTACACTTAATTAGATCTAAACCAGAGATTTATTTTTTTATATTTTCATCTAAAAGTAGAAAAAAAAAATGAAGCAAAAAATATACTCAGTAATAAATTACTTAAGAATGTTATTCAGTGGGTTCTTATTTGTATTCCCTGTTGATCATTTCAGAGACTAACTTTGTCAGGGTCGAGGTGGGTCGAGGTGAGAACACCGCTTCCTGATTTCAGTGACTTTTTTGAGAGGCGGAGAACATAAAGTAAAACGGAAGACTTCCTTCTTCCTCTCTGGCTGGCGCTACAGTCCGGGGTGGACCTGGGCCTCAGCCATCATGCCTCCCCAGCTAGTACGGTCTTGTGGTAGTTGCCTCCAACTGCCCACGTTCAGCTGATTGTGGTCCCTTTCCAGCTGCGTACGTCATCGGAGGCGTTGTTTTCCTTCACCCTCCGGGTTGATGCCTTTCCGTGTCGGAGCATTTGTATCCATTCGCTCTACCTGACCTAGCCATCTAAGACGAGAGACTCGAACTCGTTTGACCAGATCGACATCGCCGTACAGCCGGTACAGTTCGTCGTTCAGTCACCTCCTCCAAACGATATCAGTACATTCGGAACCGAAGATAATACGAAGGACGTTCCTCTTGAAGCAACCAAGAATCTTCTCGTCCGCTTTCCTTAGTGTTCATGCTTTTCCGCCTCATATCAGGACTGGGACTATCAAGGTTGTATATAAAGACATCTTGGTTCTTCGAGAGAGGGCTTTATTCTTCAGTTGCCTTGCAACCCCAAAGACACCGCGATAGACAAGGCTGATCCGTCGTTTTATCTCCGCTGTTGTGTAATTTCTTGCGTTAACTTCGAAGCCAAGGTAGTGGCAGCCAAAGTTTTTCACTACTTTGGAGTTATAATTGTCTTTAGTGGACCTTTGTCCAAGACGTCATTGCTGTTGGACCTTCTTCGTCAACAGCATATACTTTTTATTTAACCTCATTGACCGCAAGACCCATCTTAGCCACTTCCTCCTCGTTGCTCACATACGATAGCCTACTGACAGACTTACAGTCCTTCCAAGGATGTCAATTTCATCGGCACATGCGAGCAGTTGCACAGATTTGTGGAAGATCGTGCCTCTGGTGTTGACGTTTGAGCTACGCACGATCTTGTCGGGAATGATGTTAAAGAAGCCGTATGACAGTACGTCGTCTTGTCCAAATCCTTTTTTGACATCATAGGTCTCCGTGAAATCTTTACCGACCTTGACGGAGCAACAGGCATTCTCCACCGTCATTCTGAAAAAACAAACGAGTTTTGCAGGGATGCCAAAACTAGACAATCGTCGTTTCTATAAATGCTGTCATACGCGGTCTTAAAGTCGATAAGTCGATGGTGGGTATCGACTTGAAACTCCAGGAGTTGTTTCAAGATCTGCGCGAATGTGATTATTTGGTCAACGGTGGATTTCGCTGGCCTGAACCCGGAATGATTGACCAGTCAGTCTGTTAACGTACGGTTTCAGGCGCTTACACAAGACAGCAGTAACGATCTAATATGCTATATTCAGAGGCTTGTTCATTTGTAATTGGTACAGTTTAGAGGGTCTCCCTTTAGTACCCCTGAAATTGAATTTATTTGACAGATCGAATTATGGCATTAATGTTTGAGTTTGATTTCGGTTTGTGACCTGGTGCGTACATGGCTCAATCTATAGGTCTAATCCAGCGTCAAATGTTGTCTTTCAAGTGTGCAGTCGCACACTATGCTGCACGCCATCAAACAACACAATTGATGTCTTACTGAATGCGTATTATCGTTTAGCTTTAGAGTCAAGGTATTGCAAAAAAGATCCGTTGATTTCAGCACCACAAAATGGATGTGCCGCCCGATGAGTTTCTCGAACCAACCCAACCGCAATCGAGAAATGTCCATTCAACTGTCACAGAACAAAATGTTGCAATTTTAAATGTATCCCCCTCTAAAAAGAACACCCTTTACAATCTCATCGGTCGGATCTCATCGGGCCGGTCAATAGAAACTCTCTCTAAGTTCAACGCCGGCAGCACAAATAATCGAAGCAGATTGAAGGCATTGTGAAGAAGTCATCAACGAAGTTGCTCGTGATATAATGTGTTTTATGGCACAACCGAAGAAAACCCGCGGTTTGCCAACGACTTTTGTTTAAATTCATATTTGTTTTATTTTATATTTCATTTATATACATGCTAGACAAAAATTCTTAAAACTAGCTTAACTTACTTAAAAATCGTTCTTACATCTAATCACTGACTCTGTACGGGTACTCTAAGCTATTTTGAACTAAACTCATGTGTGCCTTTCGGCTTAGACTATTGCTTTTTTTCTTCTTTTATTCTGGTTATGTTCCTGATTAAAATTTCTCTCGACTTTTTGTTACTTGTTCCCGCACTCAAATGAAACATTGGTCGAGTTCTCTTGTGTAAGTACTTAGTAGTCATTCGAATGATTTTGATAGTCGAAATGTTTTACTAATCGATTATCACGCGAACGATCATTCGAATGCGTCCCTCACTATCTGTTAGTAGTTATATCTCGAGTGATCATTCGATTATTGAAATATCTCGATTACTAAAGTCTCGATTATTAAAATCATTCGACTATGCCCATCACTAGTTAAGACAGTAAGTATATGTCATGTATATGCTTAACATATATAATTTATACGCCCTGGTGTATCTTTTTAATTTTTGATTTTTGTTTTAAACCTTTTGTTTTGCTTTATAATATTTTTTATAATATTTGCTTTATAATTTAATATTGTTTTGACAACGACACATGCCTGTTGCATGCAGTAAAGCTGGAAGCTTGTGTTCGTGAAAACGAATAAAAGTGATCTAACCTCTCAGGAGGAAACTAGAACCACCTACAGAAGCACGCGAACGATGGGATGGAGATGCTATGAAAGAAATGATGTGAAAACAAGTGGAACAATGAAGCTGCCCGCCAGCTAAAATATTTAAAGTAGTCTGGTTGGGCGCATGCACCATCTTACCTGTAAGATATAGTTAAGGAAAGGATGCCCAATAAGTTTATCCGATTCACAAGACATGAGACTTGACTTGAGCCTGACCAACTCTTCAGCAGATACAGCATCACTTACAGGATCTTCTCTGTCGGTTTGTGAATTCGTCTATAGTTCTTAGAGCAATATCTGGTCTGGATAGAAATGAGTGTGCCACGACTGGCTATTGCCAAGAGCGATTCTACGCCGGATCTCCACTAGGATGTGGATGTCCAACCCAACAGTTGGACTGACTTATAGAAGATAGTGTCTTGTCTCCGCCAGTACCAGATTGAAGAAACCGTACGACAGCGTATCTCCTTGCCGAAATCCGGTGCAGGTTTAAAACAGCTCAGAGATTTTTTAACCGAACTGCACGGTGCATCGAGTATGCGTTGGCGTGGTGCGTAGTGCGGCTCCTGAATTCGGCCATAGCGACGAGTAGCTCCTTGCTGGTGTAAAAATTTGGTCTATAGTCGATTTAGTGCCGATTAGTGCGGTGCAAAACGGCTTTAAATGTAATCACAGTACGCTGGACATGATTTTATGGGCCATTTTGAGCAGGGATATGCCTCTGTAGATATCGCAAAAGATAGGATCGCCGTTTTTGCAGATCGGTTATATGGAGCTGATATTCCAGTCATCGTAAGTTACACATTTAAACAATTTATAACACTTTCGATAGCTATATGTCAGCCAAAAACATTCTCTAACAGTTTGACTACCTCTGTGGTCAGCCTACACAAATAATAACCGCATGAAATTTCCCATTCAACTTCCCCACGTGCGCTCCACACAGTGGTTCATGTCTTTGCTTTTACGAATTTCTGATTCGAGTATGCGTTAACTGCAAGTAATTGTGCGCGTAACTCATTGCAACCACAATCAATTGCAATTTAATGAAAAAACCTCCAAGTATAATTCCAATCGGCACCTACATTCATTCATAATCGCAGAGGACATCAAACGACTGCTGGGCAAATCCACCTCAGCAATGGGGCATCGAGGAGAAAATTTCCCACAACAAAGAAAATGTCCTTGAAATCAGCCGATAGGAATTCCTTGACGCAACTGTCATTACAACACACTCTGTCATGCACACAAAACCAGTGAATTGGATCTTTTTCTTCCCCCCTCCACCCCATTAAAATGACGTTTTCGTGCTGACATCAAGTCTTGCCCCTGCGCTCTGGGCACCTTACAGAATCCAAAGAGAAAGAAGGGAAACAAAAAAACACAAACGAAACATAAAAGTCCAAATAAAAATTCCTAGCAAATTCTTCAGCTGCTGGTCTCCGCTGCCGCAGTCCTAAACGTTAAGTCAATGAAGTCTGGGGTATACTTCAAGTTCGCGCTGTTACCGCGACTAAAGTTGTCTGGAAAAGATGTGAGTGCTACAAGCTCCTTTGTTAATCCCAATAGTATAAATATTTTGCTTTGTTAACTCTCTCCCAGTGTGTGTGTTTTAAAGTCGAATCAAGCAAAAGATCAATTCAATCAATTTATGTATGTTCTCTCCCCCGCCTCAACCAAGAAAAATGTGCTGGTTTCTCGAAAGCAAGATGTTTTCATTTTTTTTTTTTTAAGTTTGATTCCTTTTCATTTATGTATAGATATGCGTGTGTGTGTGTGTGTGTGTTTGTTCATTAAAAATAAATGTTTTGTTACAAAATAGTCAATCATGTAATGCATTTGTGCAAGCAGTTAATGGAGATGTTACGATGGATAAAATGTGTCAACGCTGTGTACCCATAGTTTGGATGCAGGTGCTGGTGCATTTGCATTTGCATTCCTGGCAAAATCGATACCTGGCGGAAGAGCACTGTATAGTTCTTAGAGCAGCAACAACAAACGGCAAGCAGTGGTAAAAGCTGAGGAACTAGGCATTAGGCTGGTCTGTTGATGTAACGTAGTCGGGGAGATGTGGTGGCAGACACGATGTCACCTCGTGTGGAGAAGGGTTTTTTTTTCTATGCGAGTTTCGCAACGAAAATTTCACAATTCATGTGCTAATGCACACTGTTCGAGCGGTGCTTAAGGGTTGATGCTCTTGTCGCTGCCAATGAGGTCAATCATCTCGTAGGGTTGTGATGGTAATAAATCTTAGGAGAGGGGTGAGACGAGAAAATCATATGCCAGACGTCGGCAAGGACGTTCCAATGTGCGACAGACGAGGAGAAGGAGAAGAAGATCACTCAAACAGCTGCTGCGGCTGTTCTCCCCTTAAACACATTCAGATGAATTCGAGTGAACTTTGTATCGCGTTGCCATCGTGAAATCGATTTGTGAGTCCCATATCTATTGTGTGTCCTTGAAGCCCGCATCTACATCACAAACTACACCTAGTCGACGCGACAGTCGACACACGCTGTCGCTGGGCTTGGTTCGCCGCTCTCATGGACAGCAGTGGAGTAGGCACTCGGAATGAATTAAGGCTGTTCCTTTGGTAATGCCCATGAAACCCCTACGGCAATTGTTTCTGCTTGCGTCACAATTTTATTTACACTGGTGGCGAAATAAATTTCATCGTTTGCTAAAAAAAAAGAAGAGACTGCTATTTGTGATGTGAAATTGAAACTTGCAAGGGAATCTATGAGAATAAGTATGCAGGTGTAAATAGATTCCAACGGCAAGTGGAGGCATACATTTCTCCAGATTTTACAGTGAGTGTACGAATATGTCGTCCTCGTCAACGGCAAGGTCCATTTGTGGACTTCAAGTTCAACCGCCATTAATTACGATGTCAGAGCAATTTTTCTTGTGCACTCTCACCTGACGTGCTACGCCTCCAACATTTATATTCGTTCGTCCAATTCCCAACCAAGCTGGTGCATTTAGTTGGAGCATTTTCCCCCCGTCTACTGTTCACTTGTCAACACGAATGCAACAGCATTTCCGAATGGGGGCTGGTATATTAGGAGAGAATGTAATTTCCTTATTCCGGAACTATTTATAAAACACTGCGTGGGTGTGTGATCTGCATAAAATACATTTATTTCCCAATTAAATGGCAAAGGTGAGAAATAAGAAAGCCGTCCCTTCCTTCCGTCGGATCTCTTCGGGAACGGGACAGAAACACGACACGACGAAAAGCGAGACACCACAGCTAGAGCGTGTGCAATTAAGAAAATCAATTTCAACATTTCGGTGACGTTGGTAAATTAAAATCACACACCGCACACTACCGATGGGTTCCCATAGTTCACCAAAGCTGAGTCTATTTTTAGATGTCTCTTCCCAATGCGCTGCCGTATCTGACATCTTAAAATTGTTCCTAAATTATAACTTATGTGCTCGCATGTGGCTGTTTTGTTAGTCAAGTGCAAACTGAAATGCACCTGAAAGTGCAACGATGTCATTGAAGTGTGATGATAGACAAGTTCCATTATTTTATTTGAAATTTTTATGCGCGCAAGTATTTCCGTGTTTTGATAACGAAAGGTAATTGAGTACTTTCACGGAATGAGGGGGTAATTAAGTGCAAGCAATTAAAGTAACTCGAGTTATGTAGCGTTCGTCTCGAGGTATTCATAGCAACCTTGAGGACTTTTTTTTTTGTGAGTTGGATAGCGACTGGAGTGATGAATGAGTGGTGGATGAGTGATGCTACTTAAAATTTGTGTTTTTTGGAGAATAAAAACGAGTGACAGAGGTTAATTGACACACAAAATGAGCACACGGTGGTGGTCCAGTATAACGAATGCCTTTATAACGAATGATCGATATAACGTACACTTTTTTCAAATGCATTACTGTCTCTATATAACGTACGAAAAAATGAGTTGGCACTCGATGTAACGAACTTGTGATAAGAGAAAATTAGCTAGCGACTGAATAGCCTATAGCCTTATATGCTACATCCGTAACGTTACACTTGTTTGTTGCCTTAGAGAAGATGGACGCAAAGCAACTCCCTTGACTGTGGACTGTCTTGAGCCTTGACTGTCTTGAGCCTATGCATGTTTATGGGTGTGTTGTCAAACTCGTAGATACCCTAACTTTTTGTTACTGTGCATTTACTGTTATACGTGTATGAATTTGCACTCGCAATGTTTTCGATTTTGAAAGTTTCGTTCTGTTCAGGATTTTTCTTAGTTTCGAGTAAGAACGAGTGGCGTATATTAATGCAGTTCATCATTTTTCGAGTGAAAATGCATATCCCTGCAGCGAAAATAGCACATTTTGTACTGAAAAGCATCTGTCGCGTTTTTCGTTGTGACAGTAGTTCGGTAAGCTTTGGAAAAATGTCTTTAACTCGCAAACGTATTTCGCTAGAAGAGCCTTTGGAGTCTTGGAACAATGCTGAAATGTCTCTTATATATTGATAACGATGAAAATGGTAGTTCCTCAGACATGGACTCAAACTCTGTTCAGAAAGTAAAGCATATCGATGCGATTGGGCATTCAATTTAGCAAGTGCGAAGAGAACAACGTTAAACGTTCCAAAATATTCGCGCAGGAAAAAGTAACGTAACGTAAGGAATGGCAACAATATTTGTCCATTTATTTGACCTTTCGTACAAGTAAAATATAGGGTGTTTTCATAAACGTCGGAAATCTGCGCTAGAACAATCGCATTTCTTTTCTCATGCGTTTTTGAACAACTCACGGTGCAGCATGTCTGCAGTGACTTGACTTAGTACAAAATATTGTTCTTCCAATCGACCCTATTTGCAGTCAAAAAATAATGACTACACAATCTGCCCGACATCGATGAGCTATTGACGTTAATGAACAGTAGGTACTGCAGTTGAGCTAAGGTAGTAAGATCGTATATCTGGATTATCTGCATTAATGAACATGGATAACGCAGTCCTTTGTTAGTCGGACGTTTATGAAAACACCCATACTCGACATTACGAATTTTTCGATTCATCGAATACACTTGGACATTATTCGTTATACTGGATAATGAACTATAATTCGTTATACTGAGCCACCGCTGTATGGGTGCTTACAAGAATTCATACAGATGCACTGTAGTTTGATCGCAAAGAATCGCTGAATTTGCGAATATAAAGTCGCGCTGTTTAGCGCTGTCTTAATACTGCATCTTGCGTTGAGAATCTCTAGAAAATACGGAACTATGCGAGCATCTGCTGCACACTTGATCTCGGCATATCCAACGTCTACCTCTGATGTCAAATGATTCCCTCAGCGGTTTCAATTACGTCTCTCGGAGCAGTGAGACAACACAATTTACATGAGTTCGTGATTTAATATAATATGGATTAAACAAGTGAATGGAGCAATTGGTTGAGTGCCTGGCCTGGCTTAGAGGGGGTCTCCAGTTCGAATCCCAGTGAAAGCTAATTTAATACGCTTTATCCGGTTTGCAAATCTGGTCCAGTCACCATCAGGACCTAGTTTCTAAAGCAACCACTCGTGTTGTGCGTGTTATTGTTCTTTCGTGAGTGAAAGGGATCTACAGTTAAATGCCAGCTCCGAACGGCCCAGTTTGAGAAGCTTTTTCTAGACAGACAAGTTAGTACTCTTCGAGCAGTGTCAGTGGCTCTGCAGAATGGGGGCCTTGAACATTTCTTGTCGTATTGGGAATCGAATCCAGACACCAAGGTTCATGCGAACAGGGGTCGACAACACAGACCCACATGAGTTCGTGATTGACTGTCAAAAAAAGTCAAAAGTGATAAACTGTCAAGAAGTCTCTCAATTTGCTCCTCCTCTCAAAATTGAACGGAAGTCTGCACTGCGCCTGCAAGCAGTTGTCTTGTCAAATCAGAATATTTGAACGGCCATCTGTGCAATGACTTCCTAGACCTGTGCAGCCGTCGGTATTCCGTATGCACAAATGTTAATTGCAAGTTAATTGATGTTTTTTTCTAAAAAGTTGCTTATCCGCATTTCACAGCTTGAAAACCTGTTGATAGGCATCGTAACACTTGTCATCTTGTCAAATGTTTTCTTCAGAAGTTGTTCGGACAGCCTTCGGGCTTTTACCTGCCACCCGCACTTGAGGGCATATTAGTATTTCAACAACTTCTATCACTCCAACGAAGTTGGGTGTTGTAGGTTGGCTGTCAGCGAAATCGCCAGCACATTTAGACCATCGTGTTGGTCCATTGTCCATACCCATAATCGGACTCCTATCGCTGATCGACGTTTCCTGTGATAGTTCAGTTAATTTTATCCTAACGCCAAATGGTGACTGGACCATATTTGAAAACCGGATAAAGCGTATTAACTTTACTATCACTGGCATTCGAACCGGGGACCCCGCAAACGAACGGCAGGCACTCAACCAACCGCGCTATTCAGCTGTTGCAATACTTCAGCGATGTTCTTATAAGAATTCTGTTCTGCTTCAATTAAAGGTCATATTGGTTATCATAGTCGATGAGTACTGAACTCTTGGAGATCCACTCGGGAGCACCTGTGCCTTAACCAACAAGCGTCTCTAGCCAGCTCGATCTTTAGCAAGCTGGCTTCTGTTTCGCACACATAATTGGTTGAGGTCGCTTTCCACTTGCGTGCGCCACCTCAGTCGCAACTTTCCTCTATTGCGACGCATTCGAAGACTTTCCGGGACGGAGCATTGGTTTCCATCCGCTCTACATGACCTAGCCATCTAAATCGTTGGCTTTTCACTCATCTGCCTAAGTCGATGAACAGTTCGTTGTTATATATTCTTCTCCACTCACCATCTATGCAGACGGGACCGCAAATCACCCGAAAAATGTTCCCCTCAAAGCAGCCAAGAGCAACTTCGTCCACTTTTGGCAAAGTCCAGGATTGGGACGATTAAGCTCTTCTAGAGGGTTTCTTTGGTTTTTCGAGAGAGGCCTCAGTTTATCAATTGCTTTATTAGCCAAACAGGTAGCGATTGGCAAGACTTTGATTTCAGCGCTTGTGTCGTTGTCTGAGTTAATAGGTTCCTAAGTAGACAAAGAATGAAGTTTAAGAAGTCGCATGACTGTGCGCCCTTGTCTGAATTATTTTTTGACAAGAGAGACCTTTGCTCTCTTAGGTCTTTACCGACCTTGATGTAACAGCGTGCATTGTAGGTCGTCATCTTACATAAACGGACGAGTTTGGTAGGGATGCCAAAGCTAGACATTGCTCTGTATAGCTCGTCTCTATAGATGCTCAGCGTGCATTGTAGGTCGTCATCTTACATAAACGGACGAGTTTGGTAGGGATGCCAAAGCTAGACATTGCTCTGTATACAGAGTCGTCTCTATAGATGCTGTCATAGGCGGCCTTAAAATCGATGAAAAGCTGATGGGTTTCGATCTGTTGCTTCTGGATATTTGATCGATGGTGGATTTTCCGGGCCTGAAGCCACACTGATACAGATTGACCGGGTTGTTGCCGACCGGCTTTAGACGTTCACACAAATCGGCGGATAAGATCTTGTACGCGATGTTCAAAAGACTGATATTTCTATAGTTGGCGCAATTCGGAGGGTCTCATTTTTTGTGGATCGGGTAAACAAACTTTCTCTATGATGTATTATTTCACAACACATCATTTCCAACTGTGGCATGAGTACGATTTAGACTTCACGCGATGTATCATCGGGCAGCAACTGTGCATATCTTGACAAATCTTCCCTTTCAAAGTGTCAAGGGAATGAGTATTGTATTCATAAACACAATCTTTGCATAGCCCCACAAAAAGAAATCATTGCTGGAGAACATGTTCTGTACAAAAATCGTTGGTGTTCAAGTACACAATTGACTTCAATTCTTTTTGTTGGCTTCAATTCTTGAGTACGCTCAGCTTTATAAGGGTCCAGATGCAAATCTAAATGCAAAGTACTCGCAAACGATGTGCGTGGCCTGGAATTTGAAAGATTTGGCTCTTCGTTCATTAACAGCACCCATATTATCTGCAAGAACCTGCAATTCGATGATGGTTTAGCCTTGAGTCATCTGTAACAGAGCCGGTCTCTTCGACTTTTCGTCCAGTTTATGCAACGCGAGAAACGGACCAACTACAGAATCAATATTTCTGCAGTAAGCTTTCACAATTCGAATACGTTCAGCGATTACTTAGGTTAGGTAAGACTGACTGACTGTAGAAGGCAGTCACACTTAGGTCAAAGAAGGCTCATTAAGATACCACGCGGATTGACTTCTCCTAACATTGGAACCAGTTGGTGCTTACGTCGGAGCGGTTTAGCTGACTTTTGCTAGCGCTGTTTAGCTCGTTGATATTATTGAATATTGTAGGCCTCTAGGTAAGTACCTACGACTTGCCAGAGAGCTGTATTCGTCTGTGTCTTCATCCATTGAGCTTCTACAGAAATCATTGTATGGGACACCAATCCGGTGGGTATGAATTTACAGCGATTACTTACTTAGTTATTATACCTGTGACCCACGAAGGATCTTAGCCTGAACAATAGCTGTCTTCCATCATTCACTGTCCAGTGTCCTGGGCACGCAGCTTTCAGTCATCGAGACCAAGCTGTTTTACGTCCTGACTGGCTTTGTCTTTATACCGGAGATTAGGTATTTCTCTTCTTTTTGAACCATGATGCTCGGATTTAAAGACCCTCTTAGCTCGAGCATTGGTGTACAGGCTATATATGTGGCCAAGGCAGGGCGACGACGGATTTTTAACTTCCCGACTACATCCACATCTTGGTACAGCTCGTAGAGTTCGCGGTTATG
Organism: Eristalis pertinax; assembly: GCA_907269125.1. Lineage (NCBI taxonomy): Eukaryota > Metazoa > Arthropoda > Insecta > Diptera > Syrphidae > Eristalis > Eristalis pertinax. The sequence continues at coordinate 23,913,884 of OU026149.1, forward strand.
TCATCTCCTCTACCCACCTTCTTCCCAGACAGAACCAAAAGCCACCAAGAATCTCCTCCCCAGTTTTGCTTATCATTAACTTTTCGTCTCCACGCAGAACTGTGCAAAATCTGGAACAAAATGTTCGTCCTTCGACTTAGTAGTTGCCACCCCAGTTGTTTCGACAAACCGAAGTAGCAACACGTTAATGTAAAATGTCACACCTTTGTCTAAACGGATGGCCCTATATTTTTCTTAAATTAAAGGTCATGTAGAATACACCAATTAATGAGCAACCATAACTTGCGCTGGCACGACCGACCTCTACTCCCACTTCTACCCTAGTCCAACCAGCTTTATATTCTTCCCTTGTTTGTTGGAAAAATAATTCTGCACTCTACCTCTTCACCCGCCACAGTCCTTTTAACGCCACGTGTTCGCATCCCAGTGGGACGTGCCCGACTAGTGGAGCATTATCTCCGAATGGTCCCATGGAAATTTCATTAACTCCGGCAATTGTTTTCTCATTCTTGCACCTACATACCCATACATCGATGTCATTGAACCAACGACTGATACAAGCGACGGCATCTACCCACGAAGCGAAGGGAAAATCGCAATTTGTAGGCAAGTCCGACGAAGAAAAAACTAACGACCAGCCGCCTGCCCTTTTTGCCTCCCGCCAAAGATATCGATAGTTTGCATAGATTTTGACCCCAACAGCACTCAGCGAGCACATTGTTCGCATCCTTGGCAAGCTCTTAAATGCCTAGCATGCCCACAGTCCGTCCCCGGAGGTCTGCCTCCCCAATTTCACTTTTCATCAGAACGAATCCAACCTATTGCAGATACTGTAGCGCACGATTAAGTACTTGTACTTGATTTTTGTATTCTCAGTCGGATCGAAATGTGGTCTTATCAACTCGAGTGTAGTCAATCTGGGCTGCGTTTGTGTTCGTTCGGAACGAGTGTAAACTGAATTGGGCCTCACTTCTTGAGTGCCATTCATTCGAAGAACCCCAGCATATCGGAGCATACATATGTGTGTGCATGTCGTCTATCCGAACTGGCTCCTAGATACCTAATTTCCTATCTCATTTGGTGAGTGCTTTCCGTTCGGTCGTCTGAGAAAAAAAGTTTTGCTGTGGAGAGTGTTGCGACCTGTGAAGAAGTGATAAGAAAACTTTCCGCAATAAAGTAAGTGCTTCAAGAAGTTCAAAAGCTATGTATCTTTATCTTATCTCTCTGTGGCGCTCATGGACACAGCAACAAACCGGGACGGAGAGCGTGTGCAAATGTTTCAAACGCCTCGGGGGCATAGACATAATTTTTGGACACTCCCTGGTACTCATCAATTGCTAAGTGAATTTTGACTATTGATAGTGAAGAAATAATAAATTAGAAAAAGTGTATTTGTTACTGGGTGGCGGGTGCATATAACGCTGTTCATGTGGCGGCGACACCACAAAGCGTATCTGCAAATGTATCTCGCTCAGATAATTCCGATGTAGTGTATTGTGCTGATGTGCGCCGATTGTTGTTTGTTTTTTTTTTTCGAATTTCGCTTGGCACGAGCGTGAGTTGATATTCTATTTCTAGACATTGTTGGAGGGCTGCATGTGCATTGTTCCGCGGAAAAAAAAAAAAAAAAAAAAAAACAAAAACCACTGCTTACACATGTACACAGCGGCACAGTGCACCAATCAGTGATACATTTGAAATTGTGATTTCCGAATTGAATTACTGATGTGTGGGGTGTTAGGCATTCTCTCCCGTGAGAGTAGTGCGCATCCATCGGCTTGAATTGTTGTCATAACGACAAACTATAGTGCTGACTGCACATCAGTTTGTTGGATGCACTCGCATCAAGTGACGTTGACTTGAGATACAATTTATCAGCGATGATCGTTTTAATTCGAAAATGAAAAGTCACTTTGAATAAACTTGTTTGCGTTTGATTGGATTTTTTTTGTATTTATTATGCCAAGGGTTACATGGTTTATCCTGAAATCTGGAGTAGTTTTTTGGGGTGCTCCTTTTAATTTAGAGTGGACTCTAACTCGAAGTCGAATTCTCAGGAGAATTAGTTCGAGTTAGAGGGTGCTTTTGTATGGAAAATTGAGGAATTGGTGAACAAAAAGTTAGCGAGGAAATTCGACTCAGGGAGAGTCCACTGTGTTCAAGCACAGACTTTATTGGAATTGATATCGTTCTGATTTAGCATTCTACTGATAACGTCTCAGAAACTACTGGCATTTCCGCTTTTCGCAATCATATCTACAATATGTTCATTCTAAGGGTGCTACCATATGGAATTGAATAAAACCGTGTTGGAGAAACAAAACTGTTTGAGAATGTTTTTTTTTAATTTACTAAATAAACAAATAAAAACAAAAAAAATACGAGTGCCCTCATTGAATACCGCCAAAACATAGTTTCGTTTGTCTAACACGCTTTTGTTCTATCATTGTGGAAGCACCCTAAGTCTTTAAGTCCTTGAATCATGAAGTTGGGCCAAGAGTTTAACTCAAGAACGCAGGGACATCATACAAAATGTGAAATCGAACACTTGCCGTAGTTTACTTACTTAACCCCTCGAGGGCATAGATGCGCGCAATTTCGTTCGAAGTCCTGCAACGCGTTTGAGCTCTCTCCAATTCATTCCTAAAGACCTCGATGCCTCTTCAATTGTTCCGCGTCAGGTTTGCCTATGGCGTCCCACTGTTCTGCCTGCCTGGGTAAGCGGACTCCACTGCATAGCGTACCTTGGGTGTGTCGAATCCTGTAGTTTCCATTTTTTAATTGTCGTCAGCACTAAAGCTAGTACAGCACTTTCGTTTTATAACAACAAACTGAAACCCCTTTATAGTGTCTATCTATCGTATCTCATTTGAGATTACAAAGTACGTGGTGAAAAGTCGTGACATATTAAATTGTGACTTGTCCATTGCAACATTATTTCCGTATACAATTACCCAGGTCTGTTGTGTAAACACTGCGCCTTCATCGAACCTACGACAATTCGTTTGGATGCCATGCATTCATTGGACGTCGTGGCTATTTCTGTGTTATGCATTTCAGCAAAACTGAGATTCCTTACATGCTAGAGATGTGTCATCATCATCTACAGAGACTCGCGTGCGCCACTAAAGGGGTTGCTGGCGCAAAGCACGTGCGAGAGATCTCCAGGTCTTTCGATGTGCCGCCAACGACTCTAACTCAGCAAGAGCGTGACCAAGAGAGTTTTTGGACTTGATCCAACGACCTTGTCGTAGATCTGCCAAGCGATCGCCTATGAATGGAGTCGCATTCAAGGCACACCTTGGAAGTCGTGGCACGTAACCAAACCATCTAAGCACAGCCGTTTCCGTTCGTAGAAGCAGTTCCTCGCGCACTGCCGTGTTTTTCACTTTATCACGGGGAGTAGCTTCCACTAAAGCATGAAGAAACCTAATCTCGGCAGCTGTAACCTGATTTTAGGAACATGTATGCATAAATAAAGGGTGCTTTTCTAAGTGATTGGTTTTAAATTGTCTCAAAAGAAAACAAAAAGCAGGAAAATTGCAAGAGTGTGTAAATCATTTATACTAGTATTTGAGTTCATAAATTAATAGTTGTCGTTGAATTTTTGAAGATTATTTCATATAATTGTTGGTCACAACGTTTTAAGTAGTCCGTACGTGGGTCACTTCACTTAAGTTAGTTTTGAGAGCATATTGGCTGATATCTTCCTAATAACACGTGTAATGTTGTCCTCCAATTAACGCTGGCTGGTTGTTCTCACGGTTATCCCTGAAAAAATGCCGCCGACCCATATACCGAACTAAACAGTGCACTTTTCAAGTGCATTGGCAGCTCTTGTAGTGCCTGAGACGGTTCATCGAGCCAAATAAGGCACTTTTTCTTTTCTTAACCCTTCAATCAGGAATAAGCTTTGACGGTACAATGGCCGAAGTGAGCGAAAAACGATATTGGACGAATTTGGATTATAAAATTTCATAAGCTTTGTTCCATGATGAAATGGCAATGCCATGTTGTCTTTAATACATGTCTCGTCTCACACGCGAGCTGATTCTATGGACATGGATACATGGTGTCCAGGTACAAATCCCGGAACAAAGTACAATTTTTCATTGTTTACAGATCCCTCTATTTCTTCTTCTTCTTTTTTGGACGCTACAGTCCGAGGTGGACCTTTGACGTCCTCTGTTGCGTTGTCCCACGGGATCAGAGTCGAAGATTCTTTGGGCTGGAGCTAAGCTGTCCATACGCTACATGGCCTTGCCAACTTAGGCGTTGGATCGGTAAACGCCTGGCTAGACTCGTGTCGCGTACAGCCCATACAGTTCGTGGTAGAACATTACTCTCTAAATCCCATCAAAGCAGACATGATCAAAGATCGTGTGCAGAACTTTTCTCTGGAAAATACCAAGAACCTTTTCATCCACTTTGAATGTAGTCCATGCCTGTACGCCTTAGAGCAAGACGAGAATGATCAAGGTCTTCTACAGAGTCAGGGTTCTGTATAAGAGAGGGTTATATTATTCAATTGACTCTTAAGCCCATAGAACCGCGGTTGGCAAGAGATTCTCTGCGTTTGATCTCGGTACGGATGTTGTACTGCTTACCGCGGAGGCGAGATAGACGAAGCCCTTCACTGCCTACGGTGACATTCTGGCAGAGTCGTTGATATTGTGCATCCTTTCTCGATGACAGCATATACTTTGTTTTGCCCTCGTTTACCGCCAGACCCACTTTAGCCGCTTCCTCTTTGATGGGTCGCTGTGTTCTACCAATCACGTCAATGTCGTCTACGTTCGCTAGCAGTCCATCTATTTCGAGTCACTGATAATGATCAGAGAGTGTTCATGTCTAGAGAAAGCTTGTTAACACATTGGCTGCCACGTCGTACGACAGCTTATAATTATCCTTGGCCACGTCTTAGATTTGCGTGTGACACCTAATACGTCCTATACATTATATTTTTTGGGCACTGAGAGACACCAAAATGAAAAAAAAAATAAAGCCTTAACCTCCTGGGACCCAAATCGGTAAAACGCCTTTGCAGTCAATGTGTTAAACTTCGTCGATGGAAGCGGCATAAGGCTGTGGGTCTCCTCCAATCGTCCAAACTAGTAGATTAGACATGCACTTCTGCATTTTTATTTATTCGTCAGTTATTCCTGCTAACTAACAAAGACAACCCTGGCGGCCTTTATGCATGCATTTTGCAAAGAACTGGACTCGAACAGCTGCTAATTATCCAAGCCAATTTTGAAATACAACAATTATGGACAAGGAATAGTAATACAGATAAGAAAAAAATAAATAAAAGATGAGAAATTTAAGTCATCAAATATACCACATCGTCACGAGAGAACTTTGCGAGGATTAACAGGATGTCCCCGATGATTTGGTCAACCGGCCATCAAAATGGAGCTTAAAGGTTTCGAATTTTAAGTCCCTCGGATGCTGCGCTGCGAAACGTGACGACAGTTATAATAATAAAATAATGTGGGTTCGAGGTGGACCTGGAACGAGGTTAGCTTATGTCGTGGTGGCTGACTTCTAAAGGGCAGATCTGGGACTAGCTCCTGCAGCAACTACCCGTGTTGATCTCTCACGAGTGGAGGGGACCCACTGGTCTACTCCGACTCCGTAGTCCCTACATAGAAATTGGAGAAGCTTTCTCTGTCTGTGTGACTTGTAAAGGGTGAATCCGTGAATTATGACAGTTGATATATTCGTTGATTGAACTTAGGAACCCCAGCGTAGGAGCGGGGACGCACCTGCCCACTATGCCACCAACACAGTGAACACAGTGATGAGCCTTATCATTCTGATTTTTTTGCAACTTCTATCAACGTATCTGCGATTTTTGATCCATCTTTAAATTTATCTAGACCCCCCATCTGAAGCACCCAATTCGTATTGTTGACGATCAGCTGGTGGCTTCGATAAGATAATGCTTTCGGAGGGTTTTCCCATTAGATTTAGCAAATATAACAAAATTACGAGCGTAATATAGTCTGTGTAAGGCACCTTCGTTATATTTTCTATTTCGCATTTGTTTTATTTGCTCCATTGTGTGAAGGAATGCACAACCTCCCGGCTGATAGTAACACCCGCCGCCAAAGTATTTGCCAGATAATGACAAATGTTCTTCCAGTTAGTGATGAGCCCACGCATGTTGCCTTCTTTTTGCGTACACTCGTTTGAGATAATTCTTGCACCATAAAAATGGTAATGCTTTCGAAAAAAGAAAAAAATGAAAGAAACAGGAGTCGCATATCTCCATGCGACTGATTCCTGGTTCCGGTGCTGCTTCCGACAGACGAGGGAGTGGAGACGTGAGATTTTTTCTTAAGTTGCCGTAGAATAATATTCGAACACAGAATGCAGTCACGTCCTACGTCCTCGGGCTTATTATTGCTTTGAGTTTTTTTTTTTTGCTGTAAAAGTAATTATAGTACTTCGTGAATAGTTAATGATTTGCATTCAGTCTGCAGCTGTTTCTAGTTATTGCATATTTCAACGGGTTTCTGTATAATACCTGCCTTTGTGGTTATACTTGCAATTTGTTTATTTTTTTCCTCGCAAGAAAGGACTCTGCATAAGGAATAAATGTAAGGTGTAAGAGTTATCGTTTAAGACTGGATCATACTACAGTAGAACCCCTCTATTCCGTCACGTTTGTCGGTCTTGAGAAGTAATTGAAGACAGCCAACAGATGTTTGCTTATCAGACAAAATCCTAATCTCAGTTGCTCCATTTCTTGATCCACAAAATGTCCGTAGGCATTGAGGTTGAATTATGCTCGATGAACTGGATGCCAATATCAAGGAGTCGGAACAAGTTTCTCCACTCTGAAACGGCCGAATTAACCGGAGCGACAGAATTGCTCAGGGCGAAGTAGAGTGGTTCTACTGCATTTCGTTTGTATGACGGTATATCAACATTTTATACAGCCATTCTTAAGATCAATCGTGCAATGAGCATACATCACGACGGCGCCAAGCTGAGATTTGTTTCTGAGGCAATAAAATTTCAAGGGACAGCAGCTTGGATTCCGAATTTCAAGCGACAGCCGCTTAACGTTTTCGGTTTCGAAGAATTGACAATACAATATTGAATTTTGTTGGATGAGGATGAGGTTCAATAAACGTTGCCTCAACTTTCACTATTAAACCATTAATTAGCCACAGGTGCGAATAAATTGCTGTTGTTTTTTTTTTTTTGACAATATAATCCAATCAAGCCAAACAAGTTTCGGCACAAAGCATTCTTACAAACGTGTGCTTACATCTAGAAATTTAGTTATTCATTATTCAGTAAAGACTAAGCAGTTGTCCGTGCAAATAAATATATCAATCTGTTTTTATTTTGAGTGTTTTTTTTTTTGTTCAAATCTAGATGAACAGTAATTTATAGAGTTTGCAGTTCTTTTTTGTTCGTTTTGCCTGAAGAAAAGAGAGAGATAGTCTTGAGTTTTTTTTTATTAAAGTGCCATAAGCTGTAACGAAGGAAGATTGTGTTTGTTTTGTTTTAAAAGAGTTGCTGTGCTGCTTGAGAGATTTTGAGAATTGCCGCTTGGAGCTTGTTCTTGGAACTAGCAGAATGCGCCGCAGAAAAATCCGTAAGAATTTTTATGATTTTTATATCGTTTTGTTTTCATTTAAATGCCTTCGCTTCATTTTCTACTAATTTCATCATTTCTGAAGTAATTCTATTTGATTTCATTAACTGTGCGCATTTTAAATAGTAGCCAAACTGATTGATAATTAGACGTAATTTCAATTTTTTGCAAAATGTGCTTTCTTTCTAATTGTGTTGTGCATCCATAGTAAATTTATTTAAATAATTATTTATTTATAGCAAACTTATTTATGAGTAGATTTAAATACACATATTTACAGAGAAAGTGTATTTTTTTTTTGAAATTCGAATTCAATGACTTTATTTAGCAATCAATGAATCAACGAACTTACACATGTAATCGACCACAGGAAAGCGGTTACTAACCAGAAATCATCTACAACGAGATATTCAACTGCTTACTGAACTCACACAGACTACTTAATTTTCACGCAAACTTCTTAAGGCTTTAGAGCAGCGCCCAGTTCACTCGTATTCACAAGCCCTGTCTGTGAAAATGTTACAAAAAAAAAAAAGGTTGCCAGTTCAATCAAGGGACAAGAGATGTTGAAGTTGAATATCTCTTTACTACATTATTTCTGTTAACTAACTCAATTTCGGTGCTGCACATAAAGACAGCGAACAAAATTGGTAAAATGTTTGACATATTGGGAATTGTTTTGCATTTTTTCTTTAGACTTTTTGAAACACTGACACAGACAATCGCTGTTGATTCATCAACTCTATAACTAGCACATTTCTGTTCACAATCAATGCTCAACAAATAACTATTTGAAGAGGTCCTTGTGTTTTTTTAATATCCGGCAACTTGAAAAACTCTGTGTATTCATATCTCTGCACTTACACTGTATGTACACGGTGTCGCATTGGAAAATATAATATACAGTGGATCGAACCACATTTCTGTGAAAAAAGAAGTGCTTTTTTTGTATTTTTTAATTATATCGGATTCCTTGTTTTCACCTTAGAGATGTGTGGTTTACTGAAAGAAAGTATTCTTTCTCTAGTTTCTTATGCCATGCTTATGCCAACGACCCGAGATCGGTGGATTTTCTGAATTCTTATTAAAACCTCAATAGACCATTCCCACCAAGTTGAAGTGTTTTGAAATGTCATTCACTATCCGTTTTGAAGTGTCCGGTCAAAATAGCTGTTTGTTGACAGGAACTAATACTTGAAAATAGTACCTCTATCCGATTGCCACAATTGTTAGACATAACACCAAAATGAAATGAAATCCATGCGGTTTGACAACCTCTCACGGACGGACGAACTCGATGGGGTTTCAACTATATTACAAAGAAATCGCTTTCTAAATTCTGATTGGGAGACATTTGACGAGATCTCGTGATGCTCGTTCGGTTCGGTGGGTACAGTGATGGGATGTGCTTGTTATGAGGTCTATGGGACCAGCTCCATATCAAGAGACACATAAAAATTCCATTCTGCGTTGGGTGAACGTATCACATTATGCCTCCTATCCGATTTCAACAAATTTAACTTACCTTCATCGTTCCAAAGGATAATTCGCCACTTTTTAATACCTTCTTCGCCGGTCCAAGTTTTATGCTGATCAGCAAACATCTTCCTATGCTTAATACTTTTTTTTTTGCTCAGTAGTGAAACTTAACCGGAAACTCTTGATGGAAGTTTTGTCTCCACTAATCATCTCCGCACAGTTCTCTAACTGATTTCCAATTTAGTTTGGACCATTTTTGCTGACGACGTATAGGGATCACGTTTAACTTCCAGTGCAATTAAGTGATCTTGTTTTTGACTTGTTTTTCGTGGGCATCACCTGTTTTCTCACTTCTGTTTGTTCTTTAATATATTTTTCACCATTCTCAATGAACAACCAACCATTTTCGATATCGAAAGGCACGAATTTCCTTAGCTTTCCAATTTTCCCCTCTTTTCATCGATTATTTATTACAGAAATTGACTTTTTATTTATCAATAATGATAACCTTTTCTACTATCTCATGCCTGTAGTTATTTTTTGTTTGTACACGCAAAAGACGCCCCAAACTGACGTTGAAGTGTATTCATTGATAACGGTAAATGATCCTGTTTTTATTTTTCGGGCACGCCTTGAACATGTTTCCTATCTACTTTCCTCAAAATAGCAGGGTCCTCAGTAAAGATGTTAAATACTTCTTGCACAATGTTGTAGCCAGGTGACATTTATATTTTAGTTGATTCAAAAAGATGATCCATCTTTAGCTTCTTGAGATAGACAATGAAAATAATATCTCGGAGCAAGTCAATTAGTCGTTCTACATTAGTACAGATTCTTTAAGCGGTAGAATCGGGCCTCGTTTGTACATCAAACTGATCTCATTGCCACTGAGCAACTGAAGAGCTTGCGGGAGCAAAGCACGCACGAAAGATCTCCAAACCACTCGATGCTCCGCCTCGAACTAACAGGAGTTAAGCCGAAACGTAACCAGGCGAGTTTTTGGACTTGTTCCAAACCACCCCATCCTGCATCTGTCAAGCGGTCGTCTACCTGAGGGAGTCGCATTCAACGCACGCACCGGAAATCGTGACTATGAGGATATTCGTGCAACATGACCAAACCAACGAAGCATAGCCCTTTCCGTTCGTAGAAGCAACTGCTCGACATTGAGTTCCTCGCGCTCTGCCGTGTTGCTCACCCTATCACTGCAAGAAATACCCACAACTGCACGAAGAAATCTCATCAGGGCAGCTTGTATTCGCGATCTTATTATTTTTCATCAAACTTAGATTCATAAATAAATGTTCGTGTGATTGCCGTGAACTTGGGACTCTATACGGCTTAGCCACCTTAGACGTTGGATAGATTGACGTCTGGCCAGATCCATTCCGCTGCACAGCCCATGCATTTCCTGGATGTTTATTCTCCTCTAGATATGCTCAACAATGGATACGAGGTAGACAAGGTCCCTCGTTACTCCAAAGTTATGTACGTACATTGTGACGCTTTGTGCAAGACATCGGTGCTGTATCCTTTCATGAAGACACCGTGCACTTTGATGTTTCCTCATTCACCGTCAGACATATTTTATCCGCAGACAGCTCAATTTTAACTCACGCCTCATTGCGTTTGACCAGTCACGTCAAAGACGTCCACATATGCTAACAGGTGAACGATGAACTGGCTTGGAAAGATCGGCCTGTGAGTCTTGCACGATCTTGTCGAGAATGATGCTGAAGTGTTGATGAAGAAGCGATATGATAGCCTGACGCACTGTCTAAAGCATATGCTAAAATCTATGACTTTGACGCATCTTTCTTAAGGGACTAAAGGGTTAACTACAAGTTGTTCCCACGTTTCTGCATCGAATAATTGCGAATTGATTAACCTACCGATATTTTCAGAAGCACTCCACATTGTGCCCAGTTGAATCATTGAATGTGTCTGAAATGTCGACAAGAGTCATTTAAAACAATGTCATTGAATGATGGCGTGTAAGTCTTGAATCCGTGTTGGTAAACAACGATGCATTTTAAAACAAAAACACATCGAAGTCATTTATCAGCCGTATGTATCAAATGCAGCGTCACAAGGGTCACACTTCGGACGCAGACTGTTTGAAATGCTTCCCTGTCTCTCAAAGATCTGAGCTGAAGCTGGAGATTTAATTTCGATCGTCTAGAAAGGCGACGTTCGCGTTAAATGATTTGTCTGTTTGATTTCCTTAATGACTCTGCTTGATTAATCATTGAATACAGACAAGTGTGGTTAGCTTGATTAAATATCTGAGAACAAGAATAGTTTATTTATAGAAAATCAACGTCGATCACAACACAAAACTAAACTTCCACACTCAACAGCATAATAACACTTAGTTTCCCTTAAAATCTTACCGCCTTGTGGTCGCAATCTTGAAACATCTATCTGAGTCAATCGGCTGTCACCGCCGAGACGTACATACAGATAATGCCACCGTATTGTCATTAACTTTCAACTACAAATGACATATGACACATAACAAGAGGCAATCAATTGATTACGAATTAATTGCCTACACTCAGTCATTCCTCGGAACAGATATGTACCTAGTCGTACCACTTCAGATCGGTGAGATAAAAATGCTCAAACGAAAAAAAAGCCCCGGCATCAACTCAGCACTGTCACTGACCTCAAACATATTGTTAGTGTTTACTGCGAATTTGAGAACGTTTTGCCTCTGATGCTACCAATGTCCAATCATTTTCGGTCGAGTCCAGTCGAGCCGCGCACGTGCTCGTTATGAGACGTAAATATATTCGATTTCACTCTTTAATGTATCGCCCACACTCGACGACGCCTTGTGGATAGTCGTAGCATCAATCTGTCGGAAATATAATCTATCGTCAGTTTTCACTATCTGCTCGTAGACAGATTAATTTCGTACAGAAATGAGTTTTTTGACATTGAATTTCAGAGACATTCGCAAACAGAGACAGAGTCTTTTTGATAAAAGAGCTCGCTGGTAAACAATTGAAGAAAAAACCAGCACATTTATTATTTGTGACTTGCAATATAGATTGTGGATCCGCTTTATTGAGTCGAGATAAAAAAAACACCGTCTGATCGTGGGCTTCGAGGAAAGAGATTACTTTTACTAATGTCTGCGGTATTTTTATGTATCACTTCCTAATCAGCCACTTCCCCTGTTTGCGGATCAGAACATCTGACGAGAGGCAATTTGCATTTTTGGTGTATAACAGTTTACAGCTGCAATCATTTTATACGATCTGAGTTGCAACGGGGACGTGTCGATGTGTCAGGATGTCTGACAATTAACGTCAAAGAATGCTCCGAGTTTACACAGAGTATAGTTTTCATTCGTTTACTAGTTCTCATTATCTTGTAATCAGTGTTTACTTAGACTTCACCAAAACATTCAGACTTAGTCACATTTTTGTTGACAATTATCGACGCACATTGTCTCAGCTGTTGATTGTTTGTTTTTCTTAAGAAAAAGTTATCAGATTCCAAGATATCCGTTTCGAGCGAGTGTGAGTTAATCAGATTGACTTGCAGTTTAGTCCGTTTTAAGGTTGCTAAGCAGTCTAGACGGCTAGTGATTGATTTTAATCAGCCTCTTTGGGGCGGGACTTTGTTGTCCTTGGTAACCATGAAGGCGGGTTTCGAAGAAGTTAAGAATCTTATCGCCGCAAAAAGCACGAGAGGGAGTGTTTTATTCACAAAAGTAAAGTTGAATAGGTATGTGTTTGCATGAATTGGTGATTCCGCATGCATTCCTCATCATTAGAGGTAGCCATAAACGACGAACATGCTCGTGGAACTTGTACATCGAAGCTACGGATAAGCCAACAGCGAATGGTTCGCAAATCCGCCCCTACACAAGAAAACAACGAATGCGAACAAGTTCTTAAAACATTTTGTGTTTTGTGGTTCCGTATGCACTTTTAAATAAAATGCATTTTAGATTACATGATTTAAATTTCTATCTAACTTTAAGTTCAATATGTTGTTTTGATTCCGCCATTGTGAGTGAAATATAATGTCTTTCAAATGTCCTTCCCCAAAGTTCTTACAGGACAAGATTCGGCCAAGGTAATTTTCGGTGACTTTTCGCTGCATGTCGGGTAATAAACTTGACGAAGATTCGTTTTCAAAGCATCAGGAATATGCGGATTGTCTCTAGTGACAATTCACCCAACCTGGCTACCAGGCATACAATACGAAAAACACATTAAGCTTTTACATCTTTCTGCTATGTAGATACCTGAGTTCGCAGAAACTGTCCGATAAGTGCAATCAAGGACAAACAGAGCCTCTTATGTTCAAATGGGCGCTGTTCGAAAAGTCAGCGACCATGCCGTATAGTTTCCTTTCAGCGCGAACAACTATTCCCACCGATATTCCAAGTCTTCTAAGAACTACAGGCTGATCTACAAAAAATACAGGGTGATTAGATGAAAACAATAGGAGCCCAAATGAACCCAATTGATGCTGGCTTTATTTAGAAGTTACATTTATGCCTCAGTCTAATATGTGCGGCAATAGCGTCTCGAATGTTAGCCTCGAGCTAGTTCAAAGTTGTTGGCTTGTCAGCGTAGACTGAGGACCCGACGTAGCCCCAGAGAAATGATGGTGGCGGCTAATTGATGAACGTTCGCTTCACGGAAGACACAGTCGCCAATTTTTTTCCTTTACAACTTGGCACCACAGCTCAGAGATATCGATGCAGTCGAGCTTTGGCCACAGAAAATCGGTTGTCATCACTCTCACAGGTATAGAGATGCCATAAACCGCATCAAACAGTCTTTGTCGATTCATTGACGCTTGGTCAAGCACTTGTGGATTGTGTTCCCTTGATTATCGGCAATTTTGCTTGTTGGCATCACTCGGGCTTCTCTTCAGTGTCGAATAAATCTTAGTCAATTCGTTGTTGACATAGCCGCCGAGACAAAAATAAGAATTGTCCATGAACACGATTTTTTGTGGCGTTGTCTATGGTCGTCTGACTGCAATTCTTGCATAAGCACAATGTCATACGATTGCAGACACAAATCCAACTCCAAGACAAGTCGCGTTGACACTCTTTCGACGCCCAGCTGATCTCAGCTACTCGGCACCGAATCGTTATGTATTAGCTTCTTTCACCAATCATTTCTTCATTTCACACCAATATCTGTCTGGTTGGTGGCTTGATGTCCAAAAGCGTCCTCTCACGCTCAAACGTTTCCACGATGCGATGAATTGTCTGCACACTGAAGGCAAGTTCACAACCGACCTCATAACGAAATTCACGTTGCGTTTTTTTTTGACAATAGTTTTTTTTTTTAATAATTTCCGAAATGACAATGAAACGATGAAATGGCAAACTTTACTGAATACTTTGATATCTGGATGTCTTTCGCAAGTTTGAAGAATTTTTCTCATTGCTTCTAGTCACACTTTAGGATTTCTTAAACTAGGGACTTGTTGCACCATTTCTTCCTTTGTTTGTAGCACTTTCCGCGGTTTTCCTTGTTTCTTCGTTTTTGGTATGTGGTGGTGTATCGAGGATCTATTAACTCTTTCGAAAGGCATCACTTGTTTTCATTAATTTTTTCTGTCAGAATATCGTGTATTCTGTTGGTCATGTCTTCCGTTATGAAGTCATCTTAGAACGCCCCAATTTTGCTGGCAAGGGCACCTATGAAGCAGAGCTCTGTGATGACACCAACTATTGTACCAAGTTGTGGTCTCCGCAGAGAGATGCGTTTTATTTTTTTGGAATCAATTTCTGGGACAGGTCACACCTCAGTTTTTAGCTTAGTACACTCCTACGTTTCCATATTCCAATGTTCAACTATTCTAGCAGCTCTCCTAGGTGTGATTAATGGGAATAAAATGGGTGGTCCTAGAGTCCGTTCTGGCCATATGCCTAGCTTCTACAGAAATGAATCTTGTTAGGTGCGTAATTTGTAATCCACGAGTGGATGGCACGTACAGATTTAGGCCGGCGATGAACGGCAAAGTTTTAGAAGAATTTTCTTACCTCATAATTGCCAGTCAGTCGATAGAAGTGCAGCCGTCATTTATTACTGATTTCCGCGTCGGGTATTGAACCCTGGAGTCGACACATACACGCACTACGCCACGGTGACAACGATCATGAGATTATTGCCACTTTGAATATTACAGACAACAGTTCGAGACATTTTGGGATCACCCAGCTATCCTTGCAGATGAAAATATCACGAGCTAATATTACATTTCACTTGAAATCTCTGCCTGATCTTTGCCGGTGATGTCTGTTTCAGCCGCAAGTAATTTAGGACAAAATGATGATGAATGATTACTTGTCTCATGAAGATCAGATTTAATGTCTCTCCCAGAGGTTAGCAACATAGAAACGTTTGTGCGAGTGTGGACGCATTTGGACCTTAGGTGATAGAGTGAGCCTTTAAGCCTAATGCATTGCAGATGGAATGCTTTTATTTCTGCCACTGTCGTCTGCAACAATTTTAAGCTCGGCTAGGAAGTAGGTACGTGAAAAACTTACATTTTCCCAAACGAACATACAACATGAATTACGAAAAGTAATGTATTTTCCCAAGCAAAATCAGGCGTCTTTTAAGTTAATTATTTGTTCCTTCTATCCAACAAACGTGCTGACCGTTTAGACTTCAAAATGACTTCCCTGTGTTATGTCGCAGTAACACATTCGAACTACGCAATCGCGGATCATTTACGTACAAGTACCTTGAGGGAATACCGCGTCACTGTTCTGGTTTATCTTCAAGTTTTTTCGTTTCGTGAGCACACGCTTTAAGGTTTCCTAAGCACACACTACTTGAGAAGTACGTACATGAGTGAGTGTATTTACGTCTAGACCCCGTTTAACGCAATTGATTCGTCTAGTGTGCAGCACTTTAGTGTATAAACCGAGATGAAGAGGCAAAGCAAGAGGTATTAGGTTCCCTCTGCAAATACTCACTGAAGTCTTGTTTTAATTTGAAACGTGCAAAAATACCAAACGCGCTATCACTTAAGTGGCATATCCGCTGTGAATTATTTTAAGACACTTCTGATTGTCCCGCTTGATTGTCGCTCTTGACTTTGGTTTCTTTTCGATTAATTATCACGAGTCTTGATCACTGATTGATGTGATGTTTGAAGATTGTATACATTTAAAGTTCCATTGTATCTTACATGGGTTTTTTCCAAAACTCGCATTCCGTTGATTCATATCGAAAAGAAAAGAGTGTGCCTGCTGTTGAGCAAGGAACTACTGACTCTTGGAATCGTGGGTTCACATATATACAGGGTGGGCCAAATACAAGTTCCCTTTTAAAAATGCAATAAAATGAACAAAATTCAATTATTTCCATGTATGATGGCTTTATTATTAAGAACAAATATTCCCATTAATTATGAAATACAGCGTCGTTCGATTAGCTGCATCGGCTGACTTCGCAGTAGCGCATTCTGTCACCCCAATTTTCCAAGACCTTGTTGATGGTTCCGGGCTTTAGATCACGGATTGCTTGGTTGGTATGGGCCTTAAGTGCTTGAATCGTTTCCGAATTGTTGGCATAACATCGTTCCATGGATCCCCACAAAAAAATAATAGTCCAAAAGGGGTCAAATCGCAGCTCCAAGGCGGCCAATTGAAATCGCCAAAACGGCTGATAACACTATTTGGGAATTTGTTGCGAAAAAGATCGATTGCATGGACTGTGTGGCATGGCACGCAATCCTACAAGAACCAGAGGTCGTCCAAATTCATGTGTTCAATTCCAGTAACAAAAAGTCGGTTATGATGGCTCTGTTACGCCCACCGTTGACCGACACGTTGTTCCCAGCCACATTTCGGAAGAAAAATGGTCCAATGACGCCACTACTCCACAACCCGCATCAAACAGTCACTCTCTGTGGATGCATTGGCTGCTCGACAATAACGTGAGGGTTGTCCGAGCTCCAGATTCGAGATCAAAATGCACCTCGTCAGAAAAGACATGCATTTTCGCCCAAAATCGTTGTCCAATTCAAGCTGATCTAAGGCCCAAGCTGCGAAACGATAACGAAGATCATCTTCAATTGCTGAGACCTTGTAAGCGAATAATCCGAGATCTTTGTGCACAATCCTCCTCAGGCTAGTGGGTGAAATATTGAGCTGTTAATATCGATGGCGAGTTGATGTTCGTGGATTGAGTCTCACACTCTCGGCCACAGCAGCCACATTCTCATCTGTGCGCATCGTACGACGACGGAGACCATAAGTGTTGTTCACTAGCATACCAGTCCCACAAACTTTATGCACAAACTTGTGTACAATGGTCGCGGTGGGTGCTTCATCTCGGCCAAAGCTTCATCTTTTCAAAAAAAAAAACTGACTATTGTGGTAACACACCACTCACTTTGGAAATAAATTTTCAATAGTTCAGAACATTGTTCAAGTGTGAAGCGACTTATTTCGTTCCGCGGAGGTATGATACTGACTACCTGTCAAGATTTCGAGCGGGAAACAACTGTCAGTGTCAAAATGACATATGATTTAAAAAAAAATTACTAGATGGCCCACCCTGTCGTATTTCAGTTTCTTTGTGAGACCTGGGCATCAACCAACGAACTTCGTTAGCCTTAAAGATCCCTGGCTAGCTACTTCCAATAGCGCTCGCTAAAACTTCGATACGTCCATGTACAACCTTAAACTGCCTCTGCTGGGTTTTCCCACAAGCTCAAGAACATGCGATCTGTGACAACAGGCCAACTCGAACTTACAATATTTTTTATTCACAAAAAAATAAAAGCTTGTAAATACAGAAAATCGCTTTGACACTTGGAATAAACAATTCAGGAAGAGAACAAAACCAAGGCTACGGGGAAATGTTTCTTTACAGATTGTCAATTCGCTTGTGTACACTACCGCACGTTTCTTTTGTTCTACACGTGAGCGATTGTTAAATGTAAAGTTTGCATCGTAAATTGAATTAAGTATTCAATTGGATCGTGTGCCTGTACATTTTACTGCTCTCGTGTGTAAATTACACATTTTGCTGTAAATACTGTGCCTACCCAGAAGTTGGGGATTTTTCTTCTTCCAACGAAATATCTACAAAGCAAGGAAAACCCTTTCAATAATCGAACCAAAATTTAACTAGAAACCCGGATGTAGATTCCCCTTTCATCCACATCTCGATCTCGATCGCCACAATGGGGAAGACCACTTCCCAAAATAATCATTTCCCAATTCGTACTCTTGAACAAATTAACACGTGCGAATGGAATTGGTGGTTCCTTTGAACAATGCCTGGGGACTATTCCCTTCCTTGATGACGAAGCGTACATATGTCGCTTTGTTCCATTACCAAGCAATTGTCTTCGTTCAAACGACGTGCCTTCGCGAGTAATGGAATTAGAAGCAGATTAAAAGATTAGATAAATGGTCTAATGAAGATAATTTACTAGAGGTAATTGCCATCACCATCGGTATCGAGTACAAATTGTTAAGTGACTGTCACATTTTGATGCATATCTGGTGAATTCGCAATGAGCTTCTCACTCTTAATTGGTTTGAATCAAAACTCTGAATGCCTTACGTAGAAGGTGGAGTCTTTCTTAATTAAATTGAATCCATTTACTCAAAGCAAGTCGAAGTAAAGCAAATCGAGTTCATTAGTGTGTTTAAGTTGGGTTATGAGAGCGGGTGGATGCAAGCTGCATGTCGCTTTGTTTCTTATGGACTCATTGTGAATTATACGTGTGCTGTGCCAGCATTAGTGGTGTCCAGTCATTCTAATAAACCCAAAAGGACGGACTAATGACTTCTGTGAAGACCATGGAGGAAGTAGTCTATTATTCATCGCACCGCGTTCTTTAGATCTATTATGGCCCCTTTTGCTACTGTTGCTACCTTTCCTCTCTTTCGAGTTCCCGTCTCATACAGCTCTTTGCAGAGTTGTATTGAGGGTTATGGATTCCTGTTGCAGATAGGTGGCAGAGATTTATTCTAGAGCATTCTCTCTAAGCCAGTTTCCTTTAGGAATCTGAAAATGAGAGACGGCTCTAGTGACTGCATTTCTTCCTCTGATAGTAGGTACCAGATATCTGTTTTGTGGTCTAATGCCTCACAAATTTTGATCGATTTCATTAGATTCTCCATTCTCTCATCTCTAGTTCTCCTTATGTGTGCTCCCTCAGTCTTCAGTGCCCTGTTAGAATACTCAATTCGGAGGTTGTTTTTGCTAATTTTGATATATGCCGCAAACCTCTTTCGGTTATATTGACCTAGGAGTTTCATGGGTGGTTTAAGGCAGCTTTGTTCCAAGTTTCTGTGCAGTTCCTTCTTTCTAATTCCCTGAATTATTCTTTGAGGACATGGCCTGCTACAGCGCAGAATGCTTGCAATGCTCCATTTCTAGCTAGGGAGTCGACAATATCATTGCCTTCTATCCCCGTATGGACAGTTATTCAGCAGTGTTTTACTCTGATTATCCTACTTAATTCCTTGATCTTCTGCAGGCATTCCACACAAGCTTAGATTGGATGATTTTGGCAGTCTAGTACCATGATAACGGCTCGACTGTCCGACATTTCAGCTATGTCGCAGTTGGTAGAGTTCAAGTCAAGATTGATCTGAACGATCTGCTTGAAAGATGCTGGTGTGTTTGCCCATGACCGGAGTCCAAATACTCCCGCGCTAGTTCCTTAATACGTAATTTATCCGTCTGTATATCATTTTACCGTGTTGCTGCTCAGTCTATGGACTATGGATTCATTGATTCAGTCCTTTTTGGTGCTGAGCTTATTGTAAACTTCTTTTGGAAACTGCATTTTATTACCAGAGTTATATTCCTCACTGACAGGAGCTCTTCTTCCCATCATATCTAGTCGTTTCGAAGTTCCTTCTTCAAAGTTACTAAATTTAGATACTTGTGATATTTGATATATGCCACTGAAGGAGCTTCTTGAACTGTTGAACCTTGCCCAAAGCATTTCAGTGTTTAAGATCCAAGATTCCATAATTTTTACTAAGACTAAGTTTCCACATAAATTTCTTCTTGAGTTAGCACTTGTGTAAAGGGTGTTTCAATAAGCGCGTCCTATCTTTAACACCTTAACATCGTTCAAATGGCTGCCACGGTTTCTCTGGATGGCGCGCATCCGAAATGTCCAATTTCCCTTGACTCTGGCGCATAAATCAGGATGTATTTAACCTGCGGTATGGGTTATGCTGGCTTTGAGGGCTGCTCTAGCTTAAAGCAGAAAACCAGAAAAAATCGAATGAGGTCACATCGCACGGGTGGCCAGTTCACATCACCTCCATGTGAGATCACCATGGCCTCGAATCGCTCGTGCAGAATTTCCAATGTGGCGTGATCTATGTGACACGTAACGCCGTCCTAGTAATACAACATGACGTTGGTGTTCATATCATCAAATTCAGGCCAAAATAAGTTGGTAATCATCGATCTAAAGCACTCGCCGTTGACGGTATTCGTCTGGCCAACGTCATTCTGAAAAGAATATGGACCGATGACGCCGCCAGACCAAAATCCGTAATCGCAAGTCAAACCCACCTATTGCCCCTGAAGCCAACTTCGCAAACATAAATTTTAGTGACTTGGACGATATAGAAATCGGCGCTACCTACAATCAACAAGAATTCCATGTGAAGGAAGCGTCAGAAATTTCTTCGCAGTCTTCGCAGTTTGGAGCTCATTCGTGCAGCACTTTAAAGGAGTGACAGATGCATTTATATTTAAGACAATATTGTTTAGCATCAAACGCTGTGTTAAGGGCACCTCAACAACTGTCAGGCATCGAATCTATTTGAAATTAACCAGAATTCGTTTAGCTTCATTCCACTGTGGCATAGTATAATAAGGCGGCTTTACGTCACTGTACCAAAAAACTAAAACAACTCTTAATTTGTGTGAACTTTTGGAAGTCCATAGTCCACATAGAATTTTGGATTGACTACTGGGTCCAGTTGGGTTGGGTTTTACGTTTATAATTGATGATCATAGCCCATTTACGTGGGTCGAAATTCCATTGTCAACCGAAGCATCAACATGTGAACTCGTACTCATCTATTGTCCCGCTATGGCTCCACATTGGCATCGGCATTATACGACCGAAATGGGTGTTGAATTTATATCATAAAGAGGTGATGAGGTTTATTGTGCATTAGACTTTGTACGTGAAGTGAAAATCCGACGCAAAGTAGTCCTTGGCAACCGTCTCAACAACTTGGGCCTAAACTTATATCTCGGTACTGGTACAAGAAAGATGTTAAGGGAAGAAAATCTGCTACGAGCATCACAATGTGTACAAATTCGTAGTCGTCGTTGCCGAATCATCTGCACAGTACTTCAGAGAGCTTCGCCATACGGTCGATAAAATACAATCTTTCATAATTTCTGCTCCCAACGTGTTAATACTGATTTACTAAACCACATCGATCTGCCTCGACTCCACATGAAATGTTCAATCACTTGAGTCCATCAAGGGCGTTCCAACTTCACGGTCAATCACATAATTACATTTGTTTTTTTTTCTCTTATTGTTCTTCTCATAAACACCGTTAATTAACACAATAAACTCCATTGAATGCGGCGTATCAAATCGGGTGAAGTCTAATCTACAACGTGAATCCATGCCATCCAACTTGGAAGGTGTAATCGTACTTGCTTCTCTCAAATTACAAGCAAAAAATAATTACAGTGCCTAATGCAAAGGGCAGAGCCAAATGAAATCTGTGTCAAGGCTACTGCACTGCACGAGAAGAGAGACATGCAGCAGTTCGAACACGGGGATAGGATTTGTGCATTTTGGAAGTCATATGAAGGACTTTCTGTTGAGATTTGCAGGTGGGTGGGAAATGGAAATTATGCCAGTGATTGTGGAAAAGGACCCCAGTTGCCAAATGAAGCAGAATAAATGTGTGTCTAGTCGGTTATTGTGTTTGTTTTTGGTATATGGTGTGAAGTGACTTCGTGACTTATGCTTATGCCATTAATCGGCGGTTCTTCTTCAGTCAGTGTGGTTGTCATTCGAAGGGAAGATCAAGGATGTCACAAAAAGCAGTGGATTTCGGTGTTCTTATGCAATTATTGTGCGGTTTTGCGTTAAAAAATGACTAAAAGACAAACAAAAAACTGCCCGCACATTCCACAGCTGATGACTTCAATCAATCAACAGTCATTACCACGATCATGATCATGAACGAATCCATTAGTCACAGTTCATTGTTTCCGATCAAATTGATCGTAGATCGTCGTCATCTCTGGCATGCGATCCACTGCACCACATGCACACTAAGTCTAAGTTCACTGTCAAGGCGCTAGACACTGGGCCAGCTATCAGTATCTGAACGCAACCACACACACACTCTGAATGTAGATCCGGCAAATGTAGAGGAACAACAGTATCGAAGCAGCGCAACACGAAACCCGGTCTACATTGCCACATGGCAGCTTTTACGTATTGTTCATGTGGCGTGCATCCATTTGGCCAAATACGCGTATCGATGAGGTGACTACAAAGCGTTTCCTATTACAAGCTTGCGGCTTATGACGTAACACAGGCGTTGGGTAGTGAGACGGCATGTGGATAGGGTATTATTGCTGCCCACAAGCCGCCAAGATGCCAGTTCGTTACGAGTTGGAGGCATAATTCCAAGTAAGTTCCGAAGATGTGCAACAGACGCTGTGCCGATGATTATCATACATTCTTAAAATTTTAATTTTATCAAAAAAGAAACCAAAAAAACTGTGAAGTGTTCGTTTAAGGCGCCTTGTGCACAATTAATTTTCAGTTATGAGCGGTAGTAGTTTCCTTGAGTCGATAAGGTCCGCGAAAGGATACGATTCCATACCGATAACAGGTATTAACTTGTCTACTTCTTGGTGGGGACTTTCAACATCTTGCAATTAAAGTGCCTTTAAAGTGATGTGATTTGTGGAATTTAAACGTAGAATCGAGTGTTCCCTTGTGCCTTTCCTTACCACATATTCTTTTGACTGATTTTAGGGGAAAATAATGTTATAACTGCTGATTGAACAGAAGCTGATGTGATTAAAAAAAGACTGATGAGATATAAGCATCAGTTTAAGGCATGTAGTGTGTGACGCAACGACTGGAAATCAAATCTAATCCAGATCTTTTTCGATTGCTTTGTTCTGGACTGGATCGGAATTAGGTGATAGATGGATGATAAGATTTTTGTGAACTCATGTAACCACGCAGCCGGCCATTCAGAAAGCACGTTGGCTGAACCTCAATCTAATTCGTCAATCTAGCAAAAGCTATTAGTTGTTGATAGCGTGATGATTAACGTGACTCTTAACGAGATAATTTCGATAGGTTCTGATCGGAAATTAATGTGAAGCATGTTTTTCTGTTAACTCATGTGTATTTTTTGAAGTTTTTATTAGACCTTGCAAGTTCATTGCAGTCCAGACGAGAGAATGTTCAGCAACTGACTTGCAAGTGAGTGTACTGTCCAGGATGATCCTTAGCCTCGACCAATAAGCCTCTCCAGCTGAAACGATATTTGGCCATCTGCATCCTATTACGCACGCCAAGTTGATTGAGGTCCTTTTTCGCTTGCGTGTGCCATCAGTTTCGTGGGCGTTCTATATTGCGGAAACGAAGACCCGTCGGGATGGAGCAGTGGCGTTGAATCGGTAGACGCCTGGCTACTCTCAAGTCTCTGTATAGTTCATACAGTTCGTGGTTAAATCTTCTTCTCCAAGTGCCAACAATGCAAACAGATTGAGCTCAGAACTCCTCCCTCAAAAAGACCAAGGGCTTCTTGGTCTGTTCCTGAGACTGTCCATGTTTTCGCGCGATAGAGCAGGACGGTTTACCGACGCTACCTCTTAAAGAAACTCTTCGAACAAAGATATAAAAGATAAAACCTACACATGCTCGATTCGTGAAAATGTTGCAGATACAAGGCCCGCCGTTAAAAACTGACAAGGGGTATGTCGGCTGTGTCAAGTATTTTAAAATTGAATAAAAACTCATTTTCGAAGACTTAAGGCAGCCCTTGAAGGACTCATCACTGTCTCTGCAAAGAAAGAAACGTTTTGCAGGGTCATTGCCCGTTTAATTTCTTTCAGAATCTCACGTCCTTGAGTGAGGATGTCTTGATGGCTTCTTTTTTAATCAATTTTTAATAAAGTCATCAAGCATTCGGTATCGCAGTGTCAATATTGATTTTTCGCAAAATGCGACTTTGACATTGGTTTCTTCGACATCACCTTGTTGTAGACAATCTTAAGTGCTTTTTTTTTTTTGTAATTTCTTCCCTTGAAGAGTATTGTCATTATAGTGACTTTGAACTTTATAAGCCCTTCATTGACTGGAGGCTTATTTATCTTTGTATAGCCCTTGGAACTGGTGAATGGAACTGGAACTTGTCTGCGTGTCGCTGCAATGATATACTTCGAATGTGTTGCGAACTAAACAGAGTCAATCTCTTCTCACCTCTCATAAATCAAGAGGTTAGTCTTGAACTTAAACCTAGGATATTGCTGGCGATGCGTTGTAGTTTTCATACAGAAACATCTACAATGCTGAAATTGAGCTTGGCAATTTAAAGAGGTAGTCCGCTTATAATTAGCCTTAAAGGCCCACATTGAACGTCCATAATTTGTGCAATCGAACGAATACACAGACATGATAAGGACACTCTACAGTAATTGCTCAATTTCGTTAAGTTTCGTTCATTTTTGTTTACTTAGGTGGGAGCGCAATCAATGCTTTCCACATTTTTTGTCGGACGTTTTTTTACACTCGAAAACTGGTCCATTGTACTATAAGGCAGCAACCGATATTTACTGAAATTGCATGGTCTTCCGGAGAAATACCAGCAGGCGCCTCTGAGATGAGAAGAGAAAGACATCATTAGCTCTCACCCCATCAGTACCAAAAGACTGCCACCTTACCCGAGCAAAGTGGCAGAGGAAGTGCTGTGCAGTGTCGTCGTCTTTTGTACAGACATCGTAGAGGGTTGCATCGCTTAGGTGTTTGCCGAAGGTGTAATGGCCCGTTAGTATGCCGGTAAGTCGTCTGGAGTCTTTTCTGTCAAGAGGCAACAAGAAAAAATGACATTCCTACTAGGGAAGGCCCCTACGCATAGCACATAAATAACAGTTGGTGTTGCAATTGCAATTTTGTTCGAGCATTTAAAAACGCCTTAAAATTTAACGATGCTTCTGGCTGTCTTTCCGGCTTCTAGATAATCTGAAATTTAATCAACTTTCAAAGTGTCCACAATTGGCATCTGGAAACTTAACCAACTGTGAAATGCGTATATGGGTACTGATTCAAATCGCATCCACTTAAGTAAGCAAAAGTGAACACTAACTTATATGAACTGCAGTACCTACTGCTCATAAAGGTCAATAGCTCATCGATGTCGGGCAGATTGTGCAGTAGTTATTTGTTGACTGCATACAGGGATTGAAAGAAAAATATTTTGTGCTAAAGCAAGCCTGCAGACATTCTACACCGTGTGTGTGTGTTCAAAAACGCACTAGAAAAGAAATGCGTTGGAACTACCGCAGATTTCCGACGTTTATGAAAACGCCCATGCAATATTGAATGCCAGATACAGTCAAACATCCATAAGACTACACATGCTCAGTTGAATTGACATCGATTTCGTCGACAATCAGCATTTATTTTTATTTATTCAATGGCGTCATTTTACTGAACTAATTCTCAAAAAATTACAGACGTCAAATGAATAATTCTACGACGCGTAAAATATGCGAAAGACAATAGGGCTTTGCTGCTGGCGTTTTTCACCTTACGAGTCTAAAGTTTCAAACGCGCTTTGAAATGTCAACTCAATTCACAAAATCCCACATGAAAAATATACTGTCCGTACTTCAGTCAGCTATTGCCATTTCTCAAATGTTAGCTGACTCTCAATTTGAGCGAAGATCTCTCAATTTGTAAGGGAGTGGAGTGAAAGCGCCTCTCTCACTGATTTTTTTCCAACATGTCGAAAAATCCTTACGTGAAACTGCCCTCTTACGTTCCATGACATTGCTCTCATTTCGCTCAAGAAAGCGCGAAGCTGTATTTTGGGCATATCATATGATTTGTCTGTCTTGGAAGACAACGCCAGCAGCAAAGCCCTATTGTGTTTCAGGCATAAATGTCTTGAGCCTAAGTTATGAAACATTTGTTCGACTTATAGAAAATTCGGCTTACAGAGTTTTGACTGTGTTTCGATTTTTCTGCAAAATAACATAATTTCAAAGCTCTCTACCGGTTCCATGAAATCAAATCATTCTCATCTAATATTTGATTAATAGATCTTTAAGTGCTGCTACCCAAAGCGAATTTCGCGAGCATGTCAGCTATGTAGCAGTGGAGAAACAAAGCACACAGGCTACTTAGTGGGGTGAAATTTAATGCGCGCAGTGTACTAGGCTTCGGGTTAAATAGAGCGAGAGCTAGAGCTGGTGAGTCCAGAGACTGAGGAGTAGGCACGTTTACCATAAACGTTAGCCCTTAACTAGTGAGCCTGGTCAGTTCTTATCCCTTCACTCGCCACCGAACTATTCCATTGACCCTGTCTACCGTCTGCAACTGTATATCAATAGATTTTAAAAAAAATTAATAGATCACTTATCACTATTTTCTCCTACAAGCCCATTACCAAATCTGCTCACATTTAATAACACACCCACGCATCATGTTAACCGTCTCAACAGTTTGATTACATTTTATGTCAGCTAAATGCAGTGAATCTTACATGTTTTATTTCGAAATACGTGAAAGTCCGCGAAACGTTTGTTGTTATGGACATCGGGCGATTGGTGCTGAATGCTATAACGAGCGTTAAGGTTAAATTTTATTGGATACTTTAATACTATGTAGCCATATAAACAAATGTCGAAATAACGATTTCTCCATCCTTGATTGATTTGTCTGATGACTCAATGATTGACTCCAAGTGTTTCAAGATGTCGATTGTATGGAGACGTATGGAAAGATTTTTTGTGTACGTTTTAATGGACAAGAGCTCCCACCAAATCGAAATTTTGTTCAGAAATCAGTCACATAGATATACAGTCAGCCTCAAAAGTAAATTTGCACACATGTAAATCACGTAAATAGATCTGCCATCGTTTGGGGACTTATATTAGCGTCTTGCGTGGTCAATTTAGTGTCCACTGATTTGGTTGCTCGAACAAGAACAACCTGCGTAAATAGAATTTGCAAGCAAAGCTTAGAAGGGTAATTTGTCGTCACATTTTTCGGTTATCGTCCACTGTGTCAATAGTTTTTTGGGAGATCCTAATATTTTTTGCTTTAAGTACATTACTTGTTACTAGCGAAAACTGCATTAAAGATTTTTGTTTGAATCCCTTTTTGATTTGATTTGTTTTATACTCGTTTACATTTTTTTACTCCGTTTTCATAAGATCTTCACGGAGATTACCCTTTCCACGGAGCAATGATGAATGCGAACAAGTGAAGCTCCAGCCCATAGAACCAGTTGCCTGCCTGCGTTTAGATCCCACTAAAAAATGTCATCATGACACATCATAACCGAATCAATGAATGCGTTGTGTTTAAAGTAAAAAGTTAAAAGTTGACCAATATCATCTGTCGTGATGCATACCACTTGTGGAACGAATTTGTTGTCTGGCTCCGTTTCATTAAGGCTTATGAGCTGTCAACTCCTTGGCCTTGAGTGTAAAAATGTCAAAAAATTCATCAATTTGATCTGGACGCCGAGCGGTGGTACCATCAACGAAGTTCAGCATCTGACTTCTGACATAACGTCACCGTTCGTGTGTGCAACAATCCAATCTTCTTGCAGACCGTATATAATAAGAAAAATTAGCTGTGATGAGTGTCCAAAGGCGTAATAAGCTGTTTTTAAAGCACTTTTCGTTCCTTTTCTTCTCAGTTCCACCGTTAGGCCGTTCCATAGGCGAGTGGCATGAACTAAGAACTGGCGCTCTGATGCTATGCTGAAGTGCGTAGGTTGGATTAAAACGCAAGTTCGATGTGACAATGGAAACCAAAGTTTATTGTAAAGGTAGTCTGGTTGCTGTGTCTCAATAATGTCGTGGATCCACTTCAGTGAAAAGTATTTTAGTTCATTTCCGCTTTCTTTGCTATTTTTTTTTTTAGACAATGTAGGCTTTTCCAACTGCCTATGAATCCCGATCCTTTGCCTATGAAATAATCAAAACATTATAAGGGAAAGGTTTAGTCTGCCCACCATATACCAAGTCTCTTCAGAGCACTTGCAGCGGATGTAGGCAATTGATTTTTGTCCCCCCCCTCCAATTGCACTTATCGCCAAAGACGTCATACAAGCCTGTCAACTGATTGATGCCATACTCGAAAACGAGATACGGATAAACCACTTCGAAGTCAATACTTCAGGTGAAGTGTCAGTCTGGTAGACGTCAAATCAAGAAATCCCTTCCTTAACACAATCAGCAGCATGTATACGCGCACTTTCCACGGAAAGTACAGACTTTCTGCTGCAACTTAAGCGTTTCCCATATCTTATCGGTTTCGTTAACTAGATGGTGATTAAACAAAACTCACCGGCAAGCGCTAGCACTTACACGTTCCGACAAAATGATTTACGATGCAATAAATGTAAGCGTTTAACCAAATATGTAATAATCGCATAAACAGCCTTTGTTTATAGCTGTTTTTTATTTATTGCCCGCCTTCGCCATGAGTCCGGCCAATTCAAGACGTACGCCCACTCGCACTCGCCAATCGATGATTGGCCTGATAAGATTTTGATTTCATTTTTTGGTGGTCAAACATTGACACAGTTAAAATCGTTGACTTATTTGACTTAATTGACATTTACGTCCTTACGTCGCGTCGTGTACGAATCGGTTTGAATTGGATGGATGGAGTTTTTTTCTCTCTTTTTCTGTTCAAGTGTTCTCCAGCCTTGAGAGTATTTGCGGCAAATCTGCAGCGTTTTTTTTGACTTATCGGGGGGGGGGGGGGGGGGGGGGTGTGTTTATGTTGAACATTTCTGAACCACTTTGTAATAATTTCGAATCTAATCAAAGTCGAAGTGTGTTTTACCTCCTCTTCGAGGGTCATTCTTGAGATGTATGTATGCTTCTGATAAGATTGTCTCGCATTCAGGAATGTGGAGAGTGTTTGTTTTGCCACTGCTTTTGGAATATTTGTAAGAGAACGTAAATAAAGTGTGACGACGCCTAAACATCCATCATATCTTTTGCGGGGATGAATAATTTCTAAAGAATTTAGAGGCCAGCGTTCAGATGTGTGCATCATGATTCAGACTAGGTGGCCGCCGTGGTACAGTGGATGGGTAGGACTCTAACTCTAACTCTGGGTGACTCTAACTCTGGGTGACTCTAACTCGAACTATTCACGGCTCAAATGTTCAGAGTGTGTACCTGTCCTTTTGTCCTCCTTCCACTCAACGATTCCAGTAATGATGAGGTCTGATCGGGACCCATGTTCTTTTGTGGAAATCATTCCATTCCCTCAATGTAATCACAGCGCACCATTACATAATGCAAGCGTTAATATTTCCTGACGCAATTAAAATCCATGCACTTAATACACTCCGCAACGTGCACACAAACTAAGCAAAACTACTTAACCCATGAGCATCACCTCCCGACCCTAAAGCGCATTACATGCCATCATCCGCATCATCAGCAAATACTGTACACTTGAAATTCAAACACACACGCACTGCGGCATACAAATAAGTCTTGTGCGCGGTGCATATTCTTTGAGTTAACACTTGCTCAACAATAAACATTTAAATCGATTGGGAAATAATAAACAAGGAACTACGCTTGAAATACACCGCACGAGGCTCCAGTAGCCGACCAGACCATACACTAATTTGCACTTGAGCTCAAAAGAAAGAAGAAAAAAAAAAAAAAGAATGTTGAACCAGCCATAGAATCTCACAGCAGCATGGCGATTGTGTTCAAATATTGGCCACCGGCGCGGCGCAATACTGGCGTCACTCAAGCCCGATCCAATTACAAATCGGATAGTTGTCAGGCGATAGACCAGCCGTCTGTTTACTGTGACGACCACAGCGCTGGTGGTCTTCTACCCCCAAGTAATAGCCACCGATTCGATTGAGCTGAAGTTAATCTATTCTCGATGCAGACTCCATGACCATGATTTTCAAGCGATTGGCTGAACATGCTCGCATGTGGATATTGAATATCAGCTATCGCACAGCCACTGAATTCCGAGGAAAACGTTCGCCCGTTCAACCGAACTGACCCACATTATGTGCGCGAGGGGGATTTTCTTTCTCATCTTACGTAATTTGGGGGTTTCTCTCTCGGCTACCTCAGAGATCCAAAGCAATTAAGTGCTGTGCATGCTCTTGGCAGTGATTTACTTGATATGTGTCAACGGACAAAGTGTGGGGGATTTTCTTTTCTGCTGGCGATATGTACTATTTCGCTATCAGCCATTTCATTTTGTTGAATTTTTCTTGTGAATTAGAAGCAGTTCTTCTGTTCTGTTGGCACTTTCTGCTTGCTTTGGGTAGCAATTGGCTTAGAGGACAGGTTTATCAACTAATCAGGAAGTTGGTTGGACTTGTGTTCTACTAAAATGAGGTCTACATAGAGTAGAAAAAGGGTACTTTTTGTAAAATAATTTGGTTGGCATCTTCGAATTCGACGTCGTTCATATGTTCACTACGGGCACGTTTGCACCGGTCGATGAACTCAATTGTTCGATGACTCAATCGTACATTCCGACGGAAACGCCTGCTATTGCTCGATCAATATTGGCTCTGTCCACTTTTAACGACGCCGGCTTCTTGTCTTAGAGCAATGATTCAACGTATCCCCATGAAAGTCTAGAGGGGGTATTTTTTGTCTGATGTATTTTGAATGCTAGACTGGACTCTTAAAACTGAGTCCATTGTACTACCAGCAGCAACCTAGGTAAGAGAGTTGTCAGAGAAATAGAGAGAGGTTAAATCACACAACAGGACCATTTCTCGATATAACACGTTCATCGAATTGAGTTTTCAATAAATCGATTCAATAAATCGCACCTGCCGTGTGGTGGTTATGGCATAATCTTGTTGATACCACATTTTAAATTGAATTGAAGAGATCTTGAGAAATTTGATGATCTCTGTAGATGGAATGCCCTAATAGTATCTTCCTGTTAAGGTCAGATTTGGACAGTCGACTAGTAGGTGTTCAATAGTTTCCTTTGAGTGTCCACACTGTCTACAGTTTTCTGAGCTGGTGTGGGTGTTTTTTTTTTGGCATTCCCAGACAGCCGTGGAGTTGAATGTAATGTTATTTAGGGCTTTAAGTACTGCCAGGCAAGGTAAGGTTAGGTTAAAGAAGGGGGTGTGATGGTCGACCATCACATCCACTGCCAAAGGGTCCAATGTGAATCCCTTCATTTGTGGACTACACAATTCTTTCTAACCAGTCGTGACTTGTGGTGGTTGAAACCATACCCCGTGCTCTTTACGTATTTTAAAAGATCATAT
Organism: Eristalis pertinax; assembly: GCA_907269125.1. NCBI lineage: Eukaryota > Metazoa > Arthropoda > Insecta > Diptera > Syrphidae > Eristalis > Eristalis pertinax. The sequence goes on from OU026149.1 coordinate 23,945,491, forward strand.
ATATCTGCGTACGCTACTTCCACAGTCTCTGTGAAGAATCTATGGCCCAGCGAAGCTAGGCGCCGATTCTGGAGAGTTGGGTAGTGGCACAGCAGATGTTGGATCGTCTCGGTCTCGATCGCTGGATTCCGCGTTCCATTTCCTGAGCATTGCTCCGATGTGGCAGTGTCCTGTGATCACTACGACGAGCACACGAATCGATTTATGGTCTAACTCTAGAAGCTTCTTTGTCTTGCCGTTATGAAGCTCTGGCCACGTTGATCTTGTCGTGTGACGGTCATTTCTTGCGAGGCAAGACGAGTTGGCTACTTTTTGTATTATGTCGCTAATAGACGGGTATAATGCACTGATCGGTGGTCACAGTGATGTGTCCCCTTCGCTAATGTCCATTTCAGTCCTTGTCTGGCTAGTTCGTCTGCTTTCTCGGTCCCTGCTATCGAGCTGTGGCTGGAATTTGATCTTATGGTCGCTGATGGATCTTAGTGAGTCGCGTCAACTCATAACAGTCTTTGATCTTATTGTACAGGATCTTATTGACTTCTGTGCAGCCTGGCTCTCAACAAAGATGGTGATATCCGATGGTGGGATATCGGTTGGTTGTGTGTGGTTGGCTGCTGTCTCTATTGCCAGAATCTCAGACACTAAATGTATCAGGGAGTCTATAAGATTCCTGGTTGTGCAGGGTGTCCGCGTCCATTTTTGATCCGTCGGTGAAAAGGGCAATCTAGGGGTCCCTAATAATGGCGTGTCTCTGTCGGGTAACAGACTTGGTATTTTGAGAGAGAAATCGTTACAGATCGACAACGTACGTCTCTTCATAAAATCAATTGGCTTTAGTTATTGAGTTAACTTCATCTTATAAGAGGGCAGCCCAAGATCCTTTCGCAAAATGCGCCATAGTGTGTTCTCAGCGATGCCCAATACTTGAGAATCCCGTGGAATCGACTGTTTTGTTTCGTTTACGACGGACGCTTTAATGGCTGAAGTTTTCTCGGCACTCTTACAAAACCGCTGTTTCACTAGCACGAGAACTATGTACTGCTTGTCTACTGGGACAAGAATTACGACAAAAAATTGGCGTTAAAGCTCTTAAAGTTGCCGTCACCGACTGAGAATTTTTGGTAATAAATTTCAATTATTATTAAACGCTCTTCATTCATGAACTTTAACATCATGAACATGTTGTTTTTACATGTTGACATTGAAAGTTTTACCATTGGTTTAAAGATACGTTCGCAGTGAAAGTTCAAAAATTGCCCAGTCCCAATTGGAAACCCTTATACAACAAATACATTTATTGAATGCCATCCGGCAGCATCAACGATATCCTTTACCTCTCTGCCTCCCTTTCTATTAATCTTTTATTTCGGTCATCCCCGGTGTGTTAGTTTGCGTAACAATTCTTTTCCTTGAATTAAATTTACTTGAATAATTTGTAGAGTTGAGTCCCTCCGGACCTGTATAGTTCAGGGGACTACATATATATGTCCACCGCTGGAACTAGTTCACATCGTTTCGATTACTTCACATAAACATGTCCATAGCATGAAAGTAGTTTCGACTTCATAGCCACGTGAACAAAGGGGCACGTGTGCATTGACTTGTCGATTTTAAAACAGAAACAAAACACGTACGCACACATGACTGATTTCATTCACATTGTCGTAGTCGTTCCCTAGCTCTCTCATGTCCTTTCGAACTGAATTGGAACAGAAACTTCTACGGTTCTGGACCTTTTTAGTTCAATTAGTATGTAGTCGTATGTAGTAGGAAGTTTAGTATTTTATCCGTGTTGCTTTGAGAAGGTGCCAGCTTACTAGAAATTTAATTCATTACATTCTGTTGCAGGTGTTTTTTGGAAATTTTAGAAAATCATTTAAATCATCGTTGATGTCAGGTAACATAGATATTTTGCATTTTCTCTTTGTTCATACGATATTATAGTGCCTGTGAGACTGAAAAAATTACCATACTTAGAAGACAATGCATTCATCCTTTCTTTAAAACGAATAGGTCAGTTGAACCGTAGTTTCGCGAATACACGTATTTATTTCCGGGAATTAGTTTCTATCATAACAAGGGAGGTGCCGTGTTCGTCCTTCAATTGAAATTTGAATTTGCTTTCGAGAGCAGCTGACTAAGTTGAAAAATGTGTTGTACTCAATGGCCCTTAGTAATAGAAATTCATAAAGTCGCTTTTGTTAGGTGTACCTTGGGTACTTTTCGTAGTAATAAATCAGTTTTAACAAAACTCGAAATAAACATATTTAATTTAAGCATCCTTGAATGAGTGATATGAATTGAATTGTGAAAAAGTCTGATAATTTCAAAATACAGTGGTGATCCAGTATAACGAATGCCTTTATAACAATTTGTCGATATAACGTACACTTTTTTTTTTCAAATGCAATAGCGTCTCTATATATAACGTCAACAAAAAAAACTTTGACACACGATATAACGAATGTTTTTGTTACAATAGAGAAGAAGGACACGAAGCAACTCCCTGAATGTTGATGTATGCATTTTTATGAGTCTGTTGTAAAACTGGTAGATGCTTGAACTTTTTGTTACTGTGCAGTAACAATATTCGTACATTTATTTAACGTTTCGTACAAGGAAAATTTGACCGATATTACGAATCGAACCTAGACAGGTGGGTCCAAGTGAGTAGGAGTCGACGCACATACCCACAACGCCACGGGTCACCACATTGCTGTATTTAAATTATATTTATTAAAATATATAGAAAGTGTGTGGTGATAAAACATGTTCTAAATCCATCCTAAATCCCTCCCCTCCCTTCTCTGTGATTTTCTTCCGGCAGGTTTAAACGTTCTGCATTATCGCCCTCAAGATCTAGGGAAATAAAAATGTGGTATAATAAGTGAATTTTATGTTTTCTGGTTTCAATTTACTACGAATTTGAGATGAATTTCCTGTTAGGAGATCGTTTCGAATATTGCAGAGCACTGCAATGGCAACTACTGGATTCTTTGCTGTATTAAATATAATAATAATATGGGTGGCGCTACAGCCCCTAAGGGCCTAGGGTTTAGCTTCTCACCAACCACTAGTGTTATGCGTGTCATTGTTCTCCCACGAGTGGAAGGGACCTACAGTTTTATGCCGACTCCGAAGGGCCAAGTTTGAGAAGTTTTTTTTCTAGACAGTTATATTATTCATTGAGCATTGTCAGTGACTCGAAAGAGGTGGGGCCGTGAAAAGTATTTCTTGTCGCACCAGGAATCGAACCTAGACAGGTAGGTGTGCGTATGAGTCGACGCACATACCCACGACGCCATGGGTCACCACATTGCTGTTTTTGAATTGTATTTGCAACATCTGAAGTAGTTTCTTATCTGTCTTAGTTAAGAGACTACTTTAGATGACATTTAGCAACATCTAAAGGTTCTTTCAACTACTCCCCTTGCAAGAATATAATGTCGTTGGTAAGATTGTTCAGATGCGGTCCCTTATCAAAACGGCGTCATCATTCTTCTGCCTTGCTTATATCCGCCATCGCCGAGTATGATTCCTACCATGCGATTCATCTCATCAAGTCTTCTTTTAATGCTTGACTAATTATAAATTCGTGAATCATGTGCACTTCCTCTCCAATGTGCAGCGATATCCAATGTTTTTTCCATTGGAGTCAACTAAAACCTGAACATTTAGCGAGTAAAATCCCTTCCGACACCGGTGACGTGCTCCCAATATTGATTTTATTTTATCTTGATCGGAGTGCAAATTTCTGTGGTCGCAAAGAAGTCTGTTTTACTCATTTTTCAGGAAATGAGTTTAAAAGTTTTCGAAAAAAGCGTAAATTTACGTCAAAGTGATTTAAGCTGTTATGTTCTTTTGAAATTGTGGCCAAATTTATAAAGATAGAATGCTGAAAAAAATTTACAAAACAGATTTGATTTGAGATACGCTGAATCTAATGATATCAAAATCTCAATTTCAGATTTTTCCATAAATCCTCTTTTAACTTCCCTGATGTGCTCAGTTGTTTCCGGGAAATTAATAAATTCTGGGAGCGTTCCAGCCAGTTCATTGACTACTGTACCTGAATCGAGCTGATAGCTGCAAAAGAATCGCAGAGTAATCAAGGCCATAATAAAAGGACTTATTTTAACGTTTAACTGTCTCTTTTAAATTCGACTTAGATACGACTCGACCACAACTAAGTATTTGTCGATTTTAGAAGTAAATTAATCGTCTACCAGGCTCGCCCCCGTCTTCCAAATACGACGACTATGTGTTTAAATGCGTGCTGTGATATTTTCTCGTAATAATATAACATTATTCTGTACATGTGTTTACAAAAATTCTACTCAACCGTTTGGCAAACAAAAATTGTACACATCCATGCAAAATTACCTTTCCAATGGAGTAAGTATCATGTCATTCGGTTGAGTAGAACGGCGTATAAGCGTACCACAAAAATCGGCAACACGTCTTTATATACATATAGACTAAGGATTTCGTGTTAAATTCGAGTTTAAATTCGTTTATGACTAACAAAAAAATTGCGTTGTGCAAAAGGGGCAGTTTCAGTTCATATACAATAGCTTTGCAGAAGGAAATACAACATAAGTTCATTTAGAAGAACATGACAGGAATTCATTAACAAATGATTTGTTTTATTTTTACAATCACGTCATCCGATTGTGAACCAAACTTATCACTAGACAATCAAAAGGGATGACTCCAATATACACGAAGTCTGCGAATTACTGACCAATAGTCAGTCATTCAATTAGCAATTTCTGACTAAGATGAATGAGAAACAATTTGTTGTCAATCATCTTTGTTTCATGATTTATATGCACCCTAAATTGTGCAGATTCTTGCATCATTTACTATGACTCCAATAAGTTCATGTGTCATAATATAAAAAGTTCAAAATTTCGACTACTACAACGTTATTATTATGAATAATTGTGTCTAAGTTGCAGTCATTTATCTCAACGAATATGACAGTTGCTGAGGTTGTTAACTGTGAATCAAATTAAAACTCACCTTATATTTAAATGTCTCGCAAAATTGAAAAACATTTAAAAACATACGAGATAAAAGCAGCCGGCTGCGCAGATTTTGCAAACGATGACTGTTCAAATATTCAGATTTGAAGACAGCTGCTGGCAGACTTGCTTTCCTGCGGATTTATTTTCTGTCTGTTAAGGCTGTACAATGCACAGAACGTCAAACGGAATCATTTTAATTCCAATTGTTTTCTATTTTTTCCGTGTATTGTTGTTCGTCTATTGTTGAAACGTCCAGTTGCTGACTAGGTCATACTGGCTGCACACGCCGTACATTTTTATTTGCTGGTGGACCGCTGCTGCAGTACCGAAGTTGACTGCATCTTGGAGGCCCCCTTAATCTCTGCCTGCACTCGAAAGTTTTCAACAAAAGAGTGCTCACGGGAAATTAAGAATTTCTTCCCTATGCTTCGAATTTCAGCCCCAATAAATTCCTTTTAGCTGTTTGCTCAAGCCTGTCACAGCGCTGTGATATGTCACGTTGTGTGTGATAAATTTGATATGGTGACAAAATGAGTAGCAATTTTATGACAAAAATACACTGAAATAAATTCCCACTCAGCTGGAGGAATTTGGAACATTGTCTAATTAAACAATGCACAGCATGTTATTTAATTCATATTTTTAAAATTCAAACACATATGCATGTGCATGTTTTTGTCGCTTAAAAATTGTTCAACTTCTGTTGTTCAACACTTCTCGTTTTGGTGTTTCTAATAGAGTTGAGAAAAAAAATCTCAAACTGCGATTTTTTCACAGTGTTTGAATAATCACAATCGCAGTCACAGCGATAGAATTTGATTTAAACTGCGATTGCGATTTCGAAGATGATGTGTATGCAATCCAACATACTTTGCAAGATTTCCTGAAATCCGATACAGAAAACATGAAATCACATTGTAAAATCACTGTGATTAAAAAATCGCAACTAAGCCCAACTCTATTTTGTTGATCTCTCAGACTGAACTCCATTCCCATCTTCTTTGTGTGTGGACACTACCTCGGAACATGCCCTGCACTTGTGGAAACAAGAAGAAGACTGCTAGGCAAGTACTACTGCAACCACCTTGACGATCTGAGTAACATTGATCCAGAGGATACATTACAATTTCTGAAAGCCTCTAAATGGCTACAATAGAGGTCAGAAGAAATCACACATGGCCAACAAATCCCAAGAGGGAATAACTACCAGTTCAGGTGACTTCCAAATCAGTCATGCAGTCACCCTAGCTACCTACGTACCTACTTTGTGTGGAGCTACAGTCCCGATTATCAACCAACGAGCCGCTCCAGTGCGATATCTGGCTAGCTGCTTCCGTCTGAATGTAACAATTGTCTTAATGACGGCTCGCTGCGTTAGGCCGATAACATCGTTTGACGTTTCCTTCTTCGCCTCCTTCGTCTGGTGCTACAGTCGGGGTAGATGTGAGCCTCAACCCCCAGCGATATCTCCGGCTAGCTGGCTCATTGTATGCTCGCTAAATTGCTTGGTGTCTTCCTCCACTTGTGTGTGCTACTGTAATCGAATACTCTTCGGGCGGAAATAAGTTATCCTTATCCATTACCTTGAATGGATGCGTAGACGTCTAGCTAGCCTCCAGCCACGGAACTTTTTTTTTCCTTTCGAGGGCGGATCAGCTGTCGCACTAAAACTTCTTCTTGATAAAAAAAACAAAAAAATTCATTAATCAATTTTATATGTATGCATATGTATGTATGTCCAATTAAAGGGAATCCAAATTTACCTCGATTTCATATTATCAATCCCCATCTGAAGGAGAACATGTGTATTTATAAACCATTGACGTTTGTTCGCGATGTAATCAACGCGAACTCAATCAATTTACCCGATTATCCATTGCTCTCCTGTCTTGATAACAAGATTACGATCAATACCGTCAGTCACGTACTCTCAAGATCCTGCAAGGTTGCTAGATGAAAATCAAATTCAGACGATATAGATCGTAATTGCGTTTCCCGAGTTTTCTAATGAATTTCTATAAATACATTTCTTGCCGGTGTTTTACCAGTTAAAAAAGAGGCTTCGAAAAAATCCCCGCATTGCAGGTAGGGTAAAAATTCCCAGATGAACATCGAACAGATGCATCGGTGACTAGCTTCTGTTATCTCAGATGCTCCGATACGGTTTCGAAGGCAACCGATTACACACATGTAGATAGAGTAACGTGCTGTCAGAGCAGTAGACGGTCTTGCTAGGTGTACGCTCGTGTCGTGATGTACGATCATCGTGTGACGAATATTAAAATCGAGGGTACTTTACATTATGTTCTTTTCATATCATTGAATTAATAATGATTTCAATTTTCCATATATACGTACATACGTGTGCAGACGAATGTCAGGAGAGTATAAAGCCAGTGACGACAGAAATTTCGGTTTGGGTTTTTCCGATTCTGTGTGTAGAAATTAAAAATAGCGCACGTACAGGGATGTGAACTGTGTGAAAAGAAACTGCGTCACGCTGTTGATTTAAATCAAAGCAACTGAATTTTACGTGCTGAATTAAGATTGGTGAGATCCTTGATTGCGGGTCACGTGGGATGGGATCGAATAAAGGACGATAAATGACGATGAACAAAGAAAAGGCTACTAATTCTATCTAAGTCAGTAATTCGTTTAAATCACACATTTAACTGTGATTTTTTTTTATTTTTATTTCGTTGGCACTACTGTCCTAGCTGGATCTGGGTCTAGCTTCAGCAACAATCACTCGTGCTGTGTGTTCTCCCTCTAGTGGAGGCGAACTACAATTTTATGTCGTCTACGAATGGCATAGTTTTGAGATTGACTGTTATACTTTCTAAGTATGCGAGTGGTGGCGTAAATTTTAAATGCAGATATCAAGTAGATGGGCGACTTCACAGCATGTCCCCTCTTCCATTGACAAATTTGAGAGAGTTTTTGACAATTATTCGCGAATTTTCGAAATGTGTTCACGATGTGAATGGCATTCTCTCTCTGCATGGTTTTTGGGAAAACGCTGTCAAAAAATGTTAAAGGACAAGTCTGCTATCGCTATAGTACTAGATTTCTGCTGATTGCACTTACTATGCGTTCGCATTCACCGACGCATTCACACACCACGTCATGGTTGCCGCACTTATTGAGTTCAAATCATGTAACTTAAATGTTATCCTCAGTAGGAGTCAACTCATCCTAGACAACGTATTAACATGGGTGCCGCTACAGAACGAGGTGGACCTGGGCCTAGCTTCCCTCGTGGTGTGAGCCGTAAATTATGAAAGTTGCTTACATTGGGGATTGATGCTGGAACATTGATGCTTAGGTTTGCGGAGGAGTGGACGCACTGTTTGGAATTTTTTTTTCTGATGTTAAAGATTGTTCAACTGTACTAGATTAGGTGAGGTAGTAGTTGGATTTAAATGCACTATGGCTAAGGTAGGCCCGTCGTACTGCCACGTGGGTTAGCAAAACCGGGGATTGGGCTGGCTTACTATTACAACCAGCCAGGTTTGTCAGTGAATTCTAGTATCGATTTGACTGGTGTTTCACTGACGTTACCTAGATTAAAGCAGTAGGTTCCTGATCGAGGCGAGTGTATGGCAGCTACATCTGGTATTTTTGGATCGAGCCGGGCCAGATTTTCTTGAAGATTTGGCATGTAGTGCCTGTCTTCCATTGACTTTTAGTTTACTGAGAATATTTAGCTATTACTTGAAGGTGGCTAAGGGAATACATATGCTACAAAAGGTTCCATCATCTGGCAGTTTTGTGGCGAGTTTTGTGAGTTTGTCAGCTTCGCAGTTTCCCCTAATGTGTCTATGGTCTGGTACCTAGCACAGACGAAGGTGAATCTATTCGGATCTCCCGTCAAGAGATGCGCGACACCACCTGTACTAAGAGCGGGCAAAATTACGATACTACTAGTTTTCAAATTCTAATAAAGTTATACTATAATATGGGTGGCGCTTCAGACCGTAGAGGGCCGGGCATAGCTTCTCAGCAATTAATGCTTCTAATAAAAATGAATTCTAAATAATTGCCAGCAAGTATGTGGTAAATTTGCATCGGTTTTACAAGCGGAAACGTATGCGATCCTAATGGCTACGAACTATATTGTGAAGAACTGATGGAAGGAGCAGAGTATTTGTGTCTGTAGCGACAGCCAAGCCGTGGTTAAGGCCTTGTTAAACCCACTTCAAGGATAGTCCAGGAATGCAAGTCTTCTCTGAATTTGAACGGCAGTCTAAATTCGCTGAGACTTGTCTGGATCCGGAGGGGGCACCACGGGAAATGAGATCGCAGATAGAATATGCTAGATAAGGATCAGAGCACTCTTAGGATCAGAATTTGCTCTGGGACTACTTGCATCCTTGGTTAGGGATTCCATCAATCGCTGAGCCTCTCGAGAGCACAACCTGAGATGACTTGACTCTTGTAGACAAACCAAGCTCATGCTCCCTAACGTTTTGAAGAAATGTGCGCCATTCTTGTTATCTCTTGACCGACTGCAGACGACTTACTGGTGCCTAAGTGTGCTTGGCATAAACGGTCTTCCTCTGGAAGACCAAGAAAGTTCACCAAATTTAGGTTGAAGCTCGGTAGTACAATGGACCAGTTTTTGAGCCTGAGCACTCAGATAGTGTAGTTTTAAAAACCTCCGACAAAAAAAAGTATGACACAACACCGAAAGAACCTCTTGCTGAGGATTTTCAAAATTGGTTGCAGCACACTGAGAAACCAGACATTTTAAGATCCACGAGTCAAGTGTTTCTCTCCATTGCAACTATTTATTCAGATGGCGGTCCGGTAAACAAACAGGCGAAGTGTCTCGAAATGCCTCGATCCTTTCCTCTCATCAGCTGGTATAGCTGAGGGTCACATTTCATCAACTGATCCAAGTACAATTAGTAGACGTGCACTTTTTTGTATTGAAACTCTACCCATTCTAGTACAGTTTTCACAATTCTGTACAGACCCACTTGTTCACGCTTGACACATACAAAGTATTTACAAATATGTAATTCACATTAGCTAGAAGTCTGTCATAATAGCGCTCATCATTCTGCAATAAGGCGTGTCCCGAGTTCCCCGTGCAGAGTCGATTTCCAAACTCAAGTCCAAGCTTAGCTTCTAAAGATATACCCGTCGTTTCTTATACACTTGTAGAAAGTTGTTAGCTACTCTTTAAATTTAATTTAAAGACTTTTTTAATTAAAAGTCTACATTATGTCGCTTAGTTATCATTTCATTCTCCTCTCAATGAGGACGCAGTTTTTCAGTGTCGCCGACTAAGCCAACCACTTCTTTTCTCACAAGTTTAAAGCCCTCAAGTGTCTCACATTTGTCATAAAATGCATTCAATCATTCAAAATATCAGCCAAAATATCGTCAACTCAATCAAAAGTGTGATTTCCTCTAAGGCACACTTTTTCCTTATCAACGATCATTCGCAACTTTGGCACATGTACGACCCAAGTGTCTGAGTTTGTTTTAAACTCACAATTAACACTTCATCAAAATCTCTTGAACAATATCACAGAGATAAAGTTGTGGAAAAAAAAAAACAAAACAAGAAATGATTCCCAATTACTCTTTAAAGCTTTCCCACTCATTTGCCCATGAGCGAATCAGAACTCACCTGCGCGTACTTAAGCGCTATCACTGTTCGCAGTCGCACATCGAACTGTAGTTCTACCCCCAAGTGCACCTCTTCCAGAGAGTATATCACGCGAAAGCAGAAGAAGAAAGAAGAGAAAAAAAAAACACAATCAGGCAACAACAAAACAAAAAAGTATCAACAATCTTACGTGTTGTTAGTACCCAAGATACTCCTCTGAAACACCTCTTTAAGTTTTTGTTTTGTCATTTCATTCATCATATCTTGCGCGATTCGTAATCGGGCGAACGAATTGGATTATATACCAAGCGGCAGTCGTCTTTGGTCATTCAGTATTCGGAAACTCGGCGCACAGTCAACAGACTCTAGCTAAAGAGATACAAATACAACAAACGGCAGAAAATTAATATCAAACAGCAGGCATTACGCGCGACGTCGACGCGGCTTCGACAAACGTGTGTCTGGGTTTCGAATTCATCGCAGCTCAAAACCGAATTAAACAAAATCAAAGTATCTAATTGTTCGTTTGTTCGTGTTTAAAACGTCTTCTTCATCTCATCAACTGAATAAAGAATTTACTTAAACAAAATCGCAACAAAACAAAAAACCTTCGAGTACAAAATTTGGAATTTATTAATATTTTCCTTTAAATTCTCAAAAAACCAAACAAAAATGTAATTGCAATTTATAAAATATTTATTCTTGCAAAAAAAAAAAAAAAAGAAACATGAATTTTGCATGCTATATATGCATTTCAGTTTATCTGCAGTCAATCATTCGGTGATTTAAGCGCGGACGCGTTGTAACTTTTTAATTTTTGAACCCGGTATCCGAGGGCCACCATCAATATGCGTGATGAATATCCGATTTGCATTTACACTTGCATAACGTGCCCGATGAAAAATGAAAATGTGAAGGCTTTCCAAAGAGATAACAAAACAAAAAGAAAATCATATCGGCTCAGTTCAAAAAATTTTATGTGATTGTGTTTTTTTTTCCGAAAATCAAAAAAAAAAATAATAGTCCCCCTAGTGCAACCCTCGTCGGGCATAGTCGAGTCCTTAAAAGTAGTGGGCAACTGGGAATAGATCTCAGAGATCGTCTGTGGGGGTAATTATCTGTTTTATGTGACTGTCAATAGAAGTGTCGGTGTAACTCGTAACCGTTATGAATTACATTCAATTCGGTTAGAGCAGATGTTCGAGGACAGCGCGGCAATTTCTTCCCGCCTTTCTGTACCGCCTTTCTTTGCATTATGTAGTGTACATCACATACAAGCTAGATCATTGAGTAGAAAACGACCGCCAGTAGTGTCGACTGTCGTGTAGGTACTCGTACTATACCTACGATTCAAATCATAGTCGCATGCCCAAGATGCACTTGACTTTCGTCTTTGATTAGTTTTAATTGGTTTGAGTTGAAACTGAGGAGATAGATATTTCTCTTGTGCGCTTGTGTTTCTCTTCTTTCCATTCGTTGGCTGTGCGAATGAATGCATATTGATGATAAATATTTGAATAAGCGTCTTATATTCGGTTGATGTGCAATAAATAATGTCATCTGCCGGTAAAGGAAACGAGTTTTAAGTGATAAAATGCATTCGGAACCGGTTGATAAGTTCGAGTGAAGACTTTCTATGATTGCTAAGCGGAGACTTATTAAATGGCATTTGATAAGATGGGAATCGGTTTATGTCTACAACAATGAGAAAGAGTGCATATTTAAAGGGATTTAAGGGAATTAAAAAAGCTTGGCTGGCTTTCAAATAGATACCCATTCGAGTGGTGATTTCATAAGGTGTGATGTTGCACTATTGAAAGGGCAATCGGCTTGGTGTTAAATCACCTGTCAGGATAAATCTCGTGTGAACTTGCCTTGGTTTCACAGAAGACGGTGGCACTTGTCCTAAGATGTGCCCTCAAATTCATAGAAGGATCCACTGTGTCTGTGTGGAACTACAAAGGTTATTCTTGAATAAAGCTTTGTGATGGCAGTTGTGTCACCAATTTGTTGTGTTGTTCTTTGGACACATCGGTCGCACATCTTCGAAACACTTAACTATTTTATTATTGCGGACAAAAATGGAAATTCCGATGAATTTAAGTGCAAACGAAACGTAATAAATGGTCGAAATGTGATAAACTTCTGGATAATCAAGGCTGTGGATAGGAATTCTATTGTATTTTGTTGAGGTCGTTGCAGATTCAAGCGTTCAGATTTGACGACATGCAGACTTACGTTCAAATATTCAGACAGATGCCTCATTTACTGCTGATCGCAATATGTATTATTTCGTTGCTTATTCTGAATGTAGCAATCAGAACTTGAAGATAAAGGGTTGCTTGGGCTTGAGCTGACGAAGCTGATGGGCCACCACCCAGTCCATTTTGCTTAAAAGATTGTGATTGAGCCGAAGTGGAGCTTTTCCCACCCTTAATTCCGTGTGTTGTCCTTGTGGCAATATCGAAGCAACAGAGAGGAGCATTCGCATGCAACTTGTTATCGACATTTGTCGATTTCGGTGGTCAACTGCCACACAAGACTGGAAAGCAAACAGTCTTCTTGCGATCGAAGTGTAATTGTAGTGGAGTAGTGTCACGGGATATCAAAATTAGTTCGAGTTAGTGGGAGTTCTATTTGGAAATGCCAAAATATGAGAAACAAAAAATTCGAGCCAAAGGGAATTTCGACTTTGGAAGAGATCGACTTAGGGAGAGTCGACTGTATGTCGTTCACACAGCGATGGTAGGTAGGTACGGTGACTGCTTGCTTATTGTGTACAAGCTAAGCTCCATTGTGGTCCATTTTGCTGTCATTATCTGGCTTTGTAAACCTGGTTTACCTTACTGCGCTTCCTGTTCTGGATTAAGTGATCATTACTTATTCGACCATTTCATAGCCATTCGGTGGCTTTTAGATTTTGTTGGATATCTCTTGACACAGTGAAAAATTTGTACAATTTGATGTAAAACAACAATGTAAAATATGTCCAAAACAATTCTGATTGCAACTCGTGTTCACCCGTAATTCGTTTGACAATTGCAATGCACTCGTCTCCCTCTAAATTTCTAACACATCACACGTTCTTTCTCTGATTTCGTTGTGCCCCTGAGTGTTGAGACCCCCTGGGAGATGTGACTGCCACAATAATTGCCAAACGCATTAAAATTCACAATATGCACAAGTCATAATTCACAATAACACGTTTCTCTGTCGATTGAATTACACTGTCCCAACAAATGAAAATAATCGTCAAATGCAACTGTGATCGATAACCTCAATCGGGGCCTAAGTCCACTTATGTTAAGTTGACATCATTTTAAAGGATGACACTGCCTCATGACAGCACAGTGAAATCGCAGTGCATTTGTCAAGCAAACGAAATACCTGCTTACATAAAGCCTCACTCATTGTTATGTTCACATCTATTGTGATGAGCTATGGGCATGTGCTTCTGTCGGTAATTTCCTTGTGAAACACCTATAATTCGTGTCAAATTGATTGACTGTGGCGTGTAGTACAATCACATGTCTTCGCAACTATCTGACATTGTCTCCCAAAACACTTGTTCAATTTTTTAAGCGAAAATATGCGCAAAATGTGCTTCTTTTTTAGCAGCAAATGGAGTCTTCATTGTTGTCAAATATTTGCTTCATTTTTTATCAACATTTGTTTGACGTATGACACCCTTGACATGGCTGTAAACATGTATTTCTTGATTCAGGTTGATAACTGAACGTGCTGTTGATGTTTGCTTAAAAATCAATAACTGACTGCATGTCAGATCAATGTCATTTGCTTCTGTCAAAGTTTTACAAAGTAAATTGCAGAGTTCACCATCAATCATAATCGAATAGAGGAATAATGGCGTTGCTACTTGAAGCGGGTGCAGATTGAGACACTTGTGTTAGCAATGTAGACTAGAGGGTATGGACAACACGACTCCCGGAGCAACTTTGACTATCAGACAACTTGCTAAAGTACGAGCGGGACTTGTGCACAATCTGCCTCTATTTCTAATTTTGTACGCTTAAGACGAACTCGCCTATCCGTCCTGCCTTAGCATATGACCAGCAATGGACCAAACCAGTCTAAGTGGAGCTTGCTTTTTAGTTTTAAGCTAGCAGTCACCATCCGTCCTTCCTTAAAGGCCCCAACTCTTTTGAAACATAAAAGTTTCTGTTTACCAGGGCGAATTACACAGCTAGCTAGTATAATTACTAGCACATATCTCCCGCATTTGATGAGAATACACGAACAGATTTAATCGTAGAAATAAATCATGGGTGTGAACAAAATTAACACAGTCAATTGACCACCTCCATGCATGGCATTAAACAAATTTCAAACTTAATTAGTATCTTTCCCCGTGGCTGGTTCCTGGAGTCAACAAACAGTGTACGACAGATCACTCTACACTCACATGCGCGACGCACAAACGTCTGCTTCTCTAAAATATATTATTGACAAGTGCAATAAATACACTATGAATTGCCTCGATTCAGATCCACCAAGTGTTCAGTCCTAGCACTGATCGCAGCTGACACAATCATCTCTGTGTGCGCATATCTTTAGAACCACTTTGCTGGGCGAGAGAACAGAAACACACAATTTTTCAGTTCAATCGGGAGAGAAACGAAGATGACATCTGGAATGTGATAATCAATCCATTGTGGCGGCCAATTGTCAAATCAATGAGAGGCAAAAAAAAAAAGTTAAGTTGAAATGACGCACATACTCGTACTGTCTGCCGCACCGTGTTTCCCAAAAGCAGTATGCTTCTGCCGTGCAAATTGTCAATTTACGTCAGCATTGATGGATGAAAACGGAAATGAAATGATCAGCGAAGTTTGTTGCTATCTGTGCTACATACGTGATCGGATTGATCGATTTAACCAAATGAACAAAACGCTTTTAATTTTTGTTAAGTGATTCTATCCGCGCTCTTTTGTTGGTCTATTTTTATTTTATCAGGCATACACATAAGTGATGTTTGCTAAAACGTTGTAGTGCGGCGTGTGGAGTGTCTCAAGTCACGTCAAGTGTGACTTCACTGTCAAAAGTGCACACATTAGCTCGGGGCCTATAAGCATCGAGTATATAAGTGTCCACCGAATGCACACGAGATCCAATATGAGTGATTACTATTCATAACTTGTGGAAACAACTGTCAGATGTCAACTATCCATCCCTGGCATCGATGGATATCAGAAAGTCTTTGAAATGTGATTGGAATACTGAACTGCCACAAGTTCGAGTTGGCACAAGTCTCAAATGAAGTTCAAAAGTGTTGTGAACCCCCCTTTTGCAGAAGATGCTGATTAGGGGTGAACAATTTTGGACAGGTTTCGACTGCCCCACCTTCCGGCAGACAAGAAGCCACGCAATTTCGCAATCATAAAGAAATTAAGCCCCGCTTTTGGTTGAACTCATCAGTACGTAAGCTGCTGTTTTGTCGTCAGCAACGTCACCACCAGCACTGAGCCAATTAAATGTGCATCGGATTCTGCTTTATTTCAAGTTCACACATCCCGAAAATAAAGTCTTTAAATAATTTTATTGCCGCCCATTAATATGCGATTTAAGTTCCGCCTTAATTGGCATTTTTTCAAGCCAGCGACGATTACTGTGTGCTGCCGTGAAGTGCATATGCAATAATTTCCGATTTATTTTTAATCAATCACAATCACAACTTGTTGCCGTTGTTATTTATAGATCAGAGAGAGAGAGAGAGAGGGAGAGCTTAAATTAGGACGATTATGAATGCATTAGCGAACGATTCACATAACAAATCTGAATGAAGACCCAACGTCAGATGCACACACGCTGTCATCGGTTTAAGGTTCATGTTCATCGTCTAAACCGGAGCGTGTATGATGAATAACTCAACAATGTATCCAGAGCTACTAGCCCCCTCCCCCCGACACGTGCTATGAGTATGGCAATGAAATTATGTGCAAAGCGCAAAGTGAGAGATACTCGTGTTGCAACAGATACATAAGCCGTGTACGAGTTTGTTTGCATTACTTTCATGTTAACCCATGAGTAAGTACTGCCCAAAAGCACATGCATACATACGAGCTATGTGCGCATTCACTACGTAGGTGTCCGCTGGCGAATCGCACGGTTTTAGTGATGTTTACACAGCTTATCGAGCGAGTGCATTTAAGTCTATTTGCATTTTATTGTAAAATTTAATTGAAGATTCTCACTTCAATTTAGCAGATTAATCTGCACAATCTCCGGCTGTGATATGTGGAATTACACGATTTTATAGCGCGTATATATCTTTAATTGAACATTGAATGATGGGTGTACCGTGCCGTATCTTGTGTGTACTTGGGGAATCTTAGGCGGTTTTGAAAGCCCATATGAGCTGATGCCTCAAAGAGCTTTATGGCCGCTTCGAAGTCGATTAGATAAGACCTTATTTACGACAGTAGGTTGTTTTCTACTGACTTTTTGTGCTCTTTCTTGTTTGTTTACCTAGACCAAAGGGCTTATTAAGTGCTGCGAATATGGCGAGCGCTGTGTGAATGGAAAATTTTGAAACCTGTCAAAAGGTCTTACAGTTTTGGAGTGCTTAAAAATTCAGTCAAAATGGGGATTATTATAACAAATTGACTGAAGTTGTCAGTAGTTGGCTTAACATCGTGTACTGTCTGTCAAAACGGCACACGACACGACACAAAGCGTCAGCTTTTACTTGGCAACAAAGTCCTATCACTCGACTTTCGCGTTCGATTTATTTTTGGATTCAAAAACACGTGAATAAATAAAAGCGCAGTTTGGAGACCTTTCACCATCGTTGACAACCGATGGTTCAACTACGTGGGAGTACATCTGTTTCTGATGAGGAGCTGCTGTGATAGAACTTGCTGCCGACAGAAACCTACGAATCAGCCTGAAAACAAGGCCACTTGTGGGTCCAATGTCGTACATCCCTCGACGTGAACGTAACCAAGCTACATTTCAGACGTAGTTTCGGTACCGAATATCTTCCTATTAACCTTGACGAATAACCATACAGTGGACTCTCCCTAAGTCGACCTCTCCGTAAGTCGAATTTGTCTCTAACTCGATTTTATACGTGCCATATTTTGACATTTTCCGGTCCAAAAACGATCCTCTAAGTCGAATCGAACTAATTTTGATATTTTTTCCCATGGCGTCACCTCTTTCGAGTCACTGACAATGCACAGAGTATAGCTGTCTAGCAAAAGCTTCTCAAACTTGGCCCGGACTCGGCATAAAACTGTAGGTCCATTCCACTCGTGAGAGAACAAAGCACAAGTGGTTACTGAAAAGCTAGGCCCTGGCCCTCTACGGGCTGTACCGCCACCCATTTTGATACTGATGTCGTGCTGAGCGCAGCCAAATAAAAACATTCGTTTCATGTTTTCAACGTGAATTCTGCTGCCACTGCCCACTGGCAGTATAAATGAAACGATCATCTTCCCAAGAACACGAGCACTCTTTGTCTCAAGTTCCAAGCTCAGGCAGTTGCGTGCGTGTTAGTTTCTCCCCACGTGTTGTAAAACTTTACAACCACCCCTTAGCTCGGCACAATATCGAATAGAGCGTTAGACACGCGCCAAGCATCTCATAACGATTGCCTTTGAAAGAATGCGATATCCACTTGTTATATTAATATGCATACGAACAATTATTTGATATTCATAATTCCATTCTAAATTATTCAAATCGATTCTTTTGCGTCCACCATCCTTGCTGCACCATTTATAACCAAATTCACGGCGAAGAACTTCTTCGTGCTTGCGTAGAGATTCTTACATCATACGGAAATCCGAAGGTCTCCATAATGAGATACCCCGGCGTTTCCTACGAACACCATCCGACTGCCAACTGCCCACGTATAATTAGCTATTCATTGTTAAACAATCAACAATTCGAGCTTAACTCTTATTCAAAAAATAAAACAATTTATACAACGAACACACATTTTGTTATTTTTAGAATTTCTTTGCAAAATGTAAAGGTCACGGTTAGTTAGATTGTGTCTATGTGAATGCCGTTAAATTTAGCAGACCACTAAAACCAACACTCACGGGCTTCCTAAAGGAGTGCAAAACGCCGCAGTTGACTCGTAAAATTGATAATCCGATTCGAGGCTCCGTCGATGAAAGAAATATACACCATTATTCTCTGGTTAACTGCTCAATAAAATCTAAATGCGAGAGATGTTAAATATGCACATGACGATATGTATTGTGTTCGGCATATCAGAGCTCGATCGGTATTCAGCAACGAAAACCGTCAATAATTTGTCGGCATAGATACCGAAATTGAATGGAAACGCTTTAACTCCGTCCACGGGGCAGACCTTCGAGATGAGAATGATAATCGCGAGGAGAAGTGTTAAAGACCGCTACCGCTCCATGGATGCATGGAAAAAAACCGAAAAGCTCCGCCATTCACGCGAACTGTTAAGCGTGTCTTAATGATGAATTAAATGATACTTTAACACAAATCCGCAATGATTTGATTGCGATCGATGTAGAGAGTATTGATTGGGATTTTATTTCTATTTTTTATTTTATTATTCTGCAATCTAATGACGGTAGCTGAATACAAATCAATTACAAATGACCCAATTACGGTGTCGATTGTGGCTCTGTGAAACACGAGGGACACCCGACGGTGACGAGATGAGAGTTATTTAAAATTTTCCACCGGCGACAACTGGAGCGTGTTGATTAATGTCTTAAGCGTGTTTAGCTGGGGGTACTTTATCAGTTTAAGGCCGGCGCTTTTCACGCCCTATTGAAGGTCATCCCTTTAATGCATTCAATGGTCTGAGTTTTTGATAGTCTCCATGTAGTGCGCATTATTACAGCATGCCTCTCTGTTCTACTACCAGTTCAGCGTGGTTTAAGTCAAATGTCTTGTGTTTAAAATTCGTGCTGTAGTCGTTTATAGATTCCGTTTATGTTGTACATCCATAAAGTTGACCATCGACGGCGTAATGAATATGGAAACGTAATGCGTGGCGTGAGACGCTTCAGCCTCGAAGTGTGACTAATGGTGGTGTCAAACTCACTCTATTTCTATGCAAGAATTGTGGAGTTTTTCACTGTTTTTCAGCTTGACAATTGATAACATTTGTTACATTGGAGCATTTGTAATCACTTTCTGTTTGTTGTAACGAACGAACGAAAAATGGATTCAAGTTACATCTTAGATTCACTCTCATCTCGTTTCTGTCGTCGGAATAAATTATGCAAATCGTCTTTCCTAAAACTAGGTTAATTAACGAATTCGCTGGTTCATCCATTTTGTGGTTACAAAAATAAATTTAAATAAAACACATTAATTATCTATATTTCAATCCAATTTTGATTTGAATATATTGCTTGGATCTTGCCGATGGAATATAGCACCATTAAAATTTCATCTATGGGAGTTCTTGCACGACTCGACTCTGTCAAGGCAATTTTCGATGAGGTTTTGACACACGTCAGGCTTTAATTTGACGAAACTTAACGAATGATGATCTTGATCGTCTTCTTATTCTCCTGATGTCAAGGATGACACACGTCAGGCTTTAATTTGACGAAACTTAACGAATGATGATCCTGATCCTCTTCTTATTCTTCTAATGTCTAGGATGGATTTGGGCCTCAACCAACAAGATCTTTTGCACAAAAATAATAAAGCAATAAGATCACTCTCGTCCAATAAAGTCAAACCGATTCATGTTCTATGAGATGTGACACCAGCTTTCCGAAGCCACAAGTCTTTCACATCCATATCGTCGACTTGCAGCCAAAAAGAATCGGCAATCAGTTATTTTTTAACGATTCCATCGAAATGGATATCTTAAGGCTACTGCGCAAAGTGAAGCTAAATGCTAAACAGATTCAATCGGTAAATACTATTTGAATTCGGTGTTTGTATTTCAGTTGCGTCTCCATAGCATGCTTGACATTTTCAATGGAACCCGCCTTGAATCCATAAGGTTATGTATTATAATATTAAACACACAGCAACTGCTGCTTCTCACTACTACGCGTGAGTCTTGATACACAAACCTGCGGACAGGCCGACGAACAGCTTGACACTGAACTTGATTGCTATTCGCCTCCATAATTGCATTAATAAGACAATAACCCAAGCGGAAAGCCACAAAGTTTTCGTTTTGCACAGAAAACAGTTCCGCAATCAATAGATACCGATAGGAATCTATCTATTTGATTGATAAACACCGTTGTTCGACGTAAATTACAGACTGAATCAATTATGTGTTGACCAGGGTATCGCAAGTAAATACGCAATATATCTTTCGATACACTTTTCCCCAAGAAACCTGCACGTTTTTTGAAATGATATGCATTCCTTCTGTTTGATGTAAATTACCGACGCCAATGTGAGATCGATCATCTGGCATCGAACATCAACACGATCTCTTGCGTAATGATCGTTCTTGTTTGTTGGAGAAATTGAAAAGCTAAACAAATTTGGTCGCCTACAATGGACAGCCATATACGTGTACATCTGTGCATACGGTTTTATTGTTGATTTACTTCCTGATGAGCGTCGATTTTGTATTGAGGTGATTGATTAGCTGTTTCCATTTTATGAATGAGTTGCGTTTTGGTGAATGGCCCGACAGATACTGATAATGAACTCAAAATGGTCACAATAAACTTGATTGATCGTCGGGCAGAGTGGAAGCAGATGATGAATGGATACGAATTACTTTTCATTGCGAAGCGATTTTATTGCAATTTTTTTGAGTAAATTTTCCGAACGAACTTGTTATATGGCATCATTCATTTTATGGATACTAGCTGGACATCAATTAAATTCGGATTTATAGGCATGCTGGCTTCAGTCTTCAGTTTTAATTACCTCAAATTACTTAGCGCCTGACATATCTTTTATTCTTGTACACATTTCAATCAAGTCAATCTGATAAAGAATTTTATTAAAAATTAAATGTTTAATTGATTTAAATCTTCGAAATACAATGGGTCTTAAAATTAATCGTTAGGTAGGAGAACATTTTCAAGAGCCACTGATGGTTATCTTATCGATGGACTTGGATAGATATGAAATTCTGATTGTTTTTTTTTTGACATAAATTTGACATGTTGCAAACTTTGGATTTGATCAACTGAGATAATTTGGTTATGTATTGAAAGCTAAACTTTCCACTCAAGCAATTACGAGTGGTAAGGTAGAAAATGGGAAAAAAAACCAGCACCATCATGATCATGCTCTGAATTTCATTTTTAAAATGACTCGTGCTGTGTATGCATTTCTGTGTATTCAATTCAATTCCTGGAAGTTTAGTGAACTGCATCAACCAACCAACATCAGTTGAGCGCATTTTGCTATGACAGACTTTTATGTTTAAATAGTTACAGTCCAAGGAAGCACAGTCGATCTTTTATAAGTGGAATACAATTTGTCAACGTTTTCAGCCACTACACATTAATAATGATAAAATGAGTAGTGCCAAAATCCGAGGTAAACCTGGGGTTAGCTTCTACTGCAAACATATACATATTACAGACACCAAAATTTAGGAATTGACGCTGGATGGCGCCGTTAATTGAGTGCCTGTCCCTGGTTAGAGGGATCCCCGGTACTTCGGATTATACGCTTTATTTGGTTCTCAAATTTGGTCCAGTCACCATTTGACGTTGGGATCAAATTAACGGCACTAGCACTGGAGTTGTCGATCAGTGGTAGTAGACTGAATCACAATGGAGCAACATGGTCTAAGTGTGCTGGCGATTTCGCTGACAGCCCAACTACCTAACCTAGGAGTCGACGCACCCACCCATAACATCACACTTTTTCATGCCATAACCTACTCAAATGTGCCATTAAAAAGTGTTTTCTTATTCATCTCGTAGACGGCCAGGGCCTAGCTTCACAGTAACTAGTTGTGTTGTACGTTCTATCAGGAGTGGAAAGGACCTACAGTTTTTCCGACTCCGAACTGCCAAGTTTGAGAAATTTTTTCTAGACTGTTATACTCTCTGAGCATTGTCAGTGACTCGAAAGAGGTGGGCCGTGAAAATTATTTTTGTCGTACTGGGATTCGAACCTAGACGAGGTGCAAGTGGGTAGGAGTCGACGAACAGATCCACAGTGCTACGGCCGATAGTGTTTTCTTTTGTCATTACAGAAAGAAGATGTTTACACAAAAAGTCTATTAACTTGCCAAGGCAAGAATAATCACGCCCTCTGCTGTAACTCGTAGTTTGTACTCATGAATTCGATTTCGGGTACATGGGAGCGCAAGTAATTGCTTAGCTATTTCATTATTATGCAGTAAATTCGACTGTACCCGAATATTCGCATTCCTATAAGTCGAGTATTTTTCGTTCATGCTAAAACCCTTCATTGTCCAATTTCGGATGTATTTCATGGCATTCGACTCTCCATTTTATTCTGTATTGCACATCTCAAAGTAAGTCGCATTTCACTCGACTTCTGCTCGTTTTCTTGTCGTCAACAAGTGAGCATACGACTATTAAGAAAAATGGGGTAATTACTGAATAGAATGAAGAAAAAGATTTGTTAATAAATATTTGCAAATCCAAGGGACTATTTGAATTGAGGACAATGGGATGTAATGCACTGCGACCTCTCGTGTGGTCCCTTCTTTGATCTAGGTTTTCAGTGTTCTGATAGTGAAATGCTTTGGGTTCCAATTAGGGTTATCTTATTTAGTATTCTAATGCCCAGGTCCACAGTGTTCGCTTTAATTCTTTTTGCTTAAACTTCAGTTTAATGATTTGTTCGGTTTAACAGTTTCGATTAAACCTTGAAATAAGTTCAATTTGTAGTTTAAGTCAAACGAGAATATACTGCGGTTTAAACCTCAGTTCTACGCCATTTTGTTTCTCTCGTTTTTTTCTCAACCTTTTGTAACTTTTATCCTTTCTGACATCTGATGTTCGGTAATGAGATCCATACCTTGTACTGAAATCATTTGGAAGGGATACCCATACCGCAGGCTTTTCCTTTCTTGGTTGAAATACGCGCTACGAAAGTTCAAAAGGAATGCACCAAAAGCGTTTTAAAACTAAAAAGCACAGGAAATACATCGAAAGTCCTTACAAATTGTATGGATTGTAATGGAAGGTGTTGCCATACTTTTATCGATCGCAATACGCAAACGAAGTTCAGCTGAACTGAAGTTCAGATTTCACTGTGAAACCGGACGAGTTAAACGAACAACTTGAACTCGATTTAAGGTTCAACTGAACTTAAGTTTAAACATTCACTTCGAAACTGGGCATAAGTCTGTTTGAATCTAAGCATTGGCATTCGTCTAACAAATGTTCCAACGCCTCTTTTACCGCATAAAGCTTAGTCATATGTCTCTACTTCTGTTTCTACGACTTTTATCGAAAAATAGCGAACAACATTTATTACATAAAATAAGGAAACTTCGATTTTAATTAGCAGCACACGAAGGTGTAATTATTGACTTCCTCAGACTAAACTTTACATCATAATTTTTTTTGAAGATCAAATCTCGGTTTCGTCAGATTATACACAGCACTTCTAAGAGAACCAGTCACATAAAACTAATAAAACCTCCCCAGTCCCCCAACAGAAAAGAACCGAAACGTATATATACACACACACACACTTAAATGATTGATTGCAGATGAATTCGATATTGTCTTCCATTGCGACGAAAATAGTTATTTTCAACAAAAAATTAATTTTAATTACAGCCATCTCAACGGTCCGGTGACTAAAGCTCTTAGATTTTAGTCTCAAAGAATACAGGCACAAAATCGAAAAAAAAACGAATACAAGCACACCCACACTAGAAACCACAAAACCCACACACACAACAAACGGCGGAAAAATGTAAACCAACAGAGTTGTACTTCAATCACTGTAAAAAAAAAAACCAAAAAAACAACCACAACAACAAGCCAGTTCATAGTTATTTAATACTTAATTAAAGCAAATAATTTATGAACATATAAAGGAATTTAACAAATTGTGTGATATATAAATTATGTAAAGAACTTGTAAAGAAAAAAAACATCTTTTTTTTTCCAATATTTCCTTAATCTGTATTTAGCAATTAATTGGAGTTCATTGTTTTATTTATTTATTTTTTTCATCTATACACTGTTGATCATACTAACTCAACGCCTACTTAATTTTCCTCCTTAGTCAGCTAAGCAGTTTTGCTTTTTTTGTGTTGTTAAATTTCATTGCTGTAAGCGAATGAATTGCAAATGTCATTCAGGCTTGTAAACTAAATTGTATTTCAACTAAGAAAAAAAGGAAAGGAAAAACCAAATGTTGTAATTTATTTAGTTTTTAATTCAACAACGTGCTCCTATAGACTTTCTTAAGCATTAATTTATTTGAATTTATATTAAGTATCTTAAGAGAGTGTATCTTAATTGTCCCCTCCCCCCCGTTCTTCCACGAGAAACAACAAACACACACAAGCACTCAAAATGAATCACAGAAATCCAATGACGGATAAAGATATCAAAGATAGTAATAATTTCCTAAATGCCTGCGATAATAGTAGTATTAACACAAATCTACACACAATCAAAATAAATGACACACTTATAAATACAAATAACAATGGAGTATCACCAGGACACTACACACAGGATGACAATTTTAAATTATTTACTATTTATGGAAATGGTGAGTTTTATTTATTACAAATTCCTTTTTTGTCTTCTTCCTTTTTTCTTATTTTTTTTTTCTCTTTATCGAATTGCTATGATTTTTGAAAGCAACTTTACAATATTTTTTATATACTTTTTGGCAGTTTTTTGAATTTTGTATTGTATGGTGGAATTTTTTTGTTTAGTACCATGAGACTGGATTGTGAAGTATTGATGGTCGTGAACTGATTATCCATTAAAGTATAGCGGTAAATGTAAAATAATCAAAAATGAAAGTACAGTCATCCATTTTGTAGTTCCGAAAGTATTTGTCTCGATGGCAACGACACTGCTACCAGAAGAGATCTGTTGTATCGAAGGGTTGGAGTTAATCCAAAAGACGTACTACTTCTCTTATGAAAGATAGTACATTTGTATGTCTTTTGCAGTTAATCTATGTAGTTCCACTGAGTTGAGTATCTCCCTATGGAGAACACGTTTCCTTAGACAAAGTAGTGGCGGACAGTCACATAAAATGTCCCATCCTCTTCCAGAAAAAGCTGCCATTCCTTGTCTTGGCAAAGGTTTATTTTGTTAAGGTTGTAATTCAGCCCAAAGTGGCCAATTAAAAAGCTCATTAGCAATCTTCTACTTTCCTTGTCGAAGCAGAGGGTTTCCTTAGAGGAATAAGGCATTTTGGATTGCCAAAGACCAGCATCATTGGTCAAGGCGAAGTTTGTTTTCCCATTTGTTCAAGCAGCTTGTAGCTGTTGCCCGATTGCACATTCCGATCCAGCCCTTGAGAGCTCATCTGCAGATTCGTTGCCAACAAACCCCTTGTGTCCAGGGATCCAGCCGAGCTTTACTTTATTGTATCTGGCAAAAGACTGTAGTGCGTTGTAGCAACATTTGACCGTTTTAGAGTCATTTACGTTGGACGATAGTGCCCAGAAATAAGTGAGTAAAGAGATATTCAACTTCGGCCATTTTCACCCCTAGTCCATGGCGGCATTTTTGAAGTGTAGGCCGTAAAGGATTATAGTGTAGTGGCAATTCCACTTGCATTTCACACATAAGTGTTGACATTTTAAAAAAAACTTCAAGTAACGAGCGAACTTTCAAATAAGAATTCCAAATCACGCCACTGTTAGCCAGCTGTTCGCAAGAGCTCACACATATTCACAGAAAGGGGACGAAAAAGCTTATAAAAAACGCTGTCAGATGTAATCGAGGGGTTAGAGAGGTAGAAGTTGAATAGCTCTTTACTCATTTATTTCTGATATTGCCTTAAGTGCTGCCTGACTATCGGAAAATGTTTGAATTCTAGAAAGTAAGTTTAAATAAAAACAAGGTTAAATCCGAACTTCGATGTGATCGTTGTTGTGATTGCTTGATCAAATCATTCAAATGTCCTCCATGGAAGCTCTTGCAAGACTCGACTCTGACAAAGTACTCGTAATTTTCGATGATTCTTCGACTCATATCGGCAATAACTTGTCATAGGTTAGGTAAGGTTAGCTAGAGTGGGCTGCCATCAAAATCTGCAGTACACTTAGACCATGTTGGTCCATTATGATACCCATAATCAGACTACTACCACTGATTGGAAACTCCAGTGATAGTGCTTTGCTTTCACTGGGACCCCTCTAACCAAGAGTAGGCACTCAACCAACTGCGCCATCTAGCTGTACTTGGCATAACTTCACAAATATTTGTTTTTAAGCTGTCAAGTGATTGCAGTTTTTACAAACACGTTTTTGCATAGTTTTCCATGAGAGTTTTTGCACGGCCGAGTGAAATGAAATGTGCCCCCCATCACTGAAGATCACCTTTTGTGCAGAATTGATTATACAAACGTTGATGTTCAATCACTTAATTGACATATGTTCAACACACATCGTGGTCAGCTAGTTCCACCTCTAGAGTGAGGTCAATTTTATAAGAGTGTAGAACCAAAATATGTCAAAGATGTGCCATAAGACAAGCCCAAACGCGGTAATCGTCTGGATCATCAGCGCTTTCAATAACGGCACTATGTACTCCAAAGCTTATATATCAACGATAATTAGGTCATAGTGCTTCTATAACAGAGCCAGGCTCGCTCATCCGATTATCTCAGATGAATGATTATGACCACCATAACCTGCTCGTTATGCGTGAATTGTTCCTGCTACAGAATGACTATTTTTGTTGTAAAAAACTTACACAATTTTACCACGTTCAGTAAGTCTAATCCAAATATAAACAGATTCAGGTGACAGTTCCATTCAAATGACGTTCCGTTGTAGCTCTTTTTTTTGATTTAATGCCGAAAATAGAAGCCAAATGTAGGGACTCCTTCGGTTTTGTACATTTTTTGCAGACTTCAGTCAGTCTCATGTCATCCATCAAACCCTTTGAACTTATATTTGTTCCTCCTTTTTGCTTCAACGATTTACGACTTCGTATTTGCATGCATCGAATAGTATCCATCCCCATCTCTCCGTTCTTTTTGCACATAAACTTAAACGTCACGTAAAGTTACCCAGTTTTTGTTCCACAACTTAAAGACGAAGCCGAATACAATCGTATTTGCCCATAATTACATTCTAAAGTTCATCGATCATCCCCTAGGCTATTTCGAAACAAGTTATTTGTTTGAAATTAACTTCAATTTGTTCCGCAAACTCAATTAAATGAATTCTATGTCGCCTTTTCCGTGAAGTCGCTTTCGAGTGCCTTTTGGCACGTCAAGTAGCATGATCTATTTTCGTACAGTGATTCGATTTGCAAAAGCCTCAGTCCTCACATCGAATTTATGTTCTAATTCCAAGTACTGCTTAGAGCAATCAAGCTGAAGGTAAACATAATACTTTTGAAGTGCACTTGTAGCAAATAGGGGGAAAAAAAAATAACGCACGCAGTTTATTTATTTTGATTTCAATACTTTTAAGGGTATCCTCATTTCTGTTTTTTGCACATTTACAACCTTACTCGCCACAGTATAAATACACTTTTAATTACACTGTACACAGCAATTATAAGATAGTTGAATAGGTCCGTGTAAACAGACACGGAATAGCCTTTGAAATGTATTTGAAAGACGTCCCCAATGTGACAGGATTCGAGGAGGAGGCTAAGTCGGCTGTAACTGGATAAAACTGGAACAAGCTGATTGTTCCAAATCCGAAGCATTTGAGAATGAACTCGCATCACATAATGACAGATTATGCGGTGTAAACATGCTCCAGCATAAAGACCAACCACCGGAAAAATCACGATTAGTTGAACACGACCCAGCTCTGTGGTGTGTAGCAGATAAGAGCGATCAACAAGAACTATGACGAAACCTCAACGCAGCAAAGATAAATCATGTTCTCGTCTTGGACATGCTCCACATAAGTGCAAACAATTTGGATCATCTAAACACACACAAATGGCAAGCGTATTAAACTGCTCAAGCTTGTGAATGCATCCGGAAGAAGTGAAACTAGACCTGATTTAGTTACATAACTGAACTGAGCTGAGAACATGAGCATAGTCCCTTGAACCTGACTACTTTTTTCCAAGTGCTGTTTGCTAATCACACGAAACAATTTGTTTTTTATTGACAATAGATTAACAGACGATTCTTTGTGTAACATTTAATCGGGTCTGATAAAGATGCTGGAACCAGCATTTTATTCAGTGTTCGTTGAAATCTCTGCGATAAAGCACCCAGTTTTCGTTGATATTAAACTCTCAAAATGAGTTTCGGCGCAGTGCAAGCAATATCGTTCGATTTGGTCGATGAACTGATAAGAATACAGTCTCACAAAAATCCCATATCAACGTACAGAGATGAATACAACTCGATTGGTAAGATTATCATCTTCAAATAATATTGCTGTAGAATTAGAGATTTTCTTTTGCGGTTCCTATCTGAATTTCAACTCCTTAAACGGATGAATTTTTGTTTCAAAATCAGCAAGGCCGGGGCGCACTCTTTAATTCGGTCACCTGATTGTTCAGACTTAACGCTCAGCCCGTCTTCTTTGCAAGTAGTTCACTGATTCGAATAATTTTATTCCAGTCGATGGACAATTTGAGGTTGTGTTCTTTATTCCTGAAACTATGACGTGCCATCGATTTTTACAGTTGATGACTGTTCACTTGGAAATCCACCATATTTTTAAAGGGAATCCTTAATTGCTTATTGAAATGAATTTGAATTGAATTCGCTCGATTTCAAGTTCACATAGAGATGAGTAATAAGAAAGCTTCGCATTCTTACAGCTGGTCACGCTTTTTGTTTACAGTCAAGCTCATTTAATCGAATAGTTGACATGTTATCTGACAAAATTTATATACACGCTATCGCAATTCGGAATCCATCATGGGCACTTAGCGCAATCAAAGGTTTTTCACTAGACGATAGAGGCTCAATGAAATTACCGATAATTTCAAAGGGAAAAGAAAAAACAACTCAACTGACTCATATTATTCCCCCGAAGTGGTTGCTACACTTCGATTGTAACTCGTAGACAAAATAAGTCATAAATCGCTTGGTTTAAGGAGAACGTAGCTGCTTGTAATCGAAGAAACGCAACGCCCTTACTGTCAGTCAGCATTCGTTGTCATCGTCGTCATTTGTTTATATTTAAGATATCACAAGTCTTTGTTTTATTTCATTTTTTTAAACCAAAAACAGGTACATTAAACCGGTTCTGTCAAAGTTCACTCGTACGCATATATATGACTCTCTTAGATTTCACATGTTAACTCACTGATCTTAAGTCTGACAGAACTTCCAAATTCGAAAAAAAAAAAAAACAATTAACACACGACTTTAATCAGTTTTATGTTAAGAATCTTATCGCATAAGTGGTCTAGTTTATATTTGTAGAAATGTGCGAGATTCGGTGAGGTATGCTAATGTCATTCACTTAGCAGCTTCTAATCAAATGAATCAAGTGTAAATTTTCAGATGAGGTGAATAAATATTAACAAAGCGCAGACAGACAGTCGTGGGTTCGCTGCTTCGTATTTGTATATCCATCAAATGATTCGATTCGTCGTGGGAATCTTGCACAAGAGTTATGTACACGTGCACAATTTGGAGTTTGATTGAAGGCGGCCTTAAAATTTCAAATTTCCTTGTCAAAATTCTATGATTATAGTCACGAGAAATCACTTAACGCTTTCCAGCAAGAGACCGAGCATTTGGTCTTTTCTTAAGTTCCTCCTTCATGCTGACTTATGCGAGGTCCAAAACGCATATTGTATGTTCAACAAAAAATGGAAACTCTTAAGACGGTTGAAACAACGTCTTAGGCGAACTTCCGATATATGTAGCTGCTTTCTTAAATAAAGCCGAGAACATTCTTGCACTATTTCTAAAGAACATTTCGATATTGCTGTTGCATTAAATAAAGCCAAGAACATTCCAAAACTTTTCCTAAAAATGATTGAAACAATTATTGGATAGTAGCCGCCGTGGGGTATTGTCAATGGAAAACAGGAAAAATCAATGAGGAAATAAATATCCAACTTTGGTATATAACGACATTTTTGACGTTTGTGCTTTAGAAAATAAGAGAGTGGTTGAATTTCCTTGGATTCCACCTCGAAAATGACGGAAAATTCGTGGATTCAAAAGGAAAATGGTCGCAGATTTGGCGGACTTGTCAAAAATTCGCGATCACAAATTGTTGTATTGTTGATTTCGAGGCGATACGAAGAACTTTTCGTTCTAGACGGCTTCGAGTTTACTGACAACGCTCAGGGAGTAGCTGTTAAGAAAAAGCTTCTCAAACTCCTCGACATAAAGTACACATCTCGTTTAAGAACAATAGCACGTACTACACGAGCTTGTGGCTCTCCATGGTCGGTTAGTGGCCATTCATATGAACTCACTGCGAATTGCGAAAAACTTCGCAAACCATGACACTTCATTCATATGGAGCTTTTTCATTCGCAGAGAAGAATTTATGAAAACTGACACTTCATTGCGAATTTGTGGATTGCGTTTGTAGAATGATTGATTCGCAGAGAAGCAAATTAAAATTGTTAATTACGAGTATGATAGTTAAACGATCTTTTGTTGAGATTCTTGTCGATAATAAACACTCGATAACTCAATGCTTACCTGTTTGCATACCGAAAAGTATACATTTTTGCCTATACACATGTGGATTTTCACCCGACCAATAAGGCATATTTTGCTTATTGACGAACCCATTGAGCCAAAAATGAGCTTCGTCACTGCAGATAATTTGCGATGAACTTCAGAACCCAATCGGAGAACGTACGTCGGTTCAAATGGTCCATCGGCTTTAATTCTTGAGTCAGCTTGATCTTGTATGGGTGTAAGCACAAGATCCTTACGCAAAATAGGCCATAATGTGGTCTGAGTGATGCCCAATTCTTGACTGATTTGGATCGTTTCCTACGGACGCCTGAACGACACTTCGACCAACCCGTTGTCTCACTGACACGGCAACATCACACAACAAATATGTAGACTCAAATTCTTGCACTAAACTTGTACTGAAAAATGGAGTTAACGCTCTTAAAGTTGTCATCACCGACTCCAAAGTTTATAATTTGTAGACGTTGCTCGTTCGTGTACATTACCATGGTGAAAATGTTGAGTTTACTGAATAAATATTAGTAAAAGAGTGCGTTCACAAATTAAATTCAAAGTTGTCCATATTGGAAAACCCTTTAATGATTGAAATGAAACCCTCATATGAATGGCCCTTTAGCCCTTGCGTTGTTAAACACAAGTATAAGGTAACTTTTGACATTGTTGATTTCTCAGATGAAATGGAAGTCAAGCTCAGATTTGTATTAAGAACGTTGTCTACGACGGTAATGCCAACTTCCCTCGAACTCCACTCTCGTGGAATATTAAAAATGTGTTCAAAGTTTGAAATTCAGGACAGAGCTGTGGCCTTAAAACGGCACGCAGTGCTAATTAGGTTCACACCGAGTCAACACTCCCATCTAAAAGGTGTTTTTTTTTTTAGAGGTATAGAACTTTGAAATGGAATAAAACAGAAATGATTTTTTTAAATTGAAATGAAATTTACTTCATTCGAAAGATAATCTTCTGGCATTATAATTTAAATATTATTTCTAGCATATGACCGCCACAGCTGGCTCGGACGTAGTCTAATCTGGAGGTAAAATTTTCGATGACTTTTGCCATCAGTCGTATATCGGCAATAACGCGGCGAATTATGTCCTCCCAGTGGCCAATCGTTTCAGGCTTATCGGCGTAGGCTAGCGACTTCACATATCCCCACAGAAAATAGTCAAGCGACGTTAAACCGCACGATCGACGGTTACCAAACGTTTCCTTCAACAAATCAATTGTGGCACGAGCTGTGTGACATGTGGCGCCGTCTTGTTGAAACCACACAACATCATGGTTGTTCAATTGATGAAGGAAAAGGTCGGTAATCATGGCTCTATAGCGGTTATTTTGACCATTCACAAAATCGTGCTTAAAGAAGTACGGACCAATTGTTTCACCAAACCACAATGCACACCAAACAGTCAGTTTCTGTGGATGTAACGGTGTGTCAACATACACTTTAGGGTTATCATCACGCCAAATACGGCAGTTTTTCCATTCAACGAAAAGAGAGCATGGCGACTTCGATCAGAATCAATTTGGAAACGTTGTTCTGTCGTCAGTCCATTCATGTTGAAATGCCAAACCAAACTAAAAATAAATCATTTGACAGCTGACAAAAGGGCCGCCAGGCCACCTCTAAAAGAAACACCCTTTACATACCGTCGTTGGAGTCCATAAACATTATTTTTTTAAATTATAAGTACATAAAAAATATTAAACATAAATATAGATAAAAATATCATTAAACCTTTAAAAAATTGTTTAACAGTTTCAATTGTTTTAAGTTAAGTTTACATTTTATCTGCTTTAGTGTGTAAAACCCAAGCTTCTAGTTCCTTTCAGTATCTTTCTTTGTAAACTTGTTTAGACAAAAAAAAAAGAAAACAATTTATTCAAATATCTTATTCTCTCTCATTTTGCATGCATTCTCAATTTCGATTATTTAATAGCAATAAAACCGATAATTATTTGACGCCAACTGTGCATAATACAAATGATAACCGCTAATTAATATATTTTTATATTCATTAGAAAAAAATTAATTTAATTTGAATTTTATTTATTACAGACACCGACAATGACAAATTGTCCGGTCTACCACATTCGACAACTGGTTCACTAAGCTCAATCATCACGACGTCAATAGCATCATCGGAACCTGATCCAGGATCGGATAGGGGCGGTGCAGGTTGTGGCAATGATGGTGGCGGTAGTAGTGCCGGTGTACCAGGTAGTGCAGATGAGAAACTAGCCCTAAACCATCCCGGCTACAAACAGGAGAAATGGACAACAATATTGGTGCAGGTGTCGATACCATTCTTTTTGGCTGGTATCGGCACCATTGGTGCCGGCATCATTTTGGGCAGAGTTCAGGTTAGTCGCGAAACACATAAAAACGAAAAAAAAAAAACCAAAACACAAGTCAACACATGTGTCCATAGTAAAGATTCTAAACAGTTTTATATTCGTACGCGTGTTGTCTGGAGCATAGACCGGCTGCCACTGCTTTTACTCGGGCGCAAACAGGTTTTGTGATTTGATTGTATCTACTATACGATTTCTTCCGATACAATGAGGGTTTTGTTTTAAAATTCACTGGAAGCCTAATCAATTTTCTTTTAAAAATGATTATCATGCATTTTGAGATATTAGTATCGCAATTAGCGTGTAAATAAACTCTGTTTCTTTGTGAACTTTGAATTCTGAAATCTTGATCGGTACTCTGTTGGCTGTATGCACTGAGGCGACAACACCATGTGATTGTTCAAAATTTCCTCATGTTGCTAAATCATGGCGCGACAAGACAGAATCCAGTTGGGAATGCCATTTGGATCAAAGATGATAAGTCACGAGAGTAGCTTTCGATTTCAAAACACGAGCGAGTGTGATGGCAGGTGCATCATCATGCTTTGCAGTGGCTATTGCGAAAGGTCACTTTGGGAGTTGACTAATACAAATTAATAATTTATGATGTAGGTTGCCTCATGCAATTATCCGAATAGGAAGTATCAATGGTTGGAGAATGAGCTGAGATCCTTATGCTTACAATTCACATTCTTTCTAGAGTTCAAGAGTCGTTTTGAAGCGACGAAGAATAAGCGAAGTCGGTCTTTATGGCATTTTCATTTTCAAAACGTGAAAGGCAATAAAAAGATTTTATGTCAAGATGCATATTGGATTGGAATTCTGGGTTAAGGGCGAAGCAAAGTTCATTTTGGCGACAGTGACCTCGTGTTCTCATTCAAAAATAAAACTCGGCCAATGAATTTAAGAAAAAAAAACTGGAAGAGAGAAGATATCTTGAAGAATGAACAGAATGTTGCCTGATTCGCTTGTAAGTATGAACAATTTTTGATAAGCTCTCCGTTAATTTGATACACACTGAACTGATGGAACACAGAATGACTAGCAATAGACACTCGTTCATCGACTACTGAGACTCCGAATTCCATTGCACTTGCAGTGGTTATTTTAAGACCCACTCTCCCACACTCACTATCGTCTTAATTTGTTTATTAGTTCAAATAATGAAAAAATAATCAGTGACGGTGACTGGGTATTCCTTCCGACCGAACAGAATTAAGTCAAACAAAGGCACTCTGCGAATGTTGCTAATTGATTACGTTACAATGACGTAAGAAAAAAAGGTCACGCAAGGATCGTGTAACTGAAAAAAAATAATACAATTTATTAATAAGTATTCACGTCATAATTATAAATTAAATTGACGTGCATATATCGTTTCCTGATTTACGGTATGTCACACTTATTATATCATTCATTTTTAAGAATTATTGTTGCTTCCTCTGTTTCATTGATCAACGCACGCAATGTCGATGAACTTCTTTTATAAAAAAATGAAATTTACGGCACGTGATAAGTGAGAAGATATAGAAGATATTCCAAACTGCACGTATTGATTATCTGTTAAATTAATTTCCCCGATAATGGTTGTTAAAAGAGACTTTCTGCTGAAATTTATTGTGGTGATTATTGTTTACGATTGTGATTGAATCAATCAGGATTCGACAAACGATTTAGTTTTTTTTTATCAGACAGCGGCGCTACTGTGTGTTTGATTAAGCCACCTTACTGCGACTGACGACTTTGATTATATCTGTCAATCGATCACCTGGGAACTAGGACAAATCATATTCACACAGACAACTGAGCTGCAGACCGGAGTGCGTAAGCCCATTATCGTCGCTCCGATTTGTGTGTTAAGTCATCCATTTTGTGGTTCCGATTGTAAATTTATCGTTTATGATCTACACTTCGATCAATATTTTATTTCAATGAGTCTCACTTATACGAATATAAGAGGGAACAGAAAATGTTTCGTATAAGTGAATACTTTCTGTAGCAGGGTTAAATGGAGTATCGCCGGGGAACGAGAAATTGTTCGTATAACTGAATATTACGTGTAAAGCGGCGTTCACACTCAACAGATTGTCGATATGATTCGCTTGACAACAATGCTTTAAGGGCCAAATCGTCAATGTGCACACTTGTTACTACAAAGTTTGCAGACTTGTAGTACGGGTGACAAAGCATTTTGACATTTTTTCCAATTTGTCGGCAAGCAAATCGTATCGACAAATTATTGAGTGTGAACGCCGTTTAAGTGCGCTTCGTATAAGTGAGACTCCACTGTATTGTTAGAATCTTGAATGGAATAACACATGATTCAAATGGCCTCCATAAGATTTCTTGCACGACTCGTTTCTGGCGATCTGAGAAGTTAGTTTTGAGCGACTTTTCGGCACATATCGAGCAATAACTCGGCCATAACCTGACGAAAATTTCCATTGAAATCGTCAAGAGTTTGTGTATTGCGTGCATGAACACGATCTTTAGCATAGGTCCGCAAAAAGTGACAAATCGACTGATCTTGGCGGAAATCGTATCGTTTTGAGTCACAGCGTCACACAAAAGAGAAAACTCAACCGATCTAGGCGGTGATCGTGTCGTATTTTGCCACAGCGTCACACGAAAATCAACCAATCTTGGCGGAAATCGTGTCGTTTTGATCCATAGCGTCACACAAAAGGGAAAACCCAACCGATTCTGATGGAGATCGTGTCGTTTTGATCCACAGCGTCACACAAGAGAGAAAAATCAACCGATCTTGGCGCTGATCGTGTCGTATTTTGCCACAGCGTCACACAAAAATCAACCGATCGTGGCTATGATCGTGTCGTTTTGATCTATTCCGTCACACAAAAGGGAAAAACAACCCATCTAGGGGAGATCGTGTCGTACTGTGCCACAGCGTCATACTGTGCGTCAACTCCTACACTGGATGTCTAGGTTCAATTCCCGCTTCCCATAAACCACGGCTCTACCACTCCCGAGTCACTGACAACGCTGAGGGAGTATAGCTGCCAAGAAAAAGATTCTCAAACTTCCTCATTCCGAGTCGGCGTAAAACTGTAGATTCCGTCCGCTCTTACGACATCAAGAACGAGTGAATCTTGTTGAAGCGAAGAAGATGCCCAAACCCAATCGCTATTGAATACCGCTAAATTACAAACCATTTTGAATGAACTTTAAACAATCAACTAAAACATAATAAATTTCCCATTTCCAGATGTGGAGAGTGTTCAAATCCGTGTCGCAGCTGTTTATATTGGTTCCCGCGTTACTTGGCTTAAAGGGTAATCTAGATATGTGCCTAGCTTCCCGTCTATCAACACAAGCGAACCTCGGCAATATGTCATCACGAAAAGAAATAATCAAAATGGTCATTGGCAATATAGCTTTAGTGCAAGTGCAAGCAATAGTTGCGTCCTTTCTAGTGTCAATGTTTGCAATAGCTGTTGGTGCTATCATGGATGGAAGATTCAGCTATGATCATACAATGCTTCTGATAGCAGCGAGTATGTTCACTGCAACATCTTCGTGCTTCGTTTTAGGTAAGTCGACCGTCTTTGCGTTTTCCCACCGATTGCCTAACTAAATGCGTTCGATTTTCTTTTCATTTTCTTTAGATTTTGTATTAGTGGCTGTGGTATTATTATCTCAAAAGTATCGATTAAATCCAGACAACCTAGCAACTCCGTTGGCAGCGTCAATTGGTGATGTAGTTTCAATTAGTGTACTTTCATTCATTGCATCAATTCTGTTTGAAAACTTAGGTAAGCATCCATCAACCCCGGAATCGGCCAGTCAGAGTGCTCATGTTTTCCTTTTATTTTGCTTACAGATACCCACCTGTGGATTACTTTCGTAGTGATTGCAATTTACCTTTGTCTTTTACCAATTTGGGTAATCATTGTGTTCAAAAATAAATACACCCGACCAGTTCTAACGAATGGATGGATCCCAGTACTGTCAGCGCTGTGTATAAGTGGGTAAGTGGCTAACGAATAATGAGACGGATCTAAAAATAAGCACTGATTTTTGCCAATATTTGCGATGAGGCGATGAATTCATCTCGCCGTCGATGCCTGGTTGCTAAAATATGCAAACTCATGGCGAGCCGCAGTAGGAGCATCAAATCTCTTGTACACCTGTCAAGGTTAGGCTTGAGAATGATAAATGAGTTTGAATGAATGATTGTTGGCTAAGTATTAGCTTGGGAGCTTCGGCGGATCAAACAGACTGTTGCGAATATATTCAAACATGTGATATCCGGTTGTTTGGAGTGGATAAGGAGTGTTCTCAAAATAACTCTTGTATTCTTGGAAATGTTCTTCGAAATATAAATAGAACATGAGACGGTGTTCTATCTTTAAACGTGACGTGGGCATAATGTGCCGGATAAGCCGTGGTTGACTTACTTGGTTGAAGAGACCTAATTGAGTTTTTTGTTGACCTAGTCTTCTTGTGATCTAGTCTTAGGTAAATAGCTTGAAGCTTCTACGGGTTAGATCATTAATCCCAACTTCTTTTTCTGGTCACAATGAACACATGGATGAGACCGTGAATACCTCAGTCCAAAGTGGTTTATGAACCCCACTGCTTTTCGTTCTGAAGGGACGAAGTTCAGACTTTGATACAGTTTCTAAGCAGTTAAGTCCATTCTTTATGGACTTTATTTTGTTCTCGCTGTCTTCTTCATCTTGGTGTGATGGGAAGGACCTGAGCCTTAAGCACCATGTCTCTCCGTTTGGCGCGATGTCTGGCTAACTGCTTCTATCGCGCACACCACGTTGGTCGAGGTCCTTCTTCACTTTTGTGTCCCAAGGTAAACGCGAGCGTTCTCTTCTACGATGTCCCACAGACTACGAGTAGAGAGATCTACTTCGGGTCGGAGATCTACATGGCCCTGCTACCGTAAACATTGATGCCTGTTTCATGTGAGAGCCATGTATCATGCGCACTTCGTCACATTTGTCATTGGATCCCTAGACAACTGGCTAGACTCATGTCACTGTACTGTTCGTGACTCAATCTTCCCCTCCATGTGCCGTCAACACAAAAACTGGCACACAGAACTTTTCTCTCGCAGAGACTAAGTACTTTCTCACCCGCTTTTAAAGTTGCCCATGCCTTAACATTATTGTGCAGGGCTCGGATGAGCATGCCTTGTATAAAGTCGGATTAGATCCTCAGGAGTAATCTCCATTATTCTCTAGAAGTCAACATCTCAAGGAAACAAGGATTGGCAAGATTTATTCTGCTCTTTATCTCGGTACTCGGAAGTTGGTAGCGCTGCTTCCTGCGGAGCAAATTGACGTTAATGTCGTGAGTTGTAGCTCAAACTTTCGACTGGTACAGCGGACCTATTAGACCTTCCTACCACGTCTGTACACCTGGGGTAATGTTTTCGTACGTGTATTAATCGAATCAGATACACTGGAGAGCATCTTCCGACATCGAAATTTTCGCCATAAAAATTCTCCTGGGCTAAGCCCTTGTTCATCATCCAACTGTCACAGCGGTGCTACTAGACCTATGTATCTGTTGTGCCATCTCACGCAATTGGTTTAACTTCTTCTATGACACTTCCTTCTTCTTCAACACATTATTCTAATTACATTCTTTCTTTTGCAGATTTGGCGGTCTAGTACTGGATGCCTCAGTGGATGTCTTTAATGGTTTCGTTGTGTTTCAACCGATTATTAACGGCATCGGCGGCAATTTGGTTTCAGTGCAAGCCAGTAAAATATCGACAATGCTGCATCAGAGCTCAATTATTGGCATCATCCCACCCCACGCCAAGATTCTTGAATGGCCATGGAAAGCACTTTTCAAAGGAGGTTCGCTCACATCCATTCATCTTACTAGACACAAAATTCTAACGATGTTCTAACTTTTCATTTTCAGTGCCGTATGCAAAGTCAGCAAGAATCCTCATCATGTTGTCGATTCCTGGTCAAGTGTGCTTCATCTTTGCGGCTGATTACATTCACATGTCCGAAACAACGATATCGTTTGTATTCGTTTTGGCATACCTCTGTGCCAGTTTAATACAGGTATGCATAGACTAACTGTCCATCACAGCACACACGACTTGACCCACACTTCATTTTGTTTCAGGTAATGCTCCTCTTGTATTTGGCGCACATCATCATACACGCCATGTGGAAATGGAAGATTGATCCCGACAATTCTGCTATTCCATACTTAACATCACTGGGCGATCTATTCGGATCCACCCTCTTAGCGTTGGCGTTCTTGTTCTTAGTGTCTGTTGGTAAGGAGTACGGTGTGAACACGGATATCATTGAAGCACCCAACTAAAAAAAAAAAAAACCACCCTCACTAACACACTAAGGGATCTCTACATTCACCTTTTTGTCCTCATCGTCTACTCCTCATGATCAGTACCTAAATTAACCAAATGAAAAAAAGAGAGAAAAATAATATAAATTCTAGTTTATAAAGAAAAGTTTACAAGTTGTTCACAGAGATATTCTATCTACAATAAGAAAAATGAGAAAATGAAAACATACGCTAATTAAATTAATTTAAAGAGTATTGTAAGTGTAAAGTGAGATTGTAGTTTAGTTAGGAAGAGAAGAAGAAACCTAAAGCGAAACTGTTGTAAGAGAGGAGAGCTCGTAGGTAAAAGTAAAAAAAAAAAAAACAGAAACGAATGCGAAACAGGTGTGTTTTTTTGTTAACATTATGCATGATATGAAAGTATTCTTGAGAACAATAATCTAGAACATTCAATTAGACTTGATATATGGGACACGACCTGTCCCAGACTTTAGTTTTAACGAATCCTAATCCTAATGAGATGAAATGTATTTTTGCAATGAATAACGAATGAAGATGAGCGCGTACGCCGAAGTCCGAGAGCGACTTCGATAATCGAGATTACAGGAATACGAAGAAACAACCTCATAAATTGTTTTCATTTTACGTTTTGTGTTTCGAAAAAAAAAAAACTTGTGTATCTAGTTGAAGGCAATCGGAGGCAATAATTTATTGAAAAATGTCTTCTATGTATGTTTTTTTTTTTTTACGCAATTAATGTTTGTTTGTTTTTGTTCATTTGAACGGCACATTCGATTTTGTTAAGCGGTTGGCAACACAACAAAATAGAAAATCCTTAAAACAATTGCAGATAGTATTATTATAATATTAATTGATTGGGTTTGATTTTTACAAGCCGATTATAGTTACGTAGATTCTTTTTTTATTTTGCTAATTTTATTTTGTCGTAATAAAGCATTTTGTGTAAAGCTTCTTTAATTCTAAGAATATAAGTGAAAGAAAAAGAAAATAAACAAGGTGTAAATTAAAGAATGATTGTAAATAGATTTGTATACCTACCTAGTAACCATGCAATAGTCCTACATGATTGTATGTACTTTTCTCCCATGTCCCCATGTTATTTTATCCATTCCTCCCTTTGTCTACCACCCTAACTTATGTGTACTAACTCTCGACGCATGCGTGGTTTTTACGAACAGAGTGCGCGAGCGTGCGAGAGTCAAAGAGAGAAAAAGAAGTATTTGTTCACTAAAACGTTGTATTTTTGTTTTACTCTTTTTTTTTTTGTATATTTTTTATTTTTTTTTTTTTAATTTTTTAAGCATGTTTTTTATGATAAAAACACATTAGGACATATAAAATAATTAAACAACAACAACAAAAATAACATTATAATATTGTATAAGTGATTTGAAGGACTTGTGATTGATATTAATTATGTTATTGTTAATAAAACAGACAACAAAACGATAAATAATTTATAAAACCGAACACGTTTGATTTATGTTCTTTTATTCTTGCAGAACCGGGGCGGTATCTAATTATGAAGGATTCGCCAGAGTTATCAGTTTGGAGCTTCTTTCAAACGATTGTAACGCGGAACAGTGTTTTATCTTAGCACTAGGGAGCTTTGAACTTTAAGCCTCAAAGTGTTCACAAAGAATTTCTCCGAAAGCTGGAGAGTGTGTTTTTGTCGTTGTGACTTTAGTTGAAGAAATAAAGGAAAACACAAATATAATCTGCATGTGGAATATCTTTGGTTAAACGTATCTCGTATGCTATTGAAGTCAAACTTGTACGCACCAGGCTAACCGACAGCCCAAGCCTTGCCAGAGAAAAATTAAACAACAATAACCAGAACATCTGTAACAGAGAAAGACAAGAAATTCCATCTAGGAAAGTTATAAAATTAAATCCTAGACCAACGAAGCGGTCTTTATGGTCGCACTACTAGTGTCTCTTGTGACACAGCTTGATTTCTTCAACTCAATTAAAAAACTGCTTCTTTAGACATCATGATTCCACGGAATTCAGTATAAACAAACAATCATCGGGGGATTTGGAAATGACTGCGAGGGTTTCATGAAGAAAACTGTCTTTCAAGGATTAGGGCAACTACACAAAGAGTATGAATGACTAAATAATGTAGACCAGGTGAGGTAAGGTATGAGAATGCAAAGAAGGGAACTCAGTCTAGACTAAGATACATCCACGGCAGAATAGCCAGCAATGAAGAAGCTGACGACTCGGCAATACAACAATATTTCAGTTGCGACGGTGTAGAAAATATATCCTCAGTTCACTTCTAATTGTTAGTTATCCACATACTGAGTTTCAGCACAGATTTGAAAACAACATTCAACCATCATCTTAGATTTATACAGCCCAACTGTTTTTTTTTTTTTTTGTTAGTTCATTTTTGTTTTATTTTTAATTTGGCAGACTCTCTCCTGTCTCGAGCGGAGATCGCTCTGCTGAACCGGAGGAGATCCTCGTGACTGCGAGCGACATCCCGTTCGTATTGGAGTCGCCTG
Source organism: Eristalis pertinax (assembly GCA_907269125.1). NCBI lineage: Eukaryota > Metazoa > Arthropoda > Insecta > Diptera > Syrphidae > Eristalis > Eristalis pertinax. The sequence goes on from OU026149.1 coordinate 23,988,084, forward strand.
TCCATTGTTCGGCGTACGACATGGAAGATGACAGGACATCCCTGTGGATCCTGTATTAGGCCAATTGTGTCAAGATAGAGGAACGCTTCAGGAGGAATAAAGCCGGTGAGGCGCACTATCTCATGGTACATAACATTGGGGTAGTAAGCCCCAAAGATCAAACTGTTGGAAGAAGTCATAGCTCGTGCAATATGCCTTCTGATCAGTTTAATAATAAAATTATCTATCCTGTTCAAGTTTGCCTCGTTGTACAGGACCTCGTTAGGATAGAACTTCTTGTACTCAGACTCGGGTGTACGATTCAACCGGAGACAAGTGCGAAGACACTGTCTCTCGAACAACCTCATCTTTTTCATCTGGGAAGGACTCACATTGAACCACAGTGGACAACCGTAGGCCATAACTGGGCGGATGAGGGACATGTAGCAGATTACCTTTACTCTGGTGTCAAGTTGGCTGCTGTAAAACAACCCCCTTGCCACAGCAAAGGCCTTTTTAGCTTTCGCCAGAGCAATATCTATATGTTTGTCAAAATACAGATATTGGTCCAACGAAATGCCTAGATACCTTACTACACTTTTCACATCTAACGGCCGTCCCTGCGGGTCAACTATGCCGAACTTGCGCCAGTTTGTGCGCGTATCCCATGCTGCCATGTACAGCGGGGTCCTGAAAAGGATAGTTTCGCACTTCAGGAAGTTGATAATCAACTTCCAGTCGTCGCAAAATCGCTGAATTTGTTCGAGGTCAAGTTGCACCTTCGGACCTGATCTGTACGCTACTAGATCGTCGGCGTACGCAATTAAATGCGGCATGGAACCTATAAGATCTGCAGTGAATATTGAGAACAAGATAGGCGAACCAACGGCTCCCTGTTGCATACCATTTTTGATGTCAAAGACCGTGGTAGACGTTACGTCGCCACTTTTCACAACGAACTTTCTACCTATTATCATGTCATAGATCATGTACAGCAATGATTTGCTTATGCTTATGTCTTTGTTCCACTGAATGTCGGATACCAGTTTGGACGCGGCATGTATAGTTTCATGCCCCGCCCTGAATCCGAACTGGTTGTCCGGTATGATTTTATTTTCCTCAACCCATTGTTTCAGAACTCGAATGACTATCTTTCAAAGACCTTGCTTATGCAAGGAAGAAGACTGATCGACCGAAGATTTGTCGGGATAGTTTTGTCTTTGTCCCGTTTAGGGATTGGTTGCACCACAGCTGTTTTCCAGTGTGCCGGGTACAGCCCAACTGTTCTTCTTCTTCTAATGGCGATAAAATCCGGGTGGACCTGCGCCTCAGCCAACAAGCCTTTCCCACTGGCACGATATTTAGCCAGCTGCTTCCAATCTCGCACGTTGTTGTTGGTTGGTTGAGGTCCTTCTCCACTTATGTGCGCCAGCGGTTCCGGGGGTGTCTTCTATTCGACAGACAGACCGCGGCCAGCACTGTGATAGGATTGAAATCGGTTCATATGTAGAAGGAACTCAGCCCCGGATACTCTACAATCCTTGGCAGTTTCGGATCCATACCAGAAGACACCGACCTCATGAAACTTAAGCTGCTCTTCGGGAAGAGTTTCTCAACCAGCATACCCCTCAGATCGTACTGGGAGTCTCAACACCAAACGCTGGACGGTCCTCTGCGAATTTTCACAGAAGGACTGCAGATGGACGAAGGTGCGGGTGCGGGTGCGGGTGCGGATGTCTATTCTATGTATCTAAATATTTAACTGTCCTTTCGACTACCAAATCACTGTAGTGTCTTTCAAGCAGAAACCATAGCGATAAAGGAAGCTCTGTCATGGCTAAGCAATAATGTAATATCGAGCACAGAAATGGTCATCTGTTCGGACATGCAGGCAGCTATCAAATCTCTGAATGCTGTCACTTTTAGCTCTAAGACTTCCCTGAATTGCCGCCTATCTCTTAACGAGATACTTGCTTACTTATCATGCCGGCGACCCATGGAGGGTCCGAGCCTGAGCAATTGCTGCCTTCCATCGTTGATGATCCTGGGCACGCTGCTTCCAGTCATCAAGACCAAGCTGTCTTGCATCCGCGATTACTTGGTGTTTATGCCGGAGATTCGGTCCTCTCCTTCTCGAACCAGGAAGCATTGTTGTACATGAGCTCCATGTGGCCGAGCCAGTGCAGTCACGGATTTTTGCCTTCCGAACTACATCCACATCCTGGTAGAGTTCGCGGTTATGTCTTCTCCTCCAATCGTCTTCCTCGCAGACGGGACCATATATCCGTCGTAGCGTCCAGCTTTTGAGTCCATAGAGCAGGACTGGCAAAATAAGAGTTTTGTAGAGCATGATTTTGGTCCTTCTAGTCAGGAGTCTTGAGCCCAGTTGCTTTGACAAACCGAAGTAGCACCGGTTGCCAAGGGCGATTCTACGACGGATCTCCACTGTGATGTCGTTTGTGCAGTTCACGTTTGACCCGAGGTAGACAAACTCCCTTACTACCTCGAAATTGTAGCTGTCGATCGTGAATTTGTGTCCAAGGTGGTGTGTGACGGAAGGTTTTTTGGTCCACAGCATATATTTTCTTTTGTCCTCATTGAGCTTGAGATCAGCTCTTTACGAGATGGTCAAATAATTTAGCATCCAACTTATGTGGGTGCCGGGACACTGTGACATCCCAGAGAATTGTGAAGCCGACGAACTCGCCAGGAAGGGGACTAGTTCCGTACTCTTTCCGGATGCCGTCCATGCCTATCGCTACTTCAAAACATCTATTGAAGTTTGAAACCGTTACTCATTCAATTCGTTTATGGTCTACCGGCAATTGGAGCCTCATCACAAAACAATTATAGCCTGCACTCGATCCAAAATGCTCACGCACCCTGATCAGTATGAGTAGGCCGAATCTCAGAACACCCATTGGCGTTATTACAGGACACTACGGCTCCAGATTAGATAGCCCCTACAATAGCTTCTGCAGGAGCTGCAGAGATGAGGAGGAAGGAGTAACTATCGCACATCTTCTATGCAACTGCAATGCTCTCTCCTCTCGCAGAAATAGTCACCTAGACGCCTTATTTAGTTTTTATATAACCCCTGCCGGTAGTCAACCACTCTAACCTAACCTAACTGTTGGACAGAGACATCGACACCGTCGCGTATTCCCAAATCCCAACGTGCAGTGATGGATAGTATCACGGTCACTGAAGAACAGGCGAGGTTTGTTTAACTCGGAGCAAATGTGAACTCCACAAATGACATCCTAGATGAGATCCGACGTTCTTCCATCTCCTGAGGATTGTCACAACAACTGGGGTCAAAACTACCGAAACGAAATATCAAAAGCGTGCTCCAAACGAACCCCGTATTATGCCACTACTGCTACATGGAGTCGAAAGCTGGACGATAAGCAGGACGCCAGTGCTTATTCTGATTCCGTCTGCGCCGTATATTTGGTCATGGCAACGAGGAAGTTGAATGGGAGGTGGATTTGGATGTGAATCCGCAAGAATCCAAATCCGCCAAATTGTCTCGACCACATCGAGCGCATGTCTACAATGCTCCTGCTAATGGGGCTTTTGGAATCCAAGCCTTCCAGTTTGAGAAGCATAGAAAGATGGAACCTTCTTTATAAAGACCAAGTCATTGTGGACGTGAGACAGCTTGGTCTTGGTGAATGGAGGCTACGTGCTTGGTACCCTTAACAATGGCATGCTACATTAGTTTAAGCTCTGACTCAGAGTAATTTATATTTAATCTCATTGATTTGAAATAAGACCACACAGTAAAAACAATGCCACACTGGTGGCTTAAATCCGTCACATTCTTATTATCTACTCCCACAGCTCATAAGTCATGTGAGGAGTACCAAGTTACATAGGCAGGCATACAAGCAAATTAACAAAGCGACAAAACTACTGATCAAGCTCGACCACATCCCCACAGGACTGCAGAAGTCGTTGGTAGGTCTAACAGGGCCGCCGTGGCAGTTGGAAGCTGAACTAAGAAAAAGCTAAAAACTGCCATACTAACCACTGTCGATTTGTGAGAATTTCGATGTCAGCAAATGCATATTTAGCATAACGGACAAAAATCCACAGCAACATCTGGGAAAATGGAAGGCTTAGACACACGATTACCAGAACACTTGGTACAGATGCACCGATTACGGTGCAATGGAAAATTCGTGGAAATGGCGATTGAAATGATCAGGTGACGACGACGACTCTACCTGGCGTGTGTGGCATCAAGTGACGGCGTGTGTTTCCTGGACGGATGAAAGCTCAGCAGATTCTGCCACGTGCTGCTACATTCGGAATATGTAATCTCATCGTTCACTTATAAATATATGCCGCTTGAATGACAAGTCGTATTGTGTAAGCCAGAACTCGTCACGTTTTGGAGGATGACGATGGAGGAGAAAATTCAACCACGAACTGTATGTGGAATGTACAACTACATGACGCTAGCTTGGTGTCTGCAGATTCAACGTCTAAGGTGACTGGGCCATGAAGACCGCATGGGCAACTAGTCTCCGTTTCGCATAACCTGGGACGAAACGGAGAAGTGGATACCCTTCAACGTAAACTTATAGAATTGAAATTTGAACCTAGTTCGGTCAAATCACAGAAATCCGAACATATACTACCTCAAAACTAGATGTCGCTGAAAGCGGTTATATATACTGAAACGCCTGAGATGCTGCAATGGAAAGCTCTAAACGAATTTTTAACTCATTTGGTCGAAACAGCCGTACACGAATTACCGAACAACTGTTTATGTCACGGAATGTTTAGAGCTCATCTGCTCCTCTTATTATATATATGGAATGCAGAAAGTCCTGCACACGGTCAGATTACATTCTGCAGAGATATACGGCAAAGTTTCACCGGGTGGGATGGTTATTGGCGGTGAAGCCAGTGTCTGATTGTCTATATCCAGAATGATAGATTTGCAGTCTCATTGACAGTAAGCATGCAGCGTCCTGCATTGCATTGATTTCAGCCAGCCAAAGAAGCTGTGTTTCTGACTGCGTCAACTGACCGGTCACCTTTATCTGAGGTAGAGATGATCAATTGATTTTCGAAGTCCTCGAATGGAGAATAGGAGTAGTCTGTATACTCCGGTATCTATACGATTTGTTCCATCGGTTACATACTCTAAGTCTGACTGCCGTATTGGTAGCCATTAGTTAGTCTGCAGAATTGCCTCTAGGTGTAGACTCTGGTCTACTCTCGTTCTCTCTACTCTCGCTCTCGTGAAACAACTCAGTCAATGTTTCTACATCGCTCATCAACAATTGCGTGACTAGATACTGGTGAAATTATGGATTCTTCAAGCACTTGCTCTTCAATTGCCTTGACTCACGCCAACTCGCTAAAACAAGCAATTCAAATTGTACGCATATCTCGACAATACTTGAGTTCGTGATTGTCACATTTCTGATATAGCTCGACAACTTCAAATTATCGTGTTTTTCTTGCGAGACTACACAATCAATAGATCGGGGCTGTTAAGCTATGTGATGAATTCTCAAAGTGCCCAGCGATTCTTAGGCCAATCTTGACATATGGCAGCGTAGTATGGTGGCAGGCTTCCCTGAAGTCCATCAACTTAAAGCTGCTAACAGGAATACAGAGATTTGGATGCCTACGTGTCGCAGGAGCAATGTCCACTAATCCAACTGCGGGCTACTAGCAGACGACTGCTGCAAATGATCATCAACTCCAAGTGCTGGCACTCAAGCTCTACAGTTTACTAGATAGACTACAAATTGAACAAGTTGAAAGCGACTATTCTCTCCCATTCCTTGACTTCGAAACACTCTTCTCGTGTTGGTTCCCAACAAGGGAGGAGTGGAACACAAATAAACCCATCAACAACTCGACCATCCACGTCTACGCGGATGGATCGAAGATGATTAAAGGCACTGGCACAGGCGCCGAGTTGTTAAACATGCACTGCTCCATCAGAATCCCTGATTACAGCAGTCTTTTTCAATCGAAGCTCCTGGCAGTCAAGGAAGCGGTTAGAATGATATCATTGTTGGAAATATCACCGGCTGACATTACCATTCTAATTGAGAGTCAAGCGGCCAATAGAGCAATGAAGTCCAAGCTGGTCGCAGGGTGCCACGAGGAGCTTAAGGTTCTCAGCACACAGCACTCGATGACTCTATGGTGGGTCCCAGGTCATAGGAACATAGCCGACAATGGGGCATCGCAAGGTCATCGCCAAGAAAAGGGGCTGAAACCGACCCATCCCAGGCAATCATGTGCATTCATCCAACTCTTGCAGATGTTAAGAACTCTCCTACTCGTATATGGCCAAATTTCAGAAGAACAAGAATCGACAAGCTCTTGCAATGCGACAAAATGTTAGCTGGAGCGTTAACTGGCCATAGTCCCCTGAAGTACCAAAAAAATTGGGACTTACCCATGACTTGGCATGAAGAGGCAGAGACTGTGGTGATGAAGAGGAAACAGAAGATACTCCTCACTATCTCTGGCACTGCTCCAGTCGCTGTCAGTTGAGGCACAGAACACTGGGGGAACATTTCTTCCAGGACCTGCAGGAACTGACTAAGATCCCTTTAACCTCTGTTTCCAGATTTATTAGGATTTCAGGATGGTTGGACAATGTGCTGACATGTTGGGTACAAGGATGGTGTGAAGAGGAAAATTCCACTATGGGTACTTCAAGACCTAAGTGAGACTTGGCTTCCGTAGACCTAACCTTCTTAAGGTGGCTCTGCAGTCCGGGGTGGACCTGGGTGCCAGCCAACAAGTGACTCCATACAGCTCGATCTTTAGCTAGCTGCATCCAGTTTCTCTCGCATAATTGGTTGAGGCCCCTTTCCACTTGGGCGCGTCACCCTTAGTCGCGGTCTGCCACCCACTGCTCGGAGGTGGATTCGAAGATTTTCCGAGCCACTTACCCACAAAAATGCTCCCATTTCATATCTGACTCTAGACACTCTTAATGAAACATAATTTGAGCAGTTTTGCAACAAAGGCGTTTTTATTTTGAAACAATACAAAATGATTCCCAATATTTACTTCAGCTCTGTGGCGCTTCTCTCTTCGCACGTTTCCCTATTTCATATCACGAATAACCAAGAATTGCAGATTAATTGAATTTCCCTTCATTTTTATTTAACTTAACTTATAAGAAATGAGAACTGAGACAGAAACAGACAAAAACACATTCAATTTAGAAGTCTAGCCGCGGAGACCCTTTGCAAGTTTTAAGGACAGGCGAATTGTTCGTTTATCGTTGGTGAAGAAGATTATGTAAACTTTGGGGGGTGGGCAGCTTGGCTGCCGATCCCAAAGGTTAAGTGGTGGCGTAGTGTTTATGCCCCAGCGACAGCAACTTAACTGCAACAGGACGCCGGAGTGGGATCGTCACCGGAGCGCTTGGTGATTGTTAAACGCGTGAACTCCTCAGCGGTGGTTGGATGAATGCCAACCGTGTTCGAGAGGATCTTCATTGTAAGGCCCGATCTAGAAAAGAAAAAAACAAGCGGTTAGCAAGACGTTGAGGAAAATCAAAGACGTGTGCCTGTCTTACTTTACTGCAGCAGCAAATCCTTGCATAACCTCGCCAGCAGATGGTCCGATGTAGTGGAGTCCCACAACCTTCTGGTCTCCACTGCGCTCGCAAACAGCCTTCACGTAGCAATACCTCACGCTCTTTTGTGGAATGAAGAACTCCGTTGGCTTGTAGTAGCCGTGGTACACCTCGACATTGTCCTCACCCAGCTTGGCGATGGCTCTCTCCTCGCTCAAACCTACCGAACTGTATTCCAGTGGTGAAAATACGGTCGTTGCAACGTTGTCATAATCCATCAGTTGTGTAGCACCGGCGAATATACGACGCGACAGCAGACGACCAGCGTGAATAGCTACCGGAGTCAGTTCGGGCTTACCATAGATGATATCACCGATGGCGTAGATATTCGGCACATTGGTCTCTTCCTTTTCGTTGACTACGATTTTACTGTCCTTCACCTGGACACCGACGTTCTCCAGCTTCAGATCATCGACCAGACCCTTGCGGCCAATCGCCCACAGGACGGTGTCATAAGTGTCGCTGCCTTCTTCGTTGGTTTCGGTATTAATGTATTTCACAGTTAAACGACCATCGTCTCCTTTCTCCACAGACTTGGGGATTGTCTTGCGTAGGAATGCAATATTCTTTTCGGCCATTGCGTCGCCAACAATGTTGGCCATTTGTTCATCGAATCCACGCAGGAATATGGATCGAACCATAACGGTCACGTCGTAACCCAAGCCCTTCAGAAAGCCGGCGCATTCCAAGCTGATGTCTGGCGAGAAACAAGAAATGAAAGATTTGAGTATGAAATCGAAGTGAACGCGAATCACGGGAGCACTTACATCCAGCACCAACAATCAGCGTCTTTCCGGGTTCCTTGGATAAGCTGAAAATGTCATCACTGGTGATGCCGTATTCTACAGCTCCGGGGATGTCTGGGTAACGTGGACGTCCACCAACAGCAATGACAACATATTTCGTCTTCAGCTCCTTCTCGGTGCCGTTCTTTTGGCGGGCAATAACTGTGTGCTTATCCTTCAACGATCCCAGGGCGTTTATGTACTCCACTTTCCTGGTAAGACATGCAGAGCATAAGCAATGTGTTCTTTTGAGTTCGGAAAGGATGACTTACTTGTCCCTCAAGTCGACCCTGGTCACCCAGTTCACTGACTTGATGTGGTTTTGAACCGATTCCACGAGCTTTGGCCAAACAGGCTTCACTTCCTTAACACTGGGTATATCCCAACCATACGCGACGGCATCCTGAAAAGGAAATTCGGCGTCAGTTTTTTTTTTTTTTTTTGAAATTTGACATCCCCTTGCAGGAAGCACTTACATGTATTCCCTCGCCTAGAAGGGCTGCTTGATGCATAAGCTTCTTAGGAATGCACCCCACATTGACACAAGTACCGCCGATGCCCCATTTTGTGCCCAACGTTGGCGTGGGTGTCACGAAATCCAGCACTGCCACTTTGGCACCATTTGCCACGGCATCTTTAGCGCATGCCAAACCACCAGATCCGCCCCCTATTACAACCAGGTCGTAATCATATTCGTCTGAAATGAAAGAAAAAATGATAATCAATTCCGATTGTCTGCCAAAAACTGATCAATGCCTGCACCACACACCATCTAAGCGCAGAAACTCACTCATTGCCTCCTCTTCGACCATGTTTCATAAGCTATTCGCAGATGACAATTGCAATGAATTCCTCCCGCTGTGCCGCTTGTACTTTATTTTGCTTTGCAAATGAGAAACATAAATTCCCATTTGAAACTTCGAATTGGTAATCTAGAGACGGACACTTGGACACTGGCACAGCAACTTGTACTGCCTTGTACAACTACTGTGCTGCGGCCACGACACTTCTATTTAAAACAAGGATCAATTCCTTTGTGCTGTGTAGTAGGCAAAATCACCTTGGTAACGAATGGGTCATCAACAATTACGTGGAAAAGGGTGTGTTTAATAACTAATTGCTATCATCTGTGTGTACGTATACATTACTCATATTGGAATCACAAATCTTGTTACTAACTAGTGTTGGATAGATTCCGGATAAATATGCGAGTAACGTTGGCTAATTAGAAGTGGACGAGTGCTTCTTCTGAAATGATTGATCCATTCACCGACGGGGGTTGTGCATTGTTCCATCGTGAGTTGTTTACACTTTTAGAAGAAGAATTTAGAACGAATGACAAGGTAATGGGTGTCTAAGTCACTCTGCTCTTCTATAAGTGTGCGGTGGTCTGTTTCGGACACGTAGAGTAAGTAATATGGACTATTCCTACCGAGCAGCCTGTACAAGAGAAGACATACTGCCGCCACGGGGCGAGCACCGCGTAGCGAATACTACAGTGGGAAAACAGGTCCAACACCTTGTTCAACTGCACATTTGTTCTTTTGCGCCAAAGTGAGCGACGTGGGGAGTAAACCTCTGGTGAACAATCTCTAATCCGATGGTGGAGCAGCATACGCAGAGGATGCGTGGCTATGAGTGTGCGGGCTCTGCCTAGGGAATCTACATGCCGCGACGACTCCTGGGAATCACAATTTCTGAAGCAAATATGAATGATGAGAATGGTGAATCTCTAAATACACCAACCTCGGTTCTTCCTGTAGACCCCAGAAGTCTGGCTTGGTACACAGACGAATCAAAGGTGGACTCTGGATTCGGGGCTTGAGTCTGCGAACCCGACACAAGAATTTCTGTACCTAAGCGGTTGAGTCCTACCGCGTTTCAAGCCGAAATCCACAGCATTGAGATCTGCGCTAGACACAATCTCCTCAAATGCATTAAGGACGCTCTGAAATTCAATTCATTTCAGACACTCATGTAGCACTTAAGGAATTCCAAAACGTCTAAATGTTGCTGACGCACTACAATCCCTTGCCAGACACAACAAAGTGAAGCTCCGCTGGGTCCCTGGACACATGGGGATTGCACAAAGGATGTCGTTGCCTTCAGAGCATGGGTTGTAGAAGAGGAAAAAAAAAGAGTCCATTCCGAAAACAAGGCATGTTAGAATATTTGTCGCTGGAAACAAGGCAGTCTGAGGCGGAATTTTGCTCAACAAGCCATTAGCATTAGATAGTAGAATAGTGCAGCATATGGTTATGGTCGGTCAACAACATCATCAAGCACCATAACGAAACCGGGTCGGTTTTATCGCTACCAACATGAAAATGTGGACGAAAACCCACAAAGAAAGAAGATGGTCTTGTAAGAAACCACAATCCAAGTAAGACCAGCAACGAATTGCAGAGACAGTCGTGGATGCCTTAACCGTTTGGCGACGTCTTCCAGAGGTTGTACGAAAAGCAAGGAATCCGCTGAAGAAACTACTCCTGACTGCTGCTATGAGGAAGAAGAGCATAGCTTGGACTCGAAAATATAAGGAATGCTCATCGGATGGTTGAAAAAATGTGCTATTTTCCGACGAGAGTCATTTGATCGTACAGGGAATAAAGCGCCATTATGTTCGAACATCCGATGGTCAGCCAATGGCCATCAGTCCATATCGAGCGGACTGTGAAACATCCTGTAAAACAAATGTTTTGGGGGTTATTTCTCTTATTGTGGAACGGGGGAATGATGAACAGAGACCAGAATTGAAAATACGTGTGGTTCCTGAGCTGTGGAAAATAAATGCAGAAACCCCAATTTTCCAACAAGACTATTTCTTTTTTACATTAATTTGCACAAGACTGTACTTATGCGGTGTTCCACATGCTCGGAGTTGAAGTTTCCTGCGCTCGGAGTTAAGTTGCCTCCTGAGCCAAAAGAAACAACGACTGACACTAGTTATTCTGGTACTATGCACCGTGGAATCGAGTTAAACGAAGTACTAGACTATTTTGATATCCGCTTTCGTTTCAATTCTAGCAAACGCTTCACCATCGACTCGCTGCGTTCGGATAATCAATCAATTAGCCTTAACTCTGTAACTCGCGACTGCACTAGAATTTCGTTTATTCTACTACGTACTAGTTCTTCTTGCGAACACACGCAAACCATCAATCTCATCCGCATATGCTCAACGGTGAATACGGATGTGACTACACTGTATATGAGGCTACACCACCCAGTACCTCCACTGCTGGTGTAGTCTCCTCTCGCTATCTGTCCGAACACATGTTTAAACATCTTCTTTAATAACTACAGGGAACTGAATGACATCATCGGTAGCCAGTTGAATCGCCTTGCAGCTAGCATCAACTCGCGGGAGATATCCCCTCCCGTGTGGTGCCACGATGGGTGTATATTGTCTTAAGTGTGATTGCTATTGTCCGCCATTAGAACATAACCTAACCTAACACAGTTGTAAGATGACCATAACTTTATGAATTAATAGCATGACACGGGCAGATAAAAAACGAAACAAACGCGTACACAATAAAGTCGTGCCAGCGAGGTATTGCGGTTACAACCATTTCGTTGGAGAGAAGATATGCAAGAAGTAGGCCAAATGGAATAGAATGTTATTAAAACGAAAAACTGGATCGACTTACTTTCATGTAATGAAGTTTACAAAGACGATAGAAGCGAACAAATTGGTTTAATAATTGAACAAGGCCAGTGCCAGTTCAAGAATTTTAAAAGGTTAAATGTGAGCAGGGGGTTCTCTTATTCATAATTTCTGTTCTAGTACAAATGATCACGAGTGCTACTACAATTAAATCTCACAATTTATTGGTTGTGGTCAACCCAAACGTCAGATTTGAGGTTTGGACGGTTGGGTTCTCTACAGAGATGAAGTATTAAAGAGATAGTCAACTTCTACCTCTCTTGCCCCTTGATTTCATCTGACAGCGTTTTTTATAAAATGTTCACAGACAGTGTTGATGGCCTTGTAATTTCGCGTGATGAGGTTATATAGACGACTTCTGCACAAGCTGGATGAATGCGAAGAAGATGGACAGCGAGCCGGAGCTGTTAATGCCAAGATCCGGTGTCTCGCAAGTAGTGATTTCTGATCAGTCACCTTTTCAAGGACAGAAGCGATTTAAGTGGATTTTCCCATCACAAACTAAGTCGGTTTCTTTCTAAAATCCGATGAACTTGCCAGAAAAGAGGCTGTAACCGACCCATCCCAGGAAATCCTGTGCATTCATCCATCTCTTGCAGATGTCAAGAAGAACGTGGATGACAAAATCGTAGAGCTATCAAATGAAAGGTGGAACCCTCTGTGAGACCACTCGAATGATGAAATATGGTCCAAGATCAATTGTGCAAATACCGACAAACTCCAACAATGCGACAAAAAGTTGCTACGGATGGTAGTTGCAGCGCTAACTGGTCAAAATCATCTGAAGAACCACGAAAATGGGACGTACCCATGACTTCATATGCAGAGGCGGTGGTGATGAAGAAGAAAAAGAGGATACTCTTTACTATCTCTGCCACTGCAAGTTAAGACACAGAACACAGTGAGAACACTTCTTCCAGAACCTGCAGGAACTAACTAAAATCCCCTTAACCTTTATTTTCAGGTTCAAAAGGATTGCAGGGTGGCTGGACAGCGTGCTGACATGTTGGGTACAAGATGGTGTGATGAGGAAAATTCCTCTATGGGTTCTTTAAGACTTAAGTGAGACGTGGCTTGGGTCCAGCAATGGTTTGTGGTTCCTGAAAGCTCGCTTTTCAGCGACAGAAGTGATATAAGCGGGTTTACCCAACGTCAACCAAATCGGCTTCTTTCTAAGGTTCGAATGTGTCCAGCAATGGCTTCTGGATCATACCCAAGTGATCCGAGAGGCTCTCAAGTTGGTTAAGGCCCTCCTTTCCCTGTGAAGTCCCCATTGATCGCGACTCATACAATAATAATCTTCTAATAAATAAGAGACAGACTAGCTGATTGATTTTCTGACTCTGGTATCTTACAACAATTATCGCATGTTTTTTTTAAGGTTATCAGAAACAAACAGAAAAACTGAAACAAAGAATTGATAAATCCGAAAGCTACCCACGCTCGTTGCCGCTGCCTCGATTCCGATCGGTGGAAAACTGAACGCTGATGTAAAGTTTCCAATCAGCTTGATGTTGCTTAAAGCAAAACATTGAACATTGATCACAAAACTACGGCAACTGGAATACTGTTCTATCGTGATTTACTTTGACTATGACATGATACGGGTGAAAAAAAAATGTTCTGATAAGAATGTGCGAAGTCAAAAGGGGTAAACACTTCGCATTATCTCCGAGTGCTAATTATAAACTACATAAATAAAGAAAACAGCAAATGTAGCTGCTCCTTCCCACCTACTACACACCAGTCGGCGAGCGTGGTTCAGCGTTTTCGCTTACGTATGCTAGTTTATTTTGCATTAATAATTAGTGACTAGTCGATCACTATCGTCTGTTTGCACGATTCCTCAATACATTGTTGAGTTGCCACTGATGTCGCACATATGCTTGTCGAATCTGACCGCAGTGTGTACTTGTGTTAAATCAAATTAGCATTGGATGGGAAAATGAATTTCGATATTGCGCTGGAAATAGACACAGCAAGACGGAAAATTACTTATTACATCGTTCACACACACGAACTGGATCAATTTGGTTCATTTCATCATGAGATGGGCTGTCAGTTGGCACGTTAAAATGGATTACTGATGTCATCGAATTTCAACTTGCGGGGGGACGCTGATTTGCAGCACATTTCTGATCTGTGAATGAAGCGTGACATAAGTGCATCCATGGGGGGAGGGCGTTTGTTACATCAGCGACCTTTTAGTCGGAGTCGATGTTGTTACGACGACTTTCTTAGTTTTGCTATGAAGAGAGCTTATGCCACTCATTGCATTCTGTGGGGTGGGGGGAATGTTCCAGTAAGCCATTTGCTTTCCTGCAATGTGTTTGGATTACACAATTCGCTGGAAATCTTGTACAGTCTGTTGTGATTCATCTGTAGAAAAGGAATTAAGTATCCGAGTTGATTCTTTTGTCTAACAACAATCTGGGCATGCATTGGAATTCAATGGTGTTAGTCACTGTGAAAGATTTGAAGCGGAGTCAGGTAATCAGGAATTCCAGTGTTCATTCTTATGAAAGAGGCGGAATTCATTTGCAATTGTGTTGCTGTAAGGTAGGTTGAGTTCGCTGATGGAATGCACTTATGTATGTACACCTGGTCTATTGTACGGTCGCTCGGATCACGTACGATCCTAAAATAAGAGATATCCAACTTCTACCTCCTTTGGCCACTTTCAAACACGCTAAATTCGTTGGCGATTCTTCAATCTTGTAGGGAAGGGAAGCTGAAACGCTGAGGCTGAGTTGCGTGTGCTCGAGGATTGCGATTGAATCTTCTATTTCCTTCTATCTCTCTTCTCAGTGTTGGACATTGGAAGCATGCCATACATATGTGAGAAAGAGGAGGCCCATGTGTACAAATTTAGCAGGAATTGGAACTGAGTGTAAAAGTGGCTTGCAATCACAAAAGGGAATTGCAGAAAATCGTGAATAATAAGTTGCATGCGTAGAAGACCGTGAGTGGTGGCCCACGGCGTTGTGGGTATGTGCGTTAACTTCTACGCACTTGAAGCTACCTTTCTAGCTTCGATTCCAGGTACAACAAGAAATACTTTTCACAGCCCCGCCTCTTCGGAGTCAATGAGAATGCTCAAAGAGTATTGCCAGAAAGAAAAAGCTTCTCATACTTGGCCGTTCGGCGTCGGCATAATACTGTAGGTCCCTTCCACTTGGGACGCATATAGCACGCACAACACGAGTGGTTGCTGAGAATCTGGGCCCTGGCCCTCTGCCGGCTGTAGCGCCGACCTTATTATATTATTATAACAAAAGCGGCCCTTGATTTCATCTGACGGCGTTTTTTAAACGATGTGCATGATGGGCTGAAACCCTTCTCCAACCGGGAAAGGTGGATCCATGCCTTTTGCTGAACTACTCTCTACTTTATCTCCAATTTATCGTGGTCGTGGACAAGGGTTAATCCTGGCCTATGTTGGATATCTACTTGCTGTCTCTTATTTCCGGCATGATCCATGAATCATGTCACAGCATCTAGTTAAAAGAGTGGCTTCCTTCAGTCTGTGCTCAGTTCATTCGGTGAAGATGTAAACAAACTTCTCACAAGTAAATCAACTGCCATTCGAGGTAGACCAGATTGAAGCTTCAACAAATTTGACAAATGAATGCGTGTCAATGTGAAGCGCACACAAATGTCACAAAAGCTCAGTGAAAGCTAATTATAAATTGAATCAGGCATAAAGTCCACGGCACGCAACAATGTATTTAAAGCGATCATAAAATCGCATTCAAAGCGTAGCCGAATGAATGAATGTGGGCAGCTATCCGAAAGATAAGAAACGTGCATACAGATGGTGTCAATAAACCACGAGTCGGACACGAAGATACACATAAAAAGTTGCCAAGGTCGATTAGCGTATTTCGGATTCAACGGACTCAAATGATAGGAAATAAAAAAAAAAAAAATGACGTGAACACGCTGGCGTCGTTGAACTTTCTCCGTGAATATTTTGTCCACCTTCTTGTTGTAGACTGACTGACTTGAGGATACATTGGCGGAAGGCTGTGTGTGCACAGTACATAATCGTGCATCGTGACTAAGCATATTTGCTGGGAGATTGATAGCAGGAGATGGGAAAAAAGCTACAAGCAGACGATTGTACTTGAGCTTGGCCACTATCGCCTGCAGTATTGTCTTATGCAAGAGCTGAGGTATGCGTTGCTCATTATATCTGTCATCAGCCATGCCATGGTCTTCTTTCAATTGAGAAAAATAACACTGACAACAATTTAATTCAATGTTCAGATCTGTTAAAGCATCGACAAGTCTGAATCGCTCAAGAGAAAATGGTACAACGACCTCAGACCACAACAATGGATCTACCAGGATTTATGTGAGAGGTGACAAATGCCCATCTACTCACTCATGAACTCATGCCTACATTTTCACAGAGAAGGCTTAAAGTTAAGTTCAGTTGAACACTTTCCACTCCATTTGGTGCGTGTTTTGACTACAATTTCTAAGCATTCTGTGCTTTTTAGTTTTAAAACGCTTTTGTGCATCCCTTTTGAACATTTGTAGCGGGTCCGTGCTGTTATCGGAGCACAGAGATCTTGACAATCAACCGAGGAAGGAAAAATCTGCGGTTTGGGAGGACACCATTACCGAACATCAGATGTGAGAGAGCATAATATATGAAAGCTTGAAAAAAGAGCGTGAATTCCACTGGGCATCAGACCAACACAATGAGTCCATCAGGTTTTACGTGAAATGTGACAACTGGCCGTCTGCTCATTTACCTAACCTAACCCAACATTTTTTTGCATGGACACTCCAACAGCAACTGTTTCGTTTTCTCACACAACAGTTCGGTAAATTCGATTCGCTTTTGCTAAAGTTTGTCCACAACCGCACAAACAACGGCTTACAACGAACAGAAAGACCAAAACGGTGGGGGAAAGTAGGTGAGACGTACTTAGGTGTTAACCCATTTCCCTTTTCGACGCGCCATCGTGTAGAAAATGTCCAAACAAGTGAAATAATCTGAAAAGGTCTTGGCAAAGAATGAGTTTAATTTTGTTTAACTGGTTTTCTTCCTCGCATGAGGAGTAATTAAATTACATTTCCTGCTGCACACATCCATGTAGCCAGCATAGCATTCAAGCGGCTCTCCCAAGCACCGGCAGCACGAAACATGCAACAAAGCGCAGATCGTTAAAACCTTCCCCAACCCGTTCATCTCCGGCAATTCCACATGATGCAGCAATTAAAAAAAATACATTTATGAAAAACAACAAAAAACCCGATTCTGATGACGTTGTACAGTTTCCTGATGAACGGATTCCAATGCGAGGGGGAAACGTCAAGTGAACAAAACCGGCAATGTCTCACTTCCAGTTGTCAAAAGTTGCATGACACCGCACCGCACCACACCGACGTCAAATAAATGTTTACGTCAAAACCGGGCAATAAGATTATCACAAGAAATTGGCCAGCTTTTGTCCAAAGAACCCATGAGAAAGTGCACAGCAACACGAGAATCACGGCCGCTTTGCTAACCAGATCGGATTGTATTTAATTGGCAGACGTTCAGCAGCACAGGGACAGTGGATTCAGTTCGGTCACAAGACAAAATAAACTCTCATAAAATCCGAATTACGTAAGGCACATAGGGGTGCTGCGAGTGTATGAAGTAGTACTCAAATAATTAACCAAAGTTGATTTAATCGACCATTTTGTTGTGAAATAGGAATCCAACCGCGACTTTATAATAACACCGTCAGCGTTTGAAGTGTTTACAGAATACTTACTGCTCTTTGCAGCCGCCACCGAATACTTGCGTGAGCATCTGCCGGGGGAACTCCGAACTACAGTCAGTGTAAATCTCTTGCTCCAGATTGCCAGGAACGACATTTCTCGAACCGCACTTGTACAATCTCACTAGAATCAGTAATCACACGAGAAACGAACGCGAGATAAAATAAACTACAGACAGATTACGCTACTCCGCGCGAGTGTGTGCCGTCGTCTCGTTCCCTTTGTTAGATTCTTCTAGAAACTTTTCCCGTTGTTGGTTGGTCGATTGGTTGATTGACTTTCCCCCGAGAACATACAACAATGAAGTCAATCTTAATAACGGGCTGTAATCGCGGCCTCGGACTGGGCCTCGTGAAGACACTTATCAATTTGCCAAAACCGCCGAAATATCTTTTCGCGACATGCCGAAACGTCGAACAGGCTGTGGTGAGTTCCTTATTGCTTCTATTTTCCTTTCCTCTCTTGCATGCTTCATTTCTTTTTTTTTTTTTTCCTATTCGCGAGTGCCGATCTCTGCCAATGTGTGCAAAAAAAAAATGGATTATGAATGGTGTGCAGTGCATCATATTCCATGTTTTTTTTCGCTAATTCTACGTGTGCCTCATTTGAAATAAAATTCAACTT
Organism: Eristalis pertinax; assembly: GCA_907269125.1. Classification (NCBI taxonomy): domain Eukaryota; kingdom Metazoa; phylum Arthropoda; class Insecta; order Diptera; family Syrphidae; genus Eristalis; species Eristalis pertinax. Next base: position 24,006,556 of record OU026149.1, read on the forward strand.
ACTGTTTATTGGTGCCATTTTCGATTGCTCAGTTGAGAAATGTTAACAATTCACGGACAAAAAATCAAGTAAATATCACAAGTAGACGTTTTGAATTTCCGCAATAACCAGACGAGAACTTCAATAGTTGACTGGAAACTGATGAATGAATGCGAAGGAATTTATCCGCTCTTCATATATTCCAATTCGTATGAGCTGTGCACATTATATTCTCTTCGCACACGGTCTCATGTTCGCCCGGCCCGGCCACGGTGGGGTGAATTTCCGATTACACACAAGTGTTGGAATCGGCAATCAGTTGGAATGTTCATTTTAAGGTGGAAATGAATTGTGCGAATATTGAGTGTGGTGTAATGACGATGATGACGTAGATGGCCATTCGGTGTATCCTCACGGAATAGCAAAGTCATGTTGATAAGCGATGTCGTCATCAACAGGAATTCGACAGACAGAGCTTATGACTCAGATGCTGTTGACAGTCTGTTGCGCTGCTAGTTGTTCTAGAATATTATTCAATGGCGTAAATATTTGGAAGGGTTTATCATGAATTAGTATGTGCTGGAACAGGTTTGCACGATGAAGAGACGGAATATGAGCTGATAAAGAGGCACAATAAAGATTTACTTTTACAGTGTGCACACATTCGACGCGGCTTTATCTGAGATAGTACGTTCATTACGTACGCAACGAGTTATTTTAACACACTCGTGTTGTAATCGCTCTGACCATGCACCGTGAGTATGCTCGAGCGCTTGAATGACCCTCAAAACGAGAATCTTCCATATGACACACGCACTCCATTACAGAGCGGCAATTTACTTTCGCATTCTTTCTTCCAATTAAGTACATACTTTGAGTCATTCGTTCACAATTTCATTCATCTAACCAATCATCGCACTCATCCCTCTTAGGTGCAGATCTGAACCATTCGATTTTTTCAGGAACTCAATGAGATAGCATCGAAGAATCCAAATGTGCATATTCTTGAAATAGGTAAGGCGCACAAATAAAACAGGAAACTCCTCTCAACCACTCCTCCCACACGCAGATTTAAGGAACTTCTCCTCTTACGACAACTTGGTTAACAACGTGAGTGCCATTGTCAAAGATGATGGCCTTAACGTCCTCCTGAACAACGCCGGCACGTCGCCAAAGTCGACACGATTGAACTTCGTCAAGGCTGAGTCGATGATTGAAACGCTCACAACGAACACAGTTGTCCCAGTTATGCTGACAAAGGTAACAACAATCGAATTCCCCACAAACACTCATAAATTCCACGATTCCACAGGCTTTCGCTCCACTTCTCAAGAAAGCATCCGATGCTAACGCCTCCCAGCCCCTGGGACTAAAGAGAGCCGCAATAATCAACATGAGCTCCATTCTCGGCTCCATTCAAGCCAACGATTCTGGCGGTCTCTACGCGTACAGAACTTCAAAGGTAACCACCATTTTATCAGACTCCCCTACTGAATGACATGAAATTTCCAGAGTGCCTTAAACGCAGCTACCAAGTCCATGAGCATCGACATGAAGGGCGACAAAATCCTGTGCGTTAGCCTCCATCCCGGCTGGGTGCGCACCGACATGGGCGGCTCCAATGCCCCTCTGGATGTGGAAACCAGCACCAGGGAGATGGTGAAAACATTGCTGGACATGAACGAGTCCCACAACGGAGGTTTCTTTCAATACGATGGAAAGCCCCTGCTCTGGTAGCTACCCCCTCCACGCAGTCAGATGTACGTGACACGTTTTTAATAAAAATATAATTAATTTGTTTTTTTATTTAAAATAAATATAACAGTAGTTGAATGCATGCATTTCCTTTCACAAATTGTTTGCTTTTTTTTTCCTTTTTGTTTAAAATAAGAATTTCAAAAAAAAAAACAAGAAAAAAACGCAAAAAATTAGCATAACTCTGCTGTGAGGAGAGGTTATGAAGACGAAACATCAAATGGCCGTTCATAAAATTCAAGAAATGAAAAGTGCCTCCCACCGCACTGCGTCTTAGGACAATCAAATGTGTTGCACTGGATTGACTCTGTTCGGATTGGCATCGGTCGGATTTGCTATTCTTGGCATTGCTGGAACGAAGACACAATTATTTGCTTGGGGGCTGCTGCTGCTGTTGCTGTTGTTGCTGCTGCTGCTGGTGGTGGTGGTGGTTGTGGTTGCTGTTTGCGGTTCATCAGCCACTGGTAGGGGACGTGCATTGTTCGGTTGTAGGGTCAAGATTATGTGTCGCAATGCTACCGCCCAAGTGGAACATTCATTGGAATGACTAAGTACCAGAGCCGTGTACGTTTCCATTGCTTCCGCTAAACTGTTTGTTTCCACAGCTAAAATACACATGCACATCAATGTTTTGAATTTCAATACATAGCAAATATTTCGCTACAGACCTTTTGCGATTTTGTAGATTTTCCCTTGTACAGGTACTGTCAAGTTGCCCGACTGCCAGAGCTGTTCCATAACGCCGACACGCCGTTGTATCTCATCTAAACGAACATTCGGTGATTCCTGCACCTTAATCAATTGCAAACGTAAAATGCCCAACGCAAAATGCTGCGCATCATCCGGTAATGGTTCTTCAGGAGCTGACGGAGGATTCTGATGAGGCAGTGATGTGGTTGATGGTGTTGCTGAAATAGGCATCTGGGCTGGTGGATTCGCATTCACATTGGGCATAGGATGTACAACAGCGACCGGGTGTTGACTATTCACCGCTCCCACTAATGGCGGCATACTAAGGGGTAATGGTGCACTAGTTTGATTGGGCTGAACAATTGCTGTGGGTTTTGATGTTGCCGGTCCTCCTTGCAATGGAAATGCGATTCTTTTGTTGAGATTAAGCTTAGTCTTACCAAGTGGTACGGGATTATATTGTAGATTTGGTGGATCATTCCAACCAGGAGTATGTGTACCTGCTGTACGGTAGAGTGGGGGAGGGGGAGTGCAAAAATATAAGGATTTTAAATAAGTTTTTTTTATTTTTTTTCAACTTTAAATATTCTTTGCGCTACGTACCTGAAGTTGTTGGGGGTGCTTTGTCTGCCATAATATTTTCAAAAAGGATTGAAATGAATTGAGTTTTAAATGTGTTTAGATGAGAAAATTTGTTTCGAAAAATAAATCAATTGCGATTGACGTTTTCACTAAACGTCATATTCTATTCGTTTTTTGACATTCTGCCATAGTTCCTCGTAAGCAAGCAGTTAGATGGGCGTTTTTCTTTTAAATTATTGCATTTAATTTGTGGGCTATTGTGAAGTGGTCATATTTTGTGATTATTGATTTTCTTGTCAGAAAAATTGAAAATTTGTACAAAAGATGAGAAATTGTGATGCACTTTTATAGATTTATAAAAAAATTATCAAAGTGGGAGGGATTTTTGCCTATTTTTTAGGCTTTTAACATCAAAGTTTCAGTTTAATCCCCTGATGGCCTTTTAGGCCCCATTTTGTTTGATGTCAACTATCTTAAAGGTCTCCAAAATCCATGCACATCATGATGAAGACAATAAATCAGTTCAAGTAGTCCAAACTTTCCCTTGTTTTTTTTTTATGAGCCTTCTTAAAATCTCGACGGCTGTTATTACAAAACCCACTCAAAACCACATTCGGCCCACAATCAGTTCATGGGGGTTATAGATTGTAGCTTCAATAGTCGGAAAATACCCATAAACCATTACCCATCTATGTGATGACACAATTGGCATTTCACGAGTTCTCCTCTCTCGCTCAAGGATGTTTACCCGAAATTCCACATAACTCCCCTCGCATTCATTCAGGACATCTCTCGCCAACATGTATCCATTCTTGGTACACGTGTTTGTATGTATCTACAACTCGAATGCTCCACACAGCCGCCGAGCCGCCAGGCCGCCCATAAAAAAAAACAACTTTATGCAGCCAGCCAACTCAACCGATTCAAAGCTTAGATATGCAAAAAATTTAATATCTCTTCGAGTATAGCGGTAGCAGCAAGCGGCAACATTGCTGTTGTTGGTGGTTGAGCATAATCGACAAAACAAAAAAAAATGAGAAAGGAAACCCTCAGCATCCATTCCGCCGTGGCGCGCTGTGCACCATATGTAGGACCGCGTTATAAAAGGATTTCACCGAAAAAAAAAAAAAAATTGCTTCACTCTCCACGAGGATTTCGTTCGTCAATGGCCTCCTCTGCACGCGAGTGCCGGATAGCGCTGCTGCGGCCGCCCTTGTTTGTTGTTCTAAGAGGACGAGGAGGACTACACCCGAAAAATAAACTCTCTATCGCTGCGGCAAGGTGTATCCACAACAATTGATAAGCCACTTCATTTTTTTAATTTTCTGCCACTGCATATCATGTATGATGGATACATGAGAGATACTGTTACGGTGAAATAGTTTGATATGCAACGTGTTCTACAAAGCAATCAGATTTTGTTTCGTTTTGTGTGCGGCTTATTCCTCTTTCGACTTGCCAGTTGCCACTCTGTTGACCTCATTTGAATCGGATCACCTAGAATCTGTCCATAGCTGAGAAACGGGAGAACCGAGACGACGACGACGCTGCTCTTTGGTGGCAGAATGGCATAGGCATAGGCATGGGATCCACGTCATATCCAAGCTTGTGATGAAATGACACACTTTTAAGGAAGATTAAGGATGGAAATCATTACAAAGGAAGCATGAAAGAGAAGCCAGCGATTCATTCGTATTGAAATAGTTTCCCTTGGAATGGAAAATAATTAAAGGCACTGGATATACGGTGCTTCCTTTCGTTTTTTTTTTTTTTTTGTTTCCTTTCTCTTCTTCTCCCGCTGCTGTTGTTGTTTGGTGGAATTTTTGTTTTGTGTATTTTCTGTAAAGGGCTTCTCAACTCAACTCAACATATTGTTGCGAGAGTTGTCTTTAAAATGGAATTTAAGCCTTTTGTAGGAGCATTACGTTCATGCGGAAGCGGATTCGCTCGAAGCAGAGCGTAATGTATCCGCCATGTGCATCCAATTACTCGTTCCTTTTTTTACATACTTCTTTTTTGTTCCCCTTCTTCTTCATCATCATCCTTCGCTCTCCATATCAGTGCAGGCACAGTTGCTGCCGATCCGTTCCCCCCTTCCTCCTACACCCCTACATCAACTAAAGGAGCTTAGATACACCCACCCGCCCATGCACATGGGTGAGAGGTCTCATATGGTTGCTAAGGCATTTCCGGTTTATAGTGCAAAAGTCATACCCTAAGCTGTACACACACACACACCGCCACACCAGTCAGACGAGGTGAAGGGCTAAAGTGCAACACAAGACGGATGTTGAACTGGAAAAGTGGCAATGTAGCACACTGATCTGAAAGCATACGACCGAAATTGTTGTTCAAACAGAAAGTTCATCTTTAAATTTTGTTGAATAATTCATTCCAAGGGATGGCGGCTGTTCATCCATTCGGTCGCACAATAGTCAAGTCACCGAATGGTTTTCAAGCCCGTCTTCTGCGTACGGACGCCGGACAAGCGTTCCGCTTCGCCCGGTTGTTTGATATTGAAATTCTTTATTTATATCACATAGCCTTCCCAGTTCCCTCAAACACACGTGCAGTCGAACACACATGTGGGCGCTGGAGCATTTGTCACAAATCCAGGGGGACGGTCATTAATATTTCAAATTCGAATTTGGAACAGCCAAATAGATTTCTGGAATAGGAAAGGTAAGGACTAGCTGAGCTGAACAGCAGATGGTTTAATGTTTTGGGCGAACATCTCGAATGCTGAATTGATTATTGAGCGATGATGGATTGGGTAATTTATGGGGAATTGTTTTTCGACTAAAAAGAAAAACTTTCGAGAATTCAGGCAGCGACGTCCCACTTAAAATTGGATCGTATTCATGATATTCACAGCGAATGGTGTTATCTGAGTTGAGTCGAAGAATGGGAGGATAACAAAATTTGTAACAGATGTGTGGGATGTGTCCTCTGGTCCAGATGCCATACCCTCTGTAATTCTGCAGAGATGTTCGTCTCCTGGCGGTGGCAAAACCATCCGTAGTAGATGGAAAACAGCTGTTGCAGCAGGCTAAGCGGGTAGCTTCGGTGTCGAGGAGGAGAACTGCGGTAAACTTGCGGTTGCACGGCTCGTCGGTCGGGTGGTTCTTGTCACCATCCTCGTACACCACCCATTTGCAGGAAAAAAAATCTCGTGCCAAAGAGAGAAGAAAAGATAGAGAGAGATAAAAGCAGATGCAGAAATAACGTAGAAGAGCGAAGAGAAGAAGAGACAGGAAAAAATGAAAAGGAAAGGTGTTCGAAGCCCATGCCTTTATCACCAAAAGTGACCGGAAAAGGGCTCGCGGAGCTAAGCTACCTCACGTAAGCCGTATCTAAATTAAAACTAACTAGCTTGGGCCTAAACCTAGTGAACGACCTTCCAGCGTTCGTAAAGTACCCGAGGGTGCCTGATTTTGATGGCACATGTCCGCCAGCCCACCCCTCATGTCAACCGGCAAGACCTTTGCCATCTTCCTTGGCGAAAGCTTGTGTGAGATAGCATCTTATTGGTGACACTAACGACAGCCTAACGTTCCACTCTGTCAAACGCTCCGAAGATGACGGCCTTCCCTCATCCCACACACATACAATGGTTCGTACATTAACATTTTTCTCTTTCCAGATAAAATAGTGGCAAAGGCTGCCCCAACACAGCATTTGTCCGGTTCTTCACATACCGTCCGCCGACCAATTGCCCTAACGTCCTTCAAAGTTCATGAAAATCCTGATTAGCCTTTAGCTTGAATCACAGAGTTTCTAAATTACTGTCAAATACTACTTTCGCAGTAAAAGTTCCACTGCCGATCTGGGTAGCATAACTCGCCGACATCTGAAATAGTTCTTTGCCTCTTCTTGGTGAAAGCAAACAAATTGCGCTTGATATTTCAAAGGCTTTTGACAGAGTCTGGCAAGAGGTTCTTTTGTCGTAAGTCCTCCCTTTTGGTTTATTCCTCTGCAGCATTCAATCGAAGTGGTTCTGGATGAGTTAAATAGCTCAGTCTTAGGTCCAACAGTCTTTTATGATTTTCATTGCATGACTTTCTGTCTGTCATTCCTTCGCTGTTGATAGTACTCTTAGTTTGCAGGAAAATCTTCTAGTCCTTCTACGAGGTGGTGTTGTTAATATTATGGAATTCTGACTTTAGCAGCATGTTGAGTCGCATTTAATGCTTCCAGAATCCAATGCTGCCTACTGTCCTGTGACGAAATAAAAACCTGCAGGCATTGCCTATACCGCATTGCTGAAACCGAAAGACTTTCCTTCCTGGGCAGTGACTTCAAAGTCGACAAAATAGGCGCTGGCGCATCAAAGACCTCTTTGCACTTCCTCGTTGGAATCGAAGGAGTTTGAAACTAAGAGGGGCCATAGACATAGTAACGTCTTTGGACTCGATGGAAAATCGTGCCGATCATTTCAGTCATCTCTTCGTCAAAACATCCTCTTTTTTCCACGTCCCTACGTAAGTGTGTGTCTTTGTATTGGTGAGTCCCATTTGTATTGCTTGGTCTTTCAGACGATTGTGGCGTGAAGGCTTAATTTGTTGTCGCACGTGTGTCGAGGTTTTCTGAGTCATTTTGCAGACAACCAAGAAGTGTCGTCTTCTATTTGACATGTCGACAGTTTGACAGTGCAGATGGATCCGTTTGGGACTACTTAATTGCAGGATGTCCCTGTGTGGAGAGCGACCCGGTAAAGATTAATCAGGGCCTTTCATCAAGAGCATTGGGTTAAGCACTACAGCATGCGGTTAGATTAGCTAAGATAAGTTAGGTTAGAGTGACTGCCTGCCTCTGTTTGAAAGAACTTTACTGTAGTCAGATTCTAATTGAGCTCTGCAAGAGCAAACTCAAAAACCGGTCCATTGTACTACCAGGCAGCATCCTACATTTACTGAAATTTCTTGGTTGTCCGGAGACTTTTCAGTCCTTTCCAGGCTTAGATTCTGGCCACGGCCAGTGTTGACTGCAGGGTAAGTTGACTTTGTCTGCACATCGCTGCTGGATTAATTACGTCCGAGCGTCAGTAGGCATATCCATGTGACCTGGGAAATGCTGTACCCAAGGTCATCAAATCTCCAGTGCGAGTTGTACCCAAGACCACTTCCTTTTAAGCGCGAGGTGGCCTTAAGAGTGCAGCCCATGTGTGGATATCAAGAGGGGACATTCAGAATGGCATCAAGAGCAGAGCCAGTCGTACTAGGGAAGGCTCCTATGCAGCCTAGACAGATGGTTCTTTTAAGCTTAATGATAGCAGGTGTTACGTATTAAGAAGATTATTATGATATAGAAGAGCTTCTTGGCATCATCCACGGCACAGCCATATCAAATTTAGGAAAATCTTCTCTAATACTAAATAAATGGCGCCCAACATGGGATGAAGAATAAAAGGTTGAAGAATGAAAGGCTTTATGAGCCAGATTCACACCTTTGAACAGCTCATAGAGTTGATCTGTTGGATCTCCTTCTCCATTCACCTTCCCCACAGACAAGACGCTGTATTTTTCATTCGAAGGCAGTAAGTCTCAACTCTACCCTTTTGCTCACCATGCCCAACTTGCTGCTCCATAGAGTAGGACTTGCAGAATAAGTGTTTTATGGACCAACGAAATATCGTGCGAAATCGTGTACAGAAACCAAAGATTGTGCGTCCGCCTGCGTCTTTGTGTAGTTCATGCTTGGCCCACTGTAGACACACCATACCATGATACCATTTCACTCACCTTTGACCACACCTCAATACCCTAAAGGCGATTTCATTTTAAAGGTATACCCTCATCGTCCTTCCGGATTAAACCCTTTGACCTTGTCCTTTTCTTTACCCACTATTCCCACTAGCCAATCGATTCCCCTTGTTTATGGAAAATCACTAAAACTCCAAGAAAGTACACTTTCTTTGTCGAAAGTGAAGAAATGTTGGGACGGTGAAAGCTTTTATTACTTTTACCGGACACAGATAGCAAGTGAAATGGGGATTCTCCTACGTGCTTCCGTTTCATATTACCAACAACTGAACAGTTCATCTGTCAATCCCTTCCGAGACGACAACGACGAGGACATCACGCCTCAAAGTTAAACAAAGTGATCCCAAAATTCCTTTTCTGCATCGACATTCCGTACGTGTTCGGAAAAAGATTTCGTCGCTATAATTCTTCAGATATACAACATGGATCTGTGCGCGCGTACACTGTACACATTATCCGTATCACAAAAGGGTGATATCCCTCCTACCGTAGGATTTCGTATTTTTTCGATGACACTCGTTAAATCATGTGCCAACATCCAAGCTGTCATCCATTTTCGATGTCAATCAATATGGCCCCCTAATCGATTTCAATATTTCCTTTCCCCCCCACCAAACCCAAACAATCTTTCCTTTCATTCCTCTAATGCAGTGCTGAGCCTTAGACGTTCCGCAGCACGCACAAAGTCACAAAAAGGGACCTCAATCAATTTACGGATAGTGTGACAATATATCACAACCACCGGCACGCATTCACTTTCGCATCCTTCTTTCGTATTTTAATCTTCCATTATCCTGCTCCACCTCCCTGTGGCAGATTGTTTTCTTATCAGAATCAATCGCATGGGATGTTCATTGAAAATCAATCTCTTTCCTTCCGCATACACTCGCACGCACACGCATACGCCCTGCCTACTTATCACAGACTCACTCACTAGCCCCAATTCAAGAACATCATCGTCCCCACTTGAGCGGAGAATGTCCTTGAATTCAGTGTTACGAGTTATCTCACAGTTTTGCGCGCCAAAATAGAGTAACCTCTCGGCTCACAGCGCGTCAAGTAACGTCAAGCCAATGACAGTTCAGCGATGCATGAAATTTATTTCATTATTCAATCATGAAACCTTTTAAGCTGTGCCCTCCCTAGCCACGAGGACCATCATCCCACCCAACCCCGCGTACACTTCAGCCGGCCTGGATAACGACGCCCTAAGACCTGCATAACAAACCCTCAAAAACCCCACTCAAAGGTGAGTTGATGCACCATCAATTCATAACCCATTGGATGAGAGACTGAGGCGACACGCGCGATGAGCGTACAAACGAACGAACGAACACTTCCCATCTCGACAGATGCGACAGTGGCTGGGATTAAAGACGAAAGTTATCGTCGAAAGAAAGTCTCAAGAGAGAAAAGTTTTGTGTACAGCAATATAATCCGAAGTGGAAACGGTATTGCACAAGTCTGAAGTGCAATGCGTATGACGCCCGTGATAATGCTCCAAGGATAAGCACTTGTCCAACGACAAGAGACGAGATGCGATGATTAACTAGACATGATTACCTTCACTCTTCATTTCGTCAAGTGCCGACGACGACGACGAGGACGATGGAATGTGGTGGTGCTGCTGCAAAACGCAGCGCAAATCCTGCAAAAGAGAACAAAAAAAAAAAAAAAACAGACAGAGAGAGAGAGGACCGAAAACAGAAAACAGAAAAATAAGAAGTGAAACCAAAACAGTTAAACAGCCTTGAGCTTTTATGCAAATATTACATAAGTTACAATGGGTGCCAAGCAGCAGTTGATGGTGGCCAGCGAGCGAAAACTGCTCTCCTGCCACACCTTCTCGGCCTGCCTGGCCGGCCTTAGGGTCACTGGGTATCCCGTTGTCAACAATGGCAGTAATTTATTCCACTCTAATTTCGCATACTCATCATCTTTGGATTTGAATTTGTACCCGTCCTCGTCGTCGCTTTTTTTTTTGTCTCATTTGTCTTTTCATATTCAGCGGGAAATGAAAGTCGCAACAACAATTTACTCGCACACATCTCTTCCGTCTCCCTGCATTACACTTTGTGCAGAGTGTGCATTCAAATTTCTCAATTTTTATCCCAGTGGATGCGATACACAGTAAAAAAAAAGAAAAGGGAGCAGAACAACAACAGAAAAATACACGTCACATGCGTCCTGCAAATGCTCATTCCACGCCTCCGCGTTTGCTGCTTCTGGCGGGTTGCATCTCGTGGACCAGAGCACCGCACTCACACACACACCGTCGACGTCGACGTCGTTGCCGTTGCCGTCGTCATCGTCATCATCGCCGTCGTCGTCAGTGGAAACATTTCAAGGCCAGCAGCGCATAGACATTTTTCTCTCTCTCTTTATGGTGCACACATTATCAAATTATTTCATTACGAGGACTATTGAGATCCTCTGCAGTAGATAGACGGCCCACAATCCTCCTGCTGCCGCCGATGCTGCTGCTGCTGGATGCTTCTGAAATGCTCTGCTCTGCCTGTGCGCAGTGGGACACAAGAGACATCATGTTGGGGTAGTTCCCTGTCGTGTCTGCACGCTTAAGAGAGTCGCTCTTTCACTCTCTGGCAAGGATGCAATTCACATGGGGTAGTGAGGTAGAATTTTCGGAGTAAATGTTGCCCCTCCAAACCATTGGTGAGGAGGATAGGCCATCTCTTTCTGTGGAATCCATCAGGGGACGCTGGTGATTTGGTTTTCAAAAGGGCAATACTCTCATTTCCCATGCCCCAGCTCTGGCCCCAGCTCAGTCCCCAGCTCCAGGTCTCAGCGCCGCGCAACCGGGAACATTAGAAATTATTATTTCTGCCTAACCGAAGTCATACATAACAATGGACGGGAATGCACGAACAAAAGGAGACACGACAACGAATCTGATTTGAGTGCAAATGTAGCGTTTGAGGTTGTGATGTTTGGGAATGCCACTGAAGTTGGAAACAAGGAATTAGTAATCTTAATGCGATTACACATAAATCTCTAATAGAGTTGGTTGACTGCCAGCAGATTCCCGGATCCCGTTCATCAGACGAACGGAGACGACACGGGGCAACAATAACACACGGTCATGGATGGACGAGCACACTAGTGTCCAGGGATGTGCCCGTTTTTTTTTCCGTTTTTAAATGCCATCTCTTGGGTAGCATTACTCGTAAGTTTTAAAAGTTACCCACGCCCATTCATCGATTATGCAATTCCCCGCCACAGAACTTGCACAAACCTCAGAGTGATGCTCATCCAGAATGCTGATGGTGCTGCTTTTGTTTCTAAGCGCACAGCGAATACGCTGATGATGATGATGACGTTGGAACGACGTGGACACACCAGCGCACCACCATCGCCATCGCCACACCGCCAGCAATTTCGGTTACTTTTTGGCAACTTGACCAGTTTTTCTTTGAATTTTCATGGTTGCAGCAGCAGCGGCAGCAGCACGAAGTCAGGGCATTGATTTGAAATAACTCCTGGCCGAGGAACGAGCAACGTTCGAAATGGCACTTCAGTGGGCTTAGCGCACAATAAGCTTTTCAAAGGCTCCCGAATCGATTAATTGAACTCGAAATGACAAATATGATGGAGGACACTGATGGGCGGGAGGGAACAGCTTATACGTTCGCCTCACAAAGCAGATTTACCTTAGATGATGGAAAATAAAATGGAAAAGCACACCTGAGGATTAACAAAACATACTCGAACATATTTCCTCCTCAGCGCCGATAAAGAGACAAACACAACCAAACCCTCGTCGCATTGAAGGGAACAAAAAAAAAAGAAAGACAAGTGGAATGTGCTTTACAGTTTACACATTACACTTGCAAGCTTATTAAATTTTTGGAAGGCCGCCGCCGTCGGGGTTATGCTTGCCGAACCGGTGACAGAAAATTCACTCGCTGGTGACTTTATCCAGTGGATTCGAATGAAAATCCTTTAAAGATTTATTGTGGTTTAGTTTGGGTTTGGGGCGTTAATGGATACACTAACTCTTCGGTCAGGATCCGAATCCTTTGGGTTTGTGGTTATGTGTCTCTTTGTGTGGGGTGAGTGGTGGGGGTAGGAGACATTAATGTGAAATCCTGTAAGTAGGCAGCTGATGTCAAGTAGGTATTACGAAATTTAATTCGAATTTGAGGAAGTGAAGGAAGGTCGCGTGTATGGATTATTCCTTAAATCAGGTTAAGAGGGGCGGGTTTTATGGAGTTTATTTTTATTAGGGTATCGAATAGTCCTGTTGATAGTATGTTATGAGTGCGGTATACTATTGACTGTAGGGGGGATCCTGGTTTATTATTTGTGGCTGTTGGGCTATTAAGTGTTTCTTTTTATTTTCTATTCATTTTATACACATAGTTATTTTTTATGATGTAACCGAATCAATCGGAAAAACGCTGAAATATGCAAATGAGATTGTGACGGAAATGTTTGTCAGCATTAAATTAATGTGGCAATATTTTTATGACGAAAGAAAGCTGATATTGCGGATAGATGGGAGCCATATTAATGTAGTGAGTATTATCCTTATTAAATGGCCCCTCTAAAATACAAGCAACTGCGCCTGGTACGATTGGAAGATCTTTTTTTAAAGGAATCGGACAAATGAAGCCCAATAACTTCAAAGAATTGTAACAGTTCAAAGCTCCAACCGAATCGGAGGCACTTGGGACGACACCAAGGAAGATCTCTTGAGGGAGAGTTTTATTTACAGCAGCCACGCCGGTATGAACTAAAGCAAATCACTAAGCCTGACTGACCAGATGTCTGCAGCATAAATTAACAAACCACATGTGCTACGGACACGATCAGCAATGAATTTAAACAACAACTTTCACACTTTACTCCTCTTAATTATTCGTCTTCTCGGACCAACATGCCTCCAGCGACTGACAGTCAGGATTGGGGTCCCCGTCAAGGGGTTGTACACGCACATCAACGTGCACGCATAAACGATCGACGAGAAAGGTCACGGAAATCCATGGAAATATGGCGGCCTCTACACATTGTACATTATTCGCGATTTAGCCTCGATGATGGCTGCTATCGCTGCTCTGGTAGAAACCATGCAGCTCGTTGTTAGATGTCGCTGGGAAGTTCTGCTCGTTTAGCAGATTTAGCGCGTTGAGGTAGCGTTTCTCAGGTTCCTGAATCCCGACTGCCTCGTTAGGATGGTTGCTGATGTGTAGAAGCTGGTTTGGTTGAACTGTTTAACATCAGTGGTGGCCGTCGCGTTGCGGGTCCAACTAGTAACTGTCTGCCCGGAAAAAGCTTTTCAAACTTGGCCGTTCGGAGACGGCAGAAAACTGTGGGCCCTTTTCACTCGTGATAGAACAATAGCAAGCACAACACGAGTGGTTCCTGTAGAAGCTACGCGCTTGCCCTCTACGGGCATTAGCGCCACCCATATTATTATTATAAGGAGACGATATCATTTGTTCGGCGCTGAAAAGGACAAACAAAAAGGGAATAAGTGATCATATCGTCTCGAGTGCATTCACGCGATGATCCAACGGAAGCCATCACCGGTATGTCCACATTTTACAGTGCACATGGACAGATATATGGAAATCTAAATTAAAAATTAAAAAATTACGAAACTTCGGATTCTTCTATCTAACCAAGTTTCTAGCTAATTTTATTGTGCAATGCAAGCTCATCTACTGCTGCATTTTTTTGTATAATATTTATTCAAAGTTATTTATTTAAACTTCTTTTTTTTGTTAGTGTTGCCAACAATTTTCGCCGGGAATGGCGGCAAATTCAAATGAAGTTTATTTTGGGACACCCTTTAGAACTACGATCCAGTTTCATTGAAATCAATTCAAATCAACACTTTTATATCAGCAAACGACGTGACAAATTGAATGTTCCACTCAATCTGGACGAGAGTTTCGCCTACCCGAGACGGAAGTCTAAAAAAGCTACTGGTGCCGATGAGATCTTTATCTAATCCTTAAATTAGTTATAGATGATCTGGCAGGGCACATGGTCCAACTCACCGGTAAGATATGCTCTGAGGAATACATGCCCGGTAAGTAGGAACTTATTTACGTTTTTCTGAACCACAAAAATGGTTACTCAATTCAATTCGTCAACTAAGTCTCCTCTGCCGTTTTGTGTCAACGCAAGAAGTGAAGACCCGTGTTGAAAGCCGCATATGACAGCGCATGGGCTTAGACAATCTCAAAAGCGGATGAAGAAGTCGTTGATCTCGTCGAGCAAAGAGTGCTGCGTGAGATATTTGGTGCCGCGAACTGTACGGTAGAGCACACGGACGCCTTGACTTGGACACGAGAAAACAACAACTTGAAACAACGCAGCAGAGGATGCCCGCCTTTAAGGTGGCGCACACAAGTGTACCAGCGTGGTGAGATAAAATGGAGGCAGCTAGTTAGATATTGCACCAACATGTAGAGGCTTGTTGGTTGAGTCTATTGTGAGTTTCAATTGGCGGTTGTTTCTGTGAGTCTCTAGGTGTGGTTTAGGTGACTGACTGCCAGCACGCAGCAGTCACACCTAGACCAGCTTAGACCCGTTGTTTCACCACCTTAAGACGGAATACAAACTTCAACCCAGTTACTAGCAAACTAAGTATTAACCACAAATTTCTCTCGTGGCGATTGACAATTCAAAAGGACTGTAAAACAACCTAGAATAGACTCCTTAAACTTCTTCGTTCGGTAAAAACAGCATGTTTCACACCCGCAAGGTGTCCTCCACCCGGAATGGAATATTAGCAAGTACAACACGAATGGTTTCTGCTGGAAATAGACCCAGGTCTACCTTGGCAGCGCATTTATTATTATTATTGCAACCCCTTGGCTCTAATCACAATGGGCAAACTCTGACCTAAGTGTGACTGCCCTTTAGCATCGGCGAAACCGCACAAACGTTTCTACTTTTCGGTCTGCAACAAGTTCGCAAGCCATAACGACAATGTCCTGAACATCTCCATCTCTGCCTTCCGCAAGATTGAAGTGGTACATGTACCAAAATTGGGCCACCGGCTCAATAGTGTTTGTTATTGATCGCAATGAATGCTGAGTTGATTATAAAGGAAATTGCCTGAGATCAATACATTTAATCATATTGATGTCACAAAATGCGAATTTAGGACAATAGTTTGCTTCAAAATCCACGTCGTAGCCCGTACAGGCAACGAATGTGCTCCCACTTGGTGCACACCATGGCTATGATATTCCCAATTCACTTCGAATATTTACCAGATCTGTGCCGCACAGATTCCCTCGTGCAAATGAACCTCTAAGTCAATTGAAGGATATACATTTTCATCCCAAAAGGAGGTCATCTCAAGTGAACGTAGCTTGTTCAGAGCAAAAAGCCAGGAGGCTGGGAAAAATGTGTATCGACTGAGATGGTCGAGGAGCCTAATGTACGAGCACTGCAATCCCACTTAAGTCTCCAAAGGCAACATCATCGGTTACCCTCAATGGCAGGATACGACAATCAGTTGGTCAGATGGGTAAACAGTAGCTCCTCTCTCTGATTTCAGATCAATTGAGATCACAGGACGTCTGTGTGCCAAAATTGAATTGAAATTCCCTGTTGGAAGTGGCTTACAATACCCCCATTTCAGGGTTCTTTCGACGTTGGTTTTTTGGAGCCATATGCAAGAAATGGAGTCCAATGCAAAAGTGGGTCAAATTAAAACCAATTAAATGGAATACATCGCAAATGAATAACTTGCACTGTTGTACATTATCATCAGAGTAGTCACATCTTGGTGTGATGTGTTTCTGCAAGAGCAACCCCATTACTGTTGCAAATTAAGTAATGTATCACAGGGATGACGAGGAGGATGTAAATAATGGCTTCCACGTGCTTCCATCCTTCCCATCTACCCAACCCACCCGTCCTCTCCACAACAAATATTAATCTGTATGTATTCGTATGCGTATCTGGTTGTGCTCGTAGCACAGGTAAGAGCTCTGAATGGTAGTTTGTGTCCTATGCCTATGATGTTCGCTTGTAGTTCTTCTGAAACAACTATTCAATTAAAATGGGGTTGATGTACTTTCCATGTATGTACACACCAACGAACCTACATTTGTCGGATAAGGATGGAAAAAAAGAAACAAAATGCCACAACCAGCACTCGACCAAACACACAGCAATGTGTGCTGTGTGTGTGCAAATGTATGTTAGGCAGAAATTGTAATTGTCCTTCCGAACACGGGTTTCACTTTTCTCAAGGGGGAATTCTCGCCTTTAAGTGTGGGAACCGCGCACCAAAGTATAGTGATTCTGTTCTGTTTCCCTTTTTATACATCACAAGTGCTTAAGGGATTGCTTGATGCATGTTTACTACTTTCCTGATCTACAATTTAAGAGCCTAAATAAATGCATGCGGGATGAGTTTTGTCTCAGAGGACGGTGGTGCTATTTAAGCTTTGTGCTCTGTACTTTTGTAAGCTTTGTGTAACCTTTTAGAGTTGTCACTGGTTTTGTTTGTAACTTGTTTCCTTTCGGGTTTTGAATTCTTACAAGCTTGGGTTAATAGTAAATTGATGTCGTGGGAGTTGTTGTCCTTCTAATGGGACATTTGGTAAGGATATACTGACCAGTGGATTGAAACCAGTTTTGGGGAAAGGTAGCGTGCTGTAATGGGACTTCTTCAACATCTTTCTTGAGATAATCGATCGAAAACTGGAAGTTCGGCACTAGAGGCACGATTTTCTAGGAGTCAGTTCAGTGGTTATATGGATGGCATACGTGGATGACATTAGCGAGCTAAAGACTGGCTCTGCCAGTGGACGAGAACAAAGCGAAATCTATGCATTCTTCAAGTAAGAACACAGAATATCGGCATCACAGTGAGCACATGTAACTTCCACCTCATCTCGACTTCGCAGTAAATGGCGCAAACAACGTCAGTCTCGAGATCAACCCCGCTCTATGGCACATAGGCATGGACCATTTCAAAAGGAGATGAAGGAGTTATTGGTCTCTGTGGAAGAAAAAATCGGAATGACTTTGGTCTCTGATTGTGTCCAGCACATCTAAGAGAAAACGATTCAAGCTTGAGGCCAAGCAACGTTTTGTGATATGTTTTGCCATTTCTATTGATTAAAATCCTTCAAAAGTCCTTAAAATTCGCAAATTAAAAATTCATTCTTCCAGATCAAAAAAAGTCCAGCCAATTGATTTACCATTTTACTGCATTTTTTCCACCGGGAAGTGCCAATTTCTTAAAAGTAGATTTTCTTCATATCTTTGCAATAAAATTACTAAATTGTAATATGGTACTGTGCAGTGGACTAATTACAAGCTAACTACTTTTTTTTTTCTCAATTATTTTCTTTATTCGACTGAAAACGATTTTCTTTAATTTAGATGAAAAATCACATTTCCTTCATATTCTCAGCATATCTGGCAATGACTTGATCGAATTGCACTGAATTTTGACAGCATTTATTGAAAGCGTTACCAGCAGAGAAAAAAGATGATGGAAAATGAATAACTTTATTGTTGTCACCTTTTTAAAAGTTAATTGGGAAATAAAAAAGCCAAAGCATCAATGGCTCAGCAATGGATTAGAATTACCTTTAAAATTTAATTGAATCTGTTTTAAGTCACAACGGAAGATCTTTAAGAGATGAATGGAGGATTGTTGTACGAGACGTTCACACTCAGTAATTTGTCGATACGATTTGCTTGACAACCAAGCTTGGTGGGCCAAATTGGGCTGAACGCAGAAGTTGGCAGACAAAGCCACAATCGTATCGATATATTGTTGAGTGTGAACGCTGCTTGATAGACAATGCATTTGCTAGAGCATTATAATTCAATCTCTCCAAGATGTGGGTCATATTTCAAAACATTTTCATTCTTTGTCTCTATCTTCCCGACATGGCGTCTCAAGAGTAACTACGTCTTAAATGTGTCATTTGCTATTTACACATTTCATTATGGGCTCGACTCCTTCAATCGCTCCGAATGAAACTCAGAAACTCAAAGGTTTCCCATAGTTTGTACATCCTGAATGCTTCATCCATCTTAGGACGAGAGTTCATGGTTCTCCACACACGCCTGACTTAAATAACACGGGCTATTCATCTTCTCAGTTAGACGATGCGATGTGTGTACGTTTGTTCACCGATTGGAAAACCATTGATAAAGACGAATGAAGGAGAAGACGTAGAAAGGAACGAAGGAAGTTCGGAAACTTTTCTCTCCGGAGGACTGAGACATTTCAAATAAATCAAAAAATAAATTACACTTCAAAGAACCAAATCCGGTTTCGTTAATCCTGTGTGGAGAGCTGATTAGGAGCGGTCCTTTCAAGGAAAGGCCTTGTTGTCCAAACTGTCTGTGGACAAGCGAGTGACATCAACATTTGTAGTACACATCCTGTTCAATCTGGAGATCTGGTTAGGTGACAAATAGACTCATGACGGCAAAACTGTCAAGCTTACAAACAGCACACACAATGAGATCTGCACATTTGACATATGGTGTGACTTTTGAAATGTTTACATGGCTGTGTAGATATTCCATTAATTTCTATATCTGCTTTTTTGCAAGTTTGCACTCCAACGTAGCTCATGGGACTACCCCTTCCCTTGATAATCGAAGCATGAGCAAGAGCGTTTATTAATTTGGTTGCAATCGGATCAGTTCCTTCGTCAGTCTTAAGAACCAATCATTATGGACGTACCATAATCTCTTGTTAACTCAAGAAACCGAGCAGAAATGATACAACGGAAGTACAATGACAGCTTCGTTAACATTCGTTGAGTTCGTTGCGTTTTGCTGGGAGTGATTTGGATCGCCCTCTACGTACCTTAGCGACAGTTGGCATTGGAATTTAGCTTAATTTTGTAAATATAAGCAATTATGAGCACTTTGAAAGTTGACAATGCCTACGCCTACTTTCTTTTTCGTTCAATTTTGACATAAGTAAGTTTAAGTTACGTAGGCACATTGCATCCAACCAAAACCTCTGAATCATAGATTTTGATATAAGCTTTAGCTTACGTACGCTCATTCGGGTTGGACCTTCAGATTCTATGTGAATCATAGACACACTCTCACTCCGACTTGTCTTACTCCATGACATCACTTGCTATGAACGTAATTCTTATGAAGTGAAGTGGAACAAGCATGCCCGCAGCAGCAACATCACGAACTCTCCTCTTGAATAGTGCTAATTCATCCGCATATGCAAACACTTTTTCACATCACCAACTAACAACTCAATGCTGCACAGTAACGTGTCCTGGACACGGCCATCGGATGGGAGTGAAAAAAGACTCATGCTATGTTCTCTCAGTTCCCCATTTATCACCCAACATCAGCCAGTTCATTCGGTCAAAAAACAAAGTAAATTAATTAAATTGGTTGAAAGGGGGGACACACATGAATGCATTTAAATTTTCGTTTCACGCGTTCTCAACTTTCTGCGCGTACATCCATTCAGGCAGGCAACTGTCCCGCTTCCCAGTGTCCACTCACAAGCGTGTCCGAGTCCGTGTCCTTGCTCCACTCCAACCAAAATTGTAATGCAAATGGAGGTGCAGTGTTTTTGAATTATTGCCCCCATAGCACTCGAGGCACTCCGACCGGCGAATTAATGCCGCACATGGATGTGATGGCTTATGAAAAGATACAAAATTATAGATTTATTTATTCTCAATTACTTTGAGCCTTCTGCCTTCTGAGTGCATTCATATTAAATACACACAAAGCGCCCAACCGTCCCACACCACATCGCTATAGATGAGCATTCTGCAGCCGACTGCATTCAACCTCACCGTGCCGGTATCAATAGCAAAATGGCGGATAGCTGCTTCTGCTTCACGGTAAAATAAACGTAATAGATTTTCGAAACAGTTTCCATCCGCATTAATATAATCTCGTCCGCAATCTCTCTATTGTTATTTCAGGCTATTAATTCCATTTTTATAGATGTCAGGGAGTCGAAATCAGAGTCGGAATAAGAGTCGAACGACTGCTGTTGCCACTGGTGGCGGTCCTGTTTCTACCTTATCTCGGCTTCGTGGGTGGGTTTCGTTTTTTTTTCTGCTCTGTTTTCTGTTCTTTTTTCTCTTCCTCCCTCCGCTCTCCTGTTCCGGAAAAAGTTTCTCTAGATTCCTGAATAAATGGAAAAGTTTTTGGTGAATGATCTCTGGCGAGTGGGCTTCAATGGCTGGTGGAGAGAAATACAGCGCAGTCCAGGTCTGTTGAATTTATGTTGCCGAGGTGTTGGCTGAGTGTAGAGGGGATGTGCGACGTCAAGGGAGAGTAGTTGCTGGGCACTGATTTATGAGTTCTGGTATTGTCACGGAACGAAATGGGTCAGTTTGGTTGCCAAAGACAGTTATTGTTTCTGAAATTATTCATGCAATGTTGTCAACTTGACAACAAAGAGCTTGCAGTTATTACATCTTCAAAAAAAAGCAAAGCAAAAACTTATTTAAGGAGAAAAATGAGAAAAAAAGATCAAAGTTTGTGTTGTAATATTGGTAATCTCAAAATCCGTCATAAATTTGAGCTAATGACGTGGAAATTGAAGCTTTGCGTGGAGCATGAAAGTTGGACCTTCGCAAATTGTGTGCATAGGCAAAAGATAGTCGCAGAGATGGACATTTTTTTTCACATGAATGCAGGAACAAGTTGGAGGGACGAACTGCGAAGTGAGCATAATAAAAAATGAATGATGCTTGTGGGCAGTGCTCATGTTCGTGAATGCGACCTAATCCATAGCGGTCGGCTTGAAAACTTTGGTTCGGTGTCTGGCGGAAATAGGCCTTGAGGCATTTTCTGGGGCTATACCTGTGTAGCTGCATCTAGCTGCGCACATTAAGTTGGTACAGTGCTCAAGCTCAAGCTTTGGCGTCCTCCGTTGCTGGAGTTTAAGATTCCTGGAGGACTCTCGAAGTTGAAGACACTTAGAACTTAGGTGCACTCTACATGGCCGAGCTAACTTAGGTGTTGCAGTCTTAAGCGCCTGCCAGATTCATGTCACTGTACAGACCGCACAGTTCTTGTTTGATCTTATCCTCCAGACGCCGTAAACACTTTCCTCTCAAAGAGGCCAACCACCTGTTGATTCGATTTTCAAACTATTGATGCCTCTAAATGATGAATTGCCTGTTGAGCTCGATGAGCGATGATCTCTATAGACATGGTACTGGTTCATCATTTCTTCGAAAAAGGGACGTACAAGGCACAGTTTATTTCAAACATTTACAAGCAACATATGCTTCAAAATCGGAAAATGACTCCCAAGCATTTCCGTTTGAAGTCGTTTAAGGACTGCACACGGCGAGAAGACTGAGACTGAGCACGTGCCTCCCTGAGAACTAGGTAGGTAGGTTGGTGACTGCTCGCATAAGTCTTTAAAGCAAGCCTACTGACTACGAACAAAACAAATCATTTAAAGTAAGTTATAGGATATCTATTGTGCTTGTGTTGGATAAATCTTCAATGCAGTTGAAGAAATAGCTGCCTAGCAGTTTCTTTCTTGTTTCTGCAAGCGCATGGCGTGTTCCGAGGTAGTGTAGTATTATCTCATCTTCCTCTTCATCCCTGCAGCTTCTACAGAAGTCGTTGTAGGGCGCTTTAAGTCTTCTGGCCTGGTTGCCTATGAGGCAGGGCCCCGATATTGCGCCTATAATTTTACCCTGATTTGATTTAGTGCAAGCCACATTGATTTTGATGATCTGCATGTGGCTAAGTGCGCCCACCTGTGATTGGTGTCATTGATGGCGTTCGTCGTTAGTAGCGAATTTATTGCTTTCAGTGGGGGTTTGGTGTCTCCTGATTCAGTGCCAACGACAAACCTGCCCCCTTTCTTGCTAATTCGTCGGCTCCTTCGTTGCCTGCAATATCCTTGTGGCCGGGGATGCAGCACATGGTAAGATTGCATCTGTTCGTTATCTCCTTTAGAGACAGACGACAGAGTCTTACCATCTTGGAGTTGATAGATTGTGTTTCCATAGCCTTTATGGTCACCGGACGTATAAAACAATTGATTTCCCGTCTATTGGACTCATAGTTAGTCTTTGGGCTGCCTCTTGAACAGCTGTAGCTTCTGTCAGGAGGCAGAGATATCAAGCCAAGTGTCCCTTGGGCAGGGAGTAGTTCTGCTCGCATTTCACCAACATCAGCAATACCCACAAGCATCATTCATTTTGCAGTGGTTCGGGAGCCGGATAGCAATGGATATCTCTGGCGAGCTGGCGTATGTACCTGAACCTGTGCCTTCATCCGATTTGGATCCGTCTGTTTAAATTGGCATTGCAGCTTGGTTGCGGACTGTGTTTGGTTGCGGACTGTGTTTGGTTGCGGTTTTGTGTTTTATATGTCCTCTAAAGATAATCTGTCTCCTTTGGGATCTTGGAGTTTTGGAGTATTTCCATATGCCCTTTGCTGTGAGTTCTATTCCAGCGATTGCACTCTCTTAGTCCCTGAGAAGAAAATCTGGCCTACTCTCGACTCTAAACGCCCACATATCCCAATCCAGCTGAGCAAGTCCGCACTTAGGAGGCACATTGACGTTATGAGGCGACACACGGCTTCAGGATGGGTTGCTCCTAAAACGAAAAAACGAATTCCAGTGAAAGCAAAGTTAATACGCTTTATCCGGTTTTCAAATCTGGTCAAGTCACCATTTGCCGTCATTATCATCAGATTTACGGCACTATCACTGGAGTTGTCGATCAGTGGCAGTAGTCTGACTATGGGTAACAATGGAGTAACATGGTCTAAGTGCCCACCTACCAAATCTGACCTAGAACGCGTTTTGCAAAAGCTGCAGATACAGAGGAGACGGAGGAGACCACATACATTCTCAAGTCTTCCTGCATTCTCTCCACTAGAAGCACAAATCACAAGTTTTCGAAGGGCTTAGGTAAGCAAGTAACACTAGCGTTAGTTGTGTGACTGCCAGCAACTTGCACCAAACCTAATCTAACACCTGAACCAATTAAAAGTCAATTTCAACATCTCCACCAAGCACAAGCTTAATCATCAGCTCCCCATTTATTTTTCATCATCATCTTCTGACCCGCATGACCCACTACAGGGTTCGCGAGGATAATGCACGCACGAGAGATCTCCAGGCCACTAGATCCTCCGCCATCGAGTCTAACTCATCAGGATTTATGTCCAAGCTAGTTTTTGGTCTCGGTTCAACCACCTCGTCCTGGATCTGCCAAGCGGTCACCTACCTGATGCACACAGTCGAGATGATGAGGACATTCGTGCCACAGGACCCAACCATCGAAGCATAGCCCTTTCCCTTCGAAGAAGCAGCTGCTCAACATTGAGTTCCTCGCGTACTGTCGTGTTTCTCACCCTATCCCGGCGAACAGCATTTTCCAGGTACACAATTGAGATACAGAATTGAAACCGCAACATCGACGGTGACATTTTCAAGCTGGCGCCGCACCACTCTCTCGTAAATTATGCTGACGACCAACTGGGGATGCTTACATTTTAAGAAAGACAGCAAGCATCTTGCTGAAACCAAAATCCTCCCCAAAATTGTCGCAAATAAAGTCGCCCTTTTCGCAAGTGAATGATGCTAAGATACTTTTCATCATCAACAGGTTGAAATCTACTCTAAATTTGTGCTATTTCCTCTGCCATTTGCCCGCCACATCCGCCCCATAAATTACAACGACACGTTTTTATTCGTGCTCCACCACAGCAGGCGGTGAGCCAGGTGAGGAAACATAAACCAATTCCAGCATAACCGAAGACAAATTGAGGGGAACATCAATCGGCCCTTGGAACAGGCCTCCTCCTGGACTACTAACTACGAACAAAAGAAATCATTTAACCTGAAAAAAAACAAATCTCCTTCCGGCCGACCAGCATCCATCGAGAATTCCTCTCGTAAACTTCCGAACACGAACAATTCCATCGGTATCGGCAGTGAATTCAAAACAAAATTTCCAAAGAACTTTAAACTGTATCCACACCAGTTCGCTTCGCAGCAATTTTGCGCTCTTTTGTAGTCAACGAACCGAACTGGGCTTTCATATTGCACACACACTGTGTTTTCGCCCCATTATCCTTGTTCACTCCCGCTTCGCTCTTGTGAAATAAGGATAAAATATGAAAAAAAAAAATCTGAAACCTATTTGGCAACCTGAATTGGCATGACCCCTAAAAAAATACTCAAAAACATATGAAAACAATATTTAGCTACTTCTGATGGATAAGTCCTCTCACAAGCCACTCCACCCAATCGATCATTTCCCTGGTTGCGCCAGCATTTCCTTTTTTTTTTGTCGAAAACGAATATTCGTGAAATACGGTATTATTGCAAATTTCAGAACATCGCTACTAAAGTGGGAGCGGAGTGGAGCGAGCAGCAACAAAAAAAGATAGATAAGTGTCAGTGCCAGTAACTATATGTGCTGGTACTTATACGTGCACGTACGTACGTACGAGTGTAAAATTGATGCAAATTTGTTGTCATCACAGGAACTTCAATGAACCTCTTCACTCACTCGATATTGATTGACTGAATGTACTGATTGGGTGTGGAAGAGTGGGCGAAAAAAAAAGAGCGAAAACTACACCACAAGCCATCGGAAAGTGCCAAGCACCCACAAACGGGAAGCGTAGAGGAGAACAAAAAATCGGATTAAATGGTGAAGTGCCAAAACGACTGTGTACGAGTCCGACAACGAGTACGAGTACGAGTTCGTGTTTGGCATTCTTTGTTCCGATCAAAAGGATCATCGGAAAAAAAACGGGTGAAATAAACGACAAAAGTTATCTGAATATTTGGGGATGTGTCCGCAGACAAAAAAAAACCTCCCTCTCTCCCCCCATTCGCCATAGACGAAGTGTTAATTTAGAAACAAAATAAATAAGAAAAGAAAAAAAGAAGAAAATTCGGAAGAGTTACAAAACTGCCAATAACGTAATGGCGGAGTGGTAAAGTTTTAACAACACAAGCGAATACAAATTAAAACTCAACTAATGGACACATCCCTTGGTGTAAGTTTGGACCAGTGCCAGCTTTTTGTACTCCTCCCTATAACCTCGCTCGCTCCCCAGTTTGCGGAGTTTTTTTTCCCCTCTGATGGCATTTCTTCTGGAAGAAATCCTCAACTGAATCTTTCCACGATTGAGAAAGACTACGTCTTCTGTCGTTGCATTGTAGGGTTGAAATGAAAGAAGATGGGTTGCGCTGCGATTGGGAGGTGCCTCGTACGGATGTCACTGACACTGACAGTGGTTACAATGGCAACAGCGGGTCTTTGATGTTTTGTGTTTTACACAACATTTTGGCATATCCAAAGAGGAATGATTGCTCTTGACTCTTTTTCGTTTTTCATTTTTTTCTTGTAAAGTTTCTTCGGTTTTCGATGTGTTCATATTTGTTATTTGACAGTGCGGTGGTTAGGAGATTAAGTATCTTCGCAGGTCTTTGAACGGATACGCCGGTACATTGCACTTGGAATTTAGGACTTGGATAGAAACTACACGTTGTCGTGTTCCTTCGTAAATCAAAAGATTGTAATAGATGTCTGTTTTTGACAGGATCATGATGTGTGACAGACAGGACGAGACGATATGTTGTCGTAAGAGGTTAACCTCATAAACTTTCGACAAGGGCGATCCCAAAGGCCTATTCCATAGACCAGATTAATGTGCTAGCTGATATGTGCCAACAGCATGATGTACCTTTGGATGCTTGACGGCCCTCGGTGGCTAAGCGACGCTGGAATGACTTTGTATCGCGTTACGGACTGAGAAAGTTAGTTTTCAGATAGGTAAGGCTTAGTGCACTCACTTGTCAGGCAGGCGCGCCGCGGCGATCCCTGGAGAGTCCGAGCCAGAGCAAAAGGCTTATTGCTCTCGTAGTTGTAATGAAGTTACGATGAATTAGGCCAAGTGTAGGCTCAGATCCATTCATTTGATAAAGGCATAGGCCTTGAACACCTACCAGCTTTCGTTTTCTTGTCGCATCATTTTAGTAGGCCGTCCTTGGTTAGTTAGTGTATTCAACTTTCTTACCATTCTATTCTATTCTTATTTACCTAAGCACTTCTTATGCTTGCGACCTATGGTCCATGAAGGATCTCAACCTAAACTAAAGATGCTTCTCATCCTAGACGGACATGCTGCTTCCAGTCATCATGACCAAGTAGTGCTGCCTTCGCAACCATTCGGTTTTTATACCGCGATAATTTTATTTAAACACTGGAGCGCATTTGCCGACATCGGAATTTTCACCTAAATCGACAGTGGTTAGTATAGGATTTTTAGCTTTCTCTAGCTCATCTTCCAACTACCACAGCGGCCAAACTAGGCCTTCCCACGACTTCGGTACACCTGTGGTTATGTTTCCATACATCTATTGATCGAATCAGACAGACTGGAGCGCATTTGCCGACATCGGAATTTTCACCTAAATCGACAGTGGTTAGTATAGGATTTTTAGCTTTCTCTAGCTCATCTTCCAACTGCCAGAGCTAGGTCTTTTTTCTCAATCATCTCTACTAAAGGCAAACTTAAAGACAAATATTTAAAGGGTGACCGCAATGATAGTTTTTCCAATCGTCATGTTTCAGCAGCTGTCAAAGTTACCAATGACATCCAGCTGTCAAAATATTCAGTAAAGCTTGCCATTTCATCGTGATTCTTGTGCGGTGCCGGAACGAAAATAATGAAGAAAGTATCCCGAAATTCCAGCTCCATTGGCAATACGCAAGCTGAATATCGTCATGGCTTCAGTGTGTAGGCAATTCGTGGACAAGTTCGACCGTGAGCACAATCTTGTGGACCTTAAGCCACCAACAAGACTTGTATAACAAATGTACATATATCTTAAAATATTTAAATATGCGACTTTAAAGGAGAACATGCTGCAGACGATGCAATTCTCATCTCATCCTCACAGCATCAAATATGTTAATTTCTCTGCCTTGCTAACCCAGAGGTGGTGCATTTTTTCATTAAAAAAAATAAACAATTTTTTCTTCCTACCTTACAGCAACCTACCTCAATGCTCGTGATCCATGAATTTCATTTATGAAGTACACACTCCACACATACCTCTGCCACTCCACACAACACACAGCTGTCGGACCATCCTTCCGAAATAAAAAAAAAAAAACTCTTCTAAATTATCTTACGTTCCGCAAATTGATTCAGCTAACCCATCCCAGCCTCTCACTCAGTCAGACATTTAAACTTCAGCCACAAAAAAAAAAAGTATCTATTCCCAGTGGCTCTAAGAACTCACCTTTATGAAGCATCCTTGACAGAAAACCCCAATGCGGTAATCCTTCAAAACAAACACTCATACTAACCCACACACACACGCGCACACAATCAATCGGCTGCCATCATCACCGTGTGCCGGTCGTCGCTGTGCACAGGGCAGAGCACTCGTTAAGGCCTCTTACAGAGAGTCTCAAATGGATGAGGCCTTGACTGCATAAATAAAACGTTAACGTTACCTTTGTCATTTATTCCATAAAATTGACTGAATGTGTTGCCAGAGTTTCACCCTTCATTTTATTCTTGTTTTCAAAGCTCTCTTCAGGTCACAAGGGTTCTTCTTTCATTTAATCACCATTTGAGGAGCTAGATCTTTGCCGGGTGTTTGCTGCGTTAGTTCTGCTCCTCTGTGCGACATGCTGGCGGCGTATCTCGAAGAAGCGGAGAAGGAATCACTCCGTGTGACAGATGGCCGACCTGCTTTTTGTATATGCATGCAATGCATGTATAGGCTCCTCACTGTGTGTACAGCTCTTCTGTGTAATGATGAGATGCGTGAATCAGTGAATCAGGAGTACAGGGCCTCGCTCTTTCCTTTTTTTTTTTGTATCCATCCCAGCATCTATCCTTGATTATGTGGCACCTTTTGCTCGGTAGAGCTGCAGAAGTGCATGAATTAGCTAATAGGATGGTGCACAGTTGAAGTTACATCAATGTTCTGCTTTCATGTTGACGTATAATTATTGTATCTGCATTCCGCAGTCAGGTGCGCTTAAATGGAACCGACTCTGCGGTGGAAAAAGAAAAAAGGAAATGATTTGTACTCATACGTTGATAGGTACTTAAGTCCTGCACTCTGGATGCCGACGCAAAGACGATGGATGATATGATTTAATCTTTCAGTTTGAATGGAAAGCTGATGGAATGGAAGGCGCTTAAGAATGCAACTGGTGCTGATTTCTATAGACTGTCAAGTTAATGGGACGGTACACGATACATTGGTTAGGTGCAAGCATTTCTAGACTGTTCAAAAACTGAACATCGGCAAGAGGTTGTCGTTTGATTACTTCAATCTGCTTCTGGAGAAGAAGTGCCGCGAGCAACTGCATAACTAAACAGTTGAACTGATTTGTGAAAGACTGTCCGTGCTTGGTGACGGTGCTATCTTTCACATATCAATTCAACTGTTGATTTACGCAGACAATCATGACATTGTCTTGCCCTGGTTTGCGGTAATTAAGGAGCTGGTATAAAGGTAAACGAGGCTAATGGCTGACCAGATAGTAATGATAGTATTTCAATTTGTTATGTTTCAGCAGTTGTCGAAGCTCATAATTACATCCAGCTGTCGAAATATTCAGCAATGTTTGCCATTTCATCATCGCTTCTTTGCTCTTGCTGAACGAACATTATTATAAAAATATAGACATTCTGTCTCAGTTGTAAAGACGCAACGTGAATGTCGTAGTGAGGTCGGTCGTCGTCATGGCATCAGATTGCAGACAATTCGCGGTGTAATGTGGAAAAGTTTGAGCGTATATATGTACATTCTGGACCTTAAGCCACTAACCAGCGAGAGATTGTTGCGAAATGTAGGAAATATAGTCGTAGCACCGACCAGCATTAGAGTAGACCCAGAAATGTCGATTCAGCGCGGATCAGCTGGACTGGACATCGCCAGAGATCGCCTTATTTAGCTGGATTTGGGAGTTAGGCCTACACCCGTATAACATTGTGCTAACACAGTGACGGACGACTATAGACAACGCCGTGAGTTCGCAGAAACAATTGCTAATAGAAGTAGAAGAGATCGCCTTATACACTGACGGCTCAAAGACGAGCGCTGGTACAGACACGTATTCGGTGATCTCTTCTAAAACTCCCTGGCTCTAATTGACTTGGCTGCAATACTGGCGCTGAAAGATCACAACATAACCAGCAAATCGATCACTATTTTTTCTGACAGCCAAGTGGCAATAAAAGTGGAAGCTGGTTAGACTGCCCAGACAGAGCATCATTTGAAATCGGTGACGCTATGTTGGGTACCGGGACATATTGGTATAAAAGGTTACCAAATTGGCAGACAGCCTCGCAAAAAAATGTTCTGAGTTGAAAAAATATCTCGCCATCCCGTGCGCGCATACATCAAAATGCTCCATAAGAAGAAAAAAAATAGGGGACGAATCCCTAGATGAGGCCAGCTTGATGGCTTAGCCTGAGTACGGGAACAACAGCGAAGGCTCTAAGGCCGACGCTGAGCAAAAAGAGATCAACGCTATTGATCGGTCTTAATCGCAAGAATGCACGCATGCTAATAGGAATCCTTACTGGGCACTGTGCCATAGGCACATATGCTAGGGATCTGAACATATAGCACAACGACTTTTGTAGAAGCTGCAGAGACAAGCAAGAAATATAATCAATCCAACATATGCTCTGGGACTGTCCAGCCCTAGCAAAGAAAAGATGGGAGTTCCTGGGTAAACGCTTCTTCGAAGAGCTAGAAGACATAAGCTGTTATGAATCCGGGTGGTTTAAGACCTAAAGTAGGTGTCACGGTGCATCGTGAGTGCACCAACGCGGTGGTAGACCACCTCAAAACAAGTGCAAGTTGGTCTGAGTGAACTACGCCCTAAAGTGTCGACAGGGTACCTTATCACCTATATAACCACCTTCGCTGGAAATGTTGGCCGGTTTTTTTCCGGTTTCCGTCAATGGTCTCGAATGTACAGCGTTTTGTGGCAAGAGCTAGAAAAACATCGATATATCCGAGTTGTGGTACCAACAAGATTGCGTTAAATGCCATACATTGCTCGAAGTTCTGAAAATGAGTGGATAAGATGACATCATTGAGAACTTTATGAACTGTATAAAAATGTGGATGTAGCCTTACTCAAAACCTTTCATTCCTGATCCAATATTACAGAGGAAAGCTTTTTTGAAAGGCAATGAGTTAGGATTCTGCATCGGCCACTTTACGGGCATGAGCAGTAATGCTCCGGCTAAAGGTGTCTTCGGATTCAGGCATCGTAGTTTAGGAAGTGCAGGAAGACCAATATTTGGTGTAAATACCAAGTGGTCGTGGCCGAATGACAGATTAGTCTTGATGTTTGGAATCAGCGCGTCCAATGAAGGATGGAAGGCAGCTTTAGCTTGATCACTGGCCTGATAGGTAAGTGAGCAATCAACACTCTATCTCAATACAGACCTTTGCCAGACTTTGTCACTCAGCCTCAAAAAACTGCTCCGTTGTGCTACAAGGCAGCAACCTAGTTTTAAATTTGTTGGTTGTCCGGAGGAATACCAGCAGGCGCTTCTGTGATGAGGAGCCTACATGATCAGCCTGATTCGAGCGTCCCGTTTTTGCTCTGGACTGCAGTGCCGTCGTCTTCTCCACAGGCATTGCAGATGGTTTCATCGCTTAGACCAACACACATTTAGGCGTTTGGCGAAGGCTTAGTGACCTGTTACTATGCCGGTAAGTCGTCTGCAGTCTTTTCTGTCAAGAGATACCAAAAATACCGCGGATTTCTTGCAGACGTTAGGGAGCATGCGCTTAGTCTGTCTACATCTTGAAGAGTCATGCCAACTGCAATTGTGCTCCCAACCGTCGATGGAACTTTTAGTCAAAGAATTCATCAAAAAAGGCTTCAATTATGAGCTGTGCCTAGAAGTGAAGAAAAAATTGGCTTTATGTCTAACTCTGTGAGTGGGTATGTGCCACCAACATCTTGACCTATCGTTCTCTTTACAAGATACGGTCTTACAACTTCCTGCCGCAGAACTGATAAATAGTTGAGATGTTCAAACAAGAAGTCACGCTGATCCTGTGTGTGGATCCTGTCCCAACAAGTTGCGGTGTGAACTTGGGCTTTAAACTCGATTTCTTGGTAAATATCTTGAGGGAACCGATTCCCGAAGTGTGAATTTTCCTGTGTACACTGTTCATGAAGAAATGTATGTGGTTGCAGTCCAGATTCCACAAGCTCCAGAATGTGTGCACATGTTTAATGGAATTTCTGAAGCAGCTGAAATGCTTTTGAAATTCCAACCCGACGTCCTGTTCAATTGAATGCTTAAATCGGAATGAATGAGGAACGATGTCTGCGAAATCATGTTGAGTCCCTTCCAAGGACGAGATCTACTTAATGTAATATTTAATTTCACCGAAATTACTAATCCATGCCCCGATTTCTGTGTCAGCCTTCCCATCTCAGCCGCCTGGACGTGCTGCCTTCAAAGAGTAAAACAAAAATCGAAAGGAAAGACGAGGCAAACTGCAACCATTTAAAGTAATCCACTTATTTATTACATCTTCACAAAAGAATTTAGAAAAATAATATTCACTGCAGAGCCCAACCGGTATCCTGTTTCGTCTTCCCTGGCACTCTGGTGCTCTAGCGCTCTGGCGCTCTGGCAAGAAGCACAGAATTCCCTCCAAAATTACAATCCTTCCTTTCGTTCTTTCTTTGCCCTGCCGCGGCATCTCTGCTTTTCCCTTTAGCCTTAGCCTGTTTGAAATATAAACAGTGTTGTGGAGGGAAAAAAAAATCCTTGTCCGTAAGGTAAAAAGACGACGGTTTCATTTCGGAACACATTCAAGAGAATTCCTTACATAACTCAAAATCCTTCGCCTCCTATTACGGAGTACTTTCACACACCCACCCATACACCCACACACAAACAGCCAAATACACACAAACACACCCGCAGGTTTAGTGAGTGCCGAGTTTTAGTTGGAAGTTGAAGGTAGTTGAAGGAGCAGCGAACAGACACTAAGAGGCACAGAGACACGAGGAACGAGGGGGGGAGTGAATGTGTGGGGGGATGGGGGGATGGGGGGATGCGGAAAATGAGTAGGCAGGCAGCTGGTATTGCAGGTAGATAGGTAGGTTGCACACAAAATGAAAAGGATTATTTTCCCTTGGGCGAATTTTACTGGAACAAAAATAAAAGCGAAAGGATTTCCGAATTCATACCTTTCCTGGCTGGTGTGCCATGGCTGCTGGTTGGTGCCA
This sequence comes from Eristalis pertinax, assembly GCA_907269125.1. Classification (NCBI taxonomy): domain Eukaryota; kingdom Metazoa; phylum Arthropoda; class Insecta; order Diptera; family Syrphidae; genus Eristalis; species Eristalis pertinax. Next base: position 24,039,578 of record OU026149.1, read on the forward strand.
ACCTACATTATATAGCTCGTCGCAACATCCGACAGAGTCCTTCTATCCGATTCATAGTGCGCTCTCGAGATGTAGGTTTCTTAAGGAGCTTTAATTGTGCCCATTGGGGAATAGTTTCTCTCCGAACCCCCTTTCCCCCCTTCAATTTTTTTCTTCGGCCATCCGCCATCCGCCATCCGACGACGATGACGAGTAAGTCGTATACAAAAGGTTTTTATTATTTCTATTTTGTGTCCCTTTTGTTTCTCACTAAAATCCATTTCGTTTTAAGTGAAATAAATAACCCAAATAACTAGTGTCCTTAAAATGGGTTATCATAAATTCGAGCGGCAGCAGCAGATATGAGAGAGAGAACTGAAAGGCGAACCGAACTGAAATAGAACTCTGCAATCGGCTGCTGCCTGGCAGCGCCCGAGATGCAATGAAACAAAGGGAATAACAGAAAATTGACCAAAGGACAAGATTTTTGGTGTTGAAACTTTGTGGTACAAGGGAGATAAATTTCCTGAAAATCTCTGCGTCCATTTGGGTTACATTAGGGACTTCAGCGATCCCCCAACAGCTTCAAACTTCGACTGTGCTGTGTCTGCGAGCTGTGTGTGTAGGCTGTGTCGTTCTTTCTTTATGCTCTTTTTTTTTATTTTTGCAGTGCTCTCTTAGTCGGTCGGCCGGTCTTTTGGCCAACACAATCGAATGGGGACATGTCCATTCCATGAAATTGTATTCTTACAGTACGACAAGGAGAGACAAGGCGATGGAGAGGGTGTCAGAGACAGAGTGAGAGAGGCGAGAGGAAGTGGGCGAGGAGCGAGAAAAGGGTCTAGTAGAGTGTAGGATGTAGGGCGTAGTTTGAAATTGCTTTTACTGGAATGCAATTGTTGATAATTAATTTCTGGGGAAGCGCACACACACAAATTGTACTTTTGCGCTTGAGAGAATATTTCCAAGTCCATTTTGTCACCGAAAAGGGGGGGAGGCGGTTTGTATTGTTTTATGCATAATGGCGGCAACAAAAGTAATGTACTTAATATTCCAATAGCCCATAGTTCAGACGTGTTAATGAAATTCCTTGTCAAGGTGGCACAAAGCATAGACAAGAGCATTTCCACCGCGGCGTTGAGGACGAGTATACAAAAGAAATGTGAAGTACATCCCCCCCACTTGCAGTCTTCCAGCGGCCCAGCGGCAACTTGTTCTTTCTTATCGTAGGTTCAAGTCCAACATTGCATCCGTATGTATGTATGGAAAACGGCCGCGGGGCTAAGCCGCTGCATGGAGGACCCATGTGAATGAGAACAACACAAAACACAGACACAAGTAACGCGCACGAAAGAGCGCATATATTCGTGCAAGGCAAGGCGAACGAACAAGTTGTACTGCAATTAAGTGAACGATGCACACAATGAATGCCACCCTTATGGCCAACAATTGTCGCCCGTTTCTCGCCATTTATTGACCTCAGTGCAGGTGCAGGGCTACAGGAAGTCGTTTCCTTGAGAGAGACAGCTACTTCCCGGGGAAACATTGTCGATTAGTGCTACTTAGGGATAAGGAAAAGACTTCTTTGAAGAGGGGAATGTAACAAGCACGCTCTAGATGCTGCGAAAGGAACGCTTTAAGTAAGTAATTCAATTGTTTAAGAAGAGATTTTCATTCATTGCGACCGGATTTGATGATATCGTCGGAAACGCAATTAGTTGAGCGTAAAAATGAAAAAAAGGAGAGCATCATAAAGGAGATAAAGAAATCAAATTTCCGGTTGTCCACGGCGTTTGGGGCTCCAGGAGAGAGGTTGAAGCGATGTTTATTGCTTGCCAGCATTTAACGTCATCCACGGTCTCTGTCAAGTAGTTTTAATAAAGATCGACGTAAATTGCGAAACGGTTTTGTTGTGCGCTCTTTGAAATTGAATTATTGGTAACGGGTTATTGGCTTTGACTCAGACGAGATAAGAAAATATGGAAAATGTGAGTTTATGAGTTTCAATATCGATGAGAGAGGGGATTTTTAAGATCCTTTACGTGGCAGTTATACTCTGGCTGTAGAGGTTTGATTGGAGTTGCGTGTGAAAAACAACGTCCTTACAATTCTACGTGTTGACGATCAATGCCGATGGGGAAGTACACTATTGAATTGTGAATTGCCGATAATTTCCTCGCATTTTGCCAGTCCTGCTGTAGAACTCAAAAGCTACTACAATAAACAAAACAGTCTAGCTTATACTTAGTGCCCTCGAAAGAAAAACATCAGCTTCGGATGTACGGTCCTGTCTGGAGAAGGTGGATGGAAGAGAAGACCGCGACCTTGATGTGTGGAAAAATTTGGAAATAGTCCCGATGACAAAAGTCCGTCGACCGCACTGCATCCAGCACATCGAGCGCTTGGACACCAATACTCCAGCTCAGAGGATCTTCGAATTCGAGTCTCCTGGTTCATAAAGAAGTCGTATGAAAACCATGTCATCGCGGACGCAAAACAGCTTGGTCCTGGTGACTGGAAGCAGGGTTCCCGGGGTTATCATCCACGATGGAAGACAGCCATTGCTCATTCTTATACCCTCCATGAGTAGCAGGTCCGATAAGTACGTAAGTGCTCCACAGATTTGCGTATCATTCCAAAAGATTACAATTCACATCAAAATATTCCACATACGCCTCCGTAACCAAGCAGCACTTCTTATGAATTTTAAGCAATTTGTGGATATTTTGTTCAAATTGTCAAATTCCCAATTTAAGGAAATATAACGACCCCCACTGTGGTTGGCAATCATTTGCATGCATAATGAATCAATAAGGGGCTATTGGATATCATTAACCGGAATTCACGTGTTTTAAGGGCGACGACGTGCGCTGATGTGCATGGTGCAGTGTAATACATACAAGATCACTGCTGAAAATCAGAAGTTATAGAACCAGTGATCGGCTGTGTTCCAACGAATTTCAAGCCACCGACGTCTACGGTCGTCAACATCTACTGGCTGCAGTTCGAAACATCTGTCGCTAGGGCACATCTCGTCGAAGAAGACTGGGCGGTAGCATTTTCTGTATAGATGAGAGGTGGTGCTGCATATGTACTTCAAAAGATTTCAAAGGATCACCTGATGGACTACAACGCAACGATGAGCTCTCTCCAACGCAAGTAGGGAAGTTAACATCACCAGCAAGTCTTCAAGATCGTGTTAAAGGCAAGACAAAAAATGAATGGTGAGTCGCTTTAAGAGGCAACAGATGCGAATCAAATCATACATCGGTAGAAACATCAGTTCAAGGAGATCTATAACAAATTAAGTTGACGCACGTCCCACAAATTAGAACGTTCTCTGAAATATCATTGCAACTACAGCATCATTACTACGCAAATCGTATGAAATTTCAGCGAACCACTGAGAATCACAAGTTCTGTGTGAAGAACCAGATGACCTCGGATGATCGCAATTTCTGATTCAAAAATCCACTTTTTATTCTTTTCAGTGAAGACAAGTGTATTATCACATTCTTTTTCATGTATTTCCAAGCACCAACCTGATGCAATTGCATTCAAGGCACGCCTCGGCAGTCGTGATGTTGGGGACATTCGTGCCACGTGACCAGACCAACGAAGTGTGCCCTCTCCGTTCGTAGAAACACTGAGTTCCTTATATACTGACGTATTTCTCACCCCATTACGGCGAGTAACTCCCACAGCAGCACGAAGAAGTCTCATTGCGACACCTCATATTCCCGATCTTGATATTACCTAAGTTCCATGATAATATGTGAGAGTTGAATCAAGTAGTGCGTTAACTAGTCTTTGACAACATGCTTGGCCTTTCTCATCATAGATCTTCCAAGCTGTTTCAAAACTAACCGAGCTTGCCAAATTCAAGAGGAAAGCTCAGCATTAGTCTCATGAAATAGACCTCGACATACTTGACCTCCTCCACGGAAATAACCAAATAACCAAAGCCATTCAATTCAGGCCAAAAGATAATCGGCGATAATCGGCGACATATAGCGCTCGCCGTTGACGGATGGCCTGGCCAAAGAAATGTGGACCGATGACGCCGCCAAAATTCACACCAAACAAGGACTTTTTCGGGATGCATTGGACGCTCTTGGATCTCATGTTGATTGATTTCGTCAATCAAGTTCGACAATTTTGTTTTGTTTACGTACCCATTCATCCAGAAATGGGCCTCATGTTATAGCGACCGTAAAATGGACGAATTTCGAGGAACGTTCTTTCTGATCAAACAATGTTATCATTTAATCCATGGTGGTTTGGCAAAACAGACTGAATAAATGACAGCCAATTTGACAGATGTAACTTCAACAATATGGCCGCTATCAACTGTCACAGTTTGGAAGTACCTATTGGAAGACCATTTACAAACATACATTCATTTTGAAATTGAAGTCCAATGCCTGCGGTGAAAGGTTTTGATTAAGAACCCATAAACTGTGTACAGCTGCTACAGTTTGTGTATAGAGACTGAATGGTCTTCAAAGGCGGACCATCAATCCCACACCTCCGCAGAACACTCAGGCGGAGTATACACCGACGAACTCGGTCGTATGCCTTTTCAAAATTTTCAAAACAGATGCAGATCGGTTTGGCGGTTTAGCGTACTCCCAAGAACTCTCGGGCATCAATATTTGAGTGAAAGGCTGCTCGGTCTGAGAACCTCATCGTTGCTCATCGGAAAAAATATGATGTGCTTCATCATTGATCATCATCTTCAGACCCGCATAATCCACAGGGGTCGCGGAGGTAATGCACACACGAGAGATCTCCAGGCCACTCGATCCTCCGCCATCCACTCTAACTCATCAGGAGTTATGCTCAAGCGCAATCAGCCGAGTGAGTTTGGACCTGGTACAACCACTTCGTCCTGAGTTTGCTAAGCCGTCGCCTACCTGATGGAATCGCATTCAAGGCACGCTTTATTTAAACAGAATACATTCGCTGAATATTTCGTCGCTGAATACATTTTTCACAGCTTGATCGCTGAAGGTGAATAAAATTCTGTACTTTGTTCGGGTGCAAGTCTTTCCAAGATGTTAATTGAGCACGTTTGATTTTGACACATGTCACGAATTACCTGTGAGCAGTCAAAATAAGAACACCAAATAGCAAAAACGCGCCATATAATCATTGCTTCCTCAATTGTTTCCACAGCTTGTGGAAATCAGTGTTATGATGTCAGGATGAATCAGATGACATCTAGATAAATACCATAAATTCTCAATGTCCCTGTGACGACTACTGTCATACATCCCATTACACAAAGCTTCAAAAATATGTACACTGCGCCTGCAAGTCTAGAAAATCCCACTTAATGCTGACATATGGCTTCTCTCATGCCAGCTTCCCTAACAGAGTTTCAAGAATTGTGATTGATCTCGTTGTGCTTGGCCGCTACTTAAGCTGCTGCTTACACATCTCCGCCAACCTATTCGCATACGAATTGGTGGCTAGGCTATCTCTCGAACTAATCAGATGATGGCATTCATTATTCAAAGCACATTCGAATTTCCATACGAAACCGTTCCCTCTGCGAGATAATTGCATACAATTCCGAAGAGCTAATGAAGTCATCCGTGTGCTCACGCTCCAAATGAGTGCGGAGTACAACAGCGGCAGCACCGTTTAACTAAACAATCACAAGGATATCACGCACAATTCAGGCTCTGAATTCAACCATTTTCCGTCATTTTTCCCCCTCCGTCTCTCGTTGAAAATATGGTATGAACATATCTGACAGATAGACATCTAATCTAGATATTATTGCATTCGCTCTATACCTGTAGGTATTGTGCGCCCTCATTTCATCCTTACTAGGTCTCTTCTCTCTCTCATTTGTGGGTGTGTGTGTGGGGGCGGTATTTTTTTCCTGTGGAAAATATCTAATCAAGCATCTGGTGCTCTTGCAACTGCTGGCGACGGCGACGCTGATGATAGTGATGATGGTACTGAACTACTGGTTGGTTGAGGAAGAATACCACACACAATCACCCATACATCTGGATTTGAATTCAAGGCACCAGAGAATCAACCACACCAACCTCGACCTGAAGCCTTTGAGCAATTTATCCTTTAAAAACGGATTCTCATCCAACACACGCGTTGGCGTCCTTGAAATGAACACACAGTGCACCTACTCAGTGCTCACCCTCATGGATTTTTCTATCAGTCAAGGTATGCCAACCTTAGTGCATCCATTCCATGGCATATCTCTAGCTCTATCTGTGCATCTCCATCTGTGAACAGTGGAATTTCCTTTCTATAGTGTTTGCGTTTTCGCGTTCTTTCTTCTTTATTTGCATCCTCATTTGCCGACAGAGTGTCTAAATAGAGCCAGCGAACCATTGAAATTGCCTCTAATTAGGATGCGGGCTTCAACAATATGTCATTTGCATTCGCATGTAATTGCATTTGTATTAAATTAATTGGAAAATTCCGATTACATCTATGGTTTGGCCGCTCCGCTGAGCCTCCCCAGCGCTTCGGATGGCATGGATGGATAGCTCTTATCCTCAATGAGGCGTGTTACGAGAGGAATTATTACAACTTGGACCCTTTGCCGTTCCCATACACTTACACACGCCAGCGAATCGATGGAAGTGGTGTAAGGTTCTGATGTTTGAGTTCCAGCGACTTGTCCTTTCATTCGAAATGCTTCCTCGCTTGGCTGAACGTCTTAATTATGAAAATTGGTGGGTGGCCTCCGTTGAGTACTTTGAATTTCATAAATATGGAACTTAACTGACTGTGTGTGCTTGGGGGTTTTGTTGTAATTATCGCTTGATGGACTGAGATGAACGGACGGAATGTTTGCGGTTCAAATAATGGCTCCGTTGGCACTAGCGCGCAGCGTTGAATGCCCAAAATTGTATTGGAATTGGGACATTTTCGCGGCCTTGTGGGAATTCTCTGAAAATTGCTTTTGTCAAAGTCTCAGAGCGGAGCACTCTGTGGACAGAGACAATAACGCGTTCGTCTTCAAGCCATTGGGAGACATGAATAAGTCAACTTGAAGTGCTTGTAGATGTGCACAAATGGAAGTGTCAAACCTTCTTCAGTTGGTTAACAGCTTTTTTTCTTCTTTGTTTTTGTTATCTGACATTAAGAAATCCACTTCGGCGGTTAGGGTGGTGGGGGGAATTGGAATTTGCTCTTGGTGGTCGCCTTAATGGAGATTTGGGTTTGAAAAGAGTGTTCCGTCGAGCATTAGTTGGTTAAATCTGCGAGCAATTTGGGAGACAAGAACAATCCATCCACCAGTGTTCAAAAACCGTGAGGGATCTTTCAACGACGACGAACAGCAAATACCGACCATCTAAGCGGGGTGAGCATGTTCGCCACACATTGGGCGGATAGAACCGACTACCAACAAAGTAATGCTCGTGCGACGAGGATCAATTATACACAAAGGAGCATAGTGTTTGACTCCATTTGGATACACCTTATGACACGCGAATATACAAGGACACCCGCAAAAATAGTAACACATGCGAACCTGTAATTAACACATCTCCAGCTCGCACGATCCGTTGCTACCTGTCTCCTATTTCGCATACAGAGCTTGTTGGTGCTTTTTCCACTTGCGTACGCCCTCTTAAATGCGGTCGTACTCCGCGGCGTTGTTCCTCTGACTCTGACCCTTCAAGACGAATTAAAATGCCGCCCTCTCTGGCATAGCCAACCACCAAATTAACTGATTCTCAAATCTCTCATTGCAGCGGAACCCTGTGTGTACATTTTGTTGATGTCCATTGGCAGCAAGGCAATAATCCTTTTAAGCTATCTGGTGACCAGCGCTGACTCTCAGACTTTGTAGCCTCATCAATCGCTTGAATTTAGTGGTTTATAGTGTCTCCTGCTTGTTTGTTGACGTCCTCTCCTAATTTGTGTATTCCTCCTATTTGCTTTAACTCTTTCTTTATGGTTTTTTCATTCTTCGGCTTCCCTGTACTTCATATTTATTATCGTATCTGAGATAAATAATGTCTGTTACTATTTATTAGCTTATCCCATTTGTTAGCTCGTCGGTTTCCTTGATTTCTTTTCAACCAACAATTTGTTAACGCCTTCCTTGTTATTCTTCTTTGTTTGGTAAAAACAAACAAATAAAACGTTATGTGGCGTTGTGGATTTCGTATCTTAGTATGACAAAAAAATGTTCTCGGCTCCACCTCTTTCTAGTCGCTCAAAGAGTAATAACCGTCTGTTTAGAAAAAGCTTCTCAAACTTGCCCATTCGGAGTTGGGATAAAACTGTAGTGGTTGCTGAGAAGCTAAGTCCTCTGCTTAGCTCAGCAGCGACAAGGCCACGTTCACGTCGATTTGTGGACCTGCAATTCCACTCTGGAATGCATATATCAGAGCCGAACTGAAAGAATACAGGACTATTGTCAAATTCCAAAGTGCATAAAATCCCTTCTGGGAACTTACTCTAAATTCCAACACTAGTGTTCATATAAGTACGTATATCGCTCCCTCATAAATAAGTCAAAGTGAACGAAACTTAACGAAACTGAGTGAAGAGGTTTAAATAGTCATATTGTATTTCTGAGCATTCGCTAGATTGCTGAAGTTGACTCAACTAAGATCAGTTGACACCAGCTGCCATATACGAGCGATTGATTTCGCTCCCACCTAAGTAAGCAAAAATTAACGAAACTTATCGAAAATGAGCCAAGTGGTTACTGTGAACGTGTATAACTTACTCGACTGCTTAAGTTGACTTACGGCTCATTAGATGGAAAAGATGTAGATCTACGAGAAATGTCAGTGACTCAAAAAAAAAAAAAACAGACATGGTCATCTTTTGTTACGTTTTCCCAGAGGTTCGGAATCGGAGACCCTTCTCATCGGAGATGGGTTGTCCATACGCTCTACATGGCCCAGCCACCTTAGGCGTTGGATACGTAGACACTTGGCTAGGCTCAAATGGCAGTATAGGTCTTGCATTTCGTTGTTGAATCTTCTCCTCCAAATACCGTCAACGCAAACAGGATCAAAGATCGCACAGACATCAGGACTTTGTGAGTCCTTCCGATGATGCCAATGTCATCGGCAGTTGCTCAGATTTATGTAAGAACCTGGGTCTGGTGTTGACGTCTTATACAGATACACACGATATTCTCAAGAATGATGTTAAAGAAGTCGCATGACAGTAGATTGCCTTGTCTAAATTCTTTTTTTTAAAGACCTAAAGTTACTTGAACGACTGCGGTTTGTTCTACGGACCTTCACAGGACTCGTACTTTGCCTTTGCATATAAATCCAAACACTTAGATGTCAAATCGACTCTCACTGCAAATAGTGCTGCCAAATTGAAAATCAAGCCTTAAGAATGACGGCCATTATCTGCCTTTCATGGTGGACATAAAGCATGGGTAAATTAGAATTCGTGTGGCACTAGCAAAAGCAATGTAGCCCCAAAATGTCCATCAATTTTATATGCATGGTACTCATTGAGATAAGCTGTAAATCCTCCATAAACCGGGACTGTCTATGACCGGTTGCCGCAATAAAGTCCTAGAGTCTGCCTCCTCACACTCTCTTCCAAAGTCACCCAAAACTACAAAGAAAGACACATGTTTAGTATGATTACAAGCAACCGACACAAAAACATCAGCCTATCAACCAGTTATTACTCCTCAAACTTAACGCAATCCAATGTGCCTCTGGCCACAAAACCGCCGAGCAGCAGTGGTTGAGTGGGGCTAAGGAACGACGCGTAGTCTTGAATTAATTAAGACTAGGATTAAACTTGTTAGTTAATGGCAAAGGACAACTACACTAATCTATTTCACTTAAACTTAAGTGAAATGTCAAACTTGTTTTGATGACCGTTGAATAAAAACGAACCATAGTCTCTGACATGGTTCACGGAGGAGTCAAGAAAGGACACCCAAGGATTCTTAATCAAATCTGCCAGCCGCCCTGGCGTTAATCAATCTGAACTAAAACAAAAAGAAATCCGACAATAATCCCACGGCTTTCCAGTTCGCATCCACCAACTGCGTTAGTATCCTGTAATCCCAATCTTCCCACGCCGCCGGGATGAACGAACTAAGCAGCCGTGTAACTCCAGTAATTGACTTTTTTTTTGTCGCCCCCTCGCATAAAGTCGTAAAACGAAACCCTATATATACAATTTGCATAATTAAACGCAAATAAAACTCCACAGGCAGTTGTAGTAACCAAGGACGGATCGTCTTTTCCCCATAAAAATGTATCTTGAAAATCCTCACAAATTCGAGGATATCAATCATTTTCTCCAGCGGGGCACACACAGTGCGACAAACAAATCCACTCCCGAGTGGCCACGTAACTGGATCTCGACTCAATGAAACGACGAGCTGTCACAAGTGAGGCAACACAGTAAAGGATTTACATTTTTATAAATCGTCTTTGAAAAGTTTCTCTCTCATCTCCCCGTGCCGCTGTCATCATTCGGGTATGTCGTCTTGAATTATATTCTCATTACTTGCCGCAATGGTAGTGAAGGTCGTCGCATAGCCTCATTCAATTGAGGGGACCGTGGCAAAAGCTCACCGACAGCACAGCACTTTCTCCGCGCATGAAAGGGACTCGAGCTGGAGTTCGAGCTGGTCGGACTCACAGTTGACATAGACGTGCTGGGAATATTATTTTTCCACACGGTTTTGTATTTCCCCGCGAAAATTTTCATTGAATCTCAGTGAAAAAGCAGCACAAGAGGAGTTGCCTCGCATCGTTGCGGTGACATTGAAGGATATTATGTGACAAAATCCTCGGTTCAGTGCTTATTCACGTTTTACTATCAATTATCCTCGAGTTGTTGTGCGGCAAGGTCCCCTCGCCGATGCTTAATCACAAGCAAGGGCCCACGAGGGAGGGGCCGCAGATCAACTTTATGATGGTACAGATGTCAGATACTAATAGCTTGAACTTTGCCACTGGCCATTTCGGGGACATCGCCTAGCTTCCCATCCCACGGGTGGGTGAGTGGAGCCTGGCTCTCGCTCTGGCTCTGGCCAGGGACATGTTTCGCCAACATCGTCGGCCGACATCAATATCTTAGCTAATCCAGGCAAAATAAACAGTAATTTCTACGTTCGTGCCCGGTGCCTGGTGATGGCTAAACGAGAAAACAAGAAAACGAGTTCTTTTCTGCGTTTATACACTTCTCAACGGCTTAAGGCAAAATATTACAAAATTACCAACAACCAAGCAGGCATGAGGCAACCCCCAGCAGAAGAGGCCAAGCGAAGGGGCGAATAGGAGCGAGCAGTGCCTGTGTGAGTGGTGCTGGTGGTGGAACAACAACAATTCGTGAGTGTGTCTGTTTGTGCGTGGGTTCCGCTCCGTCCCTGTGTTTGTATACAACATCGGAAGGGGGGGGGGGGGGGCATCGGAGGAGCGGAGTGATATTGGATAAGCTGTAATATCAGCTGCAGTAGTAGCGTATAAATCATGTCCCGAAGGAGTACGTGATTCTGAATAAAACCCCTTCCCTTGCCGCCTCTCCACCGCACTTCATTCCCGCCAGCTTGTCCGCATCTGAAGCTGAAACTGAAGCTGAATTGTGGGCAACTCTGGCAACAAATGTTTGTGTTCCACCACCTTCCTCCGTCATTCTCTAAAAAATACACACAAAACCCTCACGCAAACACACACACACACAATGCGGAGGCTTTAGCTTTTGCGAACACACAAGATGCCGATGCCGATGCTGATGCTGATGCTGATGCTGATGCCGATGTAAGTTGTACGCTGCGAACGACGAACACGCTCTCTGCCGCTTACAAATGTATAGGAGCACAACGCCGCCACTCCTTATGATGTTCATGCACTCCTTCTCGACACAGTCGTTGCTCGTTCGTGTCCGGTTAAGTGTGTGGGAGTGGTACCACTTGGATGGGGGGTGAGGATGAATAATTGGGAGACGGAACAGTAGACGTACACAGTAGACATCACCGACTAGCTGGTTGGTTAGTTGGCTCATGAAGACGACGATGACTATGACGACGAAATGCAAAGAATATGCTTCTTTAATACGAACAAACAAGCGAACACAATAGTCTCTGGCTCCTGCTGTTGTCCACAGTGTGTGTGTTTGAGTCACACACACACAGAGAGCGAGAGAGATAGAGAGAAACTCGCTGTCTAAATAAACAGATAGTTAGCTAAATTAATGCAATCAATTTTATTAGCTTTTCAACTAGTCCGTCAGTCAGGCATAATGGCCGTAAGAGATCGCTCTGTGTACACACGAGCGGGGAGTAGGAAGGTCTGGAGGCAGTCGAATCAGCAAAGCAAGTCAAGCCTGATGCAAAATGATTCATATTAAATCTTCCTTTGGGCAGAACAGTGCAGTCATTTGTATCATTCCATTCATCCGATGATGAATGCAAAGTGTAGCGTGCAAAGCTACCGAGAAATAAGAAATTCATGAAGTTCTTCGCAGACAAAGTAGGCGAATGTTTCCTTTTCTTAAACCACTCCCCAGTCAGCCCCCAAGAGACATTCAATTAAAATTTCGGGAACGATATGCAATATCTGCATTTTTTCTGCATGAAAGGATGACATTACCAATTTGCATTCAATTGAATGATGATGGCTTGGCAGGGAACAAGGAAAGCAGAGAAAAGAAACACATTCAATGTCTGGTGATGGTGTGCCGAGATGCTTTGTACATCAAAGGGAAACCATAATGAAGTGGATTTGCATCAGACTCATTGGAAATTAGGTCAGATGACAAGAAGACACAGGGTGGCGTCATTGGTGGTCTACCGATGCGGCTGTCACGGTGGTGGTGTCGGCTGCGAACTCACCTGGTTCGCCCGGATAGCCATGAGATGGAAATTATATCCCCTCTTCGAGCTATAAATTTAATTAAGTGGGCGGAAATTGAGAGCACCATGAACGATGAAAATGGCGAAGGATAAAACTCATATTATATTTTTTTTTTTTTTTTGGGATAAAATGCTAGGTTTTCGTTGTCACAGTCAATGTCGTTTCGAGGATGCTTGACATTTACTTTTGAAGTCGCCATGGACAGCGATGGGCAATTTATGGAGAAAATCTTTTCGGGCATGATTGGAATAAGGGTTGAGCGTAATCTTAGACGAATCGGCGTCAGAATGAAGCTGGGTGCAAATTCTCCATTTGCATATGTATTTATACTTGCCGAGGACAAAGGGTACAAAGGGTTCACAGGGTAAGTGGGTGGTGGGTGGTGGGAAACATGGATACGGCTTCAACACGCATTTCCATTTGTGCTCGTTGCGGAAATTGCTCTAATCCGGTGGAGAAAGCAGATTAAGCACCTAATTTGACGCTCATTTCATTCATGATTCCATCAATCGTTGAATCCGGATGGGGTGACGAACGCACTCAGGCTGGCATCACCTTAGGAATGATTGGGGGCAATTATTCTGTTTCATTTTGTTGCTTGTTTGTCCATGAATAAGGCAGTTGGATGGCGGAAGGAGTCAAAAATGCATTTGTCAGCTGAACGCAGACGCTGGTGAGTGAGAGGGTGTCTGGTCTGTGCGGAGCAAGTCGAAGACAAACACCGTGATGTGGAAGGAGGGGAACTAAGAGATGTGCTGAGCACACCGCAAACGGCCAAGGCCTTGATTTTTCTTTAATGAATTGACATAATTTTGTTATTCCTTTAATCGTGTGGCTTTTTAATGCCTTGTGTACATTGGACTGTAGCAGGTGAAAAAACTTCGAAAACGTGGCATCTTAAGCAAGCAAGCGAACTTGAGAAGAATTCAAGAACGATTTTCAGCAACAATCTAACTAAATGCAAGTAGAGCTGATTCTGCCTTCGAGTGAGGTTAATGGAAGAGACGACACAACCACGACTTCTGCTATATGTACAAAGATATGAATGTAGCCATACTCAACGCCTTTCGTTCTTGGTTTGAGATTGCGAAACCGAAAGAGGTTTCTAGACAGGGGCAAGTTATTTAGGAACAGATATGATTTTTCAAAGACCGATTGTATGGGCAAAAGCAAGGGCAACAACCGGATTCTGACTCGTCCATATCGAGCGCATCAGCACCTATGTCAGTCTGCCTAGAGGGTCTTCGAATGCCAGCCATCTGTGCCAAGAAGGAAATGAATGCCGAACCTCTGATACAAAAAAGACGAAGTGATCGAGACACAAGACAACTTGACGTTGTTGACAGGAAACATCATGCCCAAGCATAGGCCCAAGTTGAGACGCTCCATGGGGCGCAGACCTGATACTAATAAATAATAAGTTAGTAGGTTATGTTAGGTTTGCGGGTAGACGCGTTATCCGCGTCTCACTTAGGTCCTGATGCACCCATTGTAATGGCCGATGGCGAAGTTACTCCTTTTTCCACCTTCCTCGTACCCTCGTCATATTTAAACATCCTGAAATAATAATAAACTTGAAAATATAGGTTAGAGGGATTTTTGTTACGTCTTTTAGGAAATGTTCTTCCAGTGTTCTGCATCTCAACTGGTAGAGACTGGGGCAGTGGCAAAGGTTGTGAGAAGCATTCACTTTTTCATTTCATGACACTTCATATCATTATGACCGGTAAGCGCTCTAAGTACCACCCACAGCAGCTTTTGGTCACGTTGAAGGAGTTTGTCGATTCTTGCACTATTGGCTTGAGAAACACTGTCGTAATCAGGGATTCTGATGATAAGTTAGTAGGGTGTCACGACACATTCTAAGACTAAACCATCCAAGTTAGTGGACGTATTTTTTGCTTCAGACGGAGACTGCCGTTGACGTTGATGTTGATGTTAGGTTCCATTTTTTTTAATCAAAGCAAGATGGTGGTGCTTTTGTCCGAGATAGACCTGAGGCAGGCTCCTGTGGCAACTGATCGTGCTCTACAAATGGATGCCCCTAGGACTAAGTTTTGAGAAGCTCTACGTCACTTGCATTCGCAATGGTTTGACAGAGATAAAATCGGGTCATCGGTCCCTTTTGTTTGTTTATCCATCACTGAGCATAAGACTACGTTATCTGTGTTAACTCTCAGTATCACTTTACACAGCAGATATTTACTGCGACTAAGGCTTATCAACCGATTTTGCACGTCACAGATTACATCAAATAAACAATATTAAATAAAAAGCACAGTGTATGAGTACATTTTTTAAGCTCCACTTGAGGCAAGCTCAAATCAGTTTCGTTGCAAAGTTCATTAAAAGTGTTTACACACCTTGTTATAGGTTCATTGCAGCCATACGTTTTCGAATCTGAGTCCTTGCATATCATATGGTGAATCCCAAATGATGGAAGAGTATTCTAAATATAGTCTGACTAACGAACAGTGGATGGACATCCTTAGTTATGAGAACTTGTTTACCAATGAAAAGAAGTCTGAATTGTTATGGTATACAGGCATAATTAATCCTTTTGTTTCTGAAGCTATTTACTGCTCATAACACAGTCAGGCCACGTGGGATTCAAGATGAACTGCTTCTATGCCTCATATGTATTACGCCACGTATTCCGTACCATTAGATTCAGGCCTGACATTATAATCAATCGCCGAAGCATGTGAATGATGGCGTTTAACGGAAACTGAATTGTGAACCCCCTTCAACTGATTATCCTCTTTGCTCGAACATTGAAACATAATTCTTATGCAATTCTTGTGTATACACGAGATGGCAAGAATCAACCATTCAACTGTATAGCATTAAGATCCACTTTGCTGTAACTTGGGCGTTGGATTAAATGGTCTTGCTGTGTAGCAGAAAACTGTCAAGGATGTCATTGACTTTGTATACTAATTAATATCTTCTTGATCGAAATTCCAAAACAGCAATTATTCAATCAGCTTTGAATCTGACTTCCGCCGGGCTTAAAGCAAGAAGGAATTCCAATGTGGACAAAAAGTGGAAACGTGTCGCTTTGTGGACGAGATTTTGTAAACATTTACTTGAGAGACATATTTTGGTTTATTTGATTGGTTAAAGTGCTTAGAATTGCCCTCTTTTCAGGTAAGACTGACTGACACCTACATTCGATTCTACGAGTCTGCTCAGATTTCTGTCAGCCGCATTGACCCTATTTGGAAGCACCTTCAGAGATCGACGATTGCGTAATCTCGTTCGTGTTCATTGTAACACCGCAACGCAGAATTTAGCAGGAGACACAGAGTAAAACTCTGCTGGATACCTGGTCGTACGAGGAAAGAAGGCAATGAAATGGCCGACTCCCTGGCTAGGAAACGATCAACGGAAGTCGAAACCCTTCACAGGCCCCGAACCATTCAGCGCTGTAGGTGACTATGTCCTCAGACAGAAACCTGGAACAAAGCTCATGGCATGGAACTCTAGCCAATATAACCAAAAAACGTTTGAGGCATGTATCAAAATGAGCAAAAACAACCTCCGTATTCTAACAATCTTCCTAACAGGGCACTGCAGACTTAGGGAGTACATAAGAAAACTAATGATATCAGAAGGAGGTCTTTGCAGATTCTGTGGAGAATCTAATGTAATTCCAGAACACGTACTGGGATTTTGGCATTAAACCATAAAAGTCATAGACTTCTGGGCAAGCACCTACTATCAGAGAAAGATGTGAAGCCACTAGAACCATCTCCAATTCACAGATTCCTAAAGGAAATTAGCTTAGAGAGAATACTCTTGAATAAATCTCTGATACAATTCTGAAAAGAACTGCATGCGAGGGGAACTCGTATGAGAGCAAAGGTAGCAAAAGGGGACGAAATCGATATAATGTAATCTAATCTAATAATAATAACCCCGCAGTTTTGCTGAGGTTTCACATGCCAACAATATCTCTTTTGCTAGCGATCCATGGAGAGTCTGAGCCTGAGCTGAGCCCACGATCCCGTCCATAGTTGACAGTCCCAGGCGGCAGGCATGGCCGACGATTGTCTTGTGTAAACCGAGCACGTGGCCTCAGTCTTGTTCTCCTTCTTGTCATATGGGAAATCTCCTTAGATTCGAAGACTTCTTAAGCCAGACTGGCATTGGTGTTGATGCGCTCCATGTGGTCCAGTCACTTTTCGGACCGTAGCTATTCGTTTGCTATTCAAAATATAAAATCCTATCTAATTCTGAATAAATGGGGCACAACAATGAACCAGAATTTGGGGCATGAATGCATTCAGCTCATAGGCTATGGCAGGTATGTCCTTCATTCACCTTCCTCGAGAACAAAACCTACTTTCCGACGTAAAATGTTTCCTTCAAAGGGATGAAGAATCAGTTCTGGCGATCTGCTCACCTTGTTCTCAGCCTCGAAGTCTACGTAACGCCCTCAAAATGTGAGGTGCCGGTCGAGTTCAGCGAATCTATTCTTGCTTGACATAATTCACTAACTCTCCCCTCATTTTAGTGGTTTTGATGAACAATAAAATTCCCCTCACACTTCGAATTCAGACCCAACTGAACACTGCAGAATACAAATAACTGCTTCCCTCTCAAATCTCATCCCCAGCACGTCATGTGTCATTCATAATTCAATCTCCTGTAACACGGGGTCAACGTCAGTCTGAAGATTACCCTGGCGGCAATCGAAAGAATCACAGACTAAGTCCTCGTTTGCTGAACACATCCCCCGAAGACAGAAAAGAACCATGAATAGTGCCTAAGTGCATGTCAACATCCTTATGCTCTCATTCCCGAATAGCCGTGATATAATCTCCTTACATCTCGTGTGCTTGCGCCAGTTGAATGCATGTCACACACGATTGTGTACACGGGCGAGTACACCATCGCAGCGAAGTTTACCCACTCAGACGAATTGTAAAGAAAAACTGCAAAAACAATCAATTAATTATGTATCCTTTCGCCTTGGTCCTGCATTTCAGCAGTTGATGCACTGCTCACTTCTTATCTTCGCTCAATGTTTACACCCACAGCTGCATTTATTTTGTCCCCAACGAATGTGTGCACAGTGGCGATGAAGCAAACGGGGAGCTTCTAATTTTGTTTGATTTTCCTCTTTTCTTTCTTTACTGTGTTTATGGAGATTTGAAACCCAGGCTGTTTACATTGTTACAAAAAGGCGAGCGAGCACCTGCTTGAGGGGACGAAAGGACAACCACCCTCCCCCCATGCCTTTGGTTTGCACTCTTTAATTGCCACTGGAAGGGATTTTCGGTCGAGTAATTCAATCTGCTGGGGTGTTGGGCCATCATTTCTTCGGTCCTTCTCCTCGTCCACCCAACCTCAAGCTCGGCAAACAAGGAACAATTGTGTTCTAATTTATCATCTAATTGTCCGTCATTCGCCGCCAAGTAATCAGTCAAAATGAAATTAGCAAACATCAATCAATAATGCATTAACCCATTCAGTCATTCAGTCCCCCAGCTCCCCAGCCAGTCCAGCCAATCTCAGACATCTCACATGTGTCCATCCATGGCGGCTGTGGTGGCCGCCGTCACTGGGCTGAACACATCCTAATGGCATTATGCCATTATGGTATCGCGCACATTATACGAGCAGCACACAATCACTCAAGCATGAGAGGAGTTTATTTCATAACAAGCCAAACAAACAGAGCCGGAAAAAAAACCAGGACGAAGACTCGAATGGCCACCGAAGCGAGCGGCCTATCCATTCAATTTGAAGCCAGAAGCACGGCACTGGTGAGTGGCCGACGGCGACTAGGTTGTGTTGCACCTTCTTCGCTGCAGTGTTCTGGTCCGAAAATTGAATGCATTAGTTGCATTAAATTTGTCCGCTCACGTGAAAATTCAATTACCATTTCCTTGGTAGATTCGATTGCGCAGGAGGGGCGCTCTACTGGTTGGTTTCTGGTACATCTGCAGTGTGCAACCACGGCCGCCGAATGGTGCTATTGTGCTCGTATTTAACCAAAAATGGATTTTAGCTCCGGTTTTGTGCCCACACAAGCTCACACACATACACACACACAAGCGAAATGTATCGTCCCGAAGAAAGGAACTTAATGTTATTGGAATAAATTGGAATAAAGTCAAAGGACACAATCGAAGAACGGAAATTAAAATTTCACCATATACAACTCGTCCCCGGGACGAACAAATGTGTGTACAGATAGTGTACCGAGTGGCCGTCGGTGCGGAGTGCGGGGTGCTCAAGGGTCCGCTGAGTGTTTCTCTTTTTGCGGTTAAATGTGGGCAAAGTTGGGTCTGCCCGATGCAGAAGCCATCCAGGATATGGATGAGAGATTGCTTATTTATTTTATTTTTTTTGTTCAAGATGGGTTTCTGATGAGTTTCGCCGAGTCACTGGTTAATTAAGTTCGGGTTGGGGTGGTGTGGTGTGCAAATCGGATGAAAGAGGAAAAAAGATAGCATAAAACATCGACTTTTCTAAAGCTTCGATTTGGATCGGCACGTGACTGGGATGACTTGCGATGGTTTCGTGTAATGTTGAGACGTAATGGACCGTAGGGTACGGCGTTTATTTTGAAGTGCTGTCATTCGTGAATGTTGACAAGTCACGAGTGAAGGTTTTCGTGTGTTTCAGCATGTAGTTCGTTTTGCATTTTTGTCAGATTAAATATGCAGGTGATCGAAGGGAAGTGGTGTTATAAATGATGGTGGTTTTTGACTCTTTTTTAAACGAGGTTATAATCTGAATTATGGGGACCATGACCCTCCCATTGTACTACATCCCTACTGGTCCGCCTGTGAGGTTATCGGCAGGCCTCCCTGTCTGGGATCACTTCATCACTGAGGCCGATTAAATGCTGGTGTCCTTGCATTTGTGTGATCCAGGAGTTTTTAGGCCTGCCTCTCTTTCTCGCTTGTGTTGGAACGTTGAGTGATAAGGGGGTTCGAAGGATATCTCCTTTGATATTGTCATAACCAACGGAGCCGGTCGTGCTGAACTTTCTTAGAGATGGGTTCTTTGACGTGAGGGCTTCTTCGGATCTTGGAACTTCTTATTCTATCGAGCGTTGTTGCTCCTGCTGTCATGCGAATCAACTCTCAGTTGCCTTTAATCTGCCCTCAGGCTTCTTGTACGCTATCCAACATTGTCAACCGTATGTGTGCCCCGGTCGTACAGCGGCAGTGTAGAGCTTTCCTTTCAGATAAAGGGACATTTTTCGGTCACAGGAAATGGCTGAGTTTTCCTGCCACTTCATCCACCATAATGTTACGCGCTGATTCATATCGTCATCACAGGTTCCTTCGCTATTGATCACAGACCCCAGATATTGGGAATTTTCGCACTTCTGAAGCAGTTTCCGATTCAAAAAATGTCTGGAATAGGCCTGAATGGATCGGAGAATGGGCAACACAGTCTTTTTCTGGTTAATGCGGTACCCACTCACCTCCAGAACATCCACCCACACATCAAGTGCTCGTTGCACTGAAGTTTGATCATCATTATGATGCTTTTAGGCAAATGCACTTAAAACTTGACTAACCTAGACTTGATCCACTTTGACCACCAGTTAAGGTGACTTTCGTTGGAACACTTTTCCTAATGCGAGCAGAGGCAGATCTGCTGAACCACTGAAGAGCATCGTGGCTATGGCGTAACCCCGTTTGTAGTGTTTGCCGCTTGTCCACTGTACAGCCTACTACATGGGGAATAGAAGCACATCCTTCGGGATGTGGTATCGTGTCAAAGAAGAATAATACTTCGGGAGGTGTGACGCCTTTATGGCACACATGGAACATTATATTGAAAATGCAAGCCGAGGGCGTAATAGGCAAACTTAAATAATTCACGGCTGCACCTCTATCGAGCTTCTGATAATGTTTAAAAATAGAAAACGCTTCCCCAACATCGCCATCTGCACAAACTATAGGGCTCATCCAGTTGTGAGAGAACAACGTCACGTACAAGGCGAGTTGTTACTGTAAAAGTTGGGGCCAGGTCTCATTTCGGACTCCCTAGGAACTTCTTGCACTTGTACTCAGATTCAGGTGTACCATACAACCGGAAACGCTGTTCCTCGACGACCTCTTATTTTCCCTCGGGAAATTACTCGGTCTAAACCACACTAGAGACGCCATAATTGACCGGGCGACCATGTAGCAAATAATACCCACCCTGGTGGCAAGTTAGCTGCTGTAGAGGAACGCCATTGTCAAAATAAAGTTTTTATTAGATTTCGCTGGAACAGCATCAGCATTTATTGCACAACTAACAGTCCTTCCAGCGGGTTTAATAAGGCAAACGTGAGCCAGTTTCTGATATTAACTGCCGTGGAGCCCTGAACACACACCGATAGTGACTTGCCATAACCTGCCGGAGCTTGATTGTCACATTCTGATCTATTCAGCTTGTATTTCGGACCTGGCTCCTGTCATTAACACCGATTCCTGTCTGTGCGAATGAATTTGGTGAACGATTCGTCTTAAAAAGGAAGCTGTCATGCTTATTCAACAGATCACCGCATATTTATCTGATAAAAAAATTCATGATTGGCCATATGCAACGAACAATCAGTGAGGGCCTTGCTTGCTAGCATTGAGACGGAAGCGACTAAGATGGGTCTTGGGATGAATGAGGGGAAAAACGAAGTATATGCTGTACGCAAAGGACCTGCAACATCGATGACTTCTACAAACAATCACAAAAAGCTGCTATAACTTTGATCTAGTCAGAAACTTCGTCTACCTCAACTTCGTAATGAACCGTGCTAACAACATCAGAAACAATTTTAGCCGATTGCTGTTTATTTGGGCTCAAGAAGCAACCGTGTAATAACCTTCTTTGGACAGACTAAGCTGACTTTATATAATAGGTAACGACAAGAAGACGGATAAAAAAGACGTTGGTCTCTTCGGGAGCTAAGTTCTGCGTGCGATCTTTGGTCCTGTTTGTTTTGATGCCATCTGAAGGAGAAAACTCAGCCATGAACTGGATGGGTTGTACAGCGACTTAAGTCTAGACAGGCGTCTATAGATCCAACGATTAAGGTGGCTAGGCCAAGTAGAGCGCATGGACAACACTGCTCGAGCCCAAAGAGTCTTCGACTTCGCACCAGTGGGACAAAGCAGGCAACTGGCAACTGAATGTGTGAAGAAGTGAAAATCTGGAAATTGAAGTTAACTTAAATGAAGTCAAACAAAGAAAGAACAACTCCTTAGAGGCCCATCATGGTTTGAAAATGTTGCAGTTAAACTTTGCGAGAGCTTATAAAAGTAGAATCTAGGAGGTGTGGACAAGCGCATGGGGTTAAGTGGCAAAGTTGACGTCAAAGTTTTTCAGCCAAACACTGCATGTATCGATCATATGTCACAAACAAAGGTGAATGATAAACAAGGAATCTAAGGAGGGAGAATCAATGACAAATGAATTTCAGATCAACTGCAATCAACAATGGAACAAAAAATTAGTTCAGACTGTACACTAAGCGATGAGACGTTTTGTCGTTTGTATGTCCCTTTTTGATGATATCTTGTGAATTCTGAAAGCATCTTCGCATGTGACACATCAGTATCAAGTGTCAATTTATGTCACATCATTAGAAACAGCGAACTGATCGACATCTTTGCCTTAGGCGATCGACACACATCGAGTATGTGATCTTGTGCTCTTCAAGGATCCATTCCAACGACTCAGAAAATGATTCAGAAGACTTCTCTGGACACAAGAAGCATCCCCCATTCGATTCTCTTGTAATTAGAATAAAAACTGTTTAAGATATCACCAAAAAAGGACACAAATGGATCTTGAACTCCAAAAAAATCCTTCAAAAGCGCCTGGCACCCTCCACCATCGTCCCCAAATAGCGCCGACCCCTGGAAATAAAGAAAAATAAAAAAAATTAAGAAAATTTGCGAATGATCGACAAATTGAAAGAAAATTTCAAAATTTCAGTCTAGGCCGGGGGATGACCGAGCCTATATAAGGTGGCCCCTCACCCAGAGAGAGACCTCAGTCTGTTGGTGGCCGTCGAGGGGTGCACATCGGAGACGAATTTTTTGGTTTTTTTTCTGAAAGATGATCCACTCCTAACAACCATCCCACTTGCATGAGACCACATCCGCCGCCCACGTAACATTTAGGTAGACCTGTCCAAGCTTGTATGACGCAACATCCAACATGTCTGAGATGGCCAACTTCGAGGACTGAAATGAATTGATTTTTCCATCACAGAGTACGCAAAACACTACGTTCTCTAAGTGTTAACTCTCAGTATCGCTTGACACAGCAGATTTTGCTGCGCGACTAAGGATCATCTACCGATGTTGGGGCAAGATGCTTGATGATGCATGGAGGCGTGCAATATGCTACATGTTCGAAAGCAGTTGCATATACGATTTTCTTGCACAATTCGTCGCCGAGTGCAAGTTTTTCGATTTTCTTTTAGTTTTTCGGACTAGCACCCACCAACCAATTATTTTTTTGTTTACTCGACCCTTTATCGAAAGTTTTGGTATGCATGCTTGAGAACGCTTCGCCTATTGTGTCATGCTCGGGTAAAGGCATGCGTCGGTACGGACATGCATACCTACGCGGTCTTCCGTTGGAGTCTCTACAAGTACCCCCACCTGCTCCTTAAATTCGATTCTGTCCAACCGACCAGAGATATTTACTTAAGCGAATCTTGAGAAGACACTTCTTTGTTTGTCGGGGGGTCGGTCACATTCTTGCATCGTCCGTCGTCCGATTTGCTTAAGAATTGCCAACCACCCAAACAGTCCGTCGAAATACATGTGTATGCGTACAACTAATTGCGATTAAAAGCGAGCCTCCTCTGCCCAAGGATTACGGTTCGGTATTCGGTTCGGTATTCGGTTCGTTATTCGGTTCGGTATTCGGTTCGGTATTCGGTTCGGTATTCGGTTCGGTACTCATTTCGGTACAGGGTATAAGCAGCCACGAATGCAGCACCAAGGCCACAGGCGGCACATCGAGGACCAGCAACAAGGGACAGCTTTGCAGCATGCACACATGGGTAAAGGGAAACATTTTTATTATTTTTTCATTTTCATATATTTTATACACATACATATATTCGAAAAGCTATTACGTATTGAGTCATGACTCTCGCTGAGCAAATTAACATGCCAGCATGAATTCGGTTTCGGGTACACGGGAGTACAAGTGACTTCTTAGCTATTTTATTATTATGCAAATATTTTCCACTAACCCCCTCGGGACCCGAACAGGTGTCCTTGAGGCTAGGTAGGGGAACCCTCAGGGCCCGAACAGGTGCCCTGAGGCTAGGTAGGGTAACCCTCAGGACCCGAACAGGAGTCCTGAGGCAAGGCAGGTCTTCTGCTCTTCTCTTTTCAGGTTTGTTCTTATTCTTTCAGGGCTTTCGTTTCCTTTTTCTCTTTTCAGGTACATTGCCAGCAACGGCAGGGGCCTCGACGCGCCTTTGCATTCTCTGATCACAGCTTGCTTAAGTATTTATCCATTAGACTTAAGATTTACATTGTAGTTTACAGAGGCTTACACCCTTCTTAGCGCGATTGATCTTTCAGAGCTATGAATCTATTTTATGGCAGTTCGAAAGCAATCGCAGCTTGATAGAGGCGTTTGGGTTTCTGTCTTACCTCCTCTGCTCATTACTTGTCCTCCCATGTGGCACTTCGGTTGTTAGAATTTTATATTCGCCGATTATGCCTATGGTGGTGGATAAGATCTTGTGCATGAGTGAGCTACGGACATGGTTAATTTGTCCGTTTATTTATTATTGTAGTATTTTGCAGTAGAATTTGTAGTAGAATTGTAGTAGAATTGCAGTAGAATTTGTAGTAGTAGTCAATTTAGAAGGATTTTATCAACAACACAGCTGGCCACAATCTCTCTTATTTCTTTTTATTTAATTTTTGAAAGCTTTCAATCGGGGCTTAATGAGATGAGCTCATTTCTTTTGCGTACATTTTCACATTTACTACTTTAGCTCCCACACAGGCATGCTTTGGCAGGAAACTAAACATATCTTTTTTCATGTACACGGCCAGCAACGGCACGGGCGCGTCGCTTTATTTCGGTTCGTTTAAGTTAGGTAAGTTTAGACTGTCTTCTGACTGTTTTCGAAGATGTTTCCAAATTTTGTGGGAGTATGCATGCATGAAATATCATAAGACTCGCGAAACATTGTCCTTTATACTTAGATAGGTAGGGCTGATATGTAGTTTTAGGACACTTTCTTAAGCAGGGTTAGGTTTAAGGTTAGGAAGGTAGATAGACAATAAGTCAAATATGTAAATTATGTTTGTTAAGAAAATCCTTCAGGACCAGGTGTCCTTGAAGTTAGGTAGGGGACCCCTCAAAGGCCCAAACAGGTGTCCTTGAGGATAGGTAGGGGAACCCTCAAGGGCCCAAACAGGTGTCCTTGAGGATAGGTAGGGTTCTAAAAACTTTCTCTTTCAGCTATGCACCATTTACTCAATGCGTTTTCGAACGCAATATATGAAATAGATATGTATTATATATTAAGAAAAATATTGTAAAAATAATTGTAAGACGCATTGTAAGACCGATTGTACAACCCATTGTAAGACTTATTTCAGGACATAGCTTAAGACCCTTTCTTCCCTTTTTGTAGTCGAATTAACAGTTCGATAAAATCACGAAATTGTATTTGAAAATTAGCACGCGTATTATTGTCAAACGAAACTATTTTTCAATGTATACAAAATCATAGTTGATTCTAATCAATTAAGTACTGCTTCATTATAAAATCAATCACATTTAGTATTAAGCCGCTATTAGTCGTCTTTATAACGCATGAGTTCAGTGCAGTGTGAGCTGAACGAAGTTTTAGCTCGAGGTGTAGCATCTTCACAGCCAGCAACCGATTTTTTGCACAGTCACCGAGTCAGAGCGAGTAAATGAGTAGGGATCAGGGCCTAACAACGACCAAAAGAGGCCTGAGTGCGTAAGGACCCTGACAACAATTGCTGCAGTTGCACTTCAGTGCCCTTAAAAATTGTAAGTCTTCACAATTGTTTCTTTTTGCAAATTTCCTTCCTTTAATTAATTATTTCGAACTCCAATTATTGCTCAAAACAAGATACAACACCTTTTCGGTAAAAGATCATGCATGCATACCAAATTCAAAATATATTTGAAACAATTTTTTGTCCACTAACCCCCTCAGGACCCAAACAGGCGTCCTTGAGAATAGGTAGGGGAACCCTCAGGACCCGAACAGGCGCCCTGAGGCTAGGTAGGGTTCGTCTCATTTCAGGTACACTGCCAGACATGGCACGCGCGCCTCGATATGCATCGGGTCGGGTTTAGAGTAAAATCTAAGCCAATATTTCATGCATGAAAAACCATTTATTTTTATCGTTTATCGCACTGAAACGTCTAACTTGCCCGAACTCGTAATTTCCGTGAAAAAACGTCAGTCTGTTCTAGCATTCGGAGATGCATCTAAGCTTCGTCCCACGCAATCGGAATCCAAATCGAAATCCAAACCGAAATTCGAAACCAACATCGAAAACGTAGCTAGTCACATTCGCAGTATCGTTCGTATTTGCGGCCGGGAACCCGTCGGTAGCATGCCCTTTTTGGGGCACAAACTGCGAATGAAGCAGGATATAAAACTTGCATTTCATTCCTTGCACTCATTTCATCTCCAAAATGAGTACACAAATGACCTTGCAGACAGAATTCGATTCCATTTCATTTCAGAGCACAGCACAGTCAAGTGTCAACCAAAAATGAGGCAACAAACCATGACTCAACGGCAGCGTAAGGAGTCAAATTGAATAAGCCAGAAAAATGTACTTTCGCAGAAACATCGATTGCCTACGCAAATTAAATCACTTTGTTCAACGAATGAGTTGTCAGTTTTCCTTTTTGCCGATCCCACAAGCTGCTGCGGAGACACGAGTCGGTCTCTTTTTTTGCCAGCCACAGTTTGACGAAGATACAAATATTTCAATCGAAATCAATAAATGGATTCATCCATAAATAGATGCACACACGAGGCCAGGCAGCCGCGTGTATGTTCGTCAAAGGCATCCAACTCAATTGAGGATGATTCCATCAAATTTTAATGTCAAAAGTTCAGCTAATTAAATTTTGCTGAGAAGACCAGAATTATTGCCAGTTACAGCTTTCATTTGTCACAATGTCTGGTATGCAGCCAAGCGAGTGTGACTCACATGCCGCCCCATGTACCAGACCAGTGTTTACGATCATTGAGGACTGAGCAGTGAGCACATTACCGAAAGGTGAGCCCATGTCCTTATGGAGCATTTTCAGCATTCACACACACTCCTCGCCTCGTCAAAGAAACTAATAAAACGGGTAAGCATTATAGGTGACCTTATCCCTTTTCTCTTTCAATTTGTTGCCTTATCTAGTTTAGTACCACATCGTATCGCCGTTCCAGCTCAATCCTAGGTGCAGGAACATCCTATCGAGGATTAATGACCTATTTGCCTGCTTGCTGCCGACACCTTCACATCCCATTCACTCGTGTGGCACATTCACCCTAAGCATAACCTTTGCCCATGAAAAAAATCCATCCAATCTCACTTATACAGTGCGACGTGTCGGGTCAACAGAGACGCCCCCCCCCACGCTGGATGTCTAAATGCGGGTAATGAAAGGACATTTGATGAGCCCACCTCTGACAGGGGTTCACCCCGGGGCGAACATATGAACACGAAAGTGGAACACACAAAGGAAGCACCGTTTTTTTATGCACCAAATAAAGTTAAACGAATTGATGTATAAAAAATCGTATTCAGGAGTTGCTCCGTTGGCTATGAAACCACGAGGCGCACGACTCCGGAATATTACATGTAATTTTGTGGACCTCAAGTGAAGAAGAACACTCCAAAGATGGTCAAGTCCGAGGAGACTTAATGCAAACTGAAGAGTCCCTCGATGTTGATTTTGTTTTTTCTTTTTTCTGTCGACTGAAGAGACCTTTTTGCTCATTCCAACAATGGATTGTGAACACCTGCTACACCACATCACCGTCAGAGTGATGGGCGGCGCCTTTAAAGAACAACAGGCGAACCTTCATTTTCTCCCTCTCTCTCTGTAGAGCTGACCTGAAACTTGTGCTGTGTCTTTACGTAAAACCACTCTTATAGAATGGCTCCCAAATTTACTGGCTTGTAGCATGTGCTGGAGGCAGAAAATAACACAAATTTTGAAGGCTCTTTAGGATTACAAATCTCCTGGCTACGGTTCGTACAAGTGTACTCGTGTACCTACCTACTCCGGATGTCGAGGAGTTATACTTCGCACTGCGGCCAGCCATAACACAATTCTTCAGCAGGTTCTCGAAGAGGTTGGGCTGAATTGATAGGGGCGCACCGTTTTCGGGTCCAGAGGTGGTGGAGTACCTTCATTACTTGGAAAAAAGAACTACCACTGCTGCTCCTCTGGATGGCGCCACAACAAGAGCTAAGAGATGCGGAGAACGACGGTAATTATGAGTCTGTATTTATGCGCTAGGTAATTTCGTGGTGTCGTTTTGGAGATTTACAATTCAGTTCGTCGTTGGTTTTGGATTACTTCCAACGAACATGGCGCTTGTGTTATTGATTGAATTCGAACGAAAATAAAATTACAATGTGCTTGTGCGAATGCGAAGGAGACGCGAAATCTCATGTGTGTGGGAAGAAGGGATACATGTGAGACGTGAGTTGAATCCGAAAAATTGGCACATATTTGCATCAAACGGATGAGGTGACTCTGGCTATCGAATTAGTCAAAATTTAGCGTTTCTGTTCTGCAGTCGACAGCGTCGGACGCTCTGACGGTAATGCTACATCTTCTACCCTTGGACTTACACACAGTGCCATCAGCCTCAGAGAGTCTGGGTGCTGGACATCAAAGCCCTATGGTCACAGCACCAGCCTTGGTCTGATACCGAGAGATCTCGTATCGTCGTCCTCAACCATCAAACGACTTTGATACTCTAATTCCCGACAGGACGGAGTGGCATAGTGGGCAGATGTGCATGGATTTTAACCGGGCAATCTTCACTGACGGCTCTAATATGGACATCGGTGTCGGCGCGGCTGTGTTCACTGAACTTCAGGTTCCAGGTTCCAGGTTCCAGGTTCCAGGTTCCAGGTTCCAGGTTTCAGGTTTCAGGTTCCAGGTTCCAGGTTCCAGGTTCCAGGTTCCAGGTTCCAGGTTCCAGGTTCCAGGTTCCAGGTTCCAGGTTCCAGGTTCCAGGTTCCAGGTTCCAGGTTCCAGGTTCCAGGTTCCAGGTTCCAGGTTCCAGGTTCCAGGTTCCAGGTTCCAGGTTCCAGGTTCCAGGTTCCAGGTTCCAGGTTCCAGGTTCCAGGTTCCAGGTTCCAGGTTCCAGGTTCCAGGTTCCAGGTTCCAGGTACCAGGTTCCAGGTTCCAGGTTCCAGGTTCCAGGTTCCAGGTTCCAGGTTCCAGGTTCCAGGTTCCAGGTTCCAGGTTCCAGGTTCCAGGTTCCAGGTTCCAGGTTCCAGGTTCCAGGTTCCAGGTTCCAGGTTCCAGGTTCCAGGTTCCAGGTTCCAGGTTCCAGGTTCCAGGTTCCAGGTTCCAGGTTCCAGGTTCCAGGTTCCAGGTTCCAGGTTCCAGGTTCCAGGTTTCAGGTTCCAGGTTCCAGGTTCCAGGTTCCAGGTTCCAGGTTCCAGGTTCCAGGTTCCAGGTTTCAGGTTCCAGGTTCCAGGTTTCAGGTTCCAGGTACCAGGTTCCAGGTTCCAGGTACCAGGTTCCAGGTTCCAGGTTCCAGGTTCCAGGTTCCAGGTTCCAGGTTCCAGGTTCCAGGTTCCAGGTTCCAGGTTCCAGGTTCCAGGTTCCAGGTTCCAGGTTCCAGGTTCCAGGTTCCAGGCTCCAGGTTCCAGGTTCCAGGTTCCAGGTTCCAGGTTCCAGGTTCCAGGTTCCAGGTTCCAGGTTCCAGGTTCCAGGTTCCAGGTTCCAGGTTTCAGGTTCGAGGTTCCAGGTTCCAGGTTCCAGGTTCCAGAACTATTTGCAATTCGGGGAGCGTGTCGTCTACTCAAATTATACCCAAATATCGTGCCAAGCCAGAAGGTTGCCATATGCGTTGATAGTCAAACAGCCAAAAAGACTATTGCTTCATATTCTAAATTAGTACAGCAATGCCTTACTGAGCTAGCGTCGTTTGAAAGTCAGCTGAATTTGTTTGCAGGACACAGTGACATCCCAGGAAAGGAGAAGACTGATGGACTGGCTAGACAGGGATCTGCCCTTCAATGCTCACATGCAGATTAGGAGCACATCCCACCACAAACAGTCAAGGCTAATATCTCTACCCACTTGCTTGAAATAGCAAACCTCAGATCGGCCAGACTGACAAACTGCGCAACATCAAGAAACATCAAGAAACATCAAGGAACATCAAGATCAAGCACAAAATATCCCTAGATTCTCGGCGGTCTGTACGGGACACTGGCCGATAGATCATACCAAACTAGGTATCCCACACAACACTCATTGTCGCAGTTGCAACAGCACAGCTGACAGTTCAGTTTCATTTGCGCCTGTCCGGCTCTTGCTAGAGCCAGTCAGCGAGCGCTTGGTGAACCCTTCTTCAACTCACTTGACGAGATCTCTGTGAAGGATATTAAGGAACTGATGTCTTCCGTCCCTGTTCTGCTTTATGGCGCGGAAGTCTGGACAATCTCAGAAGTCCTTGGTCTTTTCGAGAGAAATGTTCTGCGTTTAATCTTTGGTCCTTTTTGTGTAGATGGTTTTGGGAGAAGTAGATTCAACAGTGAACTGTACGGGATGTACAGCGACATGAGCTTAGTCATGCATCTACGGATACAACGCCTAAGATGACTAGGCCACGCAGAGCGCATGGACAACACTGCTACAGGCGGAAGAGTCTTCGATTCCGAACTAGTGGGACAACGCAATAGAGGACCTCAACCAACTTGTCGTGCGAAATTGGAGGCAGCTGGCTAAAGATCGTGACAGCTGAAGAGGCTTGTTGGCCGAAGCCCAGGTCCGCTCCGGACTGTGGTGCCACTAGAAAAAGAAGAAGAACGTCTTTCATAAATACCCGAGGTTGGTTAAAAAAATACACTTTATAAGAACAAAAAGGTAACAGAGCTGTGGCATTAAATCGACACATAGTGATAATTGGGTTCTCACCGAACCCCCCACTTCCTACCTACTTTTAGGTTTCGTTAGGCAGTCAGAGCCAAAGAAGCTGATCCTCATATAGTGCTGCCCCTAAACCCAAATGCCCGTATTTCATCAGTTTACCATCACTTTGTTATTTCCAGGCAAAACTTTGCTTTTACGAACCTGGAGCGATTTCGGTTATTTTAGGTTTAAGTGGCTGGCGGCAAATAGTCACCTTCGGGCCAGTGATACCACATGGATTGACTTACTCCTGCACCTTGTACCAAATGGCACTTGCGGCAAGGATATTTGTTGTCGTTTAGTGCCCTCGAGTTATTGAAAATGTAAGCCCTCGGGTGTTAGTTCATACGGCTAGCAAGAGCACTCCATGAGCAGAGGAGGTTATGTGTGATCTATTTTCGGCTATTCATCCATCATATTCGGCTTGCGGGCCTGTGTGCAATTGCACTGTATCTGTTATGACGCCTATGTCATACGTCCTAAGAGCAGGTCTACTTGGTTTGACCAGAGAGAGTGACCATTTGAGACTGATTTTTGGCCATATTTCCCTTGTTTTGAGGCACATGATGTCAGACATATCTGGTGGGTAGTTTTAGCAGATTTTAGACTGTCGTCCGCTGGTGAGAGAAGAGAGAACGTTAAGCCACACCTAGGGAGTACATTGGCCCAGAATGTCAAAGTTTCACGGCACCCAGAGGAGGTATACACTCAAATGCTCAGCCATCTCGTTAAAAGACACCCGTCACGTGAAAAATTGGTTTACAGGAATTACGCTCTGACTCTGACTCGAACCAGTAGTGATCGACAGCCACGACAGTTCCTCTTAGATCTCTATGGTGTCTGTCCGGAAGACGCTAAAATAAATAGGAAATTTGCAAGAATAGAGTGATGTTGAGATCTTTGGAGTCATTCTTCCGTCTGTATAAAGCATCAGATTTCCAATCCAACCTGGAAGCAAATGCCGCGAAGGCTTCTTAAGGTAGCAGGCGATGGGTATCGTTGGAATGCAATTTGAATTCGTTGGGAATAGTTTAGTGGCCGATACTGGAAATCCATAAGACCTAGAAACAGGGGAAGTTAACTCAAATGGGACAGGCAGGACCAGTGGCAAATGTGCTGAGCTTTTTCTACATCCTGTGCGTAGCAACAACCCCGGAACATGTCCTCAGTGGTAATTCCCATATTTATACCATGACTCCTTAAACGAAAGTACTCCAATGAAGGACACACACCAGCGACGCTTGCATAGAGTTATTATGCTCAAGTCCAGGGATCCAGGGATAATAAGGACTATCATTATTGCCTAACGCGATAGGGTGTAATTTTTCTCAATTGTATCACAACGGCTACATGTCACTACACCAGCCTCAGATCTGCTGACATCGATACAATTTTCTTTTGTTTCAGCAGAAAATAAACCCAATTTAAAAGTATGATAATTGATGACGTCAAAGTGGTTTGGTACACACAAAATCCGGAAATGGTCATCGGACAAGTTCTCAGATGAATTTCTTTTGTATTTGTTTAGGTCTTCTGTGAACCGAGGCCCCAAACGTTGTCTCCCAGGGTTAAAGCTGTTTGCACAGTACTCGAAAGTATTGCTGGTCATTTAGTGTGTTGAAAGGAAATATTTGGATAGGTCTCCTTCTTTATTTTGGGAAACAAATGATGACACAAATTTGTAAACTTAGCATTTTTCTGATTGTGCAGCTACGAGGTAAAATACCCAGACTAATATATTTGCCGTATAAATTTCAATTTCAATTACTTGCACACAAACTACGCAGGCAGTAGTTTAATATAAATGAATTAAGTAATCGCATGTCGTGTTCAGATATAGACTAGATGTTATATCAGCAGTTCTTCACTAGCTTCGGATTCTTAAAGATTCAACGGCGGCCGTGGAGTGGTGGTTGGCTGGAATTGGCTTTGATTTGATTCCCAACCCTTAAGACCTTCATAATTCACGGCTGATATTGCTTAGAGAAGACTCTAAATCCATACTAACCACTGTCGAATTAGGCGAAAATTCCGGTGTCGGCAAATGCGGTCCAGTGTGTCTGATTCCATTAATAGACGTAAGAAAACATAACCACAGGTGTACAGAAGTCGTGGGAAGGTCTAGTTGGGCAGCTGTGGCAGTTGGAAAATGAGGTAGGAAAAAATCCTATACTAACCACTGCCGAATTAGGTGAAAATCCCGATGTTTGCTGCTTGAAGCGACAAAGGAAATTGTTTGAACGACAAATCCAAAAGTGTATACAGATGGAAGCAAGCAATTATAAACAGAAGAGAACTTTGGCCACCTCTGTTTTCCAATTTCAAGCTCGGGCAGGTTCATAACTGGGATTAAATTCCAAATTACTATTCTCAATCGCTGTGTCCTTGTAATCAATGGAATAAGAGTCCTCTCATGAATATAATCTGCCTAGTCTCAAAATCTCCTCTTTAGGACACAGAGTAATATGCATTCGAAGCGTTCAATAACGAAACTCTTAATTAAACATCATGACATCCTTTAAGATTGTGCAGATGACGGGGAAAACTAAACTCGAATTTTCAAGTGATATATGGAAGTCGTCTTCAAAGTTTATTCGGTATAAACAGCAAAACCCAATCCACCGCAATAAACCATCAATGATCTGAAGCCGAGCATCGGAAAATTTCAATAACCTCAAGCCATTTCGGGAATTGCCACTCGGGCCAGAGTTCAAGCAAAGGACTTTTGCCACAACACTGATTTTCACAATACCGCACGTACTGTTGGCTGGTTGTGGTAATTTCATCCTTGAATGAAACTCTCACGTTGAATGAGGGGGGGGAGGCACATAATTCACATTAATCTTGTTACGTGGTAAGGAAACATCTGCGCCATGTAAAGGGAAACAACTGTGATCGAGAAGACTTACTTAAGAAATGCCATGGGGAGTTGCAGCCCACTGATTTGGACTTGGTTACACTAGTAGCTGACTGCCACAGATTAAATGACACCGATACGGCATCGGTGGGATGGAGCTAAAACGAGACGTGATAAACAACCGGATGATGTGCGAATAGTTCTTGGGAAATCAAGCGAACTCGTGAGAGTGCGTGATTTATGTGCAGGACCGTGACTAGGGCAATACTCGTCACAATGGGAAGCAGAAGAATTCAATTCAGCGCCGGACGTTGCTGAGAAGAAGAACGATTGGAAAATGCGATCGAAATACACTCAGCCCAGAGGTCAATACTTGATGTCAGTCGGTAACCATAAATGGCATCGCTATCTGGACTCGCGAGTCGTGACCTAAGTGCCATTCCATTCGCCGCTACAAGGCGCAATAAACAATATTTGAGTCAAGCACTTTTTACGTTGCATATATTACTCCCTAGCCTCCTCGTCGCCCCCGCGAATGGATCACAAGTTATTGTGACATTGAGTTTTATTGTTTGACGCTGTAATGAAGTTACATACGTACACACACCTTCGGATGTGTGTGAGAGTACGTCTGTTTGTACAGAGCAGCAGAGAGGGAGAAAGGACCTAAAACATTTCAAAGGATGCATGGGACTGAAAAATGTGGAACAAGGTCGTAGGTGGTAGTGCACTATACCGTCAACCGAGGGACATTAGTTAGTATTTAACAGCAGCAGCAGCAGCAGTCACAATCATCCTCCCACTGAGATGCGAGGTACGTTTGACTGCGAGCGTATGTGTAAATTTACTTGGCCCGTAATGGGCTTAGGGGATGTGTTTTCGATTTCAGCCGAGGTGGGCGCATTAAGAGCTCAAGCTGCGGATAAAAAAAAAAAAGGCAAATGCCAACCGAGTGCAGAGTTGAGTTATGATGTGAATCTATTAGTGGGAGCCACTCTCTAGAGGAATAGAACAAAACTGGAAATGTTGGGCATTGGGGTTGATGATTTCCACGGTCAGTGCGCAAAGACAATCGTCCGTATGTCGTATGGGAATTTTGAATGTGTGTGCTCTGCGACGACTATGACGGGGGTAATTTGCTGAGAGAATGACTTCGGATTTTACTTTAAATTAACCTTCTAAGCACGTTGGTACACACACGCAAGGTTGCGATGGGGCTCGGCAGGTTAAACGACAAAATGTGTGCGGCTTGCAAGGGGCTTTAATTATTTTTCAGTACTTATGAATGGTTTTGGGTCGAATTGGATGGGAAAATGTAAACAGGTATGTATGCCCTTTGAGCAGTGTCGGTGTCTCGAGAGATTCGCTGTCGGGAATCGCGTAAATTATGCGTGACGACGCACGCACGAAAGAACGAGGATGTTTATAAAGGGTGATTTTTTAAAAGCTATAGTTTCTCAAAAAACACATAAAATTCAGAAAAATGCATGAAATCTTTATTTGAATCGATAGTACGGTCCATATAATTTAATGTTTGAAGATTATTTCATGCAAATGTTGACCTTGACTGCGCCTCAAATGGTCCATCCGCTAAGTCCAATTTTGGCATACTCTTTCCAACATTTCGGCCGGTATCTCACGAATAAATGCTTCAATGTTGTCTTCCAATGCGTCAATTGAAGCGGGCTTGTCTGTATAGACATGAGCTTTAACATAGTCCCACAAAAAATACGATCTAGGCGGCCAATTGACCGATCCCGAACGTGAAATAAAATGTTCACCGAACTCGCCCCTCAATAAGTCCATTGTTGCGCGTGCTGTGTGCCATGTGGCACCGTCTTGTTGAAACCACATGTCATGCAAGTCAAGCTCTAGCATTTTGGACAAAAAAAAGTTGGATATCATCTCACGGTAGCGCTCACCATTCACAGTTACGTTACGATTCGCATCATCTTTGAAGAAGTACGGTCCAATGATGCCACCAGCCCATAAACCGCACCAAACTGTGACTTTTTCTGGATGCATATAGCTCTTGCAATGCTTCTGGCTGATATTCACTCCAAAATCGACAATTCTGCTTATTTACGTACCCATTGAGCCAAAAATGAGCTGACCATAAAATGAAAGAAGCGCGCGATGAACTTTCTTAACAGAGCACGCATTTTGATAACAAAATTCAATAATTTGCAAGCGTTGTTCGTTTGCAAGACGATTCATGGTTAAATTATAGACCAAACTGAAGATGTTTGACAGTGAAATAAAGCACGAAACGTGCGTCAGCTGTTTAAACCAGTGTTGCCAAAAAGATAATAGCTAAAAAATCA
Source organism: Eristalis pertinax (assembly GCA_907269125.1). Lineage (NCBI taxonomy): Eukaryota > Metazoa > Arthropoda > Insecta > Diptera > Syrphidae > Eristalis > Eristalis pertinax. The sequence continues at coordinate 24,075,742 of OU026149.1, forward strand.
CCCTTTTTATCATCAGACTTTGTTATATTTCAGCAGACAAATCAAATCACACCTCACTCCCGTTGAAAGTTTTAAAAGCACTGCTACTGACAAACGGCATAAACAACACCAATCGTACATGGGCGGAAATAGATACCTGGAGGACATCGAAAGCTATGTGGACAACACTAAACTAAAGTTCCCCTAGAATTAGACTCAAAAGGTACTCATCAAAGCAAACCAGTAGGCATAATTACAGGTCATTGCTTACTTGGCAATCAAGCCAGAAGACTTGGAGCGCTCTACAATGACTTCTGTAGAAGCTGCATGAATGAGGAGGAGGAGGAAACTCCGGATGTGCAGGTATCCTTACAGAGACAAAAGGAGATTCCTTCAACAGCCTTGACGATCTTACGAACGTAACTATAAATAACACCATAAAATGTCTCAAAACCAGGAAATAGCCTCCAAGCAATAGAAACTACTAAGTGTCGAGGTCGGGAGGAGTCAGGGAGAGCCGATAAGTGACATTACCTTAAAGGTCTAAGTGAAGCATAGATTCGTAGGAAATTTTGCTAGTCACACCATGTTCTATTTGCTTTTACATTTTATACAACACGGATGACAAGGCAGATGGTGGAAGCACTGAATAAGTTGAGGATGCACGGCAGAGAGACGTTTATTTTCTTAACGTGGAGAGCCGTCCATTGAACCATCTTATTTTCCGATAATCTTACTGATGAGCTCTTGCATTTGAAACGAAGATTATCTCCACCCAGATTAATGACTTTAGCACGCAGGGGGTCTTTTCCAATTCACACATCCATGTCGACAGACAGAAGATCATGACCATCTTTAAGTCAGGAGCTGGAGGTGTTGCCTTTATCGTCCGAGTTTAGTTCTATTAGGTTAAAGTGGATGACTGCCAGTGAGCAGCAGTCACACTTAGGTCATTGTAGGCCGGTTGTGGGATCTAATCGATCCTGTTCTGCTACTGATTATTCTGATGGCTGACACGAGTACTGTTTAATGTGGCCAGATTATTGAAGAAGAAATCCCCTAAGTGACATCTCCTTCGGCAGGAAATGGCACTGCAAATGCAGAGAAAGTGCACAATAGAATCCTCATTCTTAGAGACAAGGAAGAGGAGGTTGCTATTGTGCACTGTCTCTGCAAATGCGGCGGCTCCTCTCGAAGGAGGTGTCACTTCTGCTGAAGTCATTGTAGGGCGGACTCAATCTAATGGCGTAAGATCTGATAGCCCAGTGCCCACTGATGGTGTCGATAAGGGTGACAGATGGCCTGATCAGGCTGTGTGATCGTTTCGAATTGAGAGTAGGCCATCATTATTTCGTAGTGAGGAACCCTGTGTTAGACAATCCCTGATTGCCGCGAGCAGCTGTTTCAAGCTTCAGTAGATGTGCTGCAGTAGCGACAGGGATGCTGTCATCCATCCCTATTCGGAGTTAGATTTATAAAATTTTTTCGGATTTACAAGATCTCTTGATTGACTGGCAAAAATTTCGTGAATATTCGTGGTTAAGTCTCAAAAACTTGCCTCAACTTGCCTCCTCGTGGTGGAGTGTGGACAAGGGGATCATCAACTGCGAGGTTGGATATCTCTTTAGAACAGGGTGAACAGATACGAACGTTTTTTTTTTGTCAGAGGTTTTTGAACACTACACTGGAGCACTCAGACTCAAAAAACTGGTCCATTGTACTACCACTACCAGCAACCTACATTTAATGAAATTTCTTGGTATTCCGGAGGAAGTCTGAACCTGCCGATCCAATTTAGAGAAGACTTGAATTCTTGGACTATCTTGGAAGTGGTTAAAGTGTTGAGTAGGGCCTTAAGCACAGCTTGGCTGTCACTACAGACACAAAAACTGCGCCACTTCCACCTGTTCTTTACAATATAGTTCGTGGCCATTAGGATCGCATAGGTTTCCGCTTGGAAGACCGACGCAAATTTACCTAATGCGGTGTGGAATCTAATGTTGTCACTCTCTACGAAAGCGCCAGCGCCAGATCCTACATTGGTCTTACAGCCATCCGTGAAGACTGCATTCTTTTCCTGGCTTATATTCTGGCCAGAGCCAGTCCTGAGTCCTTATACGAACGATGGAAAAAGAAATTTGAATAAAACAACAACAGTGGGGTATATAAAATGGATCATGGCTTTGCTTTGAAGCTAAATCCATGCCAGAATGGCACATCGTTTAAATGGCCGCCTCGGTTTCGCTGGCAGTCCTTCAAGCGGTCGGTTAAATTTTTGATCACTCTTTAATTCGACAGCAGCGTGCCGAATGTGGTTGTGATTGGATTGTTATCTTAGTCCAAGGACTTGCCGCTGCTTCAGAGAAAATAGTCGAACGGTGTCAAGTCGCATGATCGCGACGGCCAATTGATGAACGCTCGCTGTGTGATGACACAAGCGTCAAATTCTCAGCTTCGAGCGTTGCGTCGTTTATATGACATGTGCCACCATCTTGTTGCAACCATATGTCGGATGCATCGATGTCGTCGTCGCTCTAGCTACAGCAAGTCAGTCAACTTGCACTATACCTGAGAGTTGCTACCATTGACGGTAACGACGTCTCATTCCTCATTTTGAAAGAAATTAGGTTCGAGGATACCGCTATGCCAAAGGCAGCACCAGACAGTCCACCTTTGTGGATGCATTGATACTTGTTCGAACACTTAGAAGCACAAGAGGGCAGTTTTGCTAGTTGACATATGTAGCCACTGACCTCCGAGAAGATTATCTTTTTAGTGCCCAATTAGCGTAGTCTATAGCCATTCGGCTTCAATTTTTGCGTCAGCACAATCTTTTAGGCACAAGTCCAACCGCAAAATATGCCTGGTTGGCTCTCTGGCGATGCCTAATTCAGTTCATCGGCGCCGTTTTTGAGTCTTTTTCGATACTGGCATTTAACACCAATCTCTATCTGGTTGGTGGCTGATGACTCAAAAGAGCGCAATCACGCTCAAAATAACCCAAAATATCCCATATCCCTGTACACTGAAGCTATGATGAAAAACTACTTCACTACGAAATTCCTGTTGCGTATTTACAACTGAGCAGGAATTTCGATAACATTTTTTAAATTTATTTCCGTACGTTCAGTAAGCGTGAAACGGTGCATGATGTAATGGCAAACCTTACAGAATATTTTGACAGTTAGACATCACTAGTAGCCTTGACAGCTGCTAAAACATAACAATAAGACAATCTATCATTCTTATTTGGTCACCCTTCAGTTCGAAGACAACAACCTCAGAGGGGGCCAGATCTACCTGTCGAGACGCCTCTTGATTAAGGCCAAGTCTGTGGCACCACGCAAATGCACTTTTGCTTATTTTCCATGGAAGCAATTGGATTCCGCTAATAACTTAAGAATGACTCCCACTCCACGTCAAAAACTACTCGAGGGGTCATCAATTGAGAGACTTGCGAATTTTGACAAGCTGTCATGTGCACCTTGTCCCCCCATGATTGATTTGAAATTGCCTTGCTCTGCGTACAGCCATCTCTTAAATATGCCTGACCTTAGTAAAGTGCCCATATTTCAAAGACTGAGTCAGATTTTAGTTGAAACTCGCGAAATAATCTGCGGAACTTTCTATCAAAGGCAGACACAATCTGGCAATGACTCGTCATTAACTTGGAATGATTGCACTTTCTGTCTAACCAAACAGCAGTTCCCTCCCTCAACAGCAGCTCTGCTTGATTACGTGCTGTGATATGCTAGTGAAGGACTCCTTCCAAAATATCATATCTAAGCCACTTTATATGCGCGTTGCATAATAAAACTTTTCTTAATTAACTCCAAGCCATCATCAACAAAGAACTGCGAGTCATTTTTCATTATTTGCGCCCACCCTCTGTGTGGGCGTGGGCATGGGCGCTAGTGTGGGAGTGTGCCCAAGATTCTTGTGAACTCAATCTTAACGTCGCTAATCCGTCCAAGGCAATGAGTCAAAGTAAATACACTCCACGCTAGCGTAAAATACTTAAACAAATTCTTTTTCAAAAATAATTTGCTTTGCAAACATCCATTGCACCAGCTCCCGCCTTTGCACAGCCCGCCTTGGGGGGGGGGGGGGGGCGAGGGGGGTGATATCTTGGAATGAGCCTGGTGGCATGGCAGGGCGGGCAAAAGTTGACAACATTTTTGAAAGTTCAAAAGTTTTCTCGTGTACAGATGCTCTCCAAAGTCCTTAGCTCTTACACACTCTGCTCTGTAATGCACTTACACACATATTTAGTTGTTCAGCTGAGTGTGGCGTGTTGTTTGAGAGATGAGGGCGGCGTGGCGCGGTGCGGTGCGACTGGCAGGAGCATCAAAGGACGCGTCTCAACAGAGCGCCGCGTTCTAACGAAACTTTTGTCGCCTTGATCCTTTTTCGCCCGTCCCGTGGACCGACCATGCACAACCAAAAATTACAAATAAATGGAAATTTATCGAAAATGTTTTTCACGCAGAGCGGGAGAGTGTAACCCTTGCCAACACTTCTGGCGTTCGTATGAGGACAAGATACAAAGCCGAGCCGGGCTGTGTGTACGTTCGTGTGGATGTACATCGTGGCGGATGTGTGTTAGAAAAGTTTTAACAGCATTTCTTACGCTCTTCCATTTTTCGCTGTGACGACGACTATTTTCTGGGTGAGTTTCGGTTTGCGTGGCGTGGCGTGGCGTGGCGCGGCATGGACTTATTTTGAATATGTCAGGGTTGCAGGGCGCGAATTATGCTTATTAGTTTTTGGAACTCTTTTGTGAAATGTGTTTATTTTCTCTGCTTAACGGGATCGTTTTAGACATGAAATTAGCTTGAGGATGTATGAGAGAGAGGGCACACATGGGCGTAGGGAAGCGATGACGAACTTTGGGGAATCAGCTGCAACGGAAACTGAGATGGAAAATTTCGTTTTTCCCACACTATGAAGTTTTTGATTGAGTTTCAAGCGCTTTATGATAAGGGTAGCGTGAAGATGTGAAGATGATGGTATCTCAATTTAACTACGTTGTGATAGTTTACTGGGACCTCTACGGGATGTTGTATCGCATACTTTGAGGCACGATTGGGTTTATCTGAGATTATTTGTTTTTAATGACAAGACGTGATGATACTCTGCACGGATGGCTAGAAAATGGGTGAAGCACAGGAGGAGCTGTACTTAACAGCTCGGAGTCGCACAGGAAATATGCTCTTGGCACTGCTTCTGCCATCGTGTGACTTTAGTTGTCAGTGTGCATCGATTCGTTGAAGGGTAAATATGTACGTGCCAAAAACACAGCATTTGCTTTTCTTTTGCAATTTGGGAAAAAAAGTACTTCTGAATGACATGAAATTTTGGCGGAGGGAGAGGAGAAGAGATGGGAGTTCTAGTTTGAATGGCATTAAAGTGGTAATTTGAACACCCAAGACGGCGTTCAGGCCAAGCGGAAACATTTGAAGACGACGAAGAAAATCATGTTCAACGCATGAAAAGCTTGTAGAATCGTTTGGAGTGACACAAGCAATAATTTCTAATCATGCAAATACCAGATTATTGCTTACTTTTCCACGACGACAATGCCCGCTCAAATGTTGCTGCGCCATCTACAAAACTGTGGGTGGGAAGCTCAGACCCGACCTCTTCAATTTCACTTGATTCGGACCATGCAGCATAGTCGCTCGGAAAATAAATCACATCAAAATGATATTAATATCCATGAAATTGAATTTATTTGACAGATAAATGTACGGTTTGCATATGATTTCGCTTGTGGCTTGTGACCCCGCGGCTATCGTGTACATGGCGTAATCTGTAGGTCCAGTTATCGCATACCCTTAGCAGGACATCAAGCTGTATTTTGGCAATAACGTCGAATGGTGATTTCCAAGTCGAATCGTTGCACGAAAATGTTAATAATAATGTCTCTGTACTGCTCATCGTTGACTGTAACGTTTTGACCACCATCATTTTTGAAGGCTTATGAATGTTTGGAGAATGACTTCAGTTAAAGTTTTACGAATTTAACTAAGTTTTTTCAAAATAAACGCCATTGCTCCGGTGACCAAACTAACCTCCAGACAACTACTTTTGCAGTAGCTGCATGAATGAGGAAGGAGTAAAAACCACGCTACACTACATCAATATTCAGAACAGAGCTAAATTAATCAAGAAAACAAATTGGTTATAACCCAGTATTGGAGTGAATCGTCTTAGGATAGGCCACTCGAATACCACGGTGTCAGTTAGTTCCCTTGCTAACGAGGAATCGGTGTAGCAATCACCGGATAGTGATAGCACTATGGATCCAGGCAAGACCGAAGTCGTCCACAACTGATTCAATTCAATTCAATTCAATTTTATTTGAACAAAAACTATACAATTGGTCTTACATGCTAAAAGCTTAAGCTAGCGGAAAAGGTGTTGGCTCAACAATAGGGGCCCAACGGATGTACAATGTTTACAAGATTTACAATGTTATTTAAGTTAATGATTTGATAATTTTTCATAATGGAGATCTTTTACATCGGGGTGTTCAATGCCGTGTGTCCTTGTTGGTCCTCTCGGGATGGGGGTGGTGGTGTGGCGGCCTATCTAGCCGCGATGTTGACTGCTATCACTACTTTGGTAGAAGTGATACGGTCCGTTGCTTGATGTCCTTGGGAATGTCTGCTCATTTAGCAGATTCAATGCGTTGAGGAATTGTTGTCCGGGAGTCGAACTTCTCAGGTCCCTGATAGCCATGTTTGGGTGATTTCCGATGTCGTGTAGTTGCCTCTGGAACAGTGTCACCAAGTATTGTTGCAAGGGGATGATGCGAGCTTCTTCGTAAAGTCTCCTGTTGTTGGGGTACTGCTGGCGGTCTCTGTCATAAGAAAGACCGGTGCATATTAGGAGTATCTTCCTCTCGAAGATCGAAAGCTTTTCCATGCTGGTCTTGGAGATGGTATGCCATATAGGAAACCCATACGCTATGATCGGCCGAATGAGTTGCTTGTAGAGTAGCAACTTTTGTTTTCGCATAAGCGGGTAGATGCGATGGAAACCAAACCTGGCCTTTTTAAGGGCCAGCTTCGAGTGGTTGTTGAATTTCAGTTTCTCGGTGAAATTGACGCCGAGATACTTCACCTTGTCTACTGGCGTTATTGCCGCGCCATTCGGAAGCACGATTTGAATGCTCCGGCATGCCGTTACTGATCTGATTCAGCTGTGACAGTCAACCTAGCTCAGACGTGAGAAATATTACACTCCCTTACTAATGTTGGTAGTTTTCTGGGAAATATTAAACATGCACTGCTCAGTCAGACTCCCTAAAAGTCCTGACTGTCAAAGAAGCTACCAAAATGATATTACCATTCGCACCGACAGTCAAACGGCCATAAGTACCATATTCCCACCGAACGGAAATCGTGTGATTCGCATGAAATCTTACTGAACCTCAATAGGCCGTTCCCACCGAGTTGGAGTGTTTTCAAATTCATTAAGTATCAATTTTGAAGTGCTGGGCAAAACAGCTGTTTGTTGAAAGGAACTAATATTCTATGCATTGAAATATTACCTCCGTCTGATTGCCACATTTTAACACCAAAATGAACTGAAAATCGCGCTGTGGACTTGTTCAGTTTGACATCCTATCACGGATGGACGGAAATAGCTGGATGGCGCAGTTGGTTGAGTGGCTGCCCTTGATTAGAGGGGTCCCGGTTCGAATCTCAGTGAAAGAAAAGTTAATACGCTTTTATCCGGTTTTCAAATCTGGTTCAGTCATCATTTGTCATTGGGATCGATCAGTGGCAGTAGTGTGACTATGGGTATCACAATGGCAACATGGTCTAAGTGTGCTGACGATTTCGCTGGCAGCTCACTCACCTAACATAAACTAATGGATTGGTGAGCACGAGGGATTTTATTGAAATTGCGAGGTTTCAAAGCTCCCATAATGTAAAGCGAAACCTGAGAGATTTGGAGAAATGTGATGAAATCTTGGGACTTCGTTTGGTGGCAATAGAAATCAAGTCCAAGGTAGTCGCGGGCAATGGCCGATATCCTGGATCGCGGGGCATTGGCCGGTATCCGATAATTAAGCAGCTGATGAATGTGCCAGTAAAGGGATCGGTATTCGCCTATTCATCAGACAAGCATATGGATTGAACGAGCACTTGCAGATCTCAAAAAAAAGGTGGACGACAAAATTATAGTAGTAAACCGAAGGCGGAGCGCTCTAACAACCTGTGAGACCACTCCATTGTTTTAGCTCAAGTTTGACTGTGGCTCCTTCAGTGCCACATAACGCTGGAGCCACAATCATCTGAAATATCATGGAACAAAAATTGGACTCGCCAAGTTTTACATATGCAGAAGCCACTCTGTCGAAGAGGAAGAAGAGAGGGCACTGCTCACTACCTCCGTCACAGCCCCAATATCTGTCAGTTGCGACACAGAGACACATACCCCGTGTGAGAGGCCTTCAAGTAATCTCTCTATTATGTATTTCTTTCCAGATTCATCAAACCATCAGCTGGACAGCGCTCATGTAAAAATAGTTGGATAACAAGAGGACATCTTCCCCCAATGGTCGTCACAATGGATCCAACTGAACTTAAGCGAGATGCTGCAGCTGTTAGTCCATCCGCCCACCTAACCTAACCAAATGTCAAAGTATGATCAAAGTATGTAATAAAAAGTTCCTTCTTCCCACTGATTCAAAATAACACCTCCTCTTGAGTGACGTCCGCCTTGCCAACTTCTGGTGAATAACACATCACATAATTTCTAAATAAAAACGAAGCGAATTGTTTATTGAAACATTATAATTTTAGCACATACAGAAAATGCTGCATCAGTCATCTATCGGAACTGTTGAAGAACCAACAGAGGGTCACATTCGAAGCTCAAAGTGACAAGTAGCTAATTTTAAACTGTCATTAGACGGCATCCTCATCTCCGACACTTCAACATTAATACCGCCTCACTTATGGTTCCGTCAACCCCTGACTTGACACCAAATGGCGGATATTCTAGCATAATCGATGAAATATATCAGCAACGACAGTCGACCTATGTCATGCGTCAGCTACCTTCGCACATCACTCTTCAAAATGTTAATCATTTCGCGCGCTTCTCATGCGTGCCTCTCATTGAAAATCTCGAGGACGTAATTTTTTTTTTGTATTTCAACCTTCCGCCTGCAATGAGCCACCATCATGAACGACGCGAGACCGCCGGAGCAGTCTGCTCGCCACAATAGCGCGAGATTAAAATATTAATCACCTCCATCATAAATTCAGATGTCAAAAGAATATAAATCATTTTCCTTCACTCGTGCTAATATCGCTGGCACTTTTCTTGATGCTTCTGCCGCTGCTGGTGCCACGTTGTCACTCCCGCACATACATCGTGTGCATGTAGATGCACTCGGCAGCATCATGTGATGTGCTGGAAATTAATATGTATATCCTCGTTGTTTGCCTCAAAGCGGCATAAACCCAAGCCGTTGTAAGCAGTGTTAACTATTTGGCGTATCATGTTAACATGATGAGATAACGCGGATTTGACTCAAATCTGCAGCACACCAGCCTGGGTCCCATCTGTGACTGTGCAGCGATGCGCCGCGCACCCGCTTGGCATGTGCACGTTAGCGCAATGCACACGTTATCAGCGAAATCTCCCATCTGCAAAATCTGCAAGCCAGATTGCGAAATCCCTTGCAAGTGTGCCCCGCGCCTCGGATTTGGATCATTGAACAATAGCAATTAAAATGTGCAAATACCCGGAGTCGCAATGCATCATGCAGCTGTGGCACCGCCACACCACCCCACACGGATCACCTCTGTGGGCCGCAGATGGCGTCGAGATGTTTTAGAACGTTGCCGTGCAGTCGACGACGCCATATTGTGCAACAACTGTCATCGCTCTCTCGTGTGACATGTGTGTCAATCATTAATCAATGTGCCAATTGCTTGATGGATTCCGCGAACAACCCTTCCCCGTGCACACCCACTTGCAGGCATGTGTTCGAGCAGAGCGAAGGACTCGACTTTACATTTTCAAGGAGCACTCCGCTCTGTGGACTGCGCCCAGGGCATTAGAGTGGCCCGCAATTCAGTTAAAGTGATGACATTATCCGATGACAACTGGTCGATGGCCTACTGAATCATTAGCAGTGTGATTGCTGGCGTTTTGGTCGAACACGCGGAACACGCACAAAATCCCATTCAGTCGGCTGCCACCGCCCCCCCAGAGGACACGTGCTCACTACGCACAGAATGGCGGGGAATAAATGTTGTCGCAACATCGGTGGATGTGCCTGCTCCACCCGTCAGTCCGGCGGTGGCGGGCAGCTTTGCAACAAATTAGGTCGTTACGAATGCATACAAGAGGGTTTCGGCAGCGGTGGTGTACGATTTGGGGGCCTCCATTGTGGGTGTCATTCGGGGAGAATGGTTCGCAATGTATAATGGATGGCGTGGGAGTATTGTTCTGTTGTGCAGCCGCTTGAACCGGGAGGCGGAGGCGAATAATTTATGTCTGATGCGGATTGCGGCCAGAATCAATGACCCCGCTGAGTCCGTGTGTAAACGTTTTTCTATTAAATCCATAATTCAATCATCCCCCGCAGTGGTTAGTCGCGGTAAAATGCGCAGGAAACCCCGACTATGCCGACTAGTTAGCTATTGATTGGAGGTTTAATCAGCGAACGCGACAGACAATTGGTATTGATATCTCGGCCGGTAAACGTTTTAAATATTACTGTGTGCGGATGTGACTCGTTGTTGCTGGTAGGCTCGATAATTGGGTTACATTGGTCACACTTCCGTCGAAAGGGATGCTGTCTCGCATTCACATGGGAGCACTGTTGCTGTGCACACGACGGACGCGGCAGCGGGAAAGTAACAACATTTTTATTCGGTTATGGTGCTGTCATACAGGTATTATTGTTGTTATCTCGTGCCGAGCACACCGCCTGCATCCTCCGTGGGACATGTCAACGTGAAATTGACAAACATCCGCATGGGAGGCGCACACGTGTCACGCTGTTCAGTTCACTTTCCTTACTCGCGCGAAGGTGGATCCAAACCAATTGCCGGATCTGCAGTTAAGGATAGTTTAGCCTACCAAAAAAAAGGGTGGTATTTTGTCACAATATGATCTCGCTTTACGCGAATAGAATTTATTATTCATGGCACGGTGCTGTTGTTTCCATATCAGATTACCCAAGGCCTCACTCATTGAACTTGTACGCGTACATTGGCGGCGAATTTTAATAAAATTTCCATGTAAGCTCAAGGAAACTACTGCTGAATCCGGGCGACATGACTTGACTCGGCAAAGGTGATGTTCGGCATGTGCGCCGATGTGATGGTGGGCGGAAATAGAAATAGTGTCGAACAAAATACATTTGTTGAATATCAATTTGAAATTCTTAAAGCATTGAAGTATGTTTCTTGCTTGTGAAATACACTCGGCAGGATTATCGATCGTTTTTGGAAAAGCTCCAGCAGATGTTGACAGAAGTAAAATACTTCAAGGGGAGAAATGGAATACGGCTGCTTTTAAGTTGTTGTATCATCATAAGATTTCACACGCTGATGTGATAGCAACAAATTCAAAATGTTTACATTGATCATTGGAGAAAGACTGAATACATGACGACGTAACCATTTTGAAGCAGACTAGTGATGGCAACTGCTGGGGGAAAATGATGGCTTAAGGAAATGCCCGATTTTGAGTCTAGATATATATACCACTTGTGCAGTGTGTAGAGCATGGTGAAGATTTGTTCCTTCGTTAGCATGTGCCATCACTGTAGCAGATAAATACCACGGACTAGTCTTCAATTAATCGACGACAACCAAAAACGCTTCCAATAACTAAAGGGTTGGATATAGCAATGATTATTTTTCGAACATAACAATGTTGTTTCTTTCAACAGCTCTCAAAGTTTCCAATGTCATCTCATCTCATCTTCAGTGGCACGCACAATCTACTAAAGAACTTGCGGAGGCAAAGCACTCACGAGTGCAGTCCAGGCCATTCGATGCTCCCCCATCGACTCTAACTCATCAGGAATTATGCCCAAGAGCTTATTCGTTTCACAATTGATCCAGCTTGGCCAATCCTACTTGAAAGCTCAGCATTATTCCTCCCATCACTCGTGGAAAAAACCCATGGATTAGAGTTGGGCTAGGTTAGATGTGGTGGGGCCACGCCTCACTTATGTCCAATTGGGCACATTGTGATGCCCAGGGCCCCCCTGGGGGAATGAGATGGGCTAAGTCGCGATTTTATATTCACAGCTACATATTCTGTTATTGCGATTTAAGCAGCTAAGGCGTATGATTTCAAACCGTGGTAGTGATTGTGACAAAGTAGCAACTCAATCGCAATCGCAGTTTTATTCATAGTCGATGGCAGACTGCGTCAATGGGACTCCACCAACATGTAGAGTGCATCGAGCAGACGTTCTGGAAGTAACCATAACCTACCTCAGATGTCCTCATTAACCTCCATTCCAGCATCAGCACATGGCGCCACAAGGCTGTGCATCGCGAAGCCACAAACCAACCTAACTCTTTTGGGCCATAAAGTGCCCACCAGACAGATTTTTGTGCGAAACGACCGTAAAGTAAAATATTGAAGAAGATCCAGAAATGTCGATTTAGCTGAATTCGACATCGCCAGGGAGTTAGGCTCGGCAACCCGGCTTATCTTGCTGTTGAATTTGGGCCTACATTCGTATTAAAGGGTCTGCCGAACTTTGATAGTTGATAGCGATCAGAGTTTTGAAGCTTCATCTGACAAATTGGCTGTAATTTATGCTGTCTATTTTGCCAAATTGCCATGGACGGACATAGGGTTCAGCAACACGTGCTAAGTAAATGGCTGTACTGTTTGGGCAAGGTGCCGAGCGCTTCGCCCATTTTACGGTCGCCTTCATAAGATGACCACCATTTCTGGATGAACACGTAATCAAACAAAATTGTCGAATTTGGGACGATACCAATTTACAAGAGATCCAAGAGTGTCCAATGCATCTCTCAAAGTCACTTTTTGGTGCGGATCTTGGTGTCGGCAGCGTCATCGGTCCATATTCCTTTGAGAACGACATTGGCCAGGTCATCACCGTCATCGGCGAGCGCTATAGGTCAAAGAGTACCAACTTCTTTTGGCTACTCTTTTAAAATATGCATCGGTCGTTTGGTGGAATAAGCTTTCGTAATTACGTAACTGCTGCTTTAACTAAGCTTCAAAGAATAGTCGGCTTCGGCTGCATAGGGACCGGCTGTACGCCTGGCTCTGCTATGCTCTTGATGTACTTCTAAATCCCCCCCTCTCTTGAAATGCACATAATAGGGTGAATTATCAAGGCCATCATCCGCTTAAAAATAAATGGTCTTTGCTACACCTCGTCCTGGAGCTTTGATGACCTTGTCCCAGTCTCACGGATTTGCTGTCGGATGTAATCCAGCTGCGACGCACATATGAAGTCAATTTTCCCTGCACTCACGACTGACTCCAGCCAGAATCTGAGCAAGGAAAGGAATGTCGTTGAATTTTCACGGATGACTTCGAGACCAAGGTAGGGTCAGGCGCTGTGGATGGCGACAACATTAGACTGCACACGTTAAGTAAATTTGCGTTTCCAAGAGGCAATCTATGCGATCCTAATGGCCACGAACTATATTGTAAAGAACATGTCGAAGGGGAGCAGTATTTGTGTCTGTAGCGACGACCCTTTTGACCACTTCCAGGATAGTTCAGAAATGCTTCTCCGAACTTGATCGGCAGTCTAAGTTCGCTAAAACTTGTCTGGATCCCACCACCACGGGATCACGGGAAATGAGTTCACCGGTGAACTAGCTAGAGAAGGATCAGAGGAGGTACTATTAGGAACCGAACCTGCGCTGGAAATACTCGCTTCTTTGGTAAGAACTTCCATCGAAGGTTGGGCTTCTTGAGAGCACAACCGGCGGTGGCATGACTCTCCAGGATGTAGACAAACTAAACACATGCTCCTGCTGGTATTCCGGAGGAATACCAAGAAATTTTAATAAATGTAGATTGCTGCCTCCCCTGCGGATGCTCTCAAGCGCGAACGACAAAGAATGGAAATTACCAAATCGCTGCAAAATAAAGCCAGAATGACTTTTTTGTTGTTTTATTTAAACTTATTTTTCTATCGTTCTTATCTATAGTTGGCACAGTTGCAGGGGTCGCAAATGATGCTGGGATTCCACTCACCCAGCATGCCTTTTCTCCGGACATATCTATCAGAAGGTGAGCTGGTCCATGCGCCCAACCATAGCTTCCTCAGTTGCCTTAAGGTGCACGCCAGAAGCCTTTAGTCTCGATATTGCTATTTTGCTCTCTCCTAAGTCATCGGCATGGAACGTTCATACGTCCAAAAACCTAAAATCAACTTGAAATTGAAAAAAAAACACACACATTCCCAACCCGCCCTTGCTCGTGTAGCAAGATCCAACCAAAGAAGGATGCAAAGAAGCCCTATGGTCTGTTATTACGCTCCACTTTCCGTCTCCTCTTTCGAAAATAACCATATCCGTGCCGGGGTACCACCAGAAGAAGTATATTTCCTTGTAACGATAAAACGAATTTCCTCTTCTTAGCTCAACAGCGGCATCATGAATATGAGAATTTCATTACTTTCAACCACAGTTTTCGTTTCCTTTCGTTCTTCCTTCATTCACCTGCTCCCCCCCCATCTGCGCCGCACTGTCACTCTGACTGAGGTTTAAGCGAAATCTTTGAATTACATAACAACAGTCAATAGAGGTGGCTGTGCCTGCTGCCAGCGTTGAGATTATTTGCCATCACTCTAAAGACAATGCCACAATCAAAGGTAAAACGCTCAAAATTGCTTACACTTCAACCACGCGAGGACACCCACATTTCACTGAGGCAAAACTATCAATTCCGCCATGGAATTTCATTTAAAACGCTTAATACACCTTCGCTCTGACATCGTTGTTGGCGTCGTCGTCGTCGTCGTCATCGTCTCTCTGTTGGTGTACTCGTATAACGTGTTCCTCGCCTTTTTTCTGCTCGGTAAACACGTTACCCTTAGAAACTACTTAAAATTGCAGAGATAACTTCGAAATGCGACTCAGCACCATCATCAGCCCACACTCAGCGAACTCTGCTCAGCCGTTAGCAGTGCACTCAAATAAAGTGAACCAGCCCGCAGGATGCCTCTATCACTTGCGCGAAAGCGGTGTTCTTCCACTTCACCTAACAAATGTCGTATATATAGAAAGTCATCCTTCCGCATTCCGCCTTCCGCCTTCCGCCTTCCGCCTTCCGCCTTCGCCTTCGTGGTTCCCCTTCCGTTCGCGTATCAAAATCTGTTTCCAACAGTTTCACATTCAGCAAGTGATGTTGCTTTAAGTGACTGAGACTTATAGTAGTTTGCCGCCCTTCGCGCCCTCCATTCATTCTGGTCCAACACTTTAAACTGTCATCCTCACACGCTTTCAATAAATTTAATTTCCATGATTATCTAACGAACGCCGGCATCCCGGATGCTCTCAAGCGCGAACGACAAAGAATGGAAATTACCAAATCGCTGATGATGGCCTGAACGGGTTGCGACAGGGAGCGCAGGACGATGACAAGGGGCATCATGCTCCTCATCGAGCCCAGCGAATGCTTCAATTGATAATCGTTCTAGCGAAAAAAATCCTGTTTATGGAGATGTACCGAATAGTGCTGGTGAGCTGAGCGCCACTACAGGCTCCTTCGATATCGAAACTTTATCCTTTAACACCAGAAGGGCCACGGCTACGTGGGTAGGGGCCGTGCCGGAGCTGTGTGAGTGAGGATATTTTGCTCGGTCTCGTAGTCATTAGAAAGTCAAAATAGTTGCAGACACTTGTACGTATTGGTTGGAATGGACGAGCGTTGATGTTTGTGTAGGCTGCCGGGATTGGGAAGGCGACAGACCAGTTCAGCCCCTGCCTCGATTTTATTGCAATGCTCCGAAAACCGATAGCAGCAGCAGCCGATTTAATTAAGTCCCTTCAAATTAAATTCATTGTCAGAGTTTATTTTGAAGAGGAATGCGGGATGTTAGTGGCCTGTGGATGGGCCATCAAAGGGGTCCCAAGATTGCCTTACATCCCACCGAGGGGAGAGTGGAAGGAAAAAAAAAAGATAAATGTCAGTCTCAATGTAAACAGAGGAGGAAAGTGAAGAAGGAGAAAATAGGGACATGCACAAATAGTCCCTCACCTTTGGGAGCGCATCACATACACAGAGCGCCTCAGAAGTCAGAGGACTGCTTCGCACATATGCGAGAGAAAGGGGCAATGTCCATAATAGGTTTTTGGTTTGCTGACTTGATTTCTGGGTCACAAAGTCATTAAATATTCGCTTCGATCGGAGTGCTGCACCCCTTTCCGGCGGCTTTCCCCCAACAACTGCAATCGACTCGAGTGGTTGATGAACGAAGAAGGGCGAGGGTGAACATGCCACAAATGCTTGCGCAATGGTTTTGCAGACGCTCGTACGCTCGAAATGTGGTGAACCGATATGAGTCACAAATTGTTTTCCACCAGACTAAACAAAACCAGTCTTTCGACAACAAACCGACTGCTTTGCATATCAAAGCCGTTAACGTCGAACAAATGGCGAGCAGTTAATCAGCGTTTAAGTTACAAAGTCATAAAGCCAAGGACGAGGCAGCAGTGAGACTGCAATTCAACAGGACACTGGTCCTGCACTCCGCCAACTCTCCCTTTCACTCTGGCGTCTCTGGCTTTTGATGAAATGTATTTATAAATACATTAAAAATCAATTTGCCAGTCGTTTGTAATCCCCTGCGTGAAATTGAATTCACCGACAAGGCATTATATTGGATCCTTGAATGGCTAAGCGGCGAATGTGGCCCACAAAAAGGAGGTTCCACTGAAGCCGGGCAAAAATGCATGAAAATATGTTAATTGCGTTGGATTTTGGTTGGTCTCTTTGGTTGCTGCAGTGCCCGTGCTTGTGTGTGTGTGGCTTTCAAAGTGTTTTGTTTATTTTTTTGTTGTTGTTTTCTGTTGTCGATGCTGGCCAACGCGGATGCTCTCGCAGTGGTAACCAATTCAGTGACCACCGAATGACCTTTGTTCTGTGGTCGTCGATGGTTATGGTATTTTTCATCGGAATTTGTTAAATTAAATCCACGTATGTGGCCGGTGGGAATGTAAAACTCTATTTTGATTTAATAGAAAAGCCGACGGTACAGCGGCGAGTAACCACTGAAGGGAGAGCAGGCGGTAATTCGTCCATCCTCCATCACTGGTCATTGAAAACAACGGGCATCTGTGCGATGCTTTCGACATATGTACATGGGTCTGACCTAATGGCTTCTACCCCGACTAGCAATGCATTATTGAAAGCGGCACATTCCAATTGTGTGACTTTATGTCAATCAAATGAGAGTGAATGAATTGATTTCCCGATGGTATACGGATTGGTACATTGCAGATGCGAACCGATGCTCAGCCTCCATCGGTTCGCATAGGCAAGTACATAGAGTATGTTCCGAAATTCACGCAAGATTTGAGCTTTGTGCCATTTGTGCTGTAAAGGGAGGACAACGAAAACGGGGCAGGGTCATAGCTGACAGTTCAGGGTTATTTGATTTGATTTTTCATTGAGAAATAATAAGTGGATGCTGATTTTCAATTTCACATTGATGGCTTTGTTAATGACGTTGTTCACTATGTCAAACTTTGAGCTGCCACGAATATTTGTTGACAAACAACGTATCACTGTGTGGTACAGATCTTCCTTGAAGAAAATGCGACTGGTAAGGCAGAAACAGGGTATCGCTGTGTTCGGAACCGTGGGTGATATGGATGTGAACGACATGTGGCTTTAATAGGATTTTGCGACTCAATATATTGAAGCCGAAGCAGTCCGAAATATAGGAGCAGCACAAAGAGAGATATCGTGTAAGTATAAACGAAGAAAACACTCAAGCAGTTGTGATCGAAACGGAAGAGCCGACAAAAGTTTGTTAAATCGAGACCAGTATACCGATTTCAACGAAATTTGAAGCATATTGCAAAAGGGACAAGTTTTATAATTAAAAACTATAAAGATGGCTTAAAAAGCATAGGCAATTTCAACAGCGGATGATAAAGTCTTTTCTCTCTTTGAGAGAAATCCTTTGCGTGCGATCTTTGATCCTGTTTTCTTTGCGGTCACTTGGTAGAAAGGGGTTTAACTGTACGTCTTGCACAGCCATATGAATCTAGTCAGGCATCTGCAGATGCACCGCCTAAGAGTTTCGCTATGTACAGCCCAAGAAGAAGCTGGCTTCCATCCGAAGAGTCTTCGATTCAGTGTCTCTGGTACGATGCAATAGAGAAAGCTCGCATTTAAGATGACACACACAAGTGGCGAAGGACATGCATCAACGTAACTGAAGGCACAAAGCCATCTCAATCGTTAATTAAGCACAACTTTCTTGATAATTAAAATTGTTAGTATTGTTCTTTGTCTGTACTCAATCGTTTATTCGTCGTCGCAGTATTAAATTGTGCTTCAGTGCATTGGTGGTGGGCATGGGTATGTTTACACAAGTTGACTGTACTCTAGGTCCACATTGGACGACAGCGCTACTTCAGCAGTTGATTTTGGAAGAAACTCAATTTGCGATCGTGATCTACTAGTGCTTCGAAGGTAAAAAGATTAGTGAATGTTCCTGTATGCAGCTTTTTCAATTGTGAATCGAGTTGCTTCTGATTCTTCGTGTACCAGGGTCTACTTGGGCATAACTCTTTCAGTACACAATCGTTTTCTGTTTCCTGTTGCATTCTCACAGGCCAAAACAATTTTTCGTTATGACTCCGAATGCCTCTCTGAGTATAACCAAATATGCAACAGAAAATACGTCGAGAATATGAAAGTTGTTATGCGGTGGCCCGTGGCGTTGTGGGTATGTGCGTCGACTCCTACGAATTCGGACCTACATGTCTAGGTTCGATTCCTGATACTAAAAGAAATACTTTTCACGGCCCCACCTCTTTCGAGTCTCTGCCAATGCTCAAAGAGTATAACTGTCTAGAAAAAGCTTTTCAAACTTGACCGTTCGGAGTCGGCATAAAACTTTAGGTCCCTTCCACTCGTGATAGAACAATAGCACGCACAACACGAGTGGTTGCTGAGAAGCTAGGCCCTGGCCCTCTACGGGCTGTAGCGCCACCCAATTATTATTATTATGCCCGGAATCGAACCTAGACTTTCAACGTACGTACGTCGATTCACTTTCATATGTGCACTCAGGAAAACTCATATTGAAATATATTTGCATGAACTAATATCTCCAAACCAAAGAAATACTTAGAAATCACTCAAGCATGAATACATTTTTCATGGCATGCTCAGCAATTGCATGAAATTGTTTATTCATTGGAATGAAATATTCAAGAGTCTTATCGAAATAACAAACCAATTTCTGGCCAAAGACGATTATCGAAAACACATTTGCAAAATCGAATTGTAATCACAAAAACGCCGTCTTTCTAATTTCCGGGGATTAAGTAATCAATAATGACTCAAATGTGGGTGAGTATTAATGAATGATAAATACATCAGTAATACCACGCAGTGACAGATGAGACATTAGTTTTCGATGTGTTGAATGTGTTGAATGTGTTGATTGTATACGGGTGTATTTGGTATTGCCTGGGAGGGAGATCAGTGGAGAAGAAGACATAGTCAAAAGAAGCATGAACTCTGTGAGCTGTTGTGGATGTTGTTCGGTAGGCAACGATACGTCACACAATATTTTGTTTTCCTCTTGTACAGCCTATGCCGCGGATGCAACAACACCGCGACCAGAGATAGATCTATTGCATCGGAGGGTTGGAGTTATATCAGAAGACTTACTACATCCCTCATGAAAGATTGTAAGTTCTTTGTAGTGGAATGTTTTTAAAACCACTGAAGTGAGTGTGTCCCTATGGGAGATACGTTTCCTTTACTGAGTGGAATGCCTGAGTTGAGTGCCTGCCCTTAATTAGAGGGGTCCCCAGTGACAGCAACGCTTTTATCCGGTTTTCAAATCTGGTCCAGTTACCATTTGCCGTTGGGATTAAATTAACGGAACTAACGCTGGAGTTGTAGATCAGTGGTAGTAGTCTGACTATAGATATCACAAGTGAGCTGGCGATTTCACTGACAGCCCACTTACCTACCTAGTTAGAAAGATTGTTAGTAATCTTATGTTTTATTTGTTGAGCTTGAGTATTTCCTTATATGAACAAGGCCTGATTAATCGTTCGGATTGTGTCCACTGATCAAGGCGAAGTTTGTTTTCCCATTCGTTAATCAGAGCTGTGGCAACTGTCCAATTGGCATTGCAGTACGGTTCGGGGCCGATGCACGCAGATTCCGAGCCAGTCCCTCGCGAACTCATCTGCGGAATTGTTGCCTGTAATCTCTCTGTGTCCAGGGACCCAGCCAAGCTTCACTTTGTTGTGTCTGACAAGGGATTCTTGGAGCGTCATTTGCAACATTTGAGTGTTTAGGAGTCCACTAAAATTGACGAAAGTGCCTTTAGTGCTGCTTGACTGCCTGAGAATATCTGAATATTAGCGCGCCATTGATGGCTTTGTGGACGTTTTGTCTGGCGCAGTTCTCGATGGCGATTCCCTTTTGGTACGGAAATCCTTGTGTTGGATCCAAAGACTCCAGCCAGCACCCCAGAGTCCATCTTTGATACATCTGTGTACCATATCAGACTTCTAGAGTCTAGTGCTGGAACGCCATTAGACCAGCTTTCGCTATCCAATAATTCAACTCCGCGGAGCCTGCAGAAACAATGTTCCTGGCCATAATATCCGGCATTGTACACAATATGTATCTTTTCGAAGTTCGAACACTAGGGACTAAGCACTCTCTTAGCCATGCATCTCTCGGCGAATGCTGTTCCATCACTAGATTAGAGATTATTTTTCAGAGGCTTACTCCTCCTGTCGCTTACTTGGCCGAATGCGTACAGACGCAAGACCAATGGTCATGCAGCTTAGGCAGGCGTAAAAGAACCAATGATCAGAATGAACGAACTTGAGATGTTGGACCTATTATCTCGCTGTAGCATTCGTTGCCGGATGGTCGCCCCGAGGAGGCAGTAAGTCTTCTTTTACTGGTTGCTACATAGGGATCATCCATATGACGTTGCCCTATGACCTACGTCACACAATAGAATATGCAATTTACACAATTTACAGAATAAATACCAATTCTCCAGTTAATGCTCTAGAGGCTCTAAGCCGAGCCTCGTGGTTTAAAAAGGAGATAATGACCAGGCTTCCTGAATTTTTCATTCAATCATTCAAAGTCTACGTGATCGGGGACGCAAGACAACTTCTCCTTGACGACTGAATGCAGGCTCTGATTCTCGGCTACTGGCCTGACAAGTAAGTAAGCTTCTATCACATGTCGAATTTGTCTATTTCCTCAAGGATTAAATGTGCATTTTCCAATCGAATTCTTGCGACAATTCCGCTATAATTTATGCGACAGTGTAAATGGACAAAAGGATATCAGTCGCAAATGATTTATACGGTCAGCTACCAGCACACACCACACTAGAAGCAAAGTTAATCCCCAAAAATCAGCCACTCTGTCGAATACGTACCAATTTTTTCTTGTTCAAGTGAGTCATTCAATTCCCTACCACATCCGCCGCGAAGAAGGATCAAATTTATTGTTCACAATCAAAGTCCAACGAACATTCATAACTCAATATCCCATCTCGTCCGTGCATTAATCATCATCCAGTCGCCTTCTATCCCTTCATCATTTTTCCAAACGCGCCCAGATATGCGCTCCGTGTGCCCCACGTTCCAATAATGTGCTGACGTCCATTGTTAGCGCAAACTAGTTGGGTCTGCACCCAAGCGCCCAGCGTCAGATATCATTAATTTCCCTCGACTTGTCTGAGTGTGAACGGAAAGACAAAGTAGATTACGAAGCGAGCACCTATTCAGAGTCACTTTCGTTGCAAAAAAAAAAAAAGAATAGACGAAGTTGTTGACTTCGTCATCAAAGATTAATCCAAATCGTCAATTAATTTACAAAACATCACGCCAAACGTCAGCTACCGGCTACATCTATACACGGCATGGCGCGGCGGGGTTACTCTACACTTACTCGTATATCCACGTACGACAGAGCTACACACAACCACTGAGTGAGGACGAGCATTGCAGTTGTCAACTTTGACCTAAAATACCGCAAAACTAACAAAGCCGTACCATACCCTGCCAACCCCTTTGTACCCTAATGCTCCTGCTGCCGCTGCTTCTGTCGCTACTGCTGCTGCTGCTGCTTGGCATGTTTATTTTTGCTGAATATCTAAATACCTTGACTCCATATAAATTCGTCGTGGCCCATGGCTTGGTTTGTGTTCTCCATCCAGTTTCAGCTTTAAGGCCGCACTCACCATGCAGCAGTCACAATGCTAGAGAGAAGAGATTCCCAGGCATTAATTGAAAAAAAAAAAAAAAACTGCACACAATACACGATGCAGCAATTCATTTCGGATTCATTGAAATTGTATTCTTTTAATGAAATAAGAGATTGGGAAGCGAAGCGATGCTGGGCCGACTGTCATCGTAAAGATAATAATGGGCGAGGGTGGACGGGCTTATAGGCGAACGGGTAGTGAGCAGAGCGAATCCAAGCGAATGCTTGCTTGAAATTAAGGATTTATTGTGTGGTGCGGTGCGGTAGGGGGGGGGGCGCAGAAGTGAGGCCGGGGAACATGAATGCCAAGATGAATGGGAAAGGAAACCCCAAGGATTGACACTGGAGAGGGAGGAGGAGGTAGAGGAGCGAAAGCGGAATGGGGCTGGAAGAAAAACTAAGAAATTAAGAATCCTATTTCTTGTCTGTCTGTCAACACAAGACTCTCAAATTTCACCCCCCATCTCCCCCTCCACCCCACCCATTCTCATCCATTGACTCTGTGGATCCTTTTGTTCGCAGATATCTCTTGATAAATCTCGCTTTTGGAAGATCCGGTCCTTCCGTTTTGCACCCGGGCGCATAAATTGCATTTGCAATCCTTCCACTCTGTCTGAACACACACAAAGTCACACACTTTCCTCATCGATGCGACGTCGTGAGGGCAGCTTTATTTTAAAAAATAAAAAAAATAAAATAGAAGTCCCTCTCACACCCTGGCAATAACTTTCTATTAGGAATTCAATTTATCCATCCCCTCGCACCCGAACCGTTGAACTTGACTAAAGGGACATGGACATAAGCGACGAATTGAAATTGCTCAAGCACTTCCTGACTCCGTAGCGGCTCCATTGCCACCCTCTCACAACCGAACACACACAGGCACGGAAATAATTTTGGCGGCGACGACGACGACGATGGCGGCGGCACGACCAAGGGAATGGATGGATTGGTAGATGCTTGGATAGATGAGGCTCTGTGTTTTATACGGCCTTTTGTGAATTTTAATTCGAAAACAGTAGAGGGCTGTAATGAGTGCCACCATCAACGCGGCGAGAGGAGCGAAACGAGAGACGCAAACAATTTAATGAGTTTTCCGGGGTGTGTTTGATTTGGAGGTTTTGTCTGTGGATTTTCATTATCCTCACACAGAATAAGACCAGAAAAAAAATATAACGCACACCCACACACAATATAGACACACAAACTGGTGGGGATGTGCTGCTGCTGTGCTTTATCATTGGGAAGGACCTTAGAATACCCAAACAATATTAGGGATTATCTCTTTTTGTCGTTCAAAGAAGAAGCTAAAAAAAAAAAAACCATAAATAATTGAATAAGGAAATAAAAGAAAAACTGCAGGCATTCCGTTTCTTTTGTTAATAACTTTTGAATGCGGGCTGATATTTAAGCATATTTTGCGCTGAATTCAATTCGGTTTAGCAGACTACACCCCACCATCCCACCACTGTTATTAATCGCTCAAATAAACGAGCATTTAGTGGCCTGCTAAAGCTGCAATCTTTCGACGAAATCTGGCGTTAATTTTATCATGGTTTCTGAATTTAATGCTTTCATTTAATGGGTAATCTTCTTCGGATTCATTCCGAGAGTATGGATTACGCTCTGCATTATATGGCGTAAAAAATGCAAAAAAAAAAATAAATAAACTCATGGGCAGCTAAGTCCCCCGAATGAAATCGACAAAAAGTGAAATTAATTAATTCGCCAAACAAGGCGAGGCTACACAAAGGAATACTCTCCAGAATAGAGTGATAGAGACGTTGCCAACAATGCGGGACAATGCCGTCATTAGGCGGACGTTGAATGTGACAGCTGCCATGCGCCCATGAAATATGAATGTGTGATGATGATAATAATTTGGATGAGATTTTTGCATCAAATTTTTGCTGTTTTGCTGTATGATTTTCTTTTCATGGATAGGTGAACATCTCTCGGACACTGTGAGCCATTGTGTACTCCCAGCAATGGCCCACTTTGTGACTGAGACTAAAAACAACAAAATTATCCTCTCCAGAAGTTTATTAACACATCATTAACCCAGAGTGTTCAAATGAGACAGGTCAAAGGGAGCACAAGCTAGTTGGGCTTATTTCAAAAAGAATTAGCTCGTTCCTTGGTATCGATCGATGCTAGGACTTTCATGTAAAATCTGATGACCATCAAGTCGAATCCGAAGTACATGAGCTGAATGCGTTACTTCAAGGTCCGCGATTGTGATCCCTAGGACACTCTGCACATCATTATTTCTGATGTACCAGTACCAGGAAGCATAAACTGCATTTTGGAATGATTGTTTAAGGCCTCTGTTGCTTGCCGTGGTACAACTCCACATGAGGCTTACGCACTTATGAACAGACTAGTCACACTTCAAACAAATGGATCAACAACGATCTATCCACAGAAGACTACCAAAAACATTTTCTATCCATGGTGCTCTAGAGTGCCTTAAGAGCTCCCAGTCCATAATATTTAAGAATAACCCATTCAGCACTATGTAGATCAACAATTCCGTCCACCCGACCCGGATGAAGTGAAGATAGTCAGAGGACTTGGTAAGGAGCATGCACCAACTCATCTGTAAAATGTGGTCGGCAGAAAGCATGACAGAGGAATGGATGGTTTGCCTGATCCACAAAAATGGCGAGTCTCTCAATTGCTCCAACTATAGAAGCATCAGTCTTCTGAACATCGCATACAAGATCCTATCTGCCGTGCAACCGTTCGTCAACAACCTGGTTCATACGAGAGTAGGTTTACTCCAAGAAAATCTACCATCGAAATATTCACACTGTGAAAAAATTCTCGAAAAAAAAACCCAGGAGCAACAAATCGATGTCCACGGTGGTGAGTTTTAAGGCCTACAACATCTGTAGAGACGAGCTGTACAGAGCTATGTTTAATCCTAGGTTTGTGTCCGTTTGTGTAGTATGACGATGCAAGGTCGGTAGAGGTACCTAACCAGGACCTTTGATGTCAAAAAAGATTCAAATCTTGAAGGAATTGTTCATAATTAACAGGCCAACACTAGAGGAACAATTTTTCAGAAGTCTGTTCAAAGACTCTCACGTGCCGACGATATTGACATACTCGGAAGAACACAGCGTCGATGACACTTTTGTGAGTATTGCGACGAATATGGTTTTAACCAAATTTAAGCTGCCAACGAGAAAGGACATCCAACGCCGACCTCTCAGACAGAATGTCTCAGAAGTAGTCAAAGACTTTGTCTCATGAGTGGCGGCCCGTGGCGTTGTGGGTATGTGTCGTCGACTCCTACGCACTTGGACCTGCCTGTCTAGGTTCGATTCCTGGTACGACAAGAAATACTTTTCACGGCCCCACCTCTTTCGAGTCACTGACAATGCTCAAAGAGTATAGCTGTCTAGAAAAAGCTTCTCAAAATTGGCCGTTCGGAGTCGGCATAAAACTGTAGGTCCCTTCCACTCGTGATAGAACAATAGCACACACAACACGAGTGGTTGCTGAGAAGCTAGGCCCTGGCCTTCTACGGGCTGTAGCGCCACCAATATTATTATTATTATTATGATTTCCGGTCCCGTCTGTATAGATGTTGAGTGGAGGAGAAGATATGACAACGAGCTCTACAGCAACATTGACTTAGCCAGAAGAGTAAAAGGCCAACGATTGAGATGGCTAGGTCGTGTAGAGCGAATGGAAACCAATGCTTCGGCCCGGAAAGTCTTCGAATCCACCCCCCCGAGGGACGGCGCAGTCGATGGAGACCGCGATTCAGTTGGCGCACGCAAGTGATAAGGGACCTCCACCAACTATGCCTGCGAGACTAGAGACAAGATCAAGTTGGCTAAAGACGCTTGTTGGACTAGGCCCACAACGGATTGTAGCGCCACTTTAAGTAAGTAATTTTTAGGAAACAAAGACAACAACGCGTTCCCACAGTCAAACATAAATTGCATGTATTCGAAAATAGCCTCCATCTCTGAAGGGGCAATTGAAACGTGTTGTGCTTCCTGTTAGGGCGCCATTTTTGTGTCAGTTTGCAATGCTGCGCTTTCTTCGCAACGCTTTACAAAACCATTTTCATTAATTATTCGATCTTGGAAGTATACACTAGCTGATCTGAGACTGGTACTGGAACAGGCGCTGGTAAACTCTCAGAAACGTGGCGAGTGTAAATGAGAACCGCGATTTGTCAATTCGCAGATATTGGAATAGTGTTGAGGAACACTACGTGATTTCGAATCTTTTTGGCCAAAATGCATGAGCTGAACCTGATCTCGATGTGGTTGCAGGAAGGCGGCGCTACATGCCATATAGCATGCGAATCTGTGAACCAAGTTCAGTGGTCTGAACTCTGAGTGGTATGAGAAATAAGTTCAGTCAGCATTTTTATGTGCTATTATGCAAGTCTTTGAAATATTGAAGGAGTTTATCTATCGGAAGTCCACAAATGAGATCCGACGTAGAGCCGCACTACGCAAACGTAGCTTCGGCTTGTCAAAACCACTAAAGTCTGCCACTGCAACTCCAGACTGGAATGACCAACAGCAACAGTTCTACAAAACCCTTATTTTGCCAGTTCTGCAATATGAAGACCAAAGGTGGACGATAAGCAATGCAAAAGAGCTGATTCCTGGTGCGAATGGAACATAATCCGACTGCACTGAATCGGCCACATTGAGCGCATGAACACCAATCACCAATACTCCAAGTAAGAGGGTCTTCGAATCCGAGCAGTCTGGTCGGAGAATAAGAGATAGACTGGATTTCCGGTATAAAGACGAAGTCAGTCTGGATGTAAACAGCTTGGGTTTGCTGAGGGGAAGCAGCTTGCTCGTAACAGACAACAAGTGAAGGCAGTTGTTGCCTGCTGTAAGTAAGTACTCTGCAAGACTGACCCGACCACAACTTGGTCATCGTAGAACAGACACCCAGCTCAAAGTCGGAACCGGAACCTTTAAAGGTCACTCCGCTATCGGAGTACATGCCGCAAGATTAAATTTACATTTCATTGAATTCTGGGAACATGAAGACGATAAGGAAACGTCTTCCATGCAACTACCCGACACTAACCTTGAGTTCTGGAAGTGTGCGTTCTTAAGGTATTTTCGGGCATATCTCACGTGGATAATCTGGTAACCCATCGAGGGACTTAATCGGCTCTAGGCCCGTCGACCCTAATCGCGTGTGGCAACACAATGAATCCTGGGGTCTAAGTGACGCCCTGTGTGGATGGACCTTACCTAAGAGCGTATCCATTTAACACCCAACCCTTCAATAAATATTACGTGAATTTTGGTCCACCCTTCAACGACTGCAATCAAAACCAAATTTGATAACGTTTCGTGCAATCATTTCATGCTTTAATTACCCATGTCACTGGCCTGTAACTGCAATTAAGCATCCACTTTTAATAACACCTGCATTTGAACACACATCTCTACTCTCCGCCCGAGCTGCATACACACACGAGCACGTTCCGTTCACGGCTAGTGCCTCTCGAATTTCAGTCAACAGAATTGACTGTCGCACCACCTAATTTCTAATTTATTAG
Organism: Eristalis pertinax; assembly: GCA_907269125.1. Taxonomy (NCBI): domain Eukaryota; kingdom Metazoa; phylum Arthropoda; class Insecta; order Diptera; family Syrphidae; genus Eristalis; species Eristalis pertinax. The sequence continues at coordinate 24,103,763 of OU026149.1, forward strand.
CCCATCACCAGAGGTGGCAAAATTTATGCAAAGTAATTCATTAGTTTTAAATTGCCTGCTCCAGCTATCGCCTATCCCGTGGATAAATATTTGCCGGCGAAACTCGGTAACGAATACGGCCGCCACGAGGTAGACTCCGTTCTGGGTTAGTTGCGAGTTTAAAAATTTCAATCATGAAACTTTCTTCTGATTCCCACTTCACAGAATAAATCTCGAATTCCTCTCCGGCATGGGAAAAGTTTTTCTCTTTCAAATTGAGTTTGAGGCAGCCACAGCCCACATCATCAAAAAGCCGTCTCATCTGCAAAATTATGAGGATAATTATCGTGTAGTTTTGGATTATTGATTAATTAGTTCACGTCATGCAATCGTGTGCAAGTCGAAAAGTTCCTCTCATCGAAATCACAAACTGAATCTCTGCTGACGCCTCTCGGTTTAGTTCCCATTCCCTTCCGGCAGGCGTTAGTCCCACTCGAACATAAATCTTCGTTCACGAAGCCAAAGTATTTCAGTGATAGCTGTCGTCCTTTCATCTTGTATTAGCAGTTTTCCGTCCCATATTACCTTGAGCTTGGAGCAGAAGAAGATTGTGTGTGGCAATCAGGAGCATGGCGTGCTGAGAGAAAACTTTCATTTTCGCACAACCCTGCCCTTTGTTGAACCACAGAGCTGCCAGTGTAAATATGTATGTACCGTACGTTCGCGCTGTAAGCTGTTGAGTGTACACTGTAACCGGAGTGAAAGGGATGTAAAAATGGGAGGTGTACGAGGAGGTGTAAGAAAATAGGTCTCATTTTCTCGTTAACTTACCAAGTGCATGGCACGCACAGACGAGTACGGTTTTTACTTTACCTACGACGATGACGACGACGACGTGGCTTGCTGCCGCTGCCTCTTCCCACTGTCAAGGAGGAGCGAGACGGATGGCAGAGAATGCTCAATCCCTGGGTACTGGGGCCGGTGATGAGAGAAGGACACACGCTGATTGTACACGAAACAAAAACGAATCAAAAGTTCCCAGCTATCTAGGCTAATGGGGAGGTAAAAGTGATTACTATTTGTATTCGTACACATAATGCGAATCCCTTAAGCCCTAAATGGAGATTAAATGCTGTCTCTACATCGACACACAATGGACTGCTCGAGAATAATTAATGTAACAGAAAAAAAAATAAGTACTGACCTGAAGATTTTGTCGCACAATTGCCCCCTCTAACTCTATCGTCCGCTCGGAGTCGCCTATCTGGCTTCCTTAGATGTCAATCTTATCCCCGTTCGCTCGCTTCTTCGGCCAGATTGAACGGGGAGCTTGGGTGTGCCGATTTATATTCTCGGCACGTCCGCAATGGTCGGACAATGGAGACACAGTGAAAATGGGTGTGAATGACCTATGCTATCCATTGCGGTAAGGATTCTTGTATCTTCGGTTCGTTGTTGGTGCCGCCATTTCATCTTCTCTCTTTCCTCAATTCATTTACGTGACCACTTGCACAATGAACAGATCCCTGACAGGATGAATGATATTCTTTGAACTTAAGTATATTCAAAATCAATTTTCGCAAATGCTTCGATGGGTGTGTGTGTGTGTTTGTTTTTGTCAGGCGAAATTTTTTGGATTGAAGATGGATGTTTCCTATTTGGAGCACTTAAATTTATAGGTACTCAGTTATGCTCGCTTTTTACGCCATCCAACGGAGGTGGGCTTTTGAATTTGCATCGAGTAGTGGTATATCGGGTCTTATGAAATACCCTTTCGCCTTATCTACCCACTCCGCTTGATGTACGTGGGCGACAAATGATTGTTAGGGCTTCCCTTCTCCATCTTCGTCTTTCCAAAGGACTCTCAGAACAATTCAGGGGTTTTTTCAGGCAAAGATTGTGGCACTGATTGTGTGCGCGAAGCACGGTCGTGGCTCAAATCGAATGTAATATCCGCGCCCCACATTTTTCTTTCTTGTAAAGAGCAGCAATGCAGCGTTTCCTGGGTTGACATTCACGCCGCGAGTATGTATCCATTTGCCTAGAAGTATTAGTCCTTTGCTGAGCAACTTGTGTGGCGTTGGAGTGAATTCACCACGTAATCCGTGTGTGATCATCGTCATCCAGCCTCTTGATGATATCGTCAACGACTAGAAACTGGGAGGGGGGTTAAAAGAACTCCTCGGAGCCTCCCTGCGATGTCCCAGTATTGACGTTCTTAATGGAGCAATACTACTAAACTTTAGTACTAAGTTTAGTACCTAAAGTTACTTCGCATTTGGGCCATTTGGTCAAGCGGAGTTAAATGATGTGGTGGCGGATGAGATTGGTGCCTCCAGCGTCTTCATGATCTCGTCAATGCCTAGAATCTGGGGACGTGGTGAGATAATTCCTCTATGACTCCCTGCCGTGTCCCAGCATTGACATTCTTAATGGAGCTAATCTACTAAACTTTAGTACTAAAAGTTACCTCGAATTTGGGCCATTTGGTAAAGTGGAGGTACTTGATTTGGTGGCGGATGAGATTGGTTCCTAGAGATGAATTAATCAGACGTGATTGTAGCTGGGGCCCAATCAATTCTCTCAGATCGGACCTATAGCCTTACGCCGACTCCGAACGGCTGTTTGTGAAGCTTTTTCTAGACATAAATATTCTTTGAGTATTTTCAGTGAATCGAAAAATGTTGGGCCTCGTACTGGGAATCGAACCTAGACTCCTTAGGTTCAAGTGTGTAGGAGTCGACGCACAGATCCACAACGCCACGGCCGCCAGCCAGCGGTTGCGACATTAGTACCCTCAAAAGTCACAACAAGTGCCAGAGTATCACGCACGCATACCCAAATGGCAACATCATCACTGTTCGATACAAAAACTGAAAACCTCAACTAGTTCAGATAAAAGATACGACATGTTTACAAAGGCCAGTCAAGTGGCCAAGGTTCAGCATATTTGCCATTTGCCTCATTCATCCTCCACCCTCTGTCCAGATAACAGAGAGAGCCGCTTGGCTCAAGAGTGATGCCATCGTGTTGGCCAAAGAAGCATTCCTCTTCGACTAGCAGCACTTTTGTTGTCCGCACAAGTCTCGATGGAAATCTCTGAGTCTCCTAAACCGTCTGAAGTAGGTGTAAACACTCAAAGATATCAATTTGCTTATAGGAATTTAAATGTTTGAATACATTTAATTTGATGAGGGTATTATGCATGTACGGATCTCAGGTCCTATTTACGGATGTGTGTGCACGTGTGTATGTGTGTGCGGCTAGCTTGATGGCACTTAAATGGACTGGCCAATTGAGTATCTATCGATTTGCCTGTCGGTGTTTGCGCTTGTCGAAGGGGTTAGCAGACCGCACCGCATCACATACACACACTCTGCATTCGATGCCCGTATATTAATCCATGTGTCCTGAGATTGATTCTTTGTTAGGAATGGTTTAATTGGATTCTGAGCTGTTTGACAATTTAATGGATTGGATACACTGGATACAAGGGAAGTATACAGAGCGTTTGTGTGCCTTAAAGAATATTCCAGATTTCAAATACTCAGTGTGGCGATTAATTTGGCTTCGATTGAATTTTGTATTTGCCCTCATGTTCGGTAAACTTTGCCATCGTGTCATGGGTTTTCTCATATGAATCAGCACCCATGGCAAGGTATTCGACATCTACCAAGTCACGTAACTGAACTGGTGAATGGATCCTTGACCTAGAGGAGCGACCATGCCCTCCTTAACAGCGGAGTAAATCAGAGAAAGAGAGAGGATGCACCGAAGATGGAGAGATGAAGGTCACATTCCGCAGCAATGGCTGAGTACACACTGCTGTGAACTGCATGTGTTGAAATTTCAATCGGATTTTATATTATTTTTTTTCCTTCTCTCCTCAGCACACTGCTACTTCGCTGCCGGAATGGAATCAAGTTGGAATCTTGTATAAATAATAGCAGTAAGTCTTCTGTTATATGTAAGTCAAAAAGTGTTCTTCGCCCTAACGGTGATGAAGATTAATTTTGTTCGCTCTTCATTTTGAAGATAGATTGATGCGACTTTAATGTGCTGAGTGGAGCAATGAAATCTGCTAATGTTCACGAAGTGGCTCCTTACGTTTCGTGCACTTTTGTTTGAGTGACTTACAAAAGATGAGGAAAATGTCCTCCAAATGTGATGTTTAAAAGCTGGTCAAATAAGGGGAGTAGTTAAGTTTGTTATAATTATAAAGGTTATGACATTCATTCACACAATTCCTGGTACGGATTTGACATCCCTGTTTTTAAGCACATTCGTCAGATAATAAAACCTTTTGAGGCATACCTGGCCTAGGGGTGTGGCGCGTCGGTCACTGCCTTCTTGATGACTTGTATAATAAAGTGTGTATTTTTTAGAGGCGGAGAGCTTAAAATTGTGGTAAAACACTGAAAGTGATTTTAATATTCATGAAATTGGATTTATTTGACAGATAACTTCATGGCATGGTGTAAGGAAAAAAAAGTGTGCTAGAAAGCTTTTCAAAGCCGTCATTTCTTTGTTTTGGACGTCACTCAGGGTTCGTTCTTGAGACTGGACATATGTATTGCTTAAGCTTACATCACAATTCAATTTCGTATATTAAAAAATGAAGAATAAATATAAAAGTGGGATTTAATTGCAAATTGATGTAAGATTAAAGGATTGAATGCATTTATACATACAGTCACCTCCCTCTAAGTCGAATTTTCACTGGGTATCAAAATTGGTTCGAGTTAGAGGATAGTTTTATGTATGGAAATAATAAGGCGAGAAAAAAATCGAGTTAGTGAGAAATTTGACTTACAGAGAGTCCACTGTAATTTGTATTATATAGGAATATGCAACAATGTGCGGTAAAAGTTTGCAGAGTAGGTTGAAATGTCGAAAAGAAATCCGATTTTTGGTTTTAATTGTCAGAAATATTTATTTGTCTCCGCCTTTAACGCAGGGTCTCAGTAGAACAGTCCAGCACACCTTATTTTCGTTACACGACATCAAGGCATTAATGTTTGAATATGATTTCGGGCATGTGGCCTGGGACGTAATCTGTATGTCCCATATTCACATACTCTTTTTAGGACATCAGGCTGTATTGCGGCAATAATGGGTCGAATTTTGGTTCCTAAGCCCAAGTGTTGGACGAAAAAGTTAGTATGCCTGTCGGTACGACGGTATTGATTATGGCACCGGCTCATTAAGCGCACCAAACGGTAACTTTTTCTCGATGCAATGACGTTTCGACAATGAGTTTAGTTTGACATTCTCAAAAGGAAACGTTTTTTTTTTCAAAATAGATTTGAACAATTTGTAAACGTTGCTCCGCCGTGAGTCTATTGATGATGAATTGCCGAGCCAAACCAACCTCAAAACAACCAAGAACTGTCAAATCAGCTGTCAGATGGAACAATGTTGTCAATTTAAAGCCATCCGCCTCTAAACCCTTTACTTTATATCAGAAATAAGAGAGCAAGGCGATATCCAACTTCTACCTCCCTTGCACACTTGATGTCATACGACAGCATTTTATATACTATGTGACTGTGTCGTGAACAGCCGAAGCCCGGAGACTTGGATCCGTGGACTTTGTAAAAGTGTGTGTGAAATACAAGGGAATTCCACTAATCTTTCATTTTCCGTAGTCGTGGACAAGGGGTAATTCTGGCCGAAGTTCTCATTTCCCCTTCAACGCTGAGTTGAATTTAGAAAACCAGCCAGTAGTTGCAGATGGATGGTCAAGTTTTGTGATGATTTTTTTGACCGAAAACTCGTGTACAATTATTGAATGACGTTGCAATTGGTTTCGCGGATGTTACGAGGGGACTATGGTCAACATAATCGTCCATCTTCGTGTACTTTAGGCAAAACTGAAAGAAAGTGACTCTGTTACACGCCCCTTTAGACAAATCCAATTTCGAAGTCAACAATTTACAAGAAATACAACTGTGCTTAGTGAAAGAAGAAGATCAAAATATATCGAGTTAGCGCCATGGACGGTGATTGGTTTTATCTGCCGGCACAAAGTGGCATATATTACATTTAGTCTTGCATCTAAACACTTATAAGGTTTGACTCCCTCAAAAAGTGACGCCACTTTTAGTAGATTGGGTGCTTGAACGTCAATAAAGGCAACATCATTAGCGTCATTTTTCAGTCGTCGGGGATACATCAACAAACACACTTGTTCCACATGCGGAAGGGAAATACCATTGCTTCCACAAAAATTCACGGTGTGCACTTTGGGTGGATGGTGTCAATGGTCATTGGTCCGTACATTAAGAAAGAATACATCGTCACCAAGCCAAATTTCAAATTATTTGCGCTCAAATCGAAGATGTGTGATTTCAACAAGATGGAGTCAGATCTCACACAAACGTACACACCCTTCTCACACCCGTTTTGGCTGTAGTACATGTCCTGGACGAGTTATTTCACGCTTCGATGCTGTTAACTGCGATTTGATTAAGATCGAATTCATGCAAGCAATCCTCAAATACTTGACGCTTTCAAACTGAATATTCGTCAAGATCTAGCGGCCTACTGTTTCAATAATTTCAACGAGCTAAACAGCGCCAGCATATGCCAGCGAAACCGCGAAACCGAAACCGGAGGTCAATCTGCGTGGTTTCACAATGGGCCTACTTTGGGATAAGTGTGACTGCCTTCTGCAGTCAGCCACTCCTACCTAACCTAACGTAACCTAACATATAACCGAGTTATCGCCCGACATGTGTCAAAAAGTCATCGAAAATTACCAAGATTTCCTCCTAAAATTGGAGTGGAGGACATTTGAATGATTTTATAAAATGGCAAGATCTGAACGAAGATCTGAAATCAGAAATACCGAGCTTAGTTAGTAGTTTTCAACATATTATTTGTTCCAACTCACAACGTGTGATCATGAAATTTGGAAATAATGACCGAAAGAATAAGATCGCGAATACATGCTGCCGAAATGAGATTTCTTCGTGCTCTTGTGAGAATTACTCGCCGGAATAGGGTGAGAAACACGGCAGTGCGAGAGGAACTCAATGTAGAGCAGCAGCTTCTTCGAACGGAAAGGGCTATGCTTCGATGGTTTGGTCAAGTGGCACAAATGTCCTCATCATCACGACATCCGAGGCGTGCCTTGAATGCAATTGCATCATGTAGGCCACCGCTTGGCAGACCCAGGACGAGGTGGTTGGACCAATTCCAAAAACTCGCCTAGATGCGCCTGTGCATAACCCTGATGAGTTAGAGTCGATGGCGGAGGATTGAGTGGTCTGGAGATCTCTAGTGCGTTCTTTACCACCGCCGCCCCTTTAGTGGATCATGCAGGTCAGAAGATGATGATGAAGATCTGATCGACTATAAATCAGAAATGTGTTTTATTTAAATTTTCTCTTGCAACCACAAAATGGATGACCCTGTTTGTCCAGACCTTGCCACAGACATCCATTACAGATTCACCTTTTTCGGGTTACCCAATCATCTTCCACACACAAAAATGATGCAAAGAACGAAATTATTCAATCGATAAAACTGTTTAATTATTTCTGAACGTATCCCCATATCGAGGAGTAAAACAAATTTTCCATTCAATCGCATCGAACGAAAGGATTACCAAAGAAGTAATCAATTAACAATGCCACCCTATTTCAGCAGCCGCACTCGGACCATGTGAATCCATGGGAAAATTCTACTAATCCCCACGTCATGATGGAATAGAAGGGCAAAAAAATGAATGCAAGACAAGTCACGAGCACAATTCTGTAGTCCACGTCCGAAACCAATAACGCTTCCAATTACAACGAAGGTACAATAAAGCCACATATCAGACACACACACACCCTCCCCCCAATGTCCGGCCATCGAGAAGCGCAACCTGGCTGCTGACGTTGACTTCGCCCCAAAAACCGAACCCCAATGAAGTACAATGTCGACAAAAATTGAAATCCAAATGGAATCCCCCTCCCCACAAAAGGAAGACCATAAACCGCACTTAAAACAAAGAATGCGAAACGTGGCTAAAACCCAAGATCAAAGGAATTTCATTCAGTGGTGCATGGCCAATGGCAATGATGCCACCCGAACAAGCGTCCACTCACCCGCCTCATGTTTTCTCCTCTAATTACTCTTAATGTAATTAATTTTTAAACAACGCTCTCGGACCCTAAATCGCCCCTTCCCGAAATCGTACTCCATCTATTCGGCGAGGACGGAAAATATAAAATCGATTTCGATTTGTGAAGCAACTAATTAGAGTTTCACTATGTGGTGCGGCGCTCCAGCAAGCAGCCAGATCTCGCTCGCGCGCCTTCCAAGAGCTGGCCAAATTGAAGTATCAATGTAAATTATTGATGGGAGCTAATTTATCGTTCGCCATGTTCGGTGGCGGTCCTCTCTCAGCCACGAAGAGAGCTGGAATTACAAGTGTGCGTTGAGTTCTCATTTTATTACGAATCTCCAGCACTTAATTACCCAATAAAAGTGTGGAAAATTGAAGTGGACTCACACGTTGCCCGCATGGCTGAGAGGAGGGCTGGGAGGACTCCTCCAATGGCGGGTAATTAGGTGATTTCCGGACTCAGATCCATAATTAAACATTAACAACTTGGCACATTCAAATTTTAGCACTCCCTTCGCCAGTTCCATCGATTGGAGCGGTTTCTTTCATACATACGAATGCGCGCGGTGATACGAAGATGTCAGCTACTGTTTTGGTTCGAATTGAAGCCCGGCCGAGAGTTGGTGTCGGATGATTTGGCATGCTGGGCACGTTTCGGCTGCTCTTTCGTATGGTTTGTTAAAGCTACTGCTAATGGAAGTTTGTGTTACATAGCGCAGTGAAAGAAATCGAAAATGTTGAATGAAAATGCTGCATTGAGGGTCAGACTGTGCGATTGTTTGTGCGACGGACGAGGAGTGGAGAATCGAAATAAGTTAAATTTTGAAGGATTCCTTGCTCGGGTGGGGTGTGCAAGGCAAGGGGGTATTAAATGCCCATGGAGCAGAACTGAATGGAAACAGTAACCATCTGTGTTCGTTGGCAATCTCGGTTTGTCTGCCTGTGTCTGAAGTCGACCTCTAACCACGAACACACCGCGCCTCTCAATTTCTAGGCGCTTTCTTTCAATGGCATACGTCTGTTTGATTGCATCTATGTTCCAATGAATGTCTGTTCTTGTTAAAGCTAAAAATCCTATACTAACCACTGTCGATTTAGGCGAAAATTCCGATGTCGCCAAATGCGCTCCAGTGTGTCTGATTCGATTAATACACGTAAGAAAACATAACCACTGGTGTACAGAAGTTGGAGGTAGGTTTAGTAGGGCCGCTGTGGCATTTGGATGATGAGGTGGGGAAAAGCTAAAAATTGCTTATGTTAACCCAGGTTTACTTACCGATCACCGCCTAGAGGGAACTCAAGCAAGGGGAGCGCCCTAAAAAAACTTTTGTAGGAACTGCAGACAGAGGAAGGAGGGGAGATAGAACAAACCAAAATCACTGAAAGGATAAGCCCAACTGAGTGGTCCAAGAACTCCAAGCTGGAAGTGACTTCACAAAGGACTCAGATCAGGGTGCAGATGGGTAACATTACCCTAACCTAACCAATTGACAATTCAAATCGTTATTTACTACAATACAACCAGATTCCTGTGGGATGTAGACCTACCTCAACGGAGTATCAAATCGAAGCACTCCATAAATTTGAGTAAATTTCATGTGGTTTCTTCTATTTAACTATCTTCTTGTGGGTGATATTCAATGGGCGACATTATATCGCTACAATGCCCCTTCAACTTAACCAGGAACACACGACATGGCAATAATGTGGCAACAGTTTAATTTTGAATTCAAATTAAGTATATAAACATGTTTTGCGATTCGAATTCGTATTCGAAATTATTCTAGTGAGTTCCTGTTTGGCGATGCATGTCGCTAGTTCGCGTTGCGGCATTTTCTCACAACCTTTCCCGATTCGGGTGTCGAATACAGTCCGCAGCTAATTTGTGTATTAAATAAAATAAATTCAGCTACTCCCAGTATGGAAACATCTATTGTCCACAAGGCAATCGCAATCAATGATAATGGTTCTCCCCTCCCCTCATAGATGACGCTTTTGTCGACAAAAGGATATCCTTTTTAAGGAACACAAGTGTACCGGTGAGAGGTAAGAATGCACCATGTCTAGCCCACCAACGCCCACCCCCAATGCTACCCAAGTAAAAGACAATTGTATTCTTGACACCAACCTTTATTTTAACCACTTCTTGCAGCCTTTCGCACAAAGTACCTTTGCAAGGCCGCATCAAATACATCGTCCACAGTGCGCTTCTTCCATATTGCAGACTTGTCCTTCTTGGGCTTTGGTGGGGTTGTGTCCTCCGGTGGTTTCTCCTCTTCGTCACTCTTTTCCTTCTTCATAATCTCCAACTTAATGTCCTGGGTAGCTTCAACAGGTTTTTCCTTGTCATCCTCTTCTACGACCTCTTGTTTAATCACCACAGGCTCTGCCGCAGGCGCGGTTACTTTGTCGGTTTTCTCCTTTTTATTTTCGCCTTCCTCGTCGGAGGATGACGAGTCTATGCTGAAGTCAGAATCCGCGTCCAAATTCGACTGAATATGTGCTCGCTTTCCAGGAGCTGGAGCAGTGACTTCGGCTTCTGGTTCTTCTTCAGCCGACGATCGACGTTTCCGGTACGCCCGTGGCTTTCCGGACTTGATTGGCTTATATGAAATTTCATCGGATTTCGTCGAAGTCGATGCGGTTCCTTCCGGGGCATTTGCAGTGCCTTCTTTTGGACCGACTTTTTGTTCATATATATGTCTGTAGAACCCATCCAAGTCCTTCTGTTTTGTAACATCTCCGATTGACTCCAAGTATTCCTCGCGCTTCTCCAGCTCTTCGGCCTTTTGCATGTCCTCCAGCTTCTTACGGTAGGCAGAGGTAACAAATGATTCTTTGTCTTTGAACTCTTCTCCTTCCAGCTCCCTCTCCTTCTGCACCATGCGTTCAATGCGCCTCTCGTTGTCAAGTTTCCTCTTCTCGGCACATTCCAACAGACGTCCTATGTACTTGGGCTTCTTTACCTCATTGCTCTTGGCTTTCTTTGCCTCCTCACGTTTATTCTCTATTTCATCGTACAGTTCGTCGTACTGAAACACTGTGGGATCTTCTTCAAGTGCTTTTTCTTGGATTTTTCGTGCCTGGAATTTTGATTATTAAAACTCTACTTCACTCCCTTGACGAATTTTGCTTACCATCCTCCTTTCTGTAGCCCCCGGACCGATAGGAGCCGATTTCATTTTCAACTGTGGAGGTCCCTTATCGTCGTCAGAATCACCACTGCTTTCGCCAAATATCGATGGTTTTGTAAAACTAATCTTCGGTGGTTCAACTGGTTTTTGTTTACCAGGAATGATGAGACCATATCTATTGAATTAAATAGTCAATGGATTGCGGGAAATCATAAATTTGTGTAAACTTACTGTTTGGGCATTTTGATACGTTTATTGACGAAATTTAACCAAACAAATCAGACTCAATTGTCAAAATTTTGACAATCAGCCTTTTATTTCATAGGAATGTACTGTGCCGAAATTGTGTAGTAGATCAATGAGTTGGGAATCTTGAATTCATGTTCATTTAATAAGCGATTGAAATTTTGTGCAGTCTCTCCTGAAATATTGCCTACGAATAATTCCAATTCTTTGTCAATTATATTTGGAATAACATATATTTTAAATCGAAATTAAAATTTCATCTATGGAAACTGCAACACATTGGAAATGAAACCATTACGAAGAAATGTACCAGATGAATAACAAAAGCATTTTGAATAAACTGTGGGTTTTCCGAGAGCATTAATATTTATTTTTTAGCATACACTTAGGCGGTAAATTTCGCACAATTATTAGGCTTGGTGGCTGGCTGGTGCTAGATGCCTGCCTTACATTTTTTAGGTACCTTCAGCGAAGTGACGAACTCTCTTCCAAGGCTCTAGCCTTCCGGAACCTACAATTTAGAACAAATGCGTGTGATAGCGGTCCAATTATCCAAGTCTGGTACAAATACTTCACAGACGCCAGACAAGACTGGATCGTTCCCAACAACGTCCTTAAAATGCAGCAATCATGCAATCTGTGCCCCCACCCAGTCCCATTCGAATCAAAAGAGATTATATTCTGTATCAAAGCGTAATGAAGTCACTCATGTTTATTTTGTAATCCGAACTGTTTGTTTCTTTTGTTTTTTGTATTTTTTTGTTTAGTGTGGCCCGGAGACCACGTGCATTAAGTGTCAATTCAACAGTAACAAAACAAAAACACATTTGAAATAATAATCACGGCCAACGTGTGGGCAAATTCTCATTACATCTAGTCTCTAACTAATTAGAATCTAACTCTGGCTAAAAATACATATACATACAGTTTTTTTTCTTTCAGTTTCTATTAGTTTTCCAGTGTCCTCAACTATATCAATTGAAATAAAAATATATACTTGTTATGTTTTCTTATACAGAAGTAGCTATGGGCTGTTGTGGGGTATGTGATTTCCGTGGAATCTCGACCGATTCTTAAAATAACTTCCAATATTGTATCACTTTATCGTTTTTTGTTAGAAACATCGAGTGTGGCCGTTCGAATGCCAAGGCATACTGTTTCGTTTTTTTAGCGATTTCCTGATCGAAGATCTGCAAAAAGAAAATTCTCTCATATAAATTGCTGACATACAATAAAAGAACACACGATTAATGCTTACATCATCTTCTTTGATTTCCAGCACAGATGACAGATCCCACTCGGCACTGGGCAATGGCTGTGATATGAATTTAGCCGCTGTGGCAACGGAAGGTAATGCATGCTTCTGCAAGGTAACTATTTCCCACAGAGAACTTTCCAGTGCGTTCGATTTTGTCGGTTCTCGTTCGTCCATCACGAAGGGATCGCGAGAAACTACAAGTACATTTATTAACCAATCGAGTGGGAGTCGATTTCCAGGAAATGACTTACCTTCGACAGCTGCTTGTGAGCAGATCAAACGCTTCAGACCAGGATGCCTTAGAATTAGATTGCCAATGAAATACAAGATTATTATGGCGTCCTGCGGTGGCGCAATTAGGCTCAGACGTGCCAAACGTTTTACGAATGCCGCCACCAGACTCTCTGGCAAATGTGTTGAACTAAGGAATATGTCGGCCAGATAGAACAGTCGCGCCTTGAACTTGGTGTGAAAGATTTCCGGCTCGAACATCGAATACAATTTCTCGTAGATGTTCGGGTAGGTTATGTTGTGCTTCTGAATGAGTGTGAAAATTCCTTGCAGTGACAGCAATCCAATTGGGCCACCTATAGAGGGTAAACAACAACGTACTTCAAATTCCTTTGACAGGTGGGGAATTTAATGCATCTTACCAAAGTCCAGCGAGTCCATTAGGAAATCAGTTAGCAGTATCGGCTTTTCCAAGTGTGGCAAGATTCGCTCTAGCAGAATAATTAAAACCTGTTTGTGAATGCTCTCCCTCATGTCCCACTGCATTATGCAATTCCACACTTTGTTAACAGCTCTTCGCAACGAGTTGTATTCGAAGTCTTCAGCTCGTGGCGACTCCAAGGCACATAAAACTTTCGCGTCTACGGGCATTTCCCTCTTCACTGGCAGGGCGTCGATTAGAGCTAGGTAATTGTGAGCGAATATCTCATTTTCGGATGATACTTTCGTGCTCAGCGTAGGAATCAGCTTCCATGAATGAAACACAATGTCAACATATTCAGCGTACTCCTTGAAACGTCCTATTAGGAAACTATTGGAACGTGTGGACGAAAGAAGCTTCGCCAAAATGTTGCGCAATCGAGTTCTCGGGAAGCAATAGGTGTCTGTGGGTTCTAATGGATACTTTCCCTCGCACGAAAGCAGTTTAATGCTGGTCACAAGCGCCTGGCAACTTTCGTTCGGCTTCTCGACATCAATGCATACGAGAATGAGTTGCAGAGCCTCCTCGAAGCGCTGTTGAAGCCATTCCTTGTACTTTGTTTCCACACTGTCATCTGAAATGAGAAGGGTGAGGGCGGATGAATTATATTCTAAAATGACGCAGTCAAAATAGTTTTTAATCAAACAACAACTCCGCGGAACAGCTGCCAGAAAAACGCGATCTATTGACAACCACGTGTTCCAAACCAAGGAAGCTCGATCAAATAACGCGGAAATGGAATATTTTAAACTGGTTATCTGTCGAAGAGTTAAAAATAAAAGCACTAAAGGAATGGAAATAGTCTGACACCAAGTAACGAAGATAAATTACAGGCGAGCACAAAGAATGTTCTGAAAAATGGCATTATTTGCATTCACCTCAAGATCTTTGATGTAATTTTGATGATTCAATTTGGGGGAAAGCTAGCTAAAGCCCCGAAAAGCCACCGAACTTCGATATGTTCCTACAAAAAAACAATATTTCCCCAAAAACGTACACAGTAAGCAATAATTTCGTATGCTTCGTGAAATTCAATAAGGGCTACACAAAAACCTGATATCAATTTTAATACGCAAATCGCATGGGAGCATTAAAAAAAAAAAAAAAAAAAGTAAACTGTCAAACAAGCAAATTAATTGCACAACCGATGAACAAATCCGAAATGAGTAGACACATTAACAACCATCTTGTATGAAATCCACAAACCCTGTCCTCTTGTAACTTTCACATTATTTACCTTTTGGTTTAAGTGGTGTTATAACAATACACATTTCACGTCGCTTCAGAAGTTCTGTGAAGAGCACCTCCAATGTAAGGACGCACGATTGCACAGATTGTCTCTCCGATAAACATTGCTGAAATAAGAAAGGAAAGTGAAATCGTTTCATTTTTTTTTTTTTCACTTTGTTTCAAGAAATTCATGCTCAAAGGGAGGAAAGAAAAAATGAACAAAAATGATATGAATTTGCGAAGAATTTCGAACGAACGATGGTAGACGTGTGTATTTGGTTTTATTTTTTTATACAAACCTCGAGGTGTCCTATGATATCCAATAAATTATTAGCATGTCGTCTGTTGTTCAGAAAATCATTTGCTTTAATTTTTAGTTCCTTGGCGACGGCTTTGTTTGGATTGTGCAGCGAAGCATATTGGTCAGTAGACATCATTTTCCAATTTGTGGGGTTAAAATTATATTTTCTGATTAAGTTTTCTTCTAGTTTGTATTTATTTTTTGTAACACGATGATGTGATGGCGATGGCTACTGACCGTGCCTGCCCAAAAGAAAAAAAAATCGCTCAGTGACAGATGTAAACGCAGTTGTTGGAGTCGATTTAACGAAGACTATTTCTATTTTGAATGCCAGCTGACTGTCATTTTGTTAAGTGTTGCCACTCATAGGTAATAACTGAATGAAGGTTGATTGTGAATATGTGTAGACATATTTGATGTTTTTGCATTTTCATAAGAATTGCTTACATTTTGGTTCAAATAATGAGAGATATATCAGAAATCTTTATCTGTTATTAACTATGAGATCACTATCAACTAAAATTTAGATCATTTATCGAGTACACAAACTATAATTTTTAGAATACATATGTTAAAATTGTAACCTTAAAAACTTAAGTCAATTGGCCCACGGCCTCAGACGATATTATATAATATTATTTTCGTTAAGTCCACTTTTACCACGAACCCAAACAAAAAAATGCAAATTGGCAACACTGTCAGCGTCAATATTTCATTTATCAACAGACGTCAAAACTTCACATGTGTAATCTTGTTTACCATTCAGCTGAGTTTGTTGCTTGTTCGAAGTGAAAATAAAAGTTAATGAAAAATAAAAAATGAATAGTGAAAATGCATTCAAGCCAGTGCAAACGAAGGCAGCACTTCTTCTCAAAAACAAACCAGAATTTACGGCCACTGTTTTTGAAGAGCCAAAGTTCACCCGCCACGATCGCGATTCGGAAGGACCACCAAGAAAAAGATTTCCCGATTCCTCAAATAAGCCAGAAACAAAGAAAAAAGACGATACAGAATTTGATATAAAAAAAGCTCGCCACGAAATTATAAACTTCGCCATCAATGGGTCGCGCACTATAAAAAATAAGAAGAAAATGCTGATTGTCCAGGCCGTTAAGTTGGGTGCCAAACCGCCCAAGAAACCCTGCAAGAACTACAAAGAACTGAAAGACGAACGGAAGAGGCTGAAAACAATCCGGGAAGAAAGGCAGAAATTCCATCAATTGGGTAAAAATCAAACAGGTGCTGCTGCGGTTCGGTGTAGCATACGCAAGAGTGTGGCGGCGAAAAAACAAAAGAAAAAGGCTCCAGTCAGTCAAATCACCAGAAACTATGGTGTTGTTAATCCTAAACTAAAAAAGAAGAAATGATATGATAAATAAATGTATGCATATGAATAGGAAATTGTAATTTTTCTTTCCTTTGAGTTCAAATGTTGCCAAAGTAGGTACGATTGCAATTACTAGCGGTGTCGTGGTCATGATTTCGAAGATTCTGTACAGAGGGCTTGTTGAGGTGTTTCATATTGTTCACAGTTCACAAACTGCAAACTTATTCATTAGGCAACTGTATTCTGAGCTCAATATCTTAATCAATTAAAATTGTTGTGCCTGCAAAACGAATATTTTGTTTAAACTTTCTATGCAAAATGAAAAAATATATATAAGCGACATCTATGTCTTAGCAATGCAAAAAGAAACTGCTCCATCTATCTGTCAAGAATGTACTATATTTTATTTGTACTACAACCGAGCGAAAGAGACAAAATAGAAGCGAAAATAAAATGGGAAAGAATACATCAGCGACATCTGTGTCTTCGCTAGGCAATAACAAACTGCTCCATCTATCCGTCAAGAATATGTTATATTTCGGAGCATTTTATTTGTAGTACAACCGAGCATTCAGGCCTCAAAAAGGATTTATTATTATTATATTATTCATTATTAACAAGTAATATAAAATTACATGGTAATATTGACATTAAAGAGCGTAGCTGCAAGGACTATTCGCTCCAAAAAGGATTTAAAATATCGACAGCTATGCAATTTCCTTCCAAGTTTTACTTTTTAGACAGTCAGAGTTGCTGTTGAATAACAAAAGAATCATAAGTATACGATATAATTCAATAACAAAAATTAACCACCGCAATATGAATGAGGAAAATTAAAAATTAAATCCACTCCATATATCGAAGTAATCTTTCATAAACTTTACCAATTGTGCACACACCCTTAGACTGTTCCAATAAAAAAAAAGTCACGCTTTCATCTGTCAGACGAACAAATTTGCAAACAAATGCAAATGCCAAAAATAATTAAAACATGACTGTAGTGAAAATATTTCTTCCAAAAAACATATTCTACAGAAAGACTGACTGTGAAATATTCGGTGAAATTCAAATCAGCGAAAAGTCTATATCGTACTTTGTCATTTCCGATACAAATCGCAATGAACTTCGACATCTGGGCTACGTAGGGGCGATCGGTGCAAATGTCAACAAAGATGTTTCCATGGTCTTTGCATACGATTCAATGAACTCCGCAATATATTTAGTCAAATTGAGCATTAAGACTCCGGCTAGAACAATTCCAAATATATTCCTTTACGATGCCGGCAAGATTATGCAATTGTATTGTCCAGAAGAGAGCGACTGCAAACTGTCGCACGAACCGGACGATATTGAAATGCTGTACAAACTGCTTGTTACATCGTATATGCCACCAAAGAAGCCACATCAGAGACAAGCTGTCCTGTCCACCTTATTCACATTTGCCTTCGAAGCAGTCCATTGGATATTTTCAATTTTGGACCATCGGCCAATCTCGTATATTTTCAATAGAATGGCCTTGAGTGAACACTACAATCAGTGGAGGATTTACAAATCATCTCGGTTAGATAACTATGCTGTTGAGAGTTCAAATCTAAACACTATCTCTCTGCAGGAAAAGATCACCGAACATACTTTTGGATAAATTCCTCGGGCTCGTTGTTATGATTGTCTTGTTATTCTTCATTGCGAAACCGGGCGATAATCTTATTCAAATTTCTCACGTAAGAAGACATTTGCATAAATATTTTCAATGACCTACATACGTGCTCTCGATTTATAGTTTGTTATTCATCAATTACGCCATCTTCTGGGATCACTTAAGGGCAGTCCAATCGGTCTGAAATTGAATGTCCATTTGAATAATTTCTTCCTGGATTGCTTCACCTATCACATCGATTTGTGGGCAACATTTTTGGGTGAACTAATTGCGGCGACTATTTGTTTGAATTTGGAGAAGATGAAGAATTTATTTTCAGATCTTATCGAACCGGTTGTCAGACAACTTTTCGTGCCGATAGCGATGCTTGGCCTAATGGGATTCTCATTTCAACTTGCTATGCTGGCGGATCTAATTGCTTTGGTTGGACTGCATGCTCATAGCTTTTACATATACACAGCGGTGTAAGGAACAACTAATATCGCATTGCTTGCATTTATTCATATCAATTTGTTGCAGTTTATATAAAGTTGAGATCAAGGGTCTGCAAGTATTGTGGAAGGTGGTGTTGGGAAAGCGAAGAAATCCTCTTAAAAGTATGTATGGCTTGAAGAGTCAAGATTTTCTGCTTTTGTTTGCATTTTAGAAATTATGTTACTACTCTTTGGAAGAGATTCCTTTCAAATTGTCTTGTAAAGTACCCCCCCACTTTGATCTTTTCAGACAGAGTTGAATCCCACGAGTATATGAATCGCCAATTGTACCTGGCAACAATATTTTTCGCCTCTCTCGTGTTCCTACTACCAACCATTCTTGTCTACTATACAGTCTTCACATCGGTATGCTATTCGAAATCCCTTTCTGAACGTTCCTTGAAATAAAACGAAACCTTTCAGTTGCGACTTATGATCTTCCTGGCCACACTGCTGCTCAAATGCATTCAGCGCGAAATCGTTGAGTTTCCCCTCGAACCCATGATCAAGTGGAGTCTGGGACGTTTCTATGAAATCGGTAAGAAATGGAGCACACGGTCGTTTTTTTCTTCAATTTATCTTTATTATTCAACAGAAAGTCTTCACCTACAGCACGTAAATATTCCACACCACGGACAGCCCACGAGTACGTCTGTCTTCGAAGTCAAGATTAAGTCATCGCCTCTGCGAAGGGTGTTCTCATGCCAAAAAGGTCTTCTGAAAGAGGCAAAAGACGACGAAAGTTGTTCGCTCAAGGGCATTCTGACAAAGGTGTTAAAAGGGACTATCTAAATTTCTACTAAAGCAGCACATGCGTAAAGCAATGAAACGCAAAAAATAAAATAAAAAGAAAACTCCAAACAAACATTCAACTTGTTTCTTCTTTATTTTAAAGGAATGGACTTTCGAAATTTACTTTTATACAAAAACAGTTTTAAATTATTTGTACTAATATATTAGAGAACAAAAAACAAAACAAAAAGAAAAGCATTTTCCCATGATCATCGTTGCAAGCTGTTCTGTCGGCCTTTACACTTTGTTCAGTGGCGTTCTCTTTGTTTTGGCGAAAAGAAAAACAAATGAAAAGGGGGACACAACACATACACACTGCGTTTATCACTTACTATAAATTTTATTTAAAATGAAAATTGTATGAATCGTGTAATTATTCGTTTAAATTCCATTTACTATACCGTCGTCCGATTTGTATCGCCTCCAAGCTTTTGCACCAGCTATTCAAACATAAACGATGTGTATTTTGAGAAAAAAACGTTATTGCCTTGATTGTGAGAGAAAAACTATACCTTATTGATAAGTGGGGTGCTAAGAATGCTTCCCAGGATCGGCACTCTTCCCAAGAAATTGACTGCAACCGGGAAGAAACCGCTGAAAGACATGATTTGAAATTAGATGCTTCTAGTTAATCACTGCGACAACTCACCTAAAAAGCACAAAGAATCCATAGGATTCTATGATCATGCCAATGATTGGAAAACCCAATAAAACAACAGTTATACCACCAAAGAACGATATGCTGCCCTTCATTTTATGCCGCTGAAAGAAGAATCGAAATGTTCTTTCCACCCCAATTACGCATCCCAATCCACTGAGGAAGAGTATCTGCAAACATTAACACAACATTTTCATGTCAAGGTGCAATTAATTAAACAATTATTCATACATTGCCAATGGCGAGTAGACCTTTGTCGAATAAAAACAAGACCCCCAAGAACAGAAATGAGACTCCGAAACCCGCCAGACCTATCCCAATTTCTGCAATAAAGACCCGATTTAATGCATATGCTGAGTGTGTGAATAGAAGTGTTCGTTACTTTGTAAGTCTGTAACTTCAATCATTGTTGCGGTTGCCTATAGATATTTTAAATCATTTAAAATATAAAACTACACAAGTTTTTTGCCACTCGGTCCACGTAAACTTATAATTGACAACAAACAGCTGTTAACATGCGATGACAAATCAGGAACTGTCAGTTGTGACATTTGGCAATCAATTGATCGGACTGTGTTCAGCAATGGGATGTGCTGACATGGGGGAAATCACATAGCAGCTAGATGGACGCATAATATTTTGATGAGTGACACGGAAATTGTGTCAAGGGATAAAAATTTTAAACACATATGTTTTGTCTGTACAATTTGCCTAGCGACACTAAAGTGACTTGTGATCACTTTGCACTACATGCTTGACAGATTTGTGATGGAAACTTCGAAGTATTTATATTGGCGAGGGCAAATGCATATTTTTTGGCGCTCTTTCTTTCCATAGGGCGCTTTTATATGCCTAAATTCGTCGCCGATTTTTTCAATGTGTGTGTAATTTCCTTTGTGTGATTCCTTCTGTCTCACTTCATACAAAAATCGGCGACGAATTTAGCGTGTGTAAAAGCGGCTATAGATGACATTTAAGAAATAAATGACAGAACACAAGGCGTGCACAATTAATTTGTTCGTAAGCTGCGTTCACACTGAACAGTTTGTTGATATGATTTGCTTGATAATCGTGATTGATGGGTCAAATAGCGGCGTTCCCACATAACAATTTGTCGATGCGATTTTCTTGACCACAAATTGAAATAAAGTCAAAATGCTTTGTCTACCGTCCTAGAAGTATGCCAACTTGTGGTAACAAGCGATTACTTTGACGATTTGCACTGTTGTCAAGTGTGTGAACGTCGCTTTTCTGGAAAAATCTCGTCTACGTTACGTCAAATTCTTTTGTTATAACAGAAGAAATATGTCAAAAGATGGACGACATGTGTTCGCGACAAGTCCAAGATCGAAGGTAAAAAGTTGCAAATGTTGAACATGACAACCAAAAGTCTGCCAACTTTTTGTAAGAGCATTAAAATTTACGATTTAGCTTACAACTGAATTTTTGGTATTTTATTCCAGTTTACTCATTCAGGGCTCTTTTTTTCGCTCATGCAACTGCTAAGTTAATAATAATTCCCCCTGGCGTGAAATAGACACACCTATTCAGCTAGGTTTGATGTTCAATATAAGTTCGCCATTTTTTCTTGAATTCTTTTCACAATCTCTACGGCTTTAGACGCGTGTCGGAAAGAAGTGAAAAATTGCAATTCTCATCTAATTCAGTGATTGCCTTTGTAGTAATTGTTTTATAAAATATGGATCGTGAGTGTTAAATTCGTCTGTTATTGATAAACACTTTCAGTAATAATTTGTTGTTATTTTAGGCGGAAATTACGGTGGAAATGGCGGTGGCGGAGGATACAATAATTTTTCAGTGCCTCCCCCAAACTTTCAGCAGCCACCCAAAAATGGTGGCTACAATGAACCGCCGCCATCGTTTAATAAGCCGGGTCAAGGAGGTAATTACAATATAATAAAAAAAAAGAGTCTGATATTATGACAAATTCTATTAATAAATTATATGCGAATCTAGCGTGTGTATGACATTTTTATGCGTCTCGAATCAATTTTTGTAATAAAAAAAAATAATGTTGTTTTCTTCCGCTAGGCGGTGGACGCGGCGGTGGAGGATGGAACGATCGTGGAAGCAGTGGGGGCGGTGGTGGCGGCGGCGGCAGTAGCGGCGGCTACGGGTATGTACATACTTGCTTTTTTTCGACTTTACTTTAAATTAAACTTAACTCACAAGCTAAGACCATTTAAAAGTGTATATCGGTGACTGAAATTCTCTCTGGGAATGTTTGTTTGAAATTGATCTATTCTTGCGGATTATTTGCAACGTAAATGGTTAGTGCGCACAATTTTTGCTTTTCAACTTCAATTCCTAGTTATTTATGGGTATACATAATTTAGATTAAGTATGGGCATACGTACAATGCGTACATAAATGTAAGACAAGAGTCTGCGTCTGATTTGTGGCGTTAAAATGGTAGCCTCTTTTTTTTGTTTGTTTACATGAAACAGAAAAGATGGCATCTTCTTGAAAACTAGAAGTCTATGTGTAGTTGGCTTGGCTACCGATATAAAAAAAATAATATTCGTTTCAACATAAAAAAATGTGTATGCACCCAGGTGGTGTTTACACGAATCCAGGCAGCAAGTGTCGAATGTCGACCCAATTTACATCCAGTCTGCGCTTCGGGTCTAGGCGATGAAACCGGTGTAATTAAATAATACTAAAATTGGCTGCGGTCAAATAACTACACAAGTGTATTTTGTCTTTGAAACTTCTAAATGGGGTCGTGTTACAGCGACGCATGTCACATCCTTAAATCCTTGTTTAATGTGTGTCTGTGTTTACGTTTTTCTTCTTAAAAGAACATTAGCATACACAAAATCAAAAGAAAATAATAATCGCACGAAACTGAAGTGGGAATTATGGAAAATAACAATTTTAAAGTGTACATAAAACCCTATATTTCCTTGTGTAATAATGTATGGGAGAGAGAGTATAAAGTCAAGAAAATGAGTAGTGTTTATTTAACGACGATAAAAATCGAATTAAGCTACGATCCAAGCATCCCTGGGTGATAATAGAAATAATGTAGCAACATTTAGAAAGATTTCTGGGTGATAATGTGGAGAAATAAAGCATTTCTCTAGGTAATGGGGTGTAAATGCACACATTCTAATGACGTTCACTTGTTAAGGTTTGTTCGTATCGTTTTTTGACATTTGTTTTATGTTTATGTCAGAAATCAAGATTTTTATGGGTTTACATATGTGCATCAAGTTTTGCAATAATTAATATTATAAATTTATTATTTCACAAGTTTTAATTTCGGGTGTATCTATTTAATCAAAATAAGTATCTTAGAAAAACAACTTCGAAAATTAAAATTCATATTTTCTGTTGCACATAAAACAGCAAAAGAAAGAATTTAGCCCGATCTTAGCTTCTCTGTAGTGATGGGTTTATGACAAGTGACAAATAATGACAAGACAAATAAATGTTATACTTGGAACAAATGTTCACATACAGGTTAACTATGTCTGACTTGGTATCCTCGTACGTTAACCCCCCCAAAAACTGTGCACATATTCTGATTATGAGTGCGCTTCCATAGGTTGGTTGAATAAGATTTGGTGTACGATGTGTCGAGCATTTTTTTTCCCGAAAAGAAGCAAACATTATGAAGTTGAGAAGCAAAAATTAATTCAATGGTTAAAAATTAATTGTAACTACTTATATTGTAATTATACGAAAAAAAAGGTCTATATATCTGGTAACTTGGTACATGCGTAAAAGCGTAAATGAAGTGAAATGAAGAAGAAACACACACAAATGGATCAATGGTGACTATTTTGGAAAGTGTTTAGTTTTTTTTTTTTTCTATGTATTTGCTAAATGAAGAAAAAGGTATTTTGGACTAACGTTTTAAGGTGTGTAAATCGAGTGTAATTTTCCTTTTACCCTCCCCCCATCTACACTACATCAACAACAACTTTCAACGGTACTTGCTTGTGTATTGAAAAAAAAAAAAAAAATCAAAACAAAACAAAAAAACAAATCTTTTATGCATTTAAATGAGTATTCAATGTATATTCTAGAGCTGGAGGCGGCAACAAGGACGGCTACAATAAAGGTAAAATATACAAGCAATTTCGCTTCAGAGTAAAGTA
This sequence comes from Eristalis pertinax, assembly GCA_907269125.1. Taxonomy (NCBI): domain Eukaryota; kingdom Metazoa; phylum Arthropoda; class Insecta; order Diptera; family Syrphidae; genus Eristalis; species Eristalis pertinax. Next base: position 24,127,773 of record OU026149.1, read on the forward strand.
TTTGTTTTAATATCTTTTCGAATCTTTATTACATAAACAAATATATAAGGAATGATATATATGTAGAGTATATTTTGTGAATGATACAATCGAGAAGAGTTGAAATAGGATAACAAATGCTAAGAAAACTTTCCACTTATCTAAATATCACGAGAAACCACGGGAGTAACAGCAGCAGGAACCATCCATGTGTGTGTCGAAATAATCTCCTCTAGTCACAGAGTTGGAAAGAAACAATTCATTTTGGGTAACAAAGATCGTTTGCATATGGTTTCCATCAAGTGGTACACTATATCCTGTGGGTATTCATCGACTCTTCTTCAAAATGTTAGTCATGGGTACATAATTTCATTGTTTTGGATGTCAATTCAACGGAAAAGCACACATGTTCTCATAAATGTTTCTCGCAATAGCTTGGAGAAAAGAAAATAACAACAATTTTTTTGGGTATACATTGAAACAGGTTGTAAACAGCAAAAGGTTACACCACCTCGAAGAAAACAAAAACGATCCTTCTTTGCATAAGAACATGCTTTAAACTGTTAGTGACGTAAGAAAGTGTTTATTTTAAATATTTAAAAACAAAAAAACTGGTATACACGCCATCAATTAATGAGAGAACATGTTCATTTCATTAGGGATGCAGTGATGTTCACTTCAATCACGTCAAGGGGTTGAGAAAATCCTCATTTTCTCTTAGGTACGATCACGATATATTCAATGCGAAAGGAGTTTTGTAGAACACATACACTTCTTGTTGGCAAATTCACAATTGTACTGTAAAAGTGTACGCATCGTTTTGGTAAAACTTTTAGGAGAAAATCTATATCATACGTGCTGGTTAAAATCTACGAATGATTAGAAATAATCTTCAAATGTGTCACAGATTTTTTTTTATATTTATTTTAAATTTAACCAACATTCTTCTGGCACAACGATGGAATCGCACTGCGGATTGCGTTATATTTGCGTGCACCGATCGAGAGTCAATATATTTTCTTCACTCTGCAGTACCCGCGCCTGTTGTAATCTTAAGATGTGTTCTGGGTTTAACAAAAAAAAATACTACCTCTTCAATAAATTAAGGTTATTTTCATTGTCCTAGCGTCGGCGGCTTCACGATATTCTGTTTTTTTTTATTCAATCTTAGCGTACCCAATACTAGATTATGACTTAAGCGAATTGAATGTATATTCCCCTGGCAACGTGTCTAACGAATCTAAAATTTTAGGCGGATACAGCGGTGGCGGCGGCGGTGGCAGCAGCAGCAGCAGCGGTGGTGGCGGCGGCGGCACCAGCAGCAGCGGCGAAATGGTGACTCAGGAGGATACCATCTTTATATCTGGCATGGATCCAAGTGCAACGGAGAATGAGATTGAAACCTTTTTCGGTGCAATCGGCATAATCAAGGTATAAACAACGGACATCAAAGTCGTTTTGTCGAATTTGCTTATTTTATATCTTTTCTTCAATTCAATTTAAACAGAAAGACAAAAGGACGATGAAGCCAAAAATATGGCTTTACAAACATAAAGAGTCGGGAGAGTCTAAGGGTGAGGCTACGGTTACGTACGATGACACAAATGCCGCTCAGTCGGCGATTTCCTGGTTTGATGGACGCGATTTTAACGGCTGCATAATCAAAGTTTCGCTTGCTCAAAGACAGAATAATTGGAATAAAGGAGGCGGTCGTGGCGGCGGCGGTGGTGGTGGCGGTGGCGGCGGAGGCGGCGGCTTTGGCGGCGGTCGTGGAGGATCACGCGGAGGTGGTGGTTTCGGCAGCGGTGGCGGTGGAGGAGGTGGCGATCGTGGCGGCCGAAGCTTTGATCGGGGCGGTGGAAGTGACTATGGCAGTGACTCCGGCCGTGGAGGTAGCGGCAGCCGAGGTGGTGATCAAGGCGGACGAATGGGTGGCCGTGGAGGATCAGGTGGCGGCGGCGGTGGTGGTGGCGGCGGTGCTGGTATGCCACAAAGAGACGGTGACTGGAAGTGCTCAAGCTGTAGTAACACCAACTTTGCATGGAGAAATGAATGCAACAGGTAAGAGGAGGTCTGTGCTTGTGCGTTTCTGCGTTGATGTTCACTGATTTTCTTCAACAGATGTAAGACTCCCAAGGGCGGAGAAGGCGGTGGTTCTGATATGGGTGGTAGTGGTGGTGGCGGCGGCGGCGGTGGTGGCGGTTATGGCAGCGACCGTGGCTTCCAAGGCAGAGGAGATAGAAACGGCGGCGGCGGAGGAGGAGGCGGTGGCGGCGGCAGTTTCAATCGCTTTAGTGGTGGCTCCGGCGGCGGTGGCGGCGGAATGAGAGGCAACAATCGTCGCGACAACAGTGGAGGTGGACCAATGCGAAATGACGGCGGAAGTAGATCTAGACCCTATTAAACAGCCACACAAAGTTTTCGTTTTATTTAATATAACAATAAACAAAACAAAATTGCTTTTAATTATTTTAATGTAATTTCAATGAGAAATTTAAGAACTATAAGAAAATAAAAGAATATGATGTAGATATAAATTTGTGGTCTTTTGTTATTCAAATTTCGAGATAAATCTTCGATTCCGATCCGCAGACGACGTCCTCGAAAGAGATGGCGCACACAAGTGGAGGAGAAGATCACCCAATTTGGTGTGCGCAACTGGAGGCAGCTGGTTGAGGCCCATGGCCACCCCGGACTGTAGCGCCAAAAAAAGAAAAGGTAATTAAGTGGCACAGATCTTTGTGCTTTCATCTCCATTAAAATGGTTTTTATTTCGTAAGTAGAACGCATCTTGTTCAGCTACATCCGTCACATCGACATTCAGTGTCATCCGCTTAAATCCTAGACCAAACGAAGGTGGTACAGTAGATCTTTATGGTCGCAGTACGAGTGTCAGCATGACACACCCCAAGTTCTTCAATTCAATCAACAACATCCAAAGTGTCAGCAACTTTTTGGTTCGCCTCACTTTCCTATGACGTAACTCCACCTTTGGCCAACTTCAAACGAATAAAACAAGATGACACATTATTTTCCAATATTTTATTTAAATATCTTAAGTCTTAATCATACAAGCGAAATGTGCAACCCATGGCTAGTGCAATACATTTTAACATTTCCTAAGCAATTCCCTTATACTCTCATCGTAAGCCACATCAAATGGAGTCGCTCCGTCGTTGTCTGGCAACTCAGTTGCGGCCGAAAACTTTAGTAATAGCAAAACACAATCGACATGCCCACAACTGGCTGCATAGTGAAGGCCTGTCTGCCCCTCGGCATCCCTCAAGTTAACATTTGCCCCGGCAGAAAGAAGAAACGACAAACTGTCGACTGCGTTTCTGTCTGTTGCCCAGTGAATAAGACCCATGCCACTCTTCCCGTCCAGCTCGTCTATGGATTCTTTGGCCACCACTTTTCTGAGCCCCTCAAGATTATTCTCGCGGACAAAGTCGAATGGTGTTTTGTTAACTTCATCGATGTGCTCCTCTTCTTCAGCCGTATGCACAGAGTGGACAACCCATCCTATGTTTTTATTACCGAGCACCTGAAAGTCCGGGTCAATGCGGGCGACTCTTTCCGCATACAGACGTTTAGCTTCTTTCTGATCCATGTCACCCAGTGCATTCCATGCACTCCATTTCGATCTGGCTTGAAAGTTAAACATTCCCGGCTGGGGAATATTGCACCGACCACATGTGCCTTGCTTATAGAGACCATACAGTTCTAAAACATCAGCTTGGGGCAGTTTTGTGTGGACTTTGGTCACAACATTGGCAGCCGAACTGAAATTCATTTCCGTGTCACTTTCACTATCAGAAAAGTCTGACATTTCCCCTTCGTTATATGCTTGTATAAAGTAGTGTACTTAAATTAACTATGAAATATGGTATTTATTTATTTGGATTGAATTGTTGACTTTAAAAATTGGGATGAATTTAACTGTGCTTCTGAATGTTCAAATAGTTCCCCTCTAGGACGTGTTTTGTTTCGTTTTCGACTTTCTGCAAAAGTTGCAAATTATTGAATGTTACGAAACCGTAACCCTTTGATAAGCCGGTCTTCTTGTCGAAGACAACACTGGCGTTGAGAATTTTGCCAAAATCCCGGAAATAGGCTCGGAGCTCCTGATTACCAACAGTCCAGGGCAAGTTACCCACGTACAGTTTATGCAATGATCGAGCCGAACGTATAGATGCCATTGCCTAATGTGCACAATTTAATATTGTCTGTGTTATTTCTGAAAGAAAGATTTATGTTTAATTCTTCATATTTTCTAATTTTTTTTTATATTATACTTTTTCTTATGTATTACCGCTGATTTGATAATGAATCTCTTTTTGACAAGTAAAATGAAAATGTGCACATGCACACTTGGTGGAACAAAAAACCTCCTTGGCGATTCAGGCGAACTCTGGTGTCAATCTGTGTTAAAGGTCTGCACACATGCAATTTTTAGGGTGCTGTATCGGATTATTGCGATTTAAACTCAATAGTTCTTGAATTTTTTTTTTTTTCATTATTAATCAGCTTAAATAAAGGAAAATTCTTTCTGTTGCGGTATCAAAATCATAACTTAAATTCTCTAATTTACAGGGAGGTAGCAAATTTCGTTACCGGAAAATTTTGAATATTTCAAATTATTGATATCCCTATATAGCGGTAATAATCTTGTTATCGATCGGTAGAGTGGTATAGCGATAGTGGCTTCGATTTTGCTAAACTTCTTTAACAAGAAGAATATTCCAAACTTTGGGGACAATGGTAATGAAAGTACGCAGACTTAAGCTTATGTTAAAATTGAATGAAAAGTAGCTTGAAACATTGTTTAATTTTGTATCCATAAACTCTTTTGGAAATTGAAGCGAAATTGCTTCTCAGACTTTTATTTACGAACCTAACGAAACCTAACGAAACTGAGCGAAGTGGATTTCACGGCAACAGTATATCATATCCGTGTTTTCGCTCTATTGCTTAAGTTGACTTATGTAAGACCCTTATGGTTGGGTCTTTACATTTGTGGCATGAACAATACAATGCGTTAATCGTTTCTGGGTTAATTACATTTCAGTTTGCTGATCAAATGGTTAACCAGCCATCAAGCGCAACCTCACCCATTACTTTGGTACTTTAGTTAGTTAGTAGTTGGTTCGAAGAAAATTCTGTCTGATGGAATTTTTTAACTTTGAACACTTACTTCTCTAAGCCTGAGCTTATGCTGGCTTCCTATTTCATGGTCTCGGGGATTCAGCTTCCAGTTGTCGACACCAAGCTGTCTTACGTCTGCGGCACTGGCGCTGAAAGTTCACAACCTTACCGGCAAATCAATCACAATTTTCTCTGATAGCGTCAGACTTTCTGACGCCGAAGCTAGAGATAGAGCATAAGTCAGATATCCTTGTTGAACTCGGTGTCACTCTGCTGGGTGCCGGGACATACTGGAATCCAAGGACACTAAATGGCGGACAGCCTAGTGAAAAATGGTTCGAAGTTGGGAGAATCTGTAGCCATCCCATTTGAGGAAATAACTAGAGGACGATGCCCTACATAAAACCAGAGGTCGATGGCTAAGCCTGAGTATTGGAGCGAGGGCGATCAGTTACAAGCTGCTACCACACAACGACTTTTGTAGAAGCTGCGGAGATAAAGAAGAAATAGAATCTAAACATCTGGTCTTTTCTGCCCTATCGACTGTCCAGCCATAGTAAAGAGAAGGAGAGAGTTCCTGGCTAGGCGCTTCTTTGTGGAGCTAGAGGACCTAAGCGGTGTTTAACTGAAGAACCAGCTAAGATTCATTATGAATCCCGGGTGGTTTTATAACTAAAGCAGGTCTCTCGGTGGTGGAACCCCCCCCCCCCAAAAACAAGTGCAATATGGACACAGTAAGTTGGTCTGAGTGAGCCATGGTCTATCACCAACGCCATCACCAATCTACCAACATCTGCGATGACTTGGTATTTCCTTCTCAAACCAGGAAGCTGGGATTCGAAGACCCTCTACGTTGAAATATTTATGTTCTGCGCTCAATGTGGCCAATCGAGTCGCCGGATTTTTGCTACATCCACATCTTGGTACAGCTCGCAGAGTTCGCTGGTTGTGCCAATTCCTCCATTCAGCAGAGGGACATGTATTCGATGTTGAATTTGTGTTCCAAAGCTCCGAGAATCAGCTCTACTGTTTTGCTTATCGTTTAGATTTCGGATCTATATAGCATTACTTCCGAAATTTGAGTTTTGTCGCGCATAATTGTTGTCCATCGAGTGAAAAGTGAGGAACTTTCATCGCTTTCTAGTATTATTCATATTCAGAAAACTTTATAAAATAGGCTGGATCAATATCTCTGCAGATGTTGGGTTTTGTTTATTGCAGTCTACCTATCCGTCAAGATAAAACGGGCAACGGCAGCGGATGAACCTGCCAGGAAAGGAGCGGAAATCGACCCATCAAAGGCAATCCTATGTATTCAACCTCATCTTGCAGATGTCAAGAAGAAAGTGGATAAGCAAATCATAGAGCTAGCAATTGAAAGGAGGAACTCTCAAACCACCTGTGAGACCACTCGGATGATATGGCCCAAGTTCAATAGTGCAAAAACTGACAATCTCCTACAATGCGACTAAAAGTTGCTACGGATGGTAGTTGGAGCGCTAAGTGGTTATAACCATGGGGACTTACTGATGAAGAAAAAAAAGGGGATACTCATCACTATTTTAACAAACGGTGCTCAAGTGAGCTAGCCAACTGCATTCCTCCTCTCCATGAATTCACCTGCAATACTCGTCTCGCCAGGAATGCTCATCAGTTAAACCTTAAGCCTACTTTCGGACTTATTTAAGACCAATATGCACATGTTGCTCCTCTCCCTTTCTCCATCTATACCTTCGGCCTGTGCTGTGTCTTGACTCCGGACACTTAAGAGTAATAGCAAACCCTTGAGCCCAAATTATAAAAAAAAATTGCTATCTCCACTGCCCAAGTCTCTGTCAGCAGCTGAAGACTGGGACAACACTTCTTCCAGACCAACAGGAACTAACTAACAATCCCCTTAACCTATTTTCAGGTTCATTAGGATTTCAGGATGGCTGGACAACGTGCTGATGAGTACGAGGAAGAGGAAATTTACCGTCCTTTGGGCATCACAATGGTCCATCAGGACCTTAGAGAGAGCGCGTCTATCCACTGATCTCACCTATCCGTCACGTAAATCTGGACGGCAGACTCATTATCCAACTATGCCAGCTGAGGTTGGCAATGTGTCCCGTCCGTTTAACAAACCCAATCAAAGTTCTTTCTCTCTGCCTATTCAAGTTTCGTTTGAAGAAATATTACATAATCATATAGAGGCACGTATTGGCGTTAGCGCAGTCTGTGAGCCAGGTGATAATTTAAAATAATTACGAGCATGTCCACCCTTCCATCGTGGAGTAAATTATGTACAGCCTCGTGGGTTCACGGACCAATTAGCCGCATTGTTTGATATTAAATATTGATTTGTCAACATTTTTTGGGAATAACAAAGTCTGTTAGCTGAAGTACTTGACCCGTTTTCCTGCAGGCCAATATCCTTGTTACACTTGGGGAAGGCCATTGGTTGCCTCAGGTAATTGGATGTGCTTTCTCTCTGGGCGGTTTGATATGCCTTCGAACGTGGAGAATTGCGTTGGACAACTATTGATTATTGTTATTCAGCATTTTTAATTTGAGGGACAGTCGTGTCGGCCTTTGAATGGGATTGGAATGGTGTATGTAGTCGTGAATAAAGTTATGTTTATTGAATGTGAGTCCATTGATCTGGTAATTAAAATTTTTTAAATTCATGTAGCTGTGGTGGCTCGTGGCGTTGTGGGTATGTGCGTCGACTCCTACGCACTTGGATCTACCTGTCTGGGTTCGATTCCTGGTATGACAAGAAATACTTTTCACGGCCCCACCTCTTTCGAGTCACTGACAATGCTCAAGGAGTATAACTGTCTAGAAAAAGCTTCTCAAAATTGGCCGTTCGGAGTCGGCATAAAACTGTAGGTCCCTTCCACTCGTGATAGAACAATAGCACGCACAACACGAGTGGTTGCTAAGAAGCTAGGCCCTGGTCCTCAACGGGCTGTAGCGCCAACAATAATAATAATAAAAATAGCTGTGATAAACAGCTGTGAAGGTAGCTTTTTTCACTAAAAGTATACAGCAAAGCCTGGTGGAGGTCAGAAGGATCGCGAATTTGAAAGCGATGACTTGTTTTCTTAATTATTAATTCTTTATAAACGACAAACATCTTGCGAAATAACAGAGTAGAGAATATCTTATGAGGACGAGGTTCCCTTACTTCACGAGGCTGAGCTTTCTACTGGACTAGGGTAGGCTTTTGACGCATGTGCTTCACTACATTCGTTATACAGTCACGGTTTTGTTTCTCGGTGGTGCTTAAGGCCCCAACAAATTTCTTTCAATAGGCAGTGCTCGTAACTTTCTGCATTTCAAGAGGTTTTTGAAAGATTCGAGCGGGAAGTCTTAGATTGCTTGCTTTACAACGTTGATTTCTCGATATTCGAGTTCTTATTTAACTACTGCTCCAACATTGAATTAATGCTAGTCGACGTTTTCTTGAACATTTTAGAAGATTTGGTTTCTAAGTTATTTATTGATGGCACTATAGTCCGAGTTGTATGGCGGTGTGACGTAATCAGCTAACTTTTCCAGCTAGAACGATGCCGTAAGAGTTGCCTTCAGTGGAACACACGACAAGTCCCTTGAGATCGTCCTCACCTAAGGTTGATCACACCAATCGTGTCTATCCTCTGATGTGTGGTCCCATTGACTTCCAGCAGTGATGGCAATTTAGAAAACGAAAAGTACTTACCGACAAAAAAACACCTTTTCTCCACACTTTCACAACTTGTTCTCTACAAATCCACCCGAGAGTTTTCATATAATTATCAGATCGAATAATGTACGAGTATGTGCATACACACCGAACTGGCATCTTCATTACTACAAATCCGTAATTATTTTCCCTATGGTGTGGTTACTTGATTAAAATGCAGGGATTTCCCCCACTGTTTTGAAGTAGAAACACGCAATGTAATTAATTAGGTTTCTTTGGAATTCTGATTTTTAAAAGCGATTTAAAAATATTGTGAAGAAAAATTATTTCTTACAATTTGACACAACCAATGCGGTCCAGCTGTACATTGCGTTAACTTTTGACATTACGATATCGGTTTACCATTCCTTTTTTTATATCCTAGTCTCTAGTGCTTGTCTAGGGCTGTCTAGTGCTGACATCGGGTTGTTCAAATCGGTGTTTCCATGTTGGTCTCTTGGGGTGGTGATGTGTTAACTGATTTAGCCTCGGTGATGACTGCTATCGTTAGGATGGTTGTTGATGTTTTTAAGCTGCTTTCTGAACAGTGTCACCATGTACTGATACGAGGGGATGAAAAAGCTGATCTGCAAAAACTGAACTGATTACACATCAGGAGACGCAGTTGCGATACATAAAATATCGACCTCTCAGCATGCCTAGAACAAGGGCAAATCTGTGGAAACAGCAATTCACTCGCTTGTTGGCATTATAGAAAAATCCCTCAAGCATAAGGAATTCAACCTTACTGCCTTTGTTGACATCGAGGGAGCCTTTAACAACGTTCAACGCAATATAATTATCTCAGCACTCAACCGGCTCGGGATTGAAAAGTCAATAGTTCTATTTTTTACACCAACTTCTCAACAAAAATGGACTTAAGTTTGCGGTCTAAGTGGTAATCCGCAAAAAAAGACATATTTAGTAGAGCAGCAGCATTGTCCACTGACTTAATCCATTTTGTTTATGCATCAAAGGACTACGAGGTTAGCTGGATGGCGCTGTTGGTTGAGTGCCTGCAACTGGTTAGAGGGGTCCTCAGTTCGAATCCCAGTAAAAGCAAAGTCAATACGCTTTATTCGATTTTCAAATCTGGTCCAGTCACCATTTGCCGTTGGGATCAAATTAACGGCACTATCACTGGAGTTGTCGAACAGTGGTAGTAGTCACAATGGACCAACATGATCTAAGTGTGCTGGCGATTTCGCTGTTTCCTACCTCGCCCAACTACCTAAGCTAACCTAGGGCGCGATAAGCTTTTTTAAACCCTCAAAAAAATAAATTTCCTCTTTCTCTGCAAAATACCCATTTTTTGCCGACTTGAGTTTTTCGTCATCCGAAAATCTTTTTCCACGAAGACATTTTTTCAAATCCGGAAACAGGAAATAATCACTAAGGGCAAGGTCTGGACTATAGGGTGGGTGTTGGATTTCTTCGAAACCACAATCTCGCGCAGCAGCCTTGGAAACTGCCAATTTAAACTCGCGCCGTGTGAACAGTAGCATTGTCATGAAGAAGCAACACACCCGCTGCGAGTTTACCCCGTCTTTTCTTTTTAATTTCCTCCCGCAAATTATGCAAAGTGGAAGCGTTGGATGTGGCGTTGATGGTTTCACCTTTTGTTTGTACTCAATGAGCAAGATTCCATTTTAAGTCCCAAAAATCTGTGGCCATGAGCTTCCCGGCAGTCCGGCAGACATCATCAGTTGAAGCCAAACCTTCTGATGAACCGAATGACCAAACGGACGAATCAGAGTATGCCATTTACATGATTTCGTGAGTAACTGTCAAGAAGTCCCTCAATGTCGTTCGTCTGTAGATAAGGGGACAATCAGCAGTGAAGTGGGATATAATAGTTGATGAGAGCAGCAATAGACTGCTGCGACTTTTTACTCACGATGTTTTCAATTTTACTTGGTTGTGATCCCAGCCACTTTTACACGTTGCAATCAACCCTGTCTTACACATGTGTCATCTCTTTCTCACACGACACGTGTATAGACACTGAGAAGACTAGAACAATCGCGACACGGGCTACCCCTAGTACTTTTCACATTCCTTGCCCACATCATTGAAAATTCAGCGACTCATTTAGCGTGTGTCAAAGCGGTCATTTACGAACCTCTATTTGGTTTGGCTGTATGCATGTTCGCATACCACCAAAAATATGCCCTTTTTCATTATATTCACTACAAGGTTACCAAATCTTGTGAGCGAAATTATCAGAAGCGTGTTGGAAAATAGGTCGCTCTCGTGAGAGTAAGACAATTTCCTAGTCTGTCACTGGATTCTGGCCTGCCAGTTCTATTGGGTAGTTTGACGTTAGCGATTTGTATTTAGTTTTCATATCTGTCAATTCGGGCTGTCAAATCATGCACTCTTCTTCCTTATCACACATATCTATGTAGTGTATTTATCTACTTCTTGCTTAGAATGTAGAACGTAGAATGGTATTTTTCAATTTTCTGACAGAACTTTGTCCCCTCCTATCACCAGAACTCTTTAGAAAGTACTAGGACAGACCTGATTATCAATATGAAGTAAAATAAATACGAAAAGGATCTAAACTGGAGTTAGGGCATGGTTCAAGAGGATTTGACTTAAATTTGCAAGCTCACAGTTTGCTTTTGTAAAACAAACAATGACAGAGGACATTTGCGCAGATCTGAACATAAAACATTCTGATACGTTATTGGTGTGGACATTCAGATAAACTTACAAGTACCTACACACTTCAAGATATTTACTGCCTGCACTTAATATTTTATCAAAATAAACAATATAATAATGAGTATAGGTTGTGTCCAGTACATAAGTGCGTCTGAAATAAAATGCTTATCGATAGTGCGGAAGGAAATTCGTCGACATTACAATGTTCGCTCTGCGTTGTCAATAGTCTCGTACAAATCGATAAATACTGCCACACATTCAATTAGAATGCGATAAGATAAGACACTTCTATAAATATTTCGACTTCAAATCACGACCAAAATGACGTCTTTTTATCGAGGATAGTCTACTTCGGCATTAGACAGCCAGTCAAATGGCTCACCTTGCACTCATTTATCATTTTATGTTTTAAGTTCAATGACTCACATAATATTGTGCTCGGTTTAACACACATCGATGCCTTGCAAGATTAATGTCTCTATGACGTGGTCTTGGGCTAACAAATTTCAGATTGTGAGTACTTTTGCAAATGGTGCAACTGATAGGAATACGATATGTAAATTTAGGTTCAATTTCAGTCCGGTTAGCATACAGCACGGCAACACGTTCGTCTTTGCACTTGAACTTTAGACTGGCGCACACTCAAAAGCTCGACAGTCACTTGCCAATGTGACGTCACAATTCAAGTCTACGATACTTCATCACATTCATTCACATGCTACTGCGAGCAGAAGAGGCTTTAACGATTTGGGTGGAAGTCAAACAGCGCAGCGAATCCACTCTGTGCTTTAGTGTTTGTTAGACCACAAGATTCGGCGTTTAGGACTGCGATCCGAATCGCTTTAGCGTCCCGTGGCCAAAAAAATAAAGAAAAAAAAACAAAACAAGCCGATGAAAAACAAAACAAAATAAATTAATAAACGAACAGTCGCTGCATCATTGAGAAGACCCATTTTCTTGAGTCTGACGTCTGTTGGAGTGTGTCGATAAGAATTTCTTCCCACGAAGTGCACCGCACAAAGTGTTCCAATTCAAGTGTTATATAAATCCACACAGTCTGTCTGGTGTTTGTTTGCGTGCTACTGCAGCCGGCTGTTGTGATATAGAAGTGTTACAGATTCTGTGCGTCACATTCATCTTATAAACAAAACGAAAGGAAACAAAAGAAACACGCTGCCGATAAAAATTTGGCTTAACAAATTGCCGATAAACTTCAGAGGTAGGTGGTTGGGTTTACCTGTGAAGAGATAAGTATGAATATTGTTATTCTAGGCACGCCGCGGCGGCAGTTACTTGCGATGGCTTAGCCACTTTGTTTGAGTTTTCTTTCATTTCGACCCCAATAGCTGCGTAACCTTGTGGCGGTTGGTTTATGCAAATATTAGAAAATAAATTGTACATATGGCCGGGGGAATGTCTGCCTGCTCACGTCAGTGAGTGAGGATACATCTACATTGTTGTGGAAAATCTAAATTTAACTCCAGAGTGATATCATCAGCGAAGGGAGGAAAGGGCGCTGTGAATGAAGCTTTACCATCCAAGCAGGGTGCATGAGAAATGCAACAACTTGTTGTTGCTACACCAGATGTTGGGTTTCTGTTTGTGATTCGCATGAGCTTTTCGCCTTTCGCATTCCGCTTGGACATGCACATTTTCTTGGATTATGTGTGTGATATTGGATTAAAACTCGAGTGCGAATGCAAGGTCAATAGGATTGTATCTACCCCTTTATGAGTGTAGCTGCTTGTGCATGCACATGCTCGTTTTTTGTGCAAATATTGTGAAGTGAAGTCATAAAATTGGATTTTTTTTGTGTGCTGATTGTCTTTATTTTCAAAGTAATTGAGTTATTACGGAATACAGCAGTAGTTTCCATCATAAATTTCACAAGTTTAAACGTTATTTCAAAAGCTGTTCTTAAGAATATAGGCAGCAACAACTTCGTATCTTGGATGCGTTGTGGAATTGGCAGTTGAATTTGTAGTTTCTTACTGTCTCCAGGTCTGTCATATTGGCAATACATGTGTTTTGCGTGTTTGCCATGACTTTTCAAGGACATCTTGCCTTTAATCAAACAAAAAAGAAAACAAGAAACATTAATAAAATCAATCACGTTTACATTAATGCCAAGTCTTGTGGCTATTTGACCTTTCGGCAGCATTAAAAGAAATTATACGGCGCATGTTGAATTTGTTTTTTAAATTCAACATAGTTTTTCATCAAATTACGCATACAATTGGGTGAAATAATATATAAGTAATTCATAGCAGGGATCCGTTGACAGATACAGCAGTTATGTGAATGTTATGATGGCAAAAACACGTTATTCCAGCTCATTTCTTGCGGAACTACTTGAGGAACTTAATGTTTGTTTTTTCTTCTAATTTGCGTGAGTCAGTTGTGGTGGGATGTACATTTCTAAAGATTCTTCTATTATCATTTTGATCAAAGGTCCTTCAAGAACATTCGACAGATGTCGGCTAATAACTCGGCCATAACTTGACGAATATTCGTTTTCAAGGCGTCAAGAGTTTGCGAATTATGTGCATAAACACTTTCTTTTGGATTTAAAATAACTCCAAGTACAACAAATCACACGATCTTGGTGGCAAAGTGCTCATAACCAAAACGCGAAATAACTCGTTTAAGAATCTAAAAAATGGAATTCTTGCAATAAAGCCAACAGGGGCCGTGGTGATCCCACTCACCAGCATCATCTTGCTAAAACTATATGTCATCAATACCCATTACATCGATTTGAGACCAAACAAAAATTCTGTTGACATTTGTCTATAGCGAAGATTGACGTTGATGGGTGACGGTTACACCTCATTTCGAAGAAAACCAATGACCACTTCCACATTGGCGACAATTTTGTTTGTTGACGTATCCACCGAGTGAAATACGATCCTAATTGCGGAGAAAGAAATTGAATGGGAATTAGTCATGATGTTCAAGCAACCGCTAGACGTACGTTCTACGCACTCCGTGACTGGGAACATGCTTGAATTCGTGTGTGAGTTGTACTTTATAAGGGTGTAGATGCAAACCTTAAATGCAAATGCTGTGCTCACCATGAAATCGATTTCGACGAATTTATAAAAATCTTTATTGAGCTCAAACCGCGGTAACTTAGCCCGAGACAAAACTGCAGATACAGAAAAATCCCACACGGACACTGTTTGTGTCACTTCTACAAGCAGTGTTAAAGATAGCCCAAAGACCTGCTTCTACAATCTTTGTGAGCGACACAGTCGTTCAGTACAACAGTAAAACCTGCCCAACTGTCCAACACGGAGTAAGGAGGAAAGTGTACAACACCTTCTCTGCAGCTGCCCTGCACTCGCCTCGATCAGGAAAGCCACATTGGGTTCTTACTTCTTCGATAATCTAGGCGACCTCAGCGAAACACCAGTCACACCAGTATTAGAATTCACTGACAAATCTGGACAGCCCAATCCCTCGTCTTTGTTAATTTCACTGAGGAACATAGCCCTCAGTGGACTTAGTACCCGGGGACTTAGTTCTCTACCGATAAGCTCTAGGTACGGTGCCATCCACTCTTCTGTGGAAAGGTCTGGATGCAAGATCATTGCCTATTGGGCTCTAGGAAATAGATACATATCCACGATCGGAAATATTATGCGGTCGGCCCTCTCTGAACTTTAAAAACGGAGTAGAGAATGGGATCTTGGTGTGAACCCGCATAAAACTATGGATCGTGCCTTGGATCCATACCTAAAAATACCGGTTTCCTGTTACCGAGGCTGGTCTTCGAAAATTAACTTCTCAACCAACATCCCCCAGATTCTACTGGAAATCGGTCCCCACCAGGCGCTGGATGGTCATCTGCGAATCCTTCACAAATGAATCGAAGATAGGCGAAGGCGTGGATGCGGGCAATTATCATTTCGAATGCCGAACCACTGTAGCGTCTTTCAGACTGAAACTATGGTGATCAGCTAATTTTTGTCTGGGCTAAAGAACAATGATATATTAAAGTCGGACATTGTCATACAGTCTAATAGCCAGGCGACGATTAAGTCTCTGGGTGCACTCACATTTAACTGAACTGCGGCCTATCTCTTAACGAGGTGACCAAGTAGTTCTACATCCATCTTATATGGTTGGTGGCACACTGTGTCAATTCAGAAAATTCCGAAACGCACTAACTCGCTAGAAAAGGCACTTGTTGTTAACCCATACTTTCAGGTTTAACTGCCGCGGATTAGTGCATTGGTGCGTCGTCTCCTACAATGGAGGTTTCAGGTTCAGTCGTCGAACTCAATCTCTTTCGAGTCACTGACAAAATTTTAAAGCGGATTCTTGTCCAGAAAAAGCTTCTCAAGATTCGTCGTTCGAAGTCGGCAAAAAATCGATCCACTCCCATAAACGACTAATACCACGTACAACACGAAGGGTTGCTGTAGAAGCTAGGCGCAGGTCCACTTCAGACTGTGGCGCTACCCATTTTATTATAATTATTTCACAAGTTTCTTACATCTACTGGAAAATGGCAAATGTTGAACCAAGTGTATACCATTCTGGGTGACAGTTCGACTTGCCGTATGTGATTGAAGTATAGTTGATGACCCTATATTTACCAGACGCTAAAAGAAAAGCTGTCATATTCCAACGAATATATAATATTCCTATTGACGTATAATAAAACAGATCCAATCCCGTCTCCTCGTGTTGTGCTCTTCCTTTGTAAAAAAATCAATAAAACTATACTTTGACACGATCTGGCAACACTTTTGTTCAACGCAGAGACCCCTTCCACTTTTTAGAAATTCTACACACTCATTCTATATCTGACGACGTACATGCCCAATCTCAAGATTCACTTACGCGTATTAATTACCCTCATAATTGCAGCTTATATACGTACATATGTACCACCGGAATTTAGCTTCTCGTTTAGTCAGCCTGTTCCAACAGAATGCCGAAAAGTTCTAGAGTCATATTTAGAACACGCGGGAAATGTTTCTTATTCTCAATCATGTAGCACCTTCAGAATAATTATAGCCATGTTTATTTATATGTATTAGTTTATTTTCCTGGAATCCCTTTGTTAGTAGCTGAGAACGTTTTTGTTTATTTTTCCATCTGAAAGATTATCAGTCACAAGCTAAGCTCTTATCAGTACATGAACGTAATAGTTTCGCTTGTACAATTGTCTACAAAAACGCCAATGTGCTTGCGGGTGTATTAATTATTTGTCAACAATATAAATCGCATTCCGAGTTATTACAGTTGATATTGAGGCTCCCGATCATAATGGCAACGCGGTTGCGAAAAAAAGGAACACAAACATACATTCAATCCTAAAAAAACGAAAACCATCAAAAAGGAATTATATGCATTGTATACAGAAAAATATAATGCGCATGTATTCAAATTTCCTCATTCACACTCAGCGTGAATCGACAATAAAATTCATACGCATTCGTCCAATCAATACGTGACTATTTGACATAAAATTTCAAATAATGATTTCAACCTTAAATTTGTTCCTTGTAGTCTCAATTTGGCTTTCTTAATGGGTCTTCGATTGAGCATTCTGTGAACGCTGTTTAATTGTCTCCCAAAGTTTCGCTGCTGACATTGATATTTTCAGTCGGCTGTCAAAACTGACAGATGGATTTTTCTGTTTGTTTATTTCGGTTTTGTTTTTCAAAATTTTCATATGCAACTGTTCCATCCGATCAGAAGTGACGTTAGTACGTCAGATCGGATGCAAAGCAGCAGTTCATCGAACGTGCGCATTGCCGATGATGAATCTGTAAGGTGACTAACTCTTCTGGGCGCAAATAAAGTTATGCGTACGCAGTGTGTTACGAAACTGAAAACGAGACGGCGCTATTTTGCTGTTGTTGAAATAATCACATAATTCATGGTGAGCTCTAGCCGGTTTCTTAATTGCAAATAGAAAGCGAAAGTATGTCTTATTTTCTCTTCTCCCCTCGTTTTTTTTTTTTCGTCATAATTGAGTGGAAGAGTGAAATGAATGAATGAACCAAGTAATAACGCCTTTTTTCGCCGAAAAAAAAAATGCTTTTCAATGATTACTAGCGTACACGTGACGGCTTACGTTTGAGGTATGAATAAGTGCTCAACGAAACAACCTTACAACATTGTTGGCGTGAAATGTGTACTTTTTTTTTTTACAGCGCTGTAGTTTCAGTTAATGAAGAAGAATTACGAAGTGCACAAGTTAATAAATAATTTATGTTATTTTACGAGGGAAACAAAAAATGCTCGACTAACATACTTTAATGTCTAAGACTTGGATCTGTTTACGATCCTTCCATGTGTTCATCGAAATGCTCTGCATGGCATTCTGACGCGTTGAGTTGTTACAAGCGTTTTAATGGGCTTATAATTTCTGAATACCTGAATAGTTATGTGTACATTGAGGTGGCTGATGGGAAGCACTTAAACTCGATTGGTCCATGGTACTGCCACTTGCTTCACTTGGGCTTGGTCCACTAATCACTGATGGGGAACCAACCGGAGCTGAAGATGAGGCGAAGTAAGCTTGCGATGGATATCCCACTTAAATCATAAGACGGCCTAGTCATAATGGACGTTGGGAGACTTAAAACAACTTGAGCAATCGAGCGAATACACAGAAATTATGCAGTGTAACCATAATAAACATCTACAGTCCCTTGCACTCGTCGTATAGTGCAGTCACCCTGGTGCGTTGGTATTCAGATAAACACTAAAAATGTTCATATTCACTCCACCTTCTCTAGCGAGTCCCTGGCAGACTTCAGATAGTTTAAAATGTCATACAAAGCTTCTCAAGCTCAAGGTTCCGCCATAATTGACGTATGCAAATTTAAGCAGATGTCAGAACTGAGCAAAAATTAACCAGAAGCATTTTCAAATTGCTAAGTGCCCATAATTAATAAGAATATGGGTGGTGCTACAACACGTAATGAACTAGCTTCTGTGCGTGCTATTCTTCTCGCGCAGTTGGAGGGGACCTTGAGTTTTATAAACGCCAGAGTTTGTGTAGTTTTTCAAGACATTCATACTATCGAGACATTGTCGTGACTCGAGAGAGGTGTCGGAAGTGGGCAACTTAACCTAGACACCCGGACATCCGTAGGAGTCAACCAAAAAACCCACTACGCCAGAGCAACTACGTCTAAAACTGTATAAAATGTCCATAATTGTTTCGTAAATGCTTGAATATATGTAAATATACGCTCCCACTTAAGTAAATAAAATTGAACGAAACTTAACGAAACTAAGTAAAGAGGTTACTATGGACATTTTTTTCATTTGCATTATTTCCGTGTAATCGATTGATTGCCTCAGTTGATTAAAATCAGTTACAGTTGGGCATTTAGCCGTCCCGCGTGAATTTGTAGCGGCCCTTCACCAACTAGCACGCACAACACGAGTTCCTGATACATGAGCTCAGCCCGAGTCCACGTCGAACGTCACCCAAATAGAAACAAAACGTTCGCCTCGCTTTATTATCCGTTCGATCTGGCCATAAAAATGTAGAAAAAGTGTTCGAAAACCTCCATCACGAACTCAGGCAATAGCTTTTCATTAGCTGTAATGGCCGCAACAATAGCCAATTAAATCCAATTCGTTTCAGTTATAAAGAATGTTAATCGAAACAAATAATTTTCCAATAGAATTGCTTGAATAAAACAGTTTGAATTTTAGCCAACGTCACTTTTGCACAGATGTGCTGTTCCCCCTTTGGAGAGTACGGAGCGCTAGCGCTATGAATTGTTGTTTTGTTCCGAGTAATCATCGCGATTCTGCCACACGCTTTTTTCATCAGTCCACTTTAGAACATTTTCCCAAGTCAATTCCATGCGACAAACCTTTGCACTATATAATTTCTTTTGATACTATCACTTCCGAGGTACATACCTGTATAATGGAGTCATAAAAACACCACCAAAAATATGCAACAATGTTTCCGGCACGTACTGAAGTAATGCCGAGATTCACACGCACACACCTGCATACTTATGAGTGCGCACACGAGGTAAAAAAATCATTTTAATTACGTTGACTTTTCGCGAGCAAGGTCGGTTGGTGATTTTGAAGGCATGCCTTTGAGGAAGTGGAAGAAAGTCCCTTCATTGAAGTTAATTGCTTTTTTGAATGTCGCTAGTTTAGTATTGTTTTCTGATAAGCATCTGCGGAAACGAGGCCCAGAACCACGTCGAACTTGAGCGCTGTCCAGTGGGATTATATGAAACCATGGCTAAGCGTGAGACTTCGAAGAGTACCTTTTGTTTGCGTTCAAACAAACTGGAAGTGCCTTACGGACAAAAATGTTCTAAGACGTTCCTCCAAAGTTTGTCTTTAAGCCTGAGTCTAGTTGCGTGTCTTTTTGAGTTTGTGACAACTTGGACATTGATATGGACATTCACTTGTATGTTCAGCAAATGTCCTCCAAAAGGTATGAATACAAACCAAATGAACATGGCATTACATTCAATTTACTGCAAGTTTGGGTTCAGGTTTTGTTTCTCAAGGGCACGCTTATACTTGCATGTACCTGATTAAAAACTAGTCTACTTTGCTTGGGTTGTTCTCTGCTGGTTTGAGTTTGGTTCGAAGGTGGTGGCTGAGCTGCACTCAGACAATGGTCAATCGACACGACCATCCTATCACCAGGGACAGTGTGAGTGAGTGATGTAATTAGGAAACAAACAAAAATGGTTCATTCTTTAAACTGATCAACACTTGATGTGACTGCAATTCGCTGACTCGATGCAATTCCGTAAAATCCTTCAAATTCAAGGAAAGTGCAATTGGTGGACAATGTCACGCAGGATCATAGAAGGTGCTCCAAAATTTCGCTTGCCTTCAATTGATTGCAGTTCTTGCACATATCAGACGAGACTAGAAAATAAATCAGAAAGAAAAATCACAAGAAATCGTATATTTCCCAACCATTACGCTCATATGAGTTCCTTGCGACTTATGAGACCGAACTGCGGCAGAAGGCGGATTGAATACTCCTAATCTTGGAACCATTAAGTAAAATAACCATAACCATAACCATAAGTAGTTATAACAAATGCTGACGATATTAAGTTCGCTGACATTGTTGACATACTAGGCCCCTAGATGTGAGTATCTACGACTTGCTATAGCGCTACATGAGCAGAGATAGTGATTTGTGGTCTCTACATCCTCTTTATCCATGCAACTTCTGCAGATAACATTATAGCAGCAACCCATCCTACGGGCCTCCAAAGTTAATGTAATGCTTAGCCATATTTCCTTTGGTGGTGCCTCCTAGCCACTTGTGATTGATGGTTTGAATTGTGTGCATTTTAAGACGATGGTATGCACATTGGATCTCCTCCTGGTGCTAGAAAGACTAATCTTAGATTTTTCCTCATACTTGCCGTTGCCTAAATTCAGGTGAAGCAATTTTAAACCCCTTTTATTCAATTTCAAGCTTCGTTTAGAAAGTGGCATTAATGAGCGAGCTTGCCCATTCACTGAACCGATCCAGAATGCATTACCGCAGAACTGTTACTCAATGAGAACTATGGGATGTCACGCTGTAGGTAAGGGAGTCGACTCTAATACTGAAGGTTTGAGCTATAACACTCATTGTTGCCGCACCACCCTACTCGAGTCACTGACAGGTCTAACACAGTCTGACTGAGAAGAAAAGCTTCTCAATCACGAACTTCTTTGCACGAACGAAAAAAACGATTTCCCCCACAACACAAGCTATTGTCGTTGAATATATATAGTTATAGCTCGAAGGGGACCAGTGCCTAGCTTTTACAGCAGCCACTCGTGCTGTGCGTGTTATTGTTCTATCACGAGTGGAAGCTGCTGAAAAAACGCCAAAATACAAAGTCACATTGTGATATCAATCGGATTGGATATCTCCTACACGTAATGCCAATTGCTGCTTGCCACGAATCGTTTTAGGTGGCTTACGCTGAGTTTACTCCTTGTCATCACTACAGCTTCTACAAATATCATTAGCTGGGCATGCCTGCCTGCCAACTGAGGAGTGTCTTATAACGACGTCGAAGAATGTCCTCAATACTGTCTTTCTTCGCACAAACCGGGAAAGTGAGCGAATATAGTTCAAAGTCCGTCAAATTTGAAACTTTATTTGGGTAATGACCGAAAGAATAAGATCGCGAATACAAGCTGCCGCAATGAGATTTCTTCGTGAACTTGGGAGAATTACTCGCCGGAATACGGTGAGAAACACGGCAGTACGCTGCTTCTTCGAACGGAAAGGGCTATGCTTCGATGGTTTTTTGCACGTGGCAGGAATGTCCTCATCATCACTACTTCCGAAGCGTGCCTTGAATGCGATTCCATCAGATAGTCGACCGCTTGGCAGACCCAGGACGAAGTGGTTGGACCAAGTCCAAAAACTCAACTGGTTGCGCTTGGGCATAACGTCTGATGAGTTAGAGTCGATGGCGGAGGATCGAATGGCCTGGAAATCTTTCGTGTGTGCATTACCCCGCGACCGCTGTAATGGATCATATATGTAGTATAATGCAGTTCGCTTCTTGATCGAATTGTTTTGAGTCTTACCGCAGAGCAGAGCAATCCTGTCTTCTGAGTATATCCTGCAGAAGAATGTGAAGAAATGTGCAAAAGGTCAGCGGCAAAAGGACATCATATCGCTCCGAAAGTCACGCAAGTCAATCGCTGCACTTGTAATTGTTAACAGCTTTGTTAATGGCAGACTACATATGTCAGACCATCGCACTTAATAATCTTAATTTCAATCCGATGCCCTTTCTGCAGTAGAGGCTTTCCTGACCGTTCCTAGATTTTCAGTTGCCATTTTAGCTTGTTCTCAGTGCTGTATATGTAGCGGACAGACCGAGGTGGAAATGAGCCTAGCTACTACTGCAAACAACTTGTGTTTTGTGAGCTATGGCTATCTAACACAATTCATGAAACGGAGCGAATATTTGCATTTGGTTCATGCTTTACCGGTCAGATGCGTCGCATAGTCAGAGGAGATCCAAGGGCGGCATTATGGATCTTCTGCGAAAGTGTACAAGATCCGCTTTTTGTCGCCTCATGTTCTTGTCTACATATCAAATTTGATGAGGGCATTCTGCAATATGTGGCCAATGCTAGTTATTGTTCGTCATGGCGCACAGTGGCTTGAAGGCGGAAAAAAGCTTCTACAGGCGTCATATGCAGCGTTTTTAGTTTTATGTTTAAGTACACTTAGTTAACCCAGACTTACGATTTCAAAGTATTTTTGTTAGCTACACAAAGTTATGGGTAGTGACGATCACATATCAACGTGTGCGTCATACTTTCAAGTTACAGCACCGAAAAGCTGCAGCTGCATATTCTTGCATATTTCGGAGTTATGTTCAAAAGTGTTTCGGTGTATCACGCATGCCGTAGTTCCTGATCTGTCAGTCAGTGGATTTGTACGACTTCAACGGACATGAACCTATGGTGTCTACGTTTAATTGCCGGTATGACAAGCTACTTTCACAATTCACAACCTCTACAGCTATCGAGTCATTGGTAGTAACTTATAAAAAGCTTACCGGACATGGGTGGGATAAGATGTTCTGACCGTGGCGACAAATTTTCCAAACACAGCCACGGCAACATCATCCACATAGGCAATCATTCACCCTCCTTCGGTATTAACAGCAATTCATCAAGAAACCATTTCCGTGTCCTCATTGCAGGACTGCCATTCTGTCTGGCTGGCTGTCCGGAAGTACTTTTTGAAGAGTTAGTGTCACTTTTTCGAACGAACACTCAGCCTTAGGGTTTCGTACGACAACATTGCGATACATCGATTAGACACGTTCGCCCATGATTTTCTCCTCACGGCTGCAGCTAGTCTCCATCTGCGGGTCTCTGCATCTCAGTGCGAGTGGTATCTCTGAGGGATCTGGAACATAAATCGAATTTTGATAAGGTTTATATAATCCAACATAAATAAATTACCTTCCCAGGCACACAAGAAAATGATAGTAATCTTGTTCGTGAAGCTTGCATCTGAATTTGATTTTATTCAAATGCTTGGTGTATAAATAGATGCACACAAATTTGCTTGTATTTCCTCTCATCAATTTATGTACCCTTTTAGCCGCGGACAGCAGCATTGCGTATCGCTAATAATGAATCTGTTATTCAAACAGCCGGTGGTTGTTATGAACATTTCTAGGCGATAACCGGCGCTGACATAACCTATTTACTTACATAAGGTCACTTGTAAGACCGGAAATCTGTGACACATCATCAGCCTATGGGTGCATTTTGAACTCTCAAAGAGTCTGGAATGTCAGCAGCGCAGTCATATGCAAATGAATTCATTTGAGAAATGCTTTTTCAATTCAATTACAAGTTTTACTCGTGAAACGGGTTATTAATAATACCAGTTTCTATGAACGCGTACGTTTAGCAGGGCTTGATTGCTTTCGTTTCATTATATGAATTTCACTTGTTGTATTCGATCGTGACAGATCGTGTGGCGAAGGTTAATGCCTTCGACGGATGGGTGATGCTTTTATTGTGGAAGGTGACACGACGTCGGGCTGTAGTTCAAACAGATGGAGGATGTATTTTGCGTCGTACCTGCTGCTTCCAAAATAGTTTACATGCATTTGTATACATCTGTGTGCATTTGCAGTCATTTCGTACGTTTATTCCGTTCAGTTTTATTGTGAAGCCATGAAAAAATTGCAAATTCTCAAAATAGCCATTTGGCTCTGCGGATTTTCCAATTTCAATTGCGAACACATTTCCCCCGTGAAATATTGCAACATTGTGTAAGCATTTTTCAAATGATTTCGTTTCTGCAGTAAAACACGATGTGGGAGTGTGATTTTGATGACGTAGCTACAACCAACAATTATAGCCCGTGTTTGTCTTCAGGAAGAACGTGGCTCGATTACACCTTAAGTCTAAATGCCGCATCAAATGATGGTTCTGTTTACCAACCCACCCATCAGCCGACTAAGCGAGTTCCCCAAATGTTTGAATGAGACGATAATTATGGCGTGCTGCTGGTCGATTAGCCGCAATGGCCCAACTGTCGAACGCCGCACAGAACAGTCATCGTGGAAAATGTTTGGTCCGATCGATTATCTGATAAATGATAATAAAATTTGCTACGCATGCTGAGCACAATTGACCTTGATCTTCTGGTGCTGTGAACTTTTGGAGTTTAACATAATTTCATTTGCAAGTCATTAGTGCCTTTTTTCATTTCAATTGTTTCTGCCCACAAACACCATCAAGAAGCTACAAGAGTTCAGTTTCTGTGGTCGGGATTTGTTTAATTGATTTTCGTGAGCTCATGGATTCACTTGACACAGCCGCTGGCAATCTCTCAATCATCAGACGAAACAAGAAAGTTTTGATCTTTCACTTGGAACTTGCTTTAGGCGGTGTCTTGGTGTCTTGGTGTGTTCCCCAGCGTCTGTTGCACGGCATATTAAAGTTGCATTTACATCACAGGCACATCCGATGGCTATCTTTTCGGATCGTGAAAGTTATTATGCAAGCTGTTTGCTTGTTTGAAAGCTCTTTCAGTGAGTGATCCCCGAGCTGAGTCATTAGCGATGCTGATGAGGGTACCCGGCATTTGTGTTTGCCTTCAGATGGCAACCCATAAAATCAACCGGCCGCCTAATTAGGTAGTGCAGGCAATATTTGTGGAATTTGAAGTGATTTCTTGTGATATGTCATCACCAGTGAGATTGCAGTAAGCGGCAGAGAAAATTCGAAGCGAAGTCTTCCGAACAGAAACTCAAAATGTTTGGTTTGACCATCATATCCGTCACACTTTGACGATGATGAAAGAAATCGATAGCTCAAGCTCGGATACTTCATGGGTCGCTCAAGCTCGGATACTTCATGGGTCAAAAGTATGTATGCGGTAAGTATGTAACTAGAAGAGAGTACAGGTGTGTTTCTATCAAAGAAACTGAATGTTGTCTTGTGGTGTGGCGAGCGTCCTCTGTCCTTTGAAATGATGTAGAATGTGTCCAGAACAGCTCCTATATTTATGAAGCGATTTATATCAAATTTTCGAGTTAGAGACATTGAACCCATATGTCAATTGTTGTGCATTCACCTTTCAAAAAGTGGATGTCTCCCAAAAGCGTGAAGTTGGAGTGGAAATTGACATTTTGCAGCACCCTATCGAATGGCATTTTATAATTAAGTATTTGTGAATACAACGGAGCCACGGTAAATGGACAAAAGTTTTACAAGACTGTCTGTTTATCGAATTTGTCAGACTATAGAATACTGCCGCAGATACCCTGTAGTTCGGAACTTTTTTGAATGAGTGTTCTGATTGGTGTTCGAATTGGAAATAAAAGGGATCATCTAGTGGTTTTTTCTTAAATCATAGTTTATTTTGACACTGACAGCTGTTTCCGGCTCGAAATTTTGACAGAAAGTCAGCATCATACCTCCGCGGATCAAAATGAGTCGACTTCCGCTTGAAAAATGATCTGAAATATTGAAAACTTATAGCCAAATTGAGTGCCGTGTAGCCCATACTGTTCGTTTTTTGAAAGAGGAAGTTTTGGCCGAAATTAAGAACCACGGCGACTGCTGTACGCAAATTTGTGCAAAAAGTTCGTGAGACTGGTATGCGCGTGGACAATACCTATGGTCCCCGTCTATGTACGGTGTACACAGAAGAGAATGTGGCTGCTGCGACTGTCTTCGAAAATGAGGCTGGGAACAACAACAGCGTTTCAGTCAATGGTGGGCGTTACAGAGTCACATCAACCGACTTCTTTTCTTCTGAAATTGAAGACATGGACTTGAACGACCTCTGATGCATGCTGGATGGCGCATAATGCCACAATCGATCTGTTGCGCACCAAATTACTAAATCGTGCTATCAGCCGTCTTGTCGATGTGATGAAAATTGGGGTGACGCGCTACTGTGAAGCTAGCCGAGACAGCCACTTGAACGACGTTGCATTTCATAATTGTTAATGGGGATGTTTGTTCCTAGCAAAGTTTTTTGTTCTAACAAAGTCATAATAAATTGGAAAATAAATTAGTGTGCGTCCGCGATGACTTGGTCTTTAAACTAGAGATTCGGTCTCTATCTCCGTCTCTAATCAGGAGGCTGAGATTCGAAGGCCCTCTTTGCTGGAGAATTGGTGTTCATGCGCTTGATGTTGCCTAGCGAGTGTAGTGTACAGATTTTTCCCTTCCAGACTACATCCACATCTTGGTACACCTCGTAGAGCTCGCAGACATGACCACATATCCGACGTAGAATTATTCCTTCGAAGGCACCAAAAACTCTCCTGTTTTGCTTAACGTTCAACTTTCGGCTCCCTAAAACAGGAATGTCAAAATAAGAGCTTTGTAGGGTCTTTCGTCAAGAGTTTTGACCTCAGTTGTTTCGACAAACCCAAGTAGTAGGTTCCTAAGGAATCTCCTCTACGTCGGATCTTCACTATGATGTCGTTTGTGGATTTCATGTTTGCCCCCGAGGCAAACAAAACTGCTTCACTACCTCAAAATTGTTGGTGTCGATCGTGATATTTTGTCCCAGGTGGTGCGTGACGGATCGATTCTTACTCGACAGCATATACTTCGTCTTTTCCTTATTAACTTCATAACTTCGGAGAGTACATTAAATTATTTCGGTTACCAACCGCAGTGGTGAATGTTGAAGGACTTATTGAACGCAGGGTCTTCCTGTGTGTATTTATGAGCGATGTGTACAGAAGCATGTGTACAGAAGCATGAAAGGAACGTAATGGGCCATTTGATTTTGAGACTTTGCCAATTTCGTACAATTCTCAGCACAACAACGAAACTAAACACACTTCGTGTCTAGATAAGACTTGGATTGAGGTAGAAAAATAAAGGACCCCCAGCTAGACAGTCAGAAGTCCCATTGATAATTTGATGACGATCAATAATATTATCCAACAAGCCTGGACTAACATCTCACTAAAACGATGTCAAGTACACTCGTGAGAGAACAATAACACGCACAATACGAGTAATTGCTGTAAAAGCTACCCCCTGGCCCTGTCAAGACTTGGTAGTTAGGTGCATATGGAGTATTAGTTGTCTTGATCCCAGTCGGCAGCTCTTATTATTGCACATTCCGTAAATAATATTGTCTTAGGAATGAAGCCAAACTAATTCCATGAAGAGCATGAAGACTGTTAAGTTCCGGTGCACTGTATGTTAGTTGCGTAAATGCAAATTAAACACTGTTTAGCATAGATTCCCCTCTTCGTCTTTTATTAAAATTAATTTTAAAGTTGAGATAGTTCCTGAATGAATTACTCTTACGAACTCACTTGCACCTAACTAATACCCATATCACTAGTTTCAGTGGGCGGTGGCCTTGTCTGCACTCGTTCCCACGCTAAACGGTTGGCGGTGTCGATGTCAAGATGTCAAATGGTTGGATGGATGTCTACTAGGGGGTCGATGATAGTAGCGATGCGCTCGTGTTGAAAACGCTAAGACAAAGTTTGTCTTGTGTTAACATACATATACAGCCGCGCTTACTCCTTCTAGAAATTAATTGATTATGATTTGAATTCTTCGCTCTCTCTCTAGCAAACGTCTTATGTCACCTATCAAAACAAAAAAAACACCTTGTACTAAAAAAATCAAGGTGGACACTCGACTGTTCTGAAAAGATTCTCTAATTAAATTCATTCTAACCAACGACATGAAAAGCTTCACAATTATTGAGCTGTGAACGAAGTCAATAATTTTTGTTTTTCAAAAAAAAACATTTATGTCACGCAGTTATTACACCAGAGTCACGATTATAAGATTGTACGCTGCGCTAATGACATTTTCGCGAATGATCGAACACCGCAAGCATTTGCTGTCATGAAAACGAAAGCAGCCAAAATGATTCGGGTGGGGAACAAGGACAGAAACATGTACAGGGTGTTTACGTCACAAAATGTTGGATGTCATATTACAGGTCCGCGGAAATATGTGTCTTGCTGATTCTTCCTTCAATGAGGAAGTAATCATTCCATTTGGTGTGTAGCAAGTAACCACCATGTTGTTAAGCTCGTTTAGTTATCACTTATTTGTAATGCGAAAGTTAAGCAACCATTCTGTCATTGAATTGAAGAGAATGGGGAGTCTATGCAGTCTATACAGTCACTGTGACCACAATAGATCTATTGCGCCCCATTTCTTTATCTAGGACTTCAGAGCTATCTTCAGAAAATTGATGATTTCTTTAGATGGAATGTGCTGATCGTCTGTTCCTGTTAATGTGATTCCTTTTGTGATAACTGCTTGTTGTCATATTTGGATACTCGACTAGTAGGTGTTCCAAGGTCTCCTTTGATTGTCCACAGTGTCTGCAGTTTTCTGAGCTACTGTGCCCGATTTTGTGCAGGTGTTAGTTGCATAAGAAGTGGCCAGTAAGTGCGCCACACAGAAGTCTAAGATCAAGCTTGTTTAGATTTAGAGCCTCTTTGGTTTTTCTGGGATCAACCCTCATGCATTTTTGGGAGTCTTTAAGTCCCTTCTGATTGTTCCAGCATTAGATGTGGCATTTCCTATCACCCTGTCATATGCGTGTAACTTCCAAGTGATACTGAAACCTCCTTCCAGAGAATAGAGATCCACACAAGTACTACAGATAAGGTGCAATGAATTCCACACATAACAACATTAGTTTTGACTCGTTCAGCTCTGTTAACACACTGATCTTATGCAATGGATGGAAGTACAGACGAAAATGAACAACTGGTAGCAGAGTCGCAGTGTTAACGTCTGCAGACTGCAGATGACGATGAGGACGCAAATACTGCTGTCAGGTAGATAGCTTCACGCAATCTTAACGATGAGAGACGACAAATTCCTCCGATCGAGGTCAAGATAGAAACATCGACACTAAAATCTAACATAGATGCTGGTTCGCTGAAACCTTTGAGGCAGCTGAGGTCTCTGCAAAATATGGTCCGATACGAGTAGAAACTCAGAATCGTTCTGCAGCAAACTATAAGTCGATATTAGGGCTGCATGTCTTAGCGACAGTGGGACGTCCTATGTGCCCACGTGTATAGTTTTGGCATTCCTACTAAAAGCGTCCGGTTGTGCAAGCTGACGATGGAGATGCTCTATCACGGTAGGTAACGTTGATTGATCGAACATAGCCAGTCGTCAGTGAGACGTTTACTGGCATTGAGGAGGAAGCGGATTAAGTGGGTCTGGTAAGGAACGATAGAAAAACGCAACACATACCACACACGCGTCACGATCGCAATTTTCATGCAGGCATGGTCAATTTCAGAAACGGATGAAACAGTTCTTGGTCTCTTTGAGATAAATTCCTTGCGTGTGGGATCATTGGTCTTGTCTCTATTTGGAAACGAAGATTCAACCACGAGCGTCGAGCTGCACAGCTTTCCGAGTCGAGCCGGGCGTCTATGAACCCAACATCTTAGGTCACATCTTGATTTCCCAACATCGCTCTTTTATTTGAATAGGTAGAAGTAAGGTGTATGTTAGTGTTGATAAATTTGGCAGCTCTCTACTCTAGTTTTCAAACTTCATCTTGAGAGAAAAAACCCACTTTGAGGACATTTTTTATTCACACCAAAACGAGTGTTCCAAAGAGTGACCAAAAACACTTCACTCATTTGAGTGGTCACTCGGAGTGTTCCCTTAGTTTTTATTCACACCACCCATTATATCTGTATAGCCGAGTTCAAACGAAAACGCGACTCTCTTCAAATGTGTCGTCTCCAAGCCACTGTCCACTGCGCAACGACTGCAGAGTATGCGCATTCGGCTGAATTTTTGAAAGCGCCCACAATGTCGAAGCAATGTTGCTTGATCATAATCATTTCGAGCTAACTTTTCACAGCGCGGTGATTCCAATTCAAAGATTCGTTTTGGAGTCAAACAATTTTTTCTATTTCACCACAACAATGCTTGCCCACCGCTGCATCGCTGCCGTCGAATGTTGCGTAGTTTGTTAATCTCCCCCTTTTGCGGCATTTTTCTGTTAGTACGCATAAAAAAAACGCGACGATAAGAGATTTGCATTATATAAAGAGGCCGTTAAGCGATCTCCGGCCGAAGTACTCACACTACCCGGAAAAACCAAGTATGTTATACTTGCCCAATTATCGAACCCCACTCCTACTCCCTCCCTTATCTTTGTGGGTAATTTACAAGATATGAGACCATGTTACTTAGCTTTTCATAATGCTGAAGATAATTTCGAAGCAATGTTTTTATCGTATTTTTATACGAGCGTTGTTCTCCTCTGGCAGTCAAACCCCTTGGCGGGGGCTATCTACATGTCAATTATACACAATTCATCGTCGGAGTGCTTAGATCAACCAAGCATGTCGTTCTGTCATATCTTAGATGAAGCGATTAATTTTTTTGGCAAATATCTGAGCTGCAACTTGTTCTAATTGCGTGGCCTTGCTGCGAAAATAGCCATAACCTTATATTCGTGAGATTCGTCAAAGGGATAAGCTTTTTTTTTTTTACCACACTTTGCCTTATTGTGTGACTCTAATTTGTGACCCATACTTAGGTCACATCTAAGTGGCAGGTGAGCTTTATTATGATGAATCATAGCCCAAGAGCAGGTTTTTGATGTCCCAAAGAGATTAATGGATAGTAGCACTTTCCAGGAATTCACTTAATGAATTCCATTTACAAGGATTAAAAAGACGTTGTAGGCGTTACCTAATGAAACCGAAACCGCCCTATAACTGCGCACAAAAAAAGAACGACTCAAACCAGTTGCTGAACGATCGATAATCGCCTAAGGGCAATTGCTCAATCGATAGTGCAAATAAATAAAGCACACAAATGACCTGTCGCAAGCTATAGGCAAAATTGTCCCCAGTCGGGCCTTAATTAAAGCATAAAATATTAGTTATTACATGCGATAGCAACATACCACGCGCCCCACATGATTAGTTCGTTTAAAGTTCATGGCTGCGAAGATAAGAAAATCTCCGCTCCCAAACCAAAATCCAAGCCAAACTGCGCCACTGACTCACCATTCCAGCCGAAAAAAAGGCTTGTAAAACGTCCTCTTATCTGCGAACAAAATTTACTACATTCACTTACACGCGTACAATGGAAATTGTTTTCCATTCGATCATCTGAGTGACGTGCTCGAATAACGATTAACGGAAAAGTCGATAAAACTGACACATGGATGAATGCAAATGGGGGCCGAAGCATCGGCAACATTGTCATACGCTGGAATTAGGCGTATTTCAATCAACCATTCGTCCAAGTTGAGATGAGTGTACATAGAAAGTACTACGAGTACGTTCATGTCAATACGTCCATGTCCACACACGATGGTATCTGCAAATAATTAATGGCGTTTCATCGACTGTGTAAATGAGGGCAGCACCGAGGGGAAGGTGTGCAAAGAAGAAACACGTTTTTCTAGCCCATTAAACAATTACTTGGGTAGCAGCACCGCGATGGCGAGGTGTCATTATAGTCGCAGATTACATGACACGAGCTGTTTCATTTTAGCCGGAATAAGACGGTTCATGACATGTGTTAATTTGAATTCACTTTTATTGTTGTGCAATCTCTGTAAGCACACACTCGTACAGACCAAGATCCAAGGTAGATTTTGATGGACGAGTATATGGCTGGCTTGCAACCCAACTGGCCGGCTTTATTGCGTCAGGTCTCGGATCATGGGTCAGTTTCATCGTCGGAAATTGAACGCCACAGACGATGGCGCTGGGTAGTACACAAAAAAAAACAAGATGTGAGCCACAATAATGACAAGAGGCTATTCGCAAATGGCTCAGTGCAATTGCTTCTAAGTCCACTCACCACGTGTGTGAATGCTTCTGTGTCGAATGTGTGCTGGCTAGGTGGTCATGGTTGAATAGAAAGTGAATGATGTGGCAAATGAATGGCATGTCTGGATGTTGGTTTACATCATAGTCGATTGTATGATCTACCGCCTCGATTGCTACTAGATCTGTTTGCTACACTGCGCACAAATTGCTGCAAATTCTTGTCTAGCCTGCAATTTTGTGTTTGGGTAATTGTGTCAAGAGGGGAGTTTGTTTTCAGAGCAATGGGATTCAATGGAAGGAGGAGCATTGTGTCATCATGAGAATGAGGAATTGGATTTGATGTAACTCTTTTCTTCTTCTGTTGTGCGATGGACCTGGGTGACAAACATAAGCCTCTCTGGCTAGCTGACTTCAGTTGGATGACGTCCTTTTCCACTTGCAAGCGAGCATCCTCTGTTGCACAACGCAAAAGTTCCAGGTCTCAGGGAATTACAAATTAAAGACCACACAACATTCTTCTCAACTACTACACAAGTGCAAAGTTGATACCGGAATATATCTAGAATCTAGATGAATCACCATCTCGTGTGAGCTTTATCAGCCTCGATATTGGGGTAATTAACACAAGAATTATTAGCAATGCGTGATCGAATTATCAAAGTATGACTAAATGGCTTTTCCACATGCGCGCTCCGCTTTTTGGATCGTTGTCGTAAAACCACTGGTACGTGTACTTGCTCAACACAGTGTGCCACAGAGACATAAACGTTACGAGTAAACATTTGGCCACACTTGCTGCCATTCAGAGGTTCGGTTCGCGATTTGCGTTTCTCCAAAGTCAATGAATTTAAACAATCGGTGATTCGCTGGTGGGTCTCCCGATGTAGATCAGGTGACCATGTATCTAGGCGTCAACGGGCCATGGAATTTCCTGTCAAATGCCCTCATTGATTCAATTTATGATTTAAAGAATAAATCAGTCTGTTAAGAGATGATGTTCACGCCTTAGAGTAAATTCAGTTCAAGTAACAGCTCCATCTACCTTTTTGTGGCACGTATGCCTCAACCAACAAAACTCTCCAGGTACGTTCGTTGAGTACCTTCTTCACTTCTCTATGTACGATGCAAACAGACCACAGGGCTAGTCGAAAACACACTTGCCATTAAGTGTAGACGAACGAAGGAACGAAGAAAAGGATGGAAGACAAATTAACGACAAAAATATGAAAACGAGAGTAGTCACCAGAAATAAGAGAGAAAGGAGATATCCCACTTCTACCTTTCTTTGCCCCTTGATTTCATTTGACAGCGTTATTGTTTCTGACACCGATGGGTCTGTGAATACGTGTGAGCTGTTGTGGACAGCTGAAACCTTTCTCCAACCGGGGAAATAGATCAGTGGGTTTTGTAGAAGTATATGTGCATACTAGAGAATTCCACTACTCTCACATTTTCCTTCGTTATGGACTAGGAGTAAATGCCTAACTATAACGTACATCAGCGAGCGTCAGCTGGTGTCGAGCTGGCTGAAGTTGAGTTCCCTTAATTTGGGTAGTCACACAGCCGCAACCAGAAATCATCTACAACTACTTTATCTCTAGACGCAACCAATCTGTTGGTAAGGAAGGAGTGAAGTGTCCTGAAATTGTTTTGTGTTTATGTGTCTTTAAAATAATAATAATAAATTGAATTAAATAAAATTCGTGTATATATATTAAGAGGCAGTGCAGATATGCATGCACTGATTCTCAAATGAGTGAAAAATCGTTGATCTAAAGATCATGCTCTGAGGCTAGGAAAGTGAAGGTCTTATTCAAGAAGTGGCACGGTACTGTGTAGTGAATGTTTTTCGGTAGAAAGCCAATATGCTTGAGGATCAGAGTGTGGCCAGTCAGAGTGAAACATTATGAGGAACAGAAATAAATGAGTAAAGAGATATCCAACTTCTACCTCTTTTGCCTCTTGATTTCATCTGACAGTGTTTTTCAAACGATTTTTCGTCCCGTGGCAGCTGATCCCCGTGAACTAGAGTTCTTATTTGAAAATACGCTCGTTACCTGGACGTTAATTTCGGTCTAAAATTGTCAGCACAGTACGGAGGGGTAAAGAAACGAAGAAAGGTAATGATCATGAAGTAGTCCCCATTTGTGCGAGTCACAGTCTGAGGTACTAGGGCAAAATTAGTGAATAAAAGTACATATTTTTATATTATGAATAATACCTATAAAATACAGTCATAACAATATTATTAAAACATTTCAAACTTAAAAGAGAAACCTTCTTTGTGAATTTTACTTTTTACAGAAGTAGGAATGGAATTTAATTGCAAATTTTGAACGCCATTTTTATGATTTAGTTTTTGTTGCGATATCTAGCTTTGTTCTTAACAAATTATGTAATTTAAGTTCATGAGTTTCCAGAATTTATGAATGAAGGCTATAAAACTGAGTTAATTTGCCAGGTATGGCATATGTTGTGTATGTTACTCTGAAGAATTAAATTGATGCAAAGTATTCTTATATATACAGAAAATAGAGCGTAGCATTACATTTTTATTCACGCAAGTCCCTATTACAATATATGTATGTGCTCTTCAAAATGTAAGTCAATATTTGAATATCCTCCGAACAATAATAGATGATCATTGAAAAAAACTCACGAATCGTCCGCCAAGTTTACCCTTTTTTTTAGTGAATTCGAGAATTTTGTAAAAGTATTGTAAAATCCGAGGGAATTCCACTCCACCCTTGGACTCTCCATGGACTAGGGGTAATTTTAGCCAAAGTTGAATATGTCTTTACTCATATATTTCTGGTGAGAACACTGCAGTGTTCAGAAAAATTGAGGATTAGGTCAAGTGCATGCCCATGGTTTGAGGGGTCCCCAGTTCGAAACGCTTTATTCGGTTTTCAAATCTGATCCGGCCACCATTTGCCACTGGGATCAAGTTAACGGCACTATCACTGGAGTTGTCTATCAGTGGTAGTAGTCTGACTATGGGTATCACAATGGACCAACATGGTCTAAGTGTTGTGGCGATTTCATGCCTAACCTAATCCACGTCAAGCGCATACATATGTATGTAGAGGTGTTTCTGAACTGTTTACTTGATAAAGACCACGACTATCGTTAAGCCTTTATTAGAGTTAAATTACATAAATTAACACTCGGATTTAAAAATCCAGACTTTAGATTTTTCTGTTTTTTAGTTAGCAGCCCATACACAGAACACTTGTACGCTTATTGTATTAATACAATGTCCGTTATCTTCTTCTTCTGATAGCGCTACAGTCTGATTACTCACGCCAAGTTGGCAGATGTTCTTCTCCACTTGTGTGCACCACGCTATAAGCACCATTAGTTTCGGGGATGTCGCTTATAGCGTGGTCCCACTGGCAAGGATTTGAAGATTATTCTGGTTGGAGCAGTGTCGTTCATGTGCTTCACGTAGGCGTTGAATCCGTAGATATCTGGCCAGACTCATGCCATACAGTTCGTACTGGAATCTTCTTCTCTAAATGCCACGAATGCAAATTTCTCTCGAAAATGCTAACGACTTCATCATCTGCAATTGAGATCTCCGATAGAGTGCGACAGGGATGAACAAGGTGTTTAATAATGTCTGGTTTATCCTTCGAGGTGCCAAGAGTTATTCTACGTTTAATGGGGGTACTGAAGGTGTCCGATATAGACAGAGTCCTTCACTCCCTCAAAAGTTTATCTGACCCTTACACAAAACTTCATGGAGCGACATATAGGCGATGTAGATATAGGAGACTAATCTCTGGATAAGTGAACAGAGGGCGCTGAACTGCATTAGAATTACATGTTACCTGTTGCAGGCTAATCAACAGAATCGATTTCATTTTGGCAGTGTAGATCTAGTAGGTTATATGAGGTTCTATCTATTCGGCTAACATAAAGGGTGCCTCATTAGTCATTAGAAAACTGCTATAGCCAACTATTGATCCACAGCACTCACGCAGCCTTATCAGAATTCCATCGGCGTCAAAACCGGGCATTGGAACACTAGGACTACGACACTAGACTGGGCCACCTCTATATCGACATCTGTAGAGGCTGCAGTGACGAAAGAGATGAAGAAACAATTGCACATGTTCTACGTAACTGCAGTGTTATCTCCTTCCGTAGAAAACGTCACCTAGACGCCTACTATTTCAACGAACTGACGGAACATTAGTCATTTGATCTATCAAAGGCCCGTCTTGGTTTGCTGAATCGGAATAATCAGAATAATTGTCGTGACATCACAACGGGCTTACTCTGGCCTAAGTGCAACTTCCACCAACTGGCAAACTAGCAGATACTCCAACCTAACCTAACCTAACATAAAAGGATTCTCTGGTTCTTTCGGCTATATTTTACTACCAATTGAGCCTTTTATCGAGCATGATTCGTAGCTATTTTGCATTATCAGAGGGTTTGCAACTCGAACCATTTATGGTTGAGGAAATCAATAGAAAAATGCTTGTATTTCTTAGCGAATTATGACGCTTTTCTATCTAGAAAAGCCTGAGTTAGGACTCCTTAGATTGTGTCACAAGTTAAATCTGTCAGGTATGCGCTAGGCATCATTTGGTCGTCAGACAAATGTTACCATGTGACCGTCCCGAATGTTGAACGAATAAGTTGGCCAAATGACCTGGCCAGACAAAGCGATTAAATAAATCAATTGACATGCAAATGCATGAACAAATTCATTGCTTCTGATTCAAATTGCAAGTGTGTGTTCGATCATAAGTGGCATTCTCGATGTGTCATTAAACAAATGACAAATATCCCCGTCCAACTGAGTCACTCATCTGAACGTGTTTCAAAAACCCTCGACGAGTGTGTACCTCAAGAGAGCTCTTAGTGGACATCAAATAATGACAAATTGAACCGATTGACAC
The DNA here is from genome assembly GCA_907269125.1 of Eristalis pertinax. NCBI lineage: Eukaryota > Metazoa > Arthropoda > Insecta > Diptera > Syrphidae > Eristalis > Eristalis pertinax. The sequence continues at coordinate 24,164,987 of OU026149.1, forward strand.
GATTAGATTCTACCGTGAGTCATGCCGCTCGCCCAGAGCACTCTAGGTCTTAGTCTGGACTAACTCACGTGCCTGGATGTACTAAAGAAATGTGTACCCCATTGAAGATTGTACCTATCGTTGAGGTTATCTGAGCGACGTATATTCGTGTCGAAGTGAATACCCGTCGCACGACGCTTGCAATCGCATCGCGACGTGCTACCGCATCTCGATTGGACGTAAACACAGGCTAAAGCTTTCAGCTTTTAATAATGAGAGTGTAAATGTTTATCTAACATTCAATAATCATGTCGGATCTCTTCGTTTTTCTATTCAAAATCAACAATTGAATATCGGCTCGATGGGTTTTGGGATAACGTTTAATGAATGCGAGGCGTTTCGATAATTATTCTGGTTGCTTTGTTAGCAACCATTATCAGTGATTGTTCACAGGACGAATCATAAATTATTGGGTTCGGAAACATTTTATTTGTTCGCTGGCAATAATTACAGCCCACCTCACGATGTGCACTTTAACGAGTCATGAGGCGACTCCATGCGGTGCTGTAAAATGTGTTTATTGGAAAGTAAACCTTGTTAGAAAGAACACCGGCGGTGACAAAGCATATTTTTCAAGTTCGTCGACAGAGTGGACGTAATGGGAGATTGGAGTCAAATTCTTGGACATTACATGACTTCACGATGAATTTGAGCCGCGGCTTGTATTGTCACATGGAAGAATGAATGTCGGAGAAAATGCATCAAAAAGGAGCATATTTAGTTCCACATCAAGCTGGACCCCCAACGAAGGGTTCCATTCGATGCGTCCTCTCATATGCCGCATGCACTCCCATTCTCTCGTGAAGCCGACATTCCACAGGCCAACTAAATCGCACATGTACGAGTGAGTGTTCATTATCTACAATGATTGCAAACTTTCATTGTAAATTCAGCTTCTTTATCGTAAAGCCTCGTCATTCTCAATGAAAACATCGCACAATCGCTGATAGTTTGACGAGAACTGTTTTTTTTCTCCATCGACCCCTATCGAGAAAGGTATCCTAATTCATAGGTGCTTATCGATAACAACAGTCAATTTGGAGTCACCGGATCGAACTTGCGCCGTCGCTGGTATATACATGAAGTCACACTATTTGCACCAGTCAGTTCCCGAAGCGATAACCTAGAAGCAAGTCGCACCCACTTACGCTCTCCTCAGTTCGATTTCAGCTGTTAGCTGTTCTGGGTTGGAAGTTCCCATTACACATAAGTCTAAATCAGCAAATCAGGAGCAGACCGATCGAACTAAAGCGGTTGTGCAATCGTTTATCTAGTGGACTGCAAAGTGATTAGTTTTTGTGTTCATCAAGGGATTGATTTACAAGCCTAATCTCATCGGTGAATGGTAATTTGGGTTTCTTTCTTCTTTTTTTTTTCTGTAAGATCGAACTTAATCTTATCATTGGCGGCGGTGAGCTGTGCAATTTCGTGTGTTAACAAAGGCCGTGTGTGAACTTATTGCCAATAGTCTAGGGTTCTGTGCTGAAAATAGCTTCGGTAATCGTAAAAAAACCGTGACTAGCCAAACTGATAAATTACTGCGAGAAGTACTTAAAAAGTCCGTGCCGAAACAGTTTTTTTTTACGGACACGCGTTCTAATCGGTGTGCCGAAACTTGGCTGTACGCTCAAGTGTCGTGCACCGAGGGGCCTTGATGTGAAGTGAAACGAATGTTTGTAGAAAAACTGGTTTGAAAAAATGGATTCCTAAGTACATATGGCCACGTACTTACGTACTTTCGACGTAATTGTTTTGAAAAATATCGCGGGTTGACATCCTATACGTTTCAGCGATGAGATTGTGTCTGACGCGCGCCTTATTTTAGCCGATTTCTTTCATAAAATACCCTTTATATTTTTTTAGAGGCGGAAAACTTTAAATTTGTAAACAATAATTTGAGTATCCATGAAATTGGAATTATTTGACAGATAACTTCATGACATTAAAGCTTGACTATGATTTGGGGCAATAGACCGACGCAGGTGGCACGTAAACCTGGACCTTTCCTGGAAGTAATGCCTTTAGTTTGAGTTTCTCGAATTGAACAGTGTTTTTCAATATAAATTTGATCAGTTGAACAGGAAACGTTGCTCTATTCATAACCAAATTAAAGTTGACTCTCCCTAAGTCGAACTCTCCTTAAGTCGAACTCTTTTTAAGTCGAACTCTCCTTAAGCCGAACTCTCCTTAAGTCGAACTCTCCTTAAGTCGAACTCTCCTTAAGTCGAACTCTCCTTAAGTCGAACTCTCCTTAAGTCGAACTCTCCTTAAGTCGAACTCTCTCTAAGTGGAACTCTCTCTAAGTCGAATTTCCCTCTCGAATTATTTGTTCGCCATATTTTGACATTCCCCTCAATTTGCCGTACAAAAATCCATTCTCTAAGTCGAACTCCCTCTAACTCGAACTAATTTTGATATTCCGTGACTTAGAGGGAAACGACTATAACCTCAAAACAACCGAAAACTGTCAAATCATCTGTCCCAGAAAACAGTGGTGGCAAAATACAATGCTCTGCTCTAGAGAAAACACCCTTTAATCTCCACGTCAACTGTTCTTGATCTCCTTTGTGTGACTATACAGTCCACCACGGAATCTGGGTCTCAACAAACTCTCTTGCATCATTCCAATAAGCGATTCGCCTTTGCGGTGCCAATCCAGTGTTCATTCAAAACCACATTTTTTCGTAGATGAACTATCTCCAAACTGATTACCCAATTGCGGAAGTTGTAGTTGAAGATAAAGCGTCAATTCGTAGATAAATCTACGACTTTGACACTCACGCAGTTCTCGCAGTTCTCGACCGACGTGTTTATCACAAGTCATTGCTTGTCAGATCGGTTAGAGTTGTGCCCAAGTCATTATCAAATATCTTCATTCCAAATCGCCATCTAATCACACGTGGATGATTTTGACAAATCTAAATTGTACCACGAGCTTAAAGCCGATAACATTTATGGACGTAGTTATTTGGCAGATAGTTGCCAATAATTTTGGGTTTGTAAATTTATTGGAACGGCCGTTTTGTGATGCTTATGAATCAGCAGTCAGTGCCTGAGTCATATGAAACTGGGTAAATAACGATTTCGCTCGTGCCATAAAAGCTGTCAGGCAGTAGAAAATAATCATTTTTTTACGCCTTCGCACTGGCGTTGCAATGAAACCTCTTCAATGCACCCAGACACTTGGGAAATAGAAATATTTATTCAAAATACACAAAAGGGCAATTGATGGACGCTTTCTTCGAGTTATTATTCTGAAACGTCATTTTGACACTTATCAGTGCGGTTTTGTTTTTTAGATAACGCCGAACACATTTGCACCCAGCTTTTATGCGCACTAACCGCCCCTAGGTCTGCTCTTACATAAACTCGACTCGAGAATAGCAAGTGGTTCTGATAACAGACAATTATCGTAAAAAAAAACTATTGGGCACTTGTGAATAAAGATAGTTAGGGAATTTGAATACAATAAAATTCACTATGGACCAACGCTGGTAATAAATGGGATGTTAAAGGGTGTTTTCGCAAATTCATCCGCGTTCGATGACTGTTCTGATGACAGTTCAAGTATTGCGATTAGTGTAGATTTGCCACGGTCGCCACTATCAATATGAGTAAATGCATGCATGTCGTTGTGCAGCCCGTTCTAATTAAGTCTGTAGCTTCAATCAATCAATACATGTAAAGTGGACTAGTGAGTGAATTTCTGGTGAACAATTCTTTCGAATCTCTTTAGCTAATCTCTTTTTATTCCTCGACCATGTTTTCGTGTCGCAAGTCAGTACGGAGATGGTCAAGGCGTTTCACAAAGCCAACATAGTCTTTCTGGAGAGGATTGCAGACCGGCTGCCGCTCCTGCTTTCGTACCTGGTTTCATGAAAACATCTAAAATCTCGTCTGCTTACTTTCTTATCAGGCTAGAGAACCATGGACCAACACAGTTAAATTGATGTACAAATGTACATTAAACCTGAGGTAACGAACCGCGAACCATGGTTAGATGTCTTCACACACATTATGTTCATTGGGCTTATGCGTAGATGTTGGTAATATACAGAGTGCCAGCTGTTTCCCCCTTTCGATCAGTTCGAATTTTGACACTTTTTTGCTTCATGCTGAGGAAAAAAAGATGAGGGCATAGCTCAGCAGACATTTTCACACGCTCTTCGTGGTTTAAGGAACACAAATTGCTTGGCAAAGGCAGCATCTTTTTATTCCGTGACCTAATTCAGGCCACTGGGCAGCTTAGTGTTTCTTAAGCTTACATCACAATTGAATTTCGTGTATAAAAAAGTGAAAACGTCCAGTAAACGGTTGCACACGATGCACTCACTTCTCTGCAATGTTTGTAGTCGATGCTAATTTCCACGGCATTCGAAGTCACGGCCGTCGACTCTTCTGTACTTGAACCTAGGCGTCTAGGTTCGAATCCCAGTACGACAAAAATAATTTTCAGGGCCCCACCCCTTTCGAGTCACATACAATACTCAAAAAGCATAACTGTCTAGAAAAAGCTTGCCAAACTTGGCAGTTCGGAGTTGGCAAAAAACTGTAGGTCCCTTCCACTCGCGGGAGAACAAGAGCACGCACAACAAGAGGGGATGCTGAGAAGCTAGGCCCTGGTCCTCTACAGGGTGTAGATATATATTATTCGAAGTCAAAGCAGTTTTCTGAGTTGTCACAGATTCAAATAAGAATAACATAATTCCGTGTGTTTACTGACGAACTCAATGGAATGTTGAGTTTTTGGTGAAAAATATCCTGACTTCTTCCTCGACAATACCACTGTTCGTCTTTTGACATCAACTATGCATGAAGCCAATTGTTCACTTCTTCGTTAGAAAGAAAGTGGTGTGCTCAAAAGCCATTCTGCATCTATCGACAAGAGAAAACAAATCAGAAACCTTATTCTGGTGAATACAATGGGTGAGGCAGAACTTTAGAAGAACTTTAGAGAACTCCAACTAATATTTGCCGAATAGTGTTTAGTGGCGTCCGCAGGTGCGACAATTCCTACGTCTGAGTACAATACCCGACATGTTCTCCGGCACGAGCAACTTTCATAGTTCACGTTTCGAACTTTTTCGAGTCACACCCCCATTGACCGGTAATTAAATCGCCATTTAATATTCAATCACCTATTACTGCGGGTCATAGCAGAGTTTTTCAAACGCTCTAAATGAACCCATCATCTACTGAATTGAATCGAGCCGCTGTACAACACATGTTCAAATCTGCTGAATTACACATCCACTCGTATCGACCATGGGCTTGAGCACTGCACTATTAGTTTGATCCCCTCTTCGTATCGTAATCAGCTTGGTCTTTCAAAAGTGGATTCCAGTGTTCAATTGCCTCAAATACCTTCTACGTTTTTTGGTGTCTGCATCGACTTTGACTCTGTCAAGGTTACATTTAGTCACCCGTCATGACGCCAAGGAGTTGTAGATGTGCGTCATTCTGGTCGACCAGTTAAAATCGTAATCAAATTAGGTAAACAATGACTTCATTCAAAATCGATATCCCGCAACTACCTCTGTGGATTCTCTGCGTGATGCTTAGAAATTGACTGAAATTCTGCTTGCAAGGGATATAGCAAGGTTTTCTGTTCCCAATTGTATTCTTCTCAATTTTCAATTTAATTCAATTATTGAAGTTATCAAAACATAATTTTTGACATATTTCATAGAGCAAGTGCAAGCAGTAGTCACATTCCGAGGGTTCCGTACCGTTAAATGAAGCAATTCTGAATATCAAACAACGACTTGTTAAGCGACTCTGTGTTAAATGTGATAAACTGTTAAGTTTGGTACAAACTTTAGACCAAATCAATGTCCTAACACACTTCTATGCACTCAAATGTTCATCTATTGTGTTGCTCAACCTAAACCAGTTGCAGCCCACACAATCGCTCCTGATACCAAACATACGTGAGTTGTTGGTGTTGAATGTTTAAGGGTGAATTGCATTTTTGTATGAAATAAACATTTTAAATAGTGGATATCTACGAAATTTGGCAGTAGTTCATATTATAGTCCAACTTTGTTCGGCACCTTGTAGAGAACAAACCCCCTAATCACCTTCTTTGGCCAATGTTTATGCAGATAAGATTATGCTTTATGGCGATTGCTTCATGAATGTAGAAGCTATTAAAGTGCGACAGACAGATCAACGGACGGACACAAGGACATTATAAAGGTTTCGTTCTGATGACGGAACCTTAAAAAAGTTCCTTGTATGAGCCATACGCATGGATACAATATGTTTCGTTTATTATAAAAACCTTACTTACTTACTTATTTACTTACCCATGGAGGGTCTGAGCCTGATCTGTCGCTGCCTTATCCATCGCTGACGGTCCTGGGCACTCTGCTTCCGGTCATCAAGACCAAGCTGTATTGCGTCCGCGGTAACTTGATCTTTATACCGGAAGTTTGGTACTTCTCTCCTTCTCAAGCCAGGAGGATCGGATTCGAAGATCCTCTTTGCTGGAGCACTGTTGTTCATGCGCCTGACGTCCACATTCTGGTACAGCTCGTAGGGTTTGCGGTTATGTCTTCTCTACCATTCACCTTCCTCACGGGACCTACTCTTCGAACATTGTCAGTGACTCGAAAGGCCCGTGAAAACTATTTTTGTCGTACTGGAATTCACTCAACTAGACGAACTAGACGAATCACAGACCCAGAATGCTACGGCCGCCACAGAGGTGTTAAATCACCAGGACCATTTCACGATATAACACGTTCATCGAATTGAGTTTTCAATAAGTCGATTGTTAAACCTGCTATGCGGCTTCAGTCTCCTGTTGAAACATATCATTTAAAGCTAGTCCATGCAATTGATCAACGAAATAACGTTGCAACATGTCTCGATCTCCATTATCTGACGGTCCAATGAACCAATGGCACACCACCGGCATGGAAACCACACCATACATGTGTTCTTTCTGGATTAAGTGGTGTTTCTTGAAGCAATGAGGGTTGTTACCTGAACAATAACGCATATTCTGTTTGGTGACGAAGCCATTCTTTGTCACGAATGTGCTGCGAAGATGATTATGCGGTCACAGACTCCGAGTCATGATCAATTCTGCTAATTATTAACGAGCCTTCTTCGTTGGTGGACTTTACGATTATGAAAATGTGTGTTTTTACTGAATGCTTTGACATTGACAGCTTGTTCATTGGTTTAGTGGTGCATTCACAGTAAAATTTCTAAGTCGTCAGATCTTAATTTGAAAACCCTTTACTTTTTCCTCATATTTTGGTATATAAACTTTAAAACGGTGACTGTCTTGACCTGAAATAACTCTTTTTTATTCTCTCCCTGAAATATTTACAATTTCTTCTTATATTTTCCCTTCCAGTTACAACGAACATACGCTTCTACATCGAATCAAAACCTAACGACAACATCAATGCACAAAAATGACAAGTAACTTTGACAAATTTCGACTGTTACTGTGGAAGAATTGGGTGCTACAATGGAATCACAAAATCCAACTCATCATAGAGCTATTCCTGCCCGCCGTCTTTTCCATGCTACTGGTGCTGGTGCGAACATTGGTATCACCTGAACACACCGATAACATTATTTACGGGCCCGATGACGCACTGCCGATAAACAATCTTTCTCTGTTCAAGTAAGTATCTGACTGAATCCGATAGAAGTTATGTTTCAACCAAAAAAAAAAAAAACAAGAAAAAAGAATCGAAACATTCATGTGTTATCCAGCGTAAAGTTGCAGCACAATTTACCTATTCTCTGCTGAATCACAATTCTTTTCTAGGTTCCAAACTCATGCAAATATTACTAATGTGCTCGTATGTTTCAAAACGCTTTACGGATATCTCTAAGCCGAGTGCATGGCATTTATTTTTGATGTTTTTTTTTCATTTTTGATTTCGTAGACATTTCATTTTTGACGTTTTGTGTGTTAAGTTTTGCTTTGAAGTCGCTTATGATCATCAAAGTACGTTTCAATCTTAGAATGGAGTGTCCCTGCCCGTGTGAGAGCTCTGATGCCGGAGTTGGATCAGAGCGGGAATCAGTGTGTAATCCGGATGTGTGCTGAAATATATTTCTGAGCCCTGTTGTCGCCGTGCACTGCAAAACATAAGTTATGAGAATATTTCTGGAAAGAATGCGCCCGGTTTTAGTTTGTCTTTCAGTTGTTTTGGAAGCGATCAACTTTGCCGGATTATCCGACGTCCAAGACTTTGTTATACAGACTGACCAGATAGGGACGATAGGAAGAGAAATTTAAATGAAACAACAACGGTGGAAGATATAAAGTTGTTTGTGGCCTCATTTTGGAGCGTCATTCATGCCATTATATATGGAGTAGCACAAAAATATGTGAATGGTCCTTCCTGAAGTCTTTTCCAGGCTTATAGCGCTGGTAGTGCTTCAAGCGGTCGGTCCAATTGTCGATGACTTGGTGCAATATGTGTAGCTTCATTCCGGAAATACCGTCTCGAATGTTGACCTAGAACTCTTCATAAGTGGTTGGCTTCTAGAGCGTTGCGTAGATTAAGGACTTGACGTAGTGAGTCGCACGATCGCGGCGGCCATTTTGTGAACACTCGCTGTGAGTTGACTCAATCGCCAAATTTCTTCTTCACAGCTTCGAGGGCTGCGTTGCTTGTATGGCATGCAGCGCCGTCTTGTTGGAACCACAGCTCGAATATATGGATGTTGTCCAGCTCTGGCAACAGAGAGTCAGTTAACATCGCTCTACACGTGAGACGATTGACGATAACGGTGTCTCCTTCCTCATTTCGAAAGAAATATGGTCCAACGGTGCTGCCATCCCCTAACCCGGACCAAACAGTCAACCTTTGCGGGTAAATTGATGCTTAGTTCGTCACTTGGGGATTCTGTTCGCTCAAATAATGGAAATAACCGTCGTTTAACCAACAATGCACCTCGCCAGGTTGACTCTCAGTTCAGCTGATTCTCGTCGAATCGACATTACTGGACGCTACGGCAGCTGTGTCTTCTTCAATTCGCACCAATCTCTGTCTAGTTGGTGGTTTAGGGTCCAAAAGAGTGTACTCAAGCTCAAACATTGCCACGGTGTGGCCAATTGTCGATATACTGAAGCCGGGATGACGACGAAATTCGTTGCATTGCTCAACTGAGCCGGAACTTCGATAACATATTTTGAATAATTGCCGAACATTCGACAAGCGTGGTACGTTGCATGTGGAAGTGGCAAACCTTAATGAATGTTTTGACAGCTCGATGCCATCGGTGCCTTTGACAGCTGCTGAAACATAACAATTGGAAAAGCTTTCATTGCAATCTGGTCACTCGTGAGAAGGAATCAACAACGAAATTCGCCCTACCTTAGTTTCCCGTCCGGATTATCCGTCATCCAATATCTAGTCTGTTATGTAGTTAGCTTGAAATTCTTGTAAACACAGCTGATTGAGGCAACTCCCATTACGCCTGTACTGCTGCATGAATCGATGTAGCCGAAGGATGACACATTATGACACACGGCTGCGATAAAGCAAACTGAGCACGTGACCAAGCGCGATGAGCGGGAGTGTCAGCAAAACAAAATGTTCTACAGAGCGACGGGCGGGCGATAAGCAATTAATTAATTTAAAACTGTAGCCAGCTAGTGAATAGTGATGATGATTTACCAATGACTGTATTTCAATTGTATTTTGTTTTTCTATTTTTTTTTATTATTTTATTCCTAGATTGTATTACGGACCGTCAGCATTTTTCCAGATTTTAAGACGGCAGATTACCCGCCCAAGGCAAGCACGCACCAGCGATTTCTGAGTTTTTGTTTATTTTCTTTAAATAAATCTTCCTCGCTTCACTATCTTTTGGTTTGATACGCATGCCTTTCTGTAGCTTCTCTTAATCCCACCCCCCGCCTTAATAAAGACCAATCCCATCCCCACCAGTAGTTTAACAGGCTAGTCTAACCACCCCTTTAGTCACAGTTAACGCACAAGTGCAAGTCGAGTTATATTTTGCATGTCACATCTTAACCCTTGCCTCTGTCCTGTCAAGGTCCAATCAAATTCTAACACGTTTTGCTAATCCCTTTGCAGAAGCCTTAACAAGGTGCTTAATATAAGTAAAAGTTTGGTCTATTCGCCGAATGGAAGCGACGTGATTTCGAATATCGTGCAGCAAGCTGCCGTGAGTCTCAATCTGTCGTACGTGGGATGCGCGAACGCTAGCGAACTGGAAGCCACCATGACCGATACGAAGTACTTTGCCGGTGTTGAGTTCAGTGACTCACTGGCAGGCATACAGTCGTATCCGGAAAAGCTGAGCTACCGTCTTCGTTTTCCCAGCGAGCTGCGAACTTCGAGCATTAGCTTCATCAGGACTTGGCTCACGAACATGCTCTTCATACCGATGGATCCGCTTGGACCCAGGAATGTGGACGACAACGACGGTGGCCTGCCATCGGGCTACCTGCGAGAGGGTTTCCTGCCCGTGCAGAATGCCATCTCGATGGCCTTCATTAAGCTGACGTCAACGAGGAATGACACCATACCCGATATAATGCTTCAACGTTATCCATATGCGGCCTACATCGATGATCCCCTGCTGAGCGGCCTGTCCAGCATGATGTCGTTGATTATACTGCTGAGCTACATCTACCCCTGTACCTATACAGTAAAGGTAAGAGCGAAACGCGTGCGTCGCTGACGTGTCGAGCTTCACTGATGGTTTCCCTCTTGCAGTACATCACAGCCGAGAAGGAGAAGCAGCTGAAGGAGGTCATGAAGATAATGGGACTGCAGAACTGGCTGCACTGGACTGCGTGGTTCGTGAAGGCTTTCATGATGATGGGATTCTCGTCGCTCCTGATAACCGTGGTCGTTATGGTAAGTCTTGTTGCACCCACCATCAGCGCTGAACAATGAATCGAATGCTTGTTGAATAGATTAAGTGGTCTGATGATGCTGCCGTCCTGACGTACAGCTCCTTCACAGCGGTGTTCTTCTTCTTGCTGATTTATACAATGGCCACCATTACCATGTGCTTCATGCTGGCGACGTTCTTCTCGAAAGCGAGCACTGCGGCAGCGGTCACCGGCCTGATTTGGTTCATCATGTACGTTCCGTACACGTTTTTCCAGCTCAACTACGAGACTTTGTCGCTGGGTGCCAAGATTGGCTGGTCCCTCGTGTCGAACACCGGCATGGGATTCGGAGTGCGAATAATACTCTCCCGTGAAATGGAGGGCGTGGGCCTGCAGTGGGACAACATGTTCACCCGGCTTAGCGTGGACGACTCCCTGTCGATGGGTCACATCCTCGGCGTGATGTGCTTGGCGACCATATTGCACATGGTCATCTGCTTGTACATGGAGCAGGTCTTTCCGGGCGAGTTCGGCGTGCCGAAGAAGTGGTACTTCCCATTCACGAAGGGCTTTTGGTGCGGTGAGCGCGAGTACGTAGGGATTGCGGACTCCAATGGCAGTGTGACGAAAGTCGATGGCGACTGCTTTGAAGTGGAGCCCGTGGGCAAGAATGTCGGGCTGCAGGTGAAGAATCTGTGCAAGCGATTCGGCCCGAGGCAGGCGGTCAAGGGTCTGTCGCTGAATATGTACGAGGGCGAGATCACAGTTCTGCTGGGTCACAACGGCGCCGGAAAAACGACCACAATTTCCATGCTGACCGGTATGTTCCCGCCGACTTCCGGCACGGCGATCATTAACGGCAGTGACATCCGGACAAACATGGACGCCGCTCGGATGTCCTTGGGCATTTGCCCGCAACACAACATTCTCTTTGACGACTTGACGGTGAAGGATCATCTGGTCTTCTACAGTCGCTTGAAGGGCCTGAAAGGCACTGAGCTGGACGCCGAGGTGAAGAAGTACATCAAGAAGATCGATTTGGAGAAGAAAGCGAACGTGGCATCGTCCTGCTTGTCGGGCGGTATGAAACGAAAGCTCTCGGTGTGCGCAGCATTTTGTGGAGGCACGAAAGTGGTGCTGTGCGACGAGCCCAGTTCCGGCATGGATCCCGCTGCCAGACGACAGCTCTGGGACCTGCTGCAGTCGGAGAAGAGTGGACGGACAGTGCTGCTGACGACCCATTTCATGGACGAGGCCGATGTGCTGGGCGATCGCATTGCCATCATGTCGTCCGGCGAACTGAAGTGCATGGGAACATCGTTCTTCTTGAAGAAACGATTCGGAAACGGCTATCGATTGGTAAGACTGCCGACTTTTTTCAGGCAAACGGCCGCTAAGTCTTGGTTCCATTGCAGATCTGCGTTAAGAAGGAGAAATGCGACAGTTCTGAGGTGACGAAGCTGCTGGCCAAGTACATTCCGGACATACAGCCAGAGGCGGAGATCGGAGCGGAACTCTCCTATCAGCTGCCCGACCGATACTCGCCGCATTTCGAAAGTATGTTCCACGACCTGGAGACGACGTCCGACGAACTGGCATTAAGTGGCTACGGCATTTCGATAACATCCCTGGAAGAAGTATTCATGAAAGTCGGCACCGAGACACTCACTCCGCTGGAGCCCTCACCAAAGCCCACCACGAATGGCGGAACTTTCGGATCAGACGACGGCGAATCGATGAGTTGTAAGTTCACGACGTCCCACCTTCGTGGAGCTGTGCTAATGTGTGCCTCCCGGCAGCCGATAATGTATTTTCAGATAACCAGCGACTCGTGAAGGGCTCCAATCTGGCGCTCAGCCAGTGGCGATCGATGATTTTGAAGAAGTACCTGTACACCCTCCGGAATAAGCTGATGTTCGGCATTCAGAACGTAATGCCGATTCTCTTCATTGTGATGACAATCGTTGTGGCTAAGATGAGTTCGTTTGCGCCCCTGCAACCGCTCACGCCCAGTCTGACGCAGTATCCCGCAACGGTGACGGTTCTCGATAACTCCAGCGTAGTCGATGGCACATTAGCGGCGGATATAAGCCGCAACTACATGCGAGTGGTGAATTCTTATCCAGCTGAGCACGAGTTGGCCCTAACCGGGAAGCAAGGCTTCATTGACTACATGCTCGAGTTGGGACAGACCATGCAGTTGCGCATCAACCGGAGGTATATTGCGGCGGCGACAGTGCGCCCAGGAAACATCACAGCCTGGCTCAACAACAAACCCCTTCATTCCGCCCCTCTCACCGTCAATTTGATTCACAACGCCCTGGCCAAGTAGGTTCAATTAACGCGGCTGAGACTCGATTTTCTGATTTCTTCTTCTTTCAGAACATTCATCAACGCAAATGCGAGCATCGAGGTGACAAATGCTCCGATGCCCTTCACAAAGGAGTCCGAGTTGGATCTGCTGAACACTGGCCAAAATCTGGGCACCCAGATTTCGCTGAATCTGTGCTTCTGCATGTGCTTCGTCAGTGCCTTGTACGTTATGTTCCTCATCAAGGAGTACCAGAGTCGAGCGAAGCTGCTGCAGTTTGTCGGCGGCGTTCGAATTCTCACCTTCTGGCTGTCACACTTTGTCTGGGATCTGTTCACGTATACGATTACCGCGTTGATTGTTATTATCACGCTGGCATGCTTCCAGGAAGATGGCTACTCTACATTCGATGAATTAGGTAAGAGTGGTTCTTTTAGGGGGTACATCCAGCACCCTGTACTCATTCATTACTCATGGGGTCATCCAACAAGAGGTGTCATTTTAAATCAATTGTTTTTCAAGCAAAATTTCTGGGAAATGTAGTTATTCTTCTTTCAGTCTGGAGTGCGAGGTCTGGTTTTTTAGCAATATTTGTCAAATTTCCGCATCGATTGTTGCCACGGATAGGCATTCTTTTGACGAATGTGTCATTATTTTCACGAGGGCAGCTGTTTAGCACATGGATCTTCGTTCAGACGTTGAGACCGTCATGTATTCTCTGCAGAGATCGCGCAAAAGAATTTAATATTCGCGCCCACGATGTCGGCAGTCTGGGGATGTGCTCTGGTTAAAGAAAGCGCAAGTCCATGAAATAGGCAACACATTGAAGCCATCAGCTCAGTTGCTGTGCGGAACGTGCTCGCAATAAATGCGATCCACGCCTGTAGCGTCAACTTCAGGCAAAATTGGCCAATTTAATATCGTTGTATAACGTGTTCTATTTACTGAACCAGTTGCATGGCCATGTAGTCATCAGAAATTACCTAATGACATCCCAGCTCTCAAAGACGGTTCAAAGCGTTGATGGTTGCAGGTGCTGGGGGTGTGGATAAGTTGGATTAAGAGGTTTTTACACTGCTTGCCTTGGTGACCGTTTCAGTTGACATTTAATCACTCAGACAAAGGAAAATTAGTCTCTTCACTCAGCACTCTATCGCGCAAACTACCGCGCAAGAACGACCATAATTGAGCTCACGAACGATTCGATATGTTTCGTTAACCATGAGATATTGAACCCCAACCACCATAAGTAAATTTGACAGATGAAAACTGCAAATTAAAAAAACGGACAAAACAGCTGTTAGTGAATTGGAATTCGTATACACATGAACTCTCTCATAAGCGGAGACTGGCGATACTGGGTGTCTGCTTATGAGGGGTGTCTGCTTATGAGGGGTGTCTGCTTATGAGGGGTGTCTGCTTATGAGGAGTGTCCGTTAAGAGAGAGCACACTGTACAGGCTACAAATTAATCGCCGGAAGTAATAAACAATCAGTTCTGAGGTGCACGCTCACTCACAAGTTTTGACTCATTTGATTGACTCTAAAAATACTCGCAGATCTGACGGCAGTCGACATAGACTCAAACATGCTTATATGTACTCAAGCAGGCTTAGATGCATTCCAACATGCTTACGAGCACGGCAAGCAAAAGTGAACGAAACTTAACGAATCTGAGTGAAGAAGTGATAGCTATGATCACTGCGTACAATTTCAATGTGCATTCTCTCGATTGCTCTATTCTTGACATCACATTCATTTGATGATTTATTCAAGATTCGCAGCACCTTTCCAAGAAGGCAACTCATGCGAAGCTTTTCCGTCAAACATTTTTCTAGTGAATTTTCCACTTTTCCACATTTTATGTGAGTAAGTGCACTGTGCGCACATACATTTAATAAGCTTTCGGATATCACTTTTTAAAAGTCGTCGCAATCATAGTCCAATGTCGTCATTTCAAAAGCGCTGTTGCGTTTGAAATCATATTCACCTCTAGTTGGATACCCTATTTTTTATAATCATCTCCTTCTTTTCCATTGGCTGGTGCTGCAGTTCGGTGAGAACGTGGGCCAAAACGAACAAGCATTTCATGCTTTCAGCTCGGGACACCTTCTTTGTTGAGGTCCTCCTCCAATTCTGTGTGCCACCATCGACGCGAGCATTCTCTGCCAAGTTGTCCATGCGTTCTACGTTCCAACGCTTTGTCCGAGATGTCGCTGTTCCCCATCGTTTTGCTCTCTTTCACCGCCATACAGATTTTACTCGCTTCCACCTCAATGACGGCTCGCTGCGTTCGACCAGCCACGCCAATGTCATCTCCGCGCACCACCTGTTAACAAATCAATTCCCATCATCACCTTGTTCTCTCTTTCAGGTCGAAACCTAGTCATCATAATGCTCTTCGGTTGTTCCGTGATACCGTTCACCTATCTGCTGGCGAAATTCTTCTCGGAACCGTCAACCGGATTCGCTCGTCTCTCCATCATCAACATCTTCTGTGGTAAGCATCGCTATTGCCCTCATTCACTAGCACGGTTCTTGTAATTTGTGGAAAACTCTGCTATTCCCACAGGCGATGCGTTGTTCATTGTGATTCTAATCATGGGCTTCGAAGCCTTCGACACAAAGGACGTGGCGGACGTGCTTGAGAAATTCTTCTTGATATTCCCTCATTTTTCGCTGGCCCAAGGCTTGAACAAGCTCTTCACCAACACGCAGACGCACAAAGTATGCGAGCGCCTTTCGAGCGTGACTGGGGAATGCCGCCTTCCACTGTGTTGCAGTAAGTCGGGACTTTGTTCAGTGCACGTGCGAATGAGTCTGATTCGAATTTGAACATTTCAGATCTCAAGCCATACTTCGGATGGGACGCACCGGGAGTGATGCGCGAGATGACCTATCTCCTCTGCACGTTTGTGGCTTTCTTTTGCCTGCTCATTATCCAGGAATATCGCATCGTGGACAACGTCTGGTTTGCAATCAAGCAGAGGACAACGTGAGTATTGCTTTGAAAGGAGTGCGCGAACACGCGAGTGGTTCATGACTGATCTCTCCTTGTGCACAGCCGACCACCACCACCACCAGAGGACGGGTACTTCGATGAGGATGTGGAATACGAGAAGAAACGCATCCAGGACATGCCCTCGTCTGAGGTCTCCATCCAGAACTTGATTATCGACAAAATGACCAAATTCTATGGCCGCTTTGTGGCTGTTAATCAGATCTCTGTGGGCGTTAAGCAGTAAGTCGTGCGGGTCATGGGACCGACTTCTCTAAACTAAGGGATTCCGTCTTTCTTTTGCAGCTCCGAATGCTTCGGTTTGCTGGGCGTGAACGGCGCCGGCAAGACGACGACCTTCAAAATGCTGACGGGCGATGAGAGGATCTCCTCGGGAGAGGCCTACGTGAAGGGACTGAGCCTGAAAACTGACATGAATATGGTGCACCGGGAGATCGGCTACTGTCCTCAGTTTGATGCTCTCTTTGACGATTTCACGGGCCGCGAGACGCTGAAAATTTACGGCCTTCTTCGCGGAATACCCGACTCGAAGATAGGCAGGGTCTCGTCTGACTTGGCACGCTCCTTTGGATTCTTCCAGCACTACGACAAGGAAGTTCGCGCCTACAGCGGTGGCAACAAGCGAAAGCTGAGCACGGCACTCGCTTTGCTCGGCAGCCCGTCGGTGATCTATCTGGATGAGCCGACGACTGGAATGGATCCGGGGGCACGTCGCCAGCTGTGGAATATGGTTTGCAAGATCCGCGATGCCGGCAAGTCGATTGTGCTCACATCGCACAGCATGGAGGAGTGCGAGGCGCTGTGCACGCGTCTGGCCATCATGGTCAACGGAGAGTTCAAGTGCATTGGTTCCACGCAGCACCTGAAGAACAAATTCACCAAGGGCCTCATTCTGAAGATCAAAATGATGAAGGACAACCAGTTGACAAGGAGTTTCGATCACGAGTAAGTCAATTTTTCAAGTTTCTCCGGAGGAGTGATCACTGATCAATGTTTTGCTTACCCCTTAGCCGAGTGGACGACGGAAAATCTGTACCCGCTGAACTGATGGAGGAGGACATCGAGAAGGTGTTCACATTCATCAAGCAGGAATTCCCAGAAGCCTACCTTCAGTGAGTTGGACTCTTTGAGTGCACATCTCTAAATGAAATCTTACAATCAATCAATTCATTCGATTACAGGGAACGCTTCCAGGGAATTCTAACATTCTACATTCCCCTCTCAACCATACAGTGGTCGAAAATGTTCGGCCTGATGGAGGGCAACAAGGTCGCCCTAAACATCGAAGACTATTCAATTAGTCAGACGACGTTAGAGGAGATATTCCTGCAGTTTGCCAAATACCAGCGTGAAGATCCACGCGAAGTAATGTGAGATCAATTGACAGATAGCCTAGCCTAGTTGAAATTGTTGTAAACCAACTGTAGACGTTAACGATAACCGTAGACTAATCGCATTTGTAGACCCTGCATGCTTACACAATCTAACTCAATCGATTGAGACCAGCAAACTAAAATGATCACGCTTGTAAACTAATTAATAGGCTAACGAACATTCACAACACCAATAACACAAGCACGTTCATTTCAAAACTAAACTCTTAGAATCTACTTACTCTAACCAATCATGCATCCTTTTCTAATAAAAAAAAATCTAAAATCAAACAAATCAGATATAATGGCTTCATTGGAGATGTCCTGAGATGGAGAAGTCGCTTCAGATTATGAAACCAAAGAATATGTGCCCCCGCAGTCCCCAAACCCCGCCTCCAATGCAAAACCGAGATGAAAGTGTCCTTAAGAGAGTGCTTGCACAACAGACTGGCGCCAGTAGTGCAGGGAGTGTCATCTAGTGAATTGTCATAAACTTTTTTTATAAACATACATTTTTTTTTTTTCAAATATTTTCTATTTAATTTAAAGTAAATTAATTTAATATTGATCTCACATACAGATCATGATGTGAGATGTATTCATAAGTATAAGTATAAAATATTTTATATATATATATATATGTATATTTATGTATGTAGAAAAAAAAAAGAAAAGAAGAAACAAGATTGTGTTAGTAGGGATAATGAACTATTTATGTATGTGTACTTAATGTAAATACGAAATCGAGAAACGACGAGAGAATGAAACAGAAGAGAAGCAAGTGAAATAAAATGCATATATTTTTTGTGACATATTTGCTTTTACAAAAATGACCAAACCACTGTCTTTAGAAACCACTGTCTTGTGTAGTTCACAAACGAACTAGTTTTATAAAAGGTTCACCAAAGAGATACAGATCGACGCCCACCACCTATTCAAGGCCGCATATGACAGCGTGCATGGAGACGAGCTGTACAGCGGCATGTGCAGGTTTCTCATTCCTGCCAAACTCGTCAGGTTGTGCAGGATGACGATGGAGAACTCTTGCTGCTCCATCAAGGTCGGTAACAAACTCACCGAGACTTTCAATGTTAACAAAGGCTTTAGACAAGGCGACACGCTGTCATGTGATTTCTTCAACTTCGTACTTGAAAAGATCGTTCGGAACTTAAACGTCAACACCAGAGGTACGATATGCCAAAAGTCTGTTCAATTGCTTGCTTACGCGGACGACATTGACGTGATTGGGCGAACACAGCGAGCCGTCAATGAGGCGTTTGCTGGCGTTGAAGTGGAAGAGGCTAAAATGGTTTTGGAAGTAAAGTCAGGGCAAAACAAAGTACATACATGCTGTCATCACGGAGGGATGCACAACATCGTCGTCTCGGACAGAGCGTCATAATGCTAGCAACAGAAACTTTGATGTAGTCAAGGACTTCGTCTACCTCGGCTCTGCAGTAAACAGGGACAATAACAACAGTCTTGCCAATCGCTGTTTCTTTGGGCTCAAGAGGCAATTGAGTAACAGAGCCACCTCTTGAAGCACCAAGCTGACTTTATATAACACCCTGGTCATCCCTGTCCTGCTCTATGGCACAGACACATGGACGCTATTGAAAGCGGATGAAGAAGCTCTTGGTCGTTTTGAGAGAAAAGTGCCACGTGCGATCTTTGGTCCTGTTTGCGTTGATGGTGTCTGGAGGAGGAGATTCTACCACGAACTGTACGGGCTGTACAGCGGCATGCACCTAGTTGA
Organism: Eristalis pertinax; assembly: GCA_907269125.1. NCBI lineage: Eukaryota > Metazoa > Arthropoda > Insecta > Diptera > Syrphidae > Eristalis > Eristalis pertinax. The sequence goes on from OU026149.1 coordinate 24,184,330, forward strand.
GCGTCTTCGGATTCAATACTTAAGATGGCTAGGTCATGTAGAGCGGATTGACACCACAGCTCCGGCCCAAAGAGTTTTCGATTCCGAGCCATTGGGACAACGCAACAGAGGGCGTCCTAGAACGAGATGGCGCACACAAGTGGAGAAGGACCACAACCAACTTGGGGTGCACAATTGGTGGCAGCTGGCGAAAGATCGTGCTGGCTGGAGAGGCTTCTGGGTTGAGGCCTAGGTCCACCCCGGACTGTAGCGCCAAGCAAAGAAGAAAAAGATGTACACGGCTATGATAAGGCCTACTTTTCTCCTACGCATCGGTTGTTTGGTGGAATAAGCATTCGCGTAGGTGCGTAACTGCTATTTTGCACTAAGCTTCAATGAAGAGTCTGTCTCGGCTGCATATGGACCTTCCCTAGTACGGCTGGCTCTGCTCTTGATGCACTTCTGAATCTCTCCTGTACTTTCAAGGTCTTCCGCTTCCGCTTAAAAAGAAGTGGTCTTTAGTAAAACTCGCACTAAAGATTTGATGACGTTGCGCATCGCATTTCCTTTGACCCTAGCCTCATGAATTTGCCGTCTAATGCACGGACACCAGTAAGCCAGCTGAGACGTACATTCAAAGTCGGCTTTGGCCAGAATCTGAGCAAGGAAGGGACAGAAGTCGAAACTTCACGGATGGCTCCTAGACCAAGGAAGGGTCTGCCACTGTCGTCCTCTTGGAGGACGACAACATCACGTCGTTGGGTGAACTTGCGACAGTTTTCCAATCGGAAACCTATGCGATCCTAATGGCCACAAACTAAATTGTGAGGAACAGGTGGAAGGTACGGAGTATTTGTGTCTGTAGCGACAGCCAAGCTGTGCTCAAGGCCTTGCTCAACCCTTTAATCACTTCCAGGATAGTTGAAGAATGCAATTCTTCTCTGAATTTGATCGGCATTCTAAATTCGGTTCTCGGACCACCACGGGCTCACAGGAAATGAGATCGCCGATGAACTTGCTAAACAAGGATCAGAGAAGGTACTCGTTCGACCCGAACCTACATTTGGACTACCCGCATCCTTATTAGGGGGTTTCCATCGATGGTTGGGCTCCTCAAGCGCACAATCGGAGGTGGGATGACTCTCCAGGATGTAGGCAAACCAAGCCCATGCTCCCTAACTTTTGCAAGAAATCAGCGGCATTCTTGTTATCTCTTGACAGAAAAGATTTGCAGACGCCGGTACACCTTCGTCAAAATCCACGACGCTTATAGATAAGACGACGACACTGCAAAGAACTTCCTCTGCCACTGTCCCGCTTTTGCTCGGATCAGGTGGCACTTATTTGGTGCTGATTAGGTGAAAGCTGATGATGTAGGCTTCTGATCACAGAAGAAGGCTGCTGGTATTCCTACGGAAGACCATGAAATTTCCATAAATGTGGATTGGTAGTACAATGGACCAGAATTTGAGTGTCAGTTCTGAACAGTAGTGTTAAAAACCTCTGACAAAAAAAAAGGATACTACTTCAGTGTACTCCAGGCAGACGTCATGGCTATCCAGCAGAATGCCCTCTTACTATCAACTAAGCAACCAAAATGATTGACGGCGGATTAGGGTATGTTTCGGACCTTATTTCTTTCGAAATGAGCAAGGAGACACCGTTATCGTCAAAGCAATGTGGCCAGAGCTTGACAACATCGATATATTCGAGTTATGGTTCCAACAAGACGACGCTACATGTTATACAAGCGAAGCTGCCTTCGCTGCGATGATACAATTTGACGACTGGGTCTCCCATGGTTTATCATTTGACCGCCGCGATCATGCGACTTGACACCACTCGATTCTCTGGGGCTACGTCCTTAGTCTACGCTACACTCTACAAACCAACCACTTTGGACGAGGTAGAGGCCAATATTCCAGACGTAATAATATTCCGGAATGACGCCACACACATTGGACTGAGCCATCAACAATTGGACCGACCGCTTGAAGAACTGCCAGCATAGCCGAAGCATCTACTTGAATGATGTGCTGTTCCATACATAATGGCATGAATTCAGCTTCAAAATAAGCCCAGCAGCAATGTTCCTTATTTCACACCATTGTTATTTTATTTAAATTGCTCTTCCTGTCGTTCTTATCCAGTCACCCTGTACTTTTAACGCAACAATAATTTCTTAGCTATGTTTCCGCAGAATTTCAATTTATTTACAACAATACTCAGCTCTTCATACAGCACAAAGCTCACAGTGGAACATCTTTCATATCAAGTGGTTCATATCAGTGTAAAGCCGCAGACTCTGAATGTGCCATCTTGGGTCGCGCCGTCGCGAAAGCAGTGACTCCTTGTGGCAACACAGCAATATGCTAAATTAATGCTTGGTAAAGTACAGGAATATGTCTTCTAAGTTCGTCTGCGTAATTGAGTAATCCTCAATGAAAAGAGCGCCTTTCACGAACTCCATTTCACCAAAGAGCCTCGACCACAGATTCTCAACCATCGGAATGTTGTACGAGAGCAGACCCTGGAACTTGTCCCTGGAAATATCAAAAATGTCACACACCTAGACACCAAACGTTGTTCGTGAGCACTTTAATTCAGCATCGGGAAACTGCTTCTGAACCCACAGTTCCACGGCCCTTTCACGGACATCCGTCTGCCTTCTGAAGGTCGGCCTGCAAAAGAATTCGTTTTTTTTTGGGAACAAAAAGCACATTAAGGACTGACCTGTATCCAATCGATGGTCGGCTCATTCGTGGATATTGCATGCTTATAACCTTTATTTTGAGGACCAGGCCTTGAGAGTACTTGATCCGAAGGTGCTGGATGGAGCCCAAACATCGGAACTCCCCATTGACCATGATTCCCATGCGGGTGCATAGCGCGACGCACTCGTCCATGCTGTGTGAGGTTAGCACAATTGACTTGCCGGCCTTCCGGATGCTGTTGATCACATTCCAGAGTCGACGGCGCGAAGCTGGGTCCATGCCAGATGTTGGTTCGTCGAGCAGCACAACTGATGGGCCTCCAATCACGGCGACAGCAGTGCTGAGCTTCCGCTTGTTACCGCCGCTGTAGTTGCCCACCCGGTTGTCGTAGTGCTTTATGAAGCCGAATGCCTTCGCGAGACTCTCCGAAAGTTGTGCGATCTTCTCTTTTGGAATTCCATGGATCATCGCGAAGAGGCGGAGGGTCTCGCGGCCAGTGAAGTCGCTGAAAAGCGCGTCGGACTGTGGGCAGTAACCAATTTCCTGGTACACGCCCTTCGTTTGAGTTTGAATGTTCATTCCTTTGACGAAGGCCGTTCCAAACGTTGTGTTGACATCCAAAGTCAGCATCTTGAATGTTGTCGATTTGCCAGCACCATTGAGGCCAAGCAAACCGAAACATTCGGCCCTTAAACAGACAAGAGTGTACAGATCGTGGGAATCGGGAGAGTGTAGACCTACTCCTTGATGGCAACCGATATCTGATTGACGGCTAAGAAGTTTCCGTAGAATTTCGTCAGCCGCTTCATCACCAAGTTGTACTGAACTATTTCCCTCCGAGTCATCTCGTCAATGAGCTTTCTTTCTTCCTCCACGTCGGAGTCTAAGTCCTTGGGTTTGGGTACAACATACTGCCTTGAGCTGCAAGGTAATCAACTTATTTCTGCGAACTTTTTCATATAAAATGGCGATAGTACGATCGTCTTGCCAGGTATTTATCCCACAGAGCCCCCGTCAGTCGGTACTGAATGGAGATTATCAGGAAGAAGTAGAAAACGCCAGAGAACAAGAGGTAACGTATTGGTCGGCCGATCCCAGGCCTCTCCCACGCCGAGTATGGTATAATTTCTAAAAAAAGGTTTTTTTTAATCAAAGATCGGGTCTTCGACTAATGTTGGCCACTAACCGCAACATTTCACATAAACCTTGCACCTGTGCTCGTCGTCCAAGGTTAACAAAGGTTCACAAACGTTGTGCAGCTTGTGGTTGATGTACAGCGTATGCAGTGCCTTTGCCAACGCAAAGTGGGGGTAGATCAACGCCAGAGTTTCGAGTTTATACTCAACGTCTCGCAGGTGCAGAACCTCGAAGCCCAAGACAAAGGCGACCGCGAAAACGCCAACACCTGGAAATTTGCGATTGATGACTGCGTGCCTGGGCCAACATTACCTTCTTACCGAAAAATAAATTATAGATGGACAACTTGGCGAATCCATTAGCCGGCTCTGTGTACCGCCTGGACATCAAGTAGGTCAGAGGTAGGGCCGAGAAGGCGAAGCACGGGAATATGAGGAAGTTTCTCGCTGAAATATTGTGAATGTTTTAAATTAATTGAATGAGTGAAAGAGCTGGAAAGGAATTCGAATTTTGTGAATGTTGTGTTGAAGCAAATATTGACTAAGGGCGAGCTTTATTTAAGCAGTCATGCAGACAAAAGGACATACAATTTGCGGTGACGTTGTGTGTTGATACGGTAATTTTTTGTAACAGCGACAAATAAATCGAAGAGGCAACAGGATGGGCTCTACACCGGGTACACGAATGGACAAAAAATATTTGCTAATCTCCCTTAATGTAAGACCGTCCATAAATAGTTAAAAGTATACAAATTTTCTTAGGTACGATTTTCGTAGCTTGCCTTGTTTCATAAATTACAAACGCTACATCATTAAGTGGTTCCTATTTTTAAATTTAAATAAAACGAAGTGTGAGATGGTCAGGCTGAAAACACTGTGGTTTGTGACTTATTCTCATAGACCTGCGATTTCAGAAGAAAAAGTCTAACATGGCCAATCGCACGATCTCGGTGGGCAGAGTACACAACACATCCACGTAAGATGGCCATGTCCTCGACTCGCTCGTGCACTTCCAATGTGCCGTGGCCTGTGTGCCAAGTAGCTCCGTCCTGTTGACACCACATGTGGTTCCGACCTACATAGCGCTCGCCGTTGACGGTGATGGCTTGGCCAACACCAGTCCAGACTTTTTCTGAATGCATTGGACGCTCTAAGATCTCATTTGGATTGGTATCGTCCCAAATTCGACCATTTTGTTTGTTGACATAACCGTTCATCCAGAAATGGGCCTCATCTTATGGTGACCGTATAAAGGGCGAACAAATTTTATCATAATTACATGTTGTTAATAGTTCGTCGTGGTGATTTGGCCAAACAGACTGAACAGACAGATGAGGCTTCAACAATACGGCCGCTATTAACTGTCAAAGTTCGGAAGTCCCTATTGGAGGGCCCTTTATATAAGCCAGTACTAAGAGCTGCCTGACCAGGACGGCATTATGGTTGCAGCATAATTAGCAACAAAGACATATTAGAAACTTTTCAGAACAATGTGCCACCACCGTTGTCCACCTGATATCCACCGAGATGTTGATATCATGGCAGTCCAAGCCTATATTGTGACTTTTGCAGGTAAGCACAAACTTCGCTCAGAAGAGCCCCTCAAATTATCCAATTCTCGATGAAAGTGATGCCATACGCTGTCAGCAGTATGCAGCTGGACAAGAGGTTTGATTAGATCAGGTTTAGATAAATGACTGCCAGCGTAAGGCTGTTGTGTGACCAGGCTGTTGAAACCGGGATGACCGTGCTGACTATACTACTATAATGTTGAGTTCGTTGGTTGTTGCAGAAGTAAGCACGCAGGAGGAGCTCTCAGTTTCTTCTTTCTCGTTTCAGCAAATTCTGCAGAAGTCATTATAGGACAGGCCCAATCTGGAGGGCGTGAGTTCCAATGGTGAAGAACCCAGCGATGACGCCGTTAAGACTTTCTAGAGTCGTCGTCCTACTCAGGCCTGAATGTCAAATCTCCACCCGGAAAGACAGCTGAACTGGTGCTCTGTCTTGTGCCTTAGTCAGCTTCGCAGTGTTCTGCATTGTCAGAGTGTCCCGGCCCACTCACATGAGATTGATGCTAAAATACTCCGTCGATACGTTAAGAAATAGGTGTCACTTCAGGGACATCGACGAGTTAAAACTGACTGCGTCCAGAGATTTGATGCCCGTTTGGATATCACTAACAAAGTCTTCTTTACCGAGTTTCTGCCTGAAGGGCGCTACAATGGACAGCAGTAGAAATGATAATTGTATATTTAGATCCCTAAAGTGGACTCTAGCACCCACGGATTCGCAGAGGACCATTCAACGTCCGGTATTCAGACTGCCTGTAATTGGTCGAGAAGTTAATTTTTTACAGGGCCATTGGTAGCAGGAAATCGATGTCTTTAAGTATGGATCTAAATCTGTCCGGTACGATGGCGTGAACAGAACATAGTACCTTCCACATTTGCAGTGATGGCTCCTGTCTTGGCCGCTATCTGCCTGCTAATTAATCTATTGTGGGAAGACTGCGGAGTATGTGTAAAGTTGAGGTTACATGAGGCCTTAGCCCATCGCTGATACATTCGCAAGCACCCTTGTTACATAATTGATGAGGTTGATGAATTGATGAATTTGATGTCTTTTCCTAGCGCTGTCAACCATATCGTAAATCTATGGAGTAGTAGGTGCCTGACTGCCAGTGGACCATTCCAAAATGTAGTCCTCGTTTACAGCACGGGACTGTTTTGTGTGAAAATGGGTGGTGTACGAGCGAGAGGGCAATCACGATGAGCTCAGATATGTAAAAGCCACAAACGTTCCGTCAATCCTTTTATCTACACTGAAGCTGGCCCGATTACCCTCTTGCGGCAACGATTAAACCCTTCAACCACAGTAACAGTAACACCAAGCCTGTGGTATTAGCAGGAAATAAAATCTGCTCGATACGCACTACTATGAGGGAACTACTATATAATCGCACCTCGCAAAAACAGAAAACGTTTACTAACCAGCTTCAGTTCAGCACTGGAAGCACTTGTCTACTCATTCTTGCACTTCCAATCACTATACCTGTCAAACACCAGCAGCCAGTTACTGCACCGTTAAATAAATCAAGCCAAATTTGAACGCAAAAAATATGACCTTACCCAGTTCATCAAAGCGTCTGTATGCCTCTTCATCGAAAACGGCCAAGGTGAGCAGGAACACCAATGCCAAAATTGTTAGGTAAAAAAAATCCCAAATGAAGTGCGTCAACCAGAATGTGAGTCCTTCCACACCACTCACGAATTGCAACAGCTTAGCCTTGCTCTGCCGCTCTCTGATGATGAACAGGCAAAACGACGCGGTTATAAGACTCATGCAGAGGCCAACGTTAATCGCGAGCTGAGCACCAAGTCCCAGGCCGGTGTCTGCCAAATACATTTTTGTTAGTTGTCCATACGGAAGGGGATGGTTTATGACAACAACTTCCGCATCCGGTCCAAGGAATGATCTAAAAAAAAACTGCATTTTGATGAGAAAATCTGGGATTGCTTGGAAACACTTGCCTTGCGAGGGCATTGTGAAGTAGATTCAATGCGAGTGGTGCTGAATGCAGGGGTTTGTTGTTCAACCAGATCTGATATTGTCGCTCTGTTATCGTGAAACCGGCGATATAGGTCCTGTAGACGAGATGGCGGCGTCGCGCGGGGATGCTCAGAATGAATTCTTCAAATGGCATTCCGTCGGTCTGAATTACATTATGTTTGGAACCGACTCCTCTCACGATGTGCACTAAATTGCTAGTGAAGTTTGCCACTGATCCTGTTGGCATCTTTGGGGTGTCTAGAACAACTTGTGCTTCGTCATACTGTTTCAACTCCACGGTCATGGGGTGCTGTAAGGTGTACAATTCGGTGGCTCTAACAACAACCGATAAGACCACAAACATGACAATCATCAAAAGTTGCACAGCAATCAAAGCCCCGTTGCGACGCATGTTTAGATACTTCTTAAGCAGCATCGCCTGCAGTCGGCTACACTTTAATCTAAGCCCACGCAGTCTTTCGGTTTCGCTAAAAAATGCGGTGACTATGAAAAATCAATTATTAATCAACAATTCGTACAAAAAACGATTCTTGCCTGCATTTAAATCAGTTTCGCTGGAATGCGTTGCAAAAACCTCAGCACCAGTTTTCATGAACACCTCTTCGAGGGAAGTGTGCGAAAGACCGAAGCCAGATATTTTCAAGTCCTTAATCACCGCTTCGAAGTCGCTGAGCATTCGGCCAAACAGCGGAGAGTGCTCCTCTGCTAGAATGTAAGATATTTCCGTGTCGGTTTCGTCGTTCACTTCGAGACTGGGAATGGACTGCCTTAAAAACTCCGTAATGTCATTGCTGTCACAGTCGGGCTCCTTTACGCATATCTGGAAAAGGAATGAAGTACACGTTAGGGATCTATCGGGACCACAGAGAGAAAAAGGCAGTGTCGGTGCACAGGGATGATGCATCGTCCTATGGAGGGTCTCTGTTCAACAACACGTAGGAATCGACGCAACAACGCCACGACGACCGCGGTATACAGCGATGTTAACTGATTTTCCGTTGCTTCTGTAGAACTCGACATCGTCGATATATCCGATCTACAGTTTGAACCATTGGGTCTTCGGCTCTAAGTGATAACAACTTCACACTTTATGTGGAGGATCCTAACTTCCTAACGCTGCCGCCTTACGAATCAGTTAAGATGCTCACGCCGCACCGCAGCCGGTATTATCGTTGGTTACGATAAAGTATTTGCTTTAAGTCGTTGAAAGGATCTTCGCACTTCTCGTGGTACTCTTTTGGCTGCGAACTCTTTCACAGTGGAGCATGTTTTTAAACGGTCTCCAATAAGCCCATGGCCGGTAACGATAGTTGGACTGTGCTGAGTTCCTTACATTTTTTTTACAAATGTAAGGAATGGTAACACGACGCAGTAATCGGCATTGCCTTTGTTGTGTTGTTAGACAACGGCTCCAACACCTAACCTATTAAAACTGTTCTTTAATCTTACCAACGTATATCCGCTGCCAAATTTTTTCTTCAGGAAAAACGACGTTCCATAGCAAATCAATTGCCCGGTAGCCATAATAGCCACACGATCTGCCAAAATGTCTGCTTCGTCCATGAAGTGGGTGGTCAGCAGTATCACCCGTCCCTCCTTTTCCTGCTGCAGGATGTTCCACAGTTGCCGTCGAGCTGTCGGGTCCATGCCGGAGCTTGGCTCATCACAAAACACAACCGAAGCGCCACCACAGAACGCACAGCAAACGGACACTTTCCTCTGCATACCGCCCGACAGATCCGCCGACAATGTGTCCGCTTTCTTAGCCAAATCCATTTTCTCGAGGTAACTCACGATTTCCTCTTCCAATTCCTCTCCCCGCAGTCCTCTGAGGTATGCGAAGAACTTTAGATGGTCCCTTACCGTCAGATCATCGAAGAGTACATTGTGCTGTGGACAGATGCTCAGGTATTCCCTTGCGCCGTCTATGTCCGTTCGAATGTCGTGTCCCATGATGTACGCCGTCCCCGACGTGGGTTGTATCATGCCGATGAGGATGGATATCGTCGTGGTCTTGCCGGCGCCATTGTGCCCCAGCAGCACTGTTATTTCGTTCATATACATGCTGAATGACAAGTCCTTCACAGCCTGCTTGTGGCCGAACCACTTGGACAGGTTGCTTATTACAACACCCTCCTCCCTGTCCAAAGGTTCGTCTTCAAAGTTACTGGGATCCCATTCAGCTTGGTGGCTGCTGTCCTTCTCCACATGCTGCGTGGATTCGCCAATCCAGAAGCTCTTCTGAAAGGGAAAGTTCCATGGCTTGGGCACTCCGAAGGAGCCAGGCCTCACCTGCTCGACGTAAAGGCAGACAAGCATGTGAACAGCGGCCATTGCCAGCATCATGACGATAATGTGAATCATTTTCAAGGGATCGCCGGCCGATGACTGCTCGAACATTTTGTCCCAATCCATGCCGTGACCGGTCATTTCCCATTCAGTTATTATGTGTATACCGAGGCCGAGGGAAGTGTTGGCCAGAGTGGACCACAGGAGCTTGGCGGTTATCGACACACTGTCGTAGTTCATGCCGATGTAGGCGTAGGGAAAGTAGGAAGTAAACCAGTAGAGGCCCGTCGCGGCTGCTGCTGTACTGGCTTTGTTGAAGAATGTCGCCATCATGAAGCAGAAGGTTATTGAGGCGATGACGTACGCTAAGAAGAAGAAGAGGAGTGCTGAGAAGGAGCTGCTCGTAATAACCGCCACTTTGTTGGACCATTTCGTCTGCGAAAATACCAAATATTAGCTTCGATGTGAGGGGACTGTTGAGGCCCTTACTGTTAGGACATATGTGATGAGGATCGTAGACAGAAGCATGATTGTGAAGGTCTTGACGAACCAAGCGGCCCAGTGCAGCCAATTGGAGAGGCCCATGATCTTGAGAACTTCTTTCAGCTGCTTCTCCTTTTCCAAAGCCACGTACTAGGACAAAGTTTGTTAGAGCGGCTTACCAAAGTCAAACAAAAGCCTTACCTTGACCGTATGAATAGCAGGCTGGATGTAGCACAGCAAAAGGATTAGGGCCGTGATGGTTGAGAAGCTATGCAGCAGCGGGTCTTCGATGTACGGTGGATGTGGGAACCGTTTGATTTTAATCGCAGGGATCTCCAGCGATGCGGATGATACCAGCTTAATGTACGCCAGAGACACTTGGTTCTGAATAGTCAGAAATCCTTCCTTTAAATAGCCAGAGGGAGTGCCGCCATCTTCGTCCAAACTATTTCTGGGACCACTCGGATCGAGGGGAAGGTACAACTTGTTGGTGTTCCATGTTTGCAGCACGTTTCGTGAAGTCCGTAGCTCGCTTGGAAAGCGGATAGAAAATACCAGTCTCCTGGGATAAGCATGTGCGTGTTGGTTCTCGTCACCAAAGTCCACAGCAGCTATTAACGATAAGTCATCTGTTCTTTCCTCCAAGACACTTGAGCTCTCGAATGGATACATGCCAACCTTTGTTTGGTTGCCCACTTCAGTCATGATCTTTGTGCAGAACAAACAGCTCGCAGGAGAGTAGCCCAGTCGATGGTCAACGTATTTGTTGTGACTTTCACTGAAAGGATTTTACAATTTTTGTTTAAAAATCGAAAAGAGAATAAAATAAAAGTTAAGTTCTGTCTCGTGGCTTAAATAACAACACCTTGGCGTTTTTTTCGTGGAACCAGAGAAGACGGAGAAGAATTTTCGGCACTGGGCTTGCAGGATATCATATTAAGGGATGACCACAGCCGACGTGATCCACAAAAGCAGTGATGTACACCAAACCAAAAGGAGATTGAGGTTACATATGATTATTATGCGTCATTTTAACGACATTTAAAAGCAATTCGTAGCCGGCAACTGTGTTTATAAAGAATCGTCCTCGAAGGGCTTCGGAATATCAGCCACATACTCGTACCTCAATGACAGCTTGTGGTTGATGAATGGTGACTCGATCTAAGAGCTGCTCGAGGTTATTCTTCTGGACACATCGACATCGGTCATCAACGTAGTCCAGCATATTGTGTACCTACCAGAGAATAGAATCAAAAGGGATTGTCTTTCAATCGGAGAGAGAACATGCAGCCGAAAATCGAAGTACTCCTGGATTCCAGTTCGTTATCAAACCACAATACGTATCCTTTCACGCAGATCCACTTTAAATTTCCAAAGCCTTTGACTGTTCCTAAGTTGACGAGCTCCTTTACAATACGTGAATCTGAACAGTCGCTTCCTCATTCAATCACACATCACCAAAAGTAGAATGAGCGTTAACATCTACTCCGCAAAGTCCTCAACCTTTCCTGCCACAGCAGAAGTCCCCCAAGGTTTCATCTTGGGAATTACATTTTTCTTAATTCCTCATCGCACCAATCTAGAAGTGAATACACGCTTATCTACTAGCAAACACCATTCATTCCGTATACCGCTATATTCGTCTAGAAACAATCAGAAAAAACGACTGAAGAGTGAAGACCACAGTACTGGTAGGTAAAGCTTCCGCACAGCATATTGCAGCGCCACACAAAAATACGGATAATTGTGAACAACGAAACTGGGAGATGAAATGCCCAGAAGTCACTTGCACCAGAAACTTTTGCTTCAAAAAGCATGGACACAACGAAAACAACACATCGCACCAAGGCTTGTTTTTATGAACATGAATAAAGTGCAGCGTACTTACAAAAGCAGACTAAAGTCCTTCATGTCAAAAGACGAGTTGTATCTGACTGCATCCACATGTGTACTTTTCACCAGCAATCGCAATCCAACCAGCAGCAGAGAGACCAACATTGGAGCGCACACTTCGTATAACAGTTGCAATTTGTGATTCCATTGCAATGCCCAATTTTTCCACAGTAAAAGGCGGAACTTTTCAAAGTTCGATGACCGCATGCCGAGTGTTGGGAGGAATATATGTAAATTCAAATTTGCCCAAATCGCGTTTGATATTGATTTAAACTTTCGTGGCGTATGATGCTCCCAAAACTGATGTCAGAAATATTCCTTTTGACATTTGTAAGTGGCTGCTGATGTATTTGATGTTTTTTTGAAAATGTATACCGTCACACGATTAAGCTTACTTGGGAGGAGAGTCAACTTTTTATGTCAGTTCGAGTATGACTGGTGGCCTTTCTGTTAATGAAGGTACTCGACTCCTATGTTTCACCACGTGGAGGTGAGAGTAGGAGTTCATTGGCAGGTGCTAGGTGCAAAACAGATTTTCAACTGCTGTATAGATAACTGACTTCTATCACTCTTGGCACTCAAATTCGTCGATGGACAAGTGGGCAATCATCTGTGAAGCCGGCTTTGTCTAAAATACTTGATTTCTGGTGCAAGTACTGTTTTCATCAATAAATTATGAAACCAAGTGCCATCAAACACAGTTTTCTGCGGGCTGCGCCGTGTCGATGCGTCGTATCGATGCCCGTCAAGTTGTTAGTTTAAAAAAAGAAATATCGTAGTTCTGCAGTAAGTACTTGGCCATGTCGGCAAGTTGTCTAGTTTGTGTCTGTCAGCGAATTGCAGTAAGTTCTGTTATACGCTTCAACCAAATCTGTGATTAGTTGTATTCCACTTATTCTTAAACATTACCTGCCCAACTCGGACATCAATCACTTAAAATACACATCCATTGACAGTCTTTATTTTAGAATGTTTCCTACTTGCAGATGAATTGAGACTATTGCGGCACACTGGACCTAGTATGGTCTGAATGATGCACTATTAGGCATATTAACTCAAGTAAGACAATTTGTCACGCCATGATTTATCTAACGCGGGTGTTGCCTTAACGACTAACATAATTTAAGCGCATCCTTACTCCATTTTGACATTTCCTTTGTCAGACGTCTTTTGCTGGCCAGGAAGGAAAGGAGTATCGGGAATGAGTTTTGTGAGGAAGCCAGCTGTTAGTAGTTAGCGTCTCTGTGGATACCCTTATTGGGTGTTTTTGGCAAAGGTTTGGATATAAAATGGACATACCATTGGACTCCGGCTACAAATCTGAGGCCACATTTGTGCTTAACGTGATGTAAAAGGAAGTTGAGAAAATACAGGACATCCACACGTCAATATTTATCGCAGAAACAACAAAAACACAAAAAATGTACTTTCTATGTCCCACTTAATTGACATGCCTGCGACCCATGGACAGAGATGAAGTATTAATTAGGTGTACATGATTTCTGCCCATGGAGGGTCTGAGCCTGCGCAACAGTTGCTTTTCATAGCTGACGATTCTGGGCACGCTGCTTCCAGTCATCAAGACCAAGCTGTCTGGCATCGGCGATGTCTTGGTCTTTAAATCGGAGGTTTTGTCTTCTTCTCCTTCCCGAATCAGGAGGTGATTCTAAGCTGAAGCAATGATATCCATGCGCTAGTTACGTTCTCGGACAGAGTGTCAACAATTTTTTATTTTAATTACAACAAATAAACAAACATAATAAATAAATGATATTGTGGGTTCTACCCATCCGTTGACTAACCACTCGCTCGGTGGTGACTTCCGGACTACACCAATGTCATGATGCAGCTAAGTGAATAGCCTTTTATCCCATTCACCTTCCTCGCGGACGGTGCTATATATTCGACATAGAATATTCCTGACACAGACAAATGCTGCTTTGGGCTCCATATGCAGCACGACTGCCAAAATTACCATTTTGTAGAGTCAGGAATTTCGACTCAATTTGTTTCGAAAAACCGACAATACCTCATTCACACTCATTCGATTCTACATTTCTAACATCATTACTCCTTCTCATCAAATGACGTCATCCAGTCGTTATGAGCGACTTCTCTGTCGTTTCTGCTTATCCTGATTAACCGGCAAGCCTCCATTCATTTTCTCTCTACTTCTTACTATTCCTATAGACGCGTGTTACACTTTATTTAAATCAAGGAAGACGTTTCTTTTGAATCTCCACTGAGATGCGATTCACCACTTCTCCATTGAACTTGAGTATAATCCTATATTTTTCACCATTCATTGTCGTTTGCAAATAGTCTTGAGATTCGATATGGAAACTTAAGACCTTTTGCCCGTACTACTGCCAAACTTCCACAGTCGAAGTGTGCATATGGCCATTTTCGACGGCGAGATATTCTTTAATCTTCACGAAATAGTTAATAGTTGAGTCCAAGTACAATAAATACTCAGTCCACTACATTCAAAACACTTTAAAATTTCATCGAGTAATTGTCTGCAATCAAGACTGCGAAAAAAATTGCAGGAATCACATGCGTTTGTACTCGGCTTTTTGGAAAGATGACGAAATTCCACTTAATTCGACCAGCAATTGGCATCCCCTTGTAATGGGCTTAATGTAATTCACTTATATTTGTCCACTTGCACATTGAGCAAAGAAGTGTAAAGAACAACTTAGGACTATTTTATTGAGAATGTGGCAACGTTACAGAAACACTCAAATGACTGTTGTTACATTTCCCGAAGAGATAGTCAAGCATGTGGAAGCTCAATGCTTGGTAAAGTACAAGAAAATCTCTTCCAAATTTGTCTGACTAATCGAGTAGTCTTCAATGAACAGCGCTTCTTTATTCTCTTCGATCTTGCCGAACAGTCGTGACCACAAGTGTTCACTCATTGGAATGTTAAACGACAGCAGTCCTTGAAATTTGTCTCTGTCAAGAAATACACAGATCTTGTTTACAAAAGAAAACAGACTCATAATCCAACTTACTCCAGTTTAGCATCTGGGAAATTAGCTTTCACCCAAATTTCAAGCGTTTTTTCCCGCAAATTTGCCGGACTTCTCCAACTGATCCTGAAAATGATTCCCCATTGAAGTAAACGCAGATGGCAAGGAAGTAAATTAACAAACCAACCTTCGTCCAACCGACGGCCTAGCCATTCGGGAATATTGTATGCTCATGACCTTTATTTTGAGGACCAGCCCTTGAGAGTACTTGATCCGAAGGTGCTGGATGGAGCCCAAGCATCGGAACTCCCCATTGACCATGATTCCCATGCGAGTGCATAGCGCCACGCACTCGTCCATGCTGTGTGAAGTTAGGACAATGGACTTGCCGCCCTTCCGGATGCTGTTGATCACATTCCAGAGTCGACGGCGCGAAGCTGGGTCCATGCCAGATGTTGGTTCGTCGAGCAGCACAACTGATGGGCCTCCGATCACGGCGACAGCAGTGCTGAGCTTCCGCTTGTTACCGCCGCTGTAGTTGCCCACCCGGTTGTCGTAGTGCTTTATAAAGCCGAATGCCTTCGCGAGGTTCTCCGACAGTTGCGCGATCTTCTCTTTTGGTATTCCATGGATCATCGCGAAGAGGCGAAGGGTCTCGCGGCCAGTGAAATCATTAAATAGACCGCCAAATTGTGGGCAGTACCCAATCTCCTGGTATACGTCCTTCGTTTGAGTTTGAATGTTCATTCCTTTGACGTAGGCCCGTCCAAACGTTGTGTTCACATCTAAAGTCAGCATCTTGAATGTTGTCGATTTGCCTGCACCATTGAGGCCAAGCAAACCGAAACATTCGGCCCTTAAACAGACAAGTGTGTACAGATCGTGGAAATGGGGAGAGTGTAGACCTACTCCTTGATGGCAACCGATATCTGATTGACGGCTAAGAAGTTTCCGTAGTATTTCGTCAGCCGCTTCATCACGAGGTTGTACTCCCCTACTTCCTCCTTCGCCATGCGGTCTATTAGCGTTCGTTCGTTGTTCACATCCGAGTCGAAGAATTTGGGTTTTTCAAACGCATGCCTCTTCAGCCTGCAAGACAACGCGTGAAATACTCGACAAGAAACTATGGATATCAACTGTACGCCTGTTTCGATTGGTATCTGTCCCACATGGCTCCCAGCAGACGGTACTGAATGGAGATCACCAAGAAGGAGTAGATGGCCCCCGAGACGATGAGGTAGACTATTGGACGCCCCACTCCCGGTCTCTCCCAAGCAAAGAACGGCGTAAGTTCTGAAATTGCATTCAAAGTGAATCGCTACGAGTGCTGGATCCGACTTACCGCAACAGTGTCCATATAGCTCACACCTCAGTTCGTCATCTAAGGCGAGGAGTGGCTGGCAAACGATGTGCAGCATTTGGTTGATGTAGAGTGTGTGCAATGCCTTGGCCAACGCAAAGTGGGGATAGGCCAGCACGAATGTTTCCAGCGAGTGCCCGACGTCTCTGAGGTCCAAAACTTCGAAGCTCAAGACCAGGGCGATTGCGAAAACTCCAACGCCTTAAAATGCACGACCGTTGGTTGGAATAAAAGGCGCGCATGAACTGGCGGCTTACCAAAGAATATATTAAACATGGACAGTTTTGCAAATCCATTCGCCGGCTCTGTGTACCGCCTGGACATCAAGTAGGTCAGCGGTATCGCCGAGAAGGCAAAGCACAGGAGTATGATGAAATTCCTCGCTGAAATGGAAATAAGAGTGAATCATTTTTTGAAGTATCTTGACGTGGATGCGGTGGTTTAGTTTCGTCGATTCCTATGTTGAGTGTTCAATTCCCGAAACGGACAACTTTCATAAGTCACGGTTTCACTTCCCTTGAGCTTCTAACAATGCTTAGAGAGTTTGTCTAGAATCTGCCACTCGGCAGAGAACACTTCCTAAAACATTATTAGTTGCAGTAGGAGCCGGACACAGATTCACCTCAGACTGTAGCCCCACATCTAATTCGTACGATGAAGGTGATCGTCTATTTCCATCAAGCCTTCTTTAATGTGTCCGAGATAGGGCTGAGACGTAATCAAAAAGCCTCGCCAGCTGTCTTTGGCTAGAAGCCTCCAGTTGCGCACCTCAAGTTTGGCCTATCACGCGTTGTACGTTTTCGGAGATGCCTGCTTAGACTCATGACGGTAAGCAGAACGAACAGTTTTTGGCTGAAACTTTTCCTTCAGATGCCACCAACGCCACCAAAGATCACACGCAGATATTTTCTCTCGAATAAACCAGGGACTTCTTCATCTGCTTTTGAGATTGTGCCGTAGAGCAGGACTGAGATGATCAATGTTTTGTCTAAGGTCAGCTCTGTCCTACGGGATTGCCGACCACAGCATTCTGACTTTGATTTACGTCCACTTTATTCTATGCTAGCAATTCAATGAAGCCCTGCAACTTCTTGTGTCTCTAGTGTTGACGTTTGAGTTTCGCATGACTTCTCAATTACGTTGTTGAAGAAGGTACATGACAACACGTCGCCTTGAATTCGTTACCTACCTTGATGGAGCAGCGAGAATTCTCTATCATCGACCTGCACTTGACGAGCCTGGCAGGAATGTCGAATCTAGACAAAACAGTGTATAGCTCAACTAGATGCACGCTGATATATGCGGCTTGAAATCGATGAGTAGGTGGTGAGTTGTGAACTGCACATCTCGGGCGGCAGACCCGTATCGGAAAGACTGGTCTACCGCGGACATCTTTGGTCTAATACCACGCTGATAAGTATTCATAACGTGAGTGCTTAGGACCAAACTGAATAGGCTCAGAAATCCTAACTATACACTGTCAATTTTTTTAGGTGAAAAATTCGATGTCGTCGGATCCACTCCAGTCTTTGGATTTCGATAATACACGTCTAAGCACATAATCACATGTGTACACAGATCGTAGGTACGTCTAGTTGGGCCGCTGTGGCAGTTATAAGATGAGCCATGAAAAGGCTCAGAAATCCTTACAGCGTGCGTGCGTCTGGCGAAAAGATCCACCTCACAGTTTCCCCTTTGATGCCTCTATGCAGTGGTGGCGTATTGTAAATTAAACACCCATGCTTTCGAAAGATGAGCGACAGCTGATTACAAACTTAGGTCAGGTCTAGTTCGAGTCTTTATGGGGGCCTCTCGCTTATTCTTTTATTGCATCATATATTGGCCTCACTGGTCGCTGATTTTCGTTATCTGCGCTTGAATCTGAAAGTCAGCGTAGCCCACTAGAAGTCTCTGCCGGTGAGCACTGTTTTAAAGTAATTGTGGACACTCTGTGGTTTAGTTGATCGATATTTGAAGTCCATCCTAATCAATTTGGTGGAGTGCCCATGGCAAGTGTACCATTGGGATGTGGAAAGAATCCTGATTGCTGTTAGCGGCCAGCTGTTTGTTGGAAGATCAGCGGGAGTCAGTTTGAACATGAGATGGGTGGTTCGTAGAGAGCCAGAGATACAGAGGCAGACTTGATATTGTACTTTCCCAACTACACTAATGGGAAGGTAAGTAGATAGTGGTGGTTCCGTGAGAACCTAATTAGCACTATGTGCCTTTAGTCAGCATTGAAGGGCAGATCCCTGCCTTGTTAGTGCATCGTCCTTCTCATTTCCTGCGACGGCACTGTGACCTGGAATCCAGATAAGGGCCATTTTGAGCTCGCCTTCTAACAACGCTGGCTCAGCTCAGCATTCCTGTACTACTTTAGAATATGAGGTAAGGAAGGCAACACCATTGACAGCTATGAACGCATATGGCAACCTTCTGCCTTGGCAAGATAATTGGGTGTACTTTGACTTGACGACACGCTTCCCGGGTTGCAAATATGTAAATGCTCCTGGACCACACTAAAATTGTTCACATTGATAACGGACGTATACAATTTCTGGAAGATCGCGTTGACTGTTCGCAAAGAAATCAAAGTTACAACACTCAACGCCGTTCCAAAACAACACTTGTCCACCCGCCGAGAGAAAATTTCGAGAACATATTTACAACTCCTTACCCAGCTCCTCAAAGTGTGTGTATGCTTCTTCCTCGAACCAGGCCAAGAAGACGACGAAAATCGCCGCCAGAATAGTGAAGTAAGTAAAGTCCCAGACAAAGTGCGTCAGCCAGAAGGTCAGTCCTTTGATGCCGCTGACGAACTGCAAGAGCTTGGCTCTACTCTGCCGTTCCTTTATGATGAACACGCAGAACAAAGCGGTGATAATGCTCATGCTGAAGCCGACATTGGTTGCTAGCTGAGTGCCCAGACCCAGCCCGGTGTCTGCGACGCTCATCCTTGTTTCTGGCACATAGGGCAGCGGGTGATTTATTACCACAATTTCCGCCTGCTCTCCAAGGAGTGTTCTGAAAAATCAATCCCATGCAGAAAGAAATACAAATCAGCTCAATTGGGGATGCCGTACCTTGCAATTGCATTGTGAAGGATATTCAGCGTCAGCGGTGCTGAGTGCAGAGGCTTGTTATTCAACCATACCAAGTATTCGTCGTCTCTTATCGTGGCTCCAGCGACGAATCTCGAATCTATTTTATGTTGCAGCCGCACGGGGTGACTTAGAATAAACGCCTCAAATGGCAGTCCACGAGTGGAGATTAGATTGTATTTCGATCCGGCGTCCCTTACGCACCGCTCGTAGTTTTGAATGATGTCACTTGTCATGGACCTGGTTGACGGCACGTTTGGTGTTTCCAACACGACCGTTGCTTCTTTGTACTGCTGCAAGCCAATGACTATTGGCCGCTGCTTGGGAAACAGATCAGTCGCTTTTACAACAACTGACAGAACCACAAATGCGATCACCATGACAACGTTCACAGCTATAAGCGCACTGTTGCGACGTGTGCTTAGATACTTCTTCAGAATCATCGACTGGATTTGACTAAATGTTAAAGCTCTCCCCTTAAGTCGAGTGTTGACGCTGAAGCTTGCGCTATCTAGAAAAAAGAAACAGTGAACACTAGATAAATGGAATCATGAACTCAAACCTGTGGCGGCATCGCTGTTCGTTGTGTCAGTGGCAAATGCCTCAGCGCCCATTTTGAGGAAGACCTCCTCGAGGGAAGTGTTGGAGAGCCCAAATCCGGAAATGCCCAAGTCACTGGAAGCATTTTCGAGTCCATTGAGCATTTCTGAGAAGACCGTGGAATGCCTCTCCTCGAGAGTGTACGAAATTTCTGTGTCCGTTTCTTCGGCGAGTTCCAAGTTTGGAATGTAATCTTGTAGAAAGACCGTAACCGTGGCGCTGTCACACTGTCTGTCCTTAACGCATACCTAGTTGGAGAAGGAATGACACCATAAGTAGCAAATACGGTAACCGGTATCAATAAAGGTGGGTTGATAGGTGGCCAGCTGAGAGTGAATACCACAGCAACCGCCGTGACTAGTCTAGACAAATGGTGGCTGCAGTGTGATGTCTAAGAGGAACTGATATAATTATTAATATGCCCCATCGACATAAAAGCGACACCCTACCTACGCCGTATCGCCTATAAAATCGTCTCCATCGCACAGTACTTATAAGCTTCGAAGGTACCGTCTAATCAACTAGAACCGGTGGCTTATTCCGGCCCGTCAAATCGAGTATAGCTCAAATTAAGAGCCCTCCGATTCGTAGTCTAGTCCCTCGCCTGTCCTATTTCAATCGCCTGAATTAAGCCACACAGTCATCCTAGACTGGATGTGTTTAGTCGAGGTCACATTCAATTCAGTTTCAAGAAGACATCTCAAACAACATGGTCCGCCTTAGCTTCATTCAAAGATAACTTTCCTAGACGAGTTGTTTCGGGATTTGGTGATGTTCATTGACTACCAAAGCCACCGATGACTTTCCTTTGGCCAATGGCTATATGCATCGGATTTCACCAAGTAGATGCGATATCGTGTGGTTTCTTCATTTGGATCTGGAGGCAGCTATATCTTACAAATCAGTCCAACTTTTGGGTAGCGTAGATGACTTAGACGCATCGAATGTTGCCTACGTACCGTGGTAGAAACCTTCACGTCGATTGAAGAACACACAAAGGGAGCTGATCTTATGGTACATGTGGAAGTCAGGTGGCAGCCTGTAGGCCGAACTGAGAAAAACATCAGATCTCGGCGGAATTCCATTCCGGACACACCACAATTCTTAATAAATTTAGATTTCTGCATCGGGACACGGACCTTTTACTACTTTAATCCCTTATCAATCAAATTTCAAATTTCGAATCGTAGTACCGTTTAACAGGCGGGAAAGCGATAAAAGAAGAGGCTTTATCTTGGCTCAAGACAACGAGACTCCGATAATTCGAATCACTTTTTCGACAGGCTTCACCAAACGCTTTTCTCTTGAAGAGATGAGCAAATATTCATCTCATGTGCGTGCTGGCGACTGCAATCAGGATATTTCGAACGGCGTTTGCTGGGCATGGTGCCGGTGGAGACCTGTCATTGCTCATTAATTTCGCTACAGAAATTATCTTTTAATGATTGACATGTTAAATCGTACCATTCTGGCAAATCTAGCCTACTCTGGATGCTTAATGCTTACGTATAGTAATTCGGCTAATCACGCCAGAACCAAGGATTCTTGTTGGCGGTATAATGGAACATTGAATCATTAGAACACATGCCTTCAGGACAACTTTGACTGAAATTGCAGAGACGAGGATAAGAAGGAAACAAGTACATACCCCTTTGGTTTCGTGGTGGTCTAAGAAAAAGCCCCTTAGGAGTTTACTTCTCAGCTCAAGTGCCTATGCTGTTCTAAGTGGAACCGATACTGCAATCAGCCACATGCAGCTGGGTTAGGTACAATTGAATGGCTGTACAGATCAGTCACACATAGCTTAGAAACGGCCCCTTGTGCTACTTCGCTGCTAACTTAATCTAAGGTAAATATAGGCAACAGAACCTATATGCTGTCGGTAGGCATTTAGGTTCATGGCGTCGGCTACGATTTGGAGGTAGTCAAGGAGTTTATCTAAAATCCACAATTGACATCCTAGTGGTGATCCGACGTACAATCATTGTTGGAAATTATTGCTAATTCTGTTTGCCTAAACAAGCTGGGTCAATAAATATCCGACTCGAAGCACCAAAGCAATGCTCTACAACCCCCCTATTGTTGATTCTTGATCCCTTCGAAAGAAAGATTCTACGTCGGATAGAAAATAACAACAAATCGCAAACTCAATGAGCTGCACAAATATTTGAATATGACCATGACAAGGCATTTCATTTTTGATTCATTGTGGGGCGCCATTTATTTAGCACTGGAAAGGAATTTTCGAAAACCTTTCGAATGGTAAAGATTTGGATGATGGCCTCAATAGTGTCAATCCAGCGAAGAAAAACTCCAAGTCTCCTCGTCCAAGAAGGAGTGGAAGACTGAGCTTCCGACATGAAGACCAACTGAGCGCGAACGCGAGACAACTCGGTCATAACGACTGGAGACAGCGTGTCCATCAAGAATAAGCACGCACGTTTAGATCAGAATGAGATCCTTCGTGGCTAAAGAAGTAAGTAAGCAAGGATTTCTGAATTAAATACTTACCAACGTATAGCCAGTGCCAACTTTCTTCTTCAAAAAGAACGATGTGCCGTAGCACTTCAGCTGTCCGCCAGCCATAATTGCAATTCGATCGGCCAAGACGTCTGCCTCGTCCATGAAGTGCGTGGTCAGCAATATTATCCGTCCTTCTTTCTCCTGCTGGAGGATGTTCCACAGTTGCCGTCGCGCTGTCGGGTCCATGCCAGAGCTTGGCTCGTCGCACAACACAACCAAAGGACCTCCGCAAAGGGCACAAGAGACCGAGAGCTTCCTCTGCATGCCGCCGGACAGGTTCGATGACAACGTATCCGCCTTCTTTGCCAAATCAATTTTCTCGAGATAGTTCTGTACTTCGTCCTCCAATTCCTCTCCCCGCAGCCCTCTGAGGTATGCGAAGAACTTCAGGTGGTCCCTTACCGTCAGATCATCGAAGAGCACATTGTGCTGTGGACAGATGCTCAGGTATTCCCTTGCGCCGTCTATGTCCGTTCGAATGTCGTGTCCCATGATGTACGCCGTGCCGGACGTGGGTTGTATCATGCCAATCAGGATGGATATCGTCGTGGTCTTGCCGGCGCCATTGTGCCCCAGCAGCACTGTAATTTCATTGCGGTACATATTGAAGGACAAGTTCCTAACAACGTGCCGCTCGCCAAACGACTTGGAGAGGTTGTTGATTACAACGCCTGCTTCCTTATTTTCGGGCTCTTTTTCGAAATAATCTTCGTTCTCCCGTCTACCTCGGGCGTGCGGTCGTCTCGGAGCGTTCCCAATCGGTTCGCCAAACCAGAAGCTCTTCCGAAAGGGAAAGTTCCACGGCTTGGGTATGCCAAAGGTGCCAGGTCGGACCTGCTCGATGTACAGACAGACGAGCATGTGAATGACAGCCGTGGCCAGCATCATGGCGATGATGTGAATCATTTTCAACGGGTCCCCAGCGCTGGACTCTTCGAACAGGTTCTCCCAATTCAGTCCCTGGCCGGTCATCTCCCATTCGACAATCACTCGCGTTCCCAGGCCCATGCACGTGTTCGCGATGAAACACCACAAGTACTTCGATGTTATTGGCATGTGATCGTAGTTGATGCTGATGTACGTGAACGGAATGAAGGACAAGAACCAGTAGAGCCCCGTCACTGCTGCCGCTGTGCTGGCCTTGTTGAAGAGCGTCGCCATCATGAAGCAGAACGTTATCGATGTGATAACGTAAATCAGAAGGAAGAAGATGAACGTTGTGAAGGAACTGTACGTTATGACAGCCACGCCGTTGGACCACTTCGTCTGCAGAAGGATATTCAATTTAGAGTATAAACACATTCGTGGAGGGTCACACGTACTGTTAGAAAAAATCCAATGAGCAGTGTAGACAGGAACAGTGTTACGAAGCACTTCACAAACCAAGCCGTCCAGTGCAGCCAGTTGGAGAGACCCATGATCTTGAGGACTTCCTTGAGTTGTTTCTCCTTCTCCAAGGCCACGTACTGAAAGGAGACTCATTAGACAACCCTTCCACCCAGCAATGAAGCAAAGCTCACCTTCACTGTGTACGTCGCCGGTTGGATGTAGCAGAGCAGAATAATCAAGGCAATTATTGCCGACAAGCCCGTCAGTAGGAGATCCTCGACGAAGGGCGGATATGGGAATCGTTTTATTCTAATTGCAGGAATGCTTGCGGTCCGGTTGGCAGAGGATAGCCTAATGTACGCCAATGAGACCTGATTCTGTATTGTCAGGAACCCTCCTCTCAGATACCCGGCGGGTACGCCACCATCTTCGTCCAGTCGATTTCGGGGACCAAACGGATCGAGGGGCATGAACAGCTTGTTCGTGTTCCATATTTGAATGACGCTCAGGGTAGCTCGGAGTTCGCTTGGAAAACGAATAGAAAACCGAAAACTTCGGGGGTACGCAAATGCGTGCTGGTTCGCGTCGCCAAAATCGACTCCAGCTAGTAATTGTTCCTCCGCCACGGTGGTCTCCAAAGCGCTAGAGCTCTTGCATGGCTCTATGTCAACTCCGAGTGCTTCTTTCATGATGTTCGTACAGAAGGTGCAGCTCGCTGGAGAGTAGGCCACGCGGTAGTCAATATATCCCGTGTAATTTTCACTGAAAATATAAAGTTCATGAAATGTATTCCCCGTAGTCGACTTTTGGTGTTTGTGTTCAGATCTGGTGTTGCTGTGGGTAGTCGGTAGTACGAACCAACAGCCGATAGGCCGTAACTTCAGAAGCATATGACGTGTCGGCCGGAACAATGGAGGCGGACAGTGCAGGATGTATCCTGTTTCGATATGTCGAGTGTCTAAGAAAAAAACAGCCGAAAATGTCCTTAAATTCCAAAGAGCTTTCCTGTGGGATTGGCCAAGATGGTTCAATTTTGAAACAGCGTTGAGCAGCTGCTTCTTCAAAATGGAAAGGCTATGTTTCGATGCTTTGGTCACGTGGCACGAATGTCCTCATCATCATGACTTCCGAGGCCTTAAATGCGATTGCACCTACATGATGCAATCGCATTTAAGGCCTCGATCTCTTGACAGAGGCAGGACCAGGTGGTTGACAAAGTCCAAAAGCGCGCCTGTTTCCATAGGATCGGGTGGCCTGGGATTCCGTGCGTGATTTCCCCCGCGACTCCTTTAGTAGATCATGCGGGTCAGGAGATGATGATGGGTCAGGAGACGATTGAATTTGCTAAAGTAAACGAAACTTAACGAAGCGGTTATTAATGTCACAGTGTATCACTTGTACCTACGACCACCACGGTTGGGACTTGCTTTCACAAATTTGGGTATCGGAAGCATATTACACTTATGTGAGTAAGCGGCAATGCATGTTTAGAAAAGAGAGAGAGAGACACCCACAAACGGAATAGTCCGACGGAGACACATTCGGCCACACGAGATATTACATTTCACGAATGGTGAGATGTGTTAGGAATGCTTAGATTTACCGCCTTCCTTGCCTATATATTTCCTAAGCAACGATATTTTCTTAGCGGCATGATACAAAGAGCTTATAAGAATATGTGCGAACAGCCAACGTGTGAAACATTCAAGCGATATCAATTGTGATGCGCAAGTGAACAAAAAAAGGAAGAACAAGTGGTACATCCGAGCGTCTCTTGAAGCGGAGCAGCAAGACGTTATGTTATAGCAACTACACGGCGCAATACTGTTGTAACAACTAGGGAAATATCAGGGCACGTTGATATGGATCCTATTCTCTGCAGCGGGGCTCTAAAAAGAAAGGAACAGTTCACTTGAAATCACATATCAATCAAAATTCAGACCAACTTTAGATGCGCTAGCCGTAAGTATCCTCTTTTTCAAAATATTTACGCTGTAAGCTGGACAACAAAAAGTGATGGCCCGTGGCGTTGTGGGTATGTACGGCAGATGGACGGACAAGCAATTCGGTATGCCTAAGGTTTTCATTTTTGATGACGGAACATTGCAATTTAAAGATTTTCTTGGACCTGTGTACCAGTCGGGACAGGGATCTTAAGCGTATGAAGTATTCTTAGTTCAGCTATTCTAAAACAATGGAGACAAATGCAAGATCTGCGGAAAGATGTAGAGCACAGCTCCTACAGAGTATAGCTAGGCGGTCAAGTTGAGCTCGTGGCATGCTTTATTACTTTTTTTCTCTACTTTTTCTATTTTCAAAGAATGCCTGAACCAAGCAAATAACCAATAAAGAAAAGATTATTCAGTTAAATCGAGAAAATTGAGAAACCAAAATAATAAAAACAATACTCACCGCAGCAAACTAAAGTCCTTCATTTCAAAGGACTTTGTGAATCTCAGTTCACCAATTGGTGTACTCTTCACAAATATTCGCACGAATACCAAAAGCAACGAGAAAACCACTGGTGCGAATATTTCGATTAAACACTGCCATTTGTGATTCCACTGCAGGGTCCAGTTTTTCCACAGCAAAAGACAGAACTTGTCATAATTCGTTGAAGGCATCTCTTCTTATCTGAACGAGTGGGTGTATGAAAGTCAACTATTCTGGAGCAGAAGAGAAGTACTGCCTTACCTGATTCAACGATTTCCATAAAAGTATCTTTTGCGTTAGGTTTGAGGATTGCAGTCAAAGCAATGGGATCAAAGAGTTTGAATCAATCAATGTTTTGGATTCCCTGAAATATGTGTCATTTATTTTAATATGAATTGAAGGCGAAAAATCGGAGCATGCGAAGGGAATAAAATATGCTTGACTGAGTAATGAATTCGATATTTTTATTGACATGAATGCTCATTTTTGCTGACTTTTAAATGGATACGAATGCTTAAATACCATCGCCCACTCTATCATGTGAACAGTCGATTCATGGAATTCCCATTCAGTATTTGAATAGACCTTATCTGCACGGCCATATCATACTGGTTAGAGGCGCTCCAAGACAATGATCCGCTAACAAAGTAGAGATCAACTTCTGAGCTGAATGATTGGATACCCGGTCAATAAATGATACACGTCAGGATGGTCAACTATTCAGCGATGTGATACAAAATATAAATCAGTGGTGGTTCCCACAGGCCAGTGGAACTTCAAGCAAATGGTGATTACTGGTTTTTAATGTCACCGGAGAGGAAGTAGATGCTTTATCGGCCACAAATTCTCCCCATTTTTCGAAGCCGAACCGAAGTAAATTCTAGTTTTGCAGTAATGCTCTATAAATAATTGGATCCACCACTCCATGTATCACCTTCTATAGAAATAATTTTCATGCGCATCATCGGCGAGCCGTTACTCACACAACGGTCACGAGAAATGAAGAGAAAATGAAAATGCATCCAATCGAGTAGAAACCCCCGTCCAGACTGACCTTCTTCGTGTAAAGAGGCAACTGCTGCTTGATATATGGGAGTTCCAACATACCACCAGCACCGATGTAAGCGTTGTTCTACATTTCAGGGCGGCATAGACAGACTGTCTTTATGTCGGGTACATTTTTGCTGCGGCTAAGGGAAAGTTCTTTCATTCGTTGACGTGCGTACATGTTGTGTGCTGGCACAGTGTAGGTCAGCCATTCAGTGCCAGCATTTGAAATGAAATGAATCCGTTGCGAAACTTCTTTCTTTTCAAAAAATGCACACACAAACGTGTTACACTTCAAGACTGCAGATTGTCCTTCCAAATTTGGCGATGCCGCACGTAGCATCCTTGAAGTGATGTGTCCCGTTAAAAGTTTATAAATTCTCTTCTTCAATAAGAAAGGGAGGGGAGGGGAAATAACATCGATTTGGGCATGATTTCTTGGAGTTTTGAAAGTATCATAATTTGGCAAAGTAGTTGGCGTCAAACGAATGTGATTTGCGATAAGCGACTGAAATGGGTTTTAGCATTGAGAGGTGAATTACGAGTGTGTGTGCATAAGAGCGTGGTTGATGGTATCCCCATCCAACGATTACCTTGAGGGAATCAGCACTTCATTGTCACGGTAGT
This sequence comes from Eristalis pertinax, assembly GCA_907269125.1. Lineage (NCBI taxonomy): Eukaryota > Metazoa > Arthropoda > Insecta > Diptera > Syrphidae > Eristalis > Eristalis pertinax. The sequence goes on from OU026149.1 coordinate 24,212,389, forward strand.
CTAGTTTTATTTCATTTGAAACGCGATGTCATGAGTTTCTGCAGACTCGCTGTGATGCAGTTGTCCTCATAAGTATGCTTCGTCGACGGCACTCCAGCAAATGGAAGGTTCAAATACCGCTTGATAAACTTGACTCGTGGTTTCACATCAGTCACTTCAGACTATGTCTCAGGTCTTGAGGGATTGGGTGAAGTGTCTGAGGTGGTTTAAAAGGAAACTCATGGTTCGTGTATAATTGGGTGATTATTATCTTATATCAGCGGCCATTTGGCTTACTTGTGCAATTGTTCAACGAAACAGTCGACAGGCGTATCATGACAAATGGCTTATAGGACAGAACAGTAATGGCGCCTAGCTTAGCTTTTGGGTTTTATTGTATTTTATGGCAGTTCTAAAGTACAGTGAAACTTGTCTAAAAAATTGCCACCCGCGGTGCAAATTTTCTGACCAAGTTAGGCAGGTTGCCAACTCGTAAGGGTGTACAGTTTTTTGATTCAAATAAAAATCTAGTTGACTGAACCAAAACTATTTTCTTTAATTCGTTTGTTGCGTCATATAGTTGCATATAATGAAATACATGTTCGTTGTTATGCAGCTACTTCCTGCAATTATATATGTGCTATATATATATGCATCTTGTGTCAAACTTACTTTGTTTTTTCATACGTGCGGAGGACCGTCCGTCCAAGTTCCAAGATAGACAGCTCAAGCTCCACTTCGTATCATAAATCGAGAGGTAAGCTATTAAATTAGTGTATGAGCTCGTTTCGAAGACAAACCTATTCTTATCTGATTTATTTTAATTTGCGTTATAAGAAAAGAGCAACTGCACTTAATTATTTTATTTAATTCTACTTTGCCAGCAGATAGGACGAAAGAAAACACAGAGAGTGTATATTTCTTTCAATTCTCAACTGACGCCCAACTGAAGGCACTCGAATGTTGGCTCCAAATGTGGAAATATTTTATTACGTGCGTTCGAACTTGATAAAATTTTAAAATAAATGCGGCGATAAATAAAGACGATGAGATGGGCGAGGAGAAAGGATTGCACGTGGCCTGGTACATATAGGAATTGAAATATTCCTGCAGATTAATCCTTTTTAGTACAACTCCTACCAACCGACGTTTCTTTATGCTCAGGAGGCTATTGGAAAAAAATCTGTTTGAATTTGTACTTACAAAGCATTGAATATCCCATTTTTGATCTACGACATGACCAATATCGAACGTGAGTAAGGGACAACTTCCATTCCAAGAAAATATTCCAAGAATGAGAGACTAAGCAAAACAGCAGTAACGCTCTTAAGGTAGCGTAGGTACAGCAGTTTCCAGTAGATCGCTCTAACTTGAGAGATTCAGACCAGGAAAGACATGACTTGTCTACAATCAATCACTTAACAGACGGGATACAAGCTGAGACTTGCCATATTTTTGCGGATTTAAAAGCAGCCTCCATATATCCGTCAGTAGCTGGTGATTAAACACAGATTGCTTTTGCGTTGAGCATGGTTGAAAGAAAGTCCGTTCATAATCAGTCATTTGTACAGCGACGCGGACTTCCTCCACACTCGTAGTACTTACTCATAGTTTTGAACTCAAGCAAAACACTTAAAGATCCTGCAGCTATAATAGGTGTTTCACTAACCACTTTCTTTTCTTTAAATTTAAATAAAACAAAGTGTTTGTGAGATATCTGGGTATCTGGGTGGCGCGCATCTGAATGTCCGATTTTCCATCACTCTTGTTGAGCGATATTGCACGAGGAAAAATTATCTCTTTCCTCAATCGACTCAAATAGCAACATAAGATTGCCTCTTGAGTAAAAGAAAGAGTGGCCAACGATCGAGTGAATCAGAGAGGATATGCCATGGACAATCATCTTTGGGTTGCGAAAGGGTACAGTCGTTGGTTATTCCGTGGTAGAAATTCCACTTATTACTCTGCATAAATCAGGCAGAATTTGACCGACGGCATGTTGGATTTGAGGGCTGCTATGGCATGGAAATGGGCAAAGGAAATGAGCATGCTTCGAATCACTCGTGCAGAATTTCCGAAAAATGGGAGAAGCGTGCTGAACGCTTCCCGAACGGAACACTCATTTTGATAAAACAATTTTATCATTTGCACGTGTTGTTGAACGCTATGTCCGTCCATGGTGATTTAGCAAAATAGACTGAATTTATTATAGCTACAACAACTAGGTCGCTATCCACTCAAAAGTTCGGCAGTCCCTATTGGAAACCCCTTTTAATGGGGCACAGTAAACAGGAAACTTGTTAGTTAAGACCTGGAAGGTTGAATTTGAAGTGAGGAGCAGGATTCCGGAGCAGCAGCAAAAATTACTAGAAACCGCACAGGCCTTAAAATCTACCCCTTTTTCGAAGTAACCATGTACATAGGTACAAAGACAATAACCTTGCGTTAATACCAAGGCCATTAGCTAATCTTAATTACCCCATTTTCACATTTTTTCCATTCATGAATGTTTGTAAAATTTTAATAAATAAATACGACTTGTTAATATAATCCGAAAGGAAATGAAAAACAGTTTCGAAAATTCCATAGCGTGCAAGTAAAGTTCTGCCTACTTTCAAAGCTCTTAAAATAAACAGTCTGTAAGTTCGAATAAAGCACACAAAAGACATTTGACATCACCCGCAAGATTGTTCAGATTAAGTTTTCCAGCCTCCTCTGGTCACCCCGAATTCATCGGATGAATTCGCTTAAAATGAAATCTCACATGAAAAGCAAAATCAGATTTGAAATATATTCTCGCCGACATAAAGCTCTCTCTCTGCCGCCTGTGCTGGCGAAAGCGCATCATTTCTCTTTCATTTTCACCACAGCAACAGTGCTCACCAACTGGAACTCACCACAGACCATATGAACCCAATCACACGCAGAGAGGGTGGCTAACTCTGGTGGAAAAGCGGATCCAAGAGGAGACTGCAACAATGCACAATTGAATCAGACGAAGCGCACACGACACAGCTATTCACAAAGCCCCCATCGAATGCCCTATTAAGCGTTGACAGAGGAAAGTCGAAAGAGAACAAGCCCGTCGAATCTAAGAGAGCCACAATCAGACGGACAGAATCAAAGCAAAAGCAAAGGCAGAAGCAAACTCGTTTCCAATTATGCCATGAATAAAGTTTGCACACACCGAAGACACGACGACACCGACTGCGTGTGTATTGTGTACAGTGAACTTGAATATTTGCACGAAACGTGTACGGTTAGGCATGGGCAGCTCAGCTTCAGTTTGTTTCGGGCATTAGAGCAGAACAGAGTGGGGTCTGTTCGTAAATTGTGTTGCATTGTGTGGTGAGAGACGAACGTATCGTTGTTGACGAAACCAACAGCGACGGAGACGACGATTGTTTTCCAATCGCAGAGACATTCATTTGATATATTGTCTCGAACATCGAGACGTCAGACGAGAGATATTTTCGTTGCGGCATTGCTTGGCAATTTGATTTTGTTGTTTTAGTTCGTTCCGTGATCTCGTTACGGTCTGGAGGTCATTTCGTGAGACGCACAAGTGTTCGATCACGGTATTCTTACCGTTAAGTGTGGTTTAAGTTCAAGTGAAAAATTTACTAGGATACACCATTCACCACCAGACACCATCACTACGGGATAAGTGACGTCCGATTCAAAGGATTATTCATCACAAAAGGAGGAGATTCATAGGTCAGTACCTAGCGATAACGAGGACAATACATTTTGTTAAAAGTTCCTTTTTTTTTCTTGTTTTATTGTTTTGTTGGTTTGTCGGATGGTTCGGATGGGTCTTCCCTCCTCGTGAGTGGCATTGTTTTTTTTTGTTCTTTTTTTGTGTCCGTATTTTGTCGAATGTGGTCGGATGTGGAGGAGAATCAAGGATAACGACTGAAAAGTCATTCATACCAAGTTGGGGATTATGCCCCCACTGTTGTCAATTTGTGCCAGTGTTTTGGTGTTCTCGAGATGTACTTATTGTGGTCTGCATCATATCCTGCATGCTCCACTAGCCCTGTCCTTGAAACAGATACACCAGCCGAACTTTTATCCTTGTTGTGGCTTCACTGTTTTTTTGGCTTCCTACTTCTCTGCGAAACCATTATTTCGAGATCCCTGGAGTGCAATTCACTATTAGTGGCATACAACTACCAGTAGTTACGACAACAACGAACGAACAGCAGCAGCGATGGCATTGTTGTCCGGTTATTTAGAGGCGACAGTTTTGGGACATTGCTGCTGGAGCAAGCGAAGGTTTCTTCGGGATTTTCCTCTGTTTTCTTCTCTACGTTTCTTTTCCTTGTTCAAATTGTGCTGCAGCAAGTTGATTTGTTTTTCGGTGTGTTCAGTCTAATTCCGTTTGCCTGCACTGCCTCGTATCGCGAAAGTACGTCAGTTTGGCTTGCTCTCGACGGGGACAGATCGAAAATGTGATCCCACTGAGAACGTAGTTCGGTTTCAGACTTTTTTTTTCTCGTCGCTCCGATTGTACTCATTATGTCGCGCTGTGCTTATTGACGTTCGTTTCGTCGATGACCTCCTAAGGTTATCATCTTTCGCTGCTCTTCCATTTTCGAGCGTTTTCTAAGACGATTAGGTCGCCCCTATCGCGGAGATTGGTGTAAATTGACATGTTGAATGCCATTTGTAGGTTATTTACTTATGCGATACGTTGCGACGTATTTGTTTGCGTGTGCGTTTTTGTATGTTCGCTTTGAACGCTACGAACTGGTTTCTCACCGACTGGCGACGTGAGATGGTAGCTCAATCGCACTACCGCTTGTGAGCTAAGTGATCTCATCGGCTCGGCGGTTTTCTTTGTGATGACGTCCGGTGAGCATTCGCGAATTTCTCTTGAATTTCGTGACAATCAGACATTCAACTATTGGATTGGTTTTTTCGTGTTATTTGACTCCAAGCAATTATCTAGAGGGTATTGGTGATAAATGCGCATGCTGAACTTATGCGCTGCATACACTTTTATGTGTCATAATGGAATGAATAATATTTTAGAAAATGATAAACTAATGAGATCAGGTGACAGAAATAGTCGTGAGTTACAAAGAAGGCTTGGTAGACAATGATAGGGATGGTGTCAGATGATCTGCCATTTGTGATGATTTCAAAAAGAAGTATACGACAATCAACTGAATAAATTCAATGATTCTTCAGAACAATGCTTCGCGAAAATGATGATCTAACTTAAATGGTCTGAACAAATTGTCATTTATTTGATTGCGAGAGTGAAACTTCCTTTATATCTTGTTGCGCCAGTAATAAATAAACACGTTTACTTGGCAAAACTTTAGACTCGCTGAAAGACCACAGCACAGTCCAACTGCATAGGGCTCTAAAATGGTACTTGTCGAAATTCGTGAAAATTTCGGGTGGAAAAGGGGAATATGCTCTGACTTCGATTCGAGATCACGAGAAGTTGCCGATGAAAAATCTGGTTTTCGGGGACACGACCAGTAGCTGCGTGAAAGACTTCGGTTCGGTTTGTCTTGCTCTTGATGGAGATAAAGCCTTTATCATTTTTTTTTTTGCAAAATTGTTTCTGCAAAATGAAAGAGATTATGTAAAACACAAAATTATGGTCGCCATATTTGCTATACGAGCCTAAACAGCAAGACTGTTCGAAGAGCCATTGACTTTGAAATGAAATGCTTGTTGTTTTTCTCTCAAACTTGAATTTCTTTTTCAACGTTTTTTGTACACTGCGATACACACCCGACACTCTAAATGTCTTAACCCTTCCAAAAAAATATGTTATCTTGACACAGATTAAGAAAATCAGTTCAAGTCAAAATTAAGAAGCATGTGTAATGCCCGGATATAATAATAATAATATAATATGGGTGGCAGTACAGTTCGTAGAGGGCAAGGGCCTAGCTTTTCAGCAACTACTCGTGCTATTGTTCTATCACGAGTGGAGTAGTGAGTAGTTGTGGCCCGTGGCTTTGTGGGTATGTGCGTCGACTCCTATGCTCTTGGACCAATCTGTCTAGGTTCGATTCCTGGTACGACAAGAAATACTTTTCACGGCCCCACCTCTTTCGAGTCAACTGACAATGCTCAGAGTGTAAAACTGTCTAGAAAAAGCTTCTCAAACTTGGCCGTTTGGAGTCGGCATAAAACTGTAGGTCACTTCCACTCGTAATGCCCGGATACTAGTGTCTTTACCTTCTTCTTTTTATTTTTTTCAAAATTCATTCATTCATTCATTTTCCAGCGTAGTCTCTCAGTGCGATACATTTTTCCAAACGATATGTCAACCTTGCCAAAAATATGACATCTTAAGCTCTGCAAAAAAAGGCGTTTGTTCGAATACCTTCGCCTGCAATAGTCCACTAATTTGGTTGTTCCTTCATTTTTGGTGTGTAGTATGCACTATTTATAAACTATGACGAAACGCCGAAATAATTCACCTGAAAATTGCGGCTGAAGTATTCAAAATTCTTGCAATTAGTACGAGGCACTTGCCGATAGGAGATCATGCAGTTATACTAGGGATTCCTCATAACACACTGCCGTTGAAATAACTCGGCAGGAACAAAATCATTGACTTACTTCACTTGCTCTTATCCAGCGCTTGCCAGGGCAAGAAAACTGACTCTATCCAAACCCTTGAATCTCTCGGGGAGATATCGGGAATGAACATCAAAGAACTGATTTTGTCCCTGAACGCCGCACGACAGTGAGATGCACATCAACATTCAACATTCAGAGCGGTGGTTTCAAAATGGCACTCAGTGCTCATTGGATTCTCTAGAAAGCACCACCTCACACACACACATTCCAAATTCTGGTGTGTACAGTCTTAGTCTGGTAATTACATCCAAGAAAGAGAAAAGTGAAATCGCACACTGCAGACGGCTAATTCCGAACTCAACTGTTCGGAACTGCAAGGAAGTGTAGTTCATTTCGAGCTAAAAAATGTTCGAAAGAGATCATTGAGCGCTTGTAGGCGTCTTTAACACGTGGCCACGTTCATGGTGTAAGGAATATAAGGTGTGTGTGTACAGTTCTATTGATGCCCTGCGTGAAATCATCGCTGAAATTTGTGTATCAACAGAAACTTAAAGGCGGAAGCAGATAAACATTTTTCACTCACAGAAAAACTAAAACCGGATTTGTTTTCAACATTTTCCTACTCATTATAGTTCCCGCAACCTCTCACTGCACATTGTTGCAATTTTCTGTATAATACCAATAATAAATGAAATGTAAATCCATTCATCTTACATCAATTTGCAATCTTATTCCTGTTTTTTATTCCTCATTTTTAAATATATAGGAAATTGAATTGTGATGTAAGCGTATACATCCTGAGTGACGTGACAAAACAAAAAGATGCCAGTTCTGACAAGCTGTCCAGCACACCATATATTCCTTCCACCACGGCCACATGGTTTTAACGGTCATCTTTAAAAAAAATGATGATTGACCAATGATTCTATATGTTTGAAGATTGAGGTTGACCATCGGACCGTTAAAGTTTAAATGAGCTCCGAGTAAGAATGCTGACACCAAAATTCAATAATTTGTAAGCTTTGTTCGGGGACAAGTCCCTCCATAATGGAATAGCAATGCTAACTGACTATTGACTTTGACACATGTCACGAATTAGGTGTGAACCAGCCTAAAAATCAACCACTATTAGTAGGATTGATTTCTTCACGTTAAATTATACACGTCTTATTCACGCTGTTGTTCAATCAGTAGTTAGCCGTGTCGGTAAACAAGCTGTGCACCCCACATTTCGTGACTATGACTAATATTGTCAGCTCTTAATTGTCAATATTACTGGCACTGAAAAGCAAAAAAAAAAAACACTGCGGAATGTTTAAAAAAAAAACAAAATAAAACATAGAAAAAAATGTTGGCAGATGGCACTGTAGACCGGAATGGATGTGGGCATTAACTAACAAGCCTCTCAAGCTGGTACGATCCCCTGCCAGTCGTCTCCAACCTGACTTAGGTCGTTCTCCACTTTTGCGCGCCATCGCTTTCGTATGCCTCGTCAATTACGTTGTCCCACTGGCATGAAGTCCAAGACTGTCGGCTTAAACAGAGTCATCCGTGAGCTCTAGATGGCCTAATCATCTTAGGCGTTGAGTCCGTAGACGCCTGGCTGGACTCATATTGCTGTACAGCCCTTCTAATTCGTAGTAGGCCTTTTCTCTCGAAAATACGACGACCTTCTAGATCTTGGTTTTGAGACTGTCATGAGCAGACGTAGACAAATTATTTGATTACCTCAAAAGTATGTCCGCCCATATACATACAGCATATACTTCGTTTTGCCCTCTTTCACCGCTAAACCCAATTTGGTCGCCTCCGATCCAATGCAATCCAAGGCATTACTGACGTCTCGCTGTGTTCTGCCAATCACATCAATGTCGTCCGCGTATTCTGGCAAATACAACCCTCGGAAAAATGGTGTATCTTGTGTTAGACAGTGAGTTCTGCGCGATCCTCTTAAGAACGATGTTGAAAATTCGGAAGCACGTCGACATGTCTAAATTTATAGTACCTCGACCTCGGACTGCGCTTTGAAAAGCAGCAGCAGCAGCAGCTTTATGATGGATTAATGAATCAATGAATTAATGATCTAGTGAAGGTCTCATAAACCTTCTTTTATTCACGTACCGTATATAGTTACATTTTGATTATAAGCTTAGAAAAACATTTCTTACATTTTTCGAAGTCAACGCACCATAAATAGTTTCTTGGATCTCGTCGACGGTTGTAAACATTAGGTTCTCTCGAGAATTAAAAATAATTCTGCAACTTTATTATAAAGGCAAGGCAATCCAACCAACAACAACTTGATCCATTCTGGCGATGATTCAATTCCGAAAACGCTCGTGTGCATGTGAACACGTAACTCATCGACAACGGCGATAAACATTATCGCGAAGCTAACCAAATTCGGATCATTCCCGAATAAGAAAGAACATTCCAGCGTGATGCCCATTATTTGCCTATCTCACAGTCATCATGGACGACATCACTTTCGGTCTTTGTCAGCCCAGGCATATTTGCTAGTTTCCACGATTAAATTTACTTAAGATCAAAAATCTTGGCATCTGTTATCTAGTTCATTCTTCCACTTAATCGAGTGGATGCTCATTAAATATTTGTTTATCACTGTCCTCTCAGCCACTTCAAATAACGACGTCGGCATTTCATGTTCCACCCTCTCAAAGAGAGACTTTCTGAATCACCCCCAAGTGAATGCCTCACTCATGTGTGTGACTAAACGACAAAAGCCCAACGCTTAGGCAATTGCCTGACAGACGTTAATCCTTTCCCCAATCTGCAGTCGAGTCAATTAATTTACTACGTGCTTCAACATCTGTAGGATCAGTGTCAGTCGCCGGATTACAACACAAATGCCAACACCTTGATGAGCCACCTTAATTACTATGCATCGTGATAAATGAATTAGCCCTCCGGCGTGTAACTATTAATTTAGACACTCGGAAATGTGTATGGACGTGGGATTATACCCTTGCCGTCAGAACTAATTCCACCGATCACATATTTCAAATGATTCCACGAATTCTGGAAAAAAAAAACAAACGCGCTCGCGTTCCCGGCATCGGGGCCTTTTGATATAATGCGTCCGCATAAATCTTCAGACGTAATTTTGCCCCAGTGAGCGAGGTGACTCTGTTTAATAAAAATATCTTTTATTTCGCCCGTCCGATGCGGCGGCGGATATTTATTCGGTCGTACGTAAATATGTATCTGTTCGAATAAATCATCGCAGCAGTGTTTACGTTTGAGGAGGCACATTCGCCCTGCCGCCTGCCGCGGTGAGTCGCCCCCAACGAGATGGGAAATAAAATTAAATTAATTCACGTCACTCGTAGGATGAGAGGAAAATTGAATCGATTCAGTGCGGCGACATGTGCCGACTGCCGACATTAGCGCGGTCTTCATGAAGTAGCCCCGGAAAGAAACTCTCCCCTTTTACGCCTAATAAATTCCTAAAGACATCAACGGGCTAATAAAGCGCTTAGTTCAAGTGCGGCTACGCTCGCTCGGTATCTTGTGCTGAAGGCGCATTCATGACCTCTTATAGCCACTTAACGGTTCAGTGATTATTAGCTTAGTTTCCTGCCGCCTCAGATTGAGAGATACTAGCACTCTCTTTCTCTCAGCTACAAATGCGAATAGACTCTCATTTGGGGCTCGCAGTGTGCCGAGGTGGGGGTGGCTTTTCGGAGATGTTTGTGTGGGATTATCTGTGTGAGCAGGAGATTTTCACGGATACATCATGAGATCTCATTCAATTGCGACTTTTCGACTGCGGTAGACAGCAGCTGTTTTGCGGTGATGTTACATGTGATTTCGGACAGACGGGGTGGGAGTCGGCTCGATTGCTACATGGAGACTGACTGGTTGTTGGATGGAGTGGGGGAGGTTAGAGAGCTGGTGCTACACACGTGGTGGACTGTAAGCTGTATCGTTGGTGTACGTTTTCAGAAGTGATTTAATTTAATGGATTGAAGCTATTCAATTGTGACTTTTGACGGTTTTGAGAAGTTGGTAGCAACTGATCAAAGAGTGTAGTCATTCATCTTTGATTTCTGAGACTTTGAGGGACAGAAAAAGTGAGACTGTCTCAGGATGGCAATTTTTTTAGAGCATGGACACGATTAAATGGAAGTGCTCTTTGAAAATGGAGCCAAAATTAAATCATGGTATGTCACGACTGAAAAAAAAAAATTGAATAATTTCTTAACCATTTGCGTGTCTAGTGTCCGCCGTGGCGTAGTGGGAGGTGCGTCAAATTATTAATATATTGCGCCATGGTGTCTGGTCACCCAATAAGAGGTACCATTTGAAGACAGTCGGCAAAAGTAGTAACTGCGGGTAAAGTGGTGAAACTATTTTACAACTATTAAGTATAAATCCTGAGATTAGCAATTGTTGTGTGATATTGCACGAGGAATAAATATGACACTGAAACTGCCCTCTTAGCAAAAGAGAGACTGGCCGACGATCGGGTGAATCAGAGAGGACATGCACTGGCAATCATCTTTGGATCGCGAAGGGGTACGGTATTTGGCTTAATCGTGCTAGAAATTCTTCTTAATACAATGAGAAAATAATATTAGCCAAATACTCGCCGCAGCTATGACATCAAATAGTCACTCTTTAAGCAAAACTGCTCATCCGGTTTTTCTTGAATTTGGGAATTGTGTTTCGGGAGTAATATTTTATTCTAGTGTTTGAATTGTTGTAAAGCATTTGTCTTAAATCACGATCAAGATCGATCACAGAGGTCTCGACTGCTAGATCCACGAAGGGTCGAAGCATCGTCCACGTCTTTATCATAATGCAAGTGAACATCGTTCATTACAACAATTACTTCTCTGAATTGGTCGCATGAGACATCCCAGCTAAAAATGGGTTCCAAACTGTCACTCGCTGAGGACGTAGAAGTTTTTGTTTTGATTTTTCTCAGCCAGTTTCTGAGGCAGTTATTCTTTTCTCTACGCTCTGAGTCCCATCCGTCAGAACTGTTGCTACTTTTTCACAGGCCCATTCGTATATTGATTCACACAAACGATTTCATGTTTAATGTCATGAAGTGTGGCAGATGTAAACGAAATGGTGTGCGTGTGTACAAGATCTGAGAATGCAATACCTAGGGTTGCCCTTTATAGTTTTTAATGTGATATTACTTTAAATTATACGTTATGATACCAACATTCAGAGGCCTCACCGATCACCTTCTGTATACGATAACAGTGGCGAAAGTTTGAATTTCACTCATGTGATTGAGGTTTCGTAGAGCAGCAAACAACGAAAAATTATTAGTCGCAGCTTGGAGTAGTAGATTTATTGAGATTTCCTATACTGTACACTACGACTATGTTTATTCCTACAAATCAGAATGATTGAGCGATTTTTGATGTGAGTTCTTGGGCTGAATTCACACATTCATAGACAATACAATATAAAAAAAAGTTAATATAAAATCGCAGTTTAAAATCACTGCAAATAGAAAATCGCAATCACAGTTGTCACTAGTGAGTATAAAATCATAACATAACGCAACTCTAGTGGCAAGGATGCTAGAGAGAGTCTCGGTCATCTCATATCTCACAATGAATTCTGCAGAAGCTTAAAACTCGAAAAAGCAAAAGAACCTGTTCGAATGCTCGACACCGGCCGTGCATGTGTCCATTCCTGAGAACGAAGGGTATGCAGTTTCTTTGAAAACACACATTTGAAGAGCTAAACGATTTATTATTAGCACCGTACTGAGAAGCCATCAGAGATTAATATATATTTCTAATAGGTCTTAGAAAAGAAAAGTCTCGCGGTGGGAATCTTTCAGACATCGAACTACCCAATCAGTGAATCCAATTGGTTGATCTAAATGAGCTGTGTCTGTAGGCCGGAATAGCAGCCGTGTACCCACTTAACTACTTGACATCCCTCAGAATAATTTTGTGTAAAATGTCGGCATTTTGTTCATTAATTTGGCATGCTCTGTTGGCTTCAGTTTGCTACTATATAGCTATTTTGGCCAACACAATTATTTTAAATAAGCTGCAGAGTGGTTGCGGATAAAGCAAGAGATTCATGCAATAACCTCAAAGTGAACTCAAGTGAGGCGTCTGTCACAATCTTTGTCAGCTAACCTAGTCAGACGAGAGAGATGGGAGTAACCCACACTTGTCTTAGATTTTTAGATTATTGTTTCAGATTTTCTGTACAAATAGGAGCTGAATATGACGATATTTTTCCATTTTTTTTTTTATGAATCCCTTGAACACATTGTGCGAGTATGTATCGGTCGATTTTTCACCAACTTTGTCTTCTGTGCTTTTCGAGAATCTTCGAAATGGCAGTTGAATGTTGTTGGTTTGATTATGACACGATATTTAAAATGACACCTCTTCTTGGATTACCCTGTTCCTATACATCTTGCGTATAAAATAACTTTGTAACCACTGTAGGTAGCGCATGTCAGTCCAAAGGTTCATGCAGTCCACCGTCTTTTTTATAGCTTTGGTATCAAAGGAAACATCACAAAAGTCGTCGATGTGTGACCCTGTAAGCATCTGATGTTCGCAGTCATCGGACCATGAACAGATGCCGGCAAGATCACATACCTTTTCTTTGTCTACCTTTGCTTTGTCTAGGCTATCGTTGATCGACTTTTTGCCTGCAGCGGCACAGTGAACTGAATTTGAATTCAGAAACTCCACCTCATTGATTCCGACTTCATGAAGTCGTTGTGCCCTCTATTACTTACCCACTTAACACAGATTTTGAAGGCACACACATGTACATATCTGGCGATCACAGATACCCGACTTTCGCCCAGTCATTTGCGTTTAGTTCCCATTCACAAGTGTACCTAAATAGCGAGTTGGATAAAGAGCGTTTGATTTCTCCATTTCCATTTTGGTTGGTATCGTATTTGGAGTGCCATTCGGGTATTTTTCTAACTCACAAATCGCTTAATCAGCGGAAGGGGTTATTCCCATTAATGGCCATGTCGCCGTTTATATTTTTAGATGACATCACTCCGTAGTTCGAGGGAATTCGACCCATTTGCCAGCGGCCTGTAGGTGTTTCGCATGAACTCCGAACTGGTTGTTGGATTATCTCTTCTCTGTCGCATAATTCAAAGCCAAATAGTTCCATCGTCGTGCCATCAAGTGAATAGCAACAACGCAATAAAACTCGTCCCGAATAGGAACTTAATGGCAGACCAATTCAAAACTGATGACTGACGACACAACAGCGACGGCGCTCGCTGGCTACTGGCGACACTGCAACGCCATTGTTTATGTAGACGGTAATTATCTGTTGAAGACAATTCGCGTGTGCACTTGTGTGAGTCTGTTGGGACTGTCGGTCTTATTGCAATTAATGTGTGATGGGCAGTAATTGCTGTAATTACAGAACGACTCTTTGCGAAAGAAAATTAAATACTTCCAGCTAGCAAGTGAATAGTGTGCACTTCCATTGCAATAAGAATTTTGATGCGCGCAAGTTTAAAGATGCGAGTGTGTTCGAATTTCGATTGTTAAACGATACCCCTTGCAAACCTTAAACTAAACGTAGACAGTTTGGATGAGAGTGTGGTTCAACGCGTGCGATGAAAACAAGCAGAATTGTGTGTACTTTCAAATCCCACAAAGGGTGTTTTTGAAGACGTTCCATTTTCAGGTTGACAGCTCGTAATGCCAGTCAGTTTGACAGTTGGAAGTTGATTTGCTATCGCAATGTACGCATGAATATCATGAGTATTCTCGGGATTGAAGACGGAAGACGGATTGAATGGCCATGCTTCGAATTTAAATACCTACCCCTTTTGAGCGAAAGGGTCATGGCCGGCAAGTTGAGGCTAGATCAGTCTTTTAACCAAATGCAGTAAAATTTCAAAATCATCCTGCGCCGTCTTTTCCTCTTTCTTCTTCATGTGCCGCTTCAGTCTGGAGCAGACTTGGACATCGCCCAACAAGTCTCTCAAGCTAGGCCGATCTAGCCAGAGATCCAAGCTGCCTCCATCCAAGTTTGGTTGAGGTCTTCCTCCTCTTGTGTGGGCTTTAAGCTGGGCGCTCTCTGTTGCGTTCTCCCAAAAACTCGCAGTCACCCGTCTTTAAAATTGATTAAACCGGATCAAATGCAATTAAGTCTCAGACGAGTGCTAAGGCTGCTCCATCTCCGAAATCACTTAAGTCATCTTCAATGTATTTCCCCCCCTCAATTGAATTTTCGTTATCATCACTCGTCCATCCACTCGGCATCCCGGCAGACAATCGCCTCGGTTTGACAACAACAATCCAGTGGCCAACGTGCGGTCGACCGTATCGAAGTCGAATTCGATCAATGTCCCTTTAAATCCGATCCAAACAATTGAAAATGACCAAGTGGCAATGTGATTATAAACCAATGACACTGATGTCCGACCCCAACCCCACATGCCGACTCCCCAGACGAGCCCAGAGTTCATAGATTACGTGACTGGCATGCGACTGAGAGGGTGCTAGCCTCCGGCCAGAGTTTGGCACTGTCTTTCGTAAATTATAAACGAAGACGGAACCAAGTGACTCCATGGATGGCCACTAAAAGTGTGGAGAACCTAATTCTGATAATCACTGAGATTAACATTTCCGATGCAGGCGATGACCACAAATCACTGAACAACAGCAGCCGGCAGTCTGGGGGGATGCTAGGGAAACTCGGGAGGGTATTGGATAGGCAGTGTGTAGTTTGCTGGAGGGTGTATGTGCTTGTAGTTGTCAGCCGCATGCGAGTCAATGAGCAAGAAATTCCTTATTAATGACAATCGAAAATCGATAAATCGATGACACTGGAGCGAGAATAAACAACGCTACCCTCAGCGTGCCATTAGCATGTTGAATACGGCAAGTCCATTGGACGAGCTGATGGAGTAGTCGCTGCCGGTGTGAGGGTATCATCATGATTTATCAAGGCAATTATATTTCAATTTACTACCTGACAAGGCTGAAAGACATTTTTGCATGGTTGACTAGCTGACTAATTGAGGGAATTGTTGTTTGTGCGATTTTCCATGTGAACTTGAAAGTGCTTGCAGCTGGCCGTAATATGAGGTTAATGACACAATTAGTCTATTCTTAGGCATGCCATCGATGGACGGTTGGAGGTTGGACTAGTTTCCATCTCGGAATACTTTACGCAATGGTTACACCGATTTTTTGGGACAGAGGTTCGGTGTCTTTCTCCAATCAGGGCACTCTTAGCCGCGATATTAGTTTGGATTCGTTCGTTATGCAGACCGTTGGACAGTCGGATTCCGAACTGTTTTCGTATCTTAGGACATGAGTACAGTGAACTCCCTCTAAGTCGAGTTCTCACGGGATATCAAAATTAGTTCTAGTTGGAGGTAGTTCGACTTAGAGGATGTTTTTTGTATGGAATATTGAAGGAAATGCCAAAATATGGCGAATTAGAGGGAATTTCGACTTAGGGAGAGTCCCACTGTAAGTCTTCCTCACCATTCATCTCCACTCACTGATGGTTCAGAAACGACTGTAGGTACAGGAGTCCTCTGTGAATTTTCTTAAAGATGACTGGAGTGCGACAGACTGACTGAGGCTATTTGAGGCTGAAAGGCTTGCTATAAACAACGTAACCCACCGATCAGTTGCTAGACATTCTGATAGTCAAGCCATAACGCGTCGTAGCGTCGGCCATCCAAACATCGAACCTTGGTAAAGTCGGTTTCCCTCTGATGGGTACAGGGACGTAGTCGTTTCAAAGAAAAGGAAAGAGCCGGCGATCTTATGAAAGAAGACTCTAGGCTGGCGGACTCTAGTAATTCCTCGAGCTCATACACCGCTAGGGTATCCACGAGAAAGTAACTGGCTGACGAAGCCTTAAAGTTACTAAACACTAGCTGAGCCTAGACATCGGATCAACTAGCGACTAGAGAAAAGAATAAATGCCTTCCAACTGTGGGACAAATCCCTAATCTCCTCTACAGACTTGAAAGTGACAAATGAGTGAATTGATTAACGTGATTTCGTGCTTATATCACGAAGTATTTTCCTCCTGCGACCACTTTGCAACGCTGGACCGGACGCCTTGTAGTAGGAATCTCAAGAACCAACTTTGAGTTAAGGTTTGTGGACTTTTTTCTAGACCTTGTTGAGGTGGTGAGGCCGATCTAAGACCTCTGCAGCTCATTGGGTCGCAGTACTCGGTTGTTTTTTGCAACTCCACACAGATTTGTATCATATACCATTCACTTCTAGGAGGCGCACAGGCTACCCATCACCAATCATGATTAACTCTCAGACATACTAGTATAATCTCCACCTTTTCCCGCGACTTTGCTTGGTTTTAAGCCACAGCCACTTTCACTGGGTGGCCAACCTCAACCGACCAGGCTGAAACCTATGCGGGTACCAGGGGCTTTCCGAATCTCCCGTGACACCAGACTATAGCCTCTGGTGAAGCTACTAGTAGGATGCCATAACAACCAGGACTGGCTCCTATTGTGTTATGTGTCACTCTATGTGTCTCAATCTATGATTAAGGCAGGACACTGTCCACATAATCCTTCATTTGTGAGCTTCCACTAGAGTAGGGATGCATCCTAACCAATAGCGCATAGGTATGCTTCATCTCGGGTATATTCTAACCCCTATCCGATGGGCTTCGAAAAAGGCAACATAATTCGAACGATTCTTCAGTCTTTTTATGAGTGTTCATGACTGAATTTTTTTCTGTGGCAATATTGTAGATGGAACAAGAACGTCAAGTGGCCTTTAAAGCTCTAGACATACCAACAATCGAATCCATGGTGGTACAACTGGCGTCTCTCTCTGAAGAAGACAGTAGTCAGATGTAATTTTATCCTTTCCTGGGTTACACAACTCCATTCCGAGCTAGACTTTCGCACTATATCAGCAGACATCCTACCAGATTGCCAATTAATGTCACTCTCGCCACTAAACCCAGTTGCATGAAACTTGACACCTGCTGTGTGGTCTTTGAACACATTTTGCGTTGCACTGAACCAAAAACGAACAAATTTACTGCTAAGGGTGAATACACAAAATTACGGGCTTACTTGCTGTCAGTCTTCACTGGCTTATGGGAAATCAAGCAGGAGTAATGAGAGTGCGCTAAAATGACTTTGGCACGAGTTGTGGAGATGAGGTCGAGGAAGAGATGATCCTTCATTATCTCGGCATCTGTCCAGCACTTGGTGTGGACTAGAAGATATGTCGAATGTGTGGTAAGATTTCAATGGAGGACAAGCTTAAAATGGAAACTACAACCCACATCGTAGGAAGAAATGACGAAAAATGTCACTCGAGTGCACTCGAGGCCGTGGCACACTTACACACAACTTTTTGGGTCCATTCAGTGTACTAAGAATTCCTTAAGGTGGATGTGGCAACGGAATGGGACCAGATCTGGGACTAAGTGGGTTGTGTGCCTAAAGGCGGCAGTCACCATGACACAGGAACCTTTCCGGGAACATGCTCCTTAGTCGAACTAGGCGAAGACAGTCTTTTTCGATGGCTAATGGTTTAAGCTACAAACTCTTACCAACTCTTCAGCGATTCTTAGACTGTAGGTTCTGCTGTCGCGTCTGCATGCATTTGCGGGCATCTCACTGGACGTGAGAGCTTTTCTTTCAGAGACACAACGAATTTACTCTGCCATGCAGCGGATTTTTTTACTTTGGAGGCAGGTAGCTATGAACGACTGTCACCATCTACCTATGGATTTTCACTTCTTTCTGATTACTGCTTCTAGGTTGGATAGGTCCCAGTTGGTGGAGAGGAGATTTTCCCACGTTCTCGTCTCTGAATCCACTAGAGGAGCCGTCGTATAGAGCTCCCATTTCTATTAGGCAGCCTTTCACTTTGCTAATATCGGTGTGGGGAAGTTTTGGTTCTTTTCAGACTTTTAGTTAATGTCTCAGTAGCCTCAGTCGAGGTGGACATGAGCCAAATGCAGAAAATGAAAACGCTGGCGGTGTTGTGAAAGCGGGCTCTAGTAATTCATTGAGCTCGTTCGCCGCTAGGTTCCACAACGAAGGAACTCGAGGTCGAAACCCCGAAGCAACGAGTGGAGGGACCTGCAGTCTTAAGAGGTCTCCGAATGGCGACATCTGTTAAATTTTTGCACATTGTGCTCCCGTCAAGGCTCTACATTATTGCCATACAAAGTTGATATCACTCAGTCGCTGCTTGAGTCTCGTGTCCCCTCATTACATCCTCAAACGCGACGCGCACTAAAAACTCCTTGAACACCCATCAAATCCTCGCTCATTCTCTGATGCTCTCTAAAACACCGCACCCATCAGACTCGCAATAATTTATGGATACACTTCCGTGCCGTTAAGCGATTTTCCAATGCGGGACATTAAATGTGTGCAATGATGTAGACGTCAGGTGTGAACCCACAGCAAGGCCACCAACGCCAACATTAGCCCGCCTCGCACACATGCGCCAGCAACACCAGTAGGCGGTGGTATTCATGAATTTTAATTTTGGGAAATTTGTGTAGTTAACAAAACATAAATTTACATGCCAATAGCCGGGAGGGAGGAGGGAGGTTGCTCAGAAGTGGTTGTCTTCCTTGCAGCCATGCAGGCAGGATGCTCTCCTTCGCTGATGACACTCTATTTGTACACACTACTGCACTCAAGTGTGTGTGTGTGTGTGTGTCGGTCTTGAGGGAATATCCCATCCCACTGCTTATGCAGAATTCCATTCTAATAGTTGCAGCATTGGTACAACAATTACCATCATCTCCGGGTCCCACCTGGTTGACCTCATTTATTTGTTGGCCATTATTGCAGGCACTGTTTATCGGCGGTTGTTCGTGACACTCGGCCCCGTGTCTCCCGCCACCCTTGGGCGCATCATCTTTGTCAAGGACAGTCCGGTAATAACAATAAACCTTAATTATTATGACCGGGGAGCCAATTATATGTGTGAGTGTGCCAGTCCTTGTTTCTGCCTCACCACCGATGCCACTGTGTACTGTGCAGTTGCTGCTCGTTCCTGTCCTGTGCAGTGATGTTGTTCCGAGCGCAATGGAACGGAATGCATTATTGGGAAACCATTAATTTTGCACACAGCGCTCAGCCTCCTAGACAGTGAGGAGAGCACCGAAGTCCGTTGCCGACGACGTCGAGAGGATGGCGATGCCGAGAGTATTTTCGGGATAGCACATGGGACCCCGGAGAATTGTTGTGTGATAGTGTGTGCCCCAATTGCCTCACATTCGCACACAAATCCTGTGCCATCGGTGGCTGGTGCAGTTTCAATTAATAACCGGGGAATGTTTTTATTTTCAATTGTTTTTGTTTTCGTTTTTTTTATTGGTTGCTCTCGGTTTTAATGTGTTTTCCGGTGTTTTTTTTGTTTTTTTCGTCAAATCGAGCGGAGACTGAGGTTTCTGCGGATTGAAGTTGGTCACGGTGTGAAAAACAACGTTTGTGGTTATTGTTATGGCCGACCTGAGGTACAGAGCTATCTAAGTGGGTCAGGTCATTCCCGTTGCCATAAAACAGCAACAAGAACTCGACGAGTGGAGGGACTAGCGTCAAAGCGCCGTGCATGGCTTGAATTGGGGGTGCTGGTGGTGGTGGTGGGACCCCGCCGAGGCAAAGCCAATTCTGTTCGCCGGATGAGTGGGAATTCGTTTTTGAAATCGAAGCATCGCTGCGGAACTTTTTTCGGTTCGAAATTGGTCGTTAGGCTAATGGAATATACACACACATCCGTCATAGGCGGCGGAACGGGGCGACGCGACTACAAAAGTACGCGCAGGAGAACTTATAGCTGCTGGGTTGATAGAGAATCGAGAGCTCTCACGGTGTGGCATGGGTAGGCATGGGTAGACATCCGCTTTGATGTGAGCAATTCTTTGTGTTTTTTCACGTTAACGGGTGGCTGGAGGGGTTGCGCTTTTTTTGTCATCCGCTTCAAAGGGCTATGGGCTATGGCGTTCTATTTGCGGCACTATTGATTAGAACCTGAGGCCCGAAGGCATGCTGGATTTCATGAGAAAATTTGTATCAATCGTATGACAGAAGGTATAGGGAACTGTTTAATTAGATGACGTTGTCGGTTTTTGGTACTGGTACTGACAAATAAAGCACATTTTTTTCACTATCGCAATCAGTCAAAGGATTTATACATCGATGTACGAAAAAGAACTGATTCAAAAAACCAGTGCCAGGCCAAGTAAGGGGATTAAGATCAGACAGTCGTCTCCTTCTGCTGAAGATGTTGAATGGAGGCAATATCGTCAGATTCTCGGGAAGTTACCGCAACTACCCACGCAATTAAGACATCATCCAAGCTGCGTACAAGCAGTTGAAAACTAAACTGCACACGAATCCAGATAACAAGTTTAAAAGGCTTCCCAATAAAAGAAATTGTGTATGGTGTCATTTGACAGGTGACAGTACACGACGGTGATGTCTATTTATGTCACTAACGCCACTCGAGTGCTTAAGAGCTGTACACATGAGTCGCGTTTTGCGAACTTCGCTAACTTGGACAATTGACATGGAATATTCTTCGTTCGCAAATTCGCAGATTTTTCCGTTTGACAAGTGACCAAGTCGCCAGCGAAATCATAATTCGTGCAAAAAAGATGTAACATTTGGGACATTTGGGAGATGTCAAAGAACACTAAAACTATTTAAGAACTCGATAATTAAATTCTGAACACTTGGCATAGCAAGAAGTGGGGACACAGTAGATCTTAAGTTCGCGGTGCAACATACCCTTAACAATAATAATAATACCAAGAAGTATACATTTTCCATCAGTTTTTCTCAATATTAGCCATTTCTGAAAATACGTTGTCGCAGGTCTTTAGAGAATATTCGAGTCTGAGCCTGTGGGACAGCGCAACGGAGGACGATCACGCACATGGTGTCGCACAAAGGTCGAGGCTGACGTCCGACTTGGTCTGCGAAACTGCAAAGAGCTGGCGACATATCGTGGTGGCTGTAGAGTCATGTTGAGTAAGGCCCAGGTCCACCTTGGACTGTAGCGCCCTAAGAAAAAGAAGAATAAGAAGAAGGTCTTTAGAATGTTTTTATGTTTGGGGAGCTCTGGGTTCTAAACGGTTTTTCGGATTTGAATGAAACTTGGTTGAAAGTTTGATTATTGCCTGGATTAGGTGATAGGCTTGTTTGAATATGTATACTAGAAATTAATAGTCGGAATAAATATAAAATCAGTTTTGCGAAGCAAGCTCACTTTTGGACGTCTGGTTTCTAGGATTCGACTCATTCGATTGACTCAGAAAACACTCGCAGATCTGACGATAGCTGACTCATGGTGGAAGGAATATAACTTGTGCTGGACAGCTGGTCAAAACCGCCATATGTTTGTTTTGTGACGTCACTCAGGGTCCGTTTTGGACACTCAGCAGATGCATTGCTTAAACCTATGTATATCACAATTCAAGTTCGTAATTAAAAAAATAGGAATTGAGTTCCAAATTGGTGTAAGATGAAAGGAATTAATTCACTCATAATTGGTGTTCTATAAGAAAATGCAACAATGTGCAGTAAAAGGTTGCAGAAGCTATAATGAGTCGAAAAATGTTGAAAAGAAATCCGTTTTTTGTTTTAAAGTGGTTGAAAAATGTTCATTTGTTTCCGCCTTTAAGTTACTGTTGACATAAAAGTTCCCGCGATGACGTCACGCAGGGTCCTAATAGAACTGTCTAGCACACCTTACTTTCCTTACACCATGACTTAGACTGAAACATGCTTGCACACTACCATGAATATTTTGCCATGGCGTAGTGGATAGGAGCTTCGACTCCTAAGCTGGGTGTTAAGGTTCAATTCCCAGTACCAGCTCCATTCATAATTCACAGAGGTACATCTTTCGAATTCCTGTAGGAGCTAGAACAAGGTGCACCTCGCATTAGTTTGTCTAAATAGAGTAAAGTCTAAAAAGAGTAAAGCTCATGTGATCAGTCTTTGAGTTGTTACTCAAGTTAGTATAAAACTACTCAAGTTAGTATAACTATACTATACTAAGTCTAGTATAAACTAAGCTGGGTCTTCAGTCAGCTTCATGAATCTTTGGCTCGCATATTTCAGAGTGTTCCATCTATTTTCGGGAGGTAGTTTGAAACACGAATTCTCATTGTCAGGCAAGCAGCAAATTCAAGCAGTTTCGGTTACAGAAATCAAGTTCAAGTAAGCCGCAAGCTATAAGGAAGAACTCAAAGTTCTTGACTCGCAACAGTCGACGAACTTATGACAGGTCCCCTGTCAAAGGCTAATTTTGAAATTTGTCTGTAAGAGCAGAGTTTGTAATATGGTCTGATGGTGTACAAGTTTTCATTCACGAAGAAATCGATAGGGAATCCATGATCTGGCAATGAGATAGCATTCGATATCACCGCTTTCTGGCATTTTTTTTGCAAAATTTGAACTGCGGCACGTGCTATGCATGACACGGATTTGGTAGCGTCTTGCCAACTAGATCCAAAAACAGAAACCGTCGCATTTTTCAATACACCGCTTTATGGGAGCGTCCGATGCAAAGCCGGTTTGAGAACTAACTAAACTGGTGATTGCATTTCTAGTATTGAACTAGGTATACCTCATGTAGGAAGTCTACATTACTTCTACTTTTCAAACAAGTCTAAGTTGCTACCCCATAGTATTCCCATCATCATTCTGATGGAGAACGTATGATAACAGGCACAAGAGCAGGCATTTTCTCCGGAAGACTTCCTGGCTAGGCGAAGTCCAATGCCCACGGTGCGTCACCTCTCATTTTCATTATAAGTATATTCATGCACTGGATGCTACAGCGCAGCCGATGCGAGGAATGTTTCACATTGGGAGAGTTGAGGGTAAGTCATCTTGGTCTGCAGATGACTTAGTTATCCTCGCATCCTCCCAGATGGAAATTCAGCTCGCACTCAATAGGTTTGTGGCCGTATGTATGAGCAGATGAGGTTAACGTGGACAACTCGAAGGTTATGGTAATTTCCAGAACGCCCGTTCAATGTAATCTAAATGTTAGTGGAGTTCCATTGAAGCAGGCGGAGAAGCTTAAGTCCATATAAGTATAACTCCTGATGAGTCAGAGTCGATGGCGGAGGATCGAGTGGCCTGGAGATCTCTAGTGCGTGCTTAACACCTGCGACCCCGTTAGTGGATCATGCGAGTCAGAAGATGATGCTGATGATGAGACTTCCTGGCTAAGGATGTGTATTTTTCAAACAATGATTTTGGCAATCAAAGCAGCATTCACAATGTTTTTTTGGAAATTCAATAAATTTACATTGCTGTTCTCGTTGTTGTGTGCAAGTGGTCATCAATGCAATTTTGACTATAGAAAGCGAGCTGAAGCTACTCGCTCAAAGTTCATGGCTCGCAGGACTCGACAAACCGATGCCAAATTTCCGTTTACAGGCTAATGTTCCCCGAAAGCGTGACTCTTTACAACAGAAGCTACAAGCATCACCGCAGCAACTCACGCATAAGTCTCCTTCCCCAGTCTTATTCACAAACCACATTCCCTCTCTCAAATGGCCTTAGGTTACAGATTTGTGACGCAATTCTCTGTTAACCCTTGTTTCAAAGTCATTCGATCAATATTTTGAAATTCCCCCCACCTCCACACCCCCCATTCATGATTGACATTAACCCGACGAAATTGTAGCCTCAAGTCACGATATAAAAACGGCCCCCACTCACGAGCAAACGTCAACCGATCTGAATTTTAATCACGTATGCATGTCAGGTCATTTAACCTCTTCCAGCGGTGTCGCATCATGGCAGTCGGACGAATCGACGTTTTGTAAATACCTCCGCGGCTGTGTTGGCTCGCAATTTAATCGAAAAAAATACCAATATCTCACCGTGTAACGGACACAGGGTGCTGTGTCGTGGTAATCTGTTGTCTTTTGTGTGTTTGCCTTTATTTCATTTTTGTTTTCACGAAATGTTCGTTTATTGTTTGGCATTTCATTAAGAGATTCTTGCGCCTGACGCATATTAATGAGGTCGTATTCGATTCCGATATGGCCAGTTTGCATTCCGGCTCGCAGGTCGCGTTAATCGATTTAATTTTTGAAACTTGTCGTTAATGGATGTTCTTGCATTCCGGTGCGGGAAGTGGAATTTATTTTGAATTACGACTGGGCTGTAGGGGTGTCACTGGAATGGGACGGGGTTTCAAGGAGTTTAAAGAACTTTTGCGTGTCATTGCTTGTTGGTGGGTGGGCGATTTGGTTAATTGATGGTCTTCCGGACTGTCACCACTATTTTTTCCGGTAGTTATCAGCAATGTACTCCCTGCAACATCGATGGGCGGAAATTATGGCATGCGATGGACTTTCACATCTTGCCTTAAACGCCTTGACTACGCTGAGGCTGTCTGTATGCTTTCGCGTCGGATAATGGATCTTCACTCAATGACCCATAATCTAGAAGCTGAGGTAAACAAAGTGGAGCTCAACATAAATACAGCGAAAACTAAAGCCCTGACACCGCGCCCAACTGAACATTGCTGAAAAGGAAGTCGAGAAAGTTGACAGCCTTCTATATTTAGGAAGTGTGCTATCGGCTAATTGGGGCTGCACCGCACTGGATGTGACCAGCAGAGTTGGGAA
Organism: Eristalis pertinax; assembly: GCA_907269125.1. Taxonomy (NCBI): domain Eukaryota; kingdom Metazoa; phylum Arthropoda; class Insecta; order Diptera; family Syrphidae; genus Eristalis; species Eristalis pertinax. The sequence continues at coordinate 24,237,550 of OU026149.1, forward strand.
AGCTCAAGCTGCGTTCGGAATGCTATGCACGATCAGCTTGAGAACCAAGCTGTGACTGTTCCGCTCCAACGTGAAGTCGGTGCTGCTGTATGGATGCAGTACCTGGAAAGTGAACACCATTACCACACGAAAGCTGCAATTTTTCGTAAAGAGATCTTAAAGAAACATCCTTAGGATTTTTTTAACCAAACCGTGTCTTCAGCGAGCAATTGCACCTGAGAACGGGCCATGCACCTATAAACATCACAATACGAGGGAGAAATTGTCCATACACCCTACGGCGAGGAGACAACTCCGTTGCGAAGTACGCCATGCAATGGAATCCTCGTACCCAGGCCGGCAGAACAGTGGGATGCCATAAGCAAACATGGCGCAGAACAGTTAAAGTGGAATCGAGTTCTTTAGGAAGAAGCTGGAGAGAGCTCAAATGCGTTGCAGAACTTAGAACGAAATGGTTGACGCCCTATGCCTCCCGAGGCGCTTAAGGACATAGGAAACGCGAACGTTATCTAATTTGTTGATTTATTTAATGCCCTTTGTTGTAAAAGGGTGCAGTTCAGCTCTTGCATTTTTGTCAGTCACAAAAGAAGTTGTTGTCACCTTAAAGTGTGTACCCTTGTACGACATGGTTTTGCTATTAGGTTGACAACACATTTTAATTTACTATCTGAAGGCATACAACGTCGTGACAACGTCTAAATGTCCGCACCTTACAAGCGCACCTTTCGAGACTGAAGTCTAACACTTGCTGTCGACTGATCTGGTTGGATGCAAGCCACAGTTAATTTGTCAGCCATGGTCGGAGGTAAACATGTCAAATGAGTTGAATCTCAGTGTCGTTTGCCCGATCGACAAGAATAGAGACTCCCTTGGTTGTGCCAACTATCAAGTGGTACAAAGCGTACAAAAAACGTCTCTATTTTTCTGTTTCTTCGTCTGAAGCCGTTTATGAACAAGCTGATAGGTTCTCATATCAGTGTTGCTTTTGGCCAGGGAAGTCCACAATAGACTAGATATTCAATCTACAGTAGATTCTGGAAACAGCTGGTTGGCGCAGTTGGTTGAGTGCCTGCCCTTTACTAGAAGGGTCTCTGGTTCGAATCCCAGTCAAAGCTAAGTTAATACGCTTTATCCGGTTTTCAAATCTGGTCCAGGCACCATTTGCCGTTGGGATCAAATTAACGACGCTATGACTGGAGTTGCCAATCAGTGGTACAAGTCTGACTATGAGCATCACAATGGAACAACATGGTCTAAGTGTGCTGACAATTTCGCTGGCAGCCCACTTACCTACCTGCCTAGATTGTGGAAAAGACCGAGGAAGTGCAAATCGACTCACCATTCGCATTTGAAGGAGATGATTCAACCACGAACTGCCGACGGCATGTCGGCTAGACTGTACGATACAGCGACACGAGCCTAGACAGATGTCGAAGGATCCGCCTAAGGAAATGAGCACAGTGATAACTTCGCTCCTGCCCGAAGAGTTATCGAACCTGTGGGACAAGAGCGACGAAGGATGTCCGCTTCTAGGGTTGCTTGGAAGGACATCAACAAATTTGAAGTGGGTAGCTGGCGGCCAGACGGTGTAAGCTTGTTTTGGTTGAGGCCTAGTCCATGCTGGGCGGACTCTGACAGCACACACAAAAGAATAAGGTCCCCTTCCATTCCAATGCAAACGAATATATTTTCCAGCCTTTCCACCCTTTTAACCAAAAACCGCTCCAGACGCAGATGTAAAGGAAAACGGAAAAACTAATTTAACTTTGGAAACGATTTCAAATTCTAGCCACAAATGCAAGAATAACTTTCGAGTGTAGTTCCATCAAAGTTAGACCCTCCACCTGTGGTCGAACAGGTTCTGCATCCCGGGATGAAAGCAAATTGACATGTGTGTGCCAAGGGTTTGTCATTTCCCTGCCACTTCAATCCAATTTTCGTTTACGTTGAAAAACGTACACATTGCCTTTGAAACTTCTGGTAAATTTTGAATTTCACAGCAGTGTCCTCATGTGAGGACAAGTTCCGCAAAAAAAAAACAACAGAAAAGTTCGAAAAACTCATTTGGGCAAACGAAAACATTTTCAAGGGCGACGACGATTCAACGAGGGAAAGTCGCACATTTTAGTGCGTTCTCCTTGGCGATTGCTATTTCCGTCTGCCAGCGACTTCTCGAAGCAGCGGACAAGTTTCATCTGGCGACGGCGGTGGTGCGCGGAACGCCGTGTTTCACTATCAACACGTCGGCGTAAATCTAATTAATTTGTTCATTTATTTTGTATTTCACAATTCCGCCCGGTGCGCCAGTGGCCCGCAGATTCACAAGGCCCGCAGATTCACAAGCCGATCACATCAAGGTCCAACGATGCTTTCGCTATTTTTTCTCTGCCTTTGCTGGTGATTGAATACTTTTAGTTCGCCTTTTTTTGCTCATTCAAATGGCCACTGATTGAAGTTGAATGAGAATGGAGTGTAACTTCCACTGGGTGGCGTTTGCTTTCAGCAGCAATTTTGTCCTCCTATTATGCAAGACATCGCTTGCGGGGCAAAGTTCGCAAAAAAACCAAAAAAAAAAAAAAAACAAACCACCGACTAAATGTCCCAGCGATTCAAAAACAGATTCTTCCGAGTTCCACTAATTACTCGGGCTGTTGTTTTTTTCTTTCTCCTTCGCTTTTTTCCAGCGTGATGAGAGAAGAACGCAACGACGACGTTGGGAGCGAAAACAAAAAAAAAAAAAAAATGAATGAAGGACAGACTGAAACAGAAGTTGAATAAATAAAAAGCTGAAAAAAAGTGTGTATTTTTGCTTCGGCTTTGTTTGGTTAGGTGGTTATTTCTCGTTTTTCATTTGTGGCTTTTTATTTTTTTTCTCTGTAGTTGTTTGTATTTCCTTTGTTTTGGGCTAGTTTTTTGATGGTGAATTGAATTTAAATGGCCTTTTTATATTCTCGTTTGTTGAGAGGTTGTGTCTAACGAGGCGCAAGTAATGCTCTTCTGATTCCGGGAGAAGTTGATTACAAGTTTGGAAGTGATAGTTGACCTGTTAGGTGGAGGTAATGCGTTTACTTCTGTGGGCATTTATTTTGGCGGTTTCTTTTTTGTTGTTGTGAAGTGCACAGTAAATGCGCAGTAATTGTGGAATTTTTATGGCAGCCAAAAAGTTTCAGTGGTTCTATGAGTCAGTGTTAAAGACGCTGTGGTGGATACACTGCACAAACAAACACATTAAATTGAAGGCGACGATGTTCTAATAAGTCTCTGTTCAGTATCATTGTCACTCGTTTGTTCACAGTGAAGGTTATAGGCTGATCAGCTTACTAGGTGCATTTCCTTCAACTCCGAAGCCCCCTTCACTAATAGCCTGTTGAGCAGAAAAACAATTGCTACAGAGAGCTGACACCTAATTTTTAACCTTTCCGATGATTCAACGGTGGAATTCTGTACATTATAGTGTGTTCTCCTTGCTCATTGCTATATCTGTCTGGCTCATCGGACATCACATCCCTAACGCTTTCGCGCACCGAAGCAAATAGATTGCAAATTTGCGTGTCAAAAAGTCCTTAAGATTCATCGGTGGACAAAGAAGACAAACAGGCGTGAAGTCATATGTCTATCGAATAAAGCTTTGAGCAAGCTGCATCACTTAATTTATGCTAGCAGACAACTTTTCGAATTTGAATGAATGTTAACCATTTAATCCGTTCCCCTTGAAGAAAGGACCTTGTGCTAAGCTTCTTGTTTACTCTGATGTACAGAAAGCAATGATTAACTGAGATAACTTGCACTGCGATGTTAGTTCTGAAGTGTCCCTTGTGCTCATCTAGTCATGCAATTATTTAGAGGTTAATATGTTGTTACATGAGGCTGCTTGTCGAAATATACTCTCTAATAATAATGTACGCAGGAGACGATTGTCAATTTGGAAGTCGTGCAAAAGGAAGACAAAGACCTTCTCTTCGAGCAAACAATGAAGCAAATCCGATGAAACCCATTTGTGATCGCTGTGACTCAATTTGATGAATACCACACTTTTGCTGAAAAGTGGTGGGAAGTAGTAAAAGTAACTTCTAGAACAACGAGACAGGGCTTACATAAATATTTGCTTATACACGGTGGTGTTGTAGTCTTTTTGACTATGAAGGAAGTCGTGAAAAACCAGTGCAGACTAGTCTTCATAAAGAAGTTGAATCGGTGATACAGGGGTGGAATCAAGACAAACAATTATAGCCAAGGTGTCCACCAAAATAGCCAATTCATGCTACAATACTCCAAAGCTATGCAAACAAAAATCGCAAATTCTTGTGAAAAAAATCAAATTACAAATATAATATTTGGCAAATACACCCTGCAAGTGGAAGTGATGTCATTTTGAGTCACGAATGTGACTATTCCAAGTTCGACGGTCAACTATCGCCTTAGCCGATTCCACCCCAGATAATGGACAATAACAGAGCATGACAGTTGACAGAGTATGCTACAGTTTACACAGTTGAATCTGGCTGTGTCTCAAACAGATTATTTCCCCGCAGTGTCTGTAGGTCTCTGTTTTGCTATGATCCATGTAAAGGGTGATTTTTTAGCTATTATCTTTTTGGCAACACTGGTTTAAACAGCTGACGCACGTTTCGTGTTTTGTTTCACTGTCAAACATCTTCAGTTTGGTCTTTAATTTAACCATGAATCGTCTTACAAACGATTAACACTTGCAAATTATTGAATTTTATTCTCAAAATGCGTGCTCTGTTAAGAAAGTTCATCGCGCGCTTCTTCCATTTTATGGTCAGCTCATTTTTGGCTCAATGGGTACGTAAATAAGCAGAATTGTCGATTTTGGAGTGAATATCAGCCAGAAGCATTGCAAGGGCTTCCAATGCATCCAGAAAAAGTCACAGTTTGGTGCGGTTTATGTGCTGGTGGCATCATTGGACCGTACTTCTTCAAAGATGATGCGAATCGTAACGTAACTGTGAATGGTGAGCGCTACCGTGAGATGATAACCAACTTTTTTTTGCCCAAAATGTAAGAGCTTGACTTGCATGACATGTGGTTTCAACAAGACGGTGCCACATGCCACACAGCACGCGCAACAGTGGACTTATTGAGGTGCGAGTTCGGTGAACATTTTATTTGACGTTCGTGACCGGTCAATTGACCGCCTAAATCGTGCGATTTAACGCCTTTAGACTATTTTGTGTGGGTCTATGTTAAAGCTCATGTCTATACAGATAAGCCCGCTTCAATTGACGCATTGGAAGACAACATTGAAGCATTTATTCGTAAGATACCGGCCGAAATGTTGGAAAGAGTATGCCAAAATTGGACTAAGCGGTTGGACCATTTGAGGCGCAGTCAAGGTCAACATTTGCATGAAATAATCTTCAAACGTTAAATTATATTGAAGATGCATTTTTCTGAATTTGATGTGTTTTTCTTTTTTTGAAAAACGTTCCTATAGCTTTTAGGAAATCACTCTTTAGAACAGGTGGTAGTGGCTTTGTAAAGTCTTGAGCCTTTCTTGAGCATTCAAGATACTGCCACATGATATTTTGAAGAGTTTTAGACCTTGACAATTACGGTTTCGGAACTGCACTTAATGGAGAAGAAGGGATACAATCGAAGGTATTTATTTAGCTTGGCTACCATGTCAGCCACATCATATGTCCACATGCAGCCAGATTTGAAACCTTGTCTTAAGATTTCTTAGGTATTTACTATTTATTATTTATTTTTTGTTTCATAATTTAATTAAGATCAAAAACTCAATGAAATCGTTTACACCGGTAGCTTCATTTATGTGATCGAGACTTCTCAATTTCACTGTTCTTTTAAGTCTCAGTTGGAGCGACAACCTCAACCCACATGCAATTGTAGGAACCTAGCACTCGTAGCTTCTGCTGTACAAACACACTCTAGCCTCTGTAAGTTGTTGAAATGGTTTTGGACATACCAATGTGTGTCCAATTTTTCCATCAAACTATGGCAAGGTAGAAGGTAGTTAGTTTTCTTTGTTTGAAATGATATACAGTGGAGTCTCACTTATACGAATATGAGGCGGAACAGAAAATAGTCAGTATAAACAAATACTTTTTACAAGTGAATAGTAGTAGGGTTAAATTGAGTATCGCCGGGAAACGAGACATTTTTCTTATATCTGAATATTAAGTGTTAGTGAATTTCGTATAAGTGAAACTCTACTGTACATTGGAACATCATTCTGTTTCACAAAGTTTGCCTGTTCATAGTCATACTTCGGGCCCGGTTTTTAATATAAAAAATTAAGTGTACATTTCTTTCGATGATTTTTTTCTGCCGTCTTTCTAGCAACGTCGAGAATACTCGCTCATTTAATGAACCATCTTTGCTCAAAGTGGGATCTAGTTTCAGGTCACCCTCTTTGCTGATATTTTACCATTCAGAGAGCTTTAAAGATCTAAACGGTGGATATGATCTGATTATCTAGATTCCTAGACTGAATCATTTTTCACGCTTGTCGTCTAGCATTAACCTGTGCCGAATATTTCCCGTCATTGCTTTACGAATTACCAATTCTGACTGGTGTTCATCCTCCAAATCCATAAATTGATCATCTGAGTCGATTTGACTCAGATGATCAATTTATGGAGTTGGAGGAGTCAAATCGACTCAGATGATCAATTTATGGAGTTGGAGGATGAACACCAGTCAGAATTGGTAATTCGTAAAGCAATGACGAATTACCAATTCTGACTGGTGTTCATCCTCCAAATCCATAAATTGATCATCTGAGTCGATTTGACTCAGATGATCAATTTATGGAGTTGGAGGAGTCAAATCGACTCAGATGATCAATTTATGGAGTTGGAGGATGAACACCAGTCAGAATTGGTAATTCGTAAAGCAATGACGGGATTGGTTGGTTTTGAAAGCCGCTATATATATTGAACATCTTTATAATCACACCGCACTGGTAACATAACATTTTGATGCACTTAAGGTATCTAGTCGTAATTCGTTTGAAGAGGGAGACTATTTCATGGCGTTGTGCTAAGTGGGTTTCTTCCAATCCATGTGGGGCCCAAATGCACGCTTTAACTTCTCTGCAGTCATTCAAAAGGTCATACGTCGTTTCGATTTAATTTTGTAGAACTAGCACGGCCATGAATGATTGTAGGTAGAAGCTATATAAGCTAGACACAAGTCCACCTCCGGCTGCATAGCCATCTACATAAAACTAGGTGACGAAATGCGTATGTTTCCGTCTACCGTCTGGCGAAGCTGGCGCTTTAGTGTGCAAATTAATTTATTCAAAGACTTCTAGGTTTTTTTAAAAAGAAAAAATACTTTATTTGTCTTGAAAAAGGGTTTAATAAAAGAATGCGTGTGATCTGAATCGAGTACAAAATCGAACTGATCATCTCTTACTTCCAAATCTTAATCTAAAGGCAAGAGTCACTTAAGTGCTCGCCTGGCGCTATTAGCTAATTGATTTGAAATGTTTATACATTTTTAATGATTCTAAGAATTGTAGTTCTATGGAATGCCCTTTGTCCATTAGCGGGGTGACACTTGTGCTCTATTATGTGGTGTTGATGGTTGATGTTAACTTGCACATCTAAGTCATCCCTGCGGTCTGCAACTGAGACCAGTGTAATCCTCTATTCAAATTTACACCCACACCACACCCGCCACACTGCTGATTCCCAAACAAATCTATTCACCAGTTTCAGCAAACCATCTTCTTTGAAATCATCACGAGCACCTCATCTGCCGAACCTCACTCCAAGTTTATGGAATCTTTATGAACAAAGTTTACTGCCTTGGAAGGTGTGCCGAGTTCAAGTTCCGCTCTACTTTTCGCACACAATTTAAATTTATGCGACACTTACTGCTGCAGATTCACACACTCCGTGTAAGTGCAAAAAGAAACTCTAAACTTGTGGCGAGATTAAAAGCTACGCAGTGCTTCTTCATGATTATTCATCGAAAACAATTCATTCTCGCCGACTTAAGGGATTCCACAAATCGCACAAAGGTGCTTTAAAATATCTTATATTTCCGCCGAAAAATTCCATCACCCGACACAGCACTAGCGCACCGCCCAGCAGGTACACCCTCGAACAATGCATTTATTTGAAACGCCCCACGAATGCGGCGAAGAACTCCCGACTGGCTGAGTAACCTCAGCGCCGTTGCTTGTCGCTTTATGGCGGTCGTATAAATCAAACGACCTGACAATTTTATTGTGAGCATATCCGGCATTTCCCGGGATATGTATGCTGTCTGGCATTACTGGCGCTGCACCGTGAAAAGCGCTATTAAATTTGGAATTGCCAACACCACCCATTCCGTTGGGGGAGTGCACTCGTATACCATTGGCAAAGTTTATTTCGAAACAAAGCGAAAACTTACGAATTAACCCGAAAACGGCAGTCACTTCTGCTTGAAGAGTGCCAGAGTCGTACGTCAATAAACAGAAATTCCTGATAGCATCTGGCTGCAAGAAGTTTTCCGCTTCTTTCTGGAAAGTTTATCCAAGAACTTTGCGGGCTTGTTCCTTGGGATGCTTTGTGTGTGTGTCCAGACAGGGGCAACGGAGACGGGGGCTTTGTTGCGCATAAATTATCCAGCACCACTCGCTGAACCTTAGACACTGAGCAGCGTTTAATTAAAGGGCTTAAACTGCGGTTAGACCCGTCACAGGGCACAAAGCATCCACAAAGCTATCCTGCGAGATGCCATTGTAATTGGATTACGAAAAGAAAACAGCCACACACTCGCATTCAGATGCACGAACACAAAGCAGATGCAGCAGCGGAGTGGGGTTGCACTCCGTGGGGTGGCGATATCGATCGGCGTGCGGCTGTGTTTGGGGTGACTGCATGCAGATACGTACAATGGACCCGGTGTCGTGAAAGTCGTCTTCTGCTCCTGCCCGCCCATGCAGCGCCGAATCTAGGCCGTCGGAGTCAGTTGGCAGAAGGTGTAATGGATTTATTGTGCAAGGACGAAGGCCAATTACCCAAGAATGCTGTTGCTGATGCTGGCGCACGGAAGGATGGGGTCTGAGGTTATCCGCCGCCTTGTCCCCCCCTTCAAACGCTAACAATTTGCGTTTTTTTCAAGTTTAAACAGCGGCTTTGAGTCTACGAGGCGCGCAGAAAATGCAGTGAAATTAGGCGCAGCACCTGAAGATGTGACGGTCATGGAATTGATCTCGTTTCGCACACATCCATGTGCCCGTTCCGTGCATACACACAATTGTCCTCCACCTCGTCGCCGTCTTCGTTGTCGTAATGATGCGATGAAAAGGTCGTCATTTGTGATTTGTTTCGTCGTTCTGCCGGCACCGTCGTCGTCCTCGTCGTCGTCGTCGTCGTCGTAGGGCTTTCATCTCTTTCCTCATCGTTGGAAGTGGATTTCTAGGTCTAGGAGACTGAGAGAGTGGGACAGGAGAGTGATTATGTGCGAGGACAAGAAGGAGTGGACTCGAAGGCGTACATGAATCAAAATAATAATAATTTTTCGTTAGAGCTCCATCCCCGGTGATGATGAGTGTGCTTGTGTTGACGTAATTCGACGTGCATTCACATATCACTGTCTGCCGGGTAGTGGGCGGGAGTGAAGAAATTAAGAAGAATGGATTCGGTAATTGTGAAAAAGATGATCTTAGCATTCTTCGACGACGACGACAACGACCGGAGGGAATGATGAAGACGACGACGAGTTGGGAGGGGGGGAAATCGGCTCTCGTGTTTGACCTGCTTCTGTGCGGAAAAATGGTGTCAAAATGAATGCGAAGTGAATGGAAATGATGAAAAGAAAGCTTAAGGCATTTATACACTTCAGTGGGTGCTTTATACAATCTATGACATACGAGTGGGCACATACGATTCTATTCCCCATTCACGAGCATGGACATAAGTAATTACGGAAAGGAAAGGCATATGAATTGGAAAAGAGACGAGAGTACTCTGCCGACTTGGAAGTGCTCCAAGGATTGGGATGTGTACTTGTTACAGTTTAAAATAAATCCTCATTTGATTGCACGTTTTTCGAGAGAGAGAGAGAGAGAGTGAGAGAGGTTTAGGCTTGCAGGGGATCAGGCACTGCAGCAGACTTCGAATGGATGGTGCAACATTTTTCGTTTTCGTTTTACTGGAGGATGTGTATAGGCGAGTGTTGCAAGTGTTTGATAATGCTTTTCGATCCAAACAAAGAAATGTGTATATTTTAGAACAAGATGTTTTTTTGATTTTATGGCAAATTAATTAAAATTTTGATTTTATGCCTGACTACATGAATTAATAAAATTTTCTTGTTGTTTCAGGTTTCCTTTCTGCAGACAGAGGGTTCTACAAGGTAAGAGTTGAAAATTGACTAAAGTTCTTGTTGGGTTTTCATTCTGTGAGTTAAACAATAAATCTTTGTGTCAACACGCAAATTTTGTTTGGCATGCGATGCTGACACATCAAGTCTCACTGAAAGGGATCATTTATACAGCGTTAGGGCCAGATGTAGATAGCGAGAGACCAAAGACAAGGTGAACGTGTGTAGACAACAACGGAAGTGGACGAAATGTTACTTGTGATAACTTCTATACTAGCTTTGGCCTTGTCACAGACATTGATGAACGATTACAGATTGTCGATTTTGGGGACTGTGAATGAACATAAAAGGGACAGTCTATTCCTCAGAATTTGGTTCTGTTTATGATTGGTATTCATATTGAAACACTCGACGCCAGGCATGTTCAAATTATTCAAAAATTGTACTCAATCATATTTTTTTATTAAAAATTCAAATTTAAAATTTAACACAGCTATATCATTTCACACGACTCAGGATTAAGAAATTATTATATTGATTTGAAACGTTACTTAATTTTTATTTTGATAATTTTTTGTTATGTGGTGGCCCGTTTTTGTTGTGTGGTGGCCCGTGGCGTTGTGGGTATGTGCGTCGACTCCTACGCACTTGGATCTACCTGTCTACGTTCGATTCCTGGTACGACAAGAAATACTTTTCACGGCCCCACCTCTTTCGAATCACTGACAATGCTCAAAGAGTATAACTGTCTAGAAAAGGCTTCTCAAAATAAGCCGTTCGGAGTCGGCATAAAACTGTAGGTCCCTTCCACTCGTGATAGAACAATAGCACGCACAACACGAGTGGTTGCTAAGAAGCTAGGCCTTGGCCCTCTACGGGCTGTAGCGCCACCAATATTATTATATTATATTATTATAATTTTTTGTTGAATAATTTATTTTTGTTTATCTTTTTTTTTTTGGAATTTTCAATGAAAACATTACAGCGAATTTGACATACCTGCTCTACACACTGCATTATGTATCTACCCTCATTGCATATGCTCTACATTTTCTCGAGCCACGTTCAGATAATTGCCATTTCCCACGAATATAGTGAATCAGTGGAAAATCTGCTCGAAGAGTCTTACATCTCTTCGAACTCACAATTTCCTATGAGAATACTAGTTAATAATCATGGTTTAAGGAATATAAGGTGTGGTGGACAGTTCTATTGAGAACTTATATGCCGACAGAAATTTAACGACGGACAGATAAACATTTTTTACATAACTAAAAGCAAAAACAGATTTCTTTCCAAAATTGTTCCTACTTATAGTTTGTGCAACCTCCTAGTGCAGATTGTTGCATTTTCCTATTACAGTCAAAACCGTTTACAATGACATCGGCTAAAGCGACACATCGGTTATAACAACCAAATTCGTCAGTCTCTTGAAGGTCGTTATAACCGGTTTTGACTGTATATCCTTTGATCTAACATAAATTTTCTATTCATCCTGCTTTTCATTCTTCATTCGTTTTCGATATACGAAATGGAACTGTGATGTAAGCTTAAGTAATAAAGGGTGGTTAAATTTTAAGGGCCAATGTTGAGTTTGAATAAAACACAAATTATTTAGGAAATTGTTGTCATTTCTTTTTATTATGATAATATTGGTATGGTTCATTTATGTATTGATTAAAATATCGGCCAAATGGCCGCCGCGCCCTCGGTGACACGCCTCCATCCGATGGTCTAAATTTTCGATGAGGCTGAAGCATAATTGAGGTTCTATGCCGTTAATGTGCCGAATTAGTTTATCCTTTAGCTCTTGAATTGTTGCTGGCTTATCGACGTACACCTTTTCTTTCAAATAACCCCAAAGAAAAAATCCAACGGTGTCAAATCACATGATCTTGGAGGCCAATTGACATCGCCACCACGTGAGATAACACGGCCATTGAATTTGTAGCGCAAATGTGGCAAGTGGCACCGTCCTGTTGAAACCACGTATCGTCCACATTCATATCTTCCAATTCGGGCCATAAAAAGTTCGTTATCATTTCACGATAGCGAACACCATTCACAGTAACTGCCTGACCGGTCTCATTTTAGAAAAATACGGCCCGATGATGCCGCCAGCCCATAGACCGCACCAAACAGTCACTCTTTGTGGATGCATTGGTTTTTCGACAATCACTCTTGGATTATCATTCGCCCAAATGCGGCAATTCTGCTTATTGACGAATCCACTGAGGTGAAAATGTGCCTCATCACTGAAGATGATTTTCTTTCGAAGTGCACGATATGCACTTTGATTTGAACGCCCATTTTCATAATAAGCCTGAATAACTTCAACGCGTCGCTCGATTGCGTATCTACGAATCATGGTTCAAATTGAGTTAGTCTGAAATTGAGAAATGTCGTATGAAATGCAGAAAAAAGCTTGACGTTTAGGTGTTCATTCATTCAACATCGGCCCTTGAAATGTAACCACCCTTTACATCTGTCCAGTGTGACAAACGGACAAAACCCTGAGTGAGGTTTTTTTTGACCATATTCTCACAATACTGTGCATTTCAAAATCGGTGACAAATGTGTCCTAAAAGTCGTACAATCCTTTGAACTCACACAATTTCGTCTGAGAATATTTGCACTTTTCAGATCATTGTCAGTCCTTCGTCTGCCATACAAAATTGTCAAGTGTCTGTCACAAATAATGAAGAATTTGACACATAAAACGATGCAGCAGCTCGGTCGATTCAATTCACACCGAATTCAAAGACACCAACGAAGTCCCAAACTGCAAAAATTAAAAAATGCATATGATCCTAGAAACAAATTCTTAATCTCTTCCACAGAACCGAGGTGCCAACCAGTTAGTGTTATGCTTGTAAATGCTCTCGATTCTAGGAGTAATTTTGCACGGAATCCGTGTTCTCGACGGGCCACAATCCATCGTTCAAATACGCGACGCTTTACTGGCACTTCATCACTGAGCACATAGGCGCTCATAATAAAAGAAACCACAATGTTTTGTCATGTGAATTTATTTAATTTTTCTCACGCATAAAATTCGTTTGATAAGTTTTTGATGACTGATCGGCCAGCCGGATAAACCAAAATCTGTCAATCATGTGAACTGACAATGGTCAAAATATCACTATTTATGCACACAGTCTGCAAACTCTTGCTGCTTTAAGAGCATCTATTCCTCAGGTTACAGCCCAGCTTCTGCCGGTATGTACCGAAAAGTCATCGAAGAGGGCAACATGATCTAATCAAGAATAAAAGCCCATAGAGAACATTTGAATTTGTGCGAAATCTGACATATTTAAATTTGGCTGAGCGTCTATTAAGCCGGTCAGGTGCAAACCCAAATAAAAGTGAAGGAAACGGTTGCATCTGATGTTAGCTTCGCGTATTCTTTGATGACCGTGACTCGCGAGAGCAAAGTTTTCGTGGTTACACGCCATGTTTTGTGATTCTCGGTTTTCCAAAATTATTCATCTGACAGACCATCCGCCTCTCCCATGCAAACATTAAATTGAATAAAAAATATCAAGCATTCGTGTACAGGATAGACGCCCACTCAATTCAAGGATACAGCCATCTACATTCTCATTTATTGCTTAATACCGACAACAAGAACAATCCCTTTGTATTCCCCAACAAACCACTTGAACTACATGCATATGCATAAGCAAGGCATCATCACTGCCGGCACTGCGCATAACTGTGCTAAAGTTTTGAATTAAAACAATATTTACCTTCGCCCGCATCTGACCCCAGCCCATGCATTGATGGCAAATCAATAGCGTCCCCATATCTGAGTTCAAATATTCCAACAAAGGATGCAGCAAGCTGCAACCAATGTCACTACCCTGCACAAACATCATAACGTATTCCAAAGAGCAGGCATGCATGCCATCCTCCGTCGCATCCTCCCCCTAAGTCCACACAAGCCACGGTCTGCCCACTTAAGGCACTATTTATGTGCAATAATTCAGAATGTAAACGAACTCCCGGTCGAAATTATGAAACAGAACTAGGTACCGAGACCGGAGACGACACAGAGCAGAAGCACTGACTAAACACAACAAAAAGAAAAAAATTAACCCGTTCCATCCCCGAGCGCTGTGCCTTCCTCGTTCGGGAGAAGAAAGGAGAAGCCATGTATACCGGATACGGATAGATTATGACAAGAGCGTTCGTCTATCTTCTGCTGGCTGGTGAGCGGAAACTTTCTACCTCTTCCTTGTCACTGCAATCCTGTTGTCTGATGTAACATCTCCGCTTTTCATCTGACATGCAACGTGAAGCCATCTCAATCTACCCCCGCAGCCCCGTCGACAGTTGGCTGTAATCAAAACCGGTGGCGCACTGCAAGAGGATTACGGCTTACCAAAGAGCGGGTTGACAGTCCAGGCGAGAGTGGGTAGATAAAGGCAGCACGAAGAAACGGAAGAATTGAGAAAATAATAACCATGCACATGCAGTACACACTCGCATATCACGAAGCACAAAGTAATGAAGTCCTCCTCGTCGCCGGCATTCGGGACTCACTCCACACAACCGCTTGTTGGCGGGTGCAGTTCTGAAGATGTGTGCCGAAGTTCAAATGCAGACACATCAACTGCTCGTGAGTGAAGGGGTTTAAGGGAATTTAATTATCCAACCCTTGCTAGACGAGGAGACGTCTTTCCGATCCCGATCGCCCAGAAGATGGGCTAATATTTGTCATATCAAGATGGAGCGACATTCATTCATTCCCCCCAGCCCGTCGTCGCCGCCCTGTCAAGACGACGGAAAACGAGGTCGGCATTTTCAATTTTAGTACAATAACCCCCAGCCTGCATCCCCCCCACACACATGAGTGGGAATGGAGCACACTCGTACATCATTCCATCAACCAGATAAGTAGACAAGAGATGACGCTGCACAAAAAAGGGACACAAAATCGGAAAATGGCACACAGCGAAACTATTTAAAATGCACTCCTGCCCCCAGAGGAACGAGAATTCATTGGTCTCCACGGGCTTGCGGAAGGATTCGCGCACACCGAACGGGATACGTATGCAAGGCAATAATGGGAACAAGTGACAACTGATTGCTGAAGAGGGCGCACACCCGCTGTGGCACCTCTTCAGTTTCATGCTGAAAATATGGAAATGCAACGGAACAGCCAGGCGTGTGTTCCTCCACATCGCCGCGGAGGCTGTCGATACAAGAAGGAGTCGCGATGAAGTAGAAGTGCTCCAGATTTATTGATTGTAATGTAAATGCGAAGCATGCCATGGCACTCGATGCTTTCTTCTGCGGTTTTGTGCATAATAAGATGCAAAGGGATGCTGAGCCATTTGGGTACATATCCATCATCGAGATCGACGGAGTGTGCAGAGTGGCGGAGCGCGGAAAGGGGCACAAAATGGAGCATATTGAAGAGGAGGAACGAATTCCGACAGCGATGAATGAGAAAACTATTTTCAATAAATGCATTGAATTATTTCGAGATGAATCAGTGTCAATACAAGTTAGTGTCAGAACTTAGACATAAATTGTGGAGTGTCGTGGGGGAGGGGGTTTCTGATAAATTTTGAAGGAGGGAACTTGACTTGGGACGTAAAAGAGCCACAGACAGTCTCGGCGAGGACAAGGAGTCTTCCGGGAAACAGTGGTAACAAAGACCGTGATCGTTTTGGTTGAGACCCAAGTCCACGGAGATGGTCACTGTAACGACAAATTGCTGCTTATCGTCCACACACAAAAAATTCTTGACAGGATTCAGTTCTGAGTGAGACCTCGAAGTGAAAGGCGGCGCGCGCTTTGCTTAGGGTATTGTTAGAAGATGAAAAGCTATAAAGTGAAGAAAAAGCGCGTTTGGAAGAAACCATGGATAAAACAGAGACTTCTCGTCTGTAATTTTACTAAGAGAATTCAAAACAAATTCTCGCGACAGTTTCGCAATTTTTTTGCGATACACCGACGTACGAAGAAGGCTCTAATCAAAATTCTTCGTGAATTGTTTTCAGTTTGTTATTGTACATGCTTTTATTTTGTATTCCTCTAGAAATTGTCCATGTACAATAGACACTCGATATAGTGAACTAGTATAAACCGGGCATATTCACTGTAACGAGCGTAGACTTCTTGAAGCAAATTGCATCAAAATGTGTATGCTTTACGTACAATTCATCAAAAATAGACTAAAATTACAATTTTTCCTCGCAATTACTAAAACAATATGTATAAAAAAAAGAATATTTTATTTTCAACAAAGACAACTCATCCGTAAGATATAGTCAAAGGCAACAAAAATTATCCATTCTATGGACTACTCTCAAAACTAAACTAAATCTGTGCTAAAATAGTTTGTCATTTTCGTTTGCGTTTTCTTTGAACTTATGTCAATTAATATCGGCTTTTCTGGCAACCTTTTAAAGACCAAAACATCCGTGTATTCCACTTTGTTAATTCCCATTCAAATGCTCTCTCAAATAATTGAACAGCACCTCTAGAAGACAATGGAACTACGTCCGGTTGTTGTTCTTCTTCGTTTTCGTCTTCTTCAATATCTGAAGATATATGATTCATTCCAATTGTTTAAATCGCCTGCCGTATGTCCTAGTCCTGTTATATGGTTCCGAAGGTCCATAACTTCTGCCGTGGCCATTATATTAGCATTCGGTGCTGTTGTTTATTTTGGCGATGTTGACTTATGTATACTGCCAAATGCACTAATGAGTTGTAGAAGTGTTAAAAGAGAGACATTTTTTTGTTCACTATTTAGAAGAGCCTGTATAAAATATTACGTGTTCACTATATCGAGGGTTCACTGTAATTAAAATCAAAAATCAAGTTGTTGAGCGATATTGCACGAGGAATACAAATGATTCCTTTCCCCAATCGACTCAAATAGCAACAGAAGCTACCCGCTTGAGCAAAACAGAGAGTGACCAACGATCGGGTTAATCAGAGAGGACATGCACTGGCAATCGTCTTTGGATCGCGAAAGGGTACGCTCATTGGTTTATTCGTGGTAGAAATTCGCCTTACACATCTCGTCACCTTTCATTCCGCTGATGTGCGCTTCGCAAAATCCCAATCAAAAATGTAAAATGTTCTGAAGGTGTACAACACGTGTTCAGACCTGACTACAAGTCGTCTACCGCTCTATAAAGGCTATATGGCAACTGCGCGTTCGGGCGTTCCGACTTTGACATTTTACGTAGGATACATGTAAAATCATTTGTTAAGTCAGAATGGGGCGGCCACGCATTGAAATTTCACAGACAGTAATATCGCAAGCCAAGTGGCTAGGTCGGTCACTACTTAGTCTGGCGTTTTTCCGATTGTAAAACGTTTATTTTAACCCTTAACCACTGAGGCACCTACCACCTTAGTCACGTAACCACCTACCTGAGGTCCCAGAGACCTCGCATAAGATTATGACGTTAAGTTTGGGATTTTCGCTGCTTACTAAATAAAAAGTAAACAGAATTGTTCTTAATACTGATCACCTTTATTTGTTTTTTATTTAATTGAAGTAACATTTTGTAATTTTCCTTAAAACTTCACATATTTTCACTTTTAGCTTACAAATTGACTACGCTCATACAACGACATCTGTTGCAGTACGAACTTAACATTTGGTTCTTGGTATTATTTTTTAAGAATTAAGAAAACAAAGAGTGAGATAATAAAAAAAATCGAACATAAAACAAAAGCTTCAGCATAATTGCATCCCACCAACACTCACAATTTGTACTTCAAGCTTTTTTTAAACTAGATGAGTTTGGTGAATCTTCACTTACTTGCAGATAAGGGTTAAATTTAATGCTCAGTTAATATGTTTTGGCAATCTGAGGCGACTATTTGTGCAAGTAATGCATTTTTGAAAGGGAGTTTGTTGATATTAGTTTATTTGATATAGCCTTTATTTCTGAATATCAAGGAGTGTCTGTCCGACATGAACGCTATTTCATTTGAGAAAGATGTTCAAGTTGTTCAAGTTGTTTGGTTGTTCGAGGGAAAATTAAAGTAAAGACGCGCATTCTCGTCTAGTGGGAAAATATGCAACGATTTTTTTGAAATGAAGAAGTGAAGAATACAAAAAGGGAAATTTGAAATGCACGGCGTAACAGCAATTAGCATCCAGTTTAAACGAAATTCAGCCAATCGTGACAGTTGATACATGCTCATTGACATTAACTTGAAACGACTTCGGTCTAACGATATCGGTCTGTGCGACATCCATCCGACCAAGTCTGTCCGGTATGTGAAACTCCCTATTAGCGGCGATCACACTCAACAATTTGTCGATACGATTAGCTTGACGCCAAATTGGAAAAAAGTCAAAATACTCTGTCTACCGTACTACAAGTTCACCAACTTTTGGGAAGAAGCGTTCACATTGACGATTTGCCCCATCAAGCACGGTTGTCAAGCAAAGCGTATCGACAAATTGTTGAGTGTGAACGCCGCTATTCCGGCAAATGTTTTGATCAGGTTCGTAGAACTGTCACACTGACATCTGTGCCGAATTTCATGTCAAAATCGCACGTGTTTTGTGAACAACATAAAGATGTGTAATTGAGAGATTTTCATATTGTCTAGTTTTGCTGAGCAAAGTGAGCAAGAGACCTTCAGTGATCAGGTACGGTGTGTTGAAAGTTGATAATGTCCTGATAGCGACTGTATTGTCTCATTCCCTGTTTGGTGTTAGATGCAGCACATGTCCAAGTGGCAACTCGGGATGTGCGTCGGTTTCTACGCTGAATTCGTTGGAGACGCAATGAAACAGTTTGTCAGGGCTCCACCTTCTCAAAGTTCTAAGTTCGGTTTCAAGCTCATGGTAAAACCATAAATGCATCCGTTTTCTTAATAATTCTCTAATCACAAACAAAAAGCAAACAAACAAATGCCGCGGTTAGATGACTGCTGCCGGTGGTGCTGTCGCTGGCTCCGCCCTTGCTGATACTGCTGGAGTGTTGCCTTTGAGTCGACTGACTGTGCTCTGTGGTGACGGTCATGAGTAGTATCTCTTCTCGATGAGATGCGCAATAATTCGTTTCATTTGTTTGTGCGTTAAGGCATGTCGCACCGGCGGGTTGATAATTAGACTTAAGCTTCCATCGGGCGACTAATCTGAGGTAGAGTGGTGTGATGACAAGGTCCGTGAAGCTACTCTGCAGTTGACTTCTCACGAGTACCGGTAGTGCATCGGTACGAGAACAAAAGTACTACTTCAAGTGCATTCAGACATTGTAACACTGTTTAGCTTCCTGACCTCCTGCCGACTAGATCTGCGTGGCAACACAATGACTGATGTCTAAAGTCCTAAACCAACTTCAACCAATAAAAATTGATGGATTACCTCGGTTGGTTCATGCACAACATGATACAAAGCACACGTCGTTCAGGCCCGAGTTCAGGGCAGACCACACGCATTGCCTCCCTCATGATGATGCGTTCATGCAGCACACAATGAACTCACCGTCTGCCCACTGTCACCGGCCAGCATCGACGAGTATAAACAGTTTCGAAGCCAATTTGGCAGATTAATTAAAATGTTTAACATACTGCTGAACAGATAATCATCGGCGCTCAATGACTTCCTATCCGGCCTAAACTGACAGCTTCCGCCACAATGTGCGTCCTAGGGGACTCCAGCAAAAATTCGTCGATGCGTTGCACGATAATGTCAGCTAACGACTACCCAATTAATTGCCTCTGCATTTGTGTCATCTGCCGGCCACACACACACCCACCTCCACCATCCACCGTGTATCCATTTCACAATTATCAAATTTCCATCGACTGGAATTTTAATCAAAATCGTAATCAATTTGGCCAATCGACCCACAACGCGCACAGCGTCATCGATGGAGACGATTGAATAAAAATTCAAATGTACACATTTGCCGTATTGTTTGATCACCACCATCACCACTACCACCACCACCGCCGGATGGCAATCCGATTGCCGGGTATTTGTAATTTAATTAAATCGCTTTCCGGAAATCCACATAAATTCAACCGAACGCCACCAAGTCCCCCTTCTCCTCCCCCGTCACTTGGTAAATAGATTCAGTTCCGTTTGGCGGTGGGATAAGTACGAAAAAAAACCCACTAAATCCCCCACCCCCTCCCCAACCAGTCGGAAAGCCAAACTCAGTTCAACGTCCTTTTGTCCTGTGTGGCTTCCATCAACTCACATCATGCACAGCTGCCACTACATCACTACATGGTGCTCGCTTACCACGGGCACTGGTGAAGCCAGTGGAACACCACAAAGAGCCCGGTTATAGTTTTAATGTTTGCTCTCCCCGCCCCCCACCGGAGTCCAGCTATTCATGTCTATTCCCTGGCTGAGCAAGTGGGTGGAAGAGGAAGAAAGAAAAAAACACCGGAACCGATTCAGACAATTTCATCAAGCAAACAGAGTGAGAGTGCGAGAGGGACCACGAGAAGTGGGTGCCCGGCAAAAAAAAGCTGAAAAAAAGGAAAGACGGAAAAAAAAACGCTGGTAACGGGGGAATGCAATGCAACAAGTCCGTGTGGTGGAGTCATGTTGCACGATTCTGTTTGCTGAACGCAAATAGTCTATCCACCACCGCCGTCACCGAGACGTGGAGCTTATTCCACCCACCCAGCCCAGCCTATTGATTTCTAGGAGGACTCACAGTTGCCCATAAACACGCGAACACCATTCAATCCAGCGGATTCCCCGAATCGATCAGCGCCTCGCACCTCGAACAGCGTGCCGACCGCCCAAGCGTTCAAGCGCCACCCCTGGAATTGGCCTCAATGGGGTTTCACACGTAACAAGACGATAAATAAGGTGCGAACGTGGGGATTACAAATCGATGGGGCGCAGATCGCTTGTCTGTTTATTCACCGCTCGAAAGCCCCTTTTGACATCGCCGCCTACGCAGGGTAATTCCTCCAAGGGAGCACCCTGGCGGCATTCAATCCAGCGAAAGTGTTTAATGCCATCTAATTCGGAATTAATTGAATGCGCGCCGATGAATCGCTTAAGCCAAATCCGGATTCCGTCAATAGAAGAGCCAACGACAGGAAAAAAAACGAGACACTGAGTAAGCCTCCTGGGGGGGAGGCGGCCGCCTGCACAGGCATGACACGTTACTAAGCCGATTCGCATGAACGCTGCGAAGCAGTCGGAGTGAAGGCAGCCATTCACTTGATGGTTTTATTTAATTCCCTATGTGCCTTTGTTTACCGAGCGGCAGTGCATGACGCTCGCTACGATTGACATGGATTCCCGCCGATACTGTTCCGTGCGTCGGAGGGGGAGGCTCGGCTGAGTCTCGGAAGGGATCGCAGTTCAACTGATTTATGGTCTTGCTTATGTGGTGCACGATGTGGGGTGTGGGGGCTTCTCCATTTGATGAATATGGATTTGTTCTGATGTCGGCTCGGTGTCGAACTGTGCTCGAGTTGTATTCGTCACAATCGAATTGGAATGATAAGATAATGTTGGGCGGTGGTGGCCGGGGGGAGGGGTCCTGGATGGGGAGGATGATGTAACAGCGAGGGCGTTCGAACAGATTTATGTGCAAAGATTTATTACCGTTTCAGTTCGCGCAGCACAACACTTGACGAGAATTATGTTCTTTTCTGATGTTTGATGACAAATATTGAGCGGGACGTGGAAGGGGCTGAGTGCCGCTTTGTTTTGCTGTGTAATAGGCCCGGATTAGGGTTGATTGAACGCGCCCCGGGCGAAGTACCATTAGAGGAAATGCAATCGATTTTATGTCTGATATATTTCTTTTATTCAACCAGTGGGCTCAGGGCGTGTGGAGGAAGACATATGTTACTCGAGTAATCAGATCGTGTTGGTCGTTTGATTTATTTTATATGCCAAGTTTTGCGCTTTCAAATAATGAAGGCTAATTCGCTGACGATACTGCAATAAAAAGCGTCTATAAACAGCGCCTATTAGATCGGTTTTCTCCGCGCTCGTGAGAGGAACAACAGCACGCACAATACGAGTGGGAGCTAGTCCGAGGCCCACTAAGAGCTGTAGCGCCACCCATGGAATTATTATATTCTTAGATGGGTTCTTTAGAAATCTGGCGAAATGGGCCTAAGTGCGTTCAAATAAATTTCGGAGCTGGAGAGTAGGCTTGTGCATTTTAGTTCGGTCCAGAGAGCGTTCACATTAGTTCAATTCTGTGTATTGACTTAGTTCGTTCTTCTAGTTCAATTGAGTTCACTTCTCAGGAAATTGAGTTTTGTGCCACTTTCGCACGTACATTCGTCGCCATGTTAGGTAAGTGGGTAGACGCGCCGAAGCACGTCTCGCTTAGATCTTCGTAGATCCATTATGATGCCCAGAGTGAGAATAGATTCCTCTTAATCCTTTCGTACCGCCATGTTTACTGTATGTTCAACAATCCTGATGTTCAGATAAGCCTGCAAATTGATTTTAATCCCACATTGGTTAGTTCAAACAGGTCTCGGAAGAAGTATTCTCCAAGGTATTCTATGTTTGTGCACATATATTTTTAAAAATCCCTTCCCATACACCACCGGTTCGATTTGCTTGTGCTGCTTAACAAAAGTAACCCCATGCACAATGCCCATGCACGCACAAGTAAGAGCACTCAATTTAGTTCGGTTTAATTCAGTTATTCTTCCTGAATTACATGTATGCAGAGCAAGGCGCGCCTCAATTTGTTGAAATATTGAACTAAATGAACTAAAACGATATGACATTGTGAACTAGTTCAATTAGTTCACTGGTTAGACATTTTTTCTGAACGAGTTCGTTTGTGAACTACACAAGCCTAGGAAGAGCAGGTTCCTTCAAATACTCTTCGGAAATAAAGCAAATTCTTTGAAATGACTTCCGACTCCATTTTCCAATTTAGAAGTCTAATTTGAAAGTGTGAGTAGAATGAATTTTCTGCCACTCAATCTGGACGATAATATGCGAGAATTCCTTTCCCTCCTTCAACTTGCGTCCGCTGAAATCGTTAAAGCTGCTGGAGATTACCCGATTGGGCGCGTGCACCAGATCAAATGTAAGATATGGTCGGAGGAAAGCATGATCGATAAGTGGAATCACATATCACATATATTCACACGAATGGAGACCCTTTTGAGTGCGCCAGTTATAACGGAATGAACTCCTTAACATCTCATACAAGATCTTCTTTGCCCTTTTGTGTGCTCACCTGAAGACGTTTATAAACAATGTAATAGGTCCACATCAGTGTGGGTTCGGGCAAGCGAAAAACTACCAGATCTTCACACTACGGAAGGTCCTGTCTGCGATGAAAATTGCTGCTAGACACTCAGTGCTTAAGCTTATTTAATTATATTGGAGACCATATGTTAGGACTCAATGTCTGCCTGTCAGTCTCTCGAACGAAATCAAATTATTCAAATAACTGCTTTCTCGAACCTACAGAGGAGTTAAATTTATTCTTCCTGTAAGCTCCTCTCAGACTCCCATGCAAGAAGGAGATTTTGTTCAGTTCAGTACCGCGCCTGTCTTGCATGAACGATATCTAAATTTAATGAATATGTATATATTTTCTGTTGTGTCATGAAAACTTAATTGGGAATTACATAGACTCATCAAATGTCTACGGCCACTACGCACTCTCTCGCGAGTGAATGGAGGAAAACCTATCCACTTTCTACGTGAATATATCTCTTTTCTTGATTGGCAGACTGTACCTGGGAAGCAGAAACCCAAAAGTTTTAATGACATCGATCCCGAAACGATGAAAGTCTACAAAGAACAAAATGCTGCACAAATGAATATCTCTGCTATATGAACTATCAAAGGTATTCGAAAAACGTCCAATAAAATATATTCAACTGGTAATAGAAATGGAGGCACCCAGTTCGGGTGTTCCGGAGGAAGCACTCCACAAATTTACCATTTTTACAGAATAAACGATGAGGCTACCGCTTTCCTCGATGTCTCATTTGGCCAACGACAATGTGTGTGCTGATGGCTTGAAGTACTTCTACAAAATCATAAGCCACTTTGGAGTTCCATAGTAGAATGCCTTTGGTCCTACTCCAGTTCTGGTCTAGATTGGATACATTCTAGGTTAGGTGAGGTTAAAATGACTATGAAATCTTCGACCCACTTAGGTCCTGATTGGATACTCTGTCCGGCAATTGATACACCGATTCCTCGTTAGTCAAAGGATTAACTGATGCCTAAGAAATACTTGCTGGTATCCTAGTGGTCACTCCATTACTGGCTTACAGCCAACTTGCTTTCTTAATGAATTTTTCTATGTCGAGAAACTTGATATCTGACATTTCTTATAGGCTGCTGAATGAATAGTTGCCTAGTGTGGTTTTTCATGTTCTGGCGAGGGTTGGACAAGTGCGGAGGTAGTGTAGCGTAGTAGGGAACATCTTAAGTGGATACATTTGATAGGGTTACCTTTGCTAGGGAAACCTCAGACGAGCTAAGAGCTGAAGAAATCTGAAAAAAAAGCTGTATAGGACTGGACATAATCTCGTGGACACTGCTGCCTAAAAAAGAGTCTGTCTTCCTTAATTGGTTACAAGTGCCTTATCCAATTTAAGCTAAATTTCTGCGGAAGACCCTAAACGTGAATCTGAAGTGGCTTCCAAATCGATATGTACTGACTCCTTGGAAAATATTCAACACGTTTACAATCTGTATCCATCAAACAAGGCACCCCCTTTATTTTCCTGATGTCACACAGTTATTCATTTTGTTTCTTCGATCGCAGAACAGCCAGAAAGAACCAATCAAGCGGGAGCACCAAACAAGGGCCACTTCATTAACTTGGTCACGTTGGCAGAACGGCATCAAGCCGCATAGTCGCCCGAGTGAGAGTCGTACACATTACTACACGTACACCTCACTAAATGACTGGGCAGCTCTCACTCATTGTCTGCGATATCAGTTTCAGCATTCTCTTCCCCCTTCCCACAAGATCCTCAGCTCATTTGTCCACCCCGATTACGGCGTAATCAATCAGCCCCTCCTGCGAGTGATTCTCACTTCTCAGGTGATTAGTAGAGCTGCCTTTGTCCGCCACATCTCTCCCCCACCCCGGGCAAATGCGAATAACTGGCATTGTTTCAGCGGCGAGTGAAAAATGGAAAATGTCCCGGCGTCCGGAAATGAGGAATGCGGGCATTAAGGGCTTGCGGTCTTCCAGCAGTAAGATAAGACCGATTAAAAAGCTAAACTAATTTGTTTTGCCGCTGTCACGACCAGTCGCGCATTACCGCCGCTGTGTCAGTCACTTTGACAGGTGCCAGGATAATGCAGCACTTAAGGCCAGATTCCACCGAGCTGTCTATCTTTGCCGTCGCAAAAAAGCGTACTTAGCGTGAAATTACATTGACGGCACGAACGGTGCGCCCCTGCACATGCCTAAGCCCAGGGACTAGATCGCATTGATGGCACCCAAAGGACCCGGGCCAGAGAGCAGCACACAGCCAAACGTTCCCAAAAAATGGAGACCCATGCTAAGCAAAGAGTGCATCCTCTGCTGTGGGCGAGGGCGAACCAAAGCGCCCGTCTCCCAGAGAGCTGCCCCAGCGATGATATCTAAAATTGAAATCAATTTTATTAATGTACTTTTTTGTGCTCGCCCCACCGGAGCACGAAGCACGGAATGCACTCGCCCACTTCAGCAGAGGAGCGTCTGGCAACATCTCTCCTCTGCAGAGCATCATCAATCAGTTGATGATGATGATGATGATGATGCTGAAGCGGAATGTAAATTATGCCGGCTGGAGAGATCCTTTATGCATCCTTTGAGGAGGCGAAAACATTTATTCTGCCATCCATGAGAGGAGGTCTGGCAAGCGGATCACCATAACTTCACAATTAAATTGAATGACGCTTCGGGTTTTATTTGGCAAAACTTTAAGATTAAGGACCCGTCCAACAGAGCGGGAATCAAATTTATTCCTCTGGCCATTAAACAGCGTTTTTCCGGCCGTCATCCGGGGGAGGGGCGGACCTATTTGCTAGACAATCAAAACTTTATGTATGCAGGAACTGCAGGACGTGACCTGGGTGCAAAATCTCTTCCCCAGGCAGCCAGTGGAAGCGCATGTACATCAGTCTGTTGTGCGATGCGATGGGATGGATCCCTGCGAGAGGGTTGAATTATATTGAATAAGCGAGCTGGAGCATCTGCCCGGGGGGGGGGGGGATATGTTGATGTGACACAATACACTTGTACACGAGGCGAATTGATGGGTTTACTTAACCGCAGACTGCTTGGCAGAGGTTAAGCACTGCGAAGGGGGGCGGAGTGCCTAAGGCGACTAAGGCTTTGTGGAAATTAATTGAGTGTTGTCAAAGGTTGAGCAGTTTAGGCGTTTGTAGTTAATTCCAACTTGACATATGCAAATTGGGGTTAGCAGGTTAAGTGAGCAGAAATTTGCTTCCTTCCGATGGGTTGGTGACCCAATTTCCCCAGATTTCACTTGTAAGATGTTTGTTCAAGAGGTTGTTGCAACCGATAGTGGTTCGGTGAAATACCACAGTCTGCTGGGATTTATGAAAATGTCGAGTGGCAGGAACGAGTTATGTGCTCCTTGAAATGTGAGCCTGTGTGCGTCTCCTAGAAGGCTACGAGAATCGATATGTGGATGTTGAGAGCGCCAAAGCCAATTCGAAATACGATTAAGCTTGCGTCTTCGTTTATCGCCCAGCATCGCGAGTGTTTTTCAACGATTCTCTTTCGAACTACTTGTTCCCGTCGACAGAGTCCAAAGGTGGTGTGTGCTCCGACGTGGTGTGCAGATCGCTATCGCCTTCCAATCCATTAACACACTCCACTCAGCGTTCAGGCTTAATTTAAATTCATTTACTAGCCCACATTAATTTAAAAATAAAATTCAGACCACGATAAGGGGAGTATATTTGTTCATAAGCGGCCTGTATGGCGACTTTATGGAAATGTAATGTTATCAAGAAACGTGTAGTGGTCGCGTCATGACCCCGTCTACGAGTAATCTTTATTCATCTCGATTCTCCTTGTTGTTTCATCAATTCATTGCCCTTCAGCTGCCAATTCAAATTTATCAGCCATTCGTTCGTTTGCGTAGGTTTTCACGCGAATTAACAAAAAAAAATACTTTTTGTTTGCTTGATCATAAATCAGGTTCCGTTGAGAATAACCCGTGAGCTGGCTATAAACAGCCCCCATTCAGGATTCACAGACCCCGGAAAACAACAAACGCTTGCTGGCATGTAGAAACGCATAAATGATGAGCATTTTCTTGTCTGGAACATCATTTTTGATTCGCAATAAGTGTGTCTGTATACGCATATAATTACAGGTAAATGCCAGGAAGAGTTTCTCAAGTATCTTGGGTCATAGACGACGTTTATTTTCAGCAGTTGTCGATTCCAAGACGAATTTACCGAACAGTGGCCGTCTCAAGATGTCACTTAAACGCCTCTTAGTTCGTGCGATTTAGAACCTGGCCGCTTTTTGTTGTGGAAGAAGGAGTGGAAGAGACCCGCAGTTTTATGCCGACTCCGAACGGCTGAGTTTAGCAAGCTTTTTCTAGACAGGCAGTTATTACTCTTTGAGCATTGTCAGTGACTCGAAAGAGGTGAGGCAGTGACGTCGTACCGGGAATCGAATCTGGACATCGTACGTTCATCTGCGTGAGTACGTACACAGCCCAAGCACTCACGAGAGATCTCCACGCCACCCGATCCTCCGCCATCGACTCTATATCATCAGGAGTTAGGCCAAAGGAAATCCAGGCGAGTTTTTGGACTTTGTCCAACCACCTCGTTCCTGGGTCTGCCAAGCGGTCACCTGCATGATGGAATAGCATTCAAAGCATGCCTAGGCAGTCGTGGTGATGGGGACCTTCCCAGGTGACCAAACCATTGAATCACTGCAGCTTAACATTGACGAAGATTTTTTTAAATGAGGCACGCCATCTGCTCCACTTTCGCATACTAACGACTAGGTGGCCACTAGAAGGGCGTCGCTCGACGTAAGTATGCTGTTCCATCTTGCATTAGGGTTTGGCCAACTAGGCTTGGCCAGCGCCTTCAGTAGAGACAGAACCTTATTGAGTTATCTATTACCGGCGACTACAACGAGGAGGTACTAGGTGCACTGCCAGGATTCCAAATATTTACGGCACGGCCATCGAAGTGTCATATGTCCTTCCCACTAATCGAATGAATGACCGATTTCCATGATTTCTGACCGTTATTTTCCAAATTATTGCACTTAATTTGCTTTTTTCTTGGGAAAGAAAATATGATCACCACGATCTTCGCTTAATCCACTCAAATTCTCAATTAAAATCATTTTTTTTTAATTTAATTTTTTTTAACTTTAAATTAAAATAATAAAGGATTTTCTTATTTTATTTGATTTTTATTATAGCTCCCTGTAACCTTCTTCTTCTTATGGCGATATGATCCGTTGTGGAATTATGCCCCACCCAACAAGCTGGCACGCTTCTTAGGTATCTGCTTCTAAGTACGCATTCGAATTTGGCGTGTGCACCATCGATTTCGTGGGCTTTGTCTGTTGCGTTGTCCCACTGGTGCGGAGCCGAAGACTCTTCAAGCTGGTGTTGTCCATGCTCTTTACATGGCCCAATCACATTAGGGTTTGGATTCGTAGACGCTTGGCTAGGCTCATGTACGAGTAGCTCAATCCGTCTTCTACTTTTATCCTCCAACTGATGTCAACGCAAAGAGGACCAAGCATAAACGCTGAACTTTTCTCTTGCAATGACCAAGGGTTTCTTTTTCTGCTATTGAGATTGTCCATGTTTCCGAGCCATAGACCGCAGGGATGTCCAAGATGTCATATAGTGGCAGCTTAGTTTTTCGGGAGAGAGACCTACTCGATAGTGGTGGTGCTCCTACTGTTTTCTTGGGAGCCGAGGAAGACAAAGTCCTTAACTACCTCAAAAGTACGTAGGTAAATGGGGGCCATTGTGGTAGTCGTTAGTGTGTCTTCAGCACACATGTACATCGTATTGCGCTCATTCACAGCTAAAATTCAACGCCACATTGTCGCACAACGCCACATATCCTAAGAATGCTTGTTGTTGTGTTTTGTTCTGTTGACAAAAATAAGTAACCTCTGCGTGTTCTGTCTGTCCGTCATTCTGTCTGTGCCGGTAGGCATACATTTTTGGATTTATGAAGCGACTTAATAATGATATGAGACTGGTAGGGAAACACCCAATATGTAATGAAAGCAAACGTTTTGATGGTTTGTACGCCCAACGATCGAGATCAAGGTCCCGCTAGTATGGTAAACTGGGGCACATTCAGCACACTTGTTTCAAAGTTATATCCTGATGATTTTTATCTTTGTGTTGACGGTTTACTTTGACTATTTGAATTTGAAATCGAAGGAAAGAGGCATTTTTCGATTTTAAGAATCAAAGACCTTTCGCTGTATGTGCTGATCGGTTTTCGAAGGGGGTACATTCGGCGAAGATGTTTTCCTTTCTAATTATTAATAGAATGGAAGTTAAAAGAGTCCCTAAAGGGGATTCCAAAAAAAATAGCGAACACCAGCCCTCAGGCTGGCCCAACTGTTCGACTTACGAATAAATGAAATCAAAGTCCGAAATATCGTTACAAATTTAATTTATTTCGTTATTTCTACTGTTCCCGCCGATCGACTAACTGCCCTGCCTGCCTAGCCTTTCCTCATCACCTTCCATCGTTTGCCGGTCGCATGCTGATACAGGTGTTCTGCTGGCTGATGCAATCCCATGATGGATCATCTTTCTTCGCGTGGTCACTTGTTCGGCAATACATGCGAGTTGCGCTGGAACGCATTCCCACACTTCACTCATGCAATCCACGGTCAAGGCTAGTGGATCGTAATACTGCAGGCCGTTGCTGCTCGTGTCGTTCTAACTTGGACTGTCTTTTAATATGTTTATTAACCAAAACAAAAGACATAAAATAAATAATTCATTCGTAGATAAATATAAAAATCACGAATTATTTATCGTTATAATTGCAAAAGTCAAAATGAAAAATATATTTAGTCCGAGATCGAGGTTTTTGATGTCGGCTTAGGCAGTTTCAACTCAACTTCACTTTAAGATAACCAAGACGCCTTCAACAGTTGATCATGCAAAACCCCAGTAAGACCAATCTAAGTTCTTCGAAGGAAGCGGACGTTGTACGTTGAATTTGTGCTTGTCGAACGTGCCACGAACTATAATTTTTTATGTTTTCTATGAATTTTCAAAAAAACATTATGACGTTTGTCTAATGCAATATCTGGTCGTGTAAAATTTAGTTGGAAAATCTCTTACTTATCTACTGCGTGCAAGCAATATAGCAGCACTGCAGGACTACTTGGCAGTTGGCGCAGTCGCAAATGGGTGCGTTCAGTATTTTCAGGTTTATTTAATTCAACATGGATCGTACTGAAACTCGCTTTGCTGAAGGTGCCCCTGGCCCGTTAACGAATATGCCCCAATTTACCAGTAATATAGAAAGTTCTTTGCTTTTCCGCACTTCATTCACCGAGTCTAGTCAAAACATCACCAATTTCCCACACATTCATGGACTCCCCAATCCCTGCAGCTGTTGTTAAGCTTTTGACGCTACAGTATAAGCGCCGGTGTTTCCGAAAAAAATATACACATTCAACTTCAATCGCTATTTAAACTCAAATGTCAATCAACACGACTGATGAAGCTCACAATTTAAACACTTTTGTTACGAGTTTCGTTTACTAAATGTCGACTTTAATTGGAAATTTCAAAAGACCATGCACATGCATTTCATGCTAACCTGAAATACCAAAAAAAAAAATACTTTATCCACTCACTTGACCGTAGTCCGCAAATAAATGTATCCTCTTTTGGTCTTCGGCCGTCCTTGCCCCATCCCCCTCGCTTTTTTTAATCCAATTAAAAGGCCTTCAGCTGAATGAGTCAATTTAGAGCTGCTACCAATGCAACGAGAAAAAAAACCAACGCAAATTGCATCAAAGAATATCTGAGAAAAATTCCAAAAATTAAATGAAATTTTTCCCAATTAACTGCAGTATCTGCTTGTAGGACGATTCCACAACATTTCGCTCCTCCTCCTCCTCCGTCGAGTGCAGCAGCACACCAGCTAACTCAATTTAAAATTAAAACTTTCAGATACAAGTATTTTCCGTACTAATAGTGTTCACCACTTGTGCCGGCGGACGAGGATTCTTTCGTCTTCGTTTCATAACTCCCGCACAGCGGCGAGCAAGAGTGGGAGTTACAAGCAGCCGCCGCGGGCGTTGGTGCCGTGAGTGACGGGGACAAGGCGAACGCTGGGAAAAAAGAAGGAAACATTGGAAACCTGATGAGAATGAGATACTGGTTTTTTTTTTGTTCTGTTCTGCTTTTTGTTTGCCACGGCGACTATCCAAACGAAATTGCTTTCGTCCGCACAACAAAACCCCCGTTCATCCGCCTCACCATGGAACAGGCAGAATCTTGTTCGGCGTTGTACGCCAGACGGCAGGCAGATCGTCCTCTTTTTCTCAGCTGTCAAATGTACAAAACTGCTAAGCACACATCAACCCTCCTTACCCTTGCATCCCTCACAGCACAGCACACCACACGACCACGGCCGCTGCGGCGTATACGTAACATTTTCATATTTTTTTTCCCGCACACACAAACGCCTCTCGTGGTCCTTTGGATACAATTTTTTTTGTTTGTTTCTCGTTCGTCCCTTTTGCAGTTCCATTTGTATTCGTTTCCAAATGACTACCGAATGCTTTCATAAATTTTTTATTTATTGCTTTGTTTAGGCGGACTGCGGGCTGCGGGCTGCGGGCGGGTACATCCCCGTACGTGGTGGGTGGAGGAGGCGGAGGAGGACGTTCTAAAGAAGATGTGGCAGGCTTCGAACAACAAATGTACCGGGCAACGAGCCCAAATGTTATTTCTCTGTTACAGCCGCATAGCCGACTGGTCTCGGCAAACATAGTCCCACACATAGAAACGTACCAGATCCAGAGAGAGAGAGAGAGGCTGGCTTATTTGATTCCAACTTAATACTGCAGTTTGTTTACTTTCTAAGCGTTGCGATGATTTACGGAATTCCATTTCGGGATTGTCCCCTACGCAAGTTGACTGAGATTCTGTATGCGGGTGGCGGACGAACGTGGGGGGGGGGGGGGATTATTTATTGGCACCATCATCGAGGTAGTGTTGGAATAAATGGTGCGGTACTGGCGTCGGGTCAGACTGTTTCCATTCGTCGTCGGCTTTTGGGGTTTAATTGAGATTTTATTGAGCGAACGGATTTTGAAGCAGAGATTTGTGGCTCGGACAAGTGCCTTTGTGGATATTTTGCTAGCGGCGATCGCTGTACACACATGTGCATGTGTAAACCGGATTTTGAGCTCACAATCGGAAGCTCGTCGGGGACTCCGGTAATCGGAGGCTGCTGCGGTGAACATGATTTGGCATTCAAACTGGAAAAAAAATACGTCACAGACTGATTGAAATTCAATTTACTCACGCGGTGTTTGAGAGCGGACTTCGATTTGAAGTTGAACTGGTTCACGTTGACGACCTTGCTGGCTGCTCTGGTACAGTTGATGTGGCTAAAACATGTTTCAGGCATTGTGGAGCAGTCGGCAGCAGTCGCATCGCCGTTATGTCTAAATTTAGGGAGCCTTCTACCGGTTTTGTCTCGTGATCGGTGCAAGGTTTTGATTCCAATGGACAGTGCCTTCAAGTCGGAACCAGACAAACCGCCATTCTCTAATTATGTTCATGTCTCAAGATTTCAATGACTTACTCTCAGGAGCGGCGGCTCACACCAGCAGCTCCTCAGTAAGTCCTTCAGGTCGCGGCCTCATAAGTGCAAACGTGTTGCAGCACTTCATTAAAAAGTTCCAAGTGAGCGCAATCCCATCGGCCCCAAGTGCAAGTCAGCGACATTTTAATGCAGTCACCAAAGTGCCAAGTCGCCAGCTCAAATTTCACCGTTTGCCAAGGAGTGTTCCTTACGCCACTCAAACTATGATTAAGTGCATACTTGAGGGGAACATTTCAGGCGCCTGTAGGCAATCCGATCGCGTGATGCATACCATAAGCACACATTGCCGCGCCTTAGCAAATCCAAGAATACGGGTTCCGTGACAAAGTGCCGTTTGCATGGCTTGGGGGGGGGGATTGCAAACATACCGTAACTGAATCGGAGAAAGTTTCGCGCAAATCCTTTAAAAGAAGTCACCCCCTCTTCGATTTAAATATATTTCCCTACTTTGTGTCGGCACACAGGGGTCGATGGAGGAGGGGGTGGCATGCAAAGTGCAAATGGATTTGTGCGGTTGGCTCTCATTTTGTTGATTCATATTGAACATGTACCAGGTTGACCTCGACACAGGCTTAATGAAGCGTAGTTCGATTCGGGTCTCCGCTCCACACACGTAAGATGTTATCCGGTTTTCTTCGGATGAAGGTCTCGCCCAAACAATGAGAAATGCCGACGTATCTCGCCTGGCATCCTTTTTTGCTTTCAGTGGCCCCTGAAAAATATCATTATTCAGGACTTTTCCATTCAGGCGGTGCGCTGGTGTAGTTGTGCAACACAAAAAAGCAGTGTCATTGATTTGCGCGTATTTCCCCACTACCTACTCCCTCAAGGATACTGCTTTGTATTATTTGTCGGTACCGGCGTGCTCGCCGGGCAGACCGGGGAAATGGAATGGCTGTGGATAGTGGCGTGGCACCTCTTGACAGGTCTCTCAACAAAGGCGCTTGTCGGTTCTAATTAATTATATTCGCTTCTCCCCCGATCGCTCAAGTAGTTATCGAACAAGGAGATAAAATATTTTATATCCTAGACGAAAACAAATAACAGCAGCGGAGAGTATCCTTAATCCTGGTCACACACAGCCACACACACACAGTCCTGTGTACACTGTGCGGAGGGTGACTACGTTGAGTTTACTCTTCTGCTTTGCTCTCCTTCTTGAACCACAATGCCAATATCAGCAAATATCCATCCATCTCATCCATCGTCCCCGGCCACCCCCTTTTTTGGAGGATGGGTGCCTCTAATGAGGTGGACATTTTGCCTCTGAGCTGGCGGAATTAATTTCTGTGCGAACAAAACACTTTGGAGCACCATTCAATGGAATGGCGGGAGGGACTGTGCAGATGAGGAGGACCCCATCGCATGGCAAACATCATCACGGCATAGAATCTACAAGTACAGATACCCACTGTGCTGTTTGTTGTTGTTGTTGTCAGATATTTTACGATAATTATTATGTCAATGATGGAAGCGGGTGGAAGATGCGGTGGCGGTGGGAGGGGGGGGGGGGGGGAATGAGTGGAAGGAAGAATTTCCTTAGCTTGGCCGATAGTGCAAGGATCTTGACACAGCCACACAGAATGTGGTCACAGTTTGCAAAACTCCAACTCACACTTGGTCGCTCCGTAAACTGTTTGCCGAGGGCGTTGTGTTGTGCCTCCATCCTTTCACTTAATGGGTGGCCATCTATACTTCCACTAATAGGTAATGAGAATCACTTTATATGGCAGTTGTTTGGCTGCTGATTGCTGGTACATGGTGAGACCGCTATCCAAGCTCTGGCGACGGAGGTGAAGATGAGTTTTTTTTTCTTTTTTGGTTTTCGTGGTGCAATTTGTTTGCTTTTCCCTTGATCACACTTATCAGAGAGGGAGAGAAAGAGACTGTATCTTTGGTTCAAGTGAGTCTTGCTTTGTAAGTAGGGTAAATGCCTGTTGAGTTGTCACTAAAAATATGTAATTTAACTTTATTTCATAAGTTTTTAAAATTTTATACAATTTACTTAAAATTTGTTTCTTTTTCTGTATTTTCAGGTGAGTACATTCACATGGGCGCCATTTCGTCCGGGGAACACAATACGTGAGTCACCGTACCATTCTAGTACACCGTTTGATTCAATCCCATTTAAAGTGTGGCATTTAACTCGACTTACAATTTCCAATTCGGAAGATGATCAATGCAAAACTTTTAAGTCTATATATCACTTCACAAACATCAATTATTTTTCTTCTTCGTGTCCGGTTGAAGAACCTGATAGTCTCTCCAGCTAGCGAGATATCTGACTAGCTATAGATTGTCCATGCCTGTGCAATACACCGCGGATTGGGATGATTGCTTTGATCCTTTTTGAGTTGAATCACTTCGTTTATTAATGATAATCCGAACAATCCACGTCAAGGAGAAATTTGGCGAACATTAGCCTAACAAGAATGACTTCAATGATCTCCTAGAATTTACATGCGATCAATGCCCCAGCTTCGATACCAAGATCGTTCTGGGAGATTTCAAAGCTAAGTTGGGTCAGGAAGACATCTTTGCTGTAGTTACCGGAAACACAGCCTGTATGACAACATATTAGACGTGATCTCTGTCACGGGACGGAACTTCTCTTTAGCTACCACTCGGTTCACAAACCTCATCATCTATAAAGGAACCTTGTTGCCTACCTCCAGTATTAATGATGTCCGAACCTTCCGAGAAACGAACATCGACTCGGATATTTTCCTTGTTGTAACCAAGGTAAGAATTCGAATTTTGAGAGACCAAACTGCAACTGCAACGGACTGCGATTTTGCCGATCGAGGCTTCTTGAAGCTCTCTCTAAGTTCAACGCCCCCTGAACAAACAATCGAAGAAGACTGGACACGTTGTCAGATGACCTAACAAAAATCGACTGCCCCATACCAAATCTGAAACTCGAGTGGCGTCTTGCAACAGCAAGGATACCCTTAATCTCTTTATTAAGCTTCTCTTCGGTTACGCTTGTCTATAGAACTGCGTAATACTTGAGACAACAAGTTTCACCAGCCACCAAAAAGCAGTTTCGACATCGGACGCCTAAGCTCTAAGCACATAGATTGCATTGTGTTTCTTCGTCGAATGCAACACCAATAGCATATGATTGCCGGAATTAGGTATCTGAGACCACCATAGAACACCTGTCACTAAGAATAAACAAAACCCCATGTTATGCTGGCGAGTGTGAGCAACAGTCATGAGGCCTACCAAAGTGCGCTGCAACATCAGGGCAACACAAGAGAAATGTTAGCCTACAAAATGGAAGGACAATAAAGCTCCTACGCCTTAAGAGAAGGATTTTCACAACTTCCTTTCTTAAATACATCAGACGATATATCAGCCCTTTTAATCCCGAATGTCTGGCAGCGGGAAAGACCCTTCGACATTGTGAGGGCATTAATGTTGCCGAATTACAGGGAAGACTCGCGAGCATGACCAGGAGAGATTGATAGGAAACGAAGGAATCCAAGAAAGAAGGAACGAAGGAACCCAACTGATGAAGTTGTCCTCCCGCCTAGCACTGAAGAAGTCTGCCATCAGAGCTCATCATCTCCAAAATTTCCAAAGACGAAAGCATACGCGATAAATGTATTACAAGCTCCATATGTCCAGTCCACAAAAAAGGTGATCCTACCTCCCTCCTGCATAGACAACAAATGTGCATCCTAGCTTAACGCCCTTTAAGAGAACATGTCAATATGTACGGCTACAGTTTTAGGGTAATGAAGAAGGTTGTCGTTGGGTGAGTTGGTTCGTTGGTTGAGACCCATATCCACTCCGGTCTGTAGCACCAGATAAAGGAGAAGAGGAAGCTTGTCTATCTTATTCTTTGGCAACAGTTGATGCTTCAGTTGATGAAACAGTTTGAGTCAAAACTA
This sequence comes from Eristalis pertinax, assembly GCA_907269125.1. Taxonomy (NCBI): domain Eukaryota; kingdom Metazoa; phylum Arthropoda; class Insecta; order Diptera; family Syrphidae; genus Eristalis; species Eristalis pertinax. The sequence goes on from OU026149.1 coordinate 24,274,561, forward strand.
GGACCAAAATCATGTTCCAGAAAATCTTTACAATTGAAACGCTTCCAAAATCAATCATATTGTAGTCAGCCGGAATCTGGACGATATGCTGAAGAGCTGAGTTGATTCTTGTTGTCCTTGAAAGAAAAATTCTGCTTCCGATGTGCATGGAGGCAAAGCTCTACGAACTATAATGAGATGCAGTCCGGAAGGAAATTGGCTCAGCCACATCGATTCTAAGAGAATCTTCGAATCTGAGACGCCTACTTCGAGGCGAGGAAAACCGAGCCTACAGATAATTTTCTTGGTGATTTAAAGCAGCGTGCCAAGCGTGGCCATTAGTTCAGGCTCAAAACCTTCTTAGTCGCTGCCCTGAGAAGTAAGAACGTGGTTTAAGCTAATTGACGATGCTGTGAATTTAATCGTCCTTCGAAGTCGAGACGTAGCAGGAAACCATTGTACATCCCTTCGCTGACATGTAGCTAAGTTCCACTTCCTCGAGAACTTACAAGAGTTATGCTCTGCAATGAACATTGCTCTCTGAACTGATCTGCGTTATAGCACAAAGGATACCTAACAAAAGCCTTCGGACGAAGTATGAGTCAATTGAGAAAAGGGTACAAACTGAATTTAATTGTGTCAATAGTCGATGCAAAGAAAGATATCCACTGGCTCCATGTGACTACTTCAAAGAGTAGACATTTCTATTCCAATCGCAAATAGCAATCGCTTTTCTCTGACAAGCTGCACAAATCAACATTCACCCTATAAGTTGAAATTAAAAAAAAAAAAGTTATCATTGCGAACGGCTTATTCTGCCGCAAGTTCACATGAAAGCATCGGCTTGTATCCACCGCATCTCTGGCATCTACCGCAACTCCAGAGCAACGTCCGAACACATCCATTCGTGTGCCTATCAACTGCCATGCAGTCGGTCGAAGGCACTCGACTGTGCCATCGATAAAAAGTGATACGTAATATCCTCCGGGTGCAGCTGTCTCCAGGCGAGCGAGCGCAGTTACCACAAGTCGTGTGGACAGGAGGAGGACATCGATGACATCGATGTGCACATAATGAGAGTGGGAAGTTAATACGGATACACGTCCGCAAACTGCAGCCAAGGGATACGAAAAAGGCGGTTAGTTTGGCAGCCACCGGGTTTTGTGTCTTCATTCATACACGAGCTTGTAGCCGGTACAGCACAGTCTGACATACGACAGCAAACCTTGACTCCTCACAATCCTTGAAGCAAGATCGAGTTGGCACATGGGTGGCAGGGAACACAGGGACGGCCCTACCCCCCCCTTGAGATTGGGGAACTTCGCACAGACCTTGCAGATGGTGTGGCAATATACCGCAAAAGTTTCAGTTTTAACCGAAAATTTCAACTATTTCCCGTTCGTGCCACCCGATGCTCCCCTTTTGTGGGTAATTTTGTCAAAACGGTAATGTGAATGGAAATTTCGAGCGGAAGACTCGGTGAATTACAATAAAACAATTACAACGAAGCGTGCTGACTTGCGGCGGGGCATGGGGAGGGGGTGCAGGAGACGGTGTGTAATTAGAATGTGGAAGGATATCCGCAATTTCGCTGCGACCCAGGTCAGACTCTATTGGCAAATCAAGGGTGAAGTACCAAGTAGAAGGGACACCGTCCCCACTTTGGGTTCAGGGCGGGGGGACGTCTGAAGCTGGTGGCACACCATATGCTGGGCAAACTTCTGCTAGAGATACGGATTGGATCTAGTAGGTGATTAATGGGCGTAGACTTAAACTCCATGGCTCAGCTAATTACTTTGTCTGGCTGGACGGCGTAGTCAGCAAAAACTTTAAATTGCCATGCCGTACTACTTAGTGTCGACGAGGAGGGGTGAGGGAGGGGAGGATTGCCGGTGCACACATTTAATGGTGGCAGGGTGAGACCACGATGTTAAAAAGTTGCTAAGGCTGTTAATAGGTGAAGGTTTCGCCGCTCTTAAGCGTGCGAGTCGACTTGTCACGATGTGAGTTATGTTCGCATAAAAAGCAAGGACCTCTGGGATATGCGCGATGCACAAGGTTACGTGTACATTACGTAAGAGGATTAATGATTGAAAGTTGGAGTTCACGAGCGTACGCTTGACCTGGAAGGGAGCGGCGCGGCGGCACCAATGTGAGTTGTGACCTTACTGGTGGTCCCTGTTTCCGCAACGGAGTCGGAGTTTAATTGGAAAGTCGAGTTTACTGACGGTTGTGCGACCGCAGTTCTAATTGAACGGAATTTCGGGAGCAGTGCATACCTTCTGCTTTTCATAAGTGGATTCGTTTAGGTTAGGATTTATTTTAAGAGGGGGGAGGAGAGTGGATTCGAAAAGGACATGAAAGTGGATATAAATTAAGGACACTTGCGATTTTCATTTCGGCCAAAGTGTTATTTTAATATGTTGCTTGGATCTTGCGGTTAGGAATGGAATATAGCATCATGTTATCCTCATCCGTGGAGGACGTCCTTGCAGGATTCGATTCTGACACGAATAGTTTTCGATGACTTTTCGGCACATGTGGCCATAAGCCATAAGCAGCCATAACTTGACGAATGTTCCTTGTCATAGCTACACGAGTTTCTGGATTGTTTCTTTGTACTTACTTACTTATACGGCCAATTACCCTTGGCGGGTCTGAGCATGAGCATTCGCTGCCTTTCATCGATGACTGGATGTCTTGCGTCCGCAATCACTTGCTCCTTATACCTGGGATTCGGTCTTCCTCCCCTTCACGAAATTAGATTCGAAGACCCTCTTAGCTGGAGCATTGGTATTCATGCACTCGATGTGACCTTTTGGACTACATCCACATCCTGGTAAAGCTCGAAGAGTCCGTGGTATTGCCTGCTCCGCCACTCAATTTTTTCCCAGACGGGACCATATATCCGACGTTGAATTTTTCCTTCGAAAGCAGGCAAGAATCAGGTTTGCTCTTTTGCTTATCGTCCAGCTTTCGGCTAGCAGGGCTTGCAAAATAAGGGGTTTGTAGAACATGATCTTGGTCCTTCGATTCAGGAGCTTTGAGTCCAGTTGTTTTGGCAAACCGAAGTAGCAGCGGTTACCAAGGTGTCTCCTCTACGTTGGATCTCGTTTGTGGAGTTCACGTTTGCCCCGAGGTAGACAAACTCCTACACTACTTCAATCGTAGCTGGCGATCGTGATGACTTGTGATGTTTTGCACACGCCACACGGAATGTTTCTTGGTCGACAGCAGATATCTCGCCTTGTTCTCATTGATCAGCTCATTTCGCTTCTTCTTCAAGCATTGTAAAAGTTTCCACTGTGGCACGGTGGGAACACGCGACTCAGTCGAGGGCATCTGCGTGTAGAAGGCATTGCCTTCCGTGTTCACAGCTGGCCGCCGCACTATCTTCTCCAATATCGGCTTGAAGAAGTCACATGACAGCGCGACTCCTTGCCGAAGAGCGATGCAGATTTCGAACGGCTCCGAGGTCCTCAAGTCGAACTGCACGGTGCATCGCGTATGTGTCAGCGTTGTGCGACACAACCGAATCAATTTCCCCGGGGGCCCGAATGCGGCCAGCGCTTGGAATTGTTCCTTGCGATGAATGCTGCCTGATGCGGCTTTGAAGCCGATGAAAAGTTGGTGCGTATCACCTTAAATTTCCCTGGTCTTCTCCAGGCTTTGCCTTAGTGTGAAAATTTGATCCACAGTCGATTTGCCGGGCCAGAAGCCGCACTGGTACGTGGCTATTAGTGTGGTGCAAAGCGGCTTTAGACGTCCATACAGTTCGCTGGACACCTACAAGAGGTGACGTTGAGTGTATATACTTCTAGTTGTTGCAAGATGTATAATAGCAATCATTCTGTGTACAGTCACACAAAAACAAATCTAACGCCGACAAGTCACACGATCTTGTTGGCTGTTGCGCTGGAGTCGATTACTATATTGGAGTTTATAGAAAACGATGTCAGTCATTTAATGACTGCTTGGCTATCAGTAAAAATGCAGATTTCGCGGGAGGATTTCACGTTACACCTTAGCGAGGACAGGGCTTCGCTAGTCGCCATTACTTCCGCTTGGAAGACGCCGCAGTGATTGGGTAAACGAACGGTTTTATGCAGACTTAGACCCTCCGAGAAAACGCCGCTTCCTACTCATCATCCGTAAGTAATGTGCAAATGATTTCTACTCGAAATTTATCCGTCCGTGTCCGGTGTAGAGGGGGTCGGGGTCCGGTATAGACAGGGTCCGTTGTCATGCCGGACCATGACGAATTGTCCGTAAATTGGAGTGTCCCTTATAAGGGGGTGTTCGTAAAGAAAAATTTCACCGCACATATTTACAGCTTCGGACGTCTGTTCGATTCGACTTTTGTGATTGAAACGAGGATGTCAAATCCGGCCTACCACACCATTTTCTAGAATGACACTAACATTTCCCTCGGAATTAGCAGAAGACACCTTAAATCACATAATTTGTCAACCCTTGACCACTCCTCTGCGGACTGTAACGAATTAATTCAGCAACACTTCCCACCATTCCAACTAACGACCGACTGCTCCTTCTCATCATTCACAAGCTGCAGTGCATAGGCGTCCAGTTTGCTATTTGTCTTAGTATGAAAATCCCCATCGTTTCTCAAGAGATGCCCTCATCTTGGCAACCAACGAAGTTTAGAGTGAGTTGCAAGCGAGAGAGGCGCTTTGGATTTCGCCCCACTTCGGACGAACGAAACTCAAAATGCTCTTGAATGTGTGCTAGAACCACTTAATCTACAACCGCTAAGTCCTTTTGAAACACTCAGGCGATGCTTGATAAAGTTTAACTGGGTAACGAAGTACTCAAACCTTACCCACTTTTCTCACCACTCTCTCTCGGAGTAAAATGGTTTTTAGCAAAAACATCTCGTTCACCACGAGCACCCCAACCAGTTCAGGCTCTCAGAAAACAAGCACCTTCAAGCCCCGACACAATGCAGCATCTCATTTACATCGCCCAAAAAGTTTACCTTTCCTCACAAACATTTGCATTGCACAAGCGAGGGGGTGGAGGGGACCGCTGGAGGGAGTATGAGAAGTGCAGGACACAGTGTAGACGGCAGAATGGGTGGATGCTTCCATGGCATACTTCCATTATACGACAATGTCAACCGTTCACAATGACTGCTGCAGCATCTTTGACATCACATCGCCTGCCTGCCTCCTCTCCCGGCCTCTCCTGGACTGCCCCCTCGTTGTGCCCTCCTTGCACTCAACCTATTTTAAATAGGTTAGGTACATCATTAGAAGGCCCCTCTGCCGGATGTGCGAGCGAGTGAGAGAGAGAGAGGACTGCCCGGCATCGTTACAGGACATAAACTTTTTGGCCGAGGTCAATTGCTCTGTCTCATCGTCGTCGTCCTATTATAATTCCGTACAACAATAACAAAGCAAATGAAAGAAGAAGAAAAAAACGGAAAACGAAATACTTGTGCATTGTTCTGTGTGAGAGGGAGGGGGGTGGACGACGACGGGCACAGATAGGCAGGCTTTGTGAAAACTCTGAACCGTGGTGGGCTTCCCTCGAATGCAATAAATCTCTCACGGTCAGTAAAGTAAAATAACAAGCACTACACACTACCGACTGGCCACCACCCCGGTGGCTCGCTCCTGATGGTGCTGCTGCTGGTGGTGGTATCATAAAACCTGGAGCCTTGCATCTTGACCCCATTCCCCTAATGGCACCGCCAGCAGCATCGCACACTACCAGAGATTCCAATATTTTCCCCCACTCTCATTTACTTATGCGGCAAAAGAACGACGAACCACCACGATGTGACGACGCCACCGACGCGACGACATGCCAGGGTCCCAGGCGGAGGCGAAGGATAACCAAGAAGAAAGAAAAAAAAAAGCAGAAAAACGAATTCAAAACTGCTTTTAAGCAGTCCTAAGTCTTGGCAGAGGGAAGTTGCGTATTATAAATATTTATTATTGCCAAGGATCTGCCGTCTCCGTTCGCCATCGTCTCCGATTTAATCCGCAGGCTAATTCTCGAAGGCAATTCGTGGGACCAAGTGAGGGAGCGCCGCACAGCAAAACGAAAGAAAAAAAAGGAAAGAAGAGCGACACAAGGATAACAAATAAATTTTTATTGCTGACGTTTTGAGTTGAGTTTTGTCGTTTTCAAGAGATGGTCATCTCGGTTGTCGGCCCTCGCAGCAGTTGGCAGCTGCTAAAAGACCGGAAGGATGAGGATGGAGAAAATTGTGTCCTACGGCAATATTTCTTTTATTCTGGCAGCCGGAGAGAGAGAGAGAGCCCGGCTGTCTCGATGTGTGTTGGCTGTTCCGTTTCTAATGTTGCGTATGCAGGATACATGAGCGGCCGTCGTAATGAAAATGGCCTTTGAATACATCCTGGAGAGGATAACTCTGCCAAGCACTCACTAAAGGATTATGATACACAGCACAGCACAGCACAGCACTGGCGAATGGCAGACGGATGTGAGTGGGAATCAATGGGTGTGCGGTAGCGATTCGGTTCATTGGTTTCTGTTTTGTTTTTGCCACTCGGCTGGGCCGCTGTCTGGGCCCTGAAACATATGGTGGCGCCAGGAATGTTGCTGGAAATCGAAATTTCCTTCTACGTCCTTTCTGCCAGCTTGGGTGGGAGGAATAAAGTTTTCGCAAAAATGGCCTGTCTGCTCGCCCCCAGGATTAGGTGGGGCCGTATTATAATTTTATGTACTGATTTATCGTGGGAATACAATTGGTGAGGGTTTACTGTTGCCAGCGTTAAAACGAATCGCCCATAAAGGCAGTGACGATGTGGAACAGCGCGGCGGTGGTAGAACAGAAGAACAATCCGAAATGAGTTGTCTGACAGGGAATTTGATTTGATAAATCCCCTCGGTCTGGGCGATTTAATAGGCTGTGCAGAGTTTTGATGTTTTTCCATCATCATCAGCAAGGCGTCAGCGGGCCAGAGGTTAGCAGAATGAATCATGCACTCCGGCTTACATGTGTTTAGGAGTGGGGACTAATAAAAGTTTAGTGCCTCGATCAATTTGTTTTAGCGAAGATTACTATAATGCGCAGGAAACTCCTCTTGTTGCATGACATAAGCAGTGCTGCTGAATTGATGGTATTCAACGGAATATTGGCGCTTTAATAAGGATGGCAAGGGTAAGCGGGCAATGCTGAAATGTGTAGTCTTAGAGCATCGAGCAAATTTGCCACTTTATCTCATAAATGGTGGAGCATATAAGTTTCGACTGGGAAATTAGTTTTGTGACTTGAATTGAATGCAATTGTGCTGACAGCAATTGTGCTCACAGAACAACGAAGTGTCATACCGCGACGAGTTTGGTCTCTTCAACCATGGCTGAGGTTGAAATCTCAGTAATTATGCAATGTGAAGTGACTTTGATCGCAAACAAGTGAATTTTTAGGAACGCCCCGATGTATGAGGACTGTTTGATACGTGAATAGATCTGTCAAACACTTGGCTTCCTACCGTGATCGCAAGAGCTTTGTCTTGTGTGGTTTGGCTAAAATGGAAACAAGTGAGTTTCGTGGTTTAGTTAAATAAACAAATATTAGAGAGACTGCTTCCTCGCATTGGATCGTGCACAACGCGGTCTAGCGAGCACAAAAAATGCTGAGCGCCCAGGACGTTCAAACGACGTCGCAACGGAAGAAATTGTCAGCAAAATTGACGATAATGTTCGTGACATTGGAGTGACTGAGTACTTGTTGCACATAGGCCAGAGTAGGTTATTGTGTTACCACGCGGATATGATCGTTTCTATTCCGCAAAGCAGTTGATGCTTTTTAAGAAATGAAGCTGTGAAGCTGACATGAATGCTAGTTGGCATCTAGATGACTTCTTCGACGGGAGGTGAGAGCGCTGCAGTTTCAAAGGGGACGTATAATAGTTTATTCCTCTTCCTCGACTCTGCAACTTCTAAAGAAGTGGTTGTAGGAATCTATCTAAGCGTGACTTCCAATGGCTCAGTGCACGGTTATGACGCCAATAAGTGTTCTGAGGTTCGGATTACTCACTCAGATCCGGCTTGTGTGACCGTATTGGATCGAAATTAGGGGGTAATTGTTTCGCACCATTTGCCACTAGACCAGCTAGTATGAGCAAGCGTTTCAAGCTTCTGTAGATGCTTTCCAGAAGCGATTGACATGACTGCATAGATTCCCATCAGAAAAGAATGAAGAAAATGTGCCCTTTCTAGCGAGCTCCTCCGCTTCACAATTCTCTGTAATGTCACAGTGTCCCGGCACCCACATAAGTTCGATGCTAAATATGAGTCCATCTCAAGAGATAAAGGGCAATTCAGGGAACTCCCTCAGTTGCATGTGGCTGCATCCAGAGATTTGATCGCTGCCTGGCTGTCAGAACAGATGACGATATCCGTACACGACATTACGTATTTGTTTAGCCAGGACATAGCTTCCTTTGTCGCTATAATCTCTGTCTGGAAGATGCTACAGTGATTTGGTAGTCGGAATGACAATTAAATATTTACATCTTTAGCGCCCACGTCGTCACTCATATTCGATCCATCTGCGAAGATTCACCATCCAGCGTCTCGTATTCAGACTACCAGTATGATCTAGGCAGTACGCTGGTTGAAAAATCCTTCTCGAAGAGGAGCTAAGGTGTCCTGAGAGTGAGATTGCTAAGATTGTAGCAATTGGCACCGTCAATGATGATCATTTATCAAATGACTCCGTCATTCGAATACACCGTGATGGCTTTCTCAACCAGCATCCCTCACAGATCATACTGAAAGTCTGAACATGGCACGAAAGAATTTTCGCCATGGTTAGCGACGCGTTTCCGTGGACTAAAGGCGGGTTCGCGTGAAAGTTTCAAAAGAGAATTTAAAGCTCTTTAAGCGCAATTCAAGTTGATTCTTAAGCCATAATTTAACAGTTGAAGAATTCTGGAAATTTCGAAAACAGTCGACTTCTGCCGGCGAACATGCTCTAAACGAAAGCAATAACGTTGCAGCAAATTACTATTTAGCAAAGTTAGAGTAATCACATCTTGAGGCGGAGTTGAAAACGTTGCCATATCGTTGCGAAAAATGTATCGCACTAAAAGGAGAATGCGTTGCAAAATGAATTAAATTCTGCGAATAAACAAGAATTTGATTTCAAAGTCACTGACTTATCGAACAGCCTTCGGGTTGCACTCTTAAATGTATCAATAAACCACTGCGCAAGCAAAAACCAAACAAAGCATTATAATTTATTGTGAAGCGATAAAATTTAACATCGCATTGAAATGCTTGCCAAGAAATGCAGAATTCTTATTCGTTTTTATTTAAACTTTAATCGCTCCTTAATTTGATAAAAATGCAATTTGCCGGCCGGAAACGTTCACGAATTAAAATCATCATCATGCATCGCAATGTCATTTTTTATAGGATTTCTTGGCCTTTTCCTACTTCCAACTGTGACAGCGGCCCAATTAGACCTACCTACGACTTCTGTACACCTGTGGTCATGTTTTTGTTTGTATATTAATCGAATCAGACACACTGGAGCTCATTTGGCAACATCGAAATTTTCTCCTAAATCGACAGTGGTTAGTATAGGATTTTTTGGCTTTTACCGAGTTCATCTTCCAACTGCCGCAGCGGCCCAATTAGACCTACCCACGACTTCTGTACACCTGTGGTTATGTTTTCTTACGTCTATTAATCGAATCAGACACACTGGAGCTCATTTTTAGGCAACATCGAAATGTTCACCTAAATCGACAGTGGTTAGTATAGGATTTTTTGGCTTTTACCGAGTTCATCTTCCAACTACCACCGTGGTAAAAAATGATGTTAAAATGCAACCATTTGCATAAGAGAGATTATTGACAAATAAACGCTTATGTCACTCATTAAAATGTTCGTAATTCCAAAGGATTGCTTGCAGGTGTAACATCAAACACGTTGTAGGTCATTAGTCGTGATGAATTCAACGAAACCATTGACCTGCTAATTAAAGCATTGCATAAACACACAGCCCAAAAACACCTGCCGTCCTTGTGACCTTTGGCGGAACATATGGGCTTACATATTCATGAGTTTGTTAATATTTTCCGTTCCTGATTAGCGTCAGCGCCTTCCCGTGAGCCACTCGCGGCCCACTTCATCGTGCATTCCTCCCTCTTGGACACCCATCGACCGCAGCTGAATTAATTGGCTGCCAATACGTTATTCATTTCACATATAAATTAAAGGCAAAAAAGCAAAATAATCGATTGCAAGACTGGGCAAAATTATTTATTCACCCTCAGTCTGGCATACGCTCGTACGAAATTCCGTCAGCAATTCCAGCGCCTCGCCACAGTCGGCCCCACACTGAAGCCAACCTCATCACGCACCGAATATGGTTCCGTGTAAATATTTAAAATGTTTGTGTTTTTTCCTCATTCATAAGTCATGACGAACGGCGAGCATTAAAATACTTTTATCGCATCGATAACCCAGTGGGTGTGTGTGTGGTTGGTCCGAAAAATGCGTACAACCGGAGTTGTTTCAGCGCCCGACCGCCCACCGCCAACCGGCAAAGGCTGCAGCTCCCGGTGAATGCTTAAGTAGAGGCACTTGTGTCCTTGTATAGCCAACCGGGGACAAGTCGTTTCACAATACAATTACGATGCACTGCAGTCGCTCAGTCAGTTGAAAGTTGTTTTTGTTTTTTGTATTTTTTTGCACAAAAAAGATGTATATTCAGGCGGTTGGCGGTGGTGGTGGCGAAGGAAGTGACATTTTATTACGACCGCCTCGTGCGGCGGCACCGGAAGGGTTTAATTATGAAGGCAACCACAAGCTGGGCAACAAGGAGCGTGTGCTTAATGTGACGGTTAACATGACCACGTTCAAGTTTCTCGCCAAATGAGTCTGGTGACTTAATTCGCCGGCAATCTTCCAGAGAATGAACCAATTTTTATTTAATGGGCAACGCTTCCGAGTGCGGTTGGTGTTAATTCGCACTGGAGTGTGCTGGACTGGTGGCTGAGTGAAAGGTGGTAATAATTCAAGGAAATCGGTGCTTTTTGGTGCGCAGTTTGTTGGGGAACTTTTCACGTTTCTCAGGAATTTGAGGCGATTTCTGTGACTTCCTTGCGTCGTCATCTGAGCATTTATCGCCAACAATTACTCACCCTACTCCTTTGCAAAAACACATAAAAAGGAGAAAGAAAATGACGTCCGTTCCCAAACTTAAGATCAGCTCAAGGATAAATCACCAAAGTTCGAGTAGAAAAAGAACACACTCACAATCCAGTTCGATAAACCTTTTAACGTCGTTCACAATCATTCTCATCTGCCTAATGGCCACTTACGCCAACCACAAAAAAAAAACAAACGAAAAAACACCACCTCCCCTCATTAACAAAAGCTTAACCCACTTGCTCTCACAAAGGACACACCGCCGAACAACGCTTCATTTCAATCAGACGTGCATTCGGTGTGGCCCCAGTGCATTGAGACTGCATTAAATGCCAGACAAACCGCAGGTCCTCTTCGAAATCATGCACACTGTCGGTCCCGCAGAGGAACATTAACCCAAATTATGAAATAATTCCCCTCGTGAAAAACATATTTTCATTTCATCAAATTAAATGTGCGATCATGCAAATGCTGCCCTAAAAGGCTTCGCTCCCCTTGCGAAACGCCATTGCCACCAGCAGCATCAGTTTCGCATGAAGGTCACTGCAGACGCCGTGGCGGCAAACATCAGCAGTTAACTTAATGAAATGTCCAACCCCATGGCGCGGCGGTCGGTCGTCGGAAGCATACCCGTTTGCACACGCTCCACGCTCTCAGTGTTGACGTCTGATATTGAACTCATTTTCCATGCACTAAATCACGAATCACATTCAGATGTGCTGCGGCAGAAGGACCGGGGATATGAATGTCAAAAGAAACATCATCAGGACACTGCTCTGGAATTCTATTAAAATATTATGTGTCGTGTCCTTGTTTGCTGCCTCATCTGTGACTGCTGTTGATGTGATGGCTCTTAAGATTCCGTTCTCCCCTCCCCCTCCCGTCCTGGGAGCACAAGCAAACAGAAATGAAACAACGGAGTGTGAAATTGAAAAGAGGATTAAGGGACGTTGCACTCAGCCGAGCATCGTGTGTGTCGATGTGTGCCAAGTAAACGTCGTGCCTGCAGTCTCCTCACTGTTTTTTTTTTGCTGTAATAAATGAAAAATCGACCGTCTGTGTGTTCACAGATTTCAGTTCTGATCCTGTCATGTGGTTCGGCTTGGTGTGCCAATTAAAGCTATGACACATGATTGCCACCGTGCCCGTACATTGCCGTCAATCCGTCGTGTGTAGCAAATCACAAAAAATTGCTCTCCTAACCCGGTTCCCGGCAAACTCCCCTCACACCCATCGACAGTGAGTAGCCCTAAGGATCCGAGCAGTCCGTCCACCCGTTGTATGGAATGCACGGCACAGGGAAGTGGGAAGAAGAAAAAAAAAGAAAGAAATTCCAAACAGGAATATTGCACGTTAATAATTTATTCCCGGGGAATTTTTTCGGCAGCCACTGTGTGCGGAAGGAAAAATGGAAAATTTCTGCGTCCCTTTCATTCATTTATCCTTTTGTGTGTGCGCCTGTGTGTGAGGGGACAGCGCCTCACGAATATTTGATGTCAATTTGTCAACGCTTCGACTACATGACTTCCGGACTCCCGGACGGAGAAAGTAAAACAACAAAAGCAAACCCGGACAGGGCCGCCGCTCTCGTGGCACTCGGAATGTTCATCTCCCCAGCGCTCATAAAAAGGATAATCACATCTGTTCCTGGGCCACAATAGCACGTCCCTCCCACGACGGTGCCGTCGGCAGGCCATTGAACTCGGTCGTGTCGTCCTAATGGCCGCAATGAAACGCGGATAAAAATCAATCCGTCAACGTGAAAATGTGGTCCTTCGCGTGTACACTCCGGCACGGGAATTTATGAAATTTGTTCGTAAATGAAATTCCACGGCAAAAAAAAATCCTGACGGACGGGTTGAAGAGTTGACTCACATTAATTCGATTATTAGTCATCGAAAGGGTTCCCGGGTCAGGTTAAAGAGGGACGATAAATCTGTGCTTTGCTACGTCGGTCGGCTGGGGTGGAAAAGGTGCGCGCCCCCTTGTGGGGATCCTAAATTTCAGGGGTTTTTGCTTTTACCGAAAATTCGTTCAGATAATTTGTTTTCATAAGGCTTACCGTGGAGGGCGGGGGAGACGATGATTTATGAACGTTTGGCATGCAGGCGCCAACAATTGGAGGAGGTTACTGTGGATGCTTGTTGAGGTACGTTCTCGTTGACTGATGTGAGGATGACAGTGAATGGGGTTGCATTTACCAGCGAAGGGGTTCCGGAGATTGATAAAATTTAAATTAAAAAAATATATTCCATGAGAATGAGATGCACCAAAAAGTCCAGGCTAGTTGGTGTGCGAAACTGGACGAACGGAGCCAGAGAACAGGTTATCAGAAAATCCTAACGAAGGCACCACATTTAACCTCGCTTAAGAACGAAAAGGCGGACAGTCTCGCGAAAAAGGGATCGGAGCTGGCAGAAGAAAAAAACTAGAAGACTAAGCCCTGGATAGAGCCAGAACTTGGTGTCTTCGTCTGAGTAATGGAGTAACAACAACGGCTCTATGGCCGACACTGAGCAAAAAGAGATCGACATCATTGATCGGTTTTAGTCACAACGATGTATGCGTGTTAGTAGGAGTCCTTTCCGGGCACTGTACAATTCGGAGTACTAAGACTCAAAAAAACTAGTCCATTGTACTACCAACTTACATTTATTGTAAATTATTGGTCTTACGGAGGAAGATGCGGATCCTACATCATCAGCTCTCACTTTATACGGACCAAATAACTGCCACCTTATCCGAGCAAAGGCGGGACAGTGGCAGAGAAAGTACTCTGCAGTGTCGGCATCTTCTCCACAGGCGCCGCAGAGGCCAAGCACATTTAGGTGTTTGGTGAAGGTGTAGTGGCCTGTCCGTACGTCGGTATGTTGTCTGCAGTCTTTTCTGTCAAGAGATACCAAGAATATGGCGGATTTCTTGCAGACGTTAGAGTTCATGCGCTTGGTCTGGGTACTTCCAGGAGAGCCATGCCACCTCCGGTTGTCGTCTCGAGATGCCCGACCGATGGAAACCGACCCGATGGAAACCCTAACCAAGGATGCAGGTAGTCCCAAAGTAGGTCCGGTTCCTAAGGTACCTCTGATCCTTGTCTTGCAAGTTCATCGGCGATCTCATTTCCAGTGATCCCGTGGTTTCCCGGCACCCGAATTAGGACTGCCAAACAAATTCAGGGAAGACTTACATTGCTGAACTGTCCTGGAAGTAGTTAAAGGGTTGAGCGAGGCCTTAACCACAGCTTGGCTATCGCTACAGACATAAGTACTCCGCCTTTCCATCTGTTATTCACAATGTACTTCGTGGCCATGAGGATTGCATAGGTTTTCGCTTGGAAAACTGACTCAAGTTCGCCTGTCGCCCCCACCCCCCATGAATCCATGAAGATTCGACTACAATCATTTCCTCGCTTAGATTCTGGCCAGAGTCAGCCCTGAGTGCGGCGAACGTTTACTTTGTATGTACGTTGCAGCAGGAGGCCTGGTGTCCGTGCGTCAGACGGCATATCCATGTCACAGAAAATGCGGTGCGCAAGGTCATCAAAGCTGCAGTGCGAGTTGTACTAAAGATCACTTCTTTTTAAGCGGAAGATGGGCTTGAGAGTGCACCTCATGATGTGAATATCAAGCATGGGGGATTCTGAAGTGCATCAAGAGAAGAGTCAGGTGTACTAGGAAAGGTCCCTATGCAGCCGAGACGGAGCACTTTGACATAAGTACACATGCAATGCGGCTAAACATATCGCATAACGACTTTTGCAGAACCTGGGGAGAAGAGGAAGATGTCAAAGAATCCACACACCATCTGCTCTGCGAGTGCCTAGCCCTAATAACGAAATGACGGCTGGTACTAGTAGTAGTAGTAGTAGTGGGGGCAACACCCCCAATTTCTTAAGTTTAATACAAGCGAATAATTAGGAAGGACTAGGAAAGGTCCTCTTCATACAACTGGCGGACTTAAGCGGTGGTTAACTGAAAAATCTCCTAAGATTCATATGTGGATCTGGTTGGTTTTAGGCTTAAAGTATGTCTCACGGTAGTAAAAAGGACACAACACGTTAGTCTAAGTCTAAGAAGGCCATCAGGGCACCCAATTACATACCAACTATTTTGCTGTCACCATGGCGCAGTGGGTTGGAGTGTTGACACCTACATTGGTGCTTGCTTAATATCCGACTCTACCAACTTTCATAATTCACAGCATTCCCGTCTAGAAAAAGCTTGTCAAACTTCGGTACATTCGTTGAGACCATCGATTGAGAGTGGACTCATTAAAGACTTGCGGATGCTGCTGACATACGGATAACAACCCAGAGCAATATCCAGAATGCAATTACTCACAAAGACAAATAAATGAATGTAAATTAAAACAGCAGATAGTTGAATTACTTCAGTTTGAACAATAAGACATATTTTCTTTCTCCACATTGTGCGAGTCGAAACCATGAGAGAAATAAATCCCCAGTGTCCTGCGGAGCCTCAATATGCCTCCCTCCTAAATAATGCCACACGCAATATAGTCTCGTGTCGATGACGACCTCAAAGGATAATGGAATTGGGTCACCAGTTAGCAGACAAGTTTTCTGGCCTGTCATAAAATAACTCGATGAATGCAAACATTCCACACTGAGGCACACATCAGTCATCCAAATCCAGTTTTGAAAGGGTTATAATTGGATAAAGTTACGTTAGTATTACTGTGGAATTTACAGCCAGAACATATCCCATTCATAAGCGCATTTCAAAGCCAACCAAGTCCTGTAGTGCTTCTGCTCTGGCCGACCTTCTAATCCGTCCTTCGCTGTGGAATTTTCAATTTGTGTTTGAAGTTAAATTGTATGTTTCTAGGGTTCTGTTTTAAGCACTGGACTAGAGATATAATTGAATTTGAATGGCAAAGCATGTGAATAAATGGAAATTATTTCCGACAAGCCTTTGAAAAGCAGCTCTTAACCATGGGAACGGGGCAGAGACACTTCATGTTTGGGGATGTTGATGAGGAACGTAATTTCAATAATATGATCTACAAGATTCCATTGCGTCCTGAAAGGTGAGTGGTCGTGTAACGCAGAAGAAAGGGAAAATAGGCAGTCTTCACGATTAACTAACAACTCTTCTTTTCAACAAACCAAATGGATGGGCCATCTAGTGGTGTTTTTTTAAACAGTAGGTCATTTTGACATTTACAGCTGTTTCCCGCTCGAAATCTTTACAGAAAGTCAGTATCATACCTCCGCAAAACGAAATGAGTCGCTTTGCGCTTGAACAACGTTGGCAAATATTTAAAACTTATCTCCAAAGTGAGCGCTGTGTAGCCCAAACAGTGTGTTTTTTGAAAAGATGAAGTTCTGGCCGAAATGAAGCACCCACCACGACTTAAGTTTGTGCAAAAAGTTCGTGAGACTGGTGTACTAGTGGACAACACTTAGAGTCACCGTCGTGATATGGTGTGCACAGGTGAGAATGTGGCTGCTGTGGGCTTCTTCGAAATGAGTGTGGGAACAACGCTAGACGTTACAGAGTCATGTTAACCGACTTTTTTTAACTGAAATTGAAGCTATGAACTTGTACAACCTCTGGTTACTGCAGGATGGCGCGCCATGCCACACAGCCCATGCCACAGTCGATCTTTTGCGCACCAAATTCCCAAATCGTGTTATTAGCCGTCTTGGCGATGCCAATTGGCCACCTCGGAGTTGCGGATTGATCCCTATTTGTGGGGAACAGTGAAGTGTATGTTCTTACTAATAAAGGCATAATACATGGAAACAATTTGATTTTGTCCATTTTATTGTAGTTTTAAAAAGAAACTTGAATTTAACCCACGTTGTAGCAGTCTCCCTTCAAACACGTATGCACAGCGCCGCAATTCCGAACACACATCATTTTCCCTTTTCCTTTATTCGCTTCCCATTCACATCCACATATTCCCAGCTGGGCCACAGTGCAAAAGCTGTGGTTTATCTTCACAAACAAACCAAAAAAGCACTGCACAACCGCATCCCCTTATCGTAGCGTGAATTTAAATTACACTCTCGCCTACCATTACCATCCGAGATCCCCCCGCGCACACTGGCATCATTCATAAATCAGAGTGATAATAAGCGCATTACCTCATAACCATCAACCGGAAGTAACCATGCTCAACGGCAACACACTGACGGAAAGATAACTTCCTTTAGTGTTCGTCCTTAAAATAAATAAATTTACGATTTCCACCACCACCACCACACCCACTGACGGACTAAGCGTCATTGTTTGCCTTGCAACTCCATCAAAATGTACAGCAACCCCCCTCGTCTCGTCAGACTAACAAAAAGCAAATAAGCTCGAGAAACAACAACCCGCGGTGTCCGGGGACCAGGGGCTCTCTGAAGGATGTACAACAATTTGAGGAACAACCATCAGGCAACGCCATGCCCGCCAGCTAGCCATTCCGCACACTTTAAATTATCTAGGAAGCAATTCCAGTCATGGGCCATAGAAGTGTGTGGGGACGGGTGGCCCCCCTACAATGGCTTGCCACCACCTGGTCCATGTGGCACCCCCCCCACCCTCCGAGGACTACGCAGACGACTGCGACGAGGACGTGCCGTACCGCCACCGACCGACCGACAATAATAACAAAAACTATTTAAAAGTGCATTGCACTGTTGTTTAACTACTTCTGGCGGGACGGACGGGGGCTGCATACTCGTGCAGAGGCAGCAGATACAGAAAAGAAAAAAAACATGAACCCTTTGTTGCGCCTCGCTTCCTGAAATATGAATGGCGAGAGTAAAGGCTAAAGTTGGATCCTTGTACTGGGTCTCCCAGTCGTCCCCCAAGCCGGCCGGCCGGCAAGAACGCTCTGCCATTGTGTGGGCCAGATGAACAGGAAAACACCAAAACGCAGGGCTTTAGGAACGACTCACCGGCGGGTTGTTTATGCTGTTCATTGTTTGCGAGAGAAAATAGTTTTTTTTTGTGTTGTTCACTCTTTTTGTTCACTCAGTTCTTCCTGAAACAGGGAAGAGGCGTCGTTATCCTTGTCGTATCACAGTCATCGCAGTCGTCATCGTTGTCGTCGTCGTTGTCGTAGTTTCTCCAATTACCTTGGGTCCTCCTTCGTCGGCTGCTCAAGCAAGTTCGCTTTGATTGGCAAAGGATCTTTGTTTGATGGTTTAGGGACTTTTGTTTTGCAGGGAGCGCGCCCTTGTGTGTGTGTGTGTGTGCAGTGCAGGAATGTGCAATTGAATGGGACCCGAGTGGGAATATCCGGCAAGGATATGATAAAGATGACTTGCACTGTTTCCTTCACATGGTGTGTGTGTTTTCGAGTCCTTGTTACAGGGAAGAACCAGCACCCGGATGATGCAACAGAAGACAATGCGAATGTACAAATTAATCTCTTCTTGTGTCTTTCTCTTGTGATTCTTCATTTTGATATATTTTTTTTTTGTTGCGCTCTCGGTTGTGTGCTTCCTTCGTTTTGTGTGGGAAGTGGATATGAATCCCAGGATAATGCCTGTGCGACAATTTGGCTGATATACTGTGTGCGCTCTTGCAGATTGAAAATCTCATATGAATTGCCGTCGCCTGGGTCTGGGTAGGCACTAGCTGACAAGCTAGTTGGCACGTATCGTCGTTACACACGAGGAACGGGGCGTGGGCAGGAGCACGGAGAGAAGTGAAAGGAGTTCACTTTTAAGGTTGATCACTGAGATTGAATCACGGGGGTGCTTTGAATGAATTAATGATTTACATTTTCTATCTTCAATGCAAGTGCACATGCATCGTGTGCAAATGCTTATTCATAGCATACGTGGCAGATTGAAACCCTCCGGAAGATGAAGGAGGTGCAACGAGATGATGTTGTTGATGATGATTTGTAGATTCAATTTGTGTCAATGCTTCTGGTGATTCAATTGGACTGCGAACTTACACCATTTTCTTTGTTAGAAAGTTGGCTCTAGCTGTTGAAATCGGTGACACCTTTTTAAACGGTGTACAGTGCAATTATAAATGCTCTTCTGCTGACAATCTTTTTTCAATTCAATCGAGGACGTATATGTTTAAGTTAAGTAACCCATTTTTTTGGTATGTGTCTTTTTTGTAGTGCAGTGGGGACACAAACTTAAACAATCTAAACTTGAAAACTAAAGCTAAACCTAGATGGTAGAGAGAGAAAGGCAGGACTAGGGTAACAAAGAAAGGGACAATCTGGTTTCGAAATGCGGTTTTGCTGAGCTGGAAATCAAAAAAGTGTTCCCTAGTGTTACCTAAGCATAACATTCTTAACACCGGTGAGTTGAAGCCGTAATTAGTCCGATGTGGTATAATGCGGTAGAGGGCTGAGGACCTTAGATTGTGGAGGTTGGCGCTAATAGACACCAATTCGAGAAATGCGGAGCAGTCTGTACTTGGTGGAGGAACAACAGTTACAACGGTTTTCGTGGGACTCAAGGCGAATAAGCTTAAGGCGATCAGAGTAAGGAGGCAAGTTAGTTCTGTCAGTCCAGGCAAGATCGCGAAGAGCAGAACGTGGACACCTGCTGGACAGTTTCAATGCGACGAATGTGGACCGCGAAATGAGGTGACCATGCTTGGCTGCCATATTCGAGAATGGGTCTGACGGAGGTGATGTACTGAGATTTTGCGACACAGGGATTCGTAAATTCTTATGACCAGCGTGTGACAAGGCAATGCGCGAAATTTTCTTTACTTGAAATATTATCAATGCGGGAACGACAGCTGAGATCACTATCACACATTACGTCTAAGTCGGGTAAAGATGAGGCGGAAATGACTAGTTTGTTGCCGAGAAAATTGTTTCTACATGACTGGGGTGGATGTTTGCGGGAGCATGTATTGGTTCTGCATTTACGGACGCTGAAGATAATTTTTTCGACACCAAACAGAAAATCCTTTCTAGGTCATCTTGAACAGAGTGGGACAAGAGATACATTTGACGAAGTGGGGTTGGACACCTAGGGCTGTCAGTTTAAATATAATGACTTGGTGTGAGATTTTACGGAATGCTTCACTAAAGTCGGTGGCTATAACATCGGCTTCTTTGCCATCGTCGCATAATGCTATAGACTTAAATTCGGTAAGGCTCACAGTTTTCGAACCTTTCAGGAAATCGTGTTGGGAAAGTGAACATAATGCTTTGCAGTGAAATAACATTGAGTTCTACGCAATGCTATCGAATAGTTTAGGTGTGCAAGATAACTTAGCGACACGGTCAATACAAGAATTCTTCTCTGACAATCATTGAAAGTGTTCGAATTGTAAAAACTTACTACTTTATTTACTCTGTAGAAGGTATGTTTCGCAGATTATGCTAGACAGAAACCCCATCTTGGCGTACTGTATGCAAAACTACACAAATCTTTGAAGAGACTGACTCTGTTACAGGTGTCTAAATCTCACATCGAAGTGGACGTTGTACAGAAAATACTGATTCCATTTGTGAAAGACGTGGGACTGTTTTAGAGCACATTGTGGCCTATTCTGCCTTTGAAAATCTACACCTTTTCAAAGTTCAACTCACTCAAGAATTGATGCCAACTCACAACGAAATCGTTTGATCATACACACTAACTGGATATCTTGGAAACCACTGGGCTAATACTTCTTCGGCTCTATCCATGTAATCTAATTCGCTTCTCGCATGCTTCGATATAATTTTGTATACAGGACAGTAATAGCTAAGCATCCCAATCATGTCTAGTTGATTTTTCTGTTTTCAGAGAGGATCTGGTAACACCTTGGGCTAGCGCTGGCCAGTGTGAGGTTATGCTTGCCACTCTAACGTAACCTGCCCTAGATCCCATTCAACCAAATACTTGATCGAAATCCGAATAACAAGTGTGTGTTTACTTAAATTTACTTTCGGAGCGATAAAATGGATGACCTTGTATGATTTGTGGTGCCTCAACTGACAAGCAAGTACGATCTGTCGCCAGCTGCCCTCAGTTTCTCATTCCAAATGGATTCAGGTTCCATCCCTCTTAGTTTTGCCATGCCTCTGATCATCGTGAACAAAAAGTTCACGCTTTTATTCAGGCACCTAATTTTGTTCGTCTTTTCTTACAGTACTTCACATTCAACTCCTAGAAGTGCCCCATCGACCATTCCCATTGCAATCCACTCCATTTCCAATGACAACTCCGGGAAGTTTTCAATTAACAGCAGCCAAGCAAAGGGTCCTCTTCCCTGAAAGTTCCTCGTCTAGCTGCCCATTGACGAAGTTTCGTCTTACAGTCCGTAAAGTTCAGATCATTGTTTCCTTCTTTTTCAATCAAAGCGAAACAGTACTAGTGTCTCTTTGGAAAGAGCACGGCGTGCCGTGAAGAAGAAGTTGTCAAACGACAAAGTAGAAGTGGCAGCAGGACTTCATCAAACAGACGACAGACACCTCCTCTTCATTTCATCAACTAATCAACCAACCATAGCGCACTGACTGCTTTCACACAAAGAACAATGCAATGGAACGACGAAAGAGAATGAACATAGGTTCATTATTCTTCATTAAGCAATTTGATCAATTGAAAACGACACCGGCAATGTAGATGTAAACCACTTAAGCCCGATATCCCACCACTTGCCTTGCAGAAATCCATTCCCGCCTGGAGCGGTTTCAATTGGCCGCACATTCTGCATGCTACAGACTGGAGCGCACCCAATTGAAGGCACGTTCCAGTGCTAATAAAGCGAAAAAGGGAAACGTGCCTTCCAACCGAGAGCGGAATGCAACTAATCAAGCCATGGGATAATTTGTTGCCCCCACACGCTTTTGTTTGAATTTAAATCATTTGACGCTGGCCACTTGTGTCCGTTGCACAAATTGCGTCGCATTGTTGCCGATGCGAGTCGGTTACTGCGAAAGGCAGAAAGCAGCTGGAACCGGGTTGAGGAGTTTTAATTAGCAAACCTTTTGACCTTGAGTGGGCATTGCTGTGTACCTGAAGTTCCTCCTTGAGGAGAGTCACAGTAAAAGGGGGCGAAGGGGAGGAAGGGCATAACTACGTCATTAGTCTACTTCTGGCGAAAGAAAAGTCACAAGGAGGTTAGGAGGCATGCTTGATGTTAATTATGATTAGGCGCTGTCACGCAATGTGGTGCAAAGTGTCACGAAGTGTAGAATTAACGCAAAACTGCGATAAGGTTTTATTTTTTTTTCCCAAGGATATGTGTGTGTGTGTGTGCCTGGGTATATGAGAAATTCATGAGGTCCGATGTAATTGCGCCTCCTTCTGTGCGCTGACGTCGAGGGTGAGGAGAACGTGCGATGCTATGAGGAATTCCATTTAACTGAGTGATGTAATTCAGTCGGACGAGTGGGCCAGGAAGGCAGGTCTTGCAGAATTGACTTCGCAATACTTGCTTAATTCAAGTGGCAGTATGCTAAACATCGTCGAGTGGCAAGATCTTTGAGCGCTTTCGAATTATAAATAAGCGTACTCCTGATCTTAAGGTCATTTGTGGAGAGGCTTGCAGTTACAAAGACTCTGGAGCGCACGGTAAGTGGTGAATAATTGCGTCGTTCTGCTCGAGTGCAATGCAACATAGAGGGACTGGTGAAGTTGTGGCAATAATTTGGAAGGCGGATGGTTGCTAGTCACATTTGAGAGAATGAGAGATTATCAAGAGGTGTAGGTGGGCCACGTGGGCCAAATGAAGAAGCTTTAATCTACGATCTTCCACTGCCCACCATTTTGGGGAAGAACTTGAAAATTCCCGGAGATTGAGTATCTGAGCGTGAATGAAATATTATCTCGTGGAGTTGCTCACGATATGTGGCCGAGCGTTGGCCATACATGACTGACTCGCACTGAGCGCTAAACTATGATTGACGAGCCAGACCAACCACTTTCCTTAATTAACAGGTACGTTGCACTGCGTGAGCACACGTATGTATTTTTGTTGCGATTACTTCCACTCCTGCGTTTTGATAAATTGAAGCTCGTCAATGGCCATCGCAGATCAACATTGGCGCCGCCGGGTACAGTCGAAGGTTTTCTCCTTTCTATGCTCGCGTTGCCTAAGGGCACATTAGGTGCCGTCGACTGTTGTACCTCGCTGTGGTAAGCGGCTCCTCGGCATCATATTTGTGCGAGCACTTGTGTCCATTCGCTGAAATGTGTGCTGCGTGTGGATTAGTTGATAAACTTTGATTCACTTTGATATACTCTTCACAAATTATCCTCGCACTTTGATTCCTCCGAAGGGTATTCATTGAACAGGTCCTTGTGGCTGCTTGAATTGGCTCCAGTTTGAATTGAATTGATACCGAATTTCAATGATAGTTGCTAATGGAAGCTCCATTTCGGTTGAAAAGAACTAGCACCGCTATATCAGTTAATGTGGTGCAGTTACATCCAGTCCAACTTTAGATGCAACCCACAAATACCCTCCATTTTAAAAAGTTCATGCAAATAACTCGATTTTTGAGCTACAGTATCCATGTGCCAGTACCACAGGCCAAATGTGTTAGGCACCCTTTCCTTTTTAGCTTTGCTGCTAAGTCACTTATCGAGTTCAGTTAGTTTGAATTTTATGGCTTCCGGCGTTATTATACGAGGCCATGCACTTTCGACCAAGGCTGTGTATGCTATGAAAGTGGAGCGGTATGACAGGATGGTCGGCCGGACACCGAGATGTCAGAGTCCGCGTTGTCTGCCTCCTCTGCTTTGACTCTTTTAGCAGGCAAGGATTGTGATTCCTTGGCTGGCTCCTCTTTGTCAGCTGAAGAACCAGACTGTTCCTTGGAGGATCGATCATGGCAATAGTGGCCAAAGGTGGAGTGGCCGTCGACTTCTTAGTAGCATCGCGACTGATTGATTCTGCAGGGCAATACATCATGAGCAGAGGTTGGTGTATTGGGAGCATCACAAGTCTCATCTTTTTTTGTTGTTTGAAAATTTTGAATCCCATGAGCCGTCGGGAAATGGGGGCAGAGCTCGCTATACCTAGGGAGGGCTGGATTATATCCGAAGTTCGCCAAGGTTTTCGGAGTTCTCACATTGAAGACTAACCATTCTCTTAGCCACGCATCTCTCGGCGTATGCGGTTCCATCATTAGTTTACTAAAGGTTTACTACTCATGTCGCTTACTTTGTCGGTATACTTAAAGACGGAAGATGCAAAGTCGTACGTCGTAAACAAGCGTTCGGTTGAACCAGCTTGAGATGTTGGCCCTATCATCTTGCTGTAGCAAACCGGCTCGGTGGCCGCCCCGTGGAGTCAGTAAGCCTGCTTGTACTGGTTCCTCGATAGGGATCGTCCACAAGCTTTACCCTACGAGTCCTTAACACCAGTGGCGTGTCAGAGATTTCGAAACTTTTGAATGCAACAAATTAATGGACTCCTTTGAAGCGCAGAATTTATAGGCAGTCGCATCTGATTTCATACGTGGGGTTAAAGTCATCTAGAGGTGGATGGCCAGTTGGTCGAGATTAATATAGAGCTCTCTTATGGGCAGTGTATTATACAGTGGACCCTCATTAAGTCGAATTCTCACGGGATTTGATAATTAGTTCGAGTTAGGGGGAGTTCGACTTAGGTAGAGTCCACTGTTTATAAGTTATAGCTAGTGTTGAGCCAAAAATCAGTAATGCGATTTTTTCCACAGTGAATGAAACATCGGAAGCACTCTCTGCAATCGGCTGTGATTTAAACTGCGATTGCGTTGCTACTTTTTGACGATGACAATTGCAGTTTAAAATCACACTTTCGGCTAAGTTGCTCTTTTTAACAACGCCATTCGCATTTTAATTTACACAAACGATTCCAGGTATAACGTCATGAAGTGCAACAGATGTGAATGAAATGAGATATTTAAGATCACTGTGATTAGAAAATCGCAACCCGTGAATATAGGCGGCCCAATCATAAAAAGGAAGTTGACGTTGTCTTTAAACAAAGCTGAAATAGATGCTTCCTGGCTTCAATCATTCCCTGTGCTCTATTGTCACACACTGTGGTCGTCGCTTACTAAAATTATTTGTACTGTCGATTGTGATTAAGGAAGACTTACACTGAATAGCGATTTTCATTAGAGACTGAATAGCGATTTTTTCAGGCAGGCTCGGCCTTAACGTCATGTTTTCGGTTTTTAATCCAGTATTTGTTCCGCCTCCCCCCTAGGGTCATGAAATTTGGGTAATGATCGTACGAATTAAATCGCGAATACAAGCTCCCAAGATGAGATTTCTTCGTGCTGTTGTGGGAGTTACTCGCCGTGATAGACAGAGAAACACGAGAAGCAAGGCAGTACGCGTGGAACTCAACGTTGAGCTCCTGCTCCTTTGAACGGAAAGGCCTATGGTTCTATGGATTGGTCACGAACGTCCCTATCATCACGACTTCCGTGCCTTGTATGCGACTCTGTCAGGTAGCCGACTGCTTGGCAGACCTAGCACGAAGTGCTTGGACCACCTACAAGAACCTGGTTCCGCGTGGGAATAGCTACTTATGAATTAGAGTCAATGGCGGAGGATCGAGTGACTAGGAGGTCTCTCGTGGATGCTTTGCACCCGCGACCCCTTTTGTGGATCATGCGGATCAGAAGGTGATGCGATTTGGGCTCAAACTATAAAGAAACTTCGAAGTCCAGCTATGACAACGTGTTTTTTTTTTGCAATTCTTATTGTTGATGAAAAATTAGAAATTGATCTCTGAATATGGTCCATTGGGCAGAATCATCAAGCAAATACTAGAGACACCGGCAAAAGGTTGAATGCGACTGGCACCAGACGACAAATGTTGTAAATCTACAAATTAAATTCCTCTTAAATTTAAGTTAACTGAGAACCGTCTATTTCCATTTTCCAAGTAAAAACAAGCAATTCTCAATTCGTACTTAACTCCTTGACATAATCCTTAAACTGTGGGTTGTAAGTATTCTCTGCCCACTTTCATCTCACGACTGTCATCCACTTCCAGTCACATGTGAAGACACATAACCAGATGTACGTGCATACATCTGCTCATAAGAAAAACGAAACAAAACAAGCAGAAAGCAACGACATCGACATATGTACGTAGCTTAAAATTGTCCCTTCCGCATCATTAATGTTAAATCGAGAGCTCAAATCGGCTGGAAATCGTACATCAACCCTTTTGTTCGTCTCTGACTCTATGTCAGACATTTGTGGGGGAGGGGACGGTCACATCCCCTCAAATTATCCACCAAGACGACGACAACGGTCATGATGATGACGCAGACGAGTTCTAGCACGGTGAAGCGATTTGCTCCCGGGGTGGCAATGGCTTCAAAGAACCCTTACGAAAGCATCAGAACCCTGCAGAGAGCGATGGCAGGCGAAATATGCGAATATCAGTGAAAGACGGTCTGGGGGCGGCACATCAGCCGGGTAGAGGTTAAGTGAAATGAGGTTTTCATGAAGTTCAAAGATTTGGCAAATAGAGTCATTGCGGGCGGGTGGAATGGTGAGAGGACAAAGAGGACGACGCCCGGGGTAAGTAATTGGTTTAAATGGGCTTCAATGTCTCTGCGAACATGGAATCCCCTTTCAAATGGAAAATCGCTGATGTAGCGAATGTAAGTGATAATAACTTTCGGAGCGGGTTAAACAGTGATAACGGAATCCGACGATAGTAACAAATTCTTACACGGCACCGAGGGTAGTCTGTCCGGGAACAGCGAATACTGCAGAGGTTGCAAGTAAAGAGCTAATAATTGGCTTCAGAGGATTCAGGGAAAAGGGTCTGAGTTACTGGCGAACGATACGGGATGCTGCATAGGTTAGAGTTGGTTCCTTAATGGCGAGGAGCTTTATTGAGATGAAGTGGGAAACTTTCTGAAGAAAAAATGGTCGGAACGACGTTTGAACTGAGTTGCTTAACGACTGCTATGCTTGAAGGATGTTCGGACTACGAACTGTGCTGTGTGCAGACTAAAGCCTTGTTTCGTTAAACAGTCAACTCAAAAAAAACGGTCACATCGCAGTCAACTCTTAACCACTATGCAACCCATCAACAGTCAGCTTTCGCTCCTGAGCAGCGTTCCATTTAAACTGCCATCAAAGGACGACTTCTGAATCCATTAGTGACTGTCATTAGCCGAAAGCCAAGCCGTAATGACCGTCCCACTCCGCCAAACCGCATCGTAGAGGCAACAGCAGCAGTGCGCTTAAAAGAATTTCGCTGTTCGACCGCCACAGCCCGCCCCCCTTGTTTGCTGGGAATGCAAATTAAGTCCACTACGACCGCACACACATCGATTCTCGTTTCTCTCCACAGGTTGCCTCAGCTCAGCGCTAATTGATATTCGGTAAACAAATCGCCGTCCTAACTCCGGACGGGGAAGCCTGCCCCAGTCAGCATCTGATACAATTCCATTTCGTTTGTTGTTCTTTGGTTTGCTTTCTGCATCTCAAAGCATCCTTTCGAGGGATTCATTTTCAGTTTCGTAAATATTTACGCAAGGATCTTGCGCTCTCCTTGCACGGCATCATAAAGTTTCCCATCCTTAAGATACCCCAAAAACGCCCCTCCACGCTGCTGAGCATACAAATTAATTCCAACTCTGTTCGTGTCTCGTGTCACTTTAATTACCCTCAGCCCGGCGAGCTGGAGCGATTTTTGCAAGGAAACAGAGGCAACCCAGGCAACCAGAGACCCAGCGGAGGCGAGCAAACGCCCGTCGGAGTTGTAAACCAAAAATTGGCTGCCAGCCAGAATGCATGTTGAGACATTGAATTTTCATTTTGCAATTTGAAATCCAGGCGAGGGAGAATGACAAGCGAATTCCTTAGGTGTGCTCAAAATTAATCCATTCATCATCCAGGCAGTGGCAGGATGGGGAAGGGGTGAAACTTCCCTTGTCTCTCTCAGAGCGAGGGCAGCGTTGGCTGGCATTATCCTTTAATTTGTTTTCCCAGCGTACACTATCCCCAGGATTTAATGCGGTTACTTAAGCTGACGGAGGACAAAAGCGCAGGGCACAGGCTACGGTACCGCGCCGAGAGGACGAACACTTTAATGAGCAGGATGACACTGGGAGCTTCCTAATTGCATTTATCTTTTGAAATTTTCTATCCAATGAATTTAATTCGATTCACTGGCACGGCCGCAGCCATAGCCGGTCGTCCTTTTCCTCTCTGCACATCCTGGAGGAATTAATTTTTATCGGGACTGTCTTCTTTATCTCGGTGTCATCCGGTTCTCACATCCCTCTCCTACCCACCCCACCCCCGCCGCATGCACCTGCGGAAGGCAAGTGTTTTTCCTTTTCCTTGCGTCTTACTTCGTTTGATACGAGAACGCGGCCAGGGCCCTGCCTTGGGGGTGATTTCCAATAATGCCAACGGAAATGGGGAAGGATGTCATTCGAGTGAGGAGCGGAAGAACGATTTATTTTTTTGAGTTAAGTTTAAGTTAAGGATTCGCTTCCACTTTTAAATGTTCGATTTGCCTTTGCTCCGATGTTCGCCGCCAGATGGGAACGTTTTTCTTGAGAAAAAGGGCTGATTCGCGAATTGTAAATCCCTTTATCTGCCGAATCACGGATGCGGACACGAAGGCAAGGTTCCGTCGCGAGACTTTCTGATGAGGTGGCGAATAATGATTTCTCCCCCCTCTTGATGGTTTAAGTCCGCAGTTGGAAGTCGCTTCAAGGATCTTTAAAGGGTTGTGTGTCAATCTTTTTCACATTCGGACGTGAAATGGTTATCCTATGGATCATTGGGAGTACTGTGATTTATAGACGTCGGGAGTGATGCCATTCATTTTGGTTGTAAATGGTTTTTAGTGGGCACTGGTGTGGGGAGTGAAAAATTGCAAGTTTAAGGTGGGCTAGGGATAGTGATGGAGGCTCTTGTTGATCGTCCATTGTGGTATAACATCACGGAAGGGAGACTTTTTGCTGTCCTCTATGCTTTTAAAAAATGCAGCGGATTGCATATCCAATTTTTAGACAGGGGAAACGACATCCATTCCAAAAGAATTCATCTGCCAATCATTTGATTTCGATTTCTTGCTCGGTTTCATATGAATGAGCGAAATGTCCAGTACAAATGACATGTGGGTTTCGTGATAATGCAACTTAAACTGATACCATGCAAAGATCTAGTTTTACATGTTTTATCAGTTCATTGATTTACCGACGTTTGATATTATTTCTTTCGATGTAGGTCGGTGAATATGAAATTCTGTACGGTATGGTGATTCGTGGCACTTTAACACATACACCACTTTGACTGGTAAAAATCTATCAATAAATTATAGTGAGTCATGAGTTGTCATTGTACAAAAAAATACACATTTCCGTAGAAGCACACGTGCCGTTCGCCGTGACCCACCAGACCCGAATTTTTTCCTCGATTCACCAGCTCTTCGATTGTCATGAGCTATTTTCCAAAAGTAACTCTAAACCCTGAAGTTGCGTAAATTTGTTTACTTGCGCAGTGATCAGCGTTATATTTACGTGCTTCTCTTGGATCTTCTTGAATCTTTTTGCGTAGTTCTCTAGAAGCTTCCTTTTGGAAACTGCAAGGGATCGCCTTGCTATGAGTTTGGTCATCTCAACTGAGGGGGTGCATCACTTTTTACACGAATATTTGAGCATGAAGAAGCTATCCGCATTACAGATGGCACGACTGCTCCCATTCAACCTTAAACGCAACCGTATGACATCTTCAAAGGAGTAGCAAAAATACTTAAATTGGGCTGCCGTATTCACTAGATTTAGCACCCAAAATCAATTACCTATATCGAAGCCTGCAGTAATGTCTGAGTGGTTACATATTAAGATCGAATGAGGAAGTCATCACTGAAGCAAACGCCTATTTTGAAGGGCTTGAGAAGACTTGACGTTATTTGGGGGTAGTAAAAGCATTGGAGTCAATGCATCCAGCTGAAATCACACACTGAAATCACGGCTGCCGATGTATGTCCACTTCTGTGGCGCAGGAGCCCGTAGAGAGGTAGGGCCTAGCTTCTCAGCAACCACTCCTGTTGTGAATGCTATTGTTTCATCACGAGTAGAAGGGATCAAAAGCTTGTAGACTGCCAAGTTTAAGAAGCTTTTTCTAGACAGTTATACTCTTTAAGCATTGTCAGTGACTCGAAAAAGTTGGGGCCGTGAAAAGTATTTCTTGTCGTACCCGGACGTCGTACCAAACCAAACCACCAGACAGGTAGGTCCAAGTTCGTAGGAGTCGACGCATCTACCCACAATGCCACGGGCCACCACACGTATTGCAACGTCCTATTAGCAATAAATGAATATTGTTGATGTCTACGACAACAGTCGCTTCAGCGTTCCAACTAATCGGTAGATGATCCTTAGTCGCGCAGCAAAATCTGCTGTGTAAAGCTCTGTGATGGAAAAAAAAAACTTGATTCTCGAAAAAATAATTTGTCCCAAGAGAACCCAAGATTCGTTCTTTGTAGATGAAGTTGATTGATTTACCATTTGTCCATAATTTTGTTTCCTTACACAACTCAGTCAAGGGCAAACAAGCATCATCATTCAGAATAATTTTCAAGAAAACATCATGACGCTTATGGGTTAAATTCACTCAAAAGTGCTTGATGATGACCAAGAACTGTATGAATTTTTTGAAGCGAAAGTAGTGAGCATTCAGTACATATGCACATTGTATTAACATTGTACATTTTCGGTTTTGATATTCGGCACTTATTTCCATTTCAAATGTGGAAATAAGGGCGAAGTCTTATATTCGAGGTTTTTTAGCTGTGAAAGTGGATTTATTTCGCAGCACCCTGCTTTTCAAACATACCGAACATTTAACGATGGCTAAATGAAAATGAGGAGAACGGAAGGTGGTAAGTGTCAAACCCAAGACTTGTCTAAATCTAAGTCCCTTTAGCCCGATTCGTGGCCCGATGATTGTAGCTGATTATCCTCCTATGATGACTATCTAATGCTGTGTTGCCACCGAACCGAAATCGCGTGGTTTGGATGAACTTTTACTGTGTCTTTACTGTGCCTTCAATTTTGAAGTGGCTGGCAAAAGAAAAAAAGAAAAAAATATTACCTCTTTGTCCGATTGCCACAATTCTTTGGACATCTAAAAATTAACACCAAAATAAACTGAAGTTTATTCAGTTCAAGCTGTAGGCTTGTTTGGTTTAACAACCTCTCACGTACGGCTGAACTCAACTGGGTTTCAACTAGCTTTCGTCGAAATCTCGGACATTTGGACAAATGGATGAAACCTCGCTAGCATAGGAAAGTCACCATTCTCAAGTCACTGACATTTTTCAGAGAGAAGCCAGTATTCTTTAACTTCACCGCTCAGAGTCGATAAACAACTGAAGGTTCGCCACTGTCAAGTGGTTGCCCCCGAAGCAGGGCTTAGGTTCACCTCGGACTGTAGCATCACCCATATTATTACGGTTACAAACATGCAACTATTTTTCAATGTATCTAAGTCTCAAATGAGACGCGTTCATCGCATGAAAAAATCTAGCTAAAATAATAATCTGAACGCAAATAAATCTGGCCAGTCGAAGACGTTCTTTGAATCCTATTATAATCAAACATTGTAGCAACTGTTTATACACCACATTGGGTTATGTTCAAGAACATGTTACAGTCCTTCACTGTAAGTTGAACGCTTAAAAAAGCGTCAGTACCTCGATTTGTGAACAAATTTCGAAGGGATCTCGTTGCGTGTGTGAAGTAACAACAACACACAAAACAAAGTTGAACTGTTTTGACTCCCCAGTATGCCATGTTAACCATTATCTTGTGGTTTGTTCACATATGTTCGACTCCATTCGTCAAGGAAGAAGTTTGAACATTTAATAGACAGACAACATGTATTTTTGTCATGCTCATTGAAGGAGGAGGTGTTACAAATACCTCCCAAGTCTTACGAAACATGTTTATTGTTGCGAACTGGTCTTGATGACTGGAAATAGCGCCTCTGCGACCAAGGCAACCGGATAGAAGTCAGCCTTGGCTTAGGCTCTGACCTTCCATCGGTTGCTGGCTGGAGAAATTAGAAAATACTGCTCATAAAACATTTGATTTATACCTTCTTACTCGCCTCAAGAATCTGCCTCTCGTCCATCTATGCTCACTGAAGACCTAAAAGACACGAGAGAAGGAGATCATTTATTAAAGACAAGAATAATTTACAATCTTCGCACAACTCAAGTTACACAATTGAAGAAAAATTGACTGTCGTCTTTTATTCACTGAACTGATAATGGGACGACGGTAGTCGCACACTCCCGGAATCCACTGTTTACACATTGTGGCTTATCGGCACGGACTGACCATAGGTCATGTGTTTTCCGTTTCGCTGATCATTGCACGAGTTTACGATTATTTCCATTTACTAACGACTCACATTCCAGATACTTTACGAAATACGAGAGTATAATTGGAAGCACGGGTAATTAAATTCACGGTCGTGTTGCATAACTCCGATATACTTTAGAGTGGTACTAATTTTGACAAAAATTAATTTTGAGCTCGCTAATTAAAAACAAAACAATTAAGCTCTTGAACTGGTTTCGGTTGCACTTGTCGGTTCTACAATGTGAATCGGATTTTGTTGGATTAAGTTATTAGCATGGAATATTGGTGTTTCGAGGTCAGCAGTAAGTGGGGATGAAATGTGTGAAATTTTAAGCTGCGATGAGTCAGCAGTGAACAAGCGTTAGTGTGTGGCGATGGTTTTTGATTAAGTCGAATCGTGAATTGCGGATGAGTCGAGGTGAGCTGTTAATTCAAATTGAATTGCTATTTGTTTTCTTGGTGCCGCCGTGACGTAGTGGGTAGGTGCGTCGTGGCGGCGTTCTGCTTTGAAACTCCGACACGACCAACTTTCATTATTCATCTGCGAGCTCTACCATTTTCGAGTCACTGGCAATGTTCAGAGAGTAGACCTGCTTCTAAAACACATCTTCCTTCCAAGTCAGCGGAATCTCCCCTCGTGAGATAACAATAGCATGCCCACTGGTTCATGAGTGGATGTCCCATGCAACGATTTCAACTGAAGCTGCATGGATGAAGAGGAGATAGAAACCACAAATCACCTCCTCTGCTCCTGTAGCGCTCCGGCAAGGCGTAGGTACTCGAATCTAGAGGCCAACTACTTCAACAACCTAATTGAACTAAGTATCGTAAGCACTAACTGGTTCCAAGTTGAGGGGTAGATAATCCGAGTGGTATCACAATGAGCCTACTCTGGCCTAATTGTGACGGCACTTTAACAGTCAGCTACCATAACCTGTTGTAGAAGCTGGGCCCAAATCCACCTAGGACTGTTGCACCACCAATATTCTGCGTATGCCCTTCAGGTCTCGTCAAGGGAATCAATCATGAACTTACTTTACTCACTTATCTGGCCGGCGACCCATGGAGGGTTCGAGCCTGAGCAATTGTTGCCTTCCATCGTTGACGGTCTTGAGCACGCTGCTTCCAGTCATCATGAAGTTCGTAGGAAATGGAGAACGTTATACGAAAATTCTTTTAACTCGTTGTCCAATATTCAGATTAACTTTTTGTAAGTCAAGTTTACGGCACGGGACCTTAGGAGTCCAGCAAAGAAACGTCCTAAATTTCCCCATTCGGCAAAACCCCATTCTCTCATCACCTCTCAATCCTCGTAAACGTGCAGGCAACTCAAAGCTGCTGACAACTCAATCGTTCTAGACAATTAAGTAGGCACTGTTTCGAAGGGCATAACACACATCGTCTACAGGCGTTAATTTTCTGACTAATTTGCTTTCATCTCACCTGCACCCTCGTCCATCATCATCTTATTCACTTTCGAAATCTTTTTGACACGTCTGAGTAATGAGTCAATTTGCCACTTTACCTTCCGTGTTTCTCCTTTCATCTGGACCACCTCTGAGGATCCCCTGAAGTAAATGAAATTCAGTCTAAATGATGAAGTTGTCATCACCTTTTAACCAACGACAAAAACGCGCCCATCGAAACACATTCATAACATTCCCTGCTCGACTTCACCTCAAAATTATTGCGCGGGTCAAAGCCGAACACGTCTATTCGTCGCCCACGTCCCCGTGGCGTGTCGTATCGTGGATTATTGTCACTAGCACCCTGCTATCTGGCGTTTATTTATTTGGAAAATTATTTCCGTTCTATTTTTAGACACACAAGCATGCGTCGGGGATTTTTGGGAAGACTACTTTAATCAAAAAGAGAAAAACAAAATCAGAAAGTAGACGATCAAAGACGCCAGCGTCGTTAAGTGATTTCGTTTTCCAAGGCAAAGTCATAAATTTAATTAAAAATAAATGCCACATGTGATACGAATAATTTTGTGATTAATTTAGTTTTTATTGGAAACAAAGGATTGTTTACACATGTGTGCTCATGTCGCGAATGGAAGGGGAGAGCAATAAAGAATAGTGTGTGTTTTGTTGGCACTTGTTTTTATGTCCTTTCTTTTGGTTTATGGAGTAATTTTGTCAGGACAGTGACTTCAGAGATTATTCGAAAAATGCACATTTCACGCGTGCTTCGAATGGAATGACGTGAATTTGTGTGACATTCTATAAGCATCATGCAGATAAACTTGTTTACAGGCACTTTAAGCATTTAGATTGTGAGTTCTAAGAATGTCCACATTGTGTCGTTAAATTAAGGCGGAATATATAAGTATTTTATATTCATCGGTATGAAGCAGTTGTAGCTCAGGATCAAAATATCAACGAGTTCCTAGCCCAAGTTCGTTAGAATTGCCTCAGATGAACTACAACATTCTGGAAAATGTTCATGGAATTATGTGGGTTTCTTGTTAGCCTATATTTTGTGTTACAATGTTTTTATTTTTCGAAGTCAAGTTCGATAGATGCACAAAAACAGTCAACTGCTCGACTTGAGAGCTCACGTATTATTACAATTATCGTTGTTGTTGAGGGTATATTGCACCGCGACCTATATATCTTTTGTGTCCCATTTTATTAACTTTGCTCTCTTACGAGTTTCCCTCACATACAGCTCTTTTCAGAGTTGTATTGAGGGTTATGGACTCCTGTTACGGATAGGTAGAAAAAAATGTAGTCTAGTGTATTCTATCTAAGCCAGTTTCCTTTAGGAGTCTGAGAATGAGAGATGGTTCTAGTCACTTCATTTCTCCCTCTGATAGCAGGTGCTTGCCCAGATATCTTTTGTCATTGTGGGATAGTGCCTCACAAAATCCCAGTACGTGTCCTGGAATTTCATTAGATTCTCCACAGAATTTGCCAAAACCCTGACTCCTCAGTCTGCAGTGTCCTGTCAAGAATCGGAGTTTGTTCTTGCACATTTGGATATATGCCTCAAATCTCTTTCGATTATATTGGTCTGCTTCATGCCATGAGCTTTGTTCCTTCTTCCCAGATCCCTGAATTCTTCTTTGAGAACATGGTCTCCTGCAGCGCAAAATGCTCTGGGGCCTATGAAGGGTACCGATGCTCCTTTCCTATCTAAGGAGTAGGCCACGTCATTGCCTTCTAACTCCGTGTGGCCAGGTATCCAGCAGAGTTTTACTCTTTCTTTCGGTCTGTATTTGCTTGTTAGTAACCTTTGAAGACTCATTTATGTCAAGTTTCGTTTATATCAAGTTTCGTCCTTTTGCTTGTACAGTGATATGCTTCGGCGTACGTGGCTTAGGTTTGTCAGATGTCTTGGTAGATGATCATTGTCTGTTCATTATAGGATATGGTACAGTTGTTGACTCCAATCCTACATGAATGTACTTAAGTTGTAGTGCGATGAAATGTGTCGACTCTCGGGTTAATTTTGTAAAATAATAGTTGCCACCTAAAGTTCCTTAAACACCACAAAGCCACGAATGGATGTTGACAAGAATGTAGACAACTAGGTTCCGTAAAAAAATAACATGCTCGAGAACACCACACACCAACACCACGTCAAGCCTTCAGTTTATTTGTTTATTGCGGTAAGTCGAGTTTCAACCACGAGCAAATCAAGGACTGTACCCTTTCGCGATCCAAAGACGATTGCCGTGGCATGTCCTTTCTGATTCATCCGATCATTGGCTGCTCTCTCTTTGGCTCAGGAGGACAGTTTCTGTTGATATTTGAGTCGATTGAGAAAAAATATCATTTTTATTCCCCGTGTAATATCGCTCAACAATTGTAACATTCTTTCTTCTCTGTGTAGACATTCAGTCCGGGTAGAACCTCAATCAGTAAGTCACCCCTACTATCGCGATCTCAGACAGGCTGTCGCCAATTTGACACACTGATTATAGCTGCGTTCTTTCTCCACTTTGCTGAACAACCTTAAAGGCGGGCGTCTTCTGTTGCGCTTTCACAATGACTGGATGCGGAATAGGTTCAGTGAGGCTACGTTTTTTTTCAATCAGCTTGCTAAGCACACTACCACTCCGCCCCATTTCCCTAAACATGAATCTATAGGAATTCTATACAATCTATAATATTTACTTAATTTTTCTCTCCACCTGTAAGTCATTACTGCTCGAGGCAACAGCCGACTTAGGTTAATGAAGGGTAAGCCGTGCCTAATGTTCATGACAACCTAATCTAAGCCAAACCCTTAAGGTTGTAGTTGGTACAACTAAAGGTTATCGTCTACTGGGAGACGGGAGACGTAGACAAGTCAACTTGTCGTTCTGATAAGTTACTTCTGTAGATGCATGTTTTCTATGCTACTGCCTGACTCTGGTATCGCTTTGGCAGAGTTTCCAATGACCATACTTTATTAACCACATGAGAGAAGTCTCCATTGACAGTTGATTGATTCCAAATTAATCCAGTGCTGCAGCTCAATGGACCATTCAAGGTCTGAGAGCATTCCACGAAGTAACCGCAGTCGTCCCACCTACGTGCAGCTCCTACCGTCTACTATCATAGACCATACTTCCGAAAAAATGAGGACTACATAAATGATGACGTGAAGTTGGCAGCCACCAGAGAAATGTTGTGTTCTAGAGGAACGTATG
This sequence comes from Eristalis pertinax, assembly GCA_907269125.1. Lineage (NCBI taxonomy): Eukaryota > Metazoa > Arthropoda > Insecta > Diptera > Syrphidae > Eristalis > Eristalis pertinax. The sequence continues at coordinate 24,311,621 of OU026149.1, forward strand.
TACATTATTTATTTTCTGTGTGGTCGCCTGTTGCCCGTGTTGGATATATGTCCGACACGAAAAACGTCTCTAATCCGTCTCGACTTCTCTCTAGCCAGTGCTCAGAGAGTACATTTGTAACCGTTCGAAGTCGGTATACAACTTTTCGGTCCTTTGCCCTTCCATTCGCAAGAGAACAAAGCACACCTTGCTGTATAAGCTTGGTGCTTTGGTCCACCTCGCACCGAAGCCCCACCCATCATCACTTCAGATTTTAGTTTATCTAAGAAAGACGTCAAAGAAATCTGCTCTCCAAAGTCTAAGAAAAATTATGTCATTAACTTAAAGCACATTTGAATTCAAATTCTCAAATCTTTGCATAAGCCTACTGCTTGTGTGATCCAATGACTCTTCCAAATAATCCAAGTAAGTTACTTGAATGACTAGGATTAACGTTGCGCCTTCATTTGAATTTTAGTACTCCATTTGATTTATGCCCTCCAACGGATTCTTACGCTTATTTTGATGGAAAGTGTTCTTCTTTAATGGCAACTGCTGCGGCATAAACTTCCTTTTATTATTCAAGTGTGTGGATGCTTGTTGCACAGATTTCAACAATTTATTACACTTAGCAATGGTTGCTGACTATGTGAGCACTGACAGCAGCTCAGATGATTGGGGGAACAATGAGAAAAAAGGGAAGTGTCAGGAGCATGCAAGCATATGTATACGAGCAAATCTTTGACTACTTGACTAAGACTCCGTTTCGAACGAGATCGAGAATAATCATCATATGGCATCAGCATCAAAATCAGTAGAAGCTGTTTAAGCGTGATAAAGAAAAATCGTCCAAAGAAATGTCTGCGTGGTTGCGCAGAGGCGATATCGTGAACCAATGATGTCCTACTGAGGTGTGATTACTGCTAGCTGAAAATTGAACTGATTCCGACACGAAATTGAAGAAAAGTAGCTAGAAAATGTTGGCTTAAAATGTCAGAGCTGAGTTGAAAAATTAAAGAAAGTCTGCTAATCGTTTTTTAACTCATCTAAATCTTTGCCGGAGAAGAGGATATGTTCACTTACCTTAAAATCATTAATAATGCACCATCTTTTCAATGACCATTGGAGTGCGCACCACCACTTCAATGTGCCCCAACATTCATGTGTCTCTTCCATCCTTCGACACCTCAATTGCCTGCCTTTCAATGGAATCCAAACCAAAATCGTCAAGTGTAGATCCTACACACGATACTTTACACCGCAGTTAATTGAATTCGCGCCCCCAATGATGGCCTAATTGCAAGTCAAATTACCAAAAACACCGTGTCAGACACAGCCCGACCTCCAAATTGCGGTACGCCTAATTTGCGCGACCACACCTGCCATCGGCCTTCGTTCGTGCCCTTTTCTCTCGATGGGCATTCTCGATGGCCCACCGCTTAATCATCTGTGACAATCGCCGGAATTTATCTTATGACAGCTACTCCATCTGGAGTGCCTAATTCGATGGCTAAAAAATTAAATTGATTAGATGAACATGAAAAATCCAATTTACCCCCATTCTGGCCGGCATCCACACACGAGTGGCTCCCGCATAAATAGACACACCCCATGCCCATCAAACAGCAGTGTTCACTTTGCATTCGTAACCTGAGCGAGAGTTTCAATTCGAAATCGATATCGGCCAAAAAACAAGTTGTTTTTTCCGCCGTTTTCCCTTGTGAAACGCTTTCGATAGCCCGTAAGCGAGAGAGACCGACTGAGCCACCAGTTTACCAGGGTGAGTGTGTCCTGTGAGCCACACGAAGGGAGGGAGGGAAATTCTGTTGACAAATGAACATGGAATCTGTCCAATATTGATTCAGTAAAATTCCGTGATATTGCACTTCGGAGTGCGGGCGGCTTCTGGGGCCGGATGAGTGACTCTACTTTCCGATGAATGGAAACATCCATGTAATCCTTTGAATGTGTTCTTCTTCTTTCATTGCAGAATCTTCAAGAGGAGCATAACAAACAGAGCCCAGACAACAACACCAAGACCGGAGAGACGATCATGAGGACGTCTTCCTTCGTCAGCCCGATGGGCGGCGTGATGCTGGTACTTCTTTTGTGCGCCATCAGCAGTGTCAACTCATACTCAAGTATGTTGAAATGAAAAATTGATTGCTTCCTTTAAACACTAACACACACAAAAACACACACCTACTCTGCACACTCGCTTACAAAATACATAATTTTCTTGAAATGAAAATGAAAAAAAAAAAAAGATACATATATATTTATTTTTACATATTTTTGGTTCGATTTTCGTTTTTGTTTTGTCCTGCGAATCGAATCGAAATGTTATGTAATCGAGAACTCTCTGTTCTTTTCTATTATTATTGGCATTACATTATTTTATATGTTATGACGACATTTGCCAGAATACGGACGCGGATGCGGTGACATCGGCTGCTTGCCAAATGAGGTTTGTGTCCTTTCGCATGATTCCTGTGGCTTTGGACAGCGTGACGGCAAAGAATGCGGCTCATATCCGACATGCAAGAAGAGCGGCGCAGCATCATCAAATAGTGGAGGTGTGAAACCGTCAGGTGACTTTTTTTAACTGGTGGTGGTGGTGGTTTGATCCTTAAATTTTTTTTTTTCATTTCTTTTATAACATTGTGATACATATGATATGAGTATTTTATTTGTGTCACACATATCATCATACATTTTGAATGCGTGCTAATTGTATTGTGCTTTTGGAAATGCCATCTACATGGGTTATGGGTGTGCAAAGTTTAAAATTCATTATATCGTCATTTTTGGTAATCATTCATTCAAAATGTAAGTTTTCTTTTGAGGATTCGGAGGAAATCGATTGGGCCTTGATGACTACCGCGGTCAACTTGATGAGCAGCTCGACGAATTTGTTAGCTTTTAATAGACATTTACTAACTCCGCTAAACACTATTTCGTCTGAATGGCGAGCTTTCAGCGATCGTTTTAACATTTTGCGTGTTGCCCTAACAACAGCCTAGTATCCGGATTAATAATTCTTTCCTCGAAAGTAGTGCTGTAAACTAAAAAAAACGACTTAAAATCAAGCAATTTTGTGTGTTTTTAACGCTTATAGTAGATTCTGATTAATTCATAATTAATGTTGTCCTTTTATGCAAATCGGTCCGGATTTAAAAAAACATACTTATTCCGGTCGATTCACTTCAAAGAATTAATTCAAAATTCGTGTAGGAAATCAGTGCTGGCATAGAATTATGAAAAAATTGTCCGCGTCAACTTCACTTCAATTAGCTTCAATTTTGTGTAAGTCATCAGTCCAGTCCTATAATTTGGACGAATTCGAGTGAACTGCATTCAATGTCAGTAAGCAAGAAGTCTCATAGTTCAAGAACGACCATGCCAACAGAATTGTTTGATGCACAAAATGGTTTTGAAATTCCTTCAAAATTGGCGAAGACTGGTTGTCCATCATCTCTTCCTTCAAAATTATATTTTCAAATCAACTTCTGATTACTATCATTCTTTGAGCAGACCCACATTCAAATGGACTCGATTTTGTGAATCTGTTTACACTGAATCCAAGTGGTTCTTTATTGGGAATCGTCCCTCCAGACCTTCCGCTGTGCGAGTAGGACTTGCATCAAGACTTCAGCTGAACTTTGTAGGATGCACCAAGTTACCCGGGTCATCCATTTTGTGGTTTTAAAAGTCAATTTCAATCAAATTTGTATTCCAATACATCGTTTGGGTCTTCCCATTACGAGACTACTACAAATGATTTGCCAATACAAATGGAATATAGTCAAATCCAAATGTCCTCAACGGAAGCTCTTACTGGCCTCGATTCTGACAAGGCGATGTCTTTTCTTCACATATCCTACTATAACTCGGCCATTACTTGACGATTCTTTGTGTTCAAGGTGTCCAACTTTTGCGGATTGTGTGTATAAATCCGATCCCTAGCATAGTCCTCCTAAAATAAATACGAAGGCGACAATGAAGACCTTCAGTGCAATTTGCAACAAAACCAAAACCGATCGTATTGTGTGAGATTTGGCACCACATGTCCCCTTCGCCCAATTCTTCGATTTGAGATAAAAAATAACTGGTAAGCACTTGTCGTGCGAATTGCAGGCCACAGTCCACTCCGATTGATTTCGAGAAAAATGCAAAAGAACGACAACAAGAGCCAACGCATAGAATCTGTTGCGTGCGTTGAATAATGTCAACAAAGTGACAACTCATAAGCCCTAACAAGAGGCAGAGATACAGCAAATGTGGGAATGCATCACGACGGATGAAGTTTACTTTAAATTTCTCATACTTTGACAGTCCATTTCCCACCTAAATCATTTTATTCTGATGGCGTCGTAGTGGAGTTTGATGAATTTCGGACGCAACGTACCCCTTTGCAATTTAGTAACTACGATTTTGGTGTAATGAAAACGTAACGCGCCCCATAGATTCGAACATCGTTTAACTTCAGTTTCCGGAGATTTTGTGGATCAGTTGAACAGCTTCAGTTTGCAATCAGGCCCACATCAATTCATTCATCTCTTGATGAAGTCCATATCAGCAGTTGACAGTACATCCATATCAATATCAGTCATACGTGGCATCATCAGCTAAATTTTTACAAAAAGTGGACTTAAGCCATTTCTCCAGTGGACGCTACAATTGTTCACGAAATCATCCATCGAGTGAAATGTGTGAAAATGAGCCTCATCGCTGAAGAAGTTTTTTTAGCACACGTTCCACTGATTCATTGGTCAGCTGGCTTAGCTTCTTGAGTGAGTCGAACTTTAAACGGCTGTAGACTAAAATGCAACGGCAGGTGACATCTTGAGCATAAAAAGACGACGCAGCTTTTCCCTTCTTTCCAATTTCACAACGGCTTTACTTGTACAGTAAGAGCTCTTTAATTCGGCATTCTTTAATTTGGCATTCTTTAATTCAGAAAATTCATTTATTCGAAATGACCTTCCCCCCAACCATTCCTAATTAATGAGCTTTTGCTCTACTTGCTTCTGACATTTCATGTTCGGCTTGGAAATACGTTCCTCCTTGCCTCAGAGCTGCGTTTGTCTGTTGACACATTCACTGTCTGCCCCATTCACAGTTGCTCCCTAGAAAAAAATATAGAAAACCAATCATTCGTTTACTAAAACACTTACTCGTGCCTTCAAAGAATCGTATACTTATTCATATTAATTGTTAACCCATCAAATCATTTATGTAATAGTCAATGTAGCATGCAATTTGTTTGTGTATGTATGTTTTGTGATTTTCCCTCCCACAGGTGCTAGCCTAAATCCAGCGCCAGAAAATACCATATTCTCACCGTCATCCAATCCAACATCACACACAAACTCATACAATTCGAACGGAAACAACCACGGTAACAACAATAATAATAATAATAATAACAATAATGGTGGCAGCGGTAGTAATGGCAATCGAAACAATCCAAATTCTCAAATCGATCCACACTATGTATTTGGAGCGCCACACATACAGCCCATCATACCAAACATGCCAATATTTCCGTTTAATCATCCCACCCAACCTCCAGCATTTCAGCAATTCCCTCAACCCAATCATCCAGCTAGCGGCCTGAGTCCCGCCTTCCCGCACAATATCCAGCCATCGAATCCATTCAATCCACCGTTCATATTTGGCCAGCAGCCGTTCTTCAATCCGGGCGGTACCGGTGGACCGCCGGGCTCTTTGGCCCCTGGCGGCGGTATGAGCGGCATGAGCGGTATGGGCGGTATCGGTCTGGGTGGCTTTCAAAATCCGAATATGTTCAATAAGCCACCGCCACAGTACCTGCCAAATCAGAATCCATACAATCGACAGACACAGTCGCATCCGTCGTCGGCTGCTGCCGGTGTTCATCATGGGAAGAGGATATCGATTTTCGGCGGCTTATTCAGTCTGTCCAGTGTTGGCGGCGGTGGCTTGAGTCTGATGACCGGCCTATTGTTGGGACTGGTGATCCTCCAACAGGAGATGGGACACTGGCTTCGCACGTAATAACAGATGGTTCAAGTTAAGTGATGGCTTCAATATTTGTTCATCATTTGCTTGGAGTTTTTTTTTTTTTTTTTTCCTTTGTTTATCTTTATTTTTTTTCTTGGTCTTAATCATTTATTGCTTACGGGCCCATACATTTTGTGTTGAGTCCTTTGGTTGCATTTTATTTTGTGTAAACCGTTATTTTACCATTTTTTTTTGTATCTAATCTAGGAATTTAATAATTTTTGTTGATGAAGATGTAGTTTTAAAAGTGACTTGATCTAGATCCGGAAGGGAAATCTGAACGAAACTCTAACATTTTGAAAAGCCCCATTTCTCTCTTGAGACGTACCAAAAAACCTCAGTCTCAGGGTTCCGTACAACCTTCCGCACTTGTATCCTTGTACATATTCACGTCAAGTAGGCATCCCCATCAATCTGCACCGAGTCCCTTCTCACAACCCCCGTTGACATGCATTCTGATCATTTTCAGATGACAGTAGCGAAAACGTTACCGACACCGAGATCATGGGCGCCCCTCAAAAAGAGCAAAGTCCGGCGAAAATGGCGGAGAACGCGTCACTCACAAGCGCTCAATACGTTGCACCGTCCACAGGTCGACAAATGCTCTTCGGGCCGGCGTATTCCATACCCTCACTGAATCCGGCGATTTCTACGTCTGTGGCTAACCAGCCAAGTCCCAGTGCGAGCCTCGTCAACCCATACCCTTTGCACCCGTATCCCTCGGCGTCGAGCTCTCCAACTCTATTCCCAGCCAATTCGTATCCACAAAGCTCCATGTATCAGTATCCCATCCCCTCCTATCAGAGTCCATCCTACGGCAGCATTCAAACCCAAGGAGCCCCATACAGTCCGTATCCCTCGTTTGTGTTGAGCCCCTGCACAGGAGCTGTGACCTACACCACGGTTCAGGTGCCCCAGTGCCTGGTGGCGCGACAACGTTACGTTCCACAAATAGTCCCGCTGCCTCCAGCGACACCAATGCAGCCAGTTCAGACCTACCCGGTGGTCACAGCACCACAGACTCAGTACCAACGACCCTGCGTCAACATAGTCGGCTGCTTGAACATCTACAGTCCACAGGCGAGCCCCTATCGCGTGCCAATCGGAAACGGCTACCCCAATCACTACCCCTTCTACATCACACTATAGACCCTCCAGACTATTGGTTGCAACTGGTTGGATGAGCGCACGGTGATGGGCATACTCGTATAATCCGCATCTCAAGTAGAGGCCAATTTAATGAAACCCAACCACAACCCGTTGACTGATTTCAGAGACTGATGTCGAACTTATTCCGGTCAATGGCACATACCAAGGGCTCGAGGGTCCCTCTCATGAATCGCAACTCATGCAACCGATGCAACCAATCCAACCACTTCAACCACTGCAACCATTGCAACCAATACGACCGTTTCCGCCTCAAAATCAAGCGCCAGGTGGTCCGATGGTGATGCAACCAGCACCCGGTCAGCCCTATATGCCTCGGCCACCTGGTGCGGCACCACCGTATATATCCCCATATCCATATGGACCGCGTCTGCGACCCCCCATGGGTGTGCCGCCGCAACAGCCGCCCCAAGTTATTGTCATCTATCCGGCCAGTGGTAATAATGGCTATACGACGGTCAGCTCACAGCAGTCTTCGCCGCCGTTCTATGGTCCACCGGCGGGCAATGCTTATAATCCGTTTTTTCCGTACTATCCGTACAATATGTATTATCCGTATACACCCTACACTACTCCGCAATACAACAACAACAACAACAACACTGGCAATGCAAATGGCGGCAGCAACACAAACAATGGCAACACAAATAACGGTAACAATGGTAACAATGGCAACCCGAACAATGGGAATGCCAACAATGGCAACACTAATTATGATTACTACAACAACAACAACAACAATAATAACTACAATTATAACAACAATGATTACAATTACAACAACAACAACAACAACTATGATTACAACAACTATGATTATAACAATAATGATTACAACAACAACAATTACGATTATAACAATTACCGCTAGATATAAGCGAACATTTTGAGCAGTTTTCCTGGGAAGACTTTGACGAAATAAATGCAAGCCTTCACCAAAAAAAAAAAACAACAAAACAAAAACCCTGGTATTGGACCGTATTTTTTTCGTTTCTTTTGTTTTTCTCTTTGTACTCTTTCCTGAGCACCAACTCCGTTTTAAGCACAGCCACGCGATCGCTAACCAAGTGTTGAAACCATTCCAGACGACGATGGGTTGCTAGCCGGTAACCTGGACTTTTCTAGCGATAGTCAAGTATTGCGCAGGAACGTTCGATCCCTCGAGCAGTTGCTGATGGAGTCCAATGACGATTCAATGGGCCAAATCGAGGAGACGGATGGAAATGTTCATATGCAAGCGCAGGGTAATGGCAATGGCCAGGGTCAACGCCAAGGACAGGGGCAGGGACAAGGCAGGCAAGGTGGCCAAGGGGGACAGAAGGGCCAGGGAGGAAAAGGTGGTCAACGACAAAATGGCATGCAAGGACAAGGACAAGGACAAGGCCAGGGCCAAGGACAAGGACAAGGACAGGGTCCACGTGGTAAGGGTGGTAAGGGCGGACAAGGTGGTAATAATGGTCAAGGCGGTAGAGGCGGACAGGGCCAAGGAAAGAATCAAGGACAGGGTCAAGGAAAAGGCAAGGGACAGGGCCAAGGCCAAGGCAAAGGTCCACAAAATGGCCGCGGTAATGGGCAGAACGGTCGTATGGGAGGCGGCGGAGGCAATGGGGGCAATGGCGGCAATGGTGGAAGAGGACAAGGTCGTGGCGGCGGACAAGGACAAGGTGGACGTCCAGGCGGCCAAGGTGGCCCAGGATTTGGGGACAATAATCAAGGCCCACCTCCACCACCACCACCACCACCGGCGTACGAAGATGACCAGTATCAGGAAGCACCGTCGGATGGCGAATACGATCAAGAGGCATCTCCAGATGTTGAGTCCCTGCACCGCTTTGCCAGATCACTCAACGATGAAAGCGCCAACGAAGACACCTACGGACTTAAGCGCATGGTGAGGTCCCTGGCCGATAAGTTCAAGCAAAAAGGACAGGGTTCTGATGCGGAAGACGGTTCAGACCCATCAAAGCCGAAGCCAGGTAAGGGCTTCATGGACAAGATCAAGCGAAAGGGAAACAACGGAGCTCAAGGGCAAAAGTCGGACAACTCAACATCGTCTACAGAAGAGTCAAGCAAAGGATCGAGTCCACCGTCTAGTCCAGGCAAAGCCAGTGGTCAGCAGCAAAGCTCAGGCTCTAAGCCACAACAGGCTTCAGACGCCAAGCAAACTGGTGCACAACAAAGCGCATCGAAGAGACAAGGGGGTGCGCAATCTGGTGCACAACAGCCCGGAGCTGGTTCAAAAAAGAAACAAGCATCCAGCCTCCATCGTGTAGCACGATCCTTAGCCGATCGTGACTCATTAAATGCAGCCCAAGAAGAAGCCGAGGGTGTTCACCTTCAAGCTCAAGGAAAGGGTAAGGGCAAAGGAAAGGGCGAAGAGAAGTCCCAAGGAAAAGGCAAAGGCCAAGGAAAGGGTAAAGGACAGGATGACGAAACAGCGCAAGAACAGGATCAAGCCAAAGGCAAAGGCAAGGGCCAGGCTAAGGGCAAGAAGCAGTTATCCAACCTTCATCGTGTAGCACGGTCCTTGGCCGATCGTGACTCATTAAATGCAGCCCAAGAAGAAGCCGAGGGTGTTCACCTTCAAGCTCAAGGAAAGGGTAAGGGCAAAGGAAAGGGCGAAGAGAAGTCCCAAGGAAAGGGCAAAGGCCAAGGAAAGGGTAAAGGACAAGACAGTGAAACAACCGTAGAACAGGAGGGCCAAGGAAAAGGCAAGGGCCAGGCTAAGGGCAAGAAGCAGTTATCCATCCTCAATCGAGTAGCCAGGTCAATTGGCGATAAGTTCAGGCAAAGAGGACAGGGTAACAATAGTTCGGATCCCTCAAGTCCAAAGACAGGCAATGCTTTCATGGACAAGTTCAAGCGAAAGGGCCAAGACGGTAGCAGCAAAGGTTCTTCAGGTGCACCAGACCAATCATCAGACAGCTCCTCACCATCAACCGTGGAGTCAACCAAAGTATCGGGTTCAGCTTCTAATCCAGGCAAAGCCAACGGTCAGCAGCAAAGCTCAACTGCAGGCTCCGGCTCAGGCTCTAAGTCACAACAAGGAACATCAGGCAAGGCTGCAGGATCGAAGCAAACTGGTGCACAAGCAGGCGGATCCTCATCATCGACTAAACAAAGTGGTGCTGCACAGCAATCTGGAGCTGGTTCGAGAAAGAAGCAAGCATCCAGCCTCCATCGAGTAGCTCGGTCTCTGTCTGATCAGGACCAGATTCTTCAAAATACTGGAAGCGACTCAGTAAATGCGGCCGAAGAAGAGTCAGATGGTGTTCACCTTCAAGCTCAAGGTCAAGGCCAAGGACAGGGACAAGGAAAAGGCCAAGGACAGGGTCAAGGAAAGGGCCAAGGACAGGGTCAAGGAAAAGGCCAAGGACAGGGTCAAGGAAAGGGCCAAGGACAGGGTCAAGGGAAGGGCCAAGGACAGATTCAAGGAAAGGCCCAAGGGCAGGGTCAAGGAAGAGGCCAAGGACAGGGTCAAGCAAAGGGCCAAGGACAGGGTCAAGCAAAGGGCCAAGGACAAGGTGGTCAACGCCAAAATGGAATGCAGGGACAGGGACAGGGACAAGGACAAGGTAAGGGTCAACGTGGTCAGAAGGGACAAGGCCAAGCCCAAGGAAATGTTCAGCGCCAAGGACAAGGCCAGGACCAACGTCAACAAAATGGAGGCTCTAGCGGTCGTATGGGAGGAGGTGGCGGTGCTGGTGGAAACAAAAACGGAGGACGTGGCCAAGGACAAGGTCGTGGTGGTTCCGGGCAGGGACCCAATGGCGGCCAAGGAGGTCGCGGCGGTCAGAGCCAGAGCGAACAAGATATGGGAGGATTTAATCATAAAGACTCTCCACGGTCCAGCGAAGAACAGAACCAGGAAGCTCCAGCCGATGCACCAAACTATCCGGACTCATACTCCGACGTGCAGTCTCTCCATCGGTCCGCGAGGTCTATCGACGATAAGAGCATCCTACAAATAATGAACGATGACGACGAGCTCTTTTTGTATCAGTCGCTCAGATCTCTCCACACCACACCGGAGTCGACTGACCAGACAGCTGATTTGAAGCGAGTTGCAAGATCGTTAGGTGACAAGTTCAAGCAAAGAGGCCAAGACAGTAACGGTGAAGGTTCTTCCAATTCTTCAAGCTCGAGGCCAGGTAGCGCCTTAATGGATAAGTTCAAGCGAAAGGGCAAAGACGGCAGCAGCCCAGGCACTCCCAGTGCACCTGAACAAAAGCCATACAATTCAACATCGTCTTCACAAGATTCTAGTAAAGGATCAGGACCGCCATCTAATCCAGGCAAAGCCAATGGTCAGCAGCAAGCCTCAAGCTCCAAGCCACAACAGGCTCAACAAACTGGTCCACAACAAAGCGCATCAAATAGACAATCAGGCGCACAGCAGTCCGGAGCTGGTTCCAAAAAGAAGCAAGCATCCAGCCTCCATCGTGTAGCACGGTCCTTAGCCGATCGTGACTCATTAAATGCAGCCCAACAAGAAGCCGAGGGTGTTCACCTTCAAGCTCAAGGAAAGGGTAAGGGCAAAGGAAAAGGCGAAGAGAAGTCCCAAGGAAAGGGCAAAGGCCAAGGAAAGGGTAAAGGACAAGACAGTGAAACAACCGTAGAACAGGATCAAGCCAATGGCAAAGGACAGGGCCAAGGAAAAGGCAAGGGCCAGGCTAAGGGAAAGAAGCAGTTATCCAAACTTCATCGTGTAGCACGGTCCTTGGCCGATCGTGACTCATTAAATGCAGCCCAACAAGAAGCCGAGGGTGTTCACCTTCAAGCTCAAGGAAAGGGTAAGGGCAAAGGAAAAGGCGAAGAGAAGTCCCAAGGAAAGGGCAAAGGCCAAGGAAAGGGTAAAGGACAAGACAGTGAAACAACCGTAGAACAGGATCAAGCCAATGGCAAAGTACAGGGCCAAGGAAAAGGCAAGGGCCAGGCTAAGGGAAAGAAGCAGTTATCCAAACTTCATCGTGTAGCACGGTCCTTGGCCGATCGTGACTCATTAAATGCAGCCCAACAAGAAGCCGAGGGTGTTCACCTTCAAGCTCAAGGAAAGGGTAAGGGCAAAGGAAAAGGCGAAGAGAAGTCCCAAGGAAAAGGCAAAGGCCAAGGAAAGGGTAAAGGACAAGACAGTGAAACAACCGTAGAACAGGATCAAGCCAATGTCAAAGGACAGGGCCAAGGAAAAGGCAAGGGCCAGGCTAAGGGAAAGAAGCAGTTATCCAACCTTTATCGTGTAGCACGATCCTTGGCTGATCGTGACTCATTAAATGCAGCTCAAGAAGAAGCCGAGGGTGTTCACCTTCAAGCGCAGGGAAAAGGCAAAGGCAAAGGAAAGGGCGAAGAGAAGTCCCAAGGAAAAGGCAAAGGCCAAGGAAAGGGTAAAGGACAGGATGACGAAACAGCCCAAGAACAGGATCAAGCTAATGGCAAAGGACAGGGCCAAGGAAAGGGCAAGGGCAAGAAGCAGTTGTCCATCCTCCATCGCGTAGCCAGGTCAATTGGCGATAAGTTCAGGCAAAGGGGACAGGGTAACAATAGTTCGGATCCCTCAAGTCCAAAGACAGGCAATGCCTTCATGGACAAGTTCAAGCGAAAGGGCCAAGACGGTAGCAGCCAAGGAGCATCAGAAACATCAGAAAACTCATCTCCCTCTACACTTGAGTCAAGCAAAGGATCGCCATCTAATCCAGGCAAAGCCAATGGTCAACAGCAAAGCTCAAACGCAGGCTCAGGCTCTAAGCCACAACAGGCTTCAGACGCCAAGCAAACTGGTTCACAACAAAGCGCATCGAAGAGACAAGGGGGTGCGCAATCTGGTGCACAACAATCCGTATCTGGTTCCAAAAAGAAACAAGCATCCAGCCTCCATCGTGTAGCTCGGTCTGTCATGGACAAGATTAAGCAGAAGAAAAAGGACAGTGATACTGAAAGTTCCTCAGGTTCTCCGAAGAAAAATTTGGGAAGCCGTGTAATTGAAAAAATCAAGGAAAAGACTAAAAAGAAAAACAAAGCGGTAGCGCAGAGCCCAGGAGGAGCAACTGTTAGCAGTCCGATTTCCGTCCCCAATGCCCAGTCATCTTCCAGTTCAGTGAAGCAAGCTCAGAGTTCAACTGCCACCGATAATGCAGCTGGTAAAGGAAACGGAAACGCTGGAGGTAGTAGTGGAGGAAATGGAGGATCGAACAGTGGTGGAAACGGAAACGGAAAAGGAAACGCAAACGCAAACGCACCAAGTAGTACCGCCGCAACTGTAGCAGCGGGCGGCAATAGTGGAGGAAATGGAGGATCGGGTGGCAATGGAAACGGAAAGGGAAACGCAAACGGAGCAAGTAGTACCGACGCATCTGCTGCAGCCAACGGAAGCGGAAAAGGAAACGGAAATGCGGGAGGCAATGGTGGAGGAAATGGAGGATCGGGTGGCAATGGAAACGGAAAGGGAAACGCCAACGGAGCAACTAGTACTGCTGCAACTGTAGCAGCTAGCGGAAATGGAAAAGGAAACGGAGGCGGAGGCGGTAAGAAAAAATCTCTACACCGCGTAGCTAGATCGATCATCGACAAGTCCTCAAGCGGATCATCGACAAAACAGAAGATCACACTCCACCGCACGAGGAGGCAGGCAAATCAGAACCAAAACAAGAACAATGGTCAAGCTCAGAAGAAGGCACAAGCCCAAGGCACCAACAGAGGACAGGCAAAGAAACAGAACCCACAACCCAAGCCACAGGCTCAAGCGCAGCGCGCCGCAAATCCTAAGGCCAGTCCAAACAATAAGCAAGCGCCTAGCAAGAACACTGGCTACAGCGCGCGATCCAGCGGTGGACGTGTTGGCGTTGGAGCACAAGGCTCAGTGCAGTATGGAAGGCCATCCGACAGGGGGGCATGGGATCACGATCAGTATGGTCGCAGCCGAGGCTACAGCCAACGCATCTACGTTCAGGATGGCTACAGTGGTGACGATGGCAGCTACGGAGTACCATATGACCGCAACAGCGGCTCCGATGGCTATAGCAGCTACGATGGCTACGCAAATGACGATCGCCGAGGAAGACCTCCACCGTACCAAGTTCGCTACCAGGACGCTTCGCAAGGCAGTGCGGTCTACTATCAAGACGGCCAGGACTCCCAAGGAGGGCAAGTAGCCAGCCAATGGGTCAGCCGACCAGCGCCACCATCCAATGATGCTTATCAAACGCGTTACCAAACCAGCCAGGACGGCCAAGTGCTCACTCAGTGGGACAGTCGATCGGCTCCACCTTCAGCCTCCAGTAATGGTTATGTGCAGTATCAAACCCAGGGAGGCTATCAGGACGGTCAGTACGTTCAAGCCGACAGCCAGTACGACAAACGCCCGCCGCCACCACCGCAGTACCGCTCACAAAGCGGCCAAATTGTCTACCAGACCGACTACCAGCCGGTCTACACAAATGTCAAGCTTCCCCCAGCTAAGGCCAATCTTCAAGTTGGCAAAACCAGTCTCAGTGGTCAGATCATCAGTCCCGGCAGCACATCCGTGAGGGTAGTCACACCGATCGGAAGCTCCTCTGCCCAGTTCGGTCCAGAACCAGCCTTCAACGCCCAAGTTGGTCAACCAATCGCTAACCAGGGTCCACCAATCAGTCCGAATGGCTACACTTACGTCCAGTACCCGAATGGCACAGCTATACACTACCCCGTCGCCATGCAGCCCGTTGACACAACCACCGTCAGCTCTGGTAACTCAACCACGGCGGCAACATCCTCGACATCATCGACCACGACTGCGAAGCCAAAAAAGTAGACAGGTCGTCGGACTGTAGAATCCATTGGCGAAGGAGTTTGACATGTCTTATATATTATCTCTTGTCCTTCTGGGCTCCATTTTATTAGCTCTTATCCACTCTCCTTTTGAGAACACTTGAAAATAAAGGTTTTGTTTGCTGGCACCTGTAACGGGCATTTTACTTCGTTGGGTTTTGGAGTCGTGTCGCCATGATGCGAGATGTGATGGTTCTCGTTGTTGCAGAGACGCACCTGAAGAGCATGCTTAGCACGGTCTTTGAGTTATCCAGGAACAGGTGGACATCGTTGCTTGGAATAACTGACTTCTTCTTCTTTGTATGGAGCTAGTCTCAAGCAACAGATCTCTCCACCGATCCACCGTGACTAGTTGATTCCAATTGCAACAAGTTGGTTGAAGTTCTTCTCCACCAGTTGCTTTGACGAGGACGCCCCCTGTCCTGTTGTCCAACAGAGAGTCGAAGACTATTCGGACCGCAGACAAGATGTCCTTGAAATCTAGGTTCAAAGATGCCTTCTCGTTGAATCAGACATTCGATCGTCAACCGAGGCGATTCCTGAATTCAAATCAAACGACGATTGCATGTGCTGCCAATTTAGAAGACATTCATGATCACCTTCAGGAGCTGCTTAACGCAGCTGAGGAACATTTTCAGCTGCTATCAGTTGGCATAGGTGACAGAAAGAAAGTAAGCAAATATGGAGTCTGTCTGTGCTCCTTACTGTCGATCATTTTGTAGTCACTGTTTGGCAGTATTCCTGGCTTCTGGGGTGAAGTGGTGGAGTGCTTCGCCTCTAAGCGGCCACAGATCACCTCTTTTCCTCGTGCAGTGCGCTCGTTGTCTGTAGTCGATATGGTTCGATCGTAGACGCACGAATTCTCATTGCCACGGGACGAGCTGTGTGTAGAATGCTTCAGAAATGTTCCCTGTCAGATTAGAAGGTTTATGGACCGTGACGCACGATTTGTAGCGGCAGAAGCTCTGTCCTAGTCCCTGCTGAACAGTGGCGCCCATGCTCTCAGGATGCTCAGTCCTCGAGGCCAACCACCTGGCCTGGGTGACAATGTTCATATTATCTCATAGTGGTCTGATGCGTATAATGCGATCGAATGGAAGCTTTGATATCGTCTATTGCGCTTGAGTCGACACTAGCTTCGAAATGCAGTGCAAACGTTAGGTACCAGGTTTCTAACGACGTCGCCACTCCAAGTTTCCACATTATTTCGACCCTATGTCTCCTTGGCCAGGTTTTAAGACACTTATCCTTGACAGAACTCCGCAATTGGCACGTATGCCAGGGTTTATCATACAATGATATCGGCAGAAGCTGCATGAATGAGGGGGAGCTGGAGCCCACAGAGCACCTCCCGGATTCGTGCTATGTCCTCGTTGACTCTAAGACAGTCTTCCCCATTTGAGTGAGCCAAAATCAATTAGCGCAAGCCAGCTTTGTCGCAAGCACCAACAGGTTCAAGGAGTAGAAGTTACCCAGCGCGTGTGTTATGACAAAGAGCCTATATTCGCCTAAGTGAGACTGTTGTCCGATGCTAGTCACTAGAACCTAACTTATGACTGTGTTGAGTGTATTTGTGGAACTTGCTGAACTTTCTTTATCATGTGTTGAGTCTGCTTGACTGGCTTCTGTACTAAATTCTACATCTGATGCAGCAGTTTCGAAGAGAAATCCACCGCCAACAGATCCTGTCAACTCAGTCAAGAGGAACAGATCGTCTGTTTTGGTACGTTACACCTTCCTGGTCCTATAGACGACCATTCCCGCTTCTGTCAGAAAAAGGATATAGAAAAAATAAGAGCGTGGGATGCCTTTCCTGACGTCAAATGATGGCAATCCACTGTCTGCCGCACTGTTTAAGCTTTTCGTATGATTTGCCAAAGCCATTACCACTTAAGCCAGCTATGTAATGGAGGATCTGATCCTAAGCTAAATTTGCCTCCTATCCATCACGCTGTTGCTCGTCTGCCGGTCGCGATCCTTTGGTCTGGTCTTTGGTCATGCTGTCCCCCCTTTCTCAAACTTTGATTCTCTCAGCTAGATCATTAGTATTCTTGAGCTCGATGTGACCAATCCAATGAAGTCATCGGTTCGGGCACGAAACGCCTCTAAGCTGAAGCACTGGTGGTCATGTGCTCAATGGATCTGAAGCCAAAAATATATATTATCTGCTAAATGATAACGAGATTGAATGGAAGCTTTGACACCGTCTATTGCGCCATTCACAGTTTTGTACACCTTATGGTTCGCAGTTTCAGCTTCTTTCCACAGCCTTTTTCTTCCCCTTCCTGGAAGACGAGACCAAATATCCGATCTGGAAGGCGCTATGACTGAGCTCTTTCATCCTGCCCATGGTATGGTACACATTTCGACGTCTCATAACATGACTAGGAGACTGCTAGTTTTGAATAGCATGCTCTTGGACCATCAAGACTTCAGTTGCTTAGACAAACCGAAGCACCAACGGTTGCCGAGATCGATTCCGCCTTGGATCCCCATAAGGTTGTCAAACCTTCCCTTTTTATTTAGCGTCCCTTATTGACATCCTATTTGCGATTGAAGTAGGACTGATGTGACATATTTTGGTTTTGCCGAATTTCCAAATAAACCAAAAAAGAACCCATTTCCTTGGCTCCCTAAAAAAGAAATACCATCAATTCAATTAAAAAATTCAGACAAACTTCAAAATCTAGATCAAGTTACAATAATAGCTTTTGTTACTCAAAGCAAAACAATTAAAATAAATCAATCAAAATAAAGCCAAAACGTACCTAATCAAAAAAACCAAAAAAAAAAAGAAAGACACAGTTGAATGTTTACTACTTAAGAAAACGAATCTACTTAAATGTATCTGTACAGAACTTGTTAAACAAAGAATATAAGACCAGTTGCTCTCTCTCTCTCTCTCACTTTCTTAACGACAGTTGATACTAATCGATTACATTTCTAAACACTAGGTATTCTCTGAATGGCTTAAACAAGCACAAGAAAGAGTTGTTTCTAAAGAAAAACCAAAAGAAATCTTGCCTTTGTATTCAATGTATCCAATCAGAAATAGAAAGTTAGATGAATTATTTTTTTCCTCCACATTTGTTAAATAAAACTTTTGAAAAATGAAGAAAAAGAAAAAAAACCAAATAGCATGTATATTCACACCAATCTGTTGTCAATTTGTAGAGAGTAAATAAATTTCTTCGCATCCTTACCGTATAAACAATAAAATGTTCAAAAATCGATTTTATTACTCAAACAACGAATTTTGTAGTTTACTGTAAAGAAATGAAATAAATGAATATTTAGTAAATCATATACAACTAACAAACATAAATAAAATATTATACATACTGTACGTGAAAAATTGTTTTTGGTGATGGCTTTACTTTAAGAAAATACAAATAACTCTCTCCCTATGACGAGGATGAAAAAAAAACCGAAAAATGTGTTAAAAATTATCATAAACATATATTAAGTGATGTGTAAAAAAAAAAAACGGGTAAGGGAAGGCAACCCCCTGCAAATGGGGAGTGATGTAAAAATGAAAGAAATACGAATTTGTACCGAGCATAGACATACACTAGAATAAAATGAAAAAATATTGTATATAAAACAAAAACAAAAAAACATCAATAAAACACTATAACCTTTAAGTTCTTCTTTCTTTCTTTCTTAAAAATATGTTGTATAAAGAAAGCCTCTTAATTTACTAACACAAGGCAGATGAGTCCTTTAATCATGTTGTTTTGGCATCGTTGCAACTAAAAAATATGTGTTCATTTATGAAAAATATAATTATTATCATCCGTCCGCTTATATATATGCATGTATGTCTTAAATTGAAATTAACACAAAATACTAACTAGCCATGCTGTTGACTTAGCATAATTCTCATTGACCATATTGTTATAAAAAATGCTCTTCAGTCTAACGCATATTTGGTCATCAAGTCAGAAGGAATTCAATTAACTAACTACTAGCAACTAACAATTAATGAGTAAATTATATTAAAACTTATTTTATATTTACTAGAAGGAAATTGTTGTGACTTGAAAAACGATTCGATGGAGAGGTAAGATGTGGTGAACTGGTATGTTTTTTTTTTATTTAACAGCTTTTTATTTAAACAAATCATTCATAGAACGAGTGTCGCGTCATTCCGAAAAATGAGGGGTCTTCTCCGATCTAATTTTTCGCATCCATATTTGTGTGGACGATTGACTGATTATAGCTTACGTGACTTTCGAGATTGTCGTTTGGAAATCAGTATGAGCTGAAGTGTGTTGTGAGCACTTTACATTTTTTTAATTTGTTTAACATTTGTTACCTCAGTTAATCAAGCACCATCTTGTATACTGGGCAGAATGCTTGACCTAGTGCAACGAGCTAAATTACTTTACTTCTAGTTATTGGCCCTCGACCGGCTCTCCAAGCTAATCTTGCTCTTATTCAGCAGTAAAACTTTCACTTAACACTATGGATGATTATAATTAAAGAGCCTTAAATGTACACTGAACGTAGCGCCACCCATAATGTCTATACATAAATCCGTGCTGCCGATTTTTGTGGTACGCTTATACGCCAGTCTACTCAACTTAATGGGATGATACTTATACCATTGGAAAGGCAATTTCGCGTTCGTGTGCACAAATTGCCAAAGTCTTCGAATCCACCCCCGAGGGACGGCGGAGTAGAGGAAGACCGCGACTCAGGTGGTGCACGCAAGTGGAAAGGGACCTCAACCAACTATGCGTGCGAAACTAGAGACAGCTAGCTAAAGACCGAGCTGGCTGGCTTGTTGGTTGAGGCCCAGGTCCACCTCGAACTGTAGCGCCTTCTTAAGTAAGTAAGTAAGTGCACAAATTGCCAAACGGTTGAGTAGAACTTTGATAAACACAGAATTGTGTTATATTATCACGAGAAAATATCATAGCACGTATGTAATCACATAATCGCCAAATTTCGACTACGGGCGAGGTTAGGTTATTATAATCCTGCTCATATCTTCCCAGATAGAGAGAGAGATTCAGTTCTTCTCAGACTAAGTATATGTCAGAGTAGCTTCGCTACCCAGCAAGCCTCTAATTTTGCTCATCTAGGATTGGCGGTTGGGATTATGTTTGTTAGAAATAAACTTTTTAGTGATGAGTCCCCCGATTCAATGTTAATGTCATACAAGCCCTCGTTCTAGATAATTCGCCGAATTTTTCACAGCCTCGAATCTAGAATTTAACTGGTACCTCCTTATAGACAGAGTCTTTACGGCCACTCGACCTGGAACATGCAACAGTAGTCCTTGACAGAACATTCAGTTACTGTGCAGGAAAAAGTTGCTGGTTGGGACAGTGGCAGTGGATGAGTGCATGCCATTGTTTAGAGAGTTCCCGGTTTGAGCTCCATATGCTTTATCCGGTTTTCAAATCCAGTCCAGTCACCATTTGCCGATGGGATCAAATTAGGGGCAGTATCTCTGGAGTTGTCGATCAGCCGGACTATGGGAATCACACTGGACCAGCGTGCTGGCAATCTCGCTGGCAGCCTTACTGTGCTGTAAAGTAAAAAAAGTCACTGAATTATCAAAAAAACCTCGTATGTACAGGATACTAGAATGTTCTTATATCGGTCCGCCTAACAGCAGGCGTACAGCATTTTGAACTGCTTTGACTTTTCCCTGGAAGGCACCTCAGTGGTTACGTGCTAAAATTATATGATGGGTGGTGCTGCAAGTCATGGTGAGCCTGACATTAGCTTCTATTTACAACAACCATCGCGTTGTTCTCCACAATTACAGGAGACCTACTGTTTTCTGCCATTAATTGAGCTTGAACACCAAGAGGTTAGGAAGCTTTTTGGCTGTTTGAAGTAAATTTGTAAAATTTCCAAACACTCTCACTCACGCACTCACTGTTCACATCTCGTTCTAGTAAGACGGCAAATCATGGTGAAAACAAATTATTTCTCAGTTATCAATTTGGTCGTCACTGTGAACATAGCTGCCAAGTTTAAAATCAAACCTCTTAAAAATATATTTTTTAAACACATTTGAACTCTATTCTCGTGCATTTCATTGCGCAGTCTTGTAGCTTCTCTATGTTATGTATCCCTTTGGCGATCATAGGCCCTCTAGGTGGAGAGCAGAGATCCTGTACTCGATTCGCATCAATGCCTTCCCGCCTTGCATTCCATTGCATTGTATGGTTAACTACGTACGAAAGGGGGAGCAACTCCTTTCGTAGTGTATTACCTATCCAGTGACATTTCTTATTGATTCCTTGCCAGTTCATTGATATATGTGCAAGTTTGACATACTTTTGGGCCAGAAAATGTGCAAACTGTTACGTAGGGGGTAACTCTCCATGTGTTACATCCATATACCAGCACAGACTCGACATTGGCACGCAACTGCTTGTACACGTCAGTTGATCCTGTAGAAGACTATTCCCGCTTCTTCATAAGAAAACCAACTGTCTTACGTCTGCTATCACTTGATCTTCAAATAATATTTCATTAATACGTCAAATATTGATCATCATCCAGAACGCACTTTGATCTGTTTTGGTTCCTTTGTCAACGTCCTGTTCCGCCATCAGTTAAAATAGAATGTATGCTGAAATTTATCTGCTCTATCGATCGGCTCTCCAGAGATGCTGATTTGACCAGTTGACACAGATCTAAGGTTTATGGTGATGATGACTTGGCGTTTATCGTCAGTCGACCTTCGATGTGTACATTCCTCGTCAGTTTTATCAACACTTCGTGGAACTGGAATATGCTATGCGAATGTGGACATACCATATGCATGTGGTTGCTTCAGTTAAGGCGTGGGAGTCCAACGCAACTTATTCCTTCGTTTCCTGTTGACAGGACCGCATCATCACGAGAAGAAAATCATTATTAGGATACAAACTAGTCTGCCTTCATTTTGGATTGAGAATTCCTCGAGATTCTACGTCTATGCAGCCCGTGATTTTTGAAGCACACAATAGGCCCTCCTTGTCAGACTACGCCCTATGGAGTGACTGAGCATAAGCTATAGCCGCCTACTATCAATGACGATCCCGAACACCCTGGTTTCTGTCATCCAGACCCAGTTGTATTGCATCCGCGATAATTTATACCGGATATTCGGTCTTCCTCTCCATCTCGATTCAGGAGGCTCCACTTTGAAGATCCTCTTAGATGAAGCAGTGGTCTCCATGTTCTTGATGTACCCCAGCCTGTGCAGCCGAGCTATGTTTGCCTTCCGGACTACTTCCCCATCTGGTTACGCTTCGCGATTGTGGCTTCTTTTCCATTGACTACTCTCGCGGACTAAATATCACAGGCTACCAAAATTCTTCTTCTCCGAAGGTCCCTTAAATCTCTTGCAACCCAATGCGTTTCCCAAATCAGTGAACAGCTGGTGAAGAGGTTATTTGTAGTCAGCTCACTGTCTGATAATTGCTCGATATGCGTTAATATGAACAATGCAAAATAATTAACTCACGATGACCTTTCCCACGTCAGAAAGGCTACGAGCTTCGCAGTTTCCCTCAGTAAATGTAGTAATGGGCCAGCCGAAGTCCTCGTTAACTGCTCGTAACCTGGCGGCGGGGACTGTTTGACGGTATCCAGCAGAATTTATGCTCATCTGCCCTTGTTATCCCCTCTCTACTGGAAAGCGTGCAAGAAGCCCATGATCCCTTACATCCAACACCACTAAAGCTCCACTGTTTCCAAATGCAATCGAGTCACATCACGGCACGTAATACCTACTATTGTACTAACATTATTCGAGAGCATCAATGAAAACCAGTTCACCCATCTAACCGCGAAAAAACCAAAAAAAAAAAAGTGTTTTGCTAAATTCTCTAACGAGCTGTTTGAATGTCTTTTGATTTCGTTTGATTTTTGTTTTTAATATCGTTTTGCTTAAATGTATTTTTTTGTGTATTTTTCGTTTCTTTGTTTCCCGCTTTTGATTTGTATCCCGCCAAAATAAAAAAAAAAAAAAAAAAAAAACTCCAACATTCTGTGTACGAACATCATGCACATCTGTACGCTCATCTCGCAGACGACGACGAAGGACACAGCATTGCTTCCCATTCACCGTCTCACAATGAGGGTCCATCCTCACCATCGGCGGCTTCATATCCCGGTGGCAATAGTAACAGTGGTGGTGGCGGTGGAGGATTTAATGGATACTCAGCTGGCGGCCACAATTTGTATCCGACCTTGCCAAATGCTAATCCAAATTCAAATCCAAATCAGAACCCGAACCCAAATCCTTATCAGAATCCCTACCCGAACCCGGCTAGTGGTGGATACCAGCCAGGGTACAATCCGTACCAGGGCGGCTATAATCCTGCACAACCTGCACCGCCAGCTGGAGGTGGCTACAGCGGTGGTGGTGGCTACAGAGGAAGCGGCGGTGGTTACAGCGGCGGCGGCAGCGGCGGTGGCGGCTATGGCGGCGGTGGTGGTGGCGGCGGCGGCTACAATCCTTCTCAACCTCAACCTGGACAGAAAGAGAAGGAAGGTGGCGGCTTTTTCTCAAATTTCCTCAAGAATCCACTTGTCAGTCAGGCAGTAACTGGTATTATTTCTGGTCAAATTTCGAAAGCACTCTCAGGCGGTGGCGGCGGCGGCGGTGCTGGATCAGCGGGCCAAGGCGGAGTTGACAATCGCGGTGGTTATGCACCGTCTGGCGGCTACACCCCATCTGGCGGCTACGGACAAGGCGGCGGCAGTAGCGGCGGATCCAGTGGCAGTTCCGGCAGCAACATCTTGGGTGGTTTTCTGGGTAGCGTGCTATCAGGTGGCGGCGGCGGCGGAGGTGGTGGTGGTTCGTCTGGTTCAAGTGGCCTGGGTCTGCTTGGTCAATTCCTTGGCGGCGGCGGTGGCCGCGGTGGAGCTGGCGGCAGTTCCAGTGGCGGCAGTGGCCTGCAGGACATTTTCAGCTCGAAGAACTTCGGAGGCCTCTTCAGCGAGAAGCCGTCCGGTTCCTCCTCACCATCGTCGTCCAACGGACCAAAAAGCTACCCCACTCAGCCCCCATACAACCAAAACTATGGAAAGTAACCACATGCACACGCGTGTCATTTAAGCAAGAGAAACCAAAGGAAGGGTTTCTTTATTTTGGAGAAAAAAATATATCAATAATTTCCTTGTTTTGCACACCCACACAAAATTCAGATTTAAACAATGATTCTGTTGTAGGTTATATTTAAAGTCTAGAGTAAAATTTAAATAAATTAAAAAAAAAAACAAAAAACGAATATGAAAATGGTAACAATAATATATTTTTTACAATGAACAAAACGTACGAACCATGTGAATAAAAAAAAAACCTAGGATCAAAAGTAGTTTTAAATAAATAAATAAATAAAATATATATATATATGTGTATATGTATGTACATTCTAAAATGAAATCAAAAATGAAAAAGAAACAACTCAAATTATATGTGTAAATACAAATTATTAAATAAAAGGTACTTCGTTGTTTCATTTGAATTGAATGCTGAGTTCGGCTCGATCGGTAAGTGGTTTAATCTTGGCAGCTTGACAGGTCAACTTGTGGCGAATGGACGGACACATCACGACAACATTGTCGTTACAGACTTCTAAAACGGTGATGGTAATTTTGAATGGATTGAATTGTTGTACGAATATGATACAAATATTCGTTATTTAGTGGTGGTATCTGGTTCTTTTTCAATCTTGCAGGTTCGACTAGTCAACATTTACTTTGCCACCAGCTGAAATAAAATACATAAATCCTGTGCGAAAAATGTGTGTTTTCTTACACCATTTTGTGTTACACTTAAGTCTTAAGTTTCTTTTCAGAACATATTGCATAAAAGATAAAAAAGGAAAAAGAAATTCAGTCTTTGAAAAAAAATTTCAAAAAAACAGTCGGCCGCCGTGGTGTTCTTTGTAGGTGCCTCGACTCGAAGGCTAATGGTTCTAGGTTCAACCCACGACACAAACAGTGCTCAAAGTCACACTTGTCTAAAAAAAGGAAGCTTTTCAGACGTCGCCGTTCAGACTGTAGCTCCCCTCAACTGACCAGCTTGAGCTCAATTTAAGTGTCAATGATTCTTATACTTTTGAATGTTTTTAGGCATGCATTTCAAGACAAGTAAGCAATTAGTTTATTCTGTATGCAAGTAGAAAATTTCATCATCGATGATTTCGATTTCCAACTTGAAGCCTTTAGACTCTCGATGAAATCCCGGTAGAGTTTGGGTGTTTTCATAAATGTCAGACTAACAAAAGACTGCTATATCCACGTTCATTAATGCAGATATCCGATTGTACTAACTTAGGTGAACTGCAGTACCTATAATAATATAATAATAATAATATGGGTGACGCTACAGCCCGTAGAGGGCCAGGGCCTAGCTTCTCAGCAACCACTCGTGTTGTGCGTGCTATTGTTCTATCACGAGTGGAAGGGACCTACAGTTTTATGCCGACTCTGAACGGCCAAATTTGAGACGCTTTTTCTAGACAGTTATACTCTTTGAGCATTGTCAGTGACTCGAAAGAGCTGGGGCCGTGAAAAGTAGTTCTTGTTGTACCAGGAATCGAGCCTAGAAAGGTATTTCCAAGTGCATAGGAGTCGACGCACATACCCACAACGTCACGGGCACCACGAACTGCAGTATTTTCTGCACATAAACAACAACTAATCGATGTCGGGCAGATTGTGCTGGTCGACTGGAAGATAACATTTTTAATTGCAAAAAATTTAAATAAAACCAGGGTTCTGCGTGGAGAAATAGCCATACAATGCCTTTAATAGAAAAGACGTTTATGAATGACGAAAAGCAGAGCGTTCAAAAACTCCTGAGAAAAGAAATGCGATTGTACTAGCCCAGATTTCCGACGTTCATGAAAACACCCTTTGTCGACTGGTAAATTTATTAAATCCTTGTTCAATGATTTATTATATCATTAAATACAGGGTGGGCAAAAGGAGAGCTTCCGATGTTAGGCCCGTATGGCTCTTGTATTAGGTTGTTTTTAATAACATTTTTAGTTTTGGATGAAATATGATAAATTCACACAAAAATCGATCATCTTAAAATCCAACTTTAACAGCCTCCACAAAGTTGTTCTTACTAACTTACTTACTTATCAGGCCGGCGACCCATGAAGGGTACGAGCCTGACAATCGTTGACGGTCCGGGGCACGCTGCTTCCAGTCTTGCATCCGCGATTACTTGGTCTTTATACCGCAGATTCGGTCTTCCTCTCCTTCTCGAACCAGTAGGCTTGGATTCAAAGACCCTCTTTTGCTGGAGCATTGTTGTCCATGCGCTCGATGTGGCCGAGCCAGTGCAATCGACGGATTTTTCCCTTCCGGACTACATCCACATCCTGGTACAGCTCGTAGAGTTTGCGGTTATGTCTTCTCCTCCATTCGCCTGTCTCGCAGACGGGACCATATATCCGACGTAGAACTTTTCTTTCGAAGCTACCAAGAATCAGCTCTTCAGTTTTGCTTAGTGTCCAGCTTTCGGCTCCATAGAGCAGAACTGGCAAAAGTTGTTCTAGAAAAGTTGTTCCGCATTGTCCCAGTAGGGCTCATTCCAAAACGTCAAATAATTGCGCATCACACTGCAAATGTAATGATGCAATCGTAATAATCCAAAGTAAGCGATGCTTTTGTCAAATGACTTTGCATCATGACATTTGTCGATGGTCTATTTGCTTTTGTTTGCGCAGTAGATCTGATCACAATGCGTTTTGGAATAGTATGCATTGGCATTACCTATTTTGTTCACGTTTTGGAATGGTTGTCATTGCAGTATCAGAGCAATGATGCGTTTTGGAAACCGCAAAATATTTCAATGAGCACCTCGGTCAGGATAATCCACCATGGAACCCCTTTCCTTAAAATGTCCCAGCAAAGCCTTAATCATGATGGCTATGTCAACTGATCTTAAATTAAAATGTAGCAGATATTCAAACAATTATATTCGAAACAAAATTATTGGTTGGTCTTATTTGGCCCACCCTGCATAAGTTGTCAGCATAGCACCCACACATTTTAGATCCAGAAAGCTATTTGCATAAATAAACAACGTCATTTTTACGCACAAAATGTGGCATTCCTTTATTTGGAACTTCATTAAAAGACTGTATACAGTGTGTACTGTGTAGGAGGGCTGTTCGATGAGTCAGTAGCGTTGATGGGAGTTGAAGCTCAGACTCCATAGACTACCACCTTCGTATCTTTTCTCAAATAGACCTTTCAAACGCTTAGCATTTTATAGTGATCGGGCGAACGTTGTTTTGTGAGATTTGGCCAAAATGGACAAGAAGGGAGTTTCTTGTTTTATTTCTCATTTACTACGTGCGAGTCGAACGAATGAGTGTGAAAAAGGCGTATTACGGTTGGCAAATTGAGAACCACCGACATAAAAGGTTAGAATATTTCGAAATGAGTGCGATTAATCGGAGTGTACAGTTCACCAATCGTAGCATGTCGAACGCATTAGATCGCCAATGAAACCATCTTAATAAAGCATTTGAAGAGAGTTTTCACAGGCTTAAAAACCACTATGGTCACTCACATGGTATAGTGTGCAAGTGGTTCCCTGAATTTCGTTGAAATTGTGCGCCCACAAAACATGCCGATGTCACAACGGAATAAATGGTATACGAAAATCCATCGTCAGTCAAGGTTAGTGAGCTGTGTGCCATTGGCATTCTGTATCAATACTTGGGCATGAAAATGTTCCAATGCTAATGGCAAGATAGGTAGATAATGCGTTTGCTTACTGTGGACCAAAAACGAATACGAGTGATTTCAAAAGCTCCTCAAGGGCGGTTCGAGTGCATATTTATGTCATTTCGTGACAGTTGATGAACTACACATCGGAAATGAAGGACCAATCCATTCAGTGAACTTCTCTAGACGAATGTGCATCAAAATAGGACAGATTTCCTGTTTTGCAGAGTTCAGTAATTCAGAGGGACTAAAAACGTAAGAATAACGTTTGAGAAAAGTGTATCGCGCTGGAAGGAGATATTTACCACAGGACTGGAGACAAGTTATTCTGTCAATCCGTTGGAAATTCTATTCGAAAATAGTGGAGTATGTCGAAGAACGTACCGTCTGAATCTATGCATCTTTTCTGTAACACCACGTTGACTACAGACACACAGAATTTACGAATACTGTAAAGGGGTATATTCATCTTGAACTAGCACTGGTCTTGTATGCCCCTCGGCCCATTTAGCCAGCACAACCAGTTGTAATCATATACCTTTCATTCAGCGCATGCTCTTTTCCGAGGAACATTAGTGTCTAACGATGTAGTTTTACGATTCCTCAGCTACGATCAAATAATCCACAATCGCCTACGATCACTAAACCAGCAATTGCACACATCAATCAAAATTCGGCATCACAGTGACTGCAATTCATCTGCTCAGATGATGAGTTCTAATTGCTTGCATACGCAGGAATATGCAAACAAGCAATCAGTTGTCTATTGGATAATTTGTCAAGACGAGCAAGCGTCAGATCTAGTCTACCGCATATGAGGATCGTTTCTTATCTCTAATTGACATTGATTCAAGAGCTCTCAGACTGACTTACCAGTCCTGTAGCAAAGATCAGAGAAAGCAATAACAGAACGTCACTACACCTCCGTTCAGAGGAAAGAGCAAAATATGGTCTACTTCTTTAATTTTTCTGCGGCGCCACAGATTGAGCGTGCAACTCAACCTACAAGGCTCTCCAGCCACCACCATCCTTCGCTGGGCGCCACTAAGTGGACTCCGTTTTGTGTACATCCCGACCCATGGCCATTGTTGCATGGACACACACCGGCCACAGTGGTCGCCTCTAAACACCATGCACACACAATAAACGGCAGAAAAATAAAATTCCAAACAAAATGAATTCAATTAACTGAATGACAAATGAAATAGCATGTGTTAATCAAACACATGGACGTCAATTAATTCCGTCAGGCCAGCGGGCACACGGATCAGTGCTGCTAAAACAGTGAACTTAATTAAAATACCAAACACGCTCAATTTTCAAAATGCGCCCACAAAATTTGTTCAAACAGCGAGGCAATTTCCGTTAATTCGAAATCGAAAACCACAGCCGGACGGGTAAACAGAAAGCGTGTCAGTGAAACGCATAAACGCCGCCGCATGCACACCGCGTTCCGGCCATTCGAGACCGAAATTGAATATCCCATCGAGCGTTTATTAACCGCAGCCAAACGATACTGTTGGCTCTTGAGTTCTTTGTCCCGCCCCGGATGCTGGGTATCGTTAAATGAGAAACCGCAAATCAAGGACATGCCCCGCAGGATGAAATACAGGACAGAGTGTATGTACAAGATGGTTGCCGCCTGCCAGATGGATAATCACTTTTCCATCATCAAGCTCAGACGTCCGCCCAAAATGAATGCTTCCGCTTGTTATTAATTCTCATTTCCTACTCCACTCAGGCGGCGGGGGTGTGCTTGTGTGCGGCCCTCCATCAACACATACTCGACGTCGTCGTCGTCGTCGTCAACACAGGCTATCCGCATCCTTGTTCTATCTCGCCAATCTAATCGCCAAAAAAGCGAAAAAGCACAGACGCTCTATGCCTCCACCTGTCCCGAATTCATTTAAAACCGACCTCTGCGCCCGGCCACAGGCAAACCGTCACATCCTTTGGCCGGCGGAGCAAGGAGCACACCGAAAACAAGAAGAAACCAAGAGGAAATATTTTTATAAACCAGAAATTATTGCATGGTCTGTGGTTTCCATAAAACAAAGAACAACAACCCCGACCCCGGGCCGGGTGGAGTGGTCCTTCTGGTTGTTTGCATGCCGGGCCTGGTCGCTCAAGAGGCCCGCACACTAAATTATCCTTCTGTGCGGCGCATGCATTGTGGGCGCCCAGAGGATGCGGGATTTCACGACTCCGCAAAGGAGTTGCAGTGTGCACAGCACAGGCATTTCTTTCTGCAAAGTACCAAACAAAAGTTCTTAATTGCTGAAAAGGTAATCAGCAAGGAAGCGCGCGGGTGCCGGTCCAGATGATGGCCACCGATGCTGAACCGGAATGAAGGGGACTGGGCAGCTGGATGGTTAGTTTGAATTATTTCTGCAGGATGTGCAGGATGCTGTGCGGTTGAAAGCTTAGCGGCGCTAACTGTCGCCCATAGGATGCGGATTGCGGTGGTGGTGCCATCTGTGAGGACTTCCAGTAATTTGGTACTTTCGTGCTGGGCGAGCTTTATGGCAGCTTTGCGCCGAAGTTATGGTGAACTTGGGGTTAAGCATGAGGAATGGGTGAGAACTTTGGCACATGTTTGTTTACCTTGTGTTTTTGGCAATCTGGACAGTTAGAAGGTGGTAATGGGCTCGGTGGGGGTGGTGGTTGCTGGTGGGGGGGGATGTGCAACTGCATTGCTTGTCGAGTTGTTCCCGTTTTCCATGGAATGGCGCGTTGTGTTGGACGTTCACATCATTGGGCAGCTCATTTCAACCGGAAACCGGTGAAGTTACGAACGAGTTTCGCTGGTGAATGGCACTGTGGGTGGGGTGAGTAGCCGGTAGTGGGAAGAGCAGATTTGAGCTTCGGTGGCTCATGTCGAGGTATGAAAAGAAAATTTTAATAGGATTTGTAAATGGGATGCTTTCTGAAGGTGCTGGAGTGTGGTCAAATGTTTTCTCGTAATTCACGTCAGGTGCTGCCTTGAATGATTATTTAACCTAATTTATTTGAGAATTAATCCTGGACGGCTCAGAGATACATTCGGTGGCGGATTTGGAGGCTTATAAAAATTAGAGGGAAAAAAATGCTTTTGTTAGAAGTGGCTGCCGGGTGCTTTTTATGTGTTTCTTAAGAACTTTTGAATTTTATTAAATGAATATGTGGGCTGTAGCGTGCAGTCCGAAGTGGCAGCAGAGGTAAGACCTACTGAGCACATGTTTCGTGCAGACTTCTAGAGTTTCTTCAGCGATTTCGTTCCGTTCCGTCGTAACCAAGCTTTGGTATGATTCTTGCATGCCTCTAGCATCGTGGGACGCATCGATGATTCTTTCCACCAGCAGAAGTGACGACACCATACGCAGGCAGTGAGGATATCCCGGTGGTACCTGTTGTTGGAATAAAACAGTTCACGAATCGACACTCGCAATAGAACAGCCAATAAGTCCATTCACATCGGGTGAAGTACACGGTACATGCATAAATTGTATCGACAAATGTACAAATAATGTAGAGAATATTCGTGGAGTAATAGCGCTAACTAATCATTTGGTGCTAACGTTTAAATTTAATATTTTCACTAACAATTTAAACGAATAAAGAAATAAAAATGTATTGTAGTTTCAACAACATTCCATAGGCAATTACTTGGGCAGCAACAAAGCTGACCAGCAAACGCCGTACATCCGCATTGCCTCTAGCACTCCTCAATGATGCCACCAGCTCGAACGGATCGAATTGCCATACTGTTCATTCACTAGGGTGTCCTAGGCTTTGGTGAATCAATGGAGGGTTCTCGGGGACCTAAATGGCGGCTACTGTTACATATCAACACAGCGAAACATGTCCGAATGTGCTTCCTGTCGAATTATGATACTTCCCCAAAACTGAACAATTGTATACGTTTTATGTTTAATAATTTAATAAATTCAAATCATTTTTACCGCATTAGCAGCTCCAGCGTACAAATATTCTGAATTAGGCAGCTTGAACATGCGGATGTTTGTGGAGCTGTAGCCCCGAAATGGATGTTCGTAATTGGATAGAACTGAAGCTATACGTCATAGAGAGAAAATGCCAATATTGGTATAACATTAATAAATAGCGTTTCTAAGGATCTATATTAGAATGGCGCGGACGTTACATCGAGAAGATCTAAAAAGGAGCAAACAGATATGAGTTCACAAATTCCAGAAAATTTCTTTGGAATACTGCGCTGAATCGATATCTATAAGTACAGGGCACTGTCCAGTAGGGAACATGCAGTTAGACTAGTAATTTCTCACACACTGCAGTAGTTTTAATAACGCGACAGGACAAGAATCCTTGATTCACTTCTAGTGCTTTTGTCCAGCGATTGCCAGAGCACGTCGTTTCGACGAGAATGAACATCAAACAGTTGATAATGTTCCTGAACACCACACGATGGTTCAAAAGACACATCAATGTTCAACTACTTTCGGATCAGTGGTTTCAAAATAACACTCAGTGTTAATTGGTTTCTCAAAGATCCGTCACCTCAGATGCATACACATACTGCGCTGAATCATTTCTATGCTGAACATATGATATTTCGGCAGGCCAATGGGACACCACACGAATTACAACTTGCACGATAAGAAGACATGCTGGACATGCTGAAGCAAAGTAAATCAACAAGCAATCAATGCATGCCATTTATTTAATAATGATTATTAATGTAAATCTTGATCAGGACTATGTTTTAAATGCTCCATACTTACTTACTTACTTATGTCCTTTAAGCCCTCGGGGGGCCATAGAGCTCCAACTACGCGCCATCTCGTTCGGAGTTCTCCAGCTCAGTCCTAAATAACTGGATTCCTCTTCAAAGCCACGTTTGTCTAGGGTGTCCCGCTATTCTGGCTTCCTGCGTAAGCGATTTCAATGCGTACTTCGCAATGGAGATGTCTTCGCGACGGAGGGTGTGTCCAATCCACTGCCATTTTCCCACTTGTTCTACACGCAGAGCCCGATGTCGAGTAATGTGTATATACCAACGCACAAATCAGCGCATTGCTCCAGTTGCGTTAGAAGCTCTTTTGTTGGCTGATATGGCTCATAGAATAAAATACAGTAGGTTTACGCATTCAACCAGAAACCTGCTTCGTCGCTGAAGACAATTTCGACAAAAAAAGCAGATCTTCGCCCAGCTCTTCTAGGTGATTGGGTGATTTGGACCTTCGGTACAAGTTTTCCCATGAGCATGCTTGACAATCGTCATGGATTACGTATGAGCTGTCCAAAGTAGAACATTGGAAAACCAAGCAGAGGTATTGGCGAGGATCTCTTGCAGCCAACGAGAAAAACATATAAAAACAACTAAGAACTCTACAAATAAGGAACAAGCGAAAGTAACAAAAGAGAAAAAATGAAGCCATGACAGCTAAAAGTTTAGAGGAGGAAATCTATATGGCACTGGAGGAGCAACTGCTTGCTGAACCAGTAGAGAACACTCCAGGTAAAGCCAAAAAGCCAGAAGAGAATCTCGGAAAACATACCCCGGATAACGGAATTCCTCGAGGCGCGGCACATCAAGAGCATTTTGGACGCTCGATCTTCACTCATAAGGAGAGGTGGTCTCTAGCATGGTAAAGCAAATCCAACCCAAGACCACTGAGAGGAGCGTCAGTGATAAAAGCCCAAATTAAGCTGCGGGGGGAAGTGATGTGAAGGAGTCGCAAAGAAAACACAACCCGGTAAAACCATGGGTCTCACCGATCCATCGTAAATTTGCAAAAAAAGAAGCCCTTAGTATAAGGAGGCACGATGTGAGAGTCCAAACAAAGGGTAAAAAGGTCGTTGACAAAAGACCGAGATCCACCGAATGCGACTCAAATGTCCCCAAGCGACCGAAGAGAAGAGGAAAAGCCAATGTGAAACTCCGACTGATCGGTAGCAAGGTCAAGGCACCAGAACCTAAGAACGAAATAAGGACGATTTACAGGGACCCACTGCAGCTCGTTTCTGGAAGACCAATGGTATGTATTCCTTCGAGTGTGAACAGAAGATCGAAAAAGCCTTACCCTCGACCACATTCGTAGAAATATTGAACAGGCAGCCCCAAAGATCGACACAGTTAGTTGCCATAAAGGGGACAAATCTATGGGCTGCCACAAACAAAATTCTGTGGACCACATAGATTAAGTCGTTGATACAATAAATAAAAATAAAACAATATGTTGAGCGATACTGCACTAGGATTAAATGATGATAAATGAGCCTATTCCTCAATCGACTCAAATAGCAACAGAAACTACCCTCTTGATCAAAAGAGAGACTGGCGAACGATCGGGTGTATCAGAAATGACATGGCATGGCAATCGTCTTTGAATCACGAAAGGGTAAGATCATTGGTTTGCCCGTGATAGAAATTCGACTTAATAAATATTTAAGTATAAACAGTAAAAGAAAAATATTTAAAAATAAATAAGCCACCCTTGATGACAGTCAACTGCTTGCAAATGTTATCGAAATGACTGTCAAATTGTCTATAATGTTAAAAGCCCAGGTCAGAAATTTCTGGTTTTCTTCCTTTCTACGTCCTCAGATGCACATTGACTCGTGCTGGCAGCACAATACACGTCGCCATCTGTCCCGAATAGTGCATAAGATTGATGACATATTGACGGTGAGAAAACAAAAAAAAAGGTTATATTTCGTTGGTAAACGTGGCCAGTGTTAGGTGGTGACTTGTAATGACAGATCCGCAGGTGAATTGGTGAGAAAAATGCTGTCATTCGTAAACTACAACAACATCAATCTGTTTATCAATCACTATTTGTGAGTAGAAGATTCCCGGCAGACCATTCGCAACCCTATCCACGCTGATTATGAAATGATTAGATAAAATTAGGAAATGAAAGAAAAGCGTCAACAATTTGGTCCCAACTTTTGACTTGACGATGACTCCTTTGGAAGGTGACCGTTGTGATTCTGCTGTCTAAATATCGGGCAACGTGGTCAAAAGTGGTACGACCTAACATGTATCCAAGGCGTTAACAATCCCTGTGGCCATTCTGGGCTTTAAAATTTAACTAACAACGCACAGCAGAAAAAAGAAAACAAAATTTTACACAGCCAGTCAAGTGGAATTGTATCGCATTTTAAAGACCAATTCGAAGAGCGAAGCCCATTGCAAACTTCACATCCTCCATCCACCGCCGCGTTCAAAGCTCACTCACTTTCGTTTGTGCATGAATATTTTATTGGATTCAGGTCCTTTTTCCAATTGCTAATCCAATTAGCAATATTGTGTTCTCACAAAGAAACGATATTTGTTTCAGTAACCCGAACCTAATCCCTGACCACGCTTCACTTTCGCGCCAGCCCAAAGGATATCCGTTCATCTGTTCACTCATCTGATTCGCAGGATTAAAATTCGATTTCTCTACTCTCGGCAATACGAAGTGCGTCCTGGTTTGGTTCTAAAAAGAGCCCACCTCATCCGCGTGGGGATTAGGAAATGAAAAAAAATATATATATATATTCATACACGTCACCCAACCCACCTGCGAACGCTCGTCAATGGAAATTCAAACAAGCGGAAGTGCCAATTCTTTCTTTCATTACAAGCAATTCTCTCACACACCCAGCATCCGGCAGCACCGTCAATGGGTTAGGCGTTACGCTTGTATGCCCACGCGTAGCCGAGATAAAGTGCGAGGGCGCTCATCCCGGGTGGGAGGAGGATCAAAAACAAAAGCAAAAAAATGCAAAAAAACGACTAGAAACACAATCACATGGTCAGTGAATAAATTATCTTGCGTCCACGTACCAAGGGATCCAAATGCCAGAACACGCACATAGACACACCAACACCCCCACACCCACACACACACCGGCACCGGCACCGAGTGAATTCCAATGAACTACTAACGAGCAGCGAGTAGCCAGTCAAGCACCCGGTAGCTGCTGCGAAATCATCACCTCACCATCTCACCACCGACCACGGACCAGTCCTTACGTCATGACGATGACGATGGCGATGGCGATGAGAAAGAGAATTATGATGTTCCTCGTGACGATGGTGGCTGGCGTCGACTAAGGTTGCCCCGAACTCATTCAACCGCTTTTCGTACTCGATATCCCTCGAAATTGGACTCACCACTCGGCAGCTACACGGTACGGCACATGCGTCCTTTTGCCAGTTGGCAGGGCACATCTCACAACACACGCTCGATGCATGCACATCCTCCCATCGTCGTCGTGGTGTACACTTACATTGGGATGGCAGCCAGCGAGAGAGATAATGTTCCATGTCGCCCACAGCCGCCGCCGCCGTCGCCGCCGCTGCTGCTACTGCCACCGATGCTGTTACAGCAGGACCTTCATACGTTCCACAACGAAAAAAGGATACCATTCTGATAACATCCTTTCGCCGTGTAACACCGCTTTACAAAGTGAATCTCTCGCTGGCTTCGCCGCCGTCGCTCTTCTAGTGTGTCAGACAAGTGCCGCATGTCGTCGTCCTCTTTGTCGTCGTGGTCCTTACCATCGTTGCTGTTGTTGCCATTGCCGTCTTCGCCGCGGTTGCCAGAGTGTTTAGAAACAGTGCCCAGTTGGGGTTGTTCGAAAGGATTCGAAAGTAAATCACTTTCAGTTCAGCGCCAACTGCTGATACAATCGGTTCGGTTGATTTTCCGTTGCTTCTGCTGCTCACTGGCTGAAGCGGAAGGATGCGCGACTATCCTTCCATACCGAGTGTGTTTCGCGTAAGTGGTGGTGGTTCAACGAACAGTGTGAATATCAGTGGCACCCGCAGTGCCGCTACACCATCATCATCGTCGCACATTGGCGGTGCGGACGCGGCGGCTGCAAACGGTGGCGCAAACGGACGCTCGAAGAAAACCGAAAAGGACCTCTCCTCGGTGGGCATTGAATTAAATTACCATAATGGCGAGTCCTCGGAATATTTATTGAGACGCAACGCTGCAGCGGCAAGTAATTTAAATCGGCATGTGGCCATTACGGGCAATAACAATCTAAACCTCAACCTCAACCCCGTCCAAAACAATAGCCAGCAGTCTAGTTTGGCTGCTGGCGGCGGCGGCGGTGGCGTTGGTGGCGGTGGTGTGGGTGGCGGTGGTGGAGGTTGTGGTGGTGGCTGTGTTGCAGGCAGTAGTGGAGGCGTTGTCGGTCTTGGTAGTGGTGGAAGCAACGCCATTACTAGTATTTCCGGTAGCATTCTGCCGGCCGCGAGTGTCAGTGGCGGCTTTCCGGGTAAATTTACAGAAGGAAGTGATTTGAATATTAGTGTGAATTCATTTAGTGACATCAATGGCACACCCACTTACTCGAGGACCGCGCGGCATCATTACCCCGTCGCAGCAGGAGGCGCTTCAGCGCTTAATAGGCGCTTCTCAACCGAACGGAACTCCGGGTACTTCTTGTGGATTATGACACCTGTGGCTGCCAGGTAAGTTAGTGTGGCGTGGCGTGGCAAAACTTTCACATGAGAAACTTCCGCACGCACAGTCGAACAAGGGATGCTCGGCCAGTGGTGGCAAAGGATTAGGGATTAATTCTGTTTGTGTTTCTCAAAACTTCGTATCGTTTGTGCTGTGAAATGTCAAGTGTTTTGCGGCCGGGCTGGTGTTGTGTGAACTTTACCTTGGTCCCGTCACTCAGATCGTGATGTGCACAAAGTTTCCTTCGGTCTCATCAGATTATTGATAAAAGGAAGTGAAGCCAAGCGTTCAAGTTGAGACTGCCGAGGTCCCTGATGGAATTGGGAAGAGATTATGAATTCGAAATGGTGCTCCTCGAGTACATCGGAGCCTGCTCGAGCGAGGGAAGGGACATCACCTGTTGAATGACTCGGCCGGGCGATGGTGTTTCAGCAGATTGCGGTTCCCAGCGGGTGCTGGGCGGAGATACAGAGATGATCTAAGTTCAAAAGTTTCGCCTGCTCATGTTGGAGTTAATTAAATGCTAAGCATTTACAATTACAAGACTTGTGGGGGATTTTGCGAAAGTCTTTGACTTTCTTAATATTTAATGAAGTGTGTCAGGGCTAATGGAAGTTGCGTGCTGTGCTAGGAATTGGACTGTATTCAGATGGTGGTCAGATGGGGAGTGGAAATTGGCACGTTTCCATGTTGCCATGGCAAATTAATTGTTACTTGGAAGAGGCATTGGTGGTGGTGGCAGCATCATGTGTTTCCCGTTGACTGATTTGATTTTCAGAGATAATCATCCCTTTGAAGTGAGACGAACAGCAAAAGAGTTTCATGGTTAAAAAGGGTTTCCCCGGGGAACCGGGACTTATTGAATGGCTTCGATTTATTCGGAATTTTCCAAGATTGTTGCAGAATCGCTGAGGAAATTTTTGATTTTCATCTCGAACGAGGGGTAAGTGATTAAAGGCATGGTTGGTAGTCTGCGCCTGAGACCACATGTGCAGTGGTTGTTTGCAAGCGACCAGATGTGTGTAATTTTCCACATCATCGAGTGTTCATCTGTCAAAAATGTTGGCTTTATGACTGAGTGATTGTGAGGGTTTCCTTACGCATTTACTGGGGATGCGTCATTGTTATACATCGACTGTCTGTACAGTCAGGAGAATATTTCACACAAACCCTTTTCCTTGAAAATTTGACTGTATATCCACTGAATGGCTATCGTGAATCCATGCTTGAAAGAGGGGGCGTTTTTACGTCGTTACATTGCAACTACTATAAGTCGTGGAAATCAACAGTGAATGAATTCTAGGCTGAAAGTCTAGCTTCATTTCCCGATACGAGCCCCAGGGCCATCCTTAGTCCACGGCCCCATTCCTCACGGTTCAGTGTCAAGGCCCAGAAACTCTGTTGGTCTGGAAAAAGCTGCGCAAACTTTTTGGTACGACATTGTCCAACTGTTGGTCCCCTCCGCACAAGGCCATACATATATAGTGCGCAAGCTAGGCTCTGCAATTGGGTTTCAAAATTGGTGGACAATATACTCTGCAATTATGCCTTAAGACATCGGAACCTTTCAAAGTTTTCACTCGATTTCGTGATGCAATATCACACGAATTGAGTTAGGTGTAGGGAGAAACATCTTGACAGTCACATGCTCTGAGAGGAGTACGGACAGAGAGTTACGTCAGCCCAAAAAAAGTACACCAAATATTCGCTTTCTCGGGGTGAACTCGTTTCCGATGCAATTCAAGTGGATGCTCGTAAGTTCATCCATGTGAACTTTCGCGTTTGACCTCGTTTAGAATTTACTCCTGAAAGATAACTATCTATCGAAATTTACATCAATTCAGCTGTAATGAAAGCTGCGAAGCGTCGTTGGCATGCACCCAAACCTTCTCCTCAAATTTGCTGTTGGTCCTGGTTTATGTTGTAACAATAAGGGCAACTTGGAGTCGTGGGCTGATGCGTCGACGTTTATTACCAACGGGCAACTTTCACGTCAATGGTTGATGAGCACACCTAAACCTTCGCAAACTTGCCGTTCGGAGTCGGCATACACATGCACGTCCCATCCACCCAGGTGCTGCAGAATCTAAGTCCAGGTTCATGTTAGACTCAGACTCTGTGCCGTGGCACTACCTTAGACCAAGGGAGGTCTAGCGAGGCTTATCAAACAAGTCCTAATCTAACCTGGCCTAGCTTTGAGTCAACTTCACAGTGTTTGCATGAAGTTCCTTGGTCAGTTGGATTTTGGGTTGGGTATAGCCTCAATTCAGTAATGATCGAAAGAATAAGATCGCGAGAGATGAGAGATTTCTTCATGCTGTAGTGGGAGTTACTCCCCGTAATAGGATGTGAAACACGGCAGTACGCAAGGAACTGCACGTTATGCAGCTGCTTCTTTGTGGTCTAGAGATCTCTTGTCACCACGATCACTATTAATAAACTAAAGATGATGATGCTAGACTCAATTCTCCGGGCTTTCCCAAATAGAAAAAAAAAACAGTGCAATGTTTCTATGAAAGATGAGAATTTGACTTTGATTTGACTGACTTTGATTGTTTGGCATTCTCGACTACTAGACTCAGAACAAACCTTGTGGCGAGAGTATGAATAATGCTCGGACATTTGTGATTTTGAAAATTGTTTACATTCCATGATGATTTGCGAACCTATT
The DNA here is from genome assembly GCA_907269125.1 of Eristalis pertinax. Taxonomy (NCBI): domain Eukaryota; kingdom Metazoa; phylum Arthropoda; class Insecta; order Diptera; family Syrphidae; genus Eristalis; species Eristalis pertinax. The sequence continues at coordinate 24,351,422 of OU026149.1, forward strand.
TACATATCGGGCCAACGACTCATGGAGGGACTGAGCCTGAGCAATCCTGGGTACCCTGATTCCAGTCATCAAGACCAAGATGTCTAGAGCCCGCGATGACTTGGTGTTTATTCCGGCGGTTTGGTCTTCCTCTCCTTCTCGAACCATGTGGCTGGGATTCGAAGATCCTCTTAGATGGACCTTTGGTGTTCCTGGGTGCGATGTGGACCTTTGCCTTCCGGACTACATCCACATCTTGGTACAGCTCGTAGAGTTCGAGGTTTCGACTTCTCCTCTATTCACTTTCCTCGCAGATGGGACCATATATCCGACGCAGGATTTTTCCTTCGCAGGCACTAATAATAAGCTCTGCTGTTTTGATGTTCATCCAGCTTTCGGCTCCATATAGCAGGACTGTCAAAATAACAGTTTTGTAGGTCCTTTGAATCAGGAGCCTTGAACCCACTTATTTTGACAAACTGAAGTACCTAGCAGCGGTTGCCAAGGGCGATTCTACTTCGGACCTCCACTGTGATGTCGTTCGTGGAGTTCACTTTTGCCCCGAGGTTGACAAACTCCTTCATTACCTTCAAATTTCAACCGTCGATTGTGATGTTTTGTCCCAAGTGGTGTGTGTGACAAAACGATTCTTGCTCGACAGTAAATACCTCGACTTTTGCTCATTCATCTTATTTGAATTGAAGAGATCGGGGTGTGTCACAACAGGCACTCTTGAACTGATAGCACGAAGATCTATTGTACCCCCTTCGGTTGCTCTGGAGTTTGAGGGCTTCCTCAGATATTTCACAACGTCTCTAGGTGGAATTTCCTGAAATTCTTTCTCTGTTGCGGATAAATCTTTCTGGAACAAGGTTTGGGCAGTCTATTAGTATGTATTCCATAGTTTCTTTAGCCAGCACACAATGCATGCAGATTTCTGTTTCTCATTAACCGTAAGACCAGCTCGTTGCGCCTGTTCTCCAATCGCCGTAGAAGCTTACACTACGGCATGTTGGGAACGCGCGATGTCAATGTCATCTGCGAAACTCAACTGTTGAACTGACTTGTGGCAGATATTGTGAAGGGCACGATGATATGCCACGCACCACGAATATTATGAATTTTAAATGTCCTTGCTTAGACGATTGGGTGTTTCTGGAATTCTATCTTCTAAATGTCAGCTCGGATTTGAATGAAACTTGATAGATTGGTTGCTTGTATTTTAGATAAGGGCTTAGGGTGTGAAGTTTGTCTTCAAGTTGAAAAAAAGCACCACTCACAGGCACACAAAAACACCCGACACTCTTATGGAACCAATCAAACCAAGAATTCGAAACAGTTTCGACGTTTCCCACACACACCCTACGATCTATGCCAATTCCGAGTCATCCAGTACGTACTCGTAAGTTATTGTTGTCGACGTTTTGGTTGGAACGAGGTCAAAATGAAAGGAAAAAGAAGACGGAATCCATTTGTCAAGTGCTTACAGTCCCGGGAATAATTTCACATACCACCTCTTTATATCTTTGACTATGAATCCTTGGAATCCTTGCAGTCGCTTAAAAACAAAGCCTTCGCTGGAAATGAATGCTCGTGTTTGCAATTACACTCTTTTCACTGAAATGAACGTAAGTCACGGCAGTGACAGTCAGTTATTGTTAAATATAAACGCATTTCATCGAGAGGACGTCCTCGTTCGCGGAAAACTTGATCAGCGGAGTACTTCGCCAGAGGATCTCTGACGCAGGTAGTGAGGCCTTTTCTACACCACGGAACAATCTCGCGCCCACAATGGAAATGTGAGCTTAGGCGTTTCACCTCCCGTGTCTTTTCATTTTCCATGCTACCGCGACATTATTGCATTATGTGTTGAAGGAAGGAGCCTAATGTTAGTTAATGTTCCACGGGGAAGGTTGAGTAAAATAAAAATTTTCAAGAGTGAAGTGAGGTGGGTGTCGGAACATGTGCACTACCTACCCTTCTTAATTCCACCCACATGTGCATCAAACAGTGTATCTTCTCTAGAGCTTCTTCAGAAGATGAGATTTAGTTTGCTTATTAGTTTGTGTGTGTCTTTCGTCAGAAAAAAAGAATTTTTATAAATACAGTGAACGTCCAATATATGGAATTATCTATGTAATGTACAGCCTTTCGTTCAATCGAAAAAAAAACGTTAAGCTGGACGTCCACTGTAATGCTTACAAACGTTCCCATCATCACTAGTTCCAAGGCAAGAGGGTTGGATCAAGTCCAAAAACTCGCCTGGATCCACTTGAGCATAGCTGCTGATAAGTTAGAGTCGATGGCGGAGGATTGAGTGGTCTGGAGATCTCTCATGCGCGCTGTACCTCCGACCCCTTTAGTGTATCAGAAGATGATGATGATGCCTACAAGGGCATTGAGGGCTAGGGCGTAGTTTCTACAACAACCACTCGAGTTGCGTGTGCTATTGTTCTCTCACGAGTAGATAGGTCACACAATATTATGCAGGCTTCAACGTTGCGACGCTTTGTCTAGGCAGCCTTTGAGCATTATCAGTGACTCGAAAGAGGTGGGCCGTGAAGATTTCTTTGCCGGAAGGTGGATCGAACCTAGACACCAATTTTCAAGTGCGTGGGAGCCGACGCACGGCGCCACGGCCTCCCAACTCTTTCACTATAAAACTGACAGGCTTAGCTATAAACAAACAAATTTCAAGCGTCACTATGACCATTAGTCATTTGGGAACTAATGACCATTTATCATTTGGAGAAAATAAGCTAGGTGGTAAGCAAGACACAAGGACCGGGAGGGTGATTTTGAAACAGTCGACTTTCGTCGTATCGGCAGGCGAATAATGACAATGAGCGCGACACTTATGAGAGAAACACAACAGGGAGTTGTTGTTAGCGTTTTCACGTTACTTCAGACAAGCTTCGAAATGATTTCAAATCACTTTTGTCGTCAAATTAAGTTCAGTCTGCTTTGTTTCATTTTTCAAATGTCAGTTGATACAAAATTGGAAAAAATCTCTCAATTTGCTGCAGTTGAAAGCCGCTCTCGCACTGATTTTTCAAACATGTCGGAAAATCCTTACCAGTAACTTCTATAGAACGACCATGGTATAATAATAATAATATGGGCGGCGCTACAGCCCGTAGAGGGCCAGGGCCTAGCTTCTCAGCAACCACTCGTGTTGTGCGTGCTAGTGTTCTATCACGAGTGGAAGGGACCTACAGTTTTATGCCGACTCCGAACGGCCAAATTTGAGACGCTTTTTCTAGACAGTTACACTCTTTGAGCATTGTCACTGACTCGACAGAGGATGGGACCGTGAAAAGTATTTTTGTCGTACTGGGATTCGAACATAGACGCCCAGGTTCAAGTGCGTAGGAGTCGCCGCACAGACCCACAACGCCACGAGCCACCACAGAACGACCATGGTGCAAGGAATATAAAATGTGCTGGACAATTGAGGCTCTGTGCAACGTCATCGCTGGAATTTTTATATCAACAGAAAATTAAAGGCGGAGACAGATGAACATTTTTCACATACATAAAAAAAACGGATTTCTTTTCAAGATTCTGCAACCTTTCACTGCACATTGTTGCATTTTCTTATATAATACCAATTATAAATGAAGTGAATCCATTCATCTTACACCAATTGCAATTCAATTCCTGTTTTTCATTCTTCATTTTTTAATATAAGAAATACCTCTCTCCAGCGTTTAAAACGGACCCTCAGTGACGTCACAAAACAAAAAGATGGCGGTTTTGACAAGCTGTCCAGCACACCTTATACTCCTTACACGCTGGAGGACGATATTTTACGTATTTTGACATTTGTGCCATTTCTCTGGAAAAAAAACACGAGCGGTATTTTGTGAATACTATATGAATTTCTTGTGCTGACAGACAACGCTAGAAACAACGCTCTATTGTGTTTCATTCATTAGGTCTTTATACAGCTCTCAGCTCGTTGCCATTGCACACGGCATGTGCCTGGTTCCATCATGAGGACAGCTACTTTCATCTATACGAACACTTGCCGAATATCCCAGAGATTCAAGGAAATATCCTTAATTTCCTTCAATTTGTATTTAGTTTTATCTTTTCATTTTTTTCCCTCACTCACGCTCGATGTCACTGTACTTCGGCTATCCCTGTGCCAGTGCACAATGTGTGGGTAATACATTCACCATCATTTGAGTTGTCTCATTCGTCTGCCCCCAAAAGCCACTGAGCACATTCTCCCCGCACAAATCTCTTGGCTAATGTTCTTGATTTTCTCTTAAACGAAATACATGGCAATGATGACAGTAACAATCCGAGCAGTTTCATATCGGCCCGGCCCTCTTTCGTCCTCCTCTGCCTCGGACTGTACCTAAAGCATTATCATTTATTCACTTGGGAAATTCTGAGAAATTCGTAATCTCTTCTCCTGGGAATTAAGTCCCAAATTAGAACTTAATAACCACTGTGCCATGCCCACCAATGTCTTTTGTTTGATCGAAATAATCTCCGCTTCTGTGCAAATGTACACTCGATTTTTGTCCTCCACTCTGGTTGTTTTGAAGTGTGCTCAGTCTTATCACAGTCTGTCGTGCACTGGGCCAGAGATGCAGGATTTTTGCTTAACAAGTGGTCATTCCTCTTGGAACATTTGTACATTACACATTTACTGTGAAAAGTCTAGTTGTCAGAATAAGAGCACGAGGTGGATGATTCAACTATCCATCGAAGGATATTCATTGGCAGCACATTAAAGCAGAAGCAAACATGGTCGAAGCAACTTGTCACATTGCTCCTCTCCACCAACAGACCCACTCCCGGTCGAGGGGAGGAGGGGGAAATAAAAAAATCCCATGACAAAGTAACCCGACCTTCAGACCATTTCACTTCATACTCAACGCCACAAGATTGAAAGTCGAACGACTTGCCTTTAGTCGCTTCCCCTCAACACACACAGACGTGTTGTGTAAGTACCTTTTTATGGATCAAGAACGTCAGGAAGAGATTCGCTTAATTGGGTACTTACGACAGCCGTACCTTTGGGTGTGAACATTTCGCATTATGACACTCACTCGGGGTTGATCATCCTCGCCGCGCCCACCTTAATCCCGCCGTAATCCTCTTCCAAAGGATCCTCATAATCCTTTGCAACAACTTCAGTCACTTCGCCCCCGTCTCCAGCCACATCGGAAACTTTTATAATCCCAAACAAATTTCCAACATTTCTAATTACATATTCCTCCATTGGAACTTTTTAAGACGCCTCCAGATTTGCTTAAGCAAATCCGACGTCGCACACATCTGATGTGTGCCGTCATGAAATTCATCCATCTCTCCTAGGGGCACACAACCCCCCGCCCATCCATGGCAATTGAGATAATTGGAGACACACTCACTCGACGGGGTTCAGATCGCGGCACCAGCTGCAGTCACTCCATGTCAACGACACGAGTCTCGTCAAAGTCTCCTTGCCAGACGACGACGCGACGACGACGCAGTGAAGCTGTCAAATATTAATTCGAATTTATTGACTGTGCAGTCTGTGCATCCCCCAGACAGACGCTCCAAACGGCGGACAACGGCGGAATTTCGCCGCATTACGTTGAGAGAACATAATCACGCAGTTAAATGATAAACTGCACTCTAGATCCGTTTCTGTCGTCTCCATCGGATAAATAAAATTATCCAGCATCCCCCTGCAGCCTTTTTTCGCATACAGCCAAAGGACGTAAAACCGAGCGTTACACCCGCACATCTCTGGATTATCCATCGCCCCCAACGCCGTGGACTCTCCCGTTCCACTCAGGCTCCCGCTGAATGTCACCCCTGTGTCAGTGGGTAATGTGTTAATTTTTCTGCGGACCGTTCTGCATTCCATTAAAAAACTGTCCCTACATTCCCTACATGTGCATATTCATGCTCTAAAAAAAAAAATGAGAAGAAAAAAATCAGCAAAACTTGTTACAAAAATATGTATTTTTTCCTCTTTTTTTTCGTTCAACTTCTACAGCTTCTCCGTGGCGATAGTAATCGCTGCCTTGGCCGGACCACAGTGGCTGTACACCGAGGAGAAACTGCCGAATGCAAACTACAATGGGACGGCGAATTTCAACGCTCAGGACGATGGCGCCTTCATTACCAAATACACCAAGTCCAGTTTATGGATTCTATGCACGGCTCTACAAGGTAAGTGGACGCAAATGGCCGCCCAGAAGATGGGACCGCTGATGAATGTTGATTTATGCACTAATTGAATTGCATTTTACTCGCCGTTACATATAGTCACACACTGACACACACACATACACCCGCGTCCACTTCCACACCCTCGTACAACTGCTCCCGCAGTTAAAGGAGACATTTTCGGGAGGGTGATGGAAATTTAGCCGCCGCGCCGCGCCGCTTCCAACAGAGCTTCGAACAGAGCCGTTCGCACAGCCACTTAAGGGATTGTAAGAACGTGTAGAGTACACATTGCCGGACGGCCTTGGGCCGAGCCGGGAGTCGTCAGCCGTTACCCGTGAGCCCGGGGCCGTGGATTGAGTATAATCTTTTCGCTTGGGGGAATAATTTTCTGATGTAATGAAGCTTTAGGGAATAATCGACAAAAGGCGAATGTTCCGACGAGAAGGTGATTACTTTTATACTTCCAAGGGTGGGGCGGGAGGTGGTACCTACCTCTTAAATACACATATATTCGTACATTTGTACATTGTGCCAGGGGTTCGCACTTCGCTCGGATGTTAGTTGTTGCTGTGGTATTAGGGAATAATGATCGTTTTTCTTGGAATACACCTGAGAGGATAGCGTACACTTAGAGCTTAAATGATTTGACTTCGAAGGCGATTCTCGTGTAGGCCGCCGCCCGGAGATGTTTCACTTATTTATTTATTTTCTTGTTTTTGTGCTTTTTTTGTTTGTTCGTTCTTTTCGTAAGATGCTGCAACGTCATGAATTGGTTTTTAATGAGCGTAAAGATTCAGAGTTGCCGAGGAATGAGGAGCGTGTATTGTTGGAGGGATCCGAATATCAAGTGCTGTGCAGACATGCTGGGGGAGGGGCCGATTGGTGATTGAAATAAGTCGTTTATTTCTCATTACATTCAGATGGGCGTCCCCAGGTGCTGTGGAATAGAGCTAATTATGCCTTTTCGCAGCTGGTCAACATGCGTGGGAAGAAGTGTTTCCTTGAACTCAGCCAAGCATGGCTAGTCATGTCGACAACGACGTTGATGATGACTCCTCGAATCAGAACAATGTTTTGTATCCGTTATCGTCAATTGTCCACAATATCTACTAAGGCGCAACTTAAATGGACATAAGGAGGCTTAGTTCAGCTTAAGCAATTTAGCTCTGATACATTGTAATCATTTGTTTAGTCTCGTTAAGTTTCGTTGAGTTTCGTTGAGTTTTGTAGATCTCCATGGAACTGTCTTCGCAACGTTCTCGCGACCAATTCACAGTCTCTGCCAGTAGAATTTCATTTCAACGTGGACTGAATCTGCACTTTTGTAGTGCAGAGACCTTCAATGTCAAAAATGGTTTTTGGCAAAATGTCGTACTGTCACGTGATTTTTTCGACATCGTTCTTCAGAAGATTGTCCAAAATTCACGGCCAAAGACTAGAGGCACGATCTTTCAGATGGTCGTTCAGCTGTTTAGATGTCATTGACGTGATTAGCAGAAGGGAGCTAGCCGCCCATGTGCGGTTTTTGAGACGAAAAGCTGGACAACCTAGAAATTGAGAAGGAAGTGGTTACATTGCGTCTGGCAGTGAACGATGAAAATAAAGGAGTAGATGCCGTTTTCTAGAAAAGCCACTTACCATCGACGACGACAGACAAAACTTCGAAGTAGTTAAGGACTTCATCTGCTCCGACTCTACAGTGGACCGTACCAACAAAATCCATACCGAGACCAACCACTGTTTCTTTGAGCTCAAGATGCAGCGAGAAGACACTGATCATACAGTCCTTGGCCTCTTGCTTCTTCTGCATGAAAACAGAGGACACTTGTGTCTCATATGAACTGCCTTACAAGCTATGAATCTTGCAAAGAAGCACAACTCAATACTTTGCGAGTTCTTAAGTTCAGTTGAAGTAGCATGAATGGAGCACGCCGGTGTAAACTGGAGCCAACATTTTGATTGTACGCTCGATGAAGGATTAGAGCAACGGTGGGACGACTGATTCGCAGTCATGCAGAGGAACAGCGGAGAGGGAACGACTAGACGCGAGTGGCAATCGGGAGGAACACTAAAAATCAAATCCTCGTCCACCACTGCCTGCGCCAAACATTTTTGGTTTGCAAAAAACAAAGACAAGCCATCCGAAACAGAAACCATCACCACTCAACCGCACTTGAAACCAACGCACACGGTTACATGACATTTTGTTGAATTCTGGTTTTGGTCTGCTCCGAGGGATATTCTTTTCAATATGACAGGGATCCATTCCTTCCGTCTGACAGACTTGCGCTTATGGCAGTTCCAGTGAAAAAATAATAGACATGTCGACGAATCTCTTTCTGGCTAATCCCGGCAGATTTTGCGTCGTTTTTTTTTTTTTTTGAGTACCCGCCAGCGTGTCCTTGTCCGAGGATACTTTAACCAAATTCGGATAGTCCCCTTCCCCCAGGGCCTGGCATTAGGTTGCGCCGTCCAAGAGCACAACCAACAGCAGCTCCAGTTGCAAAATGAATCAACGCGCACTCGTTCGTCAATCGATCGGATACAGTTTCGCACGGCTTTGAGGAGTTTCGTTTTCTCTGCCACTCGAAAAATGATCTCCTCAATGGCTCATTTACATGCTGTAACTAAAGCATCCCGCACCCGCAGACACACATCGAAATTAAAAATATAAGGTTTCCCATTCGAAAGCTTTCGTATTCCACATGCAAGCTCCTATTTCCGTTTCCATCAGCCACTCTCGGTGGGAACCTGTTGCGCTGCGACAGGAAGGTAATAAAAAAGGAGCAATAATTCCACCACATCATACATTACATTTCAAATTCCATCCCATCGCTCACCGCCCATCCGCCTGGTTGGGATAATATTTTTTCATTCACAAGAGAGCTACGAGCAGCAGCGCTGCGGCAGTCAGCACTGCATCCGACTGCGGTGAACGCACAAGGAGATCCCGCGAAAAGGATGTGGAATTTGCAAGTGCGAAAAGCAAATGCCAAAGGGCCTCAGGTGATGCCAGCCCAAGACTGCAGCTCCGAACCGACGTCTTGTCGTTATTCGATGTCCCGTGTTGCTGCAGCCAAGCCAGCTCACCCCGTCGCCCCCGTCTTTAACAAGCCGTCGTCTTCTTCGCTGTCGTCGTCGCCCGCCGAAGGCTGACTCGGAACGGGCCATAATTCATTTTGTTTCTGCCTTCACGACGACGACGACGACGATAGCACATTCAAGAGTGGGCGTTACATCGCACCAGGCACTCGCACCACTCGGCAGCATGACAAAGAGCTCGCTCGGATTGCACCCTTAGCATGAAAAGATACCGAGCATGGCGCATACATATTGTTACGGGTAGCTGGTGGCTGGAACGACGGTCGGACTGGTGGTTAACATCATTCAACTGTCGCAACATTAGCAGTAGACTTGCGGTTTTTGCACTCTGCATCGTCGTCGAACGGCTGAGGAGGTGAAGGGGTGGTGCGGGGTTGCGGAAATCTGCAAGGAGTTGGTAAAAGTAGCAATCTGCCCCAACGACTTATTCCTCCTCCACTTCCCATGAGGGAGCCATGACGAGTTATTGGATTTGTTGACGACGGAAATGATTTTGATAGACTTTCGGTGGAAAGGAAACTGAATGTTGTTGCTTGTTGCAGGAAGTAGTTCCGGGCGCTGCAGTTTGTTTTGCTTCGTTCTTCGGTTTTGTTTGGTTCTCTTAAGGATTTCACTTCCTTTCAAGCAGTGCCCTGCTGTGGTTTACTTTCCCTTTGAACATGATATTGATTTGGGATTGAATGGTTTTGTGGCTTACTAAGTCTACTTAAATCAAAAAGGAATTCCCGGCAGCGCTAAGTGCACCTTGATATAATTTGAGGTGGACATCTTTTAAGGGTACTTGACTGGAGGAATTGTCCTCGCTGGCTGTCTGTAATTCAAATTGCTTTAAGAGGTTATTTAATCATTTTGCTGCTGTCGTTCCTCACATTTACCAGTTGTGGAGTCTTCTTGCACTTCTTGAACTGTTGTGTGTCTGCGCATCTTTGGAGCAGCACATAGGGCTTTGTCCTCCTTGACGTGGTTGTGAATTACCGACAAGTGTACGAAAGAAAATGCAATGGGTGCTGTAGAGTTTCACTTTTCACATGAAGCTTAGAGTGGGAAAGGAGGCTTATAAGCTCCGTGTCTGTATTTTCTGACCGCTCAAAGAGAAAGGCTGGATTCAGGGTAGGCGTGTGGTCAAGAACCCGGAGAATCTCTGCAGCGTTTAGACTCCCAGATTACACCTGCGTTTCCCAAGCCTAATGCGAATGCCTGTCGGCAGTCAAGCTGGCATCAAGGGTATATTCTCTGCATCGAAACTTTCCAAGAAATGTCACAATGGCTACTTGCGGCAATAATAATAATATGGGTGGCGCTACAGCCCGTAGAGGGCCAGGACCTAGCTTCTCAGCAACCACTCGTGTTGTGCGTGCTATTGTTCTATCATGAGTGGAAGGGACCTACAGTTTTATGCCGACTCCGAACGGCCAAGTTTGAGAAGCTTTTTCTAGACAGTTATACTCTTAGAGCATTGTCAGTGACTCGAAAGAGCTGGGGCCGTGAAAAGTAGTTCTTGTTGTACCAGGAATCGAGCCAAGAAAGTGCGTAGGAGTCAACGCACATAGGTCAGACCCATTTCAGTTGCAAAAATGGTCCACACGACAAGAATGACATCATAATTCTTAAGAACAGCCGGACTATGGTGGATTCGGTTAACAAACTACGTAGCATCTGGGAAGACGAGAAAAGAAGCAAGATTCTGTTCGAATATTGCAAAAATATGTCTGAGTGATACCCGACATTGGCCGATAAAGGCCGAACGAGAAACTTTGACACCATCTGTGCCTGTACAGCAGATTGAACGAGATAGGCAAAAGGTGCTATGCAAATCATCGAAATTACGGAACCTTCTTTTGATAAGAACAAGTACATTCAATGTCTGCATCATCGGATGGTTCTTCTTTATATTTGCGACTGGTCTCCGGGGAAATCTAAGTGCGTGCATTTTAAAGATTCCCTATAGCCAGTGTGGGATCAGTAACAAGCTGTCGAGGAAAAAAGTCTACCAACACCGACGTCCATAACTTCGATGAAGTGAAATCCCTTATCTACCTCAGCTAAGAAGTCACCGCAAGCAATGACACCATCGCGGAGTTAAAACGAAGGATCACCCTTACCAATCGCTGTGTGTTTGGGCTTGGAAGGCAATTGATGAATAAAGTCTTCTCTCGATGTACCAAGATAGGGCTATAAGACCGCGTCTCCGGTGGCGTAAGCAGCTGGAAAAGGACTTTCTCAAGCAACTAACACAAGATCATGCTAGATTGAGAGGCATGTTGACTGTCCACCCCGGACTGTAGCGCCATCCAAAGACAAAGACGAGATGATTTCTTGTTTGATTTCTTGTCAGCAACACACTTCAAAAACGATCAATATTTGATTCGAAAAATCGCTTAGAATACAGGGATTTGAGCAAACTTATGGCAGAGTCCAAGTTTCCGGTGCAAGGATTGGCAAGATGCCTTTAGGTGGTTCCAAATGCCATGAGACACCGTAGGCAGCTTTAACTTCGAGGTAGTTAAGGACTTCGTCTGCCTCGGCTCCCAGGTAAACAGTACAAACAACTTCAGTACCGAGATTTAACGCAGAATAACTCTTGCCAACCGCTGTTTCTTTGGGCTCAAGAGGCAATTAAGTAGTAGTCATCCCTGCCCTGCTCTATGGTGCAGAAGCCTGGACAGTCTCAAGAGCAGATGAAGAAGTCCTTGGTCTTTTCGAGAGAAAAGTTCTGCGTTCCAACATTGGTCCTGTTTGCGTTGATGATTTTTGGAGAAGAAGATACAACCATGAACTGTATGGGCTGTACAGCGACATGAGCCTAGTCAGGAGTCTACGGATTCAGCGCCTAAGATGGCTAGGCCATGTAGAGCGCATGGACAACACTACTCCAGCCCGAAGAGTCTTCAACTCCGACCCAGTGGGACAACGCAATAGAGGACGCCCACGAAACCTATGGCGTCAACAAGTGGAGAAGGACCTCAACCAAATTGGTGCGCGAAATAGGAGACAGCTGGCTAAAGATCATGCCAGCTGGAGAAGCTTATTGACTGAGGCCCAGGTCACCCCGGACTGTAGTGTCACTAGAAGAAGAAGAAGAAGAAGAAGAAATGCCATGAGACAATGAGCGTAAGCCCAAAACCAGTTTGTGACATTCATAAATTAATATTTGGCCACCTCATCAAGAGAGAGCTCTTAATTGGTGTCCTGACGGGAAGCAGACTTCTGCTCTGCAAATAGCCCAGCCCTGGAGGCTGTTCCCAGTTTGTGGTAGCTGACTGTTAAAGAGTATCAAACTTAGGCCAGAGTAGCCCATTGTGATACAACGCGGATTATCTACTCATAAACTTGGACCCAGTTGGTGTTTGTGATAAAGCGGTTTAGCTGGCTAATGCTTACGCTTACGCTAGTTCGATGAGGTTGTTGAAATAGCAAATCTAGATGGGTACTCACATCACACGACTTGCCAGAGCGCTATATGTAGCAGCAGAGGATATGATTCGTGGTTTCTATATCATCTCCATAAAAGTTTGCTAATATTCCTCGTCTCTACGCTCTTGTAGCACTTATTGAAAGGCAGACCCAAAAGGCGTGAGTTGATGACACCGATCGGCCTGCTTATTATGTGTGATCGTCTCGTATTGGGAGTGGGCAATAATTGTTTCGTAGTGAGTACCATTGATGTTAGCAACCGTGCTAGTATGCCAATTGCACAGTGTCCGGCTATGACGGCGATGAGTGTCCTGAGTGAGGTCCTTCCTAGAGCTCTGAGCTTTCCTCTGGCTCTGGTGACTTCCAGCCATTTGTGGTTGGTTGTTCTAATTGTGTGAATCCTAATTAGTAAGCTGTAGCGATCGGCATAGAAGCTGGATCTCTTCCTAGTTCTAGGGAAGAGGTTGTACCGCATTTCATCGGCTTTCCAATTGCTCGGTATGTCACAATGTACCGTCACCCAAATAAGGTGAATATTAAGCCATCTCGTTAAGAGACAGCCTGAAATTTATGTATGTTTCTGAATTGAACATGACATTGTCCAATGACTTAAACACGGCATGACTGTCCGAGCAAACGGTGATATCCCTTTTGGGAATTAAATTGTTCTTGAGCCAGAGCCTTGGAAAGCACGAAGGCCAGATTTTGATTTTTTTCAATTTCGAGATATTAGAATTTCCAGTGAATCGTACAAATTCCGTCTGGGACGCGTTAGCATCTACTCCAACGTTGTTCATTGATTTCTCTGGATGATTGAGAGATGACTCTATGATTGCATAAGCAGTTGGCTTACACTCAGTTGGTTAAGTAACCACCAATATCTACAGAAGAGCAGAGTAGAAAGTATGTCTCCCTGTGGTGTGCTTGTAGACACTGTTCGTGAGTTCCTTTGGTTTCCTAGATCTGAGTGGGCGGTTCTCTTGGAGAAATGCTTACCTGAAGCCTGTTCAAGGCAATATCTATAGTCTCGTGTCTGACATCGTTGAACAAATATAAATCTAGAATTTGGCTCATACGAGCGACAATAAAATCGACTTGAAAAACTGTGTCTGGTGCTTTTTTTGGTAGAGATTTACGTGATACATCGTGTTTGCATGACATTTCGACTTCGTTTGTACAAAATTCTCTTGAATATTCAACGTTAGCACTGTCTTGGCTGATGAGGCAGCAGGGAACTCATATGTAAAGTGAAGATGTCCCTGGAGTACACCTCCATCTGGATAGTTCCACTTCCACCTCAAAATTGAGTTTTTAGTAAAAATTCAGCTTGTATGCCTTTTTTTGAGGCGGTGTACTCGGCTATAGTTGCAGCGCCATGCAGGAAATTTCCGAGAGGAGACAACCTGGCAATCGCTGGTATTGGACCATTCTACTTGCTCGGGTTCTCTGTCTGCAGTCATCGCCAGACCGCTGAATGAACGAAATCACCCGATCGATTCATCTACTCACCCTCACGCCGCGTTAATAGCAGCTGCACGCGGTTTTGTGAGAATGACAAATGACGAGCGACTCATCACTTACGTGCCCATGATGTTTGCCCCTGTTCGCCTTTCAAGATAATCACAGCACGCCACAAGACATCGTCTGACCATGTAGCCCTGATGTCAATACACTTGTCATTTGGTGGGACAGCTATTTTCAGTTTCTGCAACGATTGCAGTCAACGACCTACTTTCGAACTCCATGTTTTCCGATGATTAAGAAACGCGTGCAAATACATCACCAGTGAGTGGAGGCAAGCTGATATAGACATCGCAGCAGCCATCAGGAATTGGTAAACATCATAAAAAAATGCTCCAAAAAAACTTCCAAAACACACACACACAGAATCCAAACAGAAAGCCATTCCTCCGTCATCGCTGCGCCGCGCCCTGAAGCAAAGTTACTCCGGGAAGATTCCAATCGTCCGAGTTCAAGAGAGAATAAAATTTCACTTTGTCTCTGATAACACTGCAAACTGAGAGTAGTGCAAGATGAGCGATGCGAAATACGAACAATTGTGAAAATGGAAAGAAGAAAAAAAAAAAGTCTCCTTCGAGCCGGATTTGAACCAGCGACCTATGGATTTCTGTGCTCTGTCTGGTCGGTTGCTTTTTTGCCCGTCTGCACTCATCTACAGTCCACCGCTCTACCAACTGAGCTATCGAAGGCACTTGCCGAGACCACTCCACATGCAGAGCGTCAGGCAAGCTGTTGGCCACCGCCTGTGCAGATGGAAAGTGAAAGGTCTGCTGCAGAGCTCGACTATAAAGTGGGCAACTTGAAGGGCGACGGAGCGACTCTTTAAAGTCTGCCGCTGCGGCAGAGCCACCTGAGATGCGACTGACAAATGAACACGCCGTGGCCGGAGTAGTTTCGGTTTGGGGCATATTCCATTACCAATCCAATAAACTGTCAATGAGTGCGACGGAGTGGTGTTCGTAAATAAATTATCAACTCATTCGTCTTCTGCCTCTTTGCCTACTTGACGCCGAGCGGCTGCTGTTTTCTTTTTTCTTTTTTTTTTCCTCTTTTTGCTGACAAATTGAATATTTTATTCCGCTTCCTTTCGTTCTGTCGATCGAATCGAGGACGGCGACATTGCCGAGGGAAAATGTTTATTCTATCGCAGGCTCTATTGAGCTGCGCCACACCTGTTGAGGGCGGGTGTTCCACGGAGCCGTGGAGGGCATCTACGATGCTGACGGTGATGATAATGATGATGTACAAGTGGAAAAATGCTCGTACTTTGGATACACATTACTTACATTCGATGGATGTGTGTGGTAGCATCTTGTGCGGGAAGTACAAATAAATTTTCATCTAAATGGTTTGTAAAATGGTATCCTTTTAGGACGGACTAAAATATGTTTGATTTGAACCTGACTCGCATCTTCGCTCCGATTGCTTGCGCTTTCAAATGCGAGTGGAGGTCGGGCGTTGTATGGGGGAGCCGAGTAATGCTTGTCGGTTGACGAGGGTACATGTGTTTCCTGACTAACCGCATAGCGTTTATGGCATCTCATCGCTGGCGATGAGGGAAGTGCTTCTTCTGGGAAGTGGGTAGGGAGGTGACGTGCACATTTATATGATCGAAGTGTAATCGAATGAGTGGTCACAAGTGAAGTCGTAAAGTTACCGCAGGATTGTGGAGTTTTGATTGGCGGCCAGATGTTGCAGGGAAAATTAAGGACGGCCGACAGAGGTGATTTAGGCCGTGGGAGTTGTAAGGAGGTGGTGGGTGCTGTGGGAAAAGACGTGTGGCCATGGCTAAGCCTCACTCGCCTGCTGCGTCCAATTAGAAATGGACACTCGTGAAAGACGTAACCAAATCATGGTGAGCTTGTGAAGAGAACAAGTCGCCCATTTTTCGACTTCTCTGGAACTTGCAGCAGTGAGTCTGACCATCACTCACTCACTGCCGGCCCGAGTTTCAGGAAAATCCACCAGGAATTACTTTCGCCTCTCTTGTAAGCACAACACGAGTGGTTGCTATTGAAGCTAACTGCAGCGCCATCTATATTTAATCTGGGAACATTAGGTAAGGTTTGGTTGAAGCGACTGCCAGAGCCATGGCTAGCCTCCGTGCTGTCACTATCCAGTTCAGAGGCAACCGTAGCTCGCTTGCCAGCCTTTAAATAACATCCTCGCATTAGATGTTCAAAATTCTGGTGATATTTTTTGCAAATCTACACTGCATCCGGACAGTCGTTCCGTATAATGTCTCGGATTCTTACATCAGCCGTGCATACTTCTATTGGGCGAGCAACATCTGCCAATATGAGTCAAGCTAATTGGACTACAGCGAGCTCTGGTGGATTTGATGAACAGAAGATAACACAAATCCGGCACGTAACTTGCTGCGAGTATCCAATCTCCAATCAGCAGCCTGCAAGTCGTCTCTAACCTAACGAGTATGGCTTGGTTTAGAGATGGGTCGACAAATATGTTTGATGCTTGAGTGATGTCGGCATGCAATTGCGATTCAGGATGTGTTGTGCTCTCTGTTGTACCATCAATGATGGTAGGCAGATAGGTTGTGTTGGGGCAGGCGATGCACTTTAATCTGTTGTGGTCCATTGCACTGCCGCGGAGGATGCTTTGTATTTGAATTAATTTCCTATCCACTTCTGGCGAAACAACTTGAGGTGGTGATTTCAGATCATTTAAGAAGTTTTCTAGTCAGCACCTGGGAATCTTGTAGAAAAACATGACAGACTCGGGCAATTAATACGAATATGCAGGCAACTCTATCCCCGCCTTCGCCCATACACTGTTTGCTCTAATCATTCGTAATTTCCAAGTCTGGAGACAATGCCCTGTAATCGACTCAATCACACCAACAACTTAGATCTAAAATAGCAGCTTCTTGGTGTTACTTGTGTTAGCTACGTCGTGCCCTCTATCCATCTTGTGCTGATTAGTTGCGCTGCTTTATCCGACTGCAGTAACTAACGAGAAGCGAGTGGAATGCCTGTTGTCAGGAGAAATCATGCCCATCCGCTTCCTCGTTTCCTGGATTTCTCTGTAGCCCGGTTACCAACAGAGACTTATTTTAAACTGTTCCCTTAGAGACGAACTACTGCTTGCTGCAACATATTCGGCGCTCTTAAAGCCGCAGCAACAGCGAGGACTCTGTGCTCAACGCTGAGTGAAAAGGGATCAAGAAACACTGAAAAGTTTTAGTTGCAAGGAAGTTCGCATGGTAATAGGATGCCTTGCCGGACACTGTGGACTGCATGCGTGCCCGCATTGCGATTGACGACTTTCACAGGAGCTGAAGAGATGAAGAAGCAATAGAGTGTGTCAAACATCTACTCTGTGAATGCCCAGCACTATCAAAGAAAATAAAGCAGTTCCTGGGAAAGTTCGTCTTCGTAGAGCTGGAGGGCTTGAGTGCTGTGTAACCAGAAAAACCTCTTAAAATACATTAATGAAGCGGGATGATTCTAGAAGTAAAAGAATGTGTCACGGTAGATAATCATCACTTATTAAGGGCACAATGAAGACAAAATGTTGGTCGAAGTGAGCCACGGCCGCAGGGGCTACCTACCTATGGTCGCTTGTACGCTCATAGCTCTACCTCTCTCAGTCGGTCATTGAAAATGCTCAGGAAATGTGACTACCAAGAAAAGGCCTTTCAAGCGTCCGCTCTTGTTTTTCGAGAAGTTAAAGTAAAAATTATTGGAATTTCTCCTTCTTCCATTTTGGAACTGTCCCTGAAAATGTGTAGAGAATACCTAATGAGACAAGTTTTTGGCCAAAACTCAACTATAATAATATGGGTGGCGCTACAACCCGTAGAGGGCCAGGGCCTAGCTTCTCAGCAGCCACTCATGTTGTGCGTGCTATTCTTCTATCACGAGTGGAAGGGACCTACAGTTTTATGCCGACTCCGAACGGCCAAGTTTGAGACGCACTCTTTGAGCATTGTCAGTGACTCGACAGATGGTGGGGCCGTAAAAAGTATTTTTGTCGTACTGGGATTCGAACATAGACGCCGAGGTTCAAGTGCGTAGGAGTCGACGCACAGACCCACAACGCCACGGCCGCCACTCCTAAAACTCAACTCTCTGTCCGATATTAGGATTTCGAAGTTCTTAGTAAGTTTCTTGAGGATGTGCCTCTGTTGAAAGTCGAATTTTTGAAGGACTGTAGTATAGGACGAAAGACGCGTCAGGTTGTAATCGATATCATATGCATCTGAGGGAGCGTTTCTGAACGAGATGCTTATACAAGGTAGTATAGACAGACAGCTATGCTAAGCACATTGAGGCACCTAAATTCGAAAAGAGGGCCAAGCAAGGCATGGAACCAGTGAGTCATATGCTACTGGACCGTCGCCGGTAGTAGCGATGATAATTGATCCAATTAATTTTCACTGTAACGGCCAAGGGAAGTGAGACGAAATCAAAGGTCCTTTTTATATCTGAGGGTTTTGATTCCATGATCTAACCAAATCAAATGCGCGCTGGGCACAACAGTCTCATCAATAAGAACCAAGACTTTGTGGAGAACTGCTCTGTGAACTTGGCCAAATGGCACTTCAACCCAATCAATCTTCTTCAAAAAACAGGGATGCTCATATTAAGTGAATATTTAAACAAGTCCGGAAAAAGCGAAGGTGTCAGCTGCTCAACCTTGCTTTAAAGTCACTGACTTATCGAATATCCCTCGCATAACGTAGCACGGTGCTGACTGAGGTTAGTTTGGGCTTGATTGTGCCGATAGCTTTCAGCAACAGCTGTGTTGGTGTCACTTTGAGCGTATTTCGTGGCGAACGAATCTTAAAGACTCTTTATGAGACCGACATCACCAGGCGACGAGGACACAGCAGATGATTGAGTTTAGATAATAATACTAACAACGGCGGCGCTACCGCTCCGACCTAAGCCTATTTTCAACAGCGCTCGTGTTGTGCCTGCCTATTGTTCTCTCCCGAGTGGACTCCGAACGTCGAAGTGTTAACGCTTTCTACCAGAAACAAAGCAGTATAGAGACAGCCGACTTCTACCCCTTAAGTTTGTTGACATTTTTGTATTTAGTGAACAACCGTCAATAATTCGTGAATTACTGTCAAGAAATCTCACAAATTCGTCAACGGCTATATCCATAGTACCTGATTTCAGTTTTCTACTATCTGAATGTAAGTGCCTCGAGGGAGCCGTCAAAACCGCTGTTCGCGTCGGGGACTAGACCACCGTGTGAATTGACACACTTAAAAAGTACAACACGGTGGCCTTGATTTCGCATTAAGACGTGAGAAGAACTCAACTCACCAAATCAGAAGTCGGCAGAACAGCACGTGAATGTTTGAAGAAAACAGAATCGTTGCTACAAACGGCTTTAATTTCCTACATCGCCATCGGTAATGCTTACAACACCCGACCACCTTTTAAAAACAATTTATATCTCAGAGCATTCATTCCTTCAGCACAATCTGCGCACAAATCAAATAGCACTCTTGCAGTGCTCGACTATAATTGATTCCGCCCAACTCGACCCGCAGCCGTATCATCCCTAGCCAGCCTTCCGGTGCGCCCGCTCATGCATTCTAGCTTCACTCATTGTTGCCAAGCAATTGCTTGTCCATAAATCATGTAACTCACATCCTCGGATGTACACACAAAAACTTGTTACAGCGGCTTACAC
The DNA here is from genome assembly GCA_907269125.1 of Eristalis pertinax. Classification (NCBI taxonomy): domain Eukaryota; kingdom Metazoa; phylum Arthropoda; class Insecta; order Diptera; family Syrphidae; genus Eristalis; species Eristalis pertinax. The sequence continues at coordinate 24,371,288 of OU026149.1, forward strand.
GGTTTCGTTCAAGCCAAGCAAAAAAAAAAAAAAACTGCTCACTAAATAAGCGCTTAACCGATGAGGGAAAAAAATCACACTCCTTCCATTCATTCCTTAAATTCTTTTAAAACGCGGTCAGTCCTCCGTCCACACTCGCACCACGTAAATCCCTGATTACATTAACATCGCCCACCCCTCACCTGGCCATCCTTCGGCAGGAGAAGTCTTCGTAATTATCTCACTGGACTGGGTGGGCAAAAAAGACACAGAAGAAGAGGAAAAAAACACGTGAAATATCTTCGTTAAAAATGGAAATACTAAGGTTTTTGTTTTTTATCTCCTTTCTAGCATTCATTCACGTTTTCTTGCTTCTTTTCATTTTTCGGTGTGTTCTTCTCTTTTTCATAACTCCCAAACGCTACGCCTGGACTTCACATCTCTCTTTCTCGGCTGGACATTGGATCGCACTGACCGGCAACAACATGGGGCGTGTAACTCTACGAAACAACAGGAGTGGAGACGTACAACTGCATTAAAATCGACTACTTCCCCAAGGAGGGATACCAGCCGGATCCGCACGACTCAACGCCAGCAATCCCATGTAAGTATCAGCACCTGAAACTAGTAAATTGTAGCGATTCGTGTCCACTGTCCAGACAAAGCAGCATTTTGGACAGACTCAAAGGAGTTCGTCCTGTCACATCCTTCAACTGTGGCACAGGGACACAGGGATATGTTAAAATTTCATGTTTGCTTGAATGATGTGAGTGATGGGGTGGAGTGGGAGAGTGCTTCATGCCCAAGTCAGCTGGACCACGTGACACAGTTGGAGCATTAAAAATCCATCTCGTTCGCTCTTAGATTTCTGTGTGCTGCTTCAATTCAATCCATTTCGCATCCAGTTGCAGTTCATGCGAGTCGACTGAATATCTGACGTCCATCTTCTATGACTGACGAGTTCTTTTTGCTCTCCGTCTCGATGCTCCTGCTCGGTTGTGTGGATCTTAATGTGACAGGTTATCCGATGATTAATGGCGGACGGCCGTGACCTGAATAGGGACCGGCATTGATTTACTTTCCATCTGTTAACGAATAGTATGCATTTTAGAGCAGAGTGTGGGGGGATAATGCAAATGCGGAGCATTTTTGGTGATGTCGAGCGTTGCGTTCGAAGTGCAACCATCAAAATTATTTCTTTGAAAGACAATCAATCAAAGCATGCATCCACGTCAAACATAGTGTGATTTTGCAAGCGTTTGGTTTTTAATTGGCAAAAAGCACACTCGACAATTGCAAAGGTGTACATGACTTTTATTTGAGTACACAAACCAACGCTTGCCATCTTTTTTTAAAAAAACATTTCATGTAAATGTTGATCACGATTACATTTTAGAGGGTCCATTCGAAGAGCCCTATTTTAAGTTTTAAGTTTTAAGTCCTATTTTAAGTCACATTTTCGAGCACATTAGCTGGTATGTCGCTAATAACACGTTCAATGATGTCCTCCAAGGCACGTCTGGTGCTTGTCAGTGACACTGGCTAACATCTCTTGTCACTAGCTCAATAGACGTTGCAATAACCAACAACTTCATCATTTGTCTTGGAATCGAGCAACAATTTGAAGTCGATTTTAGCCAAACTATAGCACGCACAACACGAGTGGTTGGCCTTGCTCTTTTACGTGCTAGGCCCTGCCCTTTTACGGGCTGTAGCGCCACCCATATTATGATTTATTAATATCGTAGCATCCTCTTCACTGTTGCCCACTGAGCCACAGGCCGGAGCTCACTTAAACCATCTTGTTGGGTCCATTGCGCCCTCGTTCTGGGTCGGTTTACCACCGTTTAGTTATAAAACCACCCGGATCCACATATGAATCTTGGGAGATTTTTCAGTTCAACACCGCTTAAGTCATCCAGCTCTACGAAGGAGTGTTTACCCAGAAACTAAGTCTGAACAATCGCGAACAGTGAGCAAATGTTAGCGATAGATTCTATATCTTCCTCATCTCTGCAGGTTCTGCTAAAGTCGTTAAGCGGTAAGTTCAGCCTCATAGCATGTGTGCTTATGGCACAGTGCCTGGTAAGGACTCCAGTTAGCATGCGTTCATCCTTGCGACTGAAACCGATCAATGATTTTGACTTGTTTAAGGCTCCGTTGCCCCTATACTGAGGCTAAGCCATTGAGCTCTGGCTCTTTCTAGGGCTTTGTCCTCTAGCTTTTTTCCTTATGGAACTGAGTGGCGAATGTGAACAGGTTATCCTATCTTCTGCATTTTCGTTACCTTCGATACCAATAAGTCAATCTACAGAGGGTCATCGAGTTCCCCAATGATATCTCACTGATCACTGTATACACAGTCTAAACAGCTTCGCCGTCAGTATGTCTGATGGTGTGTCTTTTATTGCCGCTTGACTGTCAGAAAAATGCTGATCGATTTGCAGGTTACATTGTGAACTTTCGGCACCAGTGCTCCCTCATGTATTGCAGTCACTTCCGCTTAAAAGACGCTGCATTCATCTCTTAGGGCATGCGATTTTTCGAAGAGATCACAGAAGACCCCAGCGCTCGTCTTTGAGCCGTCTGTGTACAAGGCAATCCCCTCTACTTCCATTACCAATTATTGTTCCTGCCATTATATCCGGTTCGGAAAGCTCTTCTCAGAGGCTAGGGTTGGGGTAGATAGTCTGTTTGGCTTATATTTTGTACTGCTGTCCACGTCGTTAGTAAGGCAATTTTACCGTATGGTTTCTCCCCCCAGTGTGAATGATCTTAATTATTATTGTATCTTGTCTGGTCGAGTAAAAATGCTTAATGCACCCATTTCTCGTTCTCAGCCAGTCTTTTTAGGGCAACTTCCTCAAATTTAAGTACCTGAACGAGCTCTTCATTTAATTTGTCAACGTCATTGTAATTTGCAGATAACAGACGGCAAACATTCGCCGTTTTATCGCTAAACCCCTTTCTCTTGGCGCTTATAAATCTCCTCTGGAAGGTAGCCTAGAAGGAAGACCTTCACCGCGTCCATCTGCGAAATGTCATACAGTTGGTGTGAGCCACGATGCAGTTAGGTGGACACATTGTGATGCCCATGGAGAGACATCCTCGTAACTCCACTAATACCGCTGTACGGTAAGATGGAGCGTTGTCCATCTATCCAGCGTTTCTTATAACCTTGATCCTGGTTGGAAAGTGGCAGAGACGAGTTCGTCCGAGGTTGTCTAGGACATTGAAGTCGATCGACTCTTCAATAGAAACGCTTCAAATGACAGTCTTTCGAATTAAATTTAAAAGAATTTTTGCCACAAAGTTTATATAGAGATCGTCCATCATCTCCATTCATGTAGCTCACACATTTCTCTCCCATTTGACTTCTTTTTAAACCACAGCAAAATTCATTGTCCAAGCAGACACTTGGTTATTTGAGATTCTTAAAGAATCTCCAAATGGACTCGACGAAGGTACAGAAGTCTGGATATTAAATTGTTGCAAGCACTCGCTATTATTCAAATTATTTTTACATTAGTGACTTCAAAATGAATAAACATTTTTTTTCTGGTCACTGCGAAAAGTTGTTCGCTTCTTCTTTGGTTTCGTGTTCTTAACTATTAACTGTGTGCGCTAGTTAGACTGTTGTTCTTTCTACAATACACAGAAAAAGTGGAATTTTTCAGAGGGAACCATTTACTAGACTCCCCTATTGGAACTATCAATCATTTCAATAAATTTCTCGCTGCTTGGAGTGTGAATCTGTTAAAAAAAAACTGTCCTATCAGCACTTTCGATCGATCGCTTTAGTTCTGTGTAGACACCTGTTTATACGATTTGTGATGAAATATGGCACATGATGCGTTGATTTGTTGAAACTACAGCCGACAGCTTTCTCAGGATCTATGATTTAATCCGCGAGGTGTGGGCATGACAAAATTACTTATCGAACACGCCTCGTAATCAATCTAATTTGGTCGTGTAAGTGAGTCATTAAGGGTTACATACACAATCCTAACAACCTGCCTTTCTGCATCTAGTCTCCAAAACAATTAGTCACGTCTAGGACATATTAACGTACATAGAGAACGATTCATTTCCCGCCACATCAATAATCAAATTCATCGAAACTTAACGAAACTTAACGAAAGTGAACGAAGCGGTCACAACGATCTGAGTATATCACTTCAGTGTCTTAAGTTGAATTAAAACTGCGTACGTCCATTAAGATCGAGTCCTTCTCGGAAGTGACTTAAGTAAGTCTAACTAGACCAACATAATCTTGGTGGTTAGCTCACGCCGTCTCTGCATGAGATAGTCGTGCTATCAAATCGTTCGTATAGAGTGTCCATTATCGAAGCAGCTATGTTGCACTTAATGTCTTTTATCTGTTGTAGCCACACTTCGTTGGCATCCACATCATACGTTTTAGGGAAACAAGCCATCGTCGGTTTGGAAGCAATATGGACAATCCATACCGATTGGCACTTATGGGACATCGTGTTGATTGTCGTCATCCTAAATTTGGCAAATTTGCTGGTTCTTCAGCCAAAAAAGGAGGGGGTCTCGTAGCTAAAGATGATACAAGTTTTTCAGTGAAATAGCGGTGTGCCTTAAACTAACCCAGAATCCTGTCAACAAATAAACGAATTTGCCTGGCATCAGATCCGGAATCGGTCACATGTTTCAGTCCCGACATAAAATTCGCCAAGCTGATGTCTGCACCCATTTTGACAAGAAAGTTTTATCATTTGCACGCCTCACGTGGCACTCTGACTTGACATTAACGAATTGGCCCTTTTTTAAAAAAAATGATGTCCACCATGAATTGTCAACCCCCCCCCCCTTCCCCCCCATCCTCATCGTTCCTATTGGAAAACCACTCAGTTCACTTGGTTGCACAGGGCTGACGGAGACTTATCCAAATGCTGCTCCCCCACTCCCCCTCATTTCTGATTTAACATCACTTCATTTCCCCGAGGAGTTGCCGTCAACAGAACGGCGAACAATAATTTCGTCATAAACGCATCAGCAGAAGCAAATACTCGCACATCAGAAAAATTCCCCATTTCCCATCGTTATCAAGAAGCGGGCCACTTCGCTGCTTCGTATTTAGAGCCCGCCTCACTTTGACATTCAACTTCAACTCCCGTCAAAATTATCCAGCGTGCGCTTTATCATAATGTCCTTTGACTTGGGACCTCCAAATAAACAAGCAAACACCATTAAGCAGGACAATTTAAATTCATAAAGGCCAGCTCCTTCCTTCCTCCGGCCGCTCCACGTCCGCCCGGATACATTGTAAGTCTTGTAGATTTGCTTGTGCCCCCCTCCCTCCTGGGACAGGACAGCGAAGAAGACATCCGGAAACTTATGCCATAAACTTTTGACTAATTAAAGTTTTTCCAAGTTTCACTTGCAACCACTCGGCCACCCCGTCAGCAGCTGTCGTCGCCAAGCCCCAAAAACACGCCCCAAAACCATCGTGCATCGTTTCGCTCAAAGGAAGCGCCCGCTGTCTGTCGAGTGTCACACAGTCAGCAGCGCCCGGGGCTCATAACACATTCAGTTATCTTGTTAAACTATTGGCCATTGTGTGCGGCCATTCGACGGTGATGTGAGTTCAAACTCAATTTGTCGGTAACCTTATTTTGAGCGCTTTCATAAAAATCAAAACCAATCGCTCCGAGGCATGACGATGCGGTCTGCAGACTGATGATTTCGCCGACGAATTGGGAGAGAACGTCAAACGTTGACGTCTTTATCGATGTGCCCTCGCTGGTTGGCAGTGGGGACTTGCGGGAGGGGGGGTTGGCCGATTGGCTGTGGTCCGTGCGAGTGTTTAATTACATTTGAAGAAAGTTTTTCGAAACGGAATTGCTTCATGGCCGGGAAATAGAAAAATGTTATTCGTCCCGTTTGGCTGTGTTTGATGCTCCTCCGCACAGACAGACCGATCCGTTGAAAGTCGCTGTAATTCGTTTTGGTTTCCGTTTTCCGTTCTCCAACGATTTTCCGCTAACAAATTGATAGAAATTAGATTGTTTAATTGAGAAATTGAGAAATTGCCTGCGGGGAGGAGATTCGAATTTAAGTTCCATTTTTGTGTGTGAATTGAGTTGTTCGTTCCTGATGAATTCCTCAGAATTGATTCGACGATTATGGAGTGCAGAGGCAGTGAAGGATGGTTAGAAATGTTCGAGGAATCTGAGTGGAATTCAGAGAAAGATTTTGCTTTTTTGCCCACGTTGAAGAGAACTGGGAATGCATTGATTTGAAAATGAACTCATGCTCTCCTGGGACTGGGAAGTTGCGGGGCATTCTCCAGAATTTGGTCTTTCTGAGTGCCGCGCATTCAGATCGATGTCATATTTCTTGGGAAGGCTTGGGAAGCATTTTACCTTGAAACCGCCAAGTTTTTATTGAGAAAGCTAGGCGGTTCTGGACCTAGCTCCTACAGCATCCACTCGTGTCGTACGCGGTGTTGTTCTGTCACAAGTGGAAGGGACCTGAATTGCAGACTCTGAACGCGAATGCATCGTCAGTGGGTCGATGGCTAGCATTGAGATGAAAGCGGCTAAAATAGGTTCGATGGCCTACACAGGTGGAGAAGGAACTCTGCCAACTTCGCATGCGTAATTGGAGGCAGCCCGACTAAAGACCGCACCAGCTGGACAGGCTTCTTGGTAGAGGCCCAGAACCAGTCCAGACTGTGGCGCCAACAGAGATGATGAAGATATTTATTGGTAACGTGTCCATCGGGTGAAAAATGAACATCATCGCTAACGTATGTGAGCGCTCTCAAAATCAGTCATTCAAACGTTGATATTCAAGCAATCAATCGGTGTAAGTTCTACGCATTCAGTTGGTCGTCTTAAATTCTTGTTGAGGCGTCTGTGTTTATAATAAAACTGGCGTCTTTGTGGTTCGAAAACTTGAGGGAGGTGGAGGTGTGAGTAAAGTGTGAGCAAATAGTGCCCGAGAATGTGTGGTTCCGTCGAAAGTCGTGGCGATGGTCTGTTGAATACGGCCGTACCCGGGTATGGCAGCTATGAACTGCTGAAAGATCCAATTTTTACCGACCAATAGACTAGCATATGCGTCGATATCAAGGCGGAAATAAGACCCGTGACTTCGGACATCCAAAACTCAACTTCAGAGCTTGCCAAGTAATAGAGAGGTCCCTTATGACCCTATGCTGGTTACGGGACATACTGGTATCCAAGGACACGAAGAAACAAATAGTCTCGCGAAACAGGGCCCTGATCTGGGTGAATATCTGGAATCTATTATTCACACCCACCGCCAAGAAGACCAGAATACCACGACTTTTGGATAAACCCAGAAATCGATGATTTCTTCTGATCATCGGATCAACGGTGAGAACCCTGTGGACGACGATGAGCAAAAACAAGCCTCCTTTCAGTTGCAAGGATAAGCGCATGCTGGTGGAAGGTCTAGCCAAATAGAAAAACGCATTGAGACTATGCTAGCAGCAGGTCCTACCAAGCGCATGCACTAAGACTTTTAGGAGTTGAAGAAGCGAACAAGAATTAGAATCTGGTAGACATCTGCTCTTCACATGTCCACTGCCCAGCACTAGCAAGGGAAAGAACACACAGTGAATAAGATTGCTCTTCTCTGTTGATCTGGAAGGCGCAGTAGGGTTTGAACTGAAAAGTGTCATAAGATCCGTAAGTGCAACTCGACGATTTTAGACGCGGGCACACTTAGGCCCACTGTGTTACCACAAGAATCAAGTCAATCAAAAGCGATGAGGAAGGATGATACTTATGGTACTTAGCTCGGTCAGGTTAGTGAATAGGTAAGTCCCTAGGTAGCCTCCTCCTTTGGAAGAAGCGGTCGCTGCAATTGCCAAGTAGGTGCACACTAGTTTGTAGGACAGACCCAATGTAGACACGTGAGTGCCAAGGACGCTGTGCTCAGTGATGACGCTAATAAGACTCCTGCATCCTCTGCCATCAGCGCTTCCGGAATGTCACAGCGTCCCAGCACGCACATAAATTGTATGCTACAAAACTGTATTATCCCGTAAGGCCAGACTAAATGCTGTTCTCGTCGTAAAATCCGTAGGTTTAAATCTGCTGCAAGACTTTCACAAAGGGTCTTGCAAAATATGGCTGTTTTCTGTACATTGTGCATATCGATGATGGACACGCCATATCTCATCTTTATCAGAGCCCTGGAATAAGTTTACAGTTCTGCCCATGGCATGCTCAGACAGACGATTATTTCGGTAGCAATTCGTGAACGTATCTCATACAGAATCACTATTTACAGTCACCCTCAAAAGTAAGCTTACAGCACTTACAGCAAGTTGTCTGCGTTCTACTCAAAAAAATAATTCAGGCGAGACTCCAAGACAAAAACTTGAATGTAGTTTTCTACATTAATTAGTAATGTACTTAAAACAGAAAAATATACCAAACAGAGGACCATAAACCAAAAATGAAGCAAAATTTACGCCACACAAGTAAGTTTACACTCACGTGGAGGGATCTGACATAGTTTGGGAATTTATTGTAGCACCTAGCGTGGTCAATTTAAGTGGGTAGTTATTAAAAAAGAATGTGTTTAGTTCCTTGAACAATCTCAAGAACAATCTGCGTCAACAGCATTTGCAAGCGAGGCTTAGAAGGGTAACTTGTTGCTGACGTAAATTTCGTCACATTTTTGGGCCTCCCACTGTGCTTATCGTTTTTGTTTGCTGTACGTTACTTATTACTAGGGAAAACTCCATTTACGACTTCTTTTCTTTAGAGTCCCTTTTGGATTTGATTTTTGATGAGAACACAGTCAACTTTCTTTTGAGACTGATTGTAGCCAGTTTTCACAATCTTGACACATTCATCGACTGTTAGGCGAGCCACATCGTAAAATGCCACCCTAAAGCTAAACACAAACAGTCCAAGCAAACAGTTTCATTTGATTTTTGTGACTCCAACTGAGATGTTAAATCGGCACCACAAATTGGATGACCCGACAATAAAGAGCCCGCCTTTCAATGCAAAACCTCAACTGCAAGCCAAACAAAAAGCAAGTCTATCAACCAACTCATCGCGATGTAATGCATCGTCTGATGCTCATCCATTGAAAGTGCAACTCACGTCGATCTTTGGTCTCCATTCCAATCGATGAGACTCCAACTGGCCCTTTGTGCTAAAAGAAAACTCATGTCATCCCCCCCTCCGCTCCATTGAAGCTATTTCCACGTACACACATTTGTGTACAACATGTCATTTCTTGACAAATCACACACACACCCGCAGACGTGTCATCAATGTGTCCTTGTTAAGGACCCCACACAACCATGGCGACCAGCAACAAATCCGCCATCAAAGAAGCCTTCTCGGCGAACGTGTCTCGATAGTTTAACTAAATTAAATGTTCATTGCCAACAGGAATGTCCTCGTCCGAGTGTATTTTTATAAACAACCACCATCGCCAGCACCATCGGCAGCTCATCCCATTCCATTCCATCGAGCAGCGCCAACACCGAGGGTGTTCCAACCGCACAGGTAATAAGTTCATCCGACAAATTAAGGAGCTGTTCGAATGGAAAATCGGAAAATTGGTTTCCTTGTGAATTCATGTTGTTAGCTAGGTCTTTGGTTAGAACACCATGCCCTGCCGCTACCTGGATGCAGCCCGTCCCATTCACCCACAGCCATCAGGATGTATGTGGCGAGGAGCAGAAAGAAAAGGGATGAGCGCTTCACTTGAGGGCTCACTTCCGGTTGATACACGTCGTCGTCGTCGTCGTCGACGTCGTACTCCTTGTTTTCTTTTGTTGACTTCTCCTTTATTCTGCTCCCCACTCTGACGAGGGAAGTAATAAGGAATGTGAACGCCTTTTGGACTTCCCTGTCGAGTATGCGAGGCTGTGTGTGTGCTGAGAAGGAATGGTGTAGTGATCACATGGAGGAACAAGTTCCGTTTGACTTAGAAAACATAATGTGTGGTTAGGTTACGCTTTTGTCGGGTTTATCCGATGAATTAAATTAAACCATTCTCAGCAAACATTCCCACTCACACTGCCACCCACACCCATGCTCACGCCCCAGGGAACGTAGACACGGATTGGATCGTCTTCGCCTTGAGCGGGCGGTGTCGGTGGCGGCGACGACGCTGGTGGAGCCAGTGGAAGGGTTGAAGGGCTGATGATTGGTGTAATGTAGAACCGCAATTTGTACGTACGGCTGAAGCGAACTAGGAAGCTAATCGTAAATTAATGCCGAATTATGTATTCAAAGCGGTGTTTGGGTCTAGCCTGTTGGCTCTGGCGGTGCCGGTGGTGATGGTGGTAGCGGTGGCGGTGGCGGTGGCGGTGGCTATGGCATTGGCAGTGGCGGCTGCGGTGGGTGTGTATGTGGCCGACCTCATTCAATGTTTAATTTCGTTCGGGAAGGGATTGCTTGGCATCTGAGGAATGCCATCACAGGCAGTAAAACTGGTACGGACTTGAGCCGTCAATTCGTTTACGAGGTGCGAACATATATCTAGGATGTGCGGGTTATTTATTGTATTTTAATTAAGCCGAATGGGGTGGTCCTCTGACGAGGGTTGTCGTGTCGGAGTCGGCTCCCCGGAATGTGATGTGCGATGACATGGTACAAGGCTGGTGGGGGGAGGGGAGAGAGCGAGGAGGAATAAATGAAATGCTCGATGGTGGCGACGCAATAAAGGTGGATGTGCTGGGGATATTATCGGAAATGAGTTTTTCGATGAGCGCTTCGATTAAGATCGCCGAGTTTACGTGCCACTGTAATTGCGGGCGCACGCCCCGCTGAGCATTACTGATACACTGGAGAATTTTTACGATGTCCTGTGGGCGTATGGCTTTCTTTGTTGACTTCATTTTATGACCATCAGAACTTGCTGTAGCGTGCATCGGGAAAATTGGTAGAGTTCAAAGGAAATGCTTCTCTGCGCAGTTGTGACGTGGAACAAATTCCAATTCTGGTTCGGGGATTGTTTTGCTCTTTTTGAGTTTATTCCAAACAAAGTACTTGCACTATCAATCTTCTTATTCTTCTTGTGGGAAGTGGGCCTCATTCAATTTGCCTCTCCAGCCAGCACGATCTCTAGCCAGATGTTTCCAGTTTCGTAAACCAAGCCGACTGAGGTCCCCCTCGAGATTGGCGGTGAGTTTCATTCTACGAGTAGGAATGACGAGGAAAGCGAGGACTTAGTCTCACTTTGTATCATCGAAGTGTCCATACTAAATTGACAATACATGAAGTCGATAAGGTGGGAATAGTAATCGCATTCCGAAGGTTCCGTTTTTGAAAGAAGCAATTCTGAAATTTTTTGACATCGACATCAAACTATTCCAGTTTAATTTACAGAAATTTCCAAGAACCTAAATCAGCATGCTTCATTCATAAATAACAATTCAATGGCATTCTTGAGTGATCGTGGATGGCAAGCTTTGAGGAATATTAATCCTTACTTAAGAGCATGCCTTACTCAAGCTGGAAACCGAGAGCATCCAAGAGCGTGTCTGTACAGCCTCCACGGGTTTGTATTGCTGGAAAAGGCAATAGGATGCAAATGGGGAGTACAGCATCGCATGGTCCACTGGGTTTTTGCAACTGTAGTCCGACCCATATAACTCTGGGGAGTTGCGAAATTATGGACAGCCCTTGAAAATCTTCTCACTCGTGTCCAAGGGATAGCCAGCGTATATATCAGCGGGCCGTTAAGGGCAACCTTAATATTCCTCCGATCGATCTACTCAGCAGACAAACTGGGGACTAAACTGAAGTCGCAGAAAATGTGGAAGGAGTCATATCCCTAGCTAGAGACACCGATCTCTTGCTACCAAAGTTTCTCTTCTTCGTTAACGTTTCCCCACCAGAATTTGCTGAAAGACTGAATACCACATCTGCGAATCTTAACAGATGGATCGCAGATGTTCGAACGCTTGTGCATGGGCGTCTACTGTAAGGATCTAATAGCCATAGCGATGTAAAAAGCTTTGTCGTCGCCTAATAACAATGTGATATCAAAGACAAATGTATGTATATCTTCATATGGTCTAGTATCCACGCGGCGATTGAATTTCTGCTTCATGATGGTCCATGAAGATTTTAGTGAGATTCGTTTAAAATCCGAATTTCGACAGACACCAAAAAAACGGAGATTAGGTACGGATTCAGAAAGATCTTAATAAAAACCCGATCTATTACTTACTTGGTTCACCTGTCAGCAACCTGTTGAGCGTCTGAGCATAAGCTAAAGCTGCCTTCCAGACTTGAGGATCATACATGCATACACACATCAGATTCATTGATGTCTACATCTGCAGCAGGGAGTCCAACACACCGAGAAAGCTATTCTTTGGACATTTGTACGTCCGCAAGCGATTACCATTTACCCATTTACCATACCAATCGCAATAATGAAGCATGGAGTAGATGCAGGACTTTGTAAATAAATATCAACTGCTGTCCGTCAGAGTCATTGAGTCAAAGTATACCTCCTAGACGCACTTACCAACATCTTGTATTAATTCTAGTTTGTTGCATAAAAAGTAGGGTGCAAATTAATCGCAAATGCAGATGACTCTACTACTCTACTACCCAATGCAAACTCTTTGTTCGATCCAGCTCGAAGGACCAAAAATCTTCAGTTCAGCTCAGTGAAATAATCTTTACAGATTTTTAAAAGATAGTGGCTTAAATGTTGACTTCTTCATCTTTCGTCTCAACTCAGCTTCCAATTGCGCTCATCAAGTTGTTTGAGGCCGGTTTCCGCTCGCGCCACCTTAAGAGCGGGCGTTCTCCGTTGCTGTACTCCAGAGTTTCGGAGTCAAGTTGACCATTCATTCCCTAGTCACTTTAGGCGTTCAAATCGCATCGCTGAATCGATACCCGTACAATTTGTAGATCGTTAAATCTTCCTTTTCAGTTGCCCTCATCAAGTCCAAATATTGAACCGCAGATGTAATCTCTCGAAGGGATCAAGGGCTTCTTCATCACTCTTTGTTCGATCCAGCTCGAAGGACCAAAAATCTTAAGTTCAGCTCAGTAAAATAATCTTTACAGATTTTTAAAAGATAGTTGCTTCCATGTTGACTTCTTCATCTTTTGTCTCAACTCAGCTTCCAATTGCGCTCATCAAGTTGTTTGAGGCCGGTTTCCGCTCGCGCCACCTTAAGAGCGGGCGTTCTCCGTTGCTGTACTCCAGAGTTTCGGAGTCAAGTTGACCATTCATTCCCTAGTCACTTTAGGCGTTCAAATCGCATCGCTGAATCGATACCCGTACAATTTGTAGATCGTTAAATCTTCCTTTTCAGTTTCCCTCATCAAGTCCAAATATTGAACCGCAGATGTAATCTCTCGAAGGGATCAAGGGCTTCTTCATCCATAGAATATGATGATCTTATATAAAGTCAGCTTGATCCTTCCACAGCATGCTCTGTAACATAATAGCCTCCTGATCTCAAAGAAATTTCAGAGGCAACCACCTCTATGTTCATGTTGTTACCACTATTCACTGTAACTTCACGCTGACTACCTCGAAAGTAGAATCTGCCAATTCTGATGCTTTGTCTAACACGCTGTGCTTCTTGAAGACGGAACATGTTTCATTTTTCTTCGGCCTGTCTTAACGTTTGAAAACGCCTTGTTGGAGACAAGCCGAGTTCGACGACGACGGCTAATAGTTGTTCGAACTTCGGAAAGATCGGTACCAGAAATCCAACGATAGCGCAGTTCTCAAAAGGCTCGGATGGGCTTGAGCCGAACTGCGAGCCGCTTCGAGGTTGTTGACACTTCCGCATCAATTTCTCCAGAATACGACATACTTTCAAACATATAATTTTGAAAGTTATTAGTCGCTTGCAGGTCGTCTTTGCATGTAAATATTTGTCGGTCCTGGTACGTGTACACATCTTACGCAAACCTCCCAGATCTGTAAGCACGCCAGTGACTTCCGTATTGAGCACGTAGCTCTGCAATTTTAATTAACTCTCGGAATGCAATGAAAACCATGCCTCTGCCGACGGCAATGATAGACTTGGTCACATCATTATTGCCCTGTCTATGACCACACTCCTTTGATTGAGACAAAGTGTGGATAGGACTACTGTGAAGACATTAAGCGACGGTTAATGGTCTTCCAACCAACACACGCCAGTGCCACTAACCCTTCACTAAATCTTCTTCGATTTCAAATAAAATTCGCCATCCTCCGTCGGGCTGGAGGCCATTAAATCCGCAAATAGTTGTAATACACTCGTACATCCAAATTTGCATAGATCCTGCTCAGCGCAGGCAGAGTCGCACAAATCTCCAACCAGCAGTTGCACGTTTCCGTCCGCACACAGCGGAAATGCCTCGGATTAGGGTGAATCCATCATACACCCAACTGCCCGCTGGAATCGGACGCCATTAACTGCCGGTGACCTTAAAGATTTACTGCTGCCGCTGAGATTAAAGAACAACCTGCACCTTTCAAATCCACGATTGGACGGCATTTTGTCAACCAGTTCTACCCTGCGACGCGTTAACGAACACAAATAAACAAGCGCTCCAAAACCACCCACCACGTGTACGTGCACACACACGTCTCACCTCTTCGATTCGGGTGCGACCCCAAATGTTATTACTAATACATTATTGCTAACATAAAATTTATCCCGACCTTATAAGCCTTTCGGGAATCGGCGAAATTGGTGTGTCCTGAGGCAGCGCAACGAGAGAGAGAGAGAAAAAAGGGCAAATCCAAGCAATGTAATAACTGGCGACATGGTCATAAATATGTTTGCTCTGCTCCGCCATAGTTGCAGGCATTGATGCCGAGTCCGTTGGCCCAATTCCCAGTGGGCCAGAATAAACACACACAACATGGTTAACGTTGGCGTATGACATAACAAAAGGGACGAGCAATAGACCACGCCAATGGGACACCCCAGGAGGGGGTGATATGACAGCAAAGCTTTGTGTTCCAAAGCCAAACAGGCTTCATCGGTCCCGAGTCTGGTGGTGTTGGCTTTTTTTTTGTTTTTCCATCTGTTCTGTTGTTTTTGTTCACACACACACACACCCACGTGCCGAGTGTATGCGGCAATGCACCCCGAAGTCCATTGACCACTTGCCGTTCACAATGTGCACGAATAATCGAAACATTTTAATTATGCTCTAGTAATCAATTTCAAACCCCTTTTTGCGTGGTAATAATCGATGAACTGATTGCCAGCCGAACCATGTGCTCTTGGCGATGCCGGGGGACGCCAGCTCTGCCTCTCTAATGGCTTACAGTCGGACGATTTATTTGATTGGTAGTGGGTCCATGTTATGTGTGCTGTGGTCGGCTATACGCCGCGCCACGCCACGCCACGCCGCCTCCCTCGGGTGCTAATGACACGTGGTGGTGGTGGATAGACGTGCGGCGGACGCGGACTCTTCCGATGGCGCCCGAAATAGGACGTGTGTGCTTATTTTTGAAAAAAAAAAAAATAAAATCTACACTGAATATGAACTGGTCGAGGGTTAAAAATAAGAGGGTGCCACGCAATGTAGGGTGATGTAATGTCATTAGGCAGTAACTGGCGTTAGAATGAAAATGGGATGGGTGGGTGGTTGGGTACACAATCTGATTTCGGTCAGATGAAGCGCGAATATTGTCGGCGAACGATCAAGCGGCATTCACACGGAATTCAGATGAAGATGAGCGGAAGTAATCCATATGGAAAAGTGCTTCGAAAATGGAAATGGTTACATCCGCAGAGGAAATGATTGAGACTAGTGTGCAATGGCTTCAATATGTGAAATTCTCCCGTGTGTAGTGAGCTGTGTGTGCGGGGTGGAATGGGGGAGGGGTGCCAAACTAGTTTGAAGAAACCCCTAAAATAACTGTAGACTGACTGCATTTTGGTACGAACCGAAGTTAATAATTGCGTAAAATTTAACAAGGTGTGATGGATTATCCGCAATTTATTAAGAGGGTGGAGCATGAAATCATTTGCTCATATTTTTGAAGGCGTCTTGTCAATGGGGGTGGAAATGTCTTCTTTGGCTGGCGCTACAGTTCGGGCACGTATCTCCCGCCAGCACGTCCTTTACCGCTAGGCACGTTCACCTGAATGAGATTCCTTTCTAGGTCTCCACGCCATCGCAGACGTGGTCTTCCTTTACCGCGTTGTCCTTCAGGGTTGGAGTCGAAAACTTCCCGAGATGTGGCATTGGTGACCATTCGCTATCAGAGGTGCGACACTCGAAATCGTTTAACCAAATCGATGTCGTTGAAGCCCGTACAGTTGGTCGCTCAAGACCCATCTTAGCCACTTCCTTCTTGATGTTCACAAAAGCCCCACTGACAGCTCACTGTGCTTCCGATGACGCCAAAGTCATCAGCATATTCGAGCAGTTGTACAGATTTGTGGAAGATCGTGCTTCTGGTGTTGACGTTTGAATTACGCACGATCTTCCCGACGATGGTGGTAATAAAATAACACACGACAATGCGTCGCTTTGTGTATATGCTTTTTGGATTTCAAAGGTCTCGGCGAAGTCTTCACGGACCAACGACTAGCACTCTCCATCGTCATTCTGTAAAGATGGACCAGACTCGTTTGCACGAATGATCAGTGATTCGGATTCGGCGGATGTGTCCTGGGAGCTAAAAGAGGCTGGTTTTGGCTACTTCTACCTAGGAGTGATCTCCCATTTGGCATCTAAGGGCAATTGAGTAGTAGAGCCTATAACAAAGACCATACTTGGCTTCATTCGAGACCTAGAACCGCCCAGTCATGCTCACGACGCGGAAGCAAGTTTCTGCATTCAACCAGCGATCCTGGGATGAGCATTGGAGGCCTAGCTCTCCATACTGTGCCGCATCATGCCGTCGGACAGATATTTCACCGAGAACGACCACGTTGAAGTCGACGCCTTCGAATGAAATTGAAGGGTTCAGGGTGTGTCACAAAAGTGCCCCACATAGCACTCGCAGGTCATTCCTTTTAAGTTCTAGAAAGTCTTTGGCTAATTTTGGGAATATGGTTTTGTTCCATGAACTCCCTAGAGTGTTTTATTCCCTCCTGGTTGTTCCATTTGTGCAGATGAGGGTTGGTGTCTGTATTATCCTTAAAGATGAGAGGGCCCAGCTTGAAATATTGTTGTTTCCTTGCAGAGAGGTACATGGTGCTGCATCTTGGTCCAATAACTCCAGCCCCCACTTTGTTTTCAGATTTCGACCAATCAGTATACCATTTTGGACTCTATCTTTCATCCAGTCGGAGTTGTTGATCCATTGATCATCATTTGATCTAGCTCTAGCTCAGGCATTCTGTGAATGTTCTTCACGCGACTCTGTCTTAGGCCAGCCTAGTCACTTCCGGCCAGGATTTGCCGGCCTGTCAATGATCTTTCTCCACGGTCCGCCTCCAAGTTAAGCGTGATCGGCCCCGAATGCGCACTTCTTGCGGTGTCCAAGTAAGGGCCATCCTTGCAATGTCCGTTCTTAGTTTACGTAGGGAGGATCCTATCCAACAACTTTCGATGTTGGATCTCTGCTGCGATGGGTTTCTGCGAAGCTCTAAGCAGCAGCTCTTCGTTCGTTATCCATATCCATATATCAAGCATTTATTGACAAAGATCTGCTGAAGTTTGCGAGCAATGATAGTAGTTGTCTCCCAAGTCTCGCATCCGCATAGCAGTACGGGTTTTACATTTGAATTGAATATCCGAAACTTGAGTGAGATAGAGAGCTGGCTGGACTTTCAGATGTTACCAAGCCTTGTCTATACAAGACAGGGCGTCAGTTTATGCACCTCCATCTTGACACAAAGTGCTGCCAAAGTTAAGTGACAGAATTTATTGACATCCTCGATTGGGTTTCCACCTAGCAGAAGAGGTGCCTCTCATCATTAATCGATTCTCATCAGCTTTGTCTTGGCTACGTTGATTTTCAGGCAAGCTCTTCTGGCGTTGAGGTAGAGCGCGTGTAGTTTTTCCTGAACTCCGGCGAAGCAGTTGGATGTCGTCGGTGTAGTCAAGGTAGTGACGTTTCTCCATCAGGGACCATTGCATTCCTTTGGAAGCGACGCTGTTTGTGCGTTCTAGAAAGAGATCAAGAACAATAATGAAGAGCAGAGTTCATTGCAACAGGTTTTGAATTTACCCTCCGCACCTTAAGGCTGTCTTCTTTAACTTAACTTTAATGTTGTTAACCGAGTGTTTTCAAAGCAGAGGTGATGATATCCACCCTTGTCTTACTCCTCTGGAGCTGGTGAAGTAGGTGCTATCCTTTCGATGATGGATGATGGATGACGGTATTCCAATGTTCTCCAGGTCGTTCCAGATGGCTTCCCGTCGGACTATATCGAAGGCACTCTAGGGGCGAGGAATAGTAGAAGTATGGAGGAGTTCCATTCAACCGATTGTTCGATGCTTTCCCGGTATAGCTCTTGGATGAGCTCGACGAGGGAGAGTATTCTCCAAGGCTTTTCATATGGCTTCTAGTCGGACCATATTGCTCTCTCGAAGTCGACGAATAGTAGAAGTATGGAGGAGTCCCTTTCAACCGATTGTTCGACGCAGCACATGAACACATGAGCGATTGGGTCGAAACGCGACGTAGATGTTCTTCGACAGTTGGAGAAATCCGGTGTAGGATAAACGAGGCGAGTAGCGCCTGGATTGCATTCAGGAGATAGGTGCCTCTCCAGTTTTTGCACGTTCAGTCCAGTCCAGTTCAGTCCAGTGCGCGGATGATCGGGCACAGGATCGGCGCCATGAACTTTACCTCTTCCTTTAACATGATGCTGGTTACATTAAATCGCAGCGTTTGAAGTTTGTTTGGCGACACCTCATATCTAGCAAGCTTTGACGGCGACCACAGGTGTTGTTCTGCCACGTGTCGAGGCGACCCACAGTTCTGCGTCAACTCTGATGGACTCTGTTTGACAAGCCTTTTCATCACAATTATGCACCGCTGTGACTCGAGCGAGGTGAAAATGTGAATTATGAAAATTGGGAATTTAACGCCGCAGCGCTTCAATGTGTACCGCACTTAAATGATTTTCAAAAAACATATATCGTGTAGGTGCGCTTGGAAAATGAATTTTTAGCCAATTTATTTGAGGACCCTTGTCCAAATAATTCCATAATCACGAGTGAAGAGCTCTGCACTCTGTGCTTGACTAAGCGAAGGCAGCGCAATCAGGTTTCGAAGGGATTAAAAATATTTATTGAATCTAAATGAAACAACCGCATGCAAACAAGTGCCGTTCAAGTGAAACTACCGCCACTTCTGTTAAATAAATAACAACATGATTTAATCACTCATCCATTATGAACAACATTGCATTAAAATCCATTAACTCGATTTCAGTAATCTATCAAATCGGCAAGCACTTAAGCGTCCTGCCTATACACATATATTCGCCGAAGCTTTGGGGTCTTGGGCCGCGTAATGAGCATCTTTCTTCTTTTAAATATTCGCCTTCAATCCGACAAAGTGGTCGATTGCCATTAAATCAATCGCAAATCCCCCTGTGGGAGAAATTATCTTCGGTCCTGCTTGGGCCCCATTAAGCTTTCAAAAAGCGGGAATTCTCCGCAAAGTGAAAGATCCAATTTCTCTTCTCATAAGTCGAATTCCCAGAGACCGCCTCGACAACAGCACTATTTTCCAACCCAAGGGAAATTTAATGGATTGCACGGGGAAACTAAAAGATTTCCAGCCTTTCGCTGCGGAATTTAATTAAATCCTCACCTCGGAGCATTGTTTGCTACTCTCTCCCCCTCTTCCTCTCTCTCTCTCTCTCACGCTGTGTGTGCTGTGTCCCTCTCTGTGCTCAGGACCCACAGACGTAGTCGTATTAAATTCATCCGCATCGCTAATTTGTGTGCAAGGATAATGAGTATAGCTCACGCGTATACCTTTCCCCTTATCACGACGAACTTCCCGGTTGTTTGTGTGTGTGTGTTTCTCCCAACGGATGATAGGGGCTACGATGTGATTTATTACCTGCAGGTGTTTAAGGCAATTTAAACCATTTTTTTCGGCGCATTTCTGCTTACACGTTTTCCCCTATCCCATGGCGACAAATAGAGGTTTAGGGTGATGGCAGAAAATTGTGTCCAAGGCGACGGGAGCGAGATACGTCTCCTTGCCGACCGGAGGCGCAGTGTAGAAGACATCATAAAAACTCACTCAAAAGTCCACTCTAATCCAATAAAAAGATTCTGTCTCCCTTGTCACATGTCACATCACAATAAGATCAGCAGCACCACCGCCGCCACCGCCACCGCCACTCCACACTCAACTCCATCGGTGTCACCTTAACCTGAAACAGCAGGGGGGGCGAGGCGGGGCTGGTTAGATGGCAATACAAACGACGAAGACGTTGCGCTTCACAAAGCCCCACTTAACCGTGCCCTGCTCTTGCTCCAGCAGAATCCATCTACTGCTCTGCTCCCCCTCCACCACTGCTGCTCTGATACAACAGCCTTCCCACCCCCACCCAAGGGCATTGAGCGACGTGGGAGTCAAGGAGCACACAAAACGCACCGTTGCCGCTTAAAAACCAGCAGCACAGTCGCGTCGGAGTGTGTGCGCCTAAAGCCCTAGGCTCACGTTTGACGTCTCCTCCATTCATGCAGTTAAATTTATCCCCTTTACGGGTTAAGAACTCGTTAAATGTGTGCGCGCTCTACACCCAGTGTTCAGGGTTTGTTATGTGCGAATTGCGTCATAAAGCGGCGTCGCATTATCTCACTCCACCGCGGGCCATGCAACCAAAAGTGACTAAGCCAAACGCCCGCCACCGCCTGTCGGTTTAGTCTCAGTCTTAGGGAGCTTCTTGGAGTAGTTAACCAGCTTTAGCTGCAACCCGAACTGCAATGCCTGTGATGTGGCTAATTTTGTGTTCCACCCTCGTCCCTCCTTCATCGGGCTGAGTTTACACAACAAGCCCCCTCCCCCCAACCTATGCAACGCAATAAATTAAGGACCACAGCACAAAGGCGATACAAGACTCCTGGTGCGCTCAGTGCATACATAAATCAGTGGCCACTTGAAAAACTTAAGCTCAGCATATATGACAAGTCTAAAAGTGTGTTTACCGCCTTTCCACTACCCCCCTCCCCCGTCGATATGATGAATGGCTGCTACTGTTGCTGGTAGCAACATTTTGGGAAGAATTACCATAAATCCTTTTCGGAATCACTTCTTCGTGCCGCTGTGCGTTGTGTTTGTGTTCTTTATCACTCCTCGATGGCAGCAAACATATCATAAATATGAGAAAAAGAACAAAGTGTCCCTCTCCGATTCCATTGAATAAATCCTTCTTTTTTTTCTGTTCGTTTTGTTCACATATTCCATTTTGTGTCGTCTTCCCTTCTTGTTTTGCAGATACCATCACGAAGTCGTGTCCATTTTTTCTGGCATCTGGCGTCTTTCTATTGATTAGTTTCATCGTGTTCCTGGTACCGACGTGCTCGCATCAGAACAATCTGTACTACTTCAGTTCGGGAATTATGTTCATTGTGTCAGGTGAGTGTGTGCGAGGGAGTGACCTTCGTGTGTCGGTCGTTATAACGCGGGCTTTTTTCTGTTCTTTTGCAGGACTCTTCATGCTGATCGGACTGATTGCATACATTTCGATTTTGAAGGCGGAAATTGGCTCAAAACTGCGGCCAAGGTCAACACTGCAGCCGGCGCTGTTTAAAGTCACCTATGGTCAGAGTTTCTTCTTGTACGTGTTCGGATTCATCTCAACCGAATTCGTTGGCGTCCTGAATGTGTTCCTGTACATCAGTCTGCAGGAGGTTGGATACTACAGTGTAAGTAGGGCTCTATCACAGCCAATGAGTTGGCTTTGTTTGAAAGTGAAATGAAACGATGAACTAGTGGAGGTCTGGGGTTGCTTTAATGCAGGCATCGATGGTGGTATAATCCGTGTAAAATGGGGATGAAAAACTGCAACATTTGAGTTTGGCTTAGTTTGTGGTTATAACAATCGACGTCATGTCTTTATTCGCCAACATCAATCTGATTTGTTCCTTTGGAGGTCCGATTTGCCAGTCCATGGAGGACATCTTTCCTAGAGACATGCGAAAATACAGTCTGATCGAAACTTCTTCCACCAACAGTTTAGTGGACATTGTCTCCTGACAGAACATCTCCGTAGCTAGCCCGGCGTTCCTGCAATTCAGCGTCTATAAAGAGATCACATTGCGACGGACGTCTAACGTAACTTCTTTAATTCCTCTCTGGAGCACTCAGACTTAAAACTGAATCCATTGTACTGCCAGCAGCCACCTACGTAGGTAAGTGGGCTGCCGAAGTCCCCAGCACACTTGTGATACCCATACTCAGACTACTACCACTGATCGACAACTCCCTGCACCTACAGAAGATAGATACCGACTAGATAGAATCCCAAAGAGAGCGATACAACTTATAGGAGACAACAATATCGCAGAGTCATTAGACTCACTCGAACATCGACGTACAGTCCCTTCTTTGTCCGTATTTTATCGTTATTTTAACAAACGATGCTCAAGTGAGCTAGTCAACTACTCTCCATGGATTCACCAGCAATACTCGTCTCGCGCCAGGAATGCTCCTCAGTTTTCCCTTAAGCCTACATTTTCTAGACTCGTTCGTCAGCCGCACAGACTATCTCCACAGACTACAACCCGCAGAAATTTAGGACCAATGTGATCAGGTACCTCCTCTCCATTTCTCCCTCTACAACTTTGACCCGTGCTGTGTCTTGATCTCTGACACTTAAGGGTATTAGCCTCTATTTAACTCTTTAACGAGGGACAGGGCTAACTGCGCCATCCAGACACACCGTGAGATACTCCTCTAGTATTCTGGATGTCCGAACCTACCGAAGAGCCTAAAGTAGGCTCAGGCTCGGATCACTTTCTTGTTGTAGCCAAGGTAAGAGCACAATAGAGTCGAGGAAGATCACCACGGTTTGACCATGAAAACCACAAACCATCCGATTATCTACAGAACCCACATCCACCTCGAGGCGGAGAGCATTGTAAATGCGAGGTTAGCTTAACGCAGGAAAATCTCCGGAGAACAATGGCAGCTCACTGGCTAAAGGGATCGAACGAAAAGTAGCCAGAATAGGCAGACATGCTGCGCCACTAATAACGGTCAATACTGCATTCCGCTTGTGGCTCTCGACGTCCAGCACACACGTGGCATCGCGCTCTGGGCCCAGATGAGTCCATGTACTGCACGGACTGAGGAACGAAGCTGATGATAGCCAGGACTTTCATGGATTGTGTCGATCCGGTGGCCGTCGTCATCAGCAAACACAGCCATGGACATCGTCAACGGGCTACTGTTCTGAGTGGGCGGCAAGCTGACGTCCATTGAGAGCACTCCGACAGAAGTTTGTGGAAAAGCCTGGGCCACCAAGAGTACACACATGTGTCACAAGTCGTGCTGATGCAACGGCAAGTATGGCGTTTCTTGGCTTGGCATTGGATCAGAGACTAGTACCTGCGGTGTTGCGGTTACTTAGAGGGGGCTTCCATGCGGTTCGTTTTCAAGGTTGAGATCTCTGGAACAGAAGTTAGCCAACCAATGTCGAATATGTTGCGTCCGTCCGTCATTTATGGTTTTAGCTCCTAGCGACGCATTACGTCGTGAAGGAAGCGAGTCCGAATTAGAACCGTCGACAGCATGCTACCCAATTCCATTAGTTTCCCATTCTAGTAATTGCAACGAACCCTAAAAACCGCACAGATCCGACACATGTTTTGACTTAAAAAAGCCATTAATATCCTAGTCCTGCTGTACGTTGCAGAAACGGATAAAGAAGCTCTTCGAGTGAAAGGTTCTGAATGTGGCATTTGTTACTGTTTGCGTTGATCTGGAGGAGAAGATTCAAGCACGTGCTGAACGGACTGCACAGCGACAAGAGTCAAGCCGGGCGTGAGTCTAGATCTGACGCTGAAGGTGGTCGCGCCATGTAGTGTGCATTGACAACTTGGCGATGTCTTGGGTTTCGAACGTTCGAGTATGTGGGACAACGCAACGGAGGACACACTCCTCTAAGGTGGTGCACGATGGATGGCGCCGTTGGTTGAGTGCCTGTCCCTGGTTAGAGGGATCCCCGGTTCGAAGCCCAGTGAAAGCAAAGTTAATACGCTTTTATCCGGTTTTCAAATCTGGTCACCATTTGCCGTTGGGATCAAATTAACGGCACTATCACTGGAGTTGTCGATCAGTGGTAGTAGCCTGACTATGGGTATCACAATGGACCAACATGGTCTAAGTGTGCTGGCGATTTCGCTGGCAGCGCAACTACCTAACCTAACTTAAGGTGGTGCACCCAATGGAGAGGGCCCTCAACCAACTGCATTCGTGCAACTAGCGGCAGAGATCGCAAAAGTTGGTTAGCCATGGTACGCTATCCACTAGGCAACGGATCAGCATTGTCTACTTAGTCGATGTGTGTTAAGCTCCTTAGGTTCCGTATGGACAGATGCCTGTCCTGTCATAATCTGAATCACAATCGATGAAAAATTTACAAAGGAGACGGTTGTTGCATTCCTTCGTCAGCATCAAACTCATAGTCAGGGCCTTAAATCTGGGAATTTAAAATGTTAACATTTTCTACAGAAATCATGTTACACCTCTCCTGCTGGACGACTCCCAATCAAGTCGCAAAATCCTCAGTCCGCACATCACAGACACGATTGACCTTGGTTCATATTTCCGCAGACAGACTACGCCTCACAACTTTATCGCAAACAACTGTGGTAAGCCTGCATTCATGTGATATGAGATGGAAACACTATCAACGAAATGCAGTCATGTCTGTACCTCGAGACCTTTCGCTTCTCATCTGCATCTACAAGCCCTACGTTCGTCGTTCACATTTGTGTGGCCAACATTATTGCGTACATTGTCGTCGATGTAATAAATATTTTAAAACTCCCGCTCGGGATTATCGAACTTCCCCAAAAGCTGTCCCATCATCAGCGAACCTTGCAAATCCCTTCCACTCCCATTTGTCAACAGCCCTCGCAGCCGCCGAGTTTTCTGTTTGCAGCATTTCACTGCGAAAATGATAAATCGCTCCTCAACCGCAGCCAAGCACTACTAGCTACAATGCCGGCGAGCCAGCGCGCCTTCTGAGGACATGTCAACTTGCGGGGTAGCGATGCACCTTCCTCCCTTGTCAACGCTTTAATAAATTACGCGAATTAGACAAGCGGAAGTTAAGCAGCGATTATATGCGTTGCATTCTGACTCAGAGAACGGCCGCTCCGGGCCGATGAGCATATATCCTCATCAACGTCTGTACGTATATTTATCTCACGGGTGGAATTACGGGGAATTTTTTTTCTCCTCGCAACTTTTCAGGGAAAACGAAATTTCCTACCGGAAATGTGGTTTTCTGCAGCGATGACGAGACAAACGAAAAAAAAAACCAACTCCGAAGCCATCCGCACAAAACTTTCCAGCATGCATCCTAATTGGCTAAAGGACTGCGCCCAGACGTTGTCTGTGCGTCTCCACGCCGGGTCCTTCCTCACTTCGCGAACTTTATTTGTTGCACTTTCAAAACAATGGAAAAGTTCGGCACCGCACCCTGGGGAAGATTAAAAACTTGTGTGCCAAATGAGATTATCGTGCATATTTTCGTGGGAATCTTCAAATTGGATTGCGACTCTAAACGAAGTTTTGCTTTGCATTCACCCGTGGGGGAGGGAGGGATGTACGATGATCTAGTGTTGTGTGGAATACAACTGGGGGCCGGGACAAACTGCACCTGACATGTCAGCTCGTTGTACCTGTTTAGTGTTTACAAATGTGACTCTCCGCATAAACTGCCTCGACGCAACGTACGTACGAATTCGATGCACACGGGGCCCGACCCCACCCGAAGATGGATCACATGTTCGCTGCGAATGTAGCAAAGGCAAATTGATTTCCGTTCCCTGTGCCACCGATGGTCTGACGGTTTGCTCCCGCACACAATCTGCACACGGGCCAGGCGCCTGGGGTGGGACGACTTGGCATTGAAACAAATGGCAACAGACTACCAGCTTCGGTGAAATGTTGTTGTTCATCAATCCTAGGGAATGCGGACGCACGAGAAGGGTGAACGATGGGTTGGTTCTTACGGCGTCATAATGGATTTACCTTTCTCGAATGTCAACGACACCTTTTCGCACATGATCCGTAGTCCTGCTCTGATGGCACTGGAATTTACGTGAATTTGAGTCCTGATCTGGAGCGAATCCCTTGCTTAAGTCAAACGGACTGGTGGCAACCCGAGGGAGTATTTGTTTGACATCAAATGTGGACGAGGGTAGGGGCTGCGCAGAGGCTGACTTCTGGGAATATCCGGAGGTGGGGTAGTGTGGTCTCAGTCCAATATGCTTCCATCGACAAAACCTACCGTTGCTTGGAAGACATTCAACGTTGTTTGTCAATAGAGTCACCATGACTGGCACTGGTCCTTGTGCTGGAGAAGGGGGTTGATTCTTAGAGGTCCGGGAGGATTCGGCCACCCTCGAGAAGGATTACGGGGGTCGTCGGCATGGCGCTGAAAAGTATTAAATTCAGGTTTCTTCGTTCAAATCAGACATGAGATGAAAAAGAAGAAGGCATTCAAATAACAAGACGAGTGGTTGTGATGGATGATTTTGTTCCTGTTTGCTTCTTCAGTGTTCTATTTTTGACAGCTCATGCTAGTTATATTTATTAAAACAACAGCGGATGTAGTCGAATGTTAGTTTCTTCACTATTCGGCAACGACTCTTCGTATGAATCCGAATTGCTGCAATCGACCTCGACTGCACCAGGTGAAATTACTGAAAACGTACAATTGTTTCCATGAGAAATGAATATTGTGTCAGCATGTTTCGCTTAGGATCTGTCGAGATCGATGGAATTGCTTAACAATGTTCTCGATTTCCGGTCCGACGTTTCCGATAGGTGTATTCAACCGTTTTGCGATATGCATTGCCATTTCTTCATGGAAAGACTTACAGCCGAACAATGCGTCTTCAGTGACGAAGACCATTTCTGGTAGAAAGGGTGTGTTCATAAACAAAAATCTGGCATTGGGTATTACCGTCATCGGCCAACACAAGCGCTGACAAAGCAAACGGACAATGCGCTGTCAATTGTCTGTCAAAATACAGATTTTATCTAACCGAATGCCATATATATCGCTATGACCGTCAACAATGCCAAACTTTGACCAGTTTCTGCGCGTATCCCGTGATGCCATGTCAGTAGTCGCAAAATTGAGCTTTACCGAAGTCACGCTCCAACATGATACGAACTTCGGACCTGATATATATGCTCCTAGATGGTCGGCGCACGCTATTAAGTACGCCATGGAACCAATACCATCTGCAGTAAATCAGCTCTCTGTCCCTGATCTCTTTTGATGTCAAAGTCGGTGGTTGAAGTTGCGTCGCCTGTCATCATGTCAGGTAGAAACCACAAATCAACCACTCTGCTCGTGTAGCGCCTGGGCAAGTCGCAGGAACTTACACCTGGAAGCCTACTATTTCAAGAGTCTCAACGAGCTAAATAGCGCCAGCATAAGCCAACTAAACCGCTTCGTAGTAAGCACCAACTGGTTCCAATATTAGTAGAAGTCAATCCGCGTGGTATCACAATGTGCGAGACACCAGCCTAAACTTATTCTATCATAAACCGCCCTGAATCCGAACTGGTTGGCCGGTATAACCTTGTTGTCATCAAGCGACTGTTTCATACCTTGAATAGTTAAAATACCCATGAGCTTTTCTTGAGTAATCAGAATGTGATTTCCATCATTGGCGATGGCACTATATACCATGTTACAGTCACCACACCACACAGTGGTCTGAGAGCGAAAAAAAGGTCTTTGTAAAGGGTGGTTAAATTTTAAGGGCCGATGTTGATTTTGAATAAAACACAAATTATTTAGGAAATTACTGTCATTTCTTTTTATTATGATAATATTGGTATGGTTCAATTATGTATAGAACAAAATATCGGCCAAATGGCCGCCGCGACCTCGGCGGCAAACCTCCATCCGAGGGTTCAAATTTTCTATGACGCTGAAGCATAATTGAGGTTCTATGCCGTTAATGTGCCGAATTATCTCATCCATCAGCTCTTGAATTGTTGCTGGCTTATCGACGTACACCTTTTCTTTCAAATAACGCCAACAAAAAAATCCAACGGTGTCGAATCACATAATCTTGGCGGCCAATTGACTTCGCCACCACGTGAGATAACACGGCCATTGATTTCGTAAGCTATGTGGCAAGTGGCACCGTCCTGTTGAAACCACATATCGTCCACATTCATATCTTCCAATTCGGGGCATAAAATGTTCGTTATCATTTCACAATAGCGAACACCATTCACAGTAACTGCCTGACCGGCCTCATTTTGGAAAATATACGGCCCGATGACGCCGCCGCCCATAAACCGCACCAAACAGTCACTCTTTGTGGGTGCATTGGTTTTTCGATAATCACTCTTGGATTATCATTCGCACAAATGCGGCAATTCTACTTATTGACGAATCCACTGAGGTGAAAATGTGTCTCATCACTGAAAATGATGAAAATCACGAAGTGCACGATATGCATTTTGATTTGAACGCCCATTTTCATAATAAGCCTGAATAACTTTAACGCGTTGCTCGATTGTGTATATTTCCATCGTTCAAATTGAATTAGTCTGAAATTGAGAAATGTCAAATGAAATGAAAAAAGCTTGACGTTTAGGTGTGGTTCACATTCAACATCGGCCCTTAAAATTGAACCACCCTTTTAGAAAGTCATATATAGCCTTTATAGTTTTATGTTTAAGTACTCTTGGATAACCCGGGCTTATGATTTGAAAGTATTTTTTAATTATGCACATATTAACAAGCTCTCAAAGTTCACAAAATACTTATTCAAGTTGCGAACCATATTTTCAACAAAAGTTTACATGTCTTTTTCCCAAGCTTTTTAAAATAAATTCTATATCTTTGTATATAATTTTATTGGTCTATTCTTGACTGTCTAAATCGCAAAAACTAAAATAAAAAATCTTCAAGCATAGGTACAAGAATGGCGCCCCGCACAAGGGTACGCACTGGACAAAAAAATAACCGAAGTAATATAGACTTTTTAAATCTACAAATATGTTGAACCGTTTCGTTGTAAGCTTAAAGTTGGAACTTCGAAATTTACAATTTTTGAGCGAAATTTTGATATTGCATATTTCCTAAAATTAGCTACTCTGGAAGCTGAAATTATATTTGTTTTAAAGGACATATATTTGACCTTCAAGCTGCATCAATAGTTTTTTAGACCAGGTTTTTAATTAAAGCCCCCTCTTAAGGGGCATTTCAATGTTTGATGGGTTTTAACAATAATGCTCCTAGAAGTCGCAACTGGAACTTTTAGCTTCTCTATCGGTGGTGCAAAAACTAAAAATCACTTCTGATTAATTTAGGAAAACGTTGCGTTTACGTCGAGCAATGTCGTGCATTTTCCTTCATTTTCTATCGATTTATTTTTGCAATGCATGTACTGTGCAAATACTGTGTGTAGTCGAATTGTTCTAATTCTGTAATTAATTGGTTTTATTTACTTTGTTTTGCCTTGTCGTAAAATGCACGTTCGGTTCACATGTGGCAATGGGCATAAAAGTGAGAAATTAAGGCTTTGTTGCCGAAAAACTTGATTTTTGCAATTTTTTAACACCGATAAGATCTCGTGGCACTTGTACTACGTTCCAAATTTCATTAAGATCGGTCTACGGGTTCTTCATTTCCGTTTTATTTCCATCTCTGTGCGTCGCCAACTATTTTTAATGGGGATTCATCAAATCACTCGTCTCTGCCGATAACTGCCAGTGTCAGTTGTGTTCTTGGAAGACAACATTACACGTGTCTTAAGCAAGCTACCAGCCAATATTCTACAACCCTCCCTCTCTTTGGACAACTTAAAACGTAGTCGTGGTCAACACACATTTGAGATAATCTTTTAAATATAAATGGCAAGCATTGATAAACTTAAAAACCAATTTTCCAGTAATTTCGTTCACAACGAAAACCCAAACACTTACAAAATCACTTTTTACTTGACCTTCGATTGCTTAGGAGAGATTCAGTGGCAATGGGGTGTGTGCTCACATTGTCTTAGGGGCAAATGGATCGATGTTTAAGAGTTCCCAATAGCAGCCGCGACCAGCACTTACTTGGCTACAATTGCTAATACAATGCTAATGCCTCCTTTTTTATGCAGTTTCCTCTCCTATTGAAATGTTCTCCTCCCCCGTTTAGATCTTGAATGTAGACAAAAATGTCCCTTTCAGTGTGAGCAATATACTTAAATATGGTGACCATTGGTATCGGCGGTATTCTTTTCAATAACTTCCGGCAAAAGTTTTCAAGAAAAAAAATGGTTTTAACTCCAGCAAAGACCAGAGACCAGTAAAAACTCACAAAGACGTTAAATTCAAAACACAGACCAAAACAATTCAACCATCCTTTTTTCTCATTCACTATCCAAAAGCACTTAGCGAACAACGCGTGGTGAGTTTGACCACCTCGACATAGGAACAAAAAAAAACTATTGTTTCTCATTCAAGTCGCAAAAATTAATTACTCGCTACGCCGCAATAATGTGAACATAACTCGAACTAACTTTTGCGAAATGTTCGGCAAAAGTTCGCCAAAATGCTTAGACTACGCTATTTTTAATCGTCTGTGCGAATGATGGGTTTGGGAGATTTACGTTGGTGCTAATGCAGCTGCTGCCGATTCGAGGAACATGGAAATCAATAACTTGTGGATAGTAGTTGACGAATAAAGTTAAAAAAATGCATACGCAATGCTTTTTAGTGTGACTTTGCATTTTTATGTGTTCCACGATTTTTTTTGCGGAATTCCCTTTAAAAAGGGATTTAAAATGTTGGCTGGACGAACCTTGTGTAAATAGGGCTATTTTTTTGTCATGGGCTTTGCAAATGCAAAACTAAAGCAAACAAATGAAAATAATGTTTATGTTTTTTATATTGACTGTGTTCAATGCAATTATATTTACTTATTCTGGCTGCAGGGCATAATCCGCAATATAATTGAAAATTCTGCTGTTCCATGGCTGCGTGTCGACACTAAGGCGATGAGTGCTGATGGCCAGTCTACAAATGTTCTCCTATGTCCACGAACGCCAAATTGTGTGCTCGCACCGCCGGGGTAATCAGCGTCAAGCATGTGTACGTTGATTATTGTCCGACAAAACAATGCGTCATTATTTGTAAAAATTCGTCCATGGACTAGATGATTGTCAGCTGGGAAGTGACATATGTAGACTCGTTTACACATCTCCTCAACTGTCCTGTGAATTCATCTTGGAGGAGAATTCATTCAATTATAAATAAAACCCATTTCGCGAGATCAAGTACTCATTTAGTTGAACGTCTCGGTTATTGAAAGGTGAGCTTGTTCACTTTACTACCCACTTAATGAATCTGTGTTCAGGTTTCATAGAACTATAGTCACCGTCAAGTTTAAACAAGTATGGGCCAATGTTTCGAGTCCAATTTACAGTCCCAGAGCCGGACTCGTCGGTACAGTCTTAATTTTATCCCGTAATCCCAAAATATGACAGTCTATCCAAGGTGTCCAGTGGTTTGCATACATTTTCTAAAATGCTTCTTTTAACTGGACAAAGAGGATTTTTAGTTCTGAAAAGAATGGAACCCTGTTCGAAAAAATTTCCAAAAAATATTCAAATATAATACGAGGGTCGTTTGTAAGTCTTGTTGAAATTTTCGCGCTCCTGTCATCTGCTGCTGTCATCTACTGCTGTCAAGTTTTGCCCTTGAAAGTAGACAACTTTATGAATTTTAACGAATGTGACAAAACTTAATTCCGTGTGCTGATTAAAGAGCCAACTATAATAGGCATAAGCATGAGCTAAAGTCTTATTTGAACAAAGTTTTCGTCATGCGTGCATAGACGTCGATTTTAAACGATTAAGCGATTTAAAAACTTTATTGTGAAACACTTTTTTACACATTGAGATTGCAACTAGGCTTAAAAGTAAGGGTTAGAGTGTTGGTCTAAGTCAACCACTTGGGTCCCAACTGATGTACATTGTTTTATTTAACATTTGGTATTACAATATCGGTTTAGGGTTTATTTTGTATATCCTACAATGTTCAATGCTTACATCAGGTAGTTCAAATCCGTGTTGTTCCTTTTGGGATGCGATGATGACTGCTATCGCTGCTCTGGTTGAAGCCATGCAGTTCGTTGTTAGATCGCCTTGGGAAGTTCTGCTCGCTTAGCAGATTTAGCGCGTCCAGGTAGCGTTGTCCGTCGATTGCGTTTCTCATGTTCCTAATTACCTTCGTTTGGATGGTTGGTGATGCCTAACTTTCTGAACAGTGTCACCATGTACTGTTGCACGGGGATGGCTGTGCATATCGGCATTATCGTCCTTCGTCGTAAAGATTCTGGTTGCTGTGGTGCTTTCGACGGTCCCAGTCGATGGTGAGACTGGTACATATTTGCAGTATTTTCGTTTCGAAAACTGGAAGCTTCTCCATTCTGGTCATAGAAAACGGTGTGTCATATTGGGAAGCCGTACATTAAGCTCAGCCGTATTAGTTGCCTGTAGACTGTAGAGCAGCTTTTTTGTCCTCTAGCTTAATCCATTTTGCATTCGCATCAAAGGATATATGCGATAAAAGCCTAGGTTGGCCATTTTAAGGGTCAGTTTGGAGTAAAGAGAATTCCTTACGCTTTCGGTTCGATTATATATGATTTCGGTTGTCTGTGTTTCATCTGACAATTTCACATATGCACTTCGCGTTTCATAGCGGGCTAGCTCATGCTAAACGAATCGTTCGTTAACCCTAATGCGTTCTTGTGTGTGTATACGCTCAATCACCCATGCGCGTTTGAGACTAGATCATGTTTGCTCATGTCTATTATTATAGTTGGCTAAAAAACCATCACCGAAACCAAAAAAATGCTATGGGAACTCATCATCAATTTCAATAGTTAAGAAGTGGTTTGATGGTTTGAAGTTCCGTTGTGGTTCTACCAGTACAAGTGACACTTAACGTCCAGATCGCCCAACAGAGCACGTCACGCCAGAAATCGTCGACAAAATCCATGGAATAATATTGGACGATCGTAGAAATTAGTGAATTGGCTAAGCCTGTTGACGTCTCAACTAAGCAGGTACATCGCATTTTGCATGAATATTTGGACAGAAAAGGCTACTCGCGCGACGTGTGGTAGCAAGTATTACTCACACTCTAGCAAAGCACAATCGTGTAACCACTTCAAACAATTGTATGGCGACGTTCAGACGCAATTTGAATGAGTTTCGTTTTGTCATATTGGACGATACATTGATGCATTACAACACACCAGAGATGAAGGAATAGTCAAGACAGTGGGCTTTCCCGTGTGAACCTGCACCAAATAAGGCTTAAGTGGGTCTGTCGCACAACAAAGTGATGGCTACACTTTTCCTGTGATACACACGGTGTAGTTCACCTCGATTGCCTTAAAATGCGTAAAAATATCACCGCTGAACATCACTCAGAGCTTTTGGACAGATTCGATATTGATTGGAAGCAAAAACGCCCTTATTTGGCGAAGAAAATGTCATGTTGCATGAAGACAATGCACGGGTGCACCATGGCAAATAACCAACTACGACTACGTACTGCTACCTCATTCGCCAGATCTGCCCTCCTGCAACTAATTCCTTTTTCGAAACATGAAGAAATGGCTTGTCGTTAAGAGATTTTGGGTTGAACCATCAACCATCACCACGCTGGACGACTTTTATCGAGCTAAACACTAGTAAAACTTATCAAACTTTACTGAAAAATTAAAATGGAACGGCAGGGGCTAGTCTGCTCGGCGGCAACAAAAGTGGAACGAATCATCCATAAAGCCGGTCTTAAATCTATAATCAAAGTAAATCTAAAAACAAAAAACTAATTGTTATCCCCGCCAAAATCAAAATCCACTGCATCCGCATCCATTGGTCTGCCTGTGTACATTAGCGAGCTGCAATTCGTTCCATTAGCTGCAGATTTTTGGTGAAAACTAAATACGACCGCAATTAGGATAACTCTGATTAAATCAAACGAACTGCACACTAATCAGGATAACGACTACACTCTGCGGAAGGTCATGAGCTACGAAAATTGAACCGAAATCAATATCATTGCACCCGTACGGCGCACCGCGCCATACCCAAAGGGAAGCTGGGAGCAAAAGAGAGCGGAAAAAAAAATAACGAAAACATTGACGAATAGGAAAAATAATACAATTCGTTTGTGTTAACTGAGCTGATTACTTCTGGCGGGTTCACTCGTCTCCCATTTAGATAGGTTACAGGTCCCGGGGAAAATTGAAAATTAATTGCTTTTTCAAATTGATCACAAAGCACACCGGCAAGGACTAAAATACTCATTAAATTCGGTGGTGGCTTGTCTGTGCTGCCGCTTGTTCGGGGGTT
The DNA here is from genome assembly GCA_907269125.1 of Eristalis pertinax. Lineage (NCBI taxonomy): Eukaryota > Metazoa > Arthropoda > Insecta > Diptera > Syrphidae > Eristalis > Eristalis pertinax. Next base: position 24,405,769 of record OU026149.1, read on the forward strand.
TTGTCGGTTTTGCTCTCTAGTGAGTTTCATGCGTTTCTATTTTTGTTCTCCTCATGTTTGTTTACTTTATTTGTGAATTGTGGGTGTTGTGTTGGCCGGAGATACGTAAGTCAGATGGAAGGCTTTATAAAATGATGTACAATTCAGCGATCGGTCGCGTTTATTGCAGCGCAAGGTCTTTCGGTTGTAAAGGGTGTTTTTTTTAAAAGGTATTAAGTAGACGAAACTGTTTTAACTGGCGTCCATTTTGTCAGCTGTCAAGTGATTTGTTTTTAGTTTGGCTTGGCATTTGCTGGTTAGCATAGCAAGGCGTAGATTCAACAAGATAGCCGTTGATTCCAGATAAGCGAATTTTGTTTAGCGATGAAGCTCACTTTTGGTTGAATGGATACGTCAGTAAACAAAACTGCCGTATTTGGATTGATGATAATCCTCAAGTGTATGTTGAGCCACCGTTACATCCATAAAAACTGACTGTTTGTTGTGCTTTACGTGATGGTGGAATAATTGGTCCGTACTTCTTTAAAAACGATGCTGGCCAGAACGTTACAGTCAATGGTAACCGCTATAGAGCAATGAATACTGACTTTTTCGTTCATCAATTGAACAACTATGAAGTGCAGGAGCTGTGGTTTCACCAAGAGGGCGTCACATGTCGCACAGCTCTCGCCACAATTGATTTATTGAAGGAAACGGTTGGTAACCGCATAGTTTCACGTCACGGACCCGTGAATTGGCCTCCAAGATGGTACGATTTAACCCCGCTTGACTATGAAGTCGCTAGTCTACGCCAATAAGCCCGAAACGATTGACCACTTGGGGGAGAACAGTCGCCGAGTTATTGCCGCTACACGACCACAAATGTTGGAAAAAGTCATCGAAAATTCAACCTCATTAAGCACAGACAACATTCTTCTGTCCTGTCAAGGCTCCCACATCCAAACATCACCCCATTCCCACCTAATCCAGTTCTTATAAATCAATATTCATCAAGCATCTTCCATTTCAGAAATTACCCTGTCTCTCGTTCACCAACATCCAGGAGAAAATCAAAGAGGGCGAGAATCGCAGCTCGAAAACCCACCCGAATCGTCGCAAGGAGAAGCTCGAAGTTGCCGGCTACAATTGCAAGAAGCATCCATCAAACGTATACAATGACCTGGAAAAACGGTGAGTAAGTCACGAAAGTCAGCGACTCACTCCGGTTGATGCATTCACAGCAAATTCACATTGAACACATTGTTTGTCTCTCCCTCCAAACAGGTACTATTTTGAGAAGCCGCAGAAATGTGACCTACATTCCAAAAACATTGCGAAGAGCTTAAACGAACTGTACACCGAACCGGCTCCGGGACATTTTCATCTGCCCCCACTCGATGTGCACTATCAGCAGCAGCAGGAACAGCAGACAGAATGCACACCGCTGACGCGAAGCGTATCGACAGCAACAGAGATTTTCTCAAACGGTGCCAATGGAAATCCGGGACAGCATGCAAACGGCACCCATTATCAGAATAACAACGGAACCGAGAAAAGACTCACCACCTCAACCGGTGGCAGCGTTAAAAAGCACCAGGCAACCGTAACGGGAAAGCCTTGCAGGGATAACCGGCGCGACGAAGACAATGAGTCTATCGTTAGCGACGATGCTCACGGCGGGAATGGGGGCTCGCGGATGAGGAGCAGCAGCTCCACCACAGGTATTCATGACATGTGCGGCTTATCGCGTGGCATTCGCAAGACAAAGGACGAGTTTTTCCATGACTTCTGCAAGAGGGCCGGAGTGCGGCCAAAGCCAAAGGATATCTATTTCATAGATAGCGGTGGCGTCGAACCTGACGACGGCAACATCTACATCGTCGATAGCACCAAACCGCAAAACGCCCGACAAACGCCCGTGCAGCACCACCACCCGCAGGCCGTTTACTACCCGAACCTGCGGCGCAACTCGATGTTCGTTGAGCCACCACCGAGCAGCTCACTGCGGAAGCAGAACTCGAATTTATCCCTCCACGCGGACGGCAAACTCTATCAGAAAAGCCTATTTGACCTGGACCGATGCGAGTCGGAGATCTGGAACACATACCCGGAGCACTTCTACGCCAAAGGCAGCGGCAAACTGCAGGACTGCAACGTCTATCAAAGTCGCACGTTACCAAGGTCGTTTATGAAACGTAATTTTGACTCACAGGAGAGCTTACTAATGTCCGCAACTGCAGCCGGTGGTGGTAGCCAAAGCCGCTTATCTATGATGGGACCCAATCATTACCCACCGGGCCAACCGACTATGTTATCGCAAGGTTCACGGCAGGCGAGCATTTATCACTCCGGACTAGCGTTGCATAAATCCTGCGAGGACATGAGAACTTTCAATGGTGGCGCCGCTGCTGCTGCTGCTGCAACGGCACGTAATCCCTCCGCGACCTTGAAGCCATCGGCGGTGCAATGGCCAGCAGCAATACCCACGTCACCCTCGAATTTCTCGAGTAATTCCTTTTTGTATGCCAACCAGCATCCGCATCCGGCGATGGCTAACCGAGCAGCTAACGGCACCACTGGCGCCATGGGGGTGGGCGCCCATCATAAATTCACGCGGGCGTATGCATTCGATGATCGACGTGCCGATGTGAGTGGCGGAGGTGTGGCGTACGACGCCTTCGATTTGGATGAAATTGAAAGGGAACGCCGAAGGTCACATGCCAGTCTATTCGAGGGACGCTATGACATGATAAATGGCACAGCCGTCTAGGCATCCATCTGCAGCGTCACATGCTCGCTGACAGCAAATTCCTACTGCCAATAGTCGTACTAGCATAAGTGTATCCTTATATAGACCTAGACCATAGGCTAGACCACACACATAGATGAATAGACTTCTGTCCTAGATAGCAAATAGAATGTGATTCGTGTATAGGAAGTATGTACTTGTAGTGTATTGTTGCATGTATCGGCATCTAGTAGTTTTAAGATTTGCACCAACAATCGACGTACGGTTAATTTTTAATTTTTCTTACTTTAAGGATCAAATGTCCACCGTTAGCGATATGTATCCGTAATAAATAAGTGAAATAATACATGTATGTGAAAATAGTTGTTGGATTTTTCTTTTGTGGTCATGGCAACATTTCATCTGGATTGGGCAATCAGTTGATGAAGTTTTTGTTTTGGGGCATTCAACAAACAACAACTTAAACAATCGAGCGAATGCGAGAATTATGTGGTCATGTGGTAATAATAGTCACTTCGCTAAGTTTCGTTCACTTTTGCTTATTTAAGAGGTAGCCAAATGGATTGCACCCTACGTACGTAAGTGACAGTTGGTGTTGGAATACTGCCAGAAGCAATTACAGACAGCCTGATATTTTACGCTTGTGACAGTTTACTGAAGTCAATTATAGTTGGACCGAGTGCAGTTATCGATACCGGATTGATAGAAGAGCGGACATGATGAAGAAGGTAAGGTAGCGTTTTAAGAAGGTGAATGTCAGTGATACAAACCACTTCGCTCTGCGTGTTACTTGTTATTCAGTGTACACATACATACATAAGAAAACATAACCACAGGCGTACAGAAGTCGTAGATAGGTTTTATTGGGCCACTGTGGCAGTTGGAAGATGACCTAGGATAAGGGCAAAAATCCTATACTAACCACTGTCGATTTTGGTGAAAATTTCGATGTCGGCAAATGCGCTCCAGTGTGTGTGATTCGATCAATACACGTAAGAAAACATAACCACGGGTGTACAGAAGTCGAAACTACGTCCAATTCATCCAAATCGCGCGAATTGGGTTCAAAGACCTTAGACTACCGATTAAGCGGTTGGTTATTAACTAGTACAATGAACAAATGTCAAAAAAGATATACACAGAGTGGGCATATGTGGATTCGCATCTGATTTAGTAAAAGTAGCACTTTTTAATAAACCTACACAACTTAACTTCAATACTCTCTGAATATAGAGTTACGCAAAACCAGAAATAAGAGAGCAAGGAGATATCCAACCCCAACCTCGTCTGAGAGCGTTTTTTATACGACGTGTCTACGAAAAAAACTCTTCTCCAAGCGGGGAACTGGAGCCATGGATTTTGTAAAAGTCCTCACCTCCCTCATTTTTGGACAAATCCTGGCCGAAGTTTGACAAATCATGTGCCTATTATCTCTGCTCCAAAGTGTCATGTAAACCGTTTCATATTCTTAGGAGCTATAAATGTTTGTGAGATGTGACGGACGAGGATACCGAATTAGTAACGGAAAAAAAGCACATTACCTCAGTCCTGTCCAGGATTTCAAAATCAGCTACCGCACCCTAGTCCACCAAAGGGACGACTAGACGGTTGACTTCGTCATAAGCGCCGTCATAAGCGCGACTGATCTGGATCAAAATAGAAGGATTAATAGGCACTGGCATCCTTGCAACAACTCTAGAAATGTCCACTTCACTCCGACTATCCAACCACTGCAGTGTAACCCAAGGAAAAGTTAAAGAAACTCAAGAGACTGCGCGCTTACAGACGGCACTGCACTGCATCCATCAACTCAACGATGGCAAAACATTGCCATGCCATCTATATTCGCAACAGATCTCAGTTATATGCAATTAACTCTTTGCTGGGCATAGGGTATTCCGGGTAACGAGAGCGGGGACATGCCACTAGAATTAAAGCAGGAGACGGCCTTCTGTTCCTACTACGGACATCTTCAAGCGAAAGCTATTCAAATGGCGAATCATAAATGGAATCACCTGTTGGAGACCTACGGAACTGTAAAGCTTGTATGTCCCTCGCTCAACCCAAGCAAGATTCAAGACATCAGCAAGTTTGTGGGTATTATCACTGCCCATTGGCTCAAAGGCGCTCATGCGGGAAATTATGGGTATTCCTTAGGCGACTTCTCTAGAATGTGGCACGAAAAAGAGGAAAAAACCTTTCAAGGGTACATGCACTTGCTCCAACCAGAAAAAAGCCACTGGGGAAGTATACCTTCCTTCAACTTCAACAGCTGAAAAGCTCACTGGAATTTCTTAATCACACCAGATGTCCTTAAACCTCCATTAGAATGGATTTGCTTTGTTTGCTATTGCTATCCCGGATCCACCACCAGTGGTAAGATTGATTCTAAACACGAACACAGGATCATCGAACAGACGACTCAGTATCGGAACAACCAAGAGGGTATTAAGCACTGTCGAACGTTTATGGAACAAAACTACAATCCAAAGCGAGTCAAAGGAGCTCTAGAACTCAATACAGCTGACCTAAGGTTGCTATGTGCAGCGCTAACAGGACACTGAGCATGCAATTACCACCTCCATAAAATAGGTCAGAAATCTGTAAGCACTGTGGCCAGGCGAAGAAAACCGTGGAACATTTGACAGTCGACGATAGTCCAAGTCTTGCACGAGAAGGATAGGATAGGAATGTGGGTAGACGTGCGGAAGCACGTCTCACTTAGGTCCGTGTGAACCCATTGTGTTGCCCATAGGGGAAATGTTCCTCCTTGTACCCTTATCGCACTCATCGAGACGTTGTATTCGTTGTTGATCTCTCGTCGTCGAGCCAGCCCGACATCCTAATGAACCTGAAGAAGTTAGATAGTCGGATGTTATGGATTTCTTGCAGGTCATGGAAGAAGAATTCTCCCATGGTCCTGTATCGCAATTGGCTGAGGCTTGGGCAGTAGCAGAGATAGTGAGGAGTGTCCTCTCTTTCTTCCACGTCGCAGCATCCTCTGCATATGTAGTCACGGGATAGTCCCATTTTTGTTTCATGGTATTTATCCGACCACCATCCTCAGTAGGCTTTTGCCACACTGGAGGAGTTTGTCGGTTTTAGTTCTATTAATATCGGGCCATAGCATCTTAATAGTCTTACAGGTGGTAAGGCTGAACCACCTATTTCTTGCTATTTCTAGAATTTTATCATCCACCTTCTTCCTGACATCTGCTTGGATCAATTCGATTGCCTGGAATGGGTCTTTTTCGGCCCTTTTTCTGGCAAGTTCATCAGCTGGCTCGTTGCCGGATATGTCCCCGTGTCCTGGGACCCAGCATAGAGTTATCGTGTGTTGCACGCTTAGAGTTTTGAGCTCCTCGCGGCAGCTCGCGACCAGCTGGGACTTGATTTCTTTCGCCGAAATTGCTTTGATGGCCGTTTGACTGTCAATTAGAATGGTAATATTGCAGCCGGTGGTATTTCCAACAATGTTATCATTCTGGCCGCTTCTTTGACTGCCAGGACCTCCGCTTGAAAGACGCTGCCATAATCAGGGATCCTGATAGAGCAGTGTATGTTTAACAATTCGGAGAAAATGCCCGCACCTGTGTCTGTTTCCATCTTCGATCCATCAGTGTATACTTGGATTATTGATGGGTTCATTTGTGGTCCACTCGTCCTTGTCGGGAAATAGCATCTGAAGGGTATTTCAAAGTCGAGGAAATTCAGTGTATAGTCTCTTTCGGGCTGTTCTATTTGTAGTCTTTTCAGTATACTAGCATGCACGAGAAAGATTCACAATAATAAATACAACGTCCGTAACAGGGAGAGACTTTCAAGAAATCCCTTATAGGGAAGTTGTCAAATTTCTGAAGGCAGCACTTAATTTCTAGACCAAAGAATGGGGTACAATAGTTAATTATGGTCGCAGTACTAGTGTTTTGCATGACGCACCCCGAGTTCTTATTCAATTCAAAATAGGAACACTTGATACATTAGTGACTGCCGAGTCGTGACTCCGGTTCAACTGACATCTCAACGCACCGATGGGAGTCAGTACTACCTGTATCGTTACCAAACATCTGTAAGGGTAGAAGGTACCGACTTTTGTAACTGTCGAATGGTAAGTAACAAATATAGGGCATTCATCTGCTTTGTATGAAATTTGCTGAAGAAACTCTTAATGTCCAATCAACCACAATTTCTGGAGTCTCTTCGATTGGGGGCGACTCCCACATCTTCCTCCCAGCCAGCATGCATAACAAAATCGTCTGCATTCTCACATCTCTGCCCGTCGGCGGATGCCCAACCTTGTAAATAAGACAATCAGACCATAAACGCGCGACGTGATCTCTGTCCGCCAGTTTGATGTTGATTTTTCGAATAAAAAATGGTTTTTAAAAACGATGCTAATGAAATGGGGGCGTAAATAAATAAATTGCAAACATTTATGGTCATGAAATTTGATGGGCCATAGACGAACAACGCATGCATCCATAATAAGTGGCGGTTTGTTGCCAATTTTCGGCTGATTGCGCTGTAAGAGTGTGTACTTGCTTTAAAGCGCTCGAGTTGCCGCCGGGGGGACAGAGTCAATTGTGGGCTTCAAATCGAGAAACGATAAGAAATTATTTTCAACATAAACTGGCAAATTTTGGTTTGCTTTAAGGTTTTGTTTTGACTAGAGGCTGAATTGAGACGTGTCTGGAGCATCCGTCTTAGCAGAGAGATACAGAATAAAGAGCGTAATTTACGAACTTGAGAAGGCTTGGGAGTATGCCAAACCGATCTGTTTCTCTGTTTTGTAGGTTTGGAAAAGGCGTACAACCGAGTGCCTGGAGGTAAATTCTGGAGTGCTCCGCAGGAGTGTGGGATTAAGGGTGCTCTTTGAAAGGCCATTCAGTCCCTACTGTACCAGCTGTGTTCGAGTTAACGGTGCTAAGTCAACTCCTTTCACCATCGGCGTTGGACTGAGCCAAGGGTGCGTCTTGTCACCTGCGTTTTTATATTTATATGGACTGGATGTTGCAGCATTGACGAAGCGAAGGAATGTTTCTCTTTGGGAGTGTTGAGGGTAAGAAGACTCATCACCAGAAACTCCAGCGGGCACTCTATAAGTTTGTGGCCGTATATGCTGATGCTGGGATGAAGGTTAAGGTGAACAGACCACCAGTTCAATGCCATCCACATGTTGGTCGAGTCCCATTAAAGTTTAAGTAACTCGGGGTCTTTTTCGAATTCGAAAGTCGAATTTCTCTGCACTCAAGGCTGGTTCTGGCCAGGCTTTGGTCTGGCTCTGGTCTGCAGTCGAATCTTCATGGACGGCTCCAACACCAAAGAAGGCTCTGGCACTGGCGCCTTCATGGAGGACGACAACATTAGACTGTACACCTTGTTAGGTAAAATTGCATCGGTTTTCCAAGTGGAAACCTCTGCGATCCTAATGACCACGAACTGTATTGTGAAAAACATGTGGAAGGGGCGTTTTTTGTGTCTGTAGCGACGGGCAAGCTGTGCTTAAGGTCTTGCTCAATCCTTCAACTACTAGTTCAGGAATGCAAGTCTTCTCTGAATGTCTAAATTCACGTCCCGGGCCACCACGGGATCACGCGAAATGAGATCGCTGATGAACTTGCTAGACAAGGATCAGAGGACGTACTCTTAGGTCCTGACCCTGCGTTGGGACTACCTGCGTCCTTGCTTAGGGCTTCCATCGATGATTGGACCTCTCGAAAGCACAACCGGAGGTGGCATGACTCTCCAGGAAGTGGACAAACCAAGCGCATGCCCCCAAACGTCTGTAAGAAATCCGCGGCATTTTTGTTATCAGACAGACAGAAAAGACTGCAGACGACTTACCCGCGTATCAGCGGGTCACGAAACCTTCGCCGAACGATTCGATGAACCCCTCTGCGACGCCTGTGAAGAAGACGACGACCCTGCAGAGCACTTCCTCTGCCACTGTCCCGCTTTTGCTCGCATCAGGAGGCAGTTATTCGGTGCTGTTGAGGTGAGAGCTGATGATGTAGGCTCCACATCTCAGAAGCGCCTGCTGGCATTCCTCCGGATGACTAAGAAATGCAGTGGGTTGCTGCCTGGTAGTGCAATGGACCAGTTTCTGGGTTTCAGTGAAAGAAAACTGACTGAGATGGCGTGGTATCTCTTTAAGTGTGTCTCTCCAACCCACCCCTCAACACTGCTGTTAATAGTGCACCATTCTTTGAAAGAAAATAACCACCTAAAGCAATAACCGCCCTTCAATAAACCTGTTAACATCGAACAATAAACACAAATTCCACCTCTGATTGAAAAGCAGAGAATTAAATGATCTCCATCACGGACTGTACTTTATTGCGAATTGTCGCCTACTTGCTGGATTCTTTTGCCGACTTCAACTCACCCATTGTGGCATCGAAATATCGAAAGCTTACCGAGGAACTCGTACAAGTTTCTGACGCAACTGGTGACTTAAGCGCTCCCTCAACTGTTGGTGTGTTCTTACAGCTCACACTAGACACTCTAACTTCGTCCTTTTCCCCCGAAGCCCTTGCCTGGACATCTGTATTCGCTCCAACATTCCTTTCATCGTCTCTGGTGATTTTTTTTGCATCACCGTCCCCATTGTCGTTGTTAATCTGCTTCACTGAACTTTCCGCTTCTCGGCAATGATTACTATTCATCTGTTGTCCATGGCCTTCCGATGGAATTCCATTATCTATCATTTCAAACACTTGTCGTCCGACCTTGTACACTGCCGCTGGATTGGGTGTGCTGCCATTGGCCTCGTCCGTCCCAGGCGGTGGCGATTTGTCTGAGGACAGGCCGCTTTCGGTGTCTCCCGAAGTGACCTCTTTTATTTTGAACCTCGGCGTGGTTGGTGTGATGACTGTTACCTTGGTGGCGGCACGGCACGGTGGAGAGGCTATGGCGTTCGCATCGTCTTTGTCTTCCTTATTAATCAGCTGCAACACGGAAGAGAAATGTTGACGCGCTACACCTGTGCTGGACTCTCCCTTCGCTTGCGGAAGTCCTTTGTTTTTGGCCACAATTCGTTCGTGCACCGCACGAAATGCATTCTGAAAGGTCGGCGCAACAATAATGTTCTCATCTGCAGTTGAAGTTGCGTTTAGTTGTGCACTTGAGTGCCGCGGAATAATGCTATCGACGATGGAGGAGGATGAGTTGACGACTTTGTTGGCCGGGACAATGGGCGATCTAAAAGCTGCGCATTTTTTCTCCAGCATTGATCGCTCTATTGCGTAGGTGTTTAGGATGCTTGAAGCGCTTTCGTTCAGCATCCGCTTTTCAGACTTTCGCTTCTCCAGGAATTCACGAATATTACGCTCCAATTGATTGCTCTCATGCTCCAGTTGTTGAACACGTTGTCTACAAAAAAAGACGCATACATTTAGGTACTGAAGAAGGTTAAGTAATTGCTTTCACTTACTTGGCATCAAACACAATGTTGTCAACCTGCCGACCGTCTTGCTCTCTCCTTCGCTCTGTAGTTTTGTTCTCCACCACGGGCATGGGTTTGCCTGTGCTTGGGCGGCAAGTCTGCGTCTCCTTGTTGAAGGAAGGGCGTCGATCTGCACGCGGCAAGTCTGCTTGGGATGTCTGCTTGGGCTTACCACCAGACGAATAAAGTTCTTCGTGCATTTCCTTGGTCTTCACCTCGAACTCTTTCAGTCTCTTCTCAAGGGTGTCTGTCAACTGCTGATTAGAATCTGCCATCTCCCGTGCAGTGAACTTAACCAGTTCCTAGGATAAGGAGTTTTCAAAAATTCTCCCGAAAAGTGACCGCAGACGTACGTACCTCGGAGAGTTTCTGCTTGTATTTGGCTTTGAAAATATTCTTCTGAACTTGCAGTCTGCTTTGGAATTCCTCCTCCAGTTTGTCCCTCTCCCGAAGCAAGGCCTTGTGGAGGTATTGTTCAACCTAGAAACCAAAGAATGCCGTACAAACTTAGGTGAGCAACTTCAAGAGAGTTACCTTCTCCAGGAATTTCTGTCCATTCGGGGTTGTTCGCATTTCCTTGATCCAGTCGCTGTACGACTTCGCAACTGGTGCGGCTTCGCTGTCTTTCGTCATTTGCTTGCTGGCCTGATGAAAGCCCACAGCACACCTCTCGAACTGCTTAGCCATTGAATTGATGGCTGAGACTATCGTCGTCACATCTCGGCTCTTCCTCTTGGTCACACTCATCTGTCGAAGATTCTCGGACATCTTATGCACGCTGCGATGCAAACTGTCCAACTTCCGCATATTTATCGACTTTCGCTCGGTCTGAGGTCCGACCTTTTGCGCCTGCAAAGCGGCCATGCTGGTCGACATTTCCTTGACCTTTTTCAAGAAAACAATCAAAAACTTGTTCAAGTAACGAAACTGATGAATGTCTGGTGACGCATTTCTCTTATCTGGCTTCGGCTCATTTTGCGGCACTGGATCGGCGGGTTCGGGTGGGTCTGAAGCCTTTTCAATCGGTCGATGAAGTAAGCGTTTCAACACAACAAAGAGCAGAGATGATGCCTTCTCCGCTCTGTAGTGCTCGTAAATTGCATTCCTGATGTCGCCTGACCAGTGGGAGCTAAGTGCATCGAATATTTCCAACAGTTCTGGTTCGCTGAACCGGAAGTGACGTACACTCTCAAAGTCGGGCAATGTATTCCGATACGGCACTTCCGTGCAGAACACGGACAATGTAAAGTGGCAATTCTGCGCGTAGAGGAATTCCGCTACAAGTGTGTTTATCGCCAAGACAAGCGGCGAGAGATTCAATCGATGTGAAGCAGCTGTCTGAGCAAGTAGTCGTTTTCCTTTAGAAAAAAAATATGGTAAAATGTGTAAACCAGCGAACTGCATTACCGGTAGTGGTGCTATGGCAACGTATAAAAATAACAATAAACACATTTTCTTTTTCTGATATTTTTACACAATAATTGCACGCAAAATATTTATGTATTCTCAAAGGAACCTTACCGAGAGAGGTTTTGTTGAAGTTCATAATGAGATCCTTTCGCAATTTCGCCTGCAAGCAACGAGCAACGTCGTCTTGTTCCATCCATTCTCGAAAGTGTTCCTTGAATTCATTTTCAGGAATTTGGGTGATTTCTCCGAGGTTAAGCTTACTCGATTGCATTCTTGATTTGAGGAGAAGAAGTAATTTAAGATATTTACATCGAATTTGATGATAACCGGCAGTTCAGCAGCGACTATCCAACGTCGAGACAATTTTAAATAAACTCACCCACTTCATGGTAGCTTTGACAGAGGATTGGCACAAAACGTTTTTGTTTACATCTTAAGGCCCAACCATAAGGGACCGAAGTGAACTCTAGCTTATGCCAGAACCGAACGAGAGCGAACTGAAAGCCTAGTCAAATTTAAAAGTGCCCATAATTGAACTTACGTCTAAGTAAGTGGAATGCGAGTGAATTCACCTCAAATAAAGTAAGTCAAATTGAACGAAACTTATCGAAACTGTGTATTCGCTCAATTGCTGCAATTAAATAAAATTAAAGATGCGATAATTTAATAGCTAGGGATATCATAAATGCAACACCTGAAGGATAAGAAGGTTCTCGGACAGTTTGCTGCTCAAATGTTATTTGTCTGTTCCGTTTAATTGAAGATATTGAACAAAAGTGGCGTTCACACTCAACGATACGATTTGCTTGACGGTAAAAATGCTTTGTCAGCCGTACTATAAGCCTGGCAACTTTGTAGTAACCAGCGTTCGCATTGACAATTAGGCCCATCAAGCGCGGTTGTCAAGCACATTTTATCGACATGTCGAATTGTTGAGTGTGAACGCAGCTAATGAAGCAGTCGCTCGTTAAAAAACATGAACCGAATAAAATCATAATAAACCAATTAAATCAGTCGCCGATTCTATTATTTTCGAGTTTAAACTGTTCACCTCATCGTGACTCTTCTGTATGTTCAATGCTTCTGACATTACTGTACTAGTGTCTCTTCGAACGAATGACATTTACTGACATTTTCTTTGCTTTTGTTGTTTTTTTGTCTGCTTTTTTCCTTCTCTACCAAAACTACACACATTTTTTTATTAATCCTCGCATTACACATAAAATTTGCTGTTCATCCCCTGCCACGATGTAAACAAAACAAAATGCATTCAAAAAACGACGCAGTCATTCGCACTACATTTCCCATAGTATACACATCGCTCTGCCTTACCCACAGTTGAATCGCCATAAATCTTCGTGCCGGAGAGCAAATAATGCGAATCAGATGTTTTTTGTTTGTATTTTCCGCATAAACTTTAACGCAGCACCATCGTAGAGTGCATCTTTGTGCTATTTCATCATTGTGACTAAAACAAAGGATATACGTTAAATTGAAAATCGTGTGCTGCGTGCCATCGTCATGCCTAATCAAATTGATAACGTTATCATTCAGGTTCGAGCTCGGCTGCAGTCTCGACAAATCAAGCTGTGGTTGGATCCCTATTATTATCAGGAAATCGGCGTTGTTGAGTCTGAATTGGAGGTGAGCTTTTGTTGATCAATCCAATGCGTGTACTCACATTTCTTTGTGCAGAAACTCGCCGAGGAGTTTAGCGGCAGTCTAGGCATCACGGTGTCCAATTGCAAGTTGGCACTGACTGAACTGCAGGATGGAGCTTTGCGCAAGTTAGCATCTCGAAAGGAATTCGATGAGACCGGTAAGTCGAGTGTAGTCGTGTGTTAAATGGAGATTTCAATGTCTATCCTCTTAAGGTTTGGCCACATTCAGTGTGCGACGGGTCAACAACACGGACGGCACGGAGAGTGTCTTCGAAATCAAATGCGCCCTGACAGCATTGGGGGAGGAGCTGCAGAAGAAAATCGCTGAAAAACTTGAGCTCGGCGATGCAAACCGCATAAAAATGATCAGCGCCGGCAAGATAGTGAATGCATCACTCGCCCTGTCGCCTCAGGGTAATGAGCATCGAAGCGATGGCAAGAGCGCCCAATAATCCGATGTCATTCAATTGCAGGAATAAGGAATAACCAACAATTCATGGTAATCGTGAGTGCAGTGGACTCCACAGAGGCTATGTACGACAGAATAAAAAAGATCAAGGACGACGTGGAAACTATCGTCAGTGCTGGGAATAGACACTTTGAGGTAAACTGAGCCGCAGTCGTTCGTTTGATTTTATTACGCTTGCTTCTTGTAGATGGAAGATCAAGACGGAAATCCAGTGTTCCTTCCGCCCGCCGAGAACAGGGCGCTCCTGATGGCGTTGGGATTCTGCGAGAAGGCACGCTCTGCCATCAAGAGGAATCAGTTTGACGAAGCACTGATTCTACTACTAGAAGCCGATGAAAAGTTCACAACGTGCAACTCAAAGTTCTTGGAATCAGTGGACAACTATGCTCTGGTCAACTTAGACATTGTGTGGTGCTACCTCTGTCTCAAGGTGAGCGCACATCTTGTCTAAATTCCAGCATGATTGAGCCAGTTTTTCAACAGAATCTGACGCAACTTCCGGACGCACAGCGTCGCCTGGAAATCTGCGAGAAGAGCTTCAATCGCAGCTACGGCAAAGACTTGAAACGATTGATTACCATAAAGGGTGACTCCTGTCCGGAGAGAGCACTTATAGTGCGTCTGCATCTGCTCCAGGGCGTCTTGCTATTCCATCAAAATCGCCGCGACGAGGCGTACGATAAGCTGGACACGGCCCAGTCGGAGCTGAGAGATTTGAAAGTCGACGAAGACTCCGTTTTGCAACTGATGGAAATGGGCTTCGAACCGCCCGAGGCCAGGATCGCCCTTCGAGCATGCAAAGGCGATCTCAACCAAGCTGCCAATTTCATACACGATCGCAAGGCCAAGGTTAACGAAGCTCGAATGAAGTCCAAGCGCGAGAGGGCTATAAACGCAAACCTCGATCAGTCCGCATCCAATGCTGAGGGATGGGTGAATCCGCGCAGTGTTTGCACGCTGGTCGAGATGGGTTTTCCTCGAAAGGTGGTCATCGTTGCTCTGAAGAAGACCGAGAACGATGTCCCGAGAGCGGTAAGTTGTACACTTGTCCGCCTATGCCATTCTGTCACGTGATCTCTACACAGCTGGACATGCTCCAGACGAACATGGACGAACTGATCCAAGCTGTTCCAACCGAACCGCTGTGCTCTGACGAAAAAATGCTTCGTGAAGTGAGTTTCGCTCGCGACAGGCACACACCCACTGTCAAGTATTTCTTCCACAGCTCAAGAAGATGGGATTCAATGAGGAAATGGCTAAGGTAGCACTGGAGGCTACTCAGCACGACGACGAGCAGTCTATGAACTCCCTCCTGAGAATGGTCGGCAACAGGACCGAACTGATGAATACCATACAGACAGCGGTTGACACCGCAGGACCATCCACATCGAAGGGGTCCACCATTGCGAAGAAATTGCTGAAAAAGGTGAAGGCCGAATCGATCTCCAGGGAGGCGTACAAACGTTTCAATGAGGACATTTCTGCCAACGAGAACGAGTACTTAGACTTGTCGCTGCACCAGGAGGAGCAAATCCTCGCCGAATACAAACGTCTCCTAGAGCAGTAGGTGCGTTTCGTATCAAAGTCGTATCATTAGTGTGGTAAGTATTTCCTGTCTGTGTAGCTGTCGTATGCGGAAGAAAAACGCATTTATTTTGTGTCAAATAAATTATGTATCAAATAAAAATACGGTACATATGGATGTGTATGTGTCGAACAGAATGGCCTTGATTTGCTTTTTGTCACAAAAGTTTAGGGAAGGGCACGCATCTGAAAGGTTTGACGAATTCCAACTGTTCCACCGTTTTCAGCTGTCATTGCCTCAGCCTCAGCAGCTAGGATCGGCGGCTGGTGGTGAGAAAAGAACTTCTTCCTCTTTGTTTGGCGCTACAGTCCGGGGTGGACCTGGGTCTCAACCAACAAGTCTCTCCAGCCAGCACGAACTTTCGCCAGCTGCGTCCAGTTGTGCACATCAAGTTGGTTGAGGTCCTTCTCCACTTGTTTGCGCCATCTCGTTCCTCTGTTGAGTTCTTCCAATGGCTCGGAATCGAAGACTCTTCGGGCCGGAGCTGTGGTGTCAATCCGCTCTACATGACCTAGCCGAAGACGCTCAACTAGGTGCATGCCGCTGTACAGCCCGTACAGTTGGAGGTTGGATCTCCTCCTCCAGACGCCATCAATACAAACAGGACCAAAGATCGCACGCACAACTTTTTCTCTCAAAACGACCAAGCGCTTCTTCATCCGCTTTCAATAGCGTCCATGTCTCTGCGCCATAGAGCAGGACAGGGATGATTAGAGTGTTATATAAAGTCAATCTGGTATTTCGAGAGATGGCTCTGTTACTCAACTGCCTCTTGAGCCCAAAGAAACAGAGATTGGCAAGAGCAATTCTGCGCTTGATCTCGGTACTGGTGTTATTGTCCCTGTTTACTGCAGAGCCGAGGTGGACGAAGTCCTTGACTATCTCAACGTTTGTGCTGCCCATTATGACGCTCTGTCCGAGACGTCGATGTTGTGCGTCCTTTCGTGATGACAGCATGTACATGGTTTTTGCCCTGATTCACTGCCAAACCCATTTTAGCCTCTTCCGCTTCAATGCCAGCAAAAGCCTCATTGACAGCTCGCTGTGTTCGTCCAAACCTTTGGCATAACTCCTGATGAGTTAGAGTCGATGGCGGAGGATCAAGTTGCCTGGAGATCTCTCTTGCGTGGTTTACCCCAGCTACCCCTTTAATGGATAAAGCGGCTCAGAAGATGATGATGATGATGATAATGACCCTAAATCGACCACTGTGCGTCGTTCGCATAAGCAGATACAGTGTACCCTTCGTTGTTCAACGACTTTATGATTTCGTCAACTAGGCGAGAGGACTCCACATTGAGTGGTCCCTCTATACACCTTCCTAGTGTGGCCAAGGGATGACTTAATCCATCGTGATGGCAACATACGAGGGGCACGAATGCGCACAGCGCTTCAGAAGAAAGTGAGAATCGCATGCTGTAGAGAGCTTTTGGAGATGTGTAGTGAGAACGTGGACGGTGTTACGGATCGAATTGTTACTGGTGACGAAACATGGGTCCACCACTATGACCCTGAAAGCAAACACGACTCCATGCAGTGGCATAAAAAAGGAACAGGCCCTCCGAAAAAGTTCAAAGTCACTCCGTCTGCCGGGAAGCCCGTGCCCACAGTTTTTTGGGACTCAAAGGGAATCTTGCTCATTGAGTAAAAAAAAAAGGTGAAACCACCAACGCCACATCCTACGCTTCCACTTTGCATAATTTGTGGGAGGAAATTAAAAAGAAAAGACTCGCAGCGGGAGCAACACTTCTTGATGACAACGCTCCTGTTCACACGGCGCTAGTTTCCAAGGCTGCTGCGCTAGATTGTGGTTTCGAAGAAATGCAACTCCCACCCTATAGTCCAGATCTTGCCTCTAGTGCTTATTTCCTGTTTCCGGATTTGAAAAAATGTCTTCGTGGAAAAAGATTTTCAGATGATGAAGAACTCAAGTCGGCAATAAATGGGTATTTTGCAGAGAAAGAGGAAATTTATTTTTTTGAGGGTTTAAAGAAGCTTATCTCAAGATGCATTGATGTCAGGGGAGATTATATTGAAAAATAAAAACAATTTAAATTGAATTCGCATTTTCCTTCATATCGATACCGAGAATATATTGAACGTCCCTCGCAGAGTCCCACATTGACTCTTGCCTCATGGAGACTCCTCGGAATTGCATCATTCGTTACGCTCTTGAACAGTGCACAGAGAATAAGAACGCGCCCACAGAATCCAGTTAAAATAAATAAAATAATTTATTAGCCAAAGCTAGAGTAAAATTTTTAAGTTTCTAACCTCGTTTTCAGTGATTTCAGTAAAAATACATTTAACTACACACGACGTATCTGCTGACGCAAAACAGCGTCCGAATCAATTTAATTAAAAAAAAATAATAAACGAGCTAAGTATTGCGAAACCGTACTGTGCGCGGGCACCACTACTAGACGGCCTTGTTCCGGAGAGCACCGTTCCCGTCGTTCGCCGGTTTGACGGAATCCCTGTCGTCGTTCGTCAGGACACTGCTGCCACTGCGTCCGCTGCTGCGGCTACCTCTGCTGCGATTGCGGGTGCCGTGTCTTTCGTACCGCCACGTCGAGCAGGACTCGGCGAACTGGTCCGCCACCGAGGACCGATCATCGTCCCCCTTGCTCTTGCAGTCCTCCTCCTCGAACATCCAATCGCGATCCTTTGTTATCTTGGTGATGTTCATGAGGAGGAACTCCTTGTCCTTGGCCTCGAGATAGAGCATGTCCTTCAGCAGCTTGACCATGATGCCGCGCGCTTGAGATTTCGACCGGAGGTAGTACACGATCACCATCATCGTGAGCAGTATACCGCCGACGACGGCGGGCCGGATAAGAGTCATGAGGGCTCGCCAAACCCGGTGATTCTGCTTCAGCTTCAGCACCCCGTCAATGAAGATCTGGAACATGTAGGCGTAGTCGCGGAACGGACCGCACTTCGGACTGACCGGCACCTGGGTCATGATGTAGCCGAGGGTAATGATGACGCCAAGCAGCGACAAGAACATGAACACCAGATAGAGGGTCTGCGTTTGTGCGGAGCGCCACAGATGCTTGGGCGACTTGCAGAGATACATCAGAACTGTCTTCTTCACGTAGAACGTGAGCGCCATCTTGATAACCAACACCAGGGCGAGCAGCGGCGAGAAGAGCAAACCCACCCAGAGCAGGGTTTGGTTGAAGACCAGCCCGAGACTGTTTTGCGATATGTCGAAGCTTGGCTTCTCCACTTTCGGCCAGCGGCGACTGAAATGGGGAAAAAAAAATGGTGGGTCATTAGGGATCCTAGGTGTTCGGGGAAGTTAACGCACGTCACAACGGTCACTCGGAAGACATCGATGAGAGGCATCACGAAGATGTTGATGAAGAAGTCTGAGATGATGAGGCGGTAGATCTCTTGGCCAATTGACGTCTCCCAGCACTGAAAGAAAAGACGGCTCAACCTTTTTCTGGTCCCGTGGAAGTTGGTACCTACTCACCTCTTTATAGTTCTTGTTCAGCCAGAAGAAGACCAGAACCCCGATTATGACCCCCTCCAGCAGGAAGGTGCGCACAAGAGTGACGTGCAGCGTCCTCCTCGGCGACCGGTAGTCCTCCATTCTGCAAAAGAAACGAGTTATTGACGGCCTGCGGCGAATGAAGAGCTTCTGAACGCACTTTCCTATCCAAGAGAAGAACGCCTGCAGAATGAGCATCGACACATTCACCAGAGTGGCCACGTACAGCGACGTCCAGGGAGACAGCACCTTCTCCTCCCCATAGAACTGAAGAAGAACCGTGAACATCTGAATCGACTGACTGCCTGCCTCTACTCACCTTCAAGAGAATGTAGATCGCAGTGCCCAGGCCCGCAATCAGCGCGACAACTAGGAGGTGAGCGGCGATTTGACCGCAGAATATCCAAACCTTCCAGAGCTTGGGAATGTCGTCCTTCGATTCGCCCATTTCGCTGAGCACCTCCTTCAGCTCTGTGAAAATGGCCTGGTGCTTGAGACTGGCCGCCTTGCTATTCGATATCCCGAAGTCCCAGGAGCAGAAGATTTTGTGCGCGTACATGCTCCTGATGCCACCGGAAGATTCAATGAAGCTCTTTCGATAAGAGCGCGCCATACTGTAAACAGATACGAGCACTCGAAAATGAGTTCCATGGACGAGGACGGCGCATACTCACCTCGATGAGATCACGACAAACGTGCAGAGATAGATAAGCAGCATCGTCATGTAGTACGCGTGCGGAAGACTGTAGCTATGCGGTGTGCCCAGGCTGAAAGTCACATTTGTGTACGCTCCATAGAAGAGCAGTGAAGTCTTTAAAAAGCCCTGCAACGGAATAGAATACAGGCGTCTGTGCCAGCGGAGCCAACCATTGCCTTACCTCTCCAGTTAAAAAATCAAAAAACCTTTTCTCCACTGGCGGCGGGTTTTCCTGCATCGCATCGGACCCGTCATAGAAGACGTCAAACAGCATCTGCGGCAATGTTATGAAGCCGAACGTCAGCACGAACACGACGACGTTGAGCACAAACAGCCAGCGGAGGAACTTGAAGTAGGTGCCCACGCTGCACCCGAAGTGCCCCTCGATGGTCTTCATCGCGTCGTACCAGATCTCGATTCCGCTGAAAATGTTCCCCAAAAGTGCCCAGATCTTCAGGCAGCAGTGCCCGAGCAGATCCTTGACGCGCTTAGTCAGATTCAATCGCTCTCCTGTAGCATGCTGCGTCACCGAAATGGAAAGTTTGTCCTTCAGCCGTCGCTTGGTGGACAGCGAACGTGGAAGCGCCCGAATTGTCTCACTGCACGAAACGATCCAATTAGACACGCAACGCTCAACAAGCGTAATACTCACATTCTTATCTGTTTCCCGACGGCGGTGTCCTGCATCAGGTAGTCATGTTGCTCGATCTCCTCGACAAGCTGCTCGATCTCCGCCTCGCAGTTCGCGGACGACAGCAGCTTGCCCTCCACGGCGAACACCTTCCGCGAGGGCAGTCGATAGATTGTCTTATCGCGTATCGTCGCCTTGCCCTTGCTGATATTCGAAATGTTCTGTGACCACCGTCGGACCTTGAACAATGAAACGCGCGATAAGCGAAATTAATTCGGTCCAAAATGAACGGAAGCCGGTCTCACTCACCATGTTAGTCGGCGATTGAATTCTCGCCGCCTCCTCTGCATTGTCCGGATTTGTGAATCTGTAATTTGTCCGACAGCCTGTCAGAAAGTGATGGCTACCCGTCGAGTTGAGGTCGCTGTGCGAGGAGGAAGCCGTAACGACATCAATCCGATCTGGGTCTTCAGTGTCAATGGTGAAAACGCAATTATCCACCCCTTGACGGCGCATTGTTTTCTCTGATTCGCGGGAAGCGGATATTAACTTCTTGAAATACTACACTTCGGAGCTCGCATTGTGACGATGACGCTGACGGACACTGGCTATACGAACAGGAAATTGAATTATATCCAGTATTTAATCAGCACTTCAGTTTAAATTCAATTAACACTTTGCGCATCGCATATGTGCGGATCGGCGGAAGGCACGGATGGAAAAAAATTAAATGACTAACTAGGAACCACAAATTGAATACGTTCTGGATTTGCTTGACAATGGGGGGGCGGCGGTAGTTAGTGATGCGGAGTGATAAACAATAAATCAAAACAAGGAACAAAATAAAAGAAAAAATCTGATTAAAACAAAAGAGTCACACGTAACGCGTCTTGGAGTTCTCAATGTTCAACAGTGGGTGGCTATTGATGTGTCAAATCGGAACAGCTGAGTTGACAGTTGACAGCTGATCGGGGGCATTTGTAAGGTTTTCTGGGTGAGTTTGCTTTCAGGGTGCGTTCGTTGTGTTGATTGCAAAGAATTTTTTTTTTAAATGATGGGTTATTAATTCTTTTGAGAACAAATATCAAGAATGTGAAAGAAAATCGATTGATTAAATAAATTTTAGGGAATATTCTCGTTTGTCAGGGGGTTAGGGAATAAATTGATTGAAAGAAGAAGCAAGTGATCGAATCTTCCGCTGACCATACATGCATGCGTTCCCGAAAAAGAAATAATTAATTGATTTACTTTCTCTCCCTTTACGTTAAAGCAGGTTTCTGTTCGTATCAACCAGTTCCATCGTTGGATGCTGCTTCAAAACGTGTTCTGTCCTGATGCATGCATTCTCAAGAAGTGCCTTGGATCTTGCTGATGATGGCGATGACTGGACAAGAGGAAATGCTGTTCATTGATCCACATTTCAGCGTAGATAACTGTATATTCGTCTGGAAAATTGCCTGCCAAAGTTGGAAACACAAAAGCACTCCCGTCCCACCAACTCATTCCCCTTGATAGCGCAACAATTGACTCCCTTGGATAATTGCCCATTAATCGCTTGTAAGCACCTGTATTTGAAGTGTAAGTCGCGGCTTAATCGCAGTGGCCATCTTATCAACGTTCGAGAGGTGCCTCTTGACAACAATAGTTTGCACAAGCCCTAATTGAGTGCCTCGATCGAGCTCGCAAGGGTTTAAGTGCGATTGCACGATGTTTTGTGCGGTATCTTTGTCAGAGTCAACATGTTTCAGTTTCGATGACTAAAAGCAACAAATGGAACGTTGGTTATCGGTGTGCTTGATAAGAGGAACATCACTTCGACGATGCGACTAGCATTTCAACGTGACACTCATCTGAATAGGCGGATGGAGTGTATGTTGGCGGAATCATCGATAGTCACCCACCAGTCGATGCGTCATTTTGAAGAGCATTTGATTAGATTATCACATCCGTTAGCCTGGATACGAGCTGACGATGAGTGGGATGTGCCATAGTCTCGGCCACTGTCTGCTACAAAAGCAGCTCAGTCTCATAAATCAAGAATGGAATGCGTTTCTAGTACAAAGTCAACCTCAAATGCCGAAGAAAAGTCTTAAAAGTGCCTTGTCAAGGTCAATCAACACTAATCGCATTCACGTCGAGCAAGTGGAGGTGTCTGATAGCAATCTTGCGCACCCGTCCACAACGGCAATGCGTTAAGAATCTAATCAATGGAGCAAGCAGTCTTCGACTGATAAGTTGTGTTGTCGATTTGTTTCTCAACTTAGCAGCTTACGCTCACGCTATTGAACAAGAAGCAGGTGTTCCTTCGTTTCGACGCGATAAGATTGCATTTATAGGCGAAGACACAGACGTGGTAAACACCTGGTTTATGTGCGGACTGGAATTGAGGATATCTTTCGAATGTGGCACAGCGAACGCTGGCTTTATTGGCTACTAAACGAGTTGGCGTGTCGTTGAAATGGGCGGATGTTGGAGTCATCGAATGTTGCAGGTGGCCCATTGAGTGACGGGATAAGTGGTTCGTTGGAAGTGGCTGTAAGCTTGTGTAAACACATGGATATTGTTAATGTCTCATAGGAAGAAAACGGGCAAGTTGTGAACTGTGCGATGAACTTGGAGGTGGTCAGCCTTTGGAAGAAATTCCACAAACAGTTTTTGTTGAGCTCCTTTGATGATCTCTGCGCGTAGTTGTCTTCAAGGCAGCACAAGGAAAAACTGCAAGACTTGCGTAGGCAGATTAATTCTTGAAAACAACGTAAGTGTGCAGTTCCTTGGACGTACAAAACCTCGAAGTTAATCGCAATCTTGTCAGCGTCTGTCTACATTTCAATAGACTACGTTTCTCAAAATTTCATTTGGAAGTCGGGTAGTCCTCCACCCTTTCCTCTTCTTGTTATTGTTTAAGAGCACTGCCAACCTACATCCAGACAACTTCTGTCGTCCAATCCAAGGGCTGACTCTCAAGCTCTACTGGACATGCAAGTATACTGGATAGACTACAAATTGAACAAGTTTAAAGCGACTATTCTTCCCCATTCCTTGACTTGGTGTTATTTCCCGACAAGGAAGGAGAGGAACACAAATTAACCCACCAACAACTCGATCAGCCACGTCTACACGAATGGATCGAAGATGATTAAAGGAACAGGTGCAGGCTCCGAAGTGTTAAACATGCACTGCTCCAAGAAAACCCACGATTATGGCTGTCTTTTTCAAGCAGAAAGGCAGTCTGGCAGTCAAACTGCCTTTCAGGCCAGAATGATCAATGCTGGAAATACCACTGGCTGATCTTCTAATTCAGTCAATCCCAATCTACCTCATGACGCCGCGAAGTGATCATCACGCAGCACTCCATTACTCTACGCTGGGTCCCAGGTGATAGGGACATAGCCGGCAGTAAGGCAGCGCATTAACTTGCCAGGAAAGGGGCTACAACTCACCAATTCCAGGCAATCCTATGTTTTTTTTATTACACCATTCCTTCCAAGTGCCATCCCTACTGTCAAGAAGAAAATAGACGACAAAACCATAGAGCCAGCAAATGAAAGGTGTAACTCTTTGGCTACCTGTGAGACCACTCGGATGATATGGTCCATGTTCACTTGTCCAAAAACCGACAAGCCCCCACAATGCCACAAAGAGTAGCTACGGATGGTAGTTGGAGCGCTAACTGGCCATGATCATCTGAAGTATCAGGAAAAAGAAAAGGGACATACCCTTGACTTACACAGAAAAAGAGGATAGCTCCAGTCTCTGTCAGTTGAGACACAGAACACTGGGAGAACATTTCTTCCAGCACCTCCAGGAACTAACAAACAATTTTGGGAACCACGCTGAGATGATGCGTACGCGAATAATGTAAAGAGGAAAATTGCCCTGTGGGCATCACAATGAGTACATCAGGACCTAGGTGAGAGCGCGTCTATCTACTGACCTAACCTAACCTAACCTAAGAGCACTGCCACAAGGATGAATGAAGTATTATCGTTTCTGAGCAAGCAGTTCTGTGATAAGCTGGACGATTTAATGTAGTCGCGCTGAGAATTCCTCTGAGATTCATACTGAACATGAATCTGTTAAGGAAACGTCTTACGATGGCAAAAGAGTAGCCCATCAAGGGCACTAGGTACCCGCCCAACTATAATCAACATAATGAGGCGTAGGGTAACTTAAGCAATCGAACAAATAATCAGAAATGGTGCACTGTGACCATATTACTCAATTTCGTTGAGTTTCGTTCACTTTTGCTTACCACAAGTGGAGTGAAAATAGTGGCTCTCTACGTACGTAAATTACGATTGGTGTTGCAACTTTGCGTAAGTTCCCAGAGACAATTGTGGGCACAATGAAATTTTATGGTCTTTCTGGTCATTTCATTTCGGTTTCTTGATCGGTTCTCAGACACGTTCAAGTTGTTTCTAAGTTGGTTTAGCTGGTTTTTTTTTATAAGTTTAACTGGTGCTGCTTGATGTTATCCATAAAGTTGAAGAGCATCTGTAAATCATAACTGAGACAGACAATTCGAAGGCGAGTTCAAATATAGTGGCTTAGCAGCATTTTTTTCTTGGCGTACTTTGCTTTCTATACCAGTGCTTGGTATTCGTAGGACACATTCTGGCCGTTGCAGAAAGGGATGTGTGACTATAACTTAGCTGAGATTGTGTTTTCGACGGATGCTCAGGATGCTCAATCTTCGACTCTGAGCAAAAGACGACGTCCAAGCACAAGGTGGCGCATCTAATTCCAGGCGTGACCTCAGGGGGCTTGGTATTAGAAACTGGAGACAGCTGGCGAGAGTGCTGGATGGAGAGTAATGTTGGATGAGGCCCAGGTCCACCTCGGGCTGTAAAGCCCTAAGAAGAAGAATAATTGAGCGTGCAGAAGTGACGAACTGTGAATTGCAAATTGCGAACTGCGTTGTCGTCGCAATGTTTGTGACGCCACTCATAAAGGAGAAAATTTTCAAGGCCTTGCAAATTAGACCAAAACAATTCGAATTCTTGTCATTTGACAGTATTCTGTCAGATTCTGTTCTAAAATTCATCACAAAACCTGAAGTGTTCCACTGTTAAGATATGCATCATCAAAGGCAACACATTTGACCCTGAACAGGTTGTATGCGTTCCTTCTTTCGCCAATCAACACCTCAAATTAATGGTTGGAAGGTTTGAGAATGGACTTTGATTCCTTTTACTGCAAAGTAGAAGGTCCGGCGCGCGCTACTTGCAATGGTTGTGGTCGCCATAACGTAGTGGAGAGCTGTACACTTGGTGGCTTCGTTGAATTCCTGAGACGAACAAGTTTCTTCACCACAAACGGCTCCAACCCTCGCGAGTCAGTGACAATACTTATGTGAGACTAAACCTCCCTAAGAAAACCTGCTCAATCTTTGCCGTTCGATGTCGGCGTAAGACTTCCGGGCCCGTCTAATCATGAAAGAACAACAGAGCACACAACTAGCTAACTTTAGAAATTAAGTCCAGGTACAGACTATATTCTTCGCAGCAGAAGCATCCCACAGCAGCCTCAAGTATCCCGAAGTGCCTGAGTGAGATAGGCCGCTAGTATCTTGCCATTCAGACGCAAAGTTCACATTCTTGCCTTCTGCCAGTTCACCTTCATCGTAAAAATTATCGGCAGGTACTAAGCATCTGCTTATTAAGCAATTTTTGGGACAGTTTGCAGCGCTGTGCCCGTTTTCCTGGTGCTAGCTTTGTTTGAAGTAGCTCCTCGCACATTGTTAAAAAAAATGGCCGCCATTCAACGCAATTGTTCGCTATTCTCTCTGTTCTGGCCTGTCTCATTGTCAGCTGCGAAGACCATTATTGTTTATTGTGGCGATTCTCTTGATTCTCTCCTTGCAGCGCTTGCGGAACTTATGAATTTTCTGCATACTGCACCCACAAGGGCGCACCATATACCCACTCGTGGTCTATTGAACTACTGACAAACTAATCGCCCGCCGCAGTCAATGGCCACAGTAAATCAATAAAGTCATCCCCTACCGCTTATCGTCTGCAACATTGTCCGAAATCATCGCCGATATGGAGGACAGAAATTGAAATACAAATTCCGGGCTTATCCCAACCACTCAACCAGCAAACCCGCCCAGGTGTCGATTCGACGACGAAATCTTATCGAGTCACCGCGTATCAGATAAGCCGCAGCCTAACCTGGTTACCAGACCATACTCGACTCATTCACCAGTTAAGTGCTGACCGGCTGAGGGTAAAGATCTTTGGCCCACCACACACACACACACACCGGGGCAGACATAGAGTGCAAAATGAGGCGAAAGGAGCTTCTGATATCCTTCATCCTTCTTACCGCTGTCCAGTGGACGGCCTCTTGCATCTGGTATGGCCACCATCACTTGGAGGGCTCGCATTGGGTTAACGCTGCCTACTCGGGAGGACCCCTTGCGCTGGAGAACCAAGAGGCTCGCGATATCTTTCGGCGACGCTGTCCCAACCTTTACCAGGAATACACCCAGGGTCTGGACGATGGTAAGGGCGCTGTCAAACGACACGCAAATGCACATTATTGACGGTATTTTCTTCGTCCTTAGCGCCTCTGGAGCTGTGCTGCAACGATGAACAGATCTACGCGATGCACAATGGCATGTCGCAGGCCGACGGTGTCTTCGGTCGCTGTCCAACGTGCGCCTTAAACATGGGACTGTCCATCTGCGCCATGACGTGTGCGCACAACCACAGCGACTTTCTGGATCCGCACGTGGTGGACGGCTACGTGGAGTCCATAGACTTCAGGATCAACGATGAATTTACGGAGAAAATATTCGACAACTGCAAGAACGTCATTCACACGGCAACTGGCCGTCCGGCCATGGACTTGGCCTGCGGACCGTACGACTCGACCACGTGCAACCACCAGCGATGGTACTTCTTCATGGGGGATAAGGCCACCAACGACTACGTTCCGTTTCCGATTTACTACGAGTTCTTGAACGACACGGAGCGCGCCTACGCAGGCCCAGCCCTGGACTGTGGCAGCGCCTACCCCGGCTCGTACAAGTGCTCGTGTGTGGACTGTGAGGACTCGTGTCCGAACGGGGAAATCCCGCAGGCGGAGGAGGAGGGCTTCAAGATTGCCGGCCTTAACGGAATCACGTTCATTCTGGCGCTCGTCCTGGGAGTGATTATCATTGTGCTTGTGTTCACGGGAGCCCTGCAGTGCTGTAGCTGCCGGCTGGACTTGCCGCAATTTTGTGGCGGCTTTGGCGCAATAAATCGCATGATGTACCGGGTCTTCCGGTGGTGGGGCAGATTGTGCGCCCGCAACCCGATTCTGGTGCTCGCCGTGTGCTCGTGGGTGATCATCTTCGTCGTCTACGGAGTGCGCAACATGAAGGTGACAACGGATCCGATCGAACTGTGGGCAGGACCGGGCAGCGAGACCCGCGTGCAGAAGGACTACTTCGACGCGCACTTCGGCCCGTTTTACAGGACCAATCAGCTGTTCATCAAGCCGACAAACATGACTTCGGTAAGCTTAGCCTTGTTGCTCGCTGAGCCGTTTGCTGAGGCAGATATTTTCTTTGCAGTTCACTTACAACACCACCGCGGGCGAGATCAAATTTGGTCCTGCCTTCGAGAAGGACTTCCTGCGGGAGGTCTTCAAGTTGCAGCAAAGCATCGAGGCGCTGGGCATGGACGAAAATGAGGGATTCGACAAGATTTGCTACGCCCCCGTGCTGTATCCGGGCGAGACGCCGACCGTGGAGAAGTGTGTCGTGCAATCGATTTTCGGATACTTCGGCAATGACCTCGAGCAGTTCGAGATCGAGTACGATCAGAATGGATACACGGAGAGCTACCTGAACACTTTGGAGGAATGTCTGCGGTAAGTGCTTGGTCTGGCATGAGTCAGGCTTTCGAATTCGATCGCGATAAACGACATCCTTTTCGACTGAGTGAACTAGGGCGAATAATCTTATCGGGTGGCTTATCACAGACGGTTCTCGGGCAAACGGTCGCAGCTGCGCCACTTGACTGTGCAGAGATCGACTTCGATTGTGTCCCATTAATCGTTGCTCGTGACCACTGTTGATTAGAGTTGCGGAGAATTTCAATGGACGCCAAATACCGGTCCACTCGTGGATTGTGTTACATGCGCTTGGACATGTGAGGACTTGTGTGAGCGAGAAGAACAACCGACGCAGCATCATTTCTGTTCATATTCATTGCGTTCAGATGCGTCATCTTCTTGTTCTCTCTGTGTATGAAGTGGGGGGGGGGCTCCAATCAGCACTTTGTGCTATTCGATACCAGTTTCCTGATAAGTCTGTCATGTGTGACATTCAGGAGCATTATTAGGTGCTTCATGGTTTCTTCAGATATCACACCGAGAGACAGAACGAAGGATTCCGTCGTCTGGCTTCAGAAAGAGGTGGACATGTG
Organism: Eristalis pertinax; assembly: GCA_907269125.1. Lineage (NCBI taxonomy): Eukaryota > Metazoa > Arthropoda > Insecta > Diptera > Syrphidae > Eristalis > Eristalis pertinax. The sequence goes on from OU026149.1 coordinate 24,434,313, forward strand.
TGTTATGGAGAATTCCGAGTTTTACTGCGTGTTCACCTATCGGCCAATGTCTCGTATCGATTGCTTTTATTTTGTGCCATATCAGTGGCAGCCCCTTTAGAAAGTCGTTAATCCGTAATATGTTGTAATCGGGTCATTTCTTCCTAGCTAGCCAAGATTATCCAGGACTAGACAGTTCAAGTGTGTGTTTAATTTTTAGAACGTACTTACTCACGTTCGATAGCTTAGCTCCGCGAGCCGGTCTTTTTTGATGGTTTAGACACCGGTTTTGAACACACTTTCTTCTTCATCTTTCTTGTTTCTTCTTCTCTTCTCTTCCCTGGCTTCAGCTTTCCTTCCGTGGTCTGCATTAGGGTATTAGGCTTTGTTTCTCTTTTTATCTTTTAATTACTTCTTCTATCTTTAGCTAGATTTGATTTTGTTTGCAAATGGGCGGTGTACGAGTGAGGGAACAAGAGCAAACCCGGCCGACGAGCTGTGCCGTGCCACCAAGAGCATGTCACCGTCCTCCGACACTGAAGCTACCCGCTTCACCTGCTGCAACAAGGCTAGCCGGGCACACTGTCTTACAAAAATTCAATAATAACACAGCCCTATGGACAAATCTCGAATGACCGTTAAAACAAGCTTATTTAGGTTTGAGAATTGAGATATTCAAAGCTATGAACATATGCGACAGAGGAATTGGTTAAAAAAAAACCTTTGAGTTCCAAGTTAAACTTCGTTTTCCTCTTCGAGTGGTGCAACAGTACCCGGTGGACTTGTGCCTCAACCAACAAACCTCTCCAGATAGCGCCGTCTCTGGCTGGGCGCCTTCAGTTTCGCACACCAAGCTGTTTGAGGTCCTTCTCCATTTGGGCGTCCTCTGATGCATCCCACAGGCTCGGACTCGAATACTCTTCGGGTTGGAGCTATGCTTTATATGACCCAGCCATCTTAGGCGGCGGGGTAGGCTCATGTCGCTGTACAGCCCGTGGTTGAATCTCCTCCTCCAGATCATCCATCAACGCAAACAGGGCCAGCTATAGCACGTACAACTTTTCCCTCGAAGAGACCAAGGACTTTCTCATCCGCTTTTGAAATTGTCCATCCCTCGGCGTCGTGCAGCAGGACTGGGATGATCAGTGTCTTATATAAGTCGACTTGGTCCTTCCAGAGACGTCTCCGTAACGCAATTGCTTCATGGGCTCATGGAAGAAACAACGATTGGCAAGAATTATTGTTGTGTGTGCTGTTTACTGCCGAGCCGAGGTAGACGAAGTTCTTAGCTCGAGGTGGTTAGCTGCTCATTGTGACGCTCTATCCAAGACGTCGCTGTTGTATTATTACTTTTCAATTCCCCTGGAGGGTCTGAATAGCTGTCTTCCTGAGCAAGAGCTGCCTCCCATCGCTTAAGGTCCGTGGCACGCTGTCATTAAGGTCAAGCAAGTACCGGAGGTTTGGACTTCCTCTCCTTATCGAACCAGGAGGCTCGGATTCGAAGATCCTCTTAGCTGGGGCATTGGTGTCCATGCGCTCGATGTGGCTAAGCCAGTGCAGTCGACGGAATTTTGACTTCCGGACTACATCCACATCCAGGTACAGCCCGTAGAGTTCTCGGTTGTGGTTGCTCCTCCATTCACCTCCCTCGCAGACTTCTGCGTGGATACCAGCTCTAACTCCGCAATTTATCTTGGCGCCGTCTCCGAGACTCACGTTCGATACGAACTATGTCAGTCTGCTCCTGTTGGGAGAAGTATTGTTCATCGGTTTCTTTCGTAAAGTCTAATTTAGGAGGAACATGGTCTGTCTGAATCCGTGTGGGTTCTCTCGACGATCGAATCGAGGAGGCAACTGTGTCATATGCCCTAAAGCTCTTTTTGAGCTGCCCAGGCACGAGTCTAAGTCTGAGAGAACTCTGTAGTTGAATGTTGATAGGAGTGGAGCATGACCTTCAGAGTGTCGGAATGCATGTCATCTTTTGGGTGCCTGCGGTACGTATGCATGTCTAGCATAGATTTTTAGCATTTCCCCGGACAGCCTCAATTCATCCTTTTTCCAGAACCACCCCCAAACCCAAGCTTACTTAACCCCCCTTCTCTTCCCCACCCACAGAGTGCCGATGCTGGAGAAGTGCCTCGCGCCCTACGGCGGTCCTGTCGAGCCGAACATCGGTGTCGGCGGCATACCCACACCAGGCGAGGGCGAACGCGAAGACTACCGCCAAGCAACAGCGGTTGTGCTCACATTTCTGGCCAAGAACTACGTTGACTCGTCCAAAACGGCGCCAGCCATGAAGTGGGAGAAGCGATTCATGAACTTCATGAAGGCGTACGACAACGAGCTCATGGACATTGCGTACAGTGCGGAGAGAGCGATCGAGGATGCCATTGTCGAGCTGTCCGAAGGCGAGGTGCTCACCGTGGTCATCAGCTACATCGTGATGTTCGTCTATGTGGCCATTGCCCTTGGCAAGGTGCGCAGCTGCAAGAACTTCTTCCTGGAGTCCAAGCTGATGCTGGCGGTTGGTGGGATCTTCATTGTCATGGTATCGGTGGTGAGCAGCTTGGGCTTCTGGGGCTACTTCCATGTGACGTCTACAATGCTGGCGATTGAGGTTATCCCCTTCCTGGTGCTGGCAGTCGGCGTGGACAACATCTTCATCATGGTGCACACGTACCACCGATTGGATCGATCGCAGTTCGTCAGCGTGCCCGATGCGATTGGGGAGACCATCGGGCAAGTGGGACCGTCCATCCTGCAGACTGCCAGCTCGGAGTTTGCCTGCTTCGCAATTGGTATGAGAATCGGTCTGTGCATCCATTTGTTCGTTGTTCTGACGTTCGTTCTGCTCTGCAGGTACGCTGTCCGACATGCCGGCCGTGAAGACGTTTGCTATGTACGCCGCCGTAGCGATCTTCTTCGACTTCTTCTTCCAGATCACGGCATTTGTGGCCATGATGAGCTTGGACGAGCAGCGCTACGAGGCCGGGCGGTTCGATCTGTTCTGCTGCTTCCGCACGAACACGAAACCTGACGGCGAAGACCTCAGCGCGCTGGAGAGGTTCTTCACGAAGATCTACGCACCTTTCCTCCTGTCAAAGTGAGTATCACACACTTGATCTCGTGCGTCCGACTGAACTCCCTCCTTCGCAGGCCCGTCAAAGTTGTGGTCCTGATCGTGTTCACAGTTGTCACAGCGCTGTCGCTGATGTACACACCCTCAATTGAGCTCGGCTTGGATCAGGAGCTGTCAATGCCAACGGACTCCCATGTCGTCAAGTATTTCCAGGTAAGAGTGAGCTGCCCGCAGTTGTTGTGTGTGATTTGTAACGCTTTGGTTTCAGTTCATGGCTGAGCTCCTGTCGACTGGAGCACCAGTGTATTGGGTTCTCGGCCCCGGCCTAAACTACTCGCAGAGGGAGCACCAGAATCTGATCTGTGGCGGAGTGGAGTGCAACAACAATTCAATGAGCACGCAGCTTTACATTCAGTCGAGATACCCGGAAATGTGAGTATGAACTTGGTGCAATGTGTGGTGGCAAATTTGAGAGGTTATGAATGGCGCCCAACACAAGGCTTACATATTATATGAGGGTATTGATGATTTTGATGCGCAAGAGTAGAGAGTTCATTTACAAGAAGGGGACCGCGTCTCATCATGGCGCAGCTTACAACGACTGAGGCAGTGCTTGTCGTTGAAGCTAAATGGCGCCCAACAGATAATTCAGCTTGAAAGCCTTCCCTTCGTCAAATTGCGGACCACATTAGGCTGTGGAGAGCTATTAATCTGCCTCAGGGCCAAGTGGCTAACTGGCGCCCGACAGAAGATTTGACTCTGATCTTGTTCTTAAACTTGAAGCGTCCAGCTCCCCTTCGTAAAATTGAAGATCCCATCAGGCATCAGCCTTTGAAGAGCTTTCAATCGGATTCTGGCCAACTAGCTAACTGGCGCCCAAAGGAAAACTTGAAGCGTTTAGCTGCCCTTCGTCAGATTCAAGATCGGATATACGACCTCCTTCCAATTAATCAGAAGAAGATGGTTTCGATTTCAATAAAAAAAATACGTTTGTTTCGCTTTCAGTACCGCCTTGGCTCGTCCGTCGTCATCCTGGATTGATGACTACGTCGACTGGCTGCTTATCGACACGTGCTGCATGATCAACCAAACCGACGGTACTTTTTGCGCCAGTAGTAAGTGCTAATCTCCGCCAGGCAGCAAAGTGCAGAGCCTCACCAGTCTCTCTTTCCAGATTCGTACGCCGATGAGTGTGTGTCCTGCCCCCGAACATTCAGCGAGGATGGCTTGCGGCCCTCGGAGGAGACGTTCAACAAGTACATTCCGTTCTTCTTGTCAGACCTGCCAGACGCCGAGTGTGCCAAGGCAGGGCGGGCATCGTATGCCGACGTAAGTAGATTCCCACCCTTCGCCTAGATTCACATTCTCATCCTAATTCTTGCCACAGGCTGTCATCTACACCCTCGACGAGAACGGCGATAGCCACATCCTGGACACCAACTTCATGCAGTATTCCACCACGTCGGTCACTTCGAAGGATTTTTACTCGGCTCTGAGGGAGGCGCGCCGCGTTGCCAGCGATGTGCAGCAGATGTTCAAAGAGAACGGCATCGATGTGATCTTCTTCCCGTACTGCGTGTTCTTCGTCTTCTACGAGCAGTACCTGACCATTTGGAGCGACACCCTCTACTCGCTGGGCTTGTCGATGCTGGCGATCTTCCTTGTCACGTTCGTCGTCACCGGACTCGACATTGTGTCCGCGTTCATGGTGCTCTTCATGGTCCTCATCATCTTGATCAACATGGGCGGCATGATGTACGTGTGGAATATCACCCTGAACGCCGTTTCCCTGGTGAACCTGGTGGTGTGTGTCGGCATCGGTGTCGAGTTCGTGTCGCACATCATCAGATCGTACAAGAACTACGGCGGTTCGACGCACGAGCGGGCCAGCAAGTCGCTGTCGGTGACTGGAAGTAGTGTGCTATCCGGCATCACGTTGACCAAGTTCGCCGGCATCATTGTGCTGGCGTTCTCCAAGTCTCAGATATTCCAGGTGTTCTACTTCAGAATGTACCTCGGTATTGTGCTCATTGGGGCGGCGCACGGTCTGATTCTGCTACCCGTGGTGCTTAGCATATTCGGGCCGCCCAGCAAGGCGAAGAAGGATCTGTCGTAGGATCGGTCGATCGCTTGCCAATCAGAATTAATTACTCGTAGGCTTAAGTGTGTGTGTAGAGGCTAGACTATAGCGATAGATTGTAAGATTTAATAAAGATTTTTCGATTTTCATAAGCGATTGCTTTTTGGTTTGGAAGTTGCGCAGTTGGAATTCTAGGATGCTGGACGTAGGTGGGTACCCTGACAGCCGCGTCTCACTTAGACCAACGTGTTGGGTGCATTGTGTCTCAACGTTTTGGGGGAATGTGTTTCTATCGCGGGACAAAATAAAGGTGAAGGCAATCCACTTCATACAAAGAAAATTACCCGATTTCTGGGATACCTCAATTCAGCGATACCTCAACTCCTACACTCTGGGTTGGATTTTTCATGCGACGGTCTGGTTGTTGCTCAAAAGAGCGTTGGCGCAACGCATAACTCCTTTGCACTGACAACACAATCAGTGTGTGTTCCACACATCCTCACAAAACCACCACAATACCCGGCAAGGACCAGCATGCCTACATCCACTGATGTTGATCTCGTCTTACCCAGCATCGGCCATAGGGGCTCAACGTTAATCCGCTGTCCAGACTCATCCATTTGGCTCTGTCCAAAGCCAAATGGTACTTCCGGAGACAGTGCTGGTGGAAAGTAGTCTGTCTGTCCACATTGCTGAGATTATCCAAAACTCTCTCTCTCTGAGCTTCAGGGGCGATGAGGCTTCACTGCTGCTACAGAATAAGTCAAAAGGCGTGAAAAATGCTATCGCCTTGAGTGCTGCCGTCAGCGGCAATCTAATACTTTTCTTTTTAGGTAAGCTGCTTGAGTTTTCGTGAAGTGTGTGAAATGATATTGCTTCTCAATTGCAGGGTCTTTGGTCTGGTCGGAAAGACCAGGTCCTTCACGTTACTTAAGCCTGTGGTAGATGAGTCCAAGAAAATTGGATGCTACTTCCCATCCCGATCTAAAACAGAGCTCGTACTGTTCCCAGTAAGATACAAAATGCCTCCAATAGATCCACCAAAGTTGAACAATATACAGAGCCAAATACTAATATACAGCAAATTAAGCTGACAAGGCCGTATAAGGATGGCAGCGGTAGGGGTTTATACTTACAAGAGGTTCCTCGGTCACAAATGGGGACTATAATCGAGAATGACACACGGGATGTATGTAGCAGTCGTCAGACCAATTATAACACACAACATCCTTGTTGAGTTGAAAGCATTAAGAAATTAAGAAATTTGAAAAAATAGACCCCATCGTTCGTTCATTCCACACCTTCAAGCCACAATGCTGTAGCTGCTTCCCGTGGACATATACGCGAAGCTGACAGCTACCAAGGCAGCGATTAGGTTTAGTCAGATCAGGTTACGTGGAAATTATGAAGAATGCGAGAGTTCCGAAGGATTATAGTGCACCAAATAGTTGGCTTCAAATTTGGGTAGAATAGAGAAGACTGGCGATTTAGTTAGGAACCCTGACAATCCGGAAGTCCGCACCGGACTCGGAGTATTGGCCATATCACCGGACTTTTCGACTTCTACTGCCTAACTACGGTAGTGTATTACATGCAAAAGTTGAAGCTATTCAGGAGACAGCCCGATTACTGTCCATGAATCCGATTAACGAGTTACTTATCGGCGACATCAGGTGGCCATCAAGTCTCTGGATACACCATCGATTAAATAATAGATGGTATAATTTTGCCGCCTATCTCTCAGAGAGACAGCAGTTAGATGTAATCTTACCATGGACGACGAGCTAGCTAGAACAGTGGTGGGCAATTGGCAATTCATCAGAAGACTCGTCGCCCCTGTTACTTACAGATGCCATCAATATCACCAATCGGAGATGGGTGGAATTAGACTCTTGCAGGACTTCGAGGCAAATAAGGCCTCCTAAACTCCTTAGCCTTAGCAGGAAGGAAATCAGTAAGGTTTTAGGCATTATCACGGGACACTGCATGTTGGATTCACGCGTAAGAAGAATGAATTCTACAGGAGTTGCAGGAACGAGGAAGGAGTAGAAACAACGCTGCACTACCTGCCCAGCCCTTGCAAGAACAAGGAAAAACCCGCTAGGCGACTATTTATTCAATAGCCTAGAAGAAATGTCAACCAGAAATGTCACCATATTTTAGACATTAATACTCGTTGTGCATTGTCAGTCACTCGAAAGAGGTGAATGTCGTGAATTAGGAATGTTGCTTGATTCCAGGACTGGACTCTCAGCGTAGGAGTAGATGCACCTCCCCATTAAGCCACTGCTCCACAGTGGGGCAGAATGGCCAAAAGGCGGACAAAACATCTATATCCCGTGAACGGTAAGGCCTGGCAATAGTCTCATTCGATCCAGGTGAACAAAATCAGAAAATTAACCAGAACAGTTATTTTTAACAAATTATGAAAACAATGGGCTTGTTTTTTTTCCCCGGGCTTGCCCCAGTGTTCGGTGGCCTCTAGGATTTCTGTAACACCTACTGTATTAACAACTTCCTGCTGTCTACCTTCATCATGTTCCATTGGGCGTAGCACTCTTGTCGCCTGATGCTATCTATCGCAGCGGCCATGATTGGGGCACAGAGTCTCCTGCGACATCAGTCTGAGACGTCATTGTACCTCCATACCGAGCTGCCTCTCTCCCTTTTCAAATCAAATTCAAGGAATTGTTTGCCTTAACGTGACGTGAGATTATAATCCAACATTATCGCAAGTACTGACACATTCGACGTACCTCTCAAATTAGCTCAGAATTGAAAACAAATTGTTGAGACAGACGAAGTGCCACTGAATGGCAATCAATCTACGCACATTCTCTTATCGCATTGATTCGAGGGAACAGTCTCCAGTAGGCGGTCGGGTGGAGAGCATTCATCATTAATGGGAGGATAAGAGTGACGGTGGAGTGGTGAAGCCTATTGATGCTTCCATTTGATACGCACAGTACGTGCAGCTTCAGTCGTTTTAAGAGCTTTCGTCGTCACCGTCGTCGTCTGCCAATGAAAGCTAGAAGTAATGGGCGGGCGGAGATACACTCTGATTTCTAGTGGAGCCCGAATCCTGTCAACTGATACTGCCATCAAGTGGCAATTACGGTGACAGAATTCAATACATTGTCGAGTACGGATGCGTATCCTCTACTCCTCGACTCGTCGACTCCTCACTTGACCCAATTTTCGTTTGCAATCGATGGAGTTGACTGGAATGTGTGTCGCTGTTGGTGGTTGATTTCGTCTGCAGAATCGATGGATGTCTAGGGTGAATGCAAATTCAATGGGATGAGCTTGAGGGGGGATTAATGTTGGGATCTAATGAGGTATTGCTTTGGAGTAACGTGATATCATGGAATGAGCAGCGATACGAAGATGATACTGTGTGCTTGTCACTTTGAACGATGTCTTCATGTTTAACGACGTGGGTGCATATGACTAATAGAACAGGATTTGATATAAATTCAATAATTTCGTAAAGGACTTGAGAATGTACCAAGAAGCCTCTTCAGCTAGCACGATGCCTCGGTAGCCGCTTCAAAATCGCCTTCAATTGAGTGCTCCACTTTAAAGACAGTAGATGAAAGAGACTTATCGGCGCCAAGTTTATAATCTGCTTTACAAGACATTGACGCTATAAGCCACCATCTAGTCGCACGTCAATGGCGTTCAACGAACTTCTGTAGATCGTGCCTCAAGTGCTAGCTTGTGAGATCCATGGAGAATGATCTTGAAGAAGGTAAGCGCGTTGCGGGATACGTCGACTCTCTCGTCTGCTGATAAAACAGCTTCAATTCCAGCTTTCGTTCACAACATTTATTGCGATTGAAGAACAGTCGAAACGTTAACGAGGGACAAACCACCACGATCGACAACTACCTCGGGGCAAACTTGAACTCCACGAACAACATTCTGGTGGAGATCCGACGTAGAATCGCCCTTGGCATCCGCTGCTGTTTCGGTTTGTCAAAATAAATCGGGTCAAAACTCTTGACTCGAAGGATCAAGATCATGGTCTATTTTGCCATCCCTGCTATATGGAGCCGAAAACTGGACAATTAGCAAAACAGCAGGGCTGATGCTTAGTGCCTGCGACAGAAAAATTCTACACCGGATATATGGTCCCATCTGCGAGAAAGTGAATGAAGCAGAGGTCACAACCGTGAACTCTGCTAGGTTTACCAGGAAGTGGTACCAGGATGTGTACACTGGCTTGGCCCCATGGACACCATTGCTCCCGCTGAGAGCCTCCTGCTTTGATAAGGGGAGGAATACCGAACCTCCTGTATAAAGGCTAAGTTTCCGCGGAAGCCAGAGACCTCGGCCATAATGAATGGAAGCGGCATGCCAAGCACCTTCAGCGATGGAAGGCAGCGATTGCTGAGACACTTAACGGGTCGTACGCATGGTAAGTAAGTAAGTCATGCATTGGGTGAATTGTTTCTGTTCATCTTCTTCTATATTTGGTGATATTGTCCAGGGTGAACCCAGGACTTAAGCAACAAAGCCTGATAGAGGTCCTCTTCCACTAGGGTGCAATTTTGCTGCGGCCGTCATCTGTTGCCTTGTTCCACAGATTCGGAGTCGAAGACATACCGCCTTAGGTGTTCGTGATCGCAAACGGGGCCACGATAGCACTCACAATTTTTCTCTCGAATTCCTCATCTGCTTCTGCGATTGTCTATCCCTCAGACTGAGATGGTCAGTGTCCTATATAAAGTCAGCTTGGTCCTTCGGTTAGCAAGTTTGAGCGGCGTTTGATGTCCGTACTGATGTTGTTTGTACAGATTACTGCGGAGCCGATGTAGACGATTCCTTAACCAGTTCGAAGTTATGGCTGCCCATTGCGACGCTTGGTTCAAGACGTCGATGTTGTATGCCCTTTCTTGAGGACAGCATGCACTTCGATTTGCCCTCATTCCCACCGCTAGACGGATTTTAGCCGCTTCCGCTACCTCAGAAAACGCCTCCTTGACGTATCGCTGTGTTTTGCCAATCACCTGAATGTAATCGGCGAATGCTATCTGTTATACGGACTTCTGGCGGAGCGCGCCTCTAGTGTTGGCGTGTGAGTCTCGCACTATCTTCTCCAGGATGCTGTTGAAGAAGTCACGTGGCAGCGCGTCTCCTTGTATAAATCATTTTTTGGGTGAGTTCGTTCCGTCCTTTGCCTGAAAATAGATCGCGTTAATATCATCCATTCCTGAGAAATTGAAGCAGATCCCTCACTTTGGACAGACTGCACTCAGTTGAACACGCTACGGGCTTCCATTTCCTCACACTTCTAAATTTAAATGTCAGCATTGAGTCGTGGTGGTGCACCCGCTACAAAAAATTGAGACTTGAAACTCTATTCTGTCGCCTTTTACCCCCAAAATTGTTCAGCTCCTATTGTGAGTCCCATTCGGCGTCATCTTTATAAATAGCTTGTAAACTGCCCTAGAAATCCCAATTTTGTGCTATCTCCACTCACCATCGTCGCACGGCTTAAATGAGACCTGATTTCTAAAAATAATTCACAATATCTGTGTCACGTGAACCACTGAACAGCCGCCCGTACGCTCAATCCAACGATGGCACGCGAAAAATCACCGCTTGTCACTAGATCTGGATATCCTGCCGACAGGCCGACGAGTGGTGTGACATTTTTTTAATTAAAACCACTCGAAATTTGGTGTTTAGACCAGACAATTGCAAATTAGAATTCCCCTCATGATTGCAGCTTGGTTGTTACGTGCTGGCGCGGACCAGAGTCGAGGCGCCAAAACGACCGAGTTGGTGTGGGTTTCATTCGATTTGTGTTTTGGTCTCGTTATTTATGCCGTTCAATGAATGCGTTGTGTGCCGACGCTTGGCTCTGTGGACGTAGCCAGTAGACACACGTTTGTCAGGAAGTCAAATGGGAATTTCCGATGTGGACTGTGGTGTGTGGTTAGTTGCTAATGGGATGGACATTGTATAACTTGCATCTGAAAGTCATTTGATGCAACGGTTATTCTTTCAGAGGGAGACTATTCATGACATTAGAGGAGGACACTTATGTCAGCTCGACTCGACACAGACACACTTAGAATTTTGCTTAATTCTTTATTGATCTACTCTTGTGCCAACCGCGTCTACCAACTCAATCAAAGGCGCTGTCAATTCAGTTCAATTCCATCCCTGATTGGACTTCAAAGGTGTTCCTTCCCACAGCGTCGCCTTTGTTCACATTTTGTTCCCCGTTTTTGTCTCCCATTTAAGAGCATGCAAACTAACGTAGCGCTGCTGGTTGAAAAAATACCCACTGTTCCACAGTTTGAATGCAAAACTTCGGTGGCACAATCCAATTAGAAAGTTTTTCGGTAGAAATTAAATTAAGGAGCACTCCTTGAAGGGTGGCGAGGGGTGGCATTCGCCTAACAATGCAATCCACGGAAACTTCTTGTCTTGGCTGAGACAAGTGTTGAGGTGAACACTGCACAATGTCGTTACAGTTTCTAAAGTTTACAAATTTATTTTGTTTCAAAACTGATTATCTACTTGTCTTTGTGTGTGGGTGGGAGGGGGATAAAACAAGATTAGATCATTTCTGAAGACGAAGTGAAACACACACAATGCACGCACAGACGTGACATCGATTTTGGGGACAATAAGATCGATGTTTGGGCAGGAACTCAACTTCTTTGAAGGAGATTGTAAATGACTTCGATTCCAATCAGAAATACAATGAGTGCTCGCAGAGAAGTGAAAGAAACCCTTTAACACCAAGTTTCATGGAAATCATCATCGACCCGATGATTGTTCATTAATCTTTCGCAACCAACGCTTCGTCCTTTAAAGGAAGGCAACAGTGACTTCGATTAGGCACATGTCCACCCTGGCCTGTAGTGACACACAAAGAACATTGAATCTCAGATAAATCGGAAGAATGAAGGATAATCCGTTGGCCACGGTAGGGTCTGGTCGAATCGATTGGGCCTTGTCTTGCATTGTCTGGCAGATCATGGTCTTGTAGCTGAGTTCAAAGCAGAATTTTGTAAATTTTGAAGTAATGATGACGACTCAGTACACACAGACTGATAAAAATGGTTGAAAACTCAATAAATTCGAGGAGTTTGAGGGGACAGGGTCCAAGAGTTAGGATGAGACAAGTAGATTCCTCTGGAACCTTAAGTTAGGTTAGGTTGAAGTAAAGTTGGTTGAGTCCCTATCCTCGGTTTGAGGGTTCGAATACCAATGTAAGCAAAGTTAATTCCGTTTATCCGGATTTCAACTCTAGTTCAGTCATCATTTGTCGTTGGAATCAATTTAACGTCACTGTCACTGGAATTACCGATCAGTGGTGGTAGTCTGACTATGGGTATCACACTCGACCAACATGGTCTAAGCGTAGTGGCGATTTCGCTCATCTACCTAACCTAACCTAGGTTGAAGTGGCTCACTCCTGGTAGACAGCACTCACACTTAGGTCAGTGTGTATGCGATGCTGGTTCTTGGATAACCCAATTAGCACTGAGAGCCACATTAAGGACCGATGTTGAATGTGGACCACATCTAAACGTCAAGTTTTTTTCTACATTCCATTTGACATTTCTCAATTTCAGACTAACTCAATTTGAACCATGGAAAGATACACAATCGAGCAACGCGTTAAAGTTATTCAGGCTTATTATGAAAATTTTCGAAGAAAATCATCTTCAGTGATGAGGCACATTTTCACCTCAGTGGATTTGTCAATAAGCAGAATTGCAGCATTTGGGCGAATAATAATCCAAGAGTGATTGTCGAAGAACCAATGCACCCACAAAGAGTGACTGTTTGGTGCGGTTTATGGGCTGGCGGCATCATCGGGCCGTATTTTTTCCAAAATGAGGCCGGTCAGGCAGTTACTGTGAATGGTGTTCGCTATCGTGAAATGATAACGAACTTTTTATGGCCCGAATTGGCAGATATGAATGTGGACGATATGTGGTTTCAACAGGACTGTGCCACTGGCCACACAGCTAACAAAACAATGTCTCTTTTGCGCGACAATTTCAATGGCCGTGTTATCTCACGTGGTGGCGATGTCAATTGGCCGCCAAGATCATGTGATTTGACACCGTTGGATTTTTTTCTTTGGGGTTATTTGACAGAAAAGGTGTACGTCGATAAGCCAGCAACAATTCAAGAGCTAATGGATGAGATAATTCGGCACATTAACGGCATAGAACCTCAATTATGCTTCAGCGTCATGGAACATTCGGACCATCGGATTGAGGTGTGCCGCCGAGGTCGCGGCGACCATTTGGCCGATATTTTGTTCCATACATAATTGAACCGTACCTAATCAATCATAATAAAAATAAATGACAATAATTTCCTAAATAATTTGTGTTTTATTTAAAATCAACATCGGCCCTTAAAATGTAACCACGCTTTACATTTAGTGCCATCGTGCGGCATTCAGGAATATTATTAATTCTTTGATGTTATTTCTGGATATCTCGCCGAGAGATTCGAGGAAAGAGGTTGCGTGGAGTCTGTTGCCTTGCTTTGGCCTGCGCTGGATAAGAGATCACATGAAGTCAGTCCAGGATTCTGGTTCTGCCGAGTTATTAGAGCTACGGCAGTGTGTATCGTAAGGAATTCCTAGCCTAATTCAATGATCCCCTATCATTGCCGCGTACTTATCGCCGTAATTTTAGCAATATTAGATCGAGTCCTCTTTAGAAGATCGTTAGTTCGTGATATGTTGTAGACTGGCCATGTCTTCCAAGATATTGGACAGGTAGTTAACAGAGACCGTCTAAGGTTTGCTATTTTCAAGAAATGTGATGCAATTCGTGCTTTCCAAGAGGAATGTGCAGCTTCATGTCCGGACAGTTCACGTTACCAAAAATATCTCTAAGCCCCTGCAATCCATGTTATGTCTATTTTCATGGCTTTTCCACGACTGCAGCAAGCTTATAGCGCCATTGCTGGACTAACTTTGAGGTTATGAAGGTCGATGCCTTGATGGCAGTTTGAGTGTCAACGAAGATAGCTATTCTTTGCATTGGCTTGTGTTCGGATGATTTAAGAAAATATATGCCTGGACAAGTTATTTCTCGTTTTGGTGAAGTGCATTCTGAACTTTCTGGACTTCTATGGCACCGCGTTTGTGGCTTTCATCCTGGCCATTGTCGAGCTGATCGGCGTTGGATGGGTTTATGTTTTTAATTCTGGCGAATGACCAGTGATAATCGATTTCCCATCATCCTACCGCCTCTAAGTGGATTACTCATTCGACAATCGCATGAGACTACTTTACATGGCGGAGTACAGTTGATGTTGCGAACCTTCATGATCGGTATTAGATTTAGCAGTCAAGGTAAGCGATGCGAAAATGTTTGCACAACTGTCTCAACTGTCGGCGTCGAAGGGGACTTGTTCTACCTCAAGGCGTAACAGCTGCTCGACCCTTGAATACTTCTGTTGTCGACTACTGTGGTCCTTTTATCCTACGTATTGGGAGAAAAATTCGTTTGCTATCCCAGTCTGGGGAGGATTACGTCGACATATTTTGAAAAACCTAATTTAGGTGGCATGCAGTCTGTTCGAAGTCGTATAAGGTATCGAATCAAGGATGCAGCTATGGCCATGTGGTCTTGAGCTTAATATCAAACAGTGCGTTGCTATGTTTTGAATGTGAAGGGCGTAAAAGATTGAGCATGACCGTCAGAGCGTCTGAAGGGTTTGTCCTCATCGCGCCTGTTGGACGCATGCATGCCATTCTTTGTGCCTTATTGCACTGTCTTTAAGGCCGCCTACCAAACTAGTGCCCCATAAGTGAGGATAGGACGTTGCACGGCTACGTAGATCTATCGAGTTAGGTTCGGTCTTAGGCCTCGCTCTTTTCCAAAAAAATGTATTGCAGGCATAGAAAGCTATATATGCCTTCTTAATCCGCTTGTTCCATATTAAGTGAGTTAAGGATCTAAATTGATTCCTCAGTGAGTGGAGAGGAGTTTCAGTCAGCACTTTCCGTACCGGATACAATGGCAGGAACAATCGGGAATAGTAGTAAAGGCGTTAGCCCTATATACTGACGTCTCAAAGATGACTGCTTGTGCAGGTGTGGGTATCTTCCGTGATCTCTTCGAAAATCCCCTGGCACTAAGAGACGAGCGCACCGTCTTTCAAGCGCAATACATGAGGCAGCACTGGCGCTGAAAGTTACAACATAACAGGCAATAAAACCCATATCATCCGACATACCGACGTCAAAGCTGGCTAGACTGTGCAGACAGAGCATCAGTGCGATATCCTTGGTTAACTCGCACACAATCTGCTGGATTGCGAGTCATACTGGTATCCAAGGAAACGAAAAGGCAGATAGCCTTGCGAAAAAGAGTTTGGGAGTTGGAAGAATCTCTAGCATACGCTCGATGGCTTAGCCTGAGCACAGGGAAAATAGCGAGGGCTCTATGGCCGATGCTAAGCAAAAAGGGATAAACACTATTTATCGCTCTAAATTGCAAGGTTGTACGCATTCTAGGAGGAGTCCCTACCGGGCACATCATTTTCATCTTGCCAGGACGCAGCCCGCAGGCCGCAGTTTGTAGCCCAAGTTCTAACAATTTCCACGTGACCTCACTGATCACGGTATGAAACTAGGCGAGTGTAGACTCGTTGTGTTACCACGTGGATCCATTCCGGAAACCAGTAAGAGCTTTTGATAAAGCGTCGGAGATGACCGACACTGATGCTACTTAGTTCAGCCGGGGTATTCTTCTCGGTGACTTCTTCTTCGGGAGAAGACGGCGCTGCAATTACAGAGCAGATGTATAATTTCTTACTCCTCCTCACCTCTGCAGCATCTGTAAAAGTCATTGCAGGGAAGTTCCAATCTAGAGGCGTGCGTTTCAATAGCGCAATGCCCGGTTATAACTCTGACCTTAGAGACAATGTCTCTCGGCTCAAGTGGCATATCCACTTTTCTGCCACCTTGATTCTAATTTCCAACTTCCCTTAAAGTGACAGTAGTTTAAAAATGATCCGTCGTGGCGCCCAACCCCAGGCCGCTTCATTGTAAAAATACATTTCCACCAACTCCATTCCACTGCAATCCATCGTCCACATAATTATTTGCCTCCCTTTCTCAGACGAGTCCACTTCGACTGAATGGGGGATTACATCACAACAGAGCACTGATTCAACGCAGTGCACGCTCAAAAGTTAATTATCTTAAAGTTTTAACGTCACAGTTGAACTGCTTCCTTGATTGCCTTCGGGTGGTAGAGAAATGCTTGGGTTTCAATTTTATTTCCTTCTCTTCAGAAAGTTGCAGCTTTTGAAGTTTTAAAAGTTTCGTTAACTTCCCGAATGAAGTGATGCTTGACGATGGAAAATCGCAATGTTCGCACTATTTTCTTACTTTGTCTTAAGGGACGGCATTCACTTGCAATGTTGAAGTAATTATCACTCACTTTTGGCCTAAGCAGCAGTTTCCTTTGGGAGGGTTATGGTTTTGCGGACTTCCGTGTGGTCAAGCGTTGTTCGGGGGGTTTACGACAAGCGGGGCGATAATCTCTTTCTTTAGAGACTGCGAATGCAATTGAATAGATTTGGAACGAGGTACAGAGGCTGTGAGTAAAGGAATTTGCGGGGGAACTTCTTCGTAAACCAATCAGAAGCAGTGAGCGCGTAGTCGCGCCCGACGTGAGGACACTATTGGCAACTCTGGAAAAAGTGAGTGGGGCTGAGTCAGTGTTCTTCCATCTGCTATTAGATGAGGTTGGGCACGAGACTTTGTCTGTAACAGAGTGGTGTACCTACTAGTGAATCGATAAGAGGTGTCGCGGTTCGAGAAGCTAGGACGTGTAAGCACAATCGCCCCGCTGTCCAGTTTCTCTGCATCGAAGCTCATCCAGGGGCGATAGAAGGGTCGAAATAATACAAGTAGATACTCCAACAAAGACACCATCAACCCCATTCGCCTTCACACCAAATGCGTCACAAAGGGATGCATGCGGAGGACTCTCGTAAATTCTCACGGCGCACGGCGTACCTTCTCCTGGTTTCTCAGGCCACCTGGGAAACCAGCCATCGTCTTATTGGCATTTGCAGGCGAGCAGGCAATCAAGGAATGTTGATATTGTGAGTTAAAAACCATTAATTTGGCTGCAGCAACACACAAACCCTCGTGTATCGACAAAAATGAGGAACCGACAGCTTTATAAACACGCCATTGCGTGCTGGCAGCAAGCGAAGTCGTCACTCTGACATTACCTGCCCCACAAACAATTCCAGTAACCCACAAGCCAAATGATGCCAGCAACTAGCGCGGTCGTTGTTTCCCCATCAACCCCGATGGCGGTTTATGAATGAAAGACCCGTCAGCCTCGACGATGGCAATATAAAACTTTTCACAGCACGGCACAGTTTCACCCCCTGCCCCTGTCTCACCGCCTCATTTCGATCGTTCGCAGGTAAAAGACAAAACAGGTCAAAAATGGGAAAATGGAAAACTGTCCTCCGCCTGGCAGTCATCCATTGTGCGCTCCGGCACCAGCACGTTAGTTTTCACTTGCAGCTCTGACGGAGTGTGTCGGCAATATACCGCCACGTACCGACTGCAGCGATGTCAAGTCCAAGCTCCAAGGACGACGATGATGACGGCAAGGAGAAGCAACCGCCAAAGGTCAAAGCGGAACTGCCCTATCTCTTCGAGCAGGAGCTCACTGTGAAGCAGAATAAAAGGATTTATGTAGTCGACGAATTCATCGGGACCGAACGAGGTAAGTGTGTGCGCTTGGATCCTTCACGTCGTCTTCAGCATTGTCCCATTGCAGTGGCACCCATCGAGGGGAAGTTTTATTCGAAATTCAATGAAGCGGATATCAAGCGTTTCGCCGAAAGACGTCGTTACTGGGAGCTGACAGAGCGCCGGCGGATCGAGACGAGGACGCATCCGGAGTTTCCTGTTTTGGAAAGTCAGACGTATGGCTGGCTGCAGCAGCGAGTGTGCACCGTGGCATTGGGGCAAATCAATTGTGTGCGTGCACCGAAGCGGCGATGTCCTCTGACGGTTTATGGTGAAAAGTTGAGCTGCGAAAGAGTGACGGAACGACCGAAGTTCACTGGCGAACGATTCCTATTGAGATAATGCAGACGATGGCTGTGCAATGGTGGTGGTGCAATAAAATTTGATAACCGACATCCAGCTTGGCGGTTTCAATGGGGACGAGTAGTTGTGAAGGCTAAGTGCTTTATAATGTGGTGCAAGGTTGCCCGACAATCATAACGTGGTTCGTGGAGTGAAGTGGAATGGATGGTAATTGGACGTCGGTTTTGGGGGGGATTGGATTGGGATAAGGAAAAGCACTTGGTGGTTGCAATTGGGAATTTGTGACAAATAGTTGGCCACATAGTAACCACTGTCTATTTTGGCGAACATTTCGATGTCGCCAAATTCACTCCAGAGTCTCTGATTCGATTAATACACGTAAGAAAACATAACCACAGGTGTTCAGAAGTCGTAGGTACGTCTTATAAGGCCGCTGTGGCAGTTGGGATATGAACTCGGAAAAAACTCAAAAAAGCATAGTAACCACTGTCGATTTTGGTGAAAATTTCGATGTCGCCAAATTTACTCCAGAGTCTCTGGTTCGATTAATACACGTAAGATAACATGATCACAGGTGTTCAGAAGTCGTATTAAGGTCAAGTTGGGTCGCTGTGGCAGTTGGAAGATGAACTCGGAAAAAGCTCAAAAAAGCATAGAGGAACAGTCTCTTTTGGGGACGTACTGGTGGGGAACAAAACGTCCAGGCTTCTTCGGCGAGCTCTATGAGTTGTACAATGAAGTGGATGCAGTTGGGAAGGCAGCAATTCACAGAATAAACTGGCTTGGCGTCGTAAAGGGTAACACCAATGTTCCACAGAAGAGGGTGTTCGCATCCGAGACTCCTCCCGAACCTCCAGTATTAAGACGAGGAGATTGGGACAGAGATCGAATTGGTCCCAGCGATAGTGGACCGTCAGACACGGATGGCAACCGTTGCTCATGATCAGACTCACTGGCCGGCGGAGTAAGTAAGTAAAAGCCTTCGCAAATTTGTGGTGCGACATGTCTGTGTGACTCTGTGCCTCTTCTGCTTCTTCTTGTTCTTATCAGGCCAACGCCCATTCGATGGTCTGAGCCTGAGCAGTCTGTCCTCTACTAGAGTTGCTTTATTTCACAAGTTGCCACTCGGGTACAGTGTCAATTACCGAAACATCTCAGAAAATCGATGCACCTCACATTGAATTGACTGGAAATCAGCTTCAAATGAAATGGCGCCCGTGGAAATTTCATCTCGATGTCAGCGTCCTGCTTTAACAGCTCCAAACAATCGCATCCAAAATCAGTTTTTTAATCAAAAACCCCTTTACCTCGACAAACTCGCTGCTAAAAGTGCCCCTGCATCAAAATTCCACGCGACCTCAAAAATTCACCATGATTCGTGACCACAATTTCATCCACCACCCTCCACCGCTTGCATTCCATTCGCTTTCGTTAACCACATTTCATGTTGCATGCCATCGAGTAATTGAAACCAATTCGTCAGCGATTGTTCACTTGCCGCCACGTCCTCGATTTTGCTGTCACGTGTCTAGGAACAAAAAATACGGCTTCCCAGCCAATGACACACTTTATCGGCAAACCAAGAAGACATTACAAGCCGGCTACCAGCCACGTCCTTGATGGATTCGAATGCCTGATGCCCAAGGACACTCACACAATCGCGTGCCGATTCAGTTTGACATCGATTCCGACGGAGAAGAATGAAGACATAACGCACAAGTGACATTAATCGGTTGTAAGCAATTACAGGCCCGAGGGTGTACGCCTAATGGAGGGGCCTAATTAATTTCGTTTTACTGCTGGATCTCGTGCTTTTTTCGTGTGGTTTTTGGGGTGCATACTCTTTGATTTGACAGCTAGTAGTGACATGTGTGGCGTCGTAGCGGGAGTGACACGTAAAATGTGAGTTTTGACTCGCTCAAGACGGGCAGGCATTTGTCAGGAAACGTATGACAAATTCTTAGTGATGGCTGTTGCTGTGGTGACATGAAATAATGATAAATGTGCAAGAGTTGACAAAACTTGTGATACACAGGTAGGCACAGCAAAAGTCGCAAAAGTAAGTAAACTCAAATGTTAATCACGTGAAAGGATTTGCCATAATCTGTCGTCTTATGATAGCTCCTAGTGTGATTATTTCAGTTTCTACCGATCAAAAAAACGACTGCGTTTGACATGAGTAGCCTGCAACAGAACTGTTTGCAGGCAAAGCTTAGATGGGTTATTTGATGGTGATTGAAATTTCGTTATATTTTTGGTTTAGGACCCGAGGTGAGCGTTGGAATAAAAACTGAGTTCATACCACCATCATCATCAGCACATACGCTATAGAGCGCAGGAGTAGCAGTTTCTCTATTCCAACGCATACAGTCCAACGTCCGCTGTGATGGGGTTTCGTTTAGCAACGTTAACCCGAACACAGCTGCTACAATTTATGTATAGAGACTGAATTACCCTCAAAAGTGGACCATCAATCCCATACTCCGAAAGAACACTCCAGAGTTCCAATTTCTCAAATCTACACAACAGCAGTGGATTGGTTTGCCATACTCCTAAGCCTTCTCGAGTTCTATTCCTAGAGTGAACAGCTGGTCGGTTGTACAACTACCGGGAAAAACGCCGCACTGTTCATCACCCATGGTGGACTCGGCCATAGCTCTAGAACACGCCTCCAACACTTTAGCTGTCCCTTTTTAGAATGAGGAACATTTAACTCAGTTTGTCTCACCGCATTTCCAGGCTACCTTAATGACACGAGATAACCATGCAACTTCCTTAAGCCAACCACGCCGGCGGATTTGCCAACATTACTAATTACTATAGAAAACAGCATTTAGGATAATTTTTTTGGAGTCACGTTGGAATTTAAAACGAATGCTGTTGATAGTTTTACAGACCACGACAAAGTTTAGGGATGTTCCAATTTTGAGCCACTTCTTCCAGTATTGTGGATGGTACCTCGCGAATAACACGTGCAATGGTTTCTTCTTGGTGGGCTTTATTAGCTCTGCCTTATCGACAAAAAGGAGTGATTTCATGTATCCCCATAAGAAAATTCTAAAAGCGTCAAATAGCTCAAACTAGCCGGCCAAGCCTCAATCCAATCGAACACATTTCTCATTTGGAGTGCCTTCGAAGCCGCATATCGACTATATTCAACAAAAACCTATCGTTGAAGGATACCTTGAGCCATTGACGGTGACGTTGTTCTCGCGGTCTTCTATGAAAAAAATACGGGCCAATGATTCCACCGGACCATAAATCGCACAACATAGTAGATTTTTCTAGGTGAATTGGCAGCTATTTCATTGACTGAGTCTGCTTCTTTACTTTAACCAGAAATCAGCTCCGCCGCAGAAGTCAACCCCCCATTCACTGACCTGACTTCAAGACTTCTCCACATCCTTGCCTCCTCTTCTGCAGACATTTATCGTCAATTCAAATGTTTATGACTCTTTCCAGGCACATCCGCCCAATCGGTGAACTTCTCTAGAATTTCTAGTCCACATGGCCTGTCCCTTTCCGCTCGAAATCCTGTTCAGTGGCCTTTCCACTTCCTAAATCATGATCATCCGCCAATAAGACCCCCTTTCGATGCCCCCATTACGAGACTGTCTTCGCCCTGCTAACTTCACTCAACGATGCAGATGCTATTAATAGTCAGCAGCCAAAATCCGACATTTATTCGGAATAATGGGAAAAAATTACAAAGCCCGCATGTTACGAATTGACCCACATTCTGTCTGCACTCACACACATTTGCGCGCTCTGCCAACCACAACAGGAATGACTCTGTGAAACATGTGAGTTGAGGGGTATCTGGCAAGGATCCCACAAGACCGTAAATTGAAAAATATTGTTTATTACAAAAGTTTCGTTGGCAGCGGAAGTGCGGGCATTAGGGCGACTTCTGGTCTCGCCGGAGAATGGCGAAACTATGACTTTCAGCGGCAGAGCTGTTTCGCGGGTGTACTGCCAAAGTGGATACTTTCGATTCTACACTCGCTCGTTTGATCTTAAGTTGAGACGGAATTTTTCTTTTTCTTTTTGAGATTAGTGGCAGTTATTGGGTCATTCGTGCCATCATCAGTCGGATGTGAATGGGATGTATGCCAGTGTATGTGGCATTCTGAGAGGCATTGATGGTGGGGTTAGCAATGAAATTAGCTATTGTGCCAATCAGCAAAGACATCATTAAAGTAAAGGGACATTAATTTAGGTCTTCCTATCTTTAAATTCACAGAAAACTCGGTTTTAGATTTTTCATTCGTTTGAAAGGCATATCGACGCCATTATGTATGGAATATAACATCCTTGAAATGTCCGCCACGGCTTCTCTTGGTGACGCTCATAGCAAATACCATGTCTCTGGGGCATAAATCAAGCTGAATTTGACTGATGGCATGGGTTATGTTGGCTTTGAGGCTGCTGTGGTTTTTGGCTTATTCGCATAGACCTGCGACTTCAGAAAACCTTACAAGACAAAGTCAAATCTGGGTCTCGGTGGCCAGTTCACATCACCTCCACTTGAGATGAACATGCCCTCGAGCCGCTCGTGCAGAACTTCGAATGTGGCGTGCGCTGGGCCGTTCTGTTGACCACACGTCGTTGGTGTCCATATCATCCAATTCGGGCCAAAAGAAGTTGGTAATCACCGACCTATAGCCTTCGCCGTTGACCGTGATGGCCTGGTCACGTCGTTCTCAAAGAAATATGGACCGATGACGCCGCCTGCCCATAGTCCATACCAAACTGTGACTTTTTCAGGATGCATTAGACGCTCTTGGATCTCATGTGAATTGGTATCTTCCCAAACTCTACAATTTTCTTTGTTGACGTACCCATTGATCCAGAAATGAGGCTCATCTTATGGCGACCGTAAAATGGGCGAAGCGCTCGGAACGTTTCCCGAACAGAATACCCATTTGCACGTGTTGCTGAGCGGTATATCCATCCATGGTGATTTGGCAAAACAGACTGTCTGTCAGACTGTCAGACTGTATCAACGTCAAAGAAGCCCTTAGTAGAAGCCCCTATTGGAAGACCCTTTATATTGATAGCACTACAGTTCGATGTGGAACCTGGCTTAGCTTGGAGGGCAACCGCTCACCACAAGTGCTCTAAAAATATAATCTGCTTGCTCGGCAAGAGATTTCATCAGAATCTGGCAATAGCACTCGTCGTAGCTGGCAGTTTTTGTTTTTTATTTGAATAGTTGAAGTGTTTAATTAAAACATTGATTTAGATTTGTTTTTCTTGATAGACCATGTGTAACGTGGCCTCACGTCGTCATGATATTCTTAAGGCACAAACCCACAGAATCCGTCGAGTAATATCAACAAATTGACAGCTCTGAGGGAGGAAACAGTAAATGCGCCCACAAGTGGAGTGCATCACGAGGGATGATGGTGGTCAACTTTTTCATACTTTGAGAGTTCCTTTTCATTTTATTCTGACGTCGTTGTAGTTGGGCTTGGATGCATATCCGACGCAACGTACGTATTCATTCGGCACCTCCTTGCAATCAAGAAAAACCAACAATTTGTGTGGTTATTAAACGCAACGTTCTTGGTCCTGTTTGCGTTGATGCCGTCTGGAGGAGGAGGTTCAATCAAGAACTGAAAGGACTGTACAGCGGCATGCACCTAGTTAAGTGTTTTCGGATCCAACGCTTAATATGGCTAGGTCATGCAGAGCGGATGGACGCAAAAGCTCCGGCCCGAAGAGTCTTCGATTCCGAGCCATTGGGACAACGCAACAGAGGAACGAGATGGCGCACACAAGTGGATAAGGACCTCCACCAACTTGGTGTCCGCAACCGGAGCCAGCTGGCGAAAGTGCGTGTCTTTTAGTTGAGACCCAGGTCCACCCCGAACTGTAGCGCCCAACAAAGAAGAAGAAACGCAACGGATTCTATTAGTTTTGGTCCCTTATTCATTACTGATTGACAAATCATCATAGACTTACAACTCAACAATGTCTCAATCAGCGTTTAGTTAAAAATGTTGTTCGTGCACTTCGAGGAATATGTGGTGTTCATCATCGACCTTCCGAGTCTGGTTTGGCTTTACCATCCCCAAATCCTAGTCCTCAGGCTCTCTAGACTACATCTAGGCCGCAAGCCAGCTACTATTCACGATTCGTAAGCCAACATTACTCGCGTAATTGGGCAAATACGCGTCGCAACGCTGGATGCAGTAATCCAAAATTGGATGATCTGAATGGACCGTAGTCCCTGGCAATATTTGCTCCTGATGTCTTTGTTTATTTGTACATCTCGTTGATTCTCCTCCGTCCACACAAAAAAAGGAAGGCATCAGACTTCAGAGATTTCAAAGTTTCAAGTATTTTTTTTCTATTATTATTCAAAGCGTTGACCCTTATTGAAAATCTGGATAAACGAAGATCCAATCAGTATTCAATAGACTTACACACGTGATTTTTTCGCAGAAATATTTATCAAAATCCTCAAAACTGTTGCTAAGCAACATCCTAAATCAGTCAGCAAAGTGCTCACATGGCCCAGCCCACCACTTTTTTTTGCGTTTTTTTTTCTAAATTAAGTACAGTTCGCGAACTCGTTGTCCTCCCGCACAAATCGTCCTTGTGCAACACAAACGATGTATTCATGAACCACTTGTGCTGTAGAATTGTTGACACAGTTTGCGGCATCAAAAGGCCCTGCTCGCAACATCACGCCCAACCTTGACATCGTTTTCTTTTTTTTTTTCGACAAGACAGCTTAAATCGTTATTATTTCATAGAGGTCGTTCAACAAGCACGTTGACACTTGGTGTTTTTTTTCTTCTTGTGTGAGTGTGTGTTTGTTATTCTCGAAGGTGACTCGTTACAATCCAATTATGTCACGGATGATGTGTGCATTGTTTTCCGAAGGACCACAATCAAACATGGGCGAGTGGGTAGGAAGTGAGCATGCATTTGTGCAGTGCTGATGCTCATGCTTGACATAAATTCTTTTGTGTTTTGTTAAGTGACTAAGTGAGGTGGTTTTATCTGGCAAGGGCATGTTTTGGAAGTGCGATTGAAGAATTGTTTCTAAGAACTATTTACGAAATATCTTGTGCGAAACAGAAGAAATTCAAATGATTTTTCCAGGCTTTTTGCCAAACTACATAATGGCCTGGTGGTCAGCTACATTAGGGACGACTTTTGCTTTCATTCAGGGAAGGAATTGGAATCGCCTACTAATGGGTAATGGAAGTATTTTGTTTCCCAAGGATGCTTCCGCCACAAAGACGAGGTTGAATGATCGCTGCATGTATTCAACCCCGTCTTTCTTTCATCAGCGCTACCTTCAATCGATCTGGTTTCAGTTTAAAGGCTATAATGTTGAGTTTCCATTTGTCACTGTTTATGATACAGTCCTCCAAGATCAGTCCTTAGACGGCAGTCATATAGTCGGACAGTTGTTAGACTTCAGTCACCAGTCTCTTGCCTACGATCTCAGACGATATTTAGCCTACAATCCAGTCGTCCATTTTCAATGTGTAGTCTACAGTTTATCGTGCTGTATTATTCTCCGATTTTCAATGCAGTGCTTCTAAACGTTTGCTATTGCGGGCTCTGGAAAGTATATATGTAGGGTTTTAAATAGTATATCTTCTCTATTTTCAAAACTAATAAAACTCAAACAGAAGATTACACAGTTAACTTAAACATTCTTCTTCAAATATTTAGGCTTAATGGCGACGACTGGAATCAAAGTGTAGATTGTAGGGAGCGGGTGGAGGTGGGCGCAAAAAATAAAACACTTGTTTGACAGGCGGTGTTATCTTTATTTCGTAACGAAGAGAAGAGAGCTAAAACTGCATTCTCCTTGTATTTATAGCAAAGCGATTCGGGTCAATAACCTGATCAGATGGTCCGAACATTATTAGTTTTATCAACAGATGTCGTTGACTGAATAGTCAAAAGCTTTAGTTCTGCACAGGGTGCTTCTTAAATTTCTTTTGATGTAATTGGTCTTTTTTTTAATTACGCCTACAATTCGGCCATCCTGATCAAGTAATCGTCCCGATTACATAACGCACTTTCGATTAACATGAATACTAATACAACATAGGCATGATTATATGATAAGAGAATAACAGATTAAAATATGAGTACAAAATAACAAAAATTCAGTAAGATTAAAAAAACTATACAAATTCAATTCAATTCAATTCCATTCAATTCAAATCAATTCAATTCAAAAAAATACAAGGCAATACTAAAATTGATATAGTGGTACTTCAATGAAAATAGGTTTGGACAACGCGGTATAAAATGTACATGTTAACATAAATTTTCCGTCCGAGAATCGAGCTTTTCCAAGTGGTCTCCAGCTGCCTCTTCACCGTCGTCTAAACATCTCTGCTGAACTTCATAAGGCCTCATGTTAGCTGGAGAAAAGATACTTTTGTACGGCAATCGCGATACTTGCAGGCCTTCGATATCCATAATCAAGTACCGATCATTGGGTAAGACTTTCTTGACCTCATAAGGACCTCGATATTTGGCAAGAAGTTTTTGATTCACCCCTGGGGCAGCGGCTGTGTTTCGAATCATCACATACTGACCTGCTTTATATACTTTGGGAATTTTATGTCTGTTGTCAAAATAGATTTTGTTAAGTGCTTGGGTTTTTTCAGTTTTTTGTTGAGCTTGGGCCCTAATATTGTTAAGGTTAGCTTGTTTTGGCTTGATCCTACTATCAAGGAACTCCTTTACACGGTCACAAAGCTCTCCTTTCTGATGTACCCCGAACAATAGAACGCTTGGCGTAAAACCTGTACTCCTACTGACGGTGTTGTTCAGCGCGAATTCTGCCTTAACCAAGTGCTTATCCCAATCATTGGTAGTGTTAGAATCACATTCTTTGGATAACATCGGCACGAGTATACGATTTATACGCTCTACCTGTCCGTTAGATTGAGGCGAACGCGTGGCAATTTTCACGTGCTGAATATTATTTTCGCGTAGGAAGTTGGTAAACTCGGTTGACGTGAAACAGGTTCCACGATCTGATACAATGCGATCGGGCCGCGAATAATTTTCAAAGAACGACGTCAAACACTTTACGGCTTCGCTACTTTGGGTGGACTTAACAGGATAAAGTTTTATAAATTTAGTAAAAGCATCAATTACGAGGAGAACGTGTTTTTTACGCGACTGTGAAGTAGGCAAGGGACCAAGGTGGTCGATATGAAGTGTGTGAAATGGAACATCTCCTTTGGGTATGGAATGCAAATTCCCTTCAACTTTACCTGATTGGGGAGAGAAATATATGCATTTCAAACAGCCTCTTATGTGTTCTTTGATTTTTTCCTTCATATTAGGAAACCAATAGCACCCTGATAGATGCTGAAAGCACTTTTCTACCCCAACGTGACACATCGCTTCATGATGCGTACGTATTACTTCGGTTTCCATATTTGATGGAACGTAAAAGTTGACCTTGTCCTTGCACTTCCGGTATATAAGACCGTCTATCATCTCATAAATGGGGCTCTCGCTCTTTTCTAAATCTGATACTATCGACTTAATCTTAGGGTCGTCCTTCTGGGCAGCCGCCAAGACAAACTCAAAGGATTCGTCCTCTACATAAAGAACATTAAATGAGCGACTTAAAGCGTCAACATGTGACATCCTATCCCCTTTTCTATGCTCAACGATGTAGTCGAAGCTTTGCAACTCCAAGGCCCATCGTGAAATGCGAGGATTTAAAGATTTTTTCTGAAGTGTCAATGCTAAAGCCTGACAGTCGGTTACAATTTTAAAAGTTACGCCTATGAGATAAATTCTAAATCTCCTAAGAGCGTATATTATCGAAAGCGTCTCTAGCTCATAGCTATGATATTTGCTTTCCGTTTCTGTGGCTCGTTTCGAAAAGAAAAACACAGGGTGGAACTTACCATCGACCTGTTTCTGCATGAAAATTGCACCGTAGCCAACCGAACTTGCATCGCAATGCAGTTCTGTGGCGTTATGGGGGCTGAATAAAGCTAAGACGGGAGATGCTATAAGCTTAGATTTTAATAGTTTAAAAGTTTCCATTTCCCTCACACCGAATATGAATGGTGTATCCTTTTTCAAAAGGTCATACAGTGGTTTAGCCACATTTGCAAAACCCTTAATGAACTTGCGGAAATAGGAACAGAGTCCCAGAAAGCTATGCACATTCTTAGTGGAGGAAGGTATAGGAAAACTTTTAATTGCGTTTAAGTTAGTATCATTTGGTCTGATACCATCTTTACTGACTTTATATCCGAGATAAACGATTTCGGTTTGCAAAAAACTACATTTATCAAACCTGAGCTGTAATGAATGTTCAGTTATTATATTTATTACTTCGCGTAAAATAGTAAGATGTTCTTCAATGGACTGTGTCGCAATAAGAATGTCATCCAAGTAGGTAAGTATTTTACCTTTCGAAATAAGATTTCCGAAGACATGCTTCATGAATCTTTCGAACACGGAGGGGGCATTCTTAAGCCCAAATGGCATCCGCGTATATT
Source organism: Eristalis pertinax (assembly GCA_907269125.1). NCBI lineage: Eukaryota > Metazoa > Arthropoda > Insecta > Diptera > Syrphidae > Eristalis > Eristalis pertinax. The sequence continues at coordinate 24,463,052 of OU026149.1, forward strand.
CGAATTGCCCTAGCGGCGTTATAAAAGACGTAAACTTCATCGATTCATCTGTCAGTTGGACGTGATGAAAGCCATTCTTCAAATCCAATGTAGTAAATAAACATTTATCCCGAAGTCGATCAAGATGGTCTTCTATGAGGGGTAAAGGGTAATTATCACGTAAAGTGATTTTGTTCAGCTCTCTGAAATCTACACATAGACGGAGCTCTTTATTTTTCTTTTGCACAAGTACAATTGGCGAAGCGTATGGTGAATTAGATTCGCGTATTATTCCTTGTTGCAACAAATCGTCTAACATTTTCTCGAGTTCAACTTTGTGTGCATATGGAAGCCTCCTAGGTGTACACCGAAATGGGATATGCTTGGACAAAGTTATCTCCATTTTATAATCTGTTCGTGACAAACGGTATTTTGGTTGCAAATAAGCGAGCCTAACTATATCTTTTACTTTATCCTTAACACTTTCACACAAACTGTTATTAATGTTGAATGGAAACTCACCACAATCTGCCGCTACGTCGATGCTCATAATCTGCTGCAGGTCATTATCTTCAATTGTATCAGCATTAGGAGATGAATATGAAATTTCAGGGTTGGAGCAGCTGGAAACCACTTGTGAATTTCGATTTTCGTCCTCGTTGATACGTCGAAAAGCCAAACCTGTTTTCCCAATGAAATCACGACCTAGAATAACAGGATATATCATAGAAAAATTTTTCACAACTAAGAGATTAATTTGTATAATAGAATCTTGAAACCAAATACGACTGTTGATACTTCCTACCACCTGAAGTGGGCTATTGTTGACTCCGCAATAAGTCTGGCTCGTCCTCTCGAGTGTTGGCAGTAAGACTGTTGGTAAATACCTCTCCTGCACAAAACTTATTGGACTCCCTGAGTCCAGCAGCGTCAACAGCTTTAGCGAGATCTCCATATGTTGGTTAATCCATTCATAACGCATACAGCACTCAAAATCGTTCATCAGCCCATCCTCAGCTTCTGGTAACAAAGTGTCCGTCAAAGAGTTCCCATTGTTTCTTTCAGCAGTTACAGAAGTGTTCACATTTTGATTTCCTTGCAGCGTCATGACACGATTTACATTGTCGCAGTTAGGTGATATGTGACCAGATTTTCCGCACTTGAAGCAGGTGACCTCCTTCTTGTTTCTATTGGGATCAGAGTGTTTAGCAGTTGTACTACGACGATTTTGAGAAACAGCGGAATTAACTCTGTTCATTTTGTCGGTGTTATGCTCCCGGTGATTGTTCTTCAGTTTCTCATACTTTCGCAGTGCTTCTTTTAATTCCACAAGACAGTTAGCATTGTACAGGATGCTTTTATTTGTCTCAGAATCAGGAATTCCTCTGATAATATATTGGATTAAGTCCTCCTCTTCGACAACTCCTTGTGTTGCAATTTCTTGCATATGAAGCACGTATTGTTGCATTGTTTCATTGCTCAACTTTTTCCGTCTTCGCAGCTCGTTGTAAACGTCTGATGTGGTCACTTTTTTCTGGAATTCGTTCTTCAATGCGTTTTTCAATTGAGTCCAACTGCGCAGGCTAACTGTCCTGGCGAAAAGTCTTGCTGTTCCCTTGAGAAACCGCTTACCGAAGATGAATTTGTTCCTGTCGTCCAGTTCCAAGACTTCTGAGTACTCTTCGAACTGCTCAATCCAGCGGTTAACGGAGAAGTTGTCATCTCCACTAAAAACGGGTATCGAGTCCTCGACGTCCTTGAAGTTGTAAGCTGGAGTAGACCTGGGAATAGATTGAACTTCATCAATTTGTAATTCTCGCAGTTTCTGTTTCAATTGTAGAATTTCTTCTTTCTTCTTGCACATTCGTTGAAGTTTTGCTATCTCTTCGTCCAGTTGTTCCTCTTCCCCACTGCTTTCATCAGGCACGTCGTTATCCGGTGGCGTTGAGTCGTCAGCACACTGTTCTCTGGTGTCTGAAGAAAACTCGTTGATCAAACCGGCAAAGTCGTCATCCGAAAACTCCTGCACTGCTTCTTCAACTCGAAGTTTAAGCTCTGCCTTGGTGCCGGTAGTAGGAAATTTTAGTGATCTGAGAATACCTTTGAGTTTGGATACTGTCGAAGACTCCAGAATCTCTGTCCACTTCTCAGACATTATTAAATTTTCACTATGCACTCCGCGAAATTAACTTGGAATCGTACCGCAGTATTAAATTTGGATGTACACTCGACTATACAGTAGATCTATGAACCGAATCCCACTTCTGAAGATTGTAGGGAGCGGGTGGAGGTGGGCGCAAAAAATAAAACACTTGTTTGACAGGCGGTGTTATCTTTATTTCGTAACGAAGAGAAGAGAGCTAAAACTGCATTCTCCTTGTATTTATAGCAAAGCGATTCGGGTCAATAACCTGATCAGATGGTCCGAACATTATTAGTTTTATCAACAGATGTCGTTGACTGAATAGTCAAAAGCTTTAGTTCTGCACAGGGTGCTTCTTAAATTTCTTTTGATGTAATTGGTCTTTTTTTTAATTACGCCTACAAGTTCGTTGTCATGCGCTTGTCGCTTTGTCAGTTCGTTTTGTTCTCTGTTTGTTCGTCGTATGGTGGTCCTATTAGGTAGTCGAGCGTACATCCCATTGTGCCTCTGACTACATCGAAGTACGTGGCTTTTGGTTTGTATCGATGAATATGTTTACAAGAGGCTGCTATCACGCATGTTCGTCATAAGATGCCGCTTGGTCGTTTGGCTCCAATCCCACATATATCCACGATCTAGAAAATATGGACTAGAGTCAATCTGCAGAAAACAGAGCTAATTCTCTTCACCAGCAAAATATGAAATCCCTGGTTCCACCCTTTTAAAGCTGAATGACAGCACAAAATTGCTGGTAATTATCCTAGACACGAAATTAAGCTGGAAACAAAACATCCAAGAACGGCGAATGGTTATTATAGCCCCTCACAGTCCGCTGACTATTCGTATCAGTTGACAGACCAATTCTACTGTATGGAGTCGCGATTTGATGGACTTGGCTCGACAAGAACATCCACTACAAACCGGTCGATAGGGTGCAGCGGATGGCATGCGTATGCGTCAGTGGAGCGTTCATGATAACCCCCTTCGCTGCATTCTTCCCAATCCTCCTCCGATAGACTTAATCGGCATACAGACAGCGACCAGCACGGTGATCAGACTGAAATCGCTGCATATGTGCCAGCCCAATCCGAATGAGTAGACCGAACCTCAGAACTCTTGTTGGCGTCATAACCGGACACTGCGCCATTGGAACTTACGCCTTTAGACTAGGTCTTCCCAAACAATGACCTTTACAGAAGCTGCAGAGGCGAAGAGGGGGAAGAAACTACTGTACATCTACTCAGTAATTGGAGCGCTCTCTCCACCCGAAGAAGGAGTCGCCTAGAAGCCTACAACTTCAATCCCCTGTCTGAGTTAAGTAGTACCAGCGTCAGTCATCTCAAAGGCCGTATCAGAAGTACTAACTGGTTTGCGGAATGGATCAGCGTGGTCAGACAACGGCCCTGCCAGCAGTCAGCCACTTCAACCTTCAATACATCGAGATTGGTGAGACACAGAATTCAGAAGTTTTGCACCAAAATTAAGGCTTGTTATGATGAAAAAAAAAACATACACAACACAACATTTTCAATCTGCCTAGAGAAAATACCACTCTACCGTCAACCCCAGGAAAGGAATCATGTGGCAAATTTCTCTCACGGCACCCCTTTGACCTAGATACGAAGCGAGCACCTTTGCATAAATTGAATCCATTTACTCGTACCGCCGCATATCGTCAGAATCTCCAGCGAAGGGGTTCTCCACCCCTCACATTATCTGATAGCCGGATTCACTTCGTAGATTAATTTTCCGCTCCGTTGCAACATTTGATGTGAATCTCAGCAAGTCCTTCAGGAGGACTCGATTCGGTTTATGTCAGACGTCAATTTTCATCAACATTCAGACTCATCCTCTCGCACTCAAGGCTGCAGCAACAATTTCGAGGTATTCAAGGGCGTCACTCTCCGCCTGCTAGATGCTTAAAGTTAAAGTCGCACGGGACTCCGTGACAAGAGCAGGCTCCATTCGTCTTCTAAGCACTTAGGCATTGTTTATTTATTGCCGAGCCTCTGCGAAAGACAAACGCGCATTGATACTGAGACCCACCGCCGGAAAGCCTTGGAACATGGAAATTTCCCAAGCAAACAAAAATATTTACTCACTTTCAGTCCGCAGCATTTCCTTTGTGGTATTGACATTGAAAATAAATAGCAATTGTTCCAAGGCCAGGTGGATGCCGAATGTTCCCCCACGAAGCGGGCTTCACCTTGATGTCCTCCATTGAGTTACCCCGAATAGCTGACACAGAATGGTTCTATTTTTGGGTCACTGTTTGACCACAAAGCAGCTTCATCATGTGGAGGAGGGGCATGGGGGGGGGGGGGGGGGGGGGGGATAAGAAAACAATAAAAAAAAAACGTAAGTGGGCGCATCTACAACAACAATGGTTGGCAATGGCCAGCGGTTCCTTTTGTGCGTCGTTCGTCCTGGACGTCGTTATTCTTAATTTCTGTTTTTCTTGTTTTTCCTTGTCGTCATGACCGGATATCCTTACCGCTGTCCATCCCCTCAAACCACTGGTTTGGTAATGGTTTGAGGCTGGTCGATGCGAAGGAGGATGAGGAAGAGGACGAGACATCTATGATATTTGCTTGTGTTTGTCGTGTTTAATTGGTTGAATATCCTTGGGCTCTGAAGGTAAAGGTATCATAAAATCTGAGAGTTATGACGAAACATGATCCGTCGGCGCTCGTTCCATTTATTTTTATGCCTTGACCCAGTTTCTTTGGAATAACTCCGAAGGAATTAAAATGAGATACAAAGGAAAGGAGGGTGAGCACTACATATTTTCTGATTACCTTAAGTCGCCTTAAGATCGGACGAGACGGGGTATTGAATGCCGTCGCTGTTAACTCTAAAGCCAATGGCTCATCAATTGAATGGCATCTTTCTTCTCAAAAGGGGCCTTAGAGACACAGCAGCTTACTTTTTTATAGTTTTCTCAGACAAGTCGTGGAGTCTGAAATCGTTCTGTGCCATCTCCTTATCGACGCAATGACCACCTTCGAGATCCTGGGAGCATTGATCCAGATGAGTCACCAAATTTTCGCACATCACGGTTTAAGGACCTTCACCGGATTTTGACAAGGATATCCTCTGCTTTGCGACTTCTTCAATCTGGTACTGGAGAAGATAGAACGGTGGGCAGCTACAAAGACGGAAGGCAATATCTTCTACAAATCAGCCCAACTGTAGGGTCATGCAGATGTCCTCCACATCGTCGCGCTCCTATCGTGCAGATGGTGGAAGCATCCAGGACAATTGAAGAACAGGCGAAACGGTCATAAGAACCTTAATGCTGTCGAGTCATTGTTCAGAACTTGAATCCTTCACAAATGACATTCAAGTGAAGAGACGCCCTCAGCAACAGCTGCTACTTAGGTTTGTCTGAACTACTTGAGCTACTCAGACGACAGTGAAACCTCTTTGTAGCGGACACCCGCGCGCCCATCATGATTGTCCGCTTTGTTGAGCCGTCAGTTCCAATTTTTGCTTTAAAGTCCACTCTAGGGAGGTAACTCTATTCACTAGCCATACAAATAAAAACGTGCACTCTCAGTTTCTTGAATCCAGCAAAAGCGTGACACACAACTAGTGTTAATTCTGTTCTAAGACACATAAATGAATGGCACAAGATTCCACAAATTTATCTAAAACACAAAGTGGATCCCACCGAGTTGGACACATTCCATCACTCGGACAACGGAAGTTCCCATCAAAGTTGCTGACGATATGTCTACATGGAATATAAGACGAATGCACATCCGCATCACCGTATTCCAACAACACACGTGGTATGAAAAATTCGTCGTCCAGTGCGCTAGCTGGTGGCTGGGCTAGTTTTAAGTATTCATTGTCTGTTAGTTTAGTGCAGTTCGAATGGAGAGCATTGATTTTGATCGTTCTGTCTCTTCCATGTTCGTTTTTGCTTCGTGTGTCCGTTATTGGGGGTAGAACTGCTACAACTGGCCGTTAAAACTCAGGTCCGTGTCCGTTATAGAGGGGGTCCGTTGAAAGGACGTTTAACTACACCAATAGTCTTAACTTCACGCCGAGACCATTATCTATAGTCCTTAAAGAGAAATGTCCCTTATAAAGGGGTGTCAGCTAAGAGAAGATTCACTATATATGTGACCAAAAACTAAACAATTGAGGTGTCTCCGAAGGAGAAGACACCATCGCGAGCTCTATGAGATGCACAAAGATATGGATGTAGTCCAGAAGGGGAGACTGGATTGATTACATCGATGTCATGCACACCACTGGTCTTCGAGTCCGAGGGTCCTATACTTCGAATCGCCTTCATTTGGCCTAAGTTAGTCACTTCCCTTCAAGTGTTCATGAATGCTTGACGCAGTAAAGGTGTGCTTTTTTGTCAGCATTTTCTGTTGTTGAACAACTATGTATATCTAATCCGCCTGTTTTTCTCTCTTTCTCTTTCGCTTATCACTTGTATTGCCACTTTTTCTTTCGCTCAAGAGGGTAGTGAGTCAGTTCGCCGTTTGAGTTGATTGTGAAAAGGGCTAATTTGTATTCCTGCACTTATCTTTGCTACTGTTCGTTACTCGAAGAGATGTTGTGCTGAAGCTGGTCTGTTGACCTACATTTAAGCCACAGACCGTCGGAACCAGAGTCAGCACCGCAGCCGACACTTTTGTCACATAATGAATATTTTGCCGCGAATGAGTCGTAGCCAGCACCTTCCTCCCAGGGACGTACAACAAGACTATGCTCATATGAAGCAATTAAAAAACCCCTTGATGGCCCTGTTCATTACCCCGTCGTCACCAGCAGAGCCCAGAATGCGGTCAACCCACTGGCAACTGCCTTCACGTCCCGCCCTGTCATGTAATAACATTCTCGAAAGCGCATCAAAATGTCTGCCAAATGCATCTCATTACATGGAAGTTATCCGGTTAAATTGTCCCATCGTCGGGTTCATCCAACTCGAAGTATCATCGCACAATGTCTCCAAGTCATATTTCAGACGCCAAACTGCCTTGTCCACAGCGCTCCGTTGTCCATTGCACGTCAACAGGACTGTGCCGTCACGATGCACTGAATGACGTCGCACTAACTGGAATGCCATGCGATGCAATGTGATGCGCAAATCTATGTCAAGTGGGGTTTAATGAAAATGTTTCGAGTGCCGACCCCACCGGATGTGGGACAAGTGAGCTGTCGGCAGATAATTGGACTCCCAAGTGGAATTTGATACGTGCAAGCGCAGCAGAATAGCGTGATATGATATTTCGAGTGTTTTGTGGAAGCTGACTGACGTGCATTCAAAATTGGATCGTAGTTCATAGATGACAAATATTAACATTCGGGAAATTCGTGGTTTTCCATGGAAAATCATGAGTTTTTTGAGGTTTAAAGGCCCCAACTCATGCAAGCTCTTATCAGAGAGAGGGATGTAACAACGGTCCACAAGTGGAATTCGTCGTAACGGATTGACAAAGGTTTCGAGTGAAATTCATTCGGCGGCTGTTTATGTTGTTGAATTTTGGATGGCAGACGAGATTGTACAAAAAACGGTACCACCCGTGTGACATACAACCCAACGGATAAAGATTAGGCGACGCACCAAACCAGTCCCAGATCATCCCATCCACAGCCAATCGAACAAGCGAACCAACATACGAGGGCCACTCGATAAGTGAGTGACTTTGAGGCAACAAGTGAATTTTGTGTTTAAATCCAGCACTACTTCTATCCATTAATGTGCGACTGAATTGAATTGAATTGAAGAAATCGGGTGTGTCACAGAGACACGAGTACTAGTACTGCGACCAGCAAAGATTTATTGTACCCCCTTCCTTTGGTCTAGAATTTGAGTGCTTGAAACTCTCCTCCTTCACGTGGAGTGATGCACAAGTGGTTCTCTGACTTTCGTTGCGGAGCATAAACGCAGCTGAGCGCTCAGGACGTCCAAATGACATCATAAACGCAAGAAGTGGTCAACAAACTTGACGATATATACCGTGATTCTTAACCTTCATGATCATTTGGGTGCCGCGATTGCCGACGGTTAACGACCAACAGATTCGATTGAATTTTTATGGCGTTTCGTAACAGTTGCTCAATTCTAGATGCACTACTACCAGAAAACCAGAAATAAAGGTACAATCAAAATAGTGCACATCTGCAAATGAACGTGTTCGAAAAAAGGTACAACAAATGCCTATTCTGCAGAGTATAAGATTTACTCTGATTGCGACCGTGGACCGTTATTGTGTTTCTGAAAGTTTTCAGTTTTGCGGACACATTTTTTTAGAAAGTCTTGTTTGAAATGGGTGCCAGTCTCTTGTTTTGAAATGAAAGAAACAATTACAAGATTTTCAAGATAATTCTGAACACATTTGGAGAAATCTATTGCCGCCGGGTTTATTGGCAGCATGCTTCGTAGGCCAATCGCTTTGTCTTTGGGCTTGGATGGCAATTGAAAAATAAAGCCCTCTCGAAGAACCAAGCTAATTCTATATAAGACCTTGATAGTCCCAGTCCTTCTGCATGCAGTAGAAGCTGGAACAATATTAAATGCGGACAAAGAGATTCGTGGTAGCTTCGAGTGCAAAACCCATCGAATTATATTCGGTTCGCAGAGAGAGCTTTGAGGACAGATTGAACGACGAACTCTACGAGAGGTACAACGACATCGACCTAGTCAAACGAATTCGAATGTCTCGACTCAGATGGTAAGGTCATGTGGAGCAAATGGACAACAACGCGCCGGCTCGGAAAGTCTTCGAGTCCAACCCCGACGGACAACGCGGTACAGGAAAACCTCGCCTTTGATGGCGTGCCCAGTTGGAAAGGGACCTCAATCAGCTGGGTGTACAGGACTGGGTGCCCCTATCCCAAGACAGTGCTTATCGGAGAGGCATATTGACTGAGGCTCAGGTGCACCCTGGACTGGAAAATAATTCTACATTGCAGCCACCATATCCGTGCCTCGTTCAAAAGGGGGGGGCAAACGTTTCTTTTCGTCAGTGCTTGTGCCAACATTTTCGACTCACAATGACGTGCCGTAGTCTTGCAAATGGCTGCGTTATGTGGTTGAAAATGCTCTTAAATTTTTGGTCGAATTCGTTTCAAAAATGCACCTCCTTTCAGGTTTGTGGAACATGACAGCAAAGGACGCAGTGGGTTTTGGGGAACGAAGGCGTTGTTGAGTTGAAGACAGACAAATGGAAATGGAAACTGAAGAGAAGTACCTTAAAACTGAATAAAAAAAACATTCAGGTTAGTTTAAGTTGCAGTGACTGACTGATAGAGTCCCACTGCCAACCAGCAGTCTGTCTGGTGTTCAGACTTCCAGTAATAATTGGGGGGGTTCCTGGTTGAGAAAGCTTAAGTGTCATGATCGGTGTCTTCGAGTAGGCATCTACATATATCTCCCAAGGTAGACTGTACAGAACGGAGTTGCTTCATCATGTGCAGTATTTTCAATCTGATCGCCACACTGGCTGCCATACGCATGCCATCCGTTGCACCCTATCGAGCGGTTCTGACTAATGATGAGAATAGTCAGTGGACCATGCGATGTGTGCCACTGCAGTACCTTTTGTCTTTTTATAGCGATGTCTCCGCTACAGCTGCAGCGATGTGAACGTCCGGCGTCACTTGTGATGATATTTGCGTTCGTAATGGAACTCTCAGTAAACCTATTCCAGAGTATTCCAGGGTCAAGCGCTTGGTTTCGGTGATTCGCTAAAATTTACTCGGTTTCCTGCTCCCAATGGCTGTCTAATTCTAAATAAGTGAAGCAGCTTGCTTGACAGAGCAGTGCTGCATTCAAAGCTACTCCGAGGAAAATTCAGAAAGTCACTGACTTATCAAACGATGTTATTTATAGATTGTCTTTAAAAGCGCAACGAAATCACCTTGGAGCACAGATTGGATTAACATCGAATGGGATGTGGTCCTGTTGATACAGAATCTCCTTCATCAGGATTGCCATTCATGCCTTCATTACGCGAAAAATATCTACATTGTCTAGCTATCTTAGGTGTCGGTTACCGGAGACAGCCAAATTCCAGGAGAACTCCAATCGCTTCCCTGATTTTCCCATAAATCATCGCTGATAACTTCCCCGGAATTCGATTATGACTCTTCAAAGTCAATCACATCTCCTCGGATTCGGGGCCCCTTCCGCTGCACTCCGATTGAAGGCGGAAGGGAGGAATCTATGCCTTCCTCGAAGCAATCAAATCCATTTTTCAGTTCAGAGCAGTTGCTTAGAGCACACATTCCCCGAGGAAGCTCCTAAGAGAAGCTCTTTCAACGACGCTTCACTCCCAATGTTTTTTTTTTCTCCCAAAATTTTATTTAAATCAAAAGGACTCCTTGGGGATGGGATGGGTGATGAAGGGCGGCAAAGAGAATGCTAAAGGATAACACGAAATTGGGTCAAGTGTGACGTCGCACTTGGATATTTATTCATGTGGCAGTTTTTTCGTTCGGTTTTGGTAACAGAGCCCGAAAGGATTGGAAAACTCATGAAACTTTGAGCAGATACGCAGAACTGAGAATGGCGGATAATATGAAGTCGTCGATGGGTAGCTGGAAATATGAATTTCACTCGTTCTTGGTACATATACCCGGTGGGATTGGAACATTCTATAAAGTGTCATCTTCAAGGTCACATATTGCAGAGTTGCCAGCGGACACTCTGTCAGCCCACCCAGAATGATGAAGATGAAATTGTTTGCGTGTAGATGCCGCAGATGGCAACAAGAACACTTGTTTTTGTCCAGAAAGAGGAGACAGCTTCGCACAAAGCACGACGATATCTCAGTTTCATTTCCGCCTCCTGCCACCGTTTCTCCGCCCTTCTCGCAATCAGTCGGTGCTCGTTTGTTTCTAAAGAACGTCAACACAAGATGATTTATCTCCCAGAAAGGAACAAGAAACATTCCTTTTCTTCTGATTTCACGTGACACGCTGAGCGAGAGTGAGTAGTCCTCTGTCTGGCGGCGGGCATTAATCATTTTTTTTTTGACAATGAAACTGGGTCAGTGGGTCCACGAGTAACCCAATTTTCACAAAAATTGTGTACGCATTTCCAAGGTGAATGGGATGATGAATTTTTAAACACATGCACGTGGGTGGGGCTCGGGCTGGCGTGGGATTTGAGTTGCTTTCAATTTACATGAATCCCCGCGCCGGAACAGTGCCAGATGCTGACGCTGAAGCCGAAGTGATAAATGACTTTGAGTAGATTTTATTGCTATTAGTCTTCTTCCTGCCCATTGACGGTCTGCCTTCCGGACAAATAAATCCCCACGTCAATCGGGACGGTGTGTGACGACTTGGGTTGACTGTTGCGGAATGAACTGAAGATTGCTGTTTGTCTGCAGTGCTTCCCTTCTTTTTAAATTGCTTCATTAAAGCTTTCGTTTGAATGGAATTTTGGCAATCAGGGGGTCAGGGTATTTCTTAAAGGTTGTTTGAGAGCTCGTTCTGGATCAGAATTCTGCAGAATATGGAGCATAGCTCTGGAAGGAAAATGTGGCCTTGAATAGAGCCAGAGCTCGATAGCTTGGTCTCAGTATTGGAGCAACGGTGAGAGCTCTATGGCCGACGCTGAGCAAAATGAGGTAATCATCATTGATCGGTTTTTGTCGCAAGGATGTACGCATAACGTAGCACTCCCTGTGCCATAGGTACACATGCAATCCGTCTGAACATACCGCATAACGACTATTGCAGAAGCTGTAAGGATGATGAAGCAACAGAACAGATTCAACAACTGCTCTGCAACTGCACAGCTTTGGCAAACTTTTTTCATAGAATAGGAGAACTAAAAAACCTCAGAAGTCTCATATGTGATCTGGTTGGTTTTAGGAATAAAGTTGATCTCACGGTAGTAAACCATTCCCGAGCAAGGGCACAATGGGTCTTGCTAGGGATCTTGCTTTGACATTGGCAGTGCTTCTAGGACCAATTCTAGACCTAGCTCTATTTGGTTTTGCTCTCCGTCTTAGTTCTTACTCTGGTTCTGTTTTCGAAGTCGAGCCTCAGCTAAGCTCTAACCCATTCTGATCCATTCTTAATTGTAGCCTTAGTAGGTAGTTTTCCTGGTGGCCTTTCGGAAAATAAAATATTACGTAGACCAACGATAAGGCTTCATAGCCTAGGCTTTGATTCGGGTTTTAGGTATTTGTCCGTTGCAAACAGTGCTTCAAGGCTGGCTTTGACTCGGGTTCAAGCTCGAGGTCTACCTCTGTGTCTGAATCTCTTCGAAAGAGGTGAGTATAGTAGCTTGTGTCTCAACAGCCCATTATGTGCATGCGTGACGCGATTTTTTCAATACTTTGAGTTCACTTTTTAAGTTCTGTGCATGTTGCGTGTCTGGAGGGCCCGGTTAAAAAAAAAATACTTCATCCTTTAAGATGAGATCAGATTCAGAGCTAAATTCGTATTACAAAGTACAGCTAAATATAGGCGATCACGGTTCAAATGATGTTGCCGAACTTGGGAACAGCACTCTTTTCTTTCAAAAGGAACCTTTTACCAGCCTCGGAATTACTTGCTAGTACATTGTTTTATATGAAAAACTACTTAAGACGCGAACACGACGAAGTGAGCTTGGAAGCGCAGACAATCGAAATCATTATACAACTTAACGAAGCAGATGACAGTGATAACAGAGACTACTTGACTACAATTTGAAAGTTCATGGCAAGAAGAAACATTTTTTTTTGACAACTTGGTTGAGCGAAATCTCCCTCCAATCTTTAGACCGCCAGTAGGGCAGTTTATCCCACAGTTGGTGTAGTTTTTAACGAATTATTGTTATACTTCACTTCTTCGACCAAAGCGAGGTGAAAATATTGCCGCAATAGGTGGCAGTGTAACCAAACCGGGTGTGTACACTTTGTACCACATTTTGTAAAAATATTTGGTTCTGCATGCTTATAAGATTCAAGTGATACAAGGAAGACCACAGCAGACCTATCTTCGTTGAGTCGGCCTCGAACGATGTAAATATTAATCCCTCATACACAATTTTTCCGATTGATGAGGAATTCAAGTCGTGTGCTGTGGAAAATCTGGCGGAAATGACGCAGTTGTGGAGGACCGTGCTCAATTGACTTGGCACTACCAGCAACCAGAGTTCGCACTTGCTGGGGAGCGTGAGTTAGTTACAACTATCTTGTCCTCGATGAAGCAACGATCTTTGGTCAAATGCATGAGTCTGGTGGTGAACGAGAGAAAAACAAATTACATGCTGTCTTCAAGAAACGACGAGTCTGCGCTTCACAGTTTGTGCCATAAATTAACTAATGACGCTTGTGTTTGATGGGGAGTGGAGAGGAACATCAACTTGAATTTTTTTACGGGCAGTATGGCATGTGGTCGCGGATTGTTGCACACATCTGGCGTCACCAACTAACCACGTCTCTCAGAATTATTCAATTTATCTCTTCAATCTCAATAATCGCCGTCAAATGGTTTTGTTTTGTTACAGTGTCGCCGACGTACCAACAAAACGTGCGTTCACTCCGTTATTTTATAAATATTCACATTTGCTCTACACTTCCGTTGCCTTGAACGGATTTTCACCAAATTTTGATTGCGATGTGGTCTCTGTGTTATTTCTCTTCCTGGCAAATTTGACACAATTAAATAACTATAGAGAAAGGTGCACACAATGGACACCCACAACAAGTTGATTCCATAACACCGTCGCGTGGAACCGAGTTCGCCAAGCCTTACATCTCTTTTGTGACCAGCGCTTACGTGTTGAATTAAGAATGACCTCAAAAAAAACTTGCTTCCCAAAATAAACTTCCTTTCAGCGAGGATATACGAAATGTGTCCTTCAGTCAATTCTTAAGTGTGTATTTTTGTTGTCAAAACATTTGCCGGACAAAGGCAATCTATTTTAGGGACATCTACTGACCAACGGCCGGCCGCGTTTCCTCCGTAAAAACATGCGCTGCGTGGGCGTGTTCAAAGGCAAGCCATTCCGACATGGAGTGAATTGTTTTCACTTCTGCCAGTCCTTCCTAGGAGCCCTGATTTTGTGTCGTCATTGGCAGTCAGTTCACCAACGTGACGCTACGTGGGCACCGAATGTGTACTGGGCTACTGGTATGGCTCTTGCATTCTCATTGCCTCTCTTAAGTTCCCACTTTGGGTCGAATGTTAAGCTAATTTTAGACTCGAGCTTTAGGTCTAGTTTGGGCTCTAAACTTGACCTTGTCTTAAACTGTGGCTTTGGTAAGAAACTGCTCGTCTTTGCGGCATACAACCGTGCCTAGGCCTTTGTTCAGGTTTTATACGCAGGTCCGGTTTAAGTTCCGGTCGGGTTTAAGAAATAATGCCTATAATGGCACGAGCTCACGAAAGTCAATGTTCGATTGCTTGGTTTGATTAGGAATGGAAGACCGTGATGGCGGACGGAAGACAAGGTTGTCTGAATAGCTGCAGGAGGTGTGCCCTGTCCTACCAAATATGAAAGGCACTCCTGAAGAGTTAGATACGTTTAATGAACAGCGTTTGTGCTTAACTCCGGACGTGGCATTGATTCAGTCTCAAGTTCGTCTTCTGTGTGTCCTTGTTCTTCCGGGGTGAACCTGGGCCTCAGCCAACAAGCCTCTTCAGCTGCCTCTGAATTCGCATGACCAGTTTTGCGTTGTCCCAATGCGGATTAGAAGACTCTTCGGGCTGGTCAATGCGCTAGCCTAGCCTTCTTAGGCGTTGAATCGGAGCCTCTTCAATGACATCTTTGTCAGGTCGCGGCATTTGTCCCACCTTTCATTTGGCAGTTTATTCTGGCTTCTTTTAATTAGTGACTTCATTAAAACTTCTAGGTTCCATCATAGCTTAGCCAACCTTTTCCTCCTACGAGCAATCAATCAATTACCCAGAAGACCCCCAACCCCGCTCCCACTTCATAGACACCCTCCATCAAACGGCAGCCATCCCCGCTGACCGTCTAATGGCACGAATAACAGCCCAATAATTGGTCGCCATTCGGGAACGAAATTGGGTTCCTCGAACTCCTCGACCATCTCCTCCCTATCCCCACAGTAGTGGCAATTAATTCTCCCACCAACCAGCAACCGTGGCAGGCTCCATTCATTTTCGCCCCACGATTTGCCTTTATCTAGACGAAATGATGTGGCTTTGGCGTTGCGTCTGCCATATCCGCATTCAAAGGTGACCCGACAACAAAGCATCGCGTTAAATGGCTATATCCGTCCGAATTTATCGTCAGCTACTGAGCGACAGATCGTTTAAATGGTGCGAGTAATCAAGCTGTTTTTATCCGCCCCTCGGTCCATGGTCTTCGATTGCAGCACCCCACAGTCCGCCCTCCACCACCAGCCAGCAGGGAAATACATTATCTCCCTTGTTGCGGCGTTTAGTATTCCCGAGAGCAACTCACGGCAAAATGTAATTTAATACGTCCCCCGCTGTGCGACGTCAGTCAACTCTGCGTCATAAATTTCTAATCGCTCCAACCCTTCAATCACCACCCCGTACTGGGCGGGGGTCCTGACTGCTCGATGTACTCGTACATTTGAAGGATAATTTTATGGCGTCGGAAAAGTTCCATCGCATGTTCTGGGTTCTGTAACCCTCCCCCCCTTGCATCGTGTTTGTTTTCATTTTTGTGCGTAGAAATATCCGTCAATGACGGCAGAGAATGGGATAGACTTCGATGAAAGTAGGTCACGGGGATGATTCGCTCGCGTAGCCTTCGAGAGGCTTTCATGGAACGACGTGGACTTCGTCATTTTTTTTTTTCGCACAGGAAACGTATTGTTGAATCAAATGGAATGCTGTGCCATGGACAGAGGGTGGCGATGTCACTTCCACGTAGACAAAGTGGGCGGCTTGATGCCATCTGTTACCATGATTGAGCTCTGAAGGGGCAACTCCCCGCATCGTTGTGTTGAGGAGTCTGTCTGAAGGAGCTTGCGACTCGGCGGGAAGGTAACCATTGAAGGCACAGGACTTAAATTTGAGCTGAGTTGTGTCTTTTATGAGATTTAAATTCACGCATTCAACGGGCTTAATATTAAATCGCATAAATTGTTCGTACACTCGAGGGGTGAGCGGGACCAGAATGTTGCCATAATTTTTTTCTTCTTGTGACGCTACAGCCTGGAATGGATCTGAGGCTTGTATGCGCCACTTTAGGCGCGGGTTTCTACTCTCTTGCGTTGTCGCCAAATGCCAGCATCGACATCGAATAGTTGCAAGAGGCTTGTGTGCTTAGGGAGTCAATAATTGCATCTCTCTTCTGGTCAGTAATGGGCGTCCAATAGTTGCACGCAACGTACGACATGGAGGTCAACATTTTTACTACATTTCTCGGGACTGTCAGCATTAGCGTCCAATAGTGGGACGCGACGTACGGCATTGACGTTCAAATTTGGATCACTTTTGTGTTCGTTGTCAGCATTGGCGCCCAATAGCTGGACGCGACGTATGGCGATGACGTGTTCGGTGGCACCATTGGCGTTCCATAGCTGAAAATGAGGTACGGCATGGACGTCAAAATTTGAATCACTTTTCTGGTCAGTGGCAGAATTGGACGTGACCCAAGATGTGCTTGTGTTGGCTCATTTATTGAGACGGTGCTGCTTCAAATACGAATTTCTTTCCTAGTTTTGGTGAACAATTGGTTACATTTTCCCACTTTTGTGAGTTACGCCCGACAGGCTCCCACTATCTGGTGAAAGTCAAAACCGCCGAAACCGGATCCTGCTTAATTTCCATTCCGTTTCAACCCATATCAAGACACGTCAAGACGAAACGTGAGACCAGGCCTCTAAATTACGTTTCATCAGAGACACAACCAAAATGTAGCAGAATCCGACATGGCTCAGCTAAGCCCCACACCTCCGCCGCAAACGAGGGACATGTCAACATAATTGAATTACTTTCCGATGATGAATAAATTTCGTGGATTAATCGAATCATCATCGCCGTTCGCACGTGGTTGCAAATTTCACAAATCCCAAGTGTGACGGCTTAACTGCCACTCCCATCCCTCGTCAGTGACGGCATTTTTTAAGACGGCGCGGCGATGCCAGACGATGTCTGGAATGCTAAAACATCTTCACGGCATTCCCTGTGCAAATAGAAGGCAAACCGATAAAAACCCAAATTGAAGTAAATTTAAAGAGGAATGCCTGCCAAGGGGTGGGGGGCGAAGAAAAAGAAAAAGGAAAGGGACGAGAAATAACGTCACACCATTCACGAGCAGCCACCACCGACGACGCGCCGCTGGGGGGGCTTGTAATTACCATTTGCATGACGACGTCATTGTCTCATAAACATTCGCTGTGTAGCCACATTCTTCGGCCGGAAACTGGGTCAAACTTAAGCCTGAAGATACGGAGATACATTATTTTCTTTTGAGTGTAAAATTCATTTTCCACAAGAATGATGGCGAGGCGGTGGTGGGTAACTTCCTTTCTTTTCCCACCCCCGGGGGATAACCGGGACTGTGTTAAGGAAATGTTGCTATAACTCATCCTGGTTGCTGTTATTTAGGGCGGTGCACTGGTGGGGGGCGGCATGGCTATACGCGTTGGGGAAATATGCTGCGGGAGTGGGTGCTGGAGTGGCGTTTGTTTTCCTTTCTTTATTTGTTTTTTTAAGTTGAATTTAAATGACGATGCCTTGATGTGGGAGGGAGTTGAACAGGAAATTTGTTCTCGGCAATTCTTCTTGAAAGTGTGAAGTGAATGGATTCGCGTTTTTATGCATTTTCGCAGGCGAAAGTATGCCAGTGGTTAAACCGAAATTAGACGCAGATTATTGTCGAATTTGAACCGTGACGTGAAGCGGAAGTCGTTGCCTTTGGACGGAGATCATTTGGCAGGGCAATCCATTTAAGGTGCTTAGAAACAGCTGGCTGTAGGCGTTGGCAGAATTCTCTCGCAGAAACCGTGGTCCATGGTGATGATGATTGCAAATGCCCGACGGAAGTGAATTATTCTTTTGCATTTACAAGCGTTACAGTTGGCATTTTGGGGCGTCTGCCATGCACAACTTCCCAGGTACGATTGCCGACAAGTCAAACCACATTTTTTTCATTCCGTAGCATCGCCTCTAGGCAATCGGCATACATTCTGAAGTCCTTTTATGTTGGGGTGTCTGCCTAGCCTTAATTCCTAGTTGATCATTCCGAGTTCTATAGTTAGTCTGGCATTTGGGTGTATTGATCATGAAAGCACGCTATACATTATGGAAGTACCTTCACGACAGAATCCTCACAAACGTCGAATGCAAGTGGCGCCCTCTTTCAGTTTCTAGTTTCTGCCTTGAGGTCCTTGCTGAGATGTCTTCCTGTATGTCATGAATTGTAAGCTATTCGCGAAAGGTTTGAGCCTAGTATTCGTCTCGTCATGAACGCCTGACTTGCAGTCAACCGGAACAAAAGAATGAATAAAAGTTTCATTTAGGGAACCCTTAACATAGATACTGTCCCAGTCCATTCAACGATGACGCACAACAGTCAGGTGGGCCATAGATCCCTCTGAGCTCTACAAAATGACAGGAGCTGCTAAGATGTGGCGCAACAAAAGGTTGCGGACGTTACTACTTCCTCGCTGGTCAACATTGTCTGTACATGTCTAAGTCTAGGTCTAAGTCTAGGTCGCAATGCATGGAAATACCTGCATGCTAGAAACACAAAGGATCCGAGACACATCAGTCCATCCTCCTGTCTTCTGAAGTCATTTTAAAAACGGATTGACCTGCACACAGTCTCTTCAAATAATTGTTCGATCTCTAAGCGTGCTTATGACAAGGGCAAATTTGTAGAGTCGGCTATTCGTTCGCTAGCCACCTTGCATATAAGACTTCCTGTCTTCGTGAGGTAGTCTTCAAAGCAATTACCTCATCACTCAACATGCTCGTGCTCGAAAAGGGGCTATTACTCGGCACCAGAGTCATACGTTTTAGCCTCGGTGATCCCAAGATCTGCAGCGTGATTAACAGAGGTACACCGCATGGTGGTGTGATCCCCCCTCTCCTGTCAAACTTATCTCTTGAGAGGTCTGGGTACTAGGGCATTGCCAAAGTGGACAAAATTGCCACAGCGGCCTCTGGGAAATTTTTGAAATTTCTGAACTAGAAAAATTGGTAAAATGCAGTCGAGGTGTAAACCATTACAAAATAGAGCTAGCACTGTTCCCTTGGAAAAAATAAGTTTCCAGGCTTCGTTTGCCCTCCAACTTTGTTTTGGACACTCCATCAGCCTCGTCTGGCTTGGACACAGATTTCCCTTTTTCAATCAGCATCACCTTGAGATTATAATGGAAGTCTGACTCTAGATCGAGGAGACGTGGCCGATTATTTCCTATTGCCATTTGGAACCATTGTGGCGTATTTCAGGCAGGAATTGAAGCAAGTTTTGACCTCAATATTGCTCTCTCCTTGAAGCTTCCTGACCACTATAGCGTCTTTCAGCAGAAGCCATTGCGATGAAGGAGACACTGTCCTGACTCAAGAACAGTGCCTGTTCGGACAGTCAGGCCGCAAATAAGTCTCTGAACCATGCCAAGTTCAATTCAAAAACATCTCTTACTTGCAGGCTGTCTCTTAACGAGATGGCTGAGCATTTCAATATACACCTCATGTGGGTGCTGAGACATTGTGAGACATACCGGGCAATTGCCAGGCCGATGGTACAGTGTGGTACAGGTGTGGTACAGTCTCTTCCCTAGCACCAGGTGGATAGCCACCTTCTGTGCCGATCGCTACAGCCTACCATCTTCTTAAGATACACACAATTGGAACAACTAATCACAAGTGGCTAGAAGGCACCACCTGCTTTAAGTTCAGACCAAGAAAATATGGCAAGCACTAAAAGAAAGATCACTCTGTCTGCTCAGACTAAGCACACCTTCACTCTGGACGCTTATCGGCATCATAGCCTGACGTTGCGCCATTGGCTTACACGCCCACATGATGGGTGTCCCATACAATGAAGAAGCTGGATGGAGGAAGAGGAGGTAAAAACCACAAATCACCTCATCTGCTCATATATCGCTCTGGCAAGTCTTTGGTACTCCCATCTAGGGGCTAGCATGAAATACAAAGATCACACTTATCATTGACCATGCCATGGTCGTATGCCGAAACAATTGTGGCCCACTTTCAATCTGACACGATCACACTAAAACGGCTTTAGATGAGGTACGCTCTGTAATGACTTCTGCAGAAGTTGAGGAGTCGAGGAAGAGGAGGAAAGCATTATGCAACTTCTTTATACTTGCAGTCACCTTGGACCATTCATACGCTGTCTCAAGTGTGACTGCTGGGTCCTTAAACTACAAGTCATTACATTACTAACACGTCACGGATTATGGGACGATTTGGCGCATGTGATTAAAAAAACCTGGAACCAAGTGTTGGATGACCCTACAAGTTAATGTCATAATTCTAAAGAGTGTCGTGACAGTCAAAGCATACAAGTCTTTTGTAAAGACTTAAGGTGGACCCTCAACAGTTCCCCATTGTCCTTCACAATCCTTTACAGTGTTGAGCGATATTGCACGAGGAATACAAATTATCCCTTTCCTCAATCGACTCAAATAGCAACAGAAACTTATGTCTTGAGCAATCGCCATCGATTGGTTGAGTAGAAGAGGACAGGCCACGGGGAATCGTCTTTGGATCGCGGTCATTGGTTTGCTTGAAATCCGCATTAAGAACAGATTTTGTTACTCACGAACTAGAATAAGCCCTCTCATGGGCTTAGGAGCTGCAATAAAACAAAAGTAGCATGGCTCGTCATGCATTTAAGTTACTTTAAAACTAAAGAGCCTCATCCAGCTCTGAAATTCTGAAATGAATTGCAAAGAATTGAGAAGACAGCCCATCGAACTTGAATGCTCATCAGGCTTATTTCCTCCCCTCCCCCCCAGTGGCAATCGAGTTCTATGTTTGTCTAGGCAAACTCTGATTTCCATCCATTCCATGTCCTTATCTCCCATTCCCGCGTTACACGAAGGCCTTCAACGGAATTGTCAATCGAATTCATACTCTCCCACCCATTGCCATCATTCGAAATGAGTTTCCCCCGCGCAGTGGCAAGAATTGCCTCAATCTCTTATTCGTTTCTTTGCACATTACCCTCGATTGCCACCTATTTGCATATCCTCACGCGACAATTTGAAGCCCGTCCTCACTCAGTCCATCCGCATCCGTCTCCGCCCCTGCAGAGGCTCCGGCGACACGCAATTAAATGTAAATGAACACCTGAGCAGAGCACCCCAGAGGATCTGACTTTTCACACAGATGCCCCCCCCCACCTACCGCGCCCATCAATTGGCGATTTGAATGAGCCTTCAAAGTGCTGGAACCAGGTTAAGCGTAACAACCAAATGAAGTGTCTGCCATTCTTCCTCATTCTCCAGGTGTGTCGGCCTTGCACCGAACGCGTCGTTACACATTTCCTCGTCCCCTCGCACCGTGTCGCCGCGCCGCCGACGTCCACGACAATCAGCACAGCCCACGTAAAGTAAGTGCAGTCAAGTCTGAAGGACACACTCGTCGATTCTGAATGAACGCTGAATGGAATGTGTGAATATTTTTGGCGGTCTTTCTGTGAGCGCATATGCGCGTTGCGTATTCAGCAGAACTGCTGGAATTTCCCCAACCCCAAGTGAGTCTGGAGTTCTGTTTGCAGCGCGCTTCAGTTGGCCTTCGTCAGCAGGACGGAGGACTGTGGAACTTTCTAGCAAAGGCAGATGGGAGCAACATTGAAGGAAGTCCTTGGCGATAAGGGCAGACGACGTGGCAAGGGTCGGTGCGTCATATTTGTCACAGTTTTGCGACGAGTACGAGTACTTTGACTTCTCTGTGATTTGTTTGACTGATGGTCGCCATATCCTTGTTATTTTGCCGACATAAGCCCTTGCCATAAATCTCCCTCAACTGTGCGCAATGAGAAACTTCGGGCCTAGTCCTTGACGAGCGGCTCCGTATGTGGAATTTCGGAAATTTCCAGAGACAGATACAAATGACGAACATTCGTTGTTGCCGGATCTGTTAACGCTGAGGGAACACTACTTGCGGAGGCGTGTGCCTCGAGAATGGGCAGAGGCTGGCTGTTGAAGAGGCAATCCTAGAGAATGGGCAGAGGCTGGTTGTTGAAAAGGCAAATCCTAGACGAGATTAATGGAAAAATTGTTGAACAACAGGGAGTGTATACCAATCGAATGTGTTGGAGGTGTGTGGCGACTTTGGTCGGCACCCCTGCCGCATGGGGGCGAGGCTGTGGGCTGATTGCATAATCCCACAGATTTCAGGGGCATTAATGACTTATGACGACGTTGTCAGGTTGTCAGTGCTGCTGATCAACCAATATCTGAGGTGGCTGTAAATCGGTTTAATTGAAGTGGCGAACATCATGCAGGCTTATAACGGATTAAGTGTAGAAATTGATTGTCATTTTGTGCCTCCAGTCGAGTGTACAGCCGCGGTTTGGTGGAGCGCACGAAAGCAGAGGCAATGCTGGCATGTTGGGCTTCTTCCTTTGATTAAGAGTTCAGTCGGACTGTGGAGGGAAAGTGAAATGTTGTCAACCAACACTTAACATCATGATCTTCACGGAGTTGCTGGCTTTTACTCATTTTTTGACGATCTTAGGTAATGATTCAAGTGGCTGACTGCAAAGACCAGTCGCATCGTTCCAAGACCCATTTCTTATTTCTCGAGCTTCTTTTGCATAAATGCTGGGAATTAATCGTCGGAATCAATCAAAAATCGGTTGTGCGACTCACGTTAATTTCTGGCGTCTGGTTTCCAGGTTTCAACTCACTTGATTGGCTCTAAAAATACTCGCAAATCTGAGGACAGTCTACTCAGCCTAAATGATGGTACATTTCGTTTGTTTTAGTTGGTCCCTTCAAGGCGTGAGTAATCTAATCTTTGGCCACGGACGGTGTAAAGTCGAACGATCTGTCTAACCGCAGCTAGGGATTACAGACTCTAGCGGTTGGTCATATGTCTGCATTTATATCTTGGACTGCATCCGCTTGATCTTCACGTCGTCCATGTCAACACTTTACAGTTTGGGCACAAGTAATACAAACGTACACCCTGGCTTCGAAACAGAGTGCGCCGATAGGCTAATGCGGTGGCAAATGCTAAAAACCTGTTGACAGAGTGAAGTTTGAAGTAAAAGCAAGCATTAAGAGGAAGAGTCTATTTGGCGGTGAGTTCGGAATGTGATCGGATAAGTAAAAATGAAAAAAAAAGTTACGTATTCGACCCCATGTCCGGCTTATAGAGGAAGTAAAGCGATTTTGTTGCGTATACGACACCCCATTCGTCATGACTTCAGTCTTTTTAGAGGCGATTTAGTTCAGTTTCTCCGGGTCGCTTTTTCGTCTATCCATAAGGATTTGAACATGGCCCTTCAGCAGTCATTCGTGGTGCTTGGTCTTGTTCTCACAGTTTTAAGTGGACATCGAACGTCTGCGGTCAGAAGTTTTTGTTGATAGTTGTCGACTTTAAGTCTACTAAGTGAATTGAGATTGGCGGTGCTGCAAGAAGCATTCAGTGGCTCATTTGTATCCGACGCGATGCGTCCAGAGCTCTTGTTCATTCCATTCCATGTACTTATCAGTTATCAGATCGCAATCGGGAATCACGAAATAACACCGGATCCTTTCATGATTAGTCATGGTCGGACTCTCATAATAATCACGGCAAATCATTTATTCCTAGGATAGTGGTGGTATTTTTGTTGGAATTCAGAGGTAGTGAAGAGCTTCATCTTCTTCTCTGTGCATCTACAGTCATTGGCTAGCCCCATTTTCGTTTCGTGGTACTTCAGTTGATTACGCCCAGTTAGTGCTCCTATTGTACACTGGAGAAGTCTGTCGGATTCAGCTGTCTTTAGCTTGGGCGAAAGCATCCGAGTATTCTCACGGGTGGTTAGAGAGATCCGCCTTTTTTTTGCCATCGCTATGAATGTGTCGGTTGTGGCCCGTGGCGTTATGGGTATATGCGTCGACTCCTACGCACTTGGACCGACCTGTCTAGCTTCGATTCCTGGTACGACAAGAAATACTTTCCGAGGCCAGTCACTGATTATGCTCAAAGAGTATAACAGTCCAGAAAAAGCTTCTCAAACTTGGCCTTTCGGAGTCGACATAAAACTGTAGGTCCCCCACTCGTGACAGAACAATAGCACGTACAACATGAGTGGTTGCTGGGAAGCTAGGCCCTGCCTTCTACGGGCTGTAGTGCCACCCATATTATTATATATTCTGGAGTGGTATTGCCTGAGATGGGTCGGCCTCGTTCACTTTCCTGACAAGTCCATCCGCTGCTTCATTGCCACTCGTGTTCCTATGGTCACCGAACCGCTTCCGCTGCAGGAAGCGATCAACTTGACCTTGAATCAAATTGCCGAAGTTGGTTTAATTGCCGCTTGGCTGTCAATTAGGACGGTATTATCAACCGGTAGTGTATTCAACATTGATATCATTCTGGCCGTTTCTTTGACTGACTGGCGGTGCTGGAGAAGACAACTAACTCCCTTTTTTTAGGGTTAATTGTATTGGTCCCTGAATATTTACGCTGTCCCAGAGCTTCTTAAATGAATAGCGCCCACAGAAGGAGTGAAATAAATCCGTTCTGGGTGGTACCTCTGGCAGCTGTAGCTTTTTAAAACTGAGCCATCTAAGTCAAAACGAAAGTCGGACAATTTTATTTGCATATTTACAATACTAAAAATTATTTGAATAACAATCTCGCGTTATGCGTGATATTATTCTCTCACAAGTGCAGGGATCTTACAGTTAAATGCAGACACCGAACGGCGAAGTTTGAGAATCGTTTTCTAAACAGAAGATACTCCTGGAGCGTTGTCAGTGAATCGAAAGAGGAGGAGCCCGTTTCCTCGTGCTGTTGTGGGAGTTACTCGCCGTGATAGGGGTACCGAAACCGTCTATGCATCGATGGTTTGGTCTCGTGGCACGAATGTTCTAATCATCACGGTTTCAGAGGCAACCGCTTGGCAGACCCAGGTGGAGGTGGCTGGACCAAAACCAAAAGCCGTTCGGTTGCGCTTATGGATAGTTTCTGATGAGTTAGAGTCGATGGCTGGGGATGGGGTGGCCTGGAGATCTCTCGTGCTTGCTTTGCCCTCGCGACCATTTTAGTGGAACACGTTTTCCATTGAACACGTGTGTATGTACAATTAAATGAAACCAATGACCCCTGAAACCCAGCCCCTTGATCAATGAAGCATCTAAAAATATGGGGCTATGAATGTATGTCAGTGAATAACTTTTCCTTATTTTTATAAAATTAGCAAGTTCCATCCAATAGATCGCTTTGTTTTATTTTCTGATCCTACCTGTGGTACTCAAAAATATATCTCACACAATATATGCTGTTGCTCAATCAACAACGGGAAAGTTTAGTTATTAGGCAATTATTACCACCCAACCGTCCATTGGATCAATAACTTCTTATGCTTGCCAGCGTGGCTTCTCCGCTTTAAAGTGAGCAATATGAATGCTGGAATCAATTTCGATCAATGATGCTTTCAGTCTCCAAACATTTCCTTTTTTTCATTCTTCTCTTACACTAACCAGACCAGTCACCTCCCCCTATACCACTTCAATCCTTAAATACTTCATCAGTCAAGATTAAACAAGACCAGCACTCATTTACAGCCACAACCACAACCGCAGCACACGACTGTGCCCTTTCCGTAAAACAAACATTGCCACATCAGAAGTGCCTGCACTGAACAGCGGAAAAGGATAAGAAAGAGTAATGTCAATACCTTGCGATCTCCTTGAAGGATTGCCAATATTTATTATTCCCTCGAGCGCCGCTCTTAAGGATTTATATCGTTTATGTCAATCAGCGGCAACCGCAACCAGTCACCGGGCCTTGGCGTAGTTGGGGTGAATTCCATTCAAATACAAGCATTACCAGAAACGACCGCGACGTCTGAAATGGTTATGGCCATTTGGTGGGTACGCGAGCGATTCCGGGAATGAATGTGGGCTTAGACAGTTGACGCGGCAGTTTGACAAATGAATTCATTTAATAGCCGACAGTCAGTTTTGAAGGACTAAATGGGATTCCTGTAGCAAACAAAAAAAAAGTGCCAGACAACGGAGGAAAAAAACGCGAAGAAGAAGTCGAGTCAAAACGAAGTCACTGCAATCTCCTTTGTCATCAGCAAGATGTCCAAATAAAGGCTTCATTCCCGTCATAAATCTTCGACGCGATTAAGTCATTACCTCTCCTTATGGCCTCCTCATCCGGCCTCATCCGAGCCACTGCGTTAGTCCCCTCAACAAAGCCCAGTCTCCTCCCGAACAGATTGCAACTCACCCCCGTCTAGCCAATCGGTAACTTTTTACAAATTAATTCGTGTTCGGCGAGCGTGAGTAACCAAATAGCTTATAGCGTGGTTAGGGATTCAGCCGAGATGGACTGTGTATCCCGTACCGCAGCCTAATCCCCTAACGACTGGAAATGGCAACGGAAACGAAAACTTTTCCATTTCGTTTGATGTATCGCCTCACCCCGTAATATTATTTTCAGACAGGATATGAACTTGGGCAAACTTTTCTTGTGATTTTCTTGCCTTGCTGGAGTGCGTGGACGTGTTGGTTTATGTATTTATCTTCAGATCGAGTGGAAAAATTGGGTCAGAGGGGGGAAATAGATCATTTCACTTGACGGGCAGCCATCATTAGGTCAAGGGGGTGATATTTATGACCAGACACCGGAGAGAGAAGGCTGTACTGAATGCCAATGGCAGGCCTCTGCGGCAGACATTCTGCGAGGGGTTGCTCGGAAGTTTGGATGTAATTATTTTTATCGAAGTTCGGGGGAAGTTACACGACTTGGACTTGGACGGGCGATGATGACTTTCTTTTAAAGGGGTTGACGACGGTGGAGATGTATCTGGCAGGCAGCTTTAATAGGGAAGGTTTGCCATAAAATAGTGTTTTTCGGGAGGAATTGAAAGAGGGTGCGTTGATTTGGTGTGCTGGAGCAGGGAGCAGCAGAGCTAACGATTTGATGACCAAGACTGCTCTTTTTGATTGAATTCTTGACTTTGAACACTGTAGACTCCCGAACATTTCAACAGCCTTATGTTAGTTCTGATAAATTAGTTCAACAAGTGAAATAATCAACACAAGGAAGGAGACAGGCTGCTAGAGAAAAGTCTCATTAGCATCGCGTTCAAAATCTGCCTCTTTCTCTACTGGATCCAAGAAAAGACACAATTAGTGCTAATCGACCCTCATAATCTACTTGTCGATTTCAAAGACGCATGTGATGGGCTATACACCTTCATTGTTAGTTTTGACAGACTTTCGAAACTGGTTAGGCTTCTGCATCTAAACAGGATTTCGACAAGACATGTGTCATGTGACTCGGGCAATGATGACCTTTATTCACCATCGCTCTAGAATGTCTTGACTATCGTACAGAACTCAGTGGCCAGCACTATTGATACGGTCTTCCAGAAATCCATTCGCGGATGATATTGCCGTGATTAGCAGAACGCAGAGTGCCTTCAATCAGACCTTTGTTCGTAATGCGACGCAAGTGGTTGAAATGGTTCTGGTGGTTAACGAGGGGAGAGCATAGTATATGCCATCTTCAAGAAAGGGCATACAACATCGACGTCTTAGACAGCGTGGCACTATGGGCAGCCGAAACTTCAAGCTACCTGAGCGCTGTTTCCTTGGCCATAATGAGTTGATGATTTGGATAATAGAGTCGTCCAGAGCCATCCCCTAATATCAAGCGGACTTTTTACGAGAGATTCATCGTCCCAGTCCGGCGCAGAGTCGTGAATAATTTCAAAATCGAAAGTCGAAGTCCTAGGTCAGCTTGCGTTGATGTGATTTGGAGGAGAAGAATTAACCACGAACTGTATGGGCTGTATGTGTCTGCGGATCCAACGACTATGGTGGCTGGGTCGCATAGAAAACTTGGTAATAGGCAGAGTTTTCGACTTCACCTGTGGGACAATGCAACAGAGGACATCCGCAACAGAGGCACGCAAGTGGAGAAGGTCCTCTGTAATAAGAACGCACGTACTCCCTTAGATGGTTCAATTAGATTTGACTGGCGTTGATCAATCATCGAAACAGTTTGTGGCAATACGCAACGGCAGCAAAAACATGCACATGCATGACGTGAACAATATGATACATCTGGAGAACTGTAGGTAGTGACGGTAGTCGACCTTAGTTAGTTCCCAAGACAAAATATGATGAGGATATTACTACACCTCAACCAATTTGGCAACCTTAAGAAGTAAGTCGGAGATCGCGTTAGATGGAGAAACTTGTTGGCGGAGAGCCAGGCCAATCCCGGACTGTAGGGGACATAAAGAAGAAGTCGAAGAATATGAACTCAAGTCCACATAGGTCTCCATGAACAAACTGCTACGCCAATGTCTTTAAGCAATGCTTCGTTGTAACATGACAATAGCTTCGGAATGGAATAAATGATATCTGCATTCTTGTTAATCAGCTGTCTTTTTTGAGGGATGAAAGTACTTGTTAGATGTCAGAGGTCTCTCCTTAGAACATCTCTGTTCTTACTCCTTTTGACGCTCTACTGTCAGCTTGTGGTGGACCTGGGCCTCAACCAGTTGCCAGTTGATACAAATTCACCAAAACGTTCACTTCAAGCGTCCTGCGTTGTCCCAGAATCATGTAGCTGTGGTCTTTTCGGCCGCTGGCAAGTTGTCTATGTGCTCTACACAGCCTAGACGCCTTAGGTATTTTTTTTTATAATTTCCGCGTACTCAAGGGTTTACGAATACCCTTAAGTGTACGCGATCAAGACACAGCACGGGCTGACGGTATGAAGCGAGAAAGAGATAAGACACTTGTGTGCACTGGTCTTAAATATCTGCGGATTGTAGTCTGTGTTAAATATTGGGCAGGGAAGAGCATTCCATCGTGTATGGTGTAGTACGGCATTGCATCCATATACGGCTGGCCCGCCGAGTATGTCATAAAATTGTATCCTCCAAGTACCACCAAAAGAGCTCCGCTCCCGAGATGCACATAGGCATACTCTTTCGCTTTGGCTCCGTCCAGTAGATCAGGGCTGGTGTGAAATTGTCATGACCGAGTTCTTGTCGATACCACTTTGCTTGTACCCAACCACTTTCAATTTCTTAATTGCCTCTCGAGCCGGTGTTCACCAGAGTTATTCTGCACTCGATGTCGATGTTATTGCTGGTGAATATCACGAAGCCGAGGTAGACAAAGTCGCTGGTTACTTCGAAGTGGTAGCTGATTATTGTGAAAATCTGTGTCATGTCGTCGATGTTGTGTATCCTTTTTAAACTGAAAAGACAGCATATACTGGCTTATTTCCTCATTCTCCATCGGACACGTCTTAGGTCTTTCCATTGCAAATGTCTCATAAACGAAACGCTGTATTTGAACAATCACGTCGATGTGACACGATGTGGGGGTGAAAGAGGATCGCAAAAAAACATCGGAAGGGATTAAGGTGTAAGTACATATGTATGTCCGAATTGATTTTCTCTGAGGTACAGAACGACGACAATAAAGGAAGTCATCAAAAAAGGAAGTCCATATTCTCTCAAACCGATACAAGAATCCCTCGCTTAGTGACTAGAAGTGGACCAACCTGTGCAAGGCATTTTGTACACATCGAACCTATTGTCTGACTGACATGAAAACCCTCAACTTGAAGGTTGTGTCAAGACCATTTTGAAAGCCTGGCAGTTGTCATGAAAAGTTCAAATTGAAAGAAAATGACGCTCACTAGACGAATGTATTAACATTTCCGTTGTGGCTGCAGTCCTTTAGGAAGGAATGTTTGAGCACGCACCACCATTGGTTAGTGAAAGAAGTCAGGCCTAAGTCCATGCGGTTGGTGGAAAAGGAGATTGGAAAAAAATGCAAGCAATCGAACGAAAGTCACCTCTAAAGGGATCAAAGTTACGGCAGATATGGTGTCGTATACGTAACACAATTCTCTACTTCTTGTCGTTAGCATCCCGCCATGGTGTCGAATACGTAACTTTTTTTCGCAAATTAAACTGAAACAGAAAAATCAACTTAACACCGCATAGGATCATCCTTTTAGTAGCTCATTTGAATTCAAGCTTTTCTCTGTAAACAGTTACTCAACAACTGCTTCTATAATACCCCATGGAGACAGACACAATTCGAGTGCTGTTTGTAAGCCAAAACGTGCGTCATCACATCACCGCTGAACATATCGTCACATTCACATTTCTCCTCTGACGAAACATCAATCGTCTTCTTGGAAAGGTACTTCGAAGACATAATAGAGACCATGCTTCCACAAGCGTGAACCACGTTCTCCTACGCCAAACCATTCCAACACCAGGAAGTACATTTTCTTCGGAAAATTCCCTGTTCTGTGCTTTGTCGACTGCATCTGATTATCTTGATTAACTCGGAATGCCGCTGGCAAAGCACTATTTACTCCAAGGACATGTTGGAAGCCACCATCCATCCGTTCATCATATCAACCGACTATGTCCACCACGAGCTCAGGGCCGACTAACTCCAATCGTGGCACCATAACCATGTAATCCCAAACCAATGATACTTCCAGATATGGCCTTTTATCTCGTCTGCTTCGAAGAAAATGGAATTCCATAAACGAAATCATCAATTCCCCAAGGAGGCATGTAACGTGTACTTGTGCACAGGGCGGCGGTGAGACGGGGAGAGGGCGTGCCTCTCATTCCTGTGACCCATCTGCAGGTCCTTAATGGCTGCTATAGTGACGCGACAATGATATTATCCGACAATGTTTGACCTACATACACACGCCCAGCCAGCCACACGGACAATGTCGTCGAGCCATTGGTGGTATTCTCGCTCGAGTCTTAAGCTCCTTTAAGGCATATTTCATCGTCGTCGTCGTCGTCGGGCAGCCTTGTGTGCTGTGTGCTGTTGCATGTCGGTAGTCCCCAAATGTACTCGCTTGTTATGCAAATGTAATGTGTGATCATTCTGGGGCGGAATCAGATGCGAAGGGGTTGAGAATAATAGAAACTGCTGACAGGATGTGTTCTTTTGAACGGAAGAACTTTCGCCTCGGGGCACGGCATCATGTGAATCATCTTTTTTTTTTGCCGGAAATGTACGCTTTATTTCTTTAAGCCTTCAAAGGCCTTTAAAAATGGGTCTACAGGATGTTATAACAGTGCTTTGGGACTTGGCTGGGAGCGGGGTTGCTTTGTGAGTTCTTTCATCATGTGGTTGTGTAAGGATGGAATATTATCTTGATTCTCTTCTATTTTTCATCTTGCATACCTTTGCGGGAATCAATGAATGTACCTTTTGAGGTAGAGGGTACACACTGTCTGGGAATAAAGCCAGACATGAGCAGACAAGCCGCCGAGTGCAGATCCTTACCATATGGTCATCAAAGGAATGAGTGAAATGCGGAAGTGGATTAGACGAGGTTTGTGGGCAATACTGTGGTAACCCACACAACCTGATATGGTTACAGCCAACATCAGTCACGACGAACCTGTTGAGGAAATAATGCTGATCCAGCTGTCTGCACAGCGTTACTCTAAGCTTGCCTTCAAAGTTTATAATTTAAGCAAACGGAGAGCGAAGTTTGTGAGCCTCCAAAAGACCGTTGGAATATCTAAGAAATTCGAGACGATCTCGTCACTCTACTCACTGTCGTTGAAGTTCTCATCCCAATTGCATAGTCCCTGATATCTACTGTCCATTTGGGCGGCCTGTGAAATTCGGTGCCGGCTGTGCCGCCACGTACTTGCACGACGGCATGATTCGATAGCCCAGTAGAGGCTCATCGCTACACTGCACGCTGCACAGCCTGTGTGAGCCTGTGAATAGTTGATCTTCTGTCTGAGACCAGTTGAAGCACCGCGCAGCTAGAAGATGAAACACATTTAATGAGATCGCATCGGAAACAATAAGCAATCGTCCGCTAGACTATGGGAAACCTGTTGACAAAGCTAATGCTCCTGCAGACAAATGGGATTTTTGACGTGGAAATTCCGTGTCTTCCAGAGAATACCAATGCCTTCGTCAACTGAATTGCCTCCAGGTGATTTTGGTAGGAGTCTACGAACGCTTGATACTCGTAGAGCCACTGCCCTTCAAGGTACTTAATCCTCCGGCTTGATACCTTTTAGCAGGCTTGTGCTAACATGCCAATGGATCAGACATTACGTGGTCTCTGGCGTTGCCAAATATGCAGGTAACTTCTGGACCACACACTTAAACACGAAACATTGACAACGCCCAGAACACCTGGTTGGCACTAATCGCCTTAGAAGGCATGGCCAAGACCATCCATTGGGATGGCTTCGGCTAATGTTGGACACCATTCCGTTCGATAGACCTTGAAGATTCGATAGGTTTTGATAGAGTCCTGTTCTGCTTTGCCTTTGAAGTGTTCTGCTCATCTCATTTCTCCAATAATTGAAGTTTCCAATTGTTGATGATTCCATTCGAATGGCTTTTATTTTTAGCTAGGCGGTGTGTTTCCTTGGCAACCTTGGCTATCAGAGCAAACGTTGGATCGCTTCGGTTCCTTTCCCATCTCTGCTGCTTCTCCAAAAGTCGCTATGTGTCATTTTTAGATGCATTGCATCATTTGCTTATGCACTATGCACAGTGCCCAGTACGGCTCTTATTATCCGATCAATGATGTCGATCTATTTCACAGCTCCGCCCTACCTTTGCTGTTGCTCCAATACTCAGACACAACTTATCTGTTCTGGCTCTATTTAGAGATTCGTCTTTTAGTTTCCTCCTTATAGACTGTCCGCATTTTCCGTTTCCCTGGATTCCAATATGTCCCAGTACCCAGCAAAGGGTTACCGAGTTAACCAAGGATATCCCACGGTTGCTTTGTCTGCACAACCTAACCAGCTTCGATGTCAAAATGTCTGATGCTATGGCTTTTATGGTCGCTGGGCTATCAAAAGAAGTGGTGATCGATTTGTCGTGATCTCGCAAAGCGAGTGCTGCCTCATGTATTCGGCCTGAAAGACGCTGCAGTCGGCCCTTAGTGACGACGATTTTTCGATAAGATCACAAAATACCCCTGCGCTTATATGTACCTTCGAGACTCTATGCACACTTACTTATTTATCAGGTCTGCGTCCCAGGGGAGGTCTGAACTGAGCCATTTCCGGTTTCACACTACTCCCTAATCTCATAGTTCGCGCTGAGCGCAGTGAATAATTGAGTTTCCAAGGAATTATTTGATGGCAGTTTGGTGAAGGCACCGAGTTTAGATACTATTAATGCGGATGAACAATAAAATGACTAGAACGTAAAAGAATTAAACAATATTTGAAAAAATTGACAAGTCTAGTCTGAGCGACGAGTAGTTTTCCATCTCTTTTAACTTTATCGCATCATCTTCGTAGTCATCATCTTAAGTTTTTACCATAATTTCATTACTTTTTTACAAAACAGAATAACTGCAGCAGATGCAGCTAACCAGCGTACAGTGAGTTCCCCCCTCGTCAATCCAAAAATCGACACTCAATCAAAAGTCCCTCACAAATTGTGCACTTCACCCGAATGGAGCGTTTAACAAATTTGAAAAGTTAATCAATTCATGTTCAATTTCGTACTCCCTCCGCTGCTCGAGACGAAGACTGCGACCGCTTCGAGGGAGGTTAAGACTTGAGTTACGCGACCATCGGTGCCCCCCCCCCCCGAGCGGCAGTAAATAAAATTGCTCGAGTTTAACTTTTGCGGGCAGAGAATGTGCGCGTTGACCTTGGAAAGCACAACCAATTTTGGTAACTCGGTTGACAAAACTTTTTGATGACATTGCATTGGAGCTGAGTTGGATGGAATGACTGTGTAGTTAGGAAGGATGGGATGTTCATAGACGTCTATAGTATTTTCCACACTATGGTTGTAGTTAGAACAGAAATAGTGGTGGTTGTGGAAATGTGCTCATCAAGACTATTCTGTGATTGTGGAGCTAGTAGGCAAACTGGTCATGGTCATCATCCGGCGAGACTCTTGTTGATCAACGTTCCCTGTGTCGCAGTAGACAGGAGAGTGTATATGATTCCTTTGACTGAAATGAGGAATTTCCGGAGCATATTAGGCATCTATGCTAAGTGCCCAAGAAGTATATGCATTGTTGATCTACTAATTGGAATAATCTTGTCATCTTACGAAAGCTATCGATGATGGCAATTTAAATAACAGCAGACAGTCGGCATATTGAATAGGTGTGTCGAACGGCACGGCGTCTTTATCAATTAATAGACTATGCTTAGAAATAAAGCTTTCAAAAGCAACTCTTTAAACGTCAATGTTAGGCATCAAATTAACCGCCCCTTGCACTACATTCGTGAAGGAAGAATAACAATCGCAGAATGGCAATTTGTCACAGACTATGGACTGTGCTGAATAGATCACTTACTTGGAGATCTGATTTAAAACTACGTTTCCGACGGTCCTACTTTGGCAATATGAGGGAAAAACTAAGTATATGATATCTTCAAGGAAGTACTCACACCATCGACGACTTGGCCACCCCAAAAAGATATACTTTCGAGGTAGTCAAGGACTCCAAGTAAATAGTACGAATATCACCAGTACCAAGATTTAACGCAGAATAACTCCTGCCAACCGCTGTTTCTTTGGGCTCACAAAGCTATTTGAGTAGTAGAGCCCTCTCTGGAAGGACCAAGTTGAAAAAACACCTTTATCATCCCTGTCCTGCTCTAGCGTCAATGGCATTTGGAGAGGAAGATTCAACCACGAACTGAAAGGCCTGAGTTTCAGCTAGGCAGGAACAATTGGTAATAGAAGTAGAGGGAATCGCCGTGGACACTGACGACTCAAAGACGTTAGCTGGTACAGGCGCGGGGGTCTTCTCTGGTCTCTTCGAAAAATCCCTGGCGCTGAGAGACGACTGCAGTGTCTATCAAGTGGAAGTGGCTGCAATACATGAAGCATCACTGGTGCTGAAAGTTCACAACATCTATTACTATTGTTTTCTGGTAGCCAAGCGGCAATAAAGGCCTTAGCATCAGACATTCTGACGTCGAGCTTGGTTAGACGATGCAGACAGAGCATCAGTGGGATGCCGAGATGGTGAACTCAGTAAACCTCTGCTAGGACATAGAAGATATCCAAGGAAACAGAAAGGCGGACAGACCCGCGAAACATGTTTCTGAGTTGGGTGATTCTCTAACCATCGTATGGCGTATGCGCATATGCCACTCAACTTCATAAGGAAAAGGCTAGAGGACGAAGGCCTAGACAGACCTAGATCTCGATGGCTTTGCCTGAGTATTGGAGCAACGAGGGCTCTATGGTCGACAGATCAACGCCATTGATCAGTTATAAATAGTTGCGAGGATGTACTCATGCTAATAGGAGTCCTTACCGGACACTGTGTCATAAGTGCATAAGCATTGAGTCTGAACCTACACTTTTATAGAAGCTGCAGAGATGAAGAAAAAATAGATCCCGCCAACATCTGCTCTGCCACTGTCAGGTCCTACAAAAGAAAATTATTGAGTTCGTGGTTAAATACTTTTTCGTAGAGCTAGAGGACATACGCGGTGCTGAACTGAAAAACCTCGTAAGATTCATTTGTGAATCCGGGTGGTTTTAGAACCAAAGTAGATCACAAGGTGGTAAACCACCCATAAACAAGGTCACAATGGACCTAATAAGTAGGGATAAGTAAAACACGGCCTTAGGGCCTATAAGGGTACCCTATGTGTCTCCCGATGTGTACCAATGGGGTTTTAGAACCTCTTGGGGAATTTTTAGACACAACGCTGCCATTTGACAACGTTTTTTTTTTTTCGTATTTGTCTTCTGTTGGTAGATAGTTTAGCGGAAGAATCAGTAAGACGAATGTGGGATATATCCACGAGCTGTACAGGGCTATGTAGCTTCAGGAGGCGCGTACACATTCAACGCCTGACTAAGAAAACAGATACCAGGGCTCCAACCAGGATGGTGAGCGCAGCATGATACGATCAACGATAGAGTGCCACAAGGTCAAGGGAACCGTCTATCACCTAAGACTGCGTTGATGTAAGAAGCTGGCATTCTGGAAGAAGAAGACCAGTTTGAGGTTGGATTCAAGCCCCCTCAGGCACTGTCAGTGATGATCGATAACATCTTTTCTCTGAGATAAAATCGATTTAACTTCACTTAATTTGTATCCTTCTTCAGCAACCAAATTCTTCCATACGCACTCCTCTTCGATGAATCAATTCACTAGCAAACACAGGTCCGGCAGAAATTATTGCCATCGTTGCTTCGTTTGAAAGGAGAGCCCCCACGCGTGGTTTTATTTATCCCCATTTGTCCTCGGTCTACTCTTGCACATGAGGGCTCATTATTATTCCGAATGCCTAAACAGGATATCCTACATTCGTCCAGAATTGGTTTCATTGTTACAACCAATGTGTGTTGGACATTATCCTTCAGTTCGATCAGCAAACAGTGTGACAAGTGAATTTATGTTCGTAATAAGAGTCATTCAGAGTCGGCAATGAAGAGGAGACAGTCATGAGTAGACGGAGCGATTTTCTGGGCAAATGATGGATGCTTGACTCAGAGAGATTTGATTTCCATCGAGGGTGTAAGTAGTGATGAGCCGGAGACGCAGATAAATATCCATTTGCGTTGGAAGAGTCTGGTTAATTGGCAAAAATCAACAGAAAATCACGCCGAAGTCGTGTTCATCCTCCAAAAATGCCCCCCCACCACCACCATCACCCAAATGGATAACATGTCTTGCGAACGACTGCCAAATAATTCATCAGAGAGTAAGCAAGTTCACTGAACTTACCGAAGGACAACGAGGGCAACAAAGTGCCGCGCAGGAATGAATTATTAAAACGTAAAGAGGACGTTTAAATCTTCGCACCGAGATGGTAATCTATTGCCGCTGGGATGCTTCGAATGGCAGGGGTGCGGGGAAACAAGTTTCTAATGAACGAAGGACACTATTGACACAAGAAAGGTCGACGGCACTCGGCACTCGCGTCGATTAGGCCACTCGGTCTGTGGCAGTTACAACGGCAAGCCGGATTAGAATGAGGTGCGATTAGATCTTGAAGTGAGGCGAGGCGATAAATATTTCACCGAGGGTCTTGGGTGATGAGAGCGAAATTGGTGACATAGAGCATTGACCTTTGTTACGTATACGCCACCGTGTTCTGCTTGAGCAGTGAGTGAATTTATGCAAATTTTTATGAGAATACGCCGCCATGACCAAGGACAACAGAAATGTGCACACGGCCTCTTCAAGAAACCTCGGCACTCTGAGGTGGCCCAACTGGATTTTGGTTGCGTGTACGCCTTCAGCTTAAATGTAGCCAATTATACGCCGTTGAGCTGATTTGGGTGGGTTTTTCGTTGCGGATCCTGCTATCATGCCCAAAGAACTGACAATGTTACCGGAACTGGATTGAGAAAGTGACTGACACAGACTTTGTGGGACTCTTACTCACCTAAGCATACAAAGGGCCCCACTTCATCTCCAAATGGCTGATCTGGGAGCAAGTAGGCAAGTCAGTCCGCCATCGTGTCTGTTCAAACGTCAACTTCCAGCACCGACCACCGGAAGTGGACACAAATCATGCTCATTGATGACGAAAAATTGTCCACAAAATTTGCAACTCTTCTTCCGAAAGCTACATCCATCCGTCCCGTCCCGAGAGAGCGAGATCGATTTCCATATCCCAATAGGATATTAATGCAAACATGTCTCCACACGCACCCATGAAAAGGGATTCCGGCGAAGAATAAATTGGCGGCCATTCGCTTGTTTTTGCCGAATATTGATAGTGTCCCCGATGCCACCCTTGTCACGATGGCACCGAGTGTAGCCCGAAGAGTGTACCTAAGTCCATGGTGAAGGATGTGCCTACCTTTTGGTATTTCTAAGCCTATTTGCTGCGTGAGCCTGGGTTAAAGGGACATCGACATTCGGAGCGCCTTCAGGCATTAAAAGTACCCATTTGCTCTCGTGCCGTTTACCTTTCGTCAGGATACATGGTTCCGCAATTTTGTATTATTCGCCAGAAGGACCCATCCCGGGGTAAAATACTCAAGTAAACAAGGAGCTCGTAAAGCTTGAGAACTTATATATTTTTATGTTTATTCTTTTCGAGAAACTCGGGCGCAGCTGCTGTTGACATTTGATTGACAGCAGGGCATGAGAGATTGAAGGTCGCCATGGGGTGCGTGTGTGTGCTAAGTTGACTGCCCTTTGTGGTTATTGTACTTTAAATATCCTTTTTTTCGGTCAGGGCTGTAGTGGTCCAGGAATACATCCTTAAAAATGTAACACGTGCAAGCATTGCCTAAGAGTAGCGCTACTGCATAGTTTTGGGTATTTTTGAGGACAACATGTTTTTCGTTTAACATCACTGAGAAGGCTGAAATCGTTAAGGTAGATGGCGTTGACTTGACTGGACGAACGCGGCGTACCGTCAATGAGTCGTTTGCTGGTTAAAATGTTCAGACCTTGGTAGGTTTCTCGACCCGGTGAGGCCAACCGCATTTAGTTTCTGGACGCAAGCTCCTGTTCAAAATCCCTTTCCGGTGAACAGCATCTAGTTTTTGTACAATAGGCCCTGTCAAGGACTCTTGCATCTACTCGCGACGCAACACCACTCGTCCGTATTGAGAGTCGGCAAACAGCTTTCTCTCTTCAATCGACGATGATGATGCCAACCTCTCGCTCCATCTCCTGCCTGACAGATCTGACGCCATCAAGGGTACCAGCACAACAAATGGTGAACACCAATTCCTGTAGCAATTGAACTCATCCTACAGCCTCGGGGCGAATCTCCGCCCGTTTTGCTGAAAAATCACCGCCATCCAAGCTAATGGAGAGGCGGGGAAGAATTATGTGAGTGTTGTCATGTCATTTCGACGAGGAATTCACCCCGTCGGCAAATCGCCAGTGAGGCGAGAAACACAACTTCAAACAATTCAATTACAGCGACGATTTCCCCCGGCACTCGGATTCCGTTAGCATATGTGCGCCACATCTGACCTTTCGCTGTTTGTCTTCGTGGAATCTTTGAGGCTCCCATCAACCGCCAGGAAACCCATTCGACGTCTGTGCGAGGCGGGGATGGGCATTGGGCACAAACAAACGACACCGCTCGGGTGGATGATATTTCGGCGCGCACACACACGCCCACTGTCCTGGAGCAGTTTATTGCCGAGAAAAACAAAACAAAAAATCGAACGAACACACTTCGTCGTCCTGTCTAGTCGGGCTGTGATGTGCTCGGTTTATGTGCGCCCCCCCCGCACGTGTGGCACTTTATGTCCCGGATGTGTTCGAAGCGAACTGGGTCAGTGGGTTTTTCGGCACAACATCGACTGGAGATACAAATCGATAGATTAAAAGTACACACGTGAGGGATGTGCGCCCTTCGGATGGCAGCCTCTTCAAAGGGTCTAATGAAATTTGATTTTTATTTGCCTGGGGTATGGTCTGTGGATCGGTGGCGGGTGAGGGGAACAGCCCAAAGTTCTGTGATTCTTTCTTTGAGTTTCATTTGATTCGCATGGCGGTTGGTGTTTGTCTTTGATTGCAGAATGCGAGGTAATGTTGTTTGGTGCGGGGGAGGCATTCGCAAAGGTACTCACTCGGAGGGAGTGAGGGAGAATGTGCGTTGGTTGGAAATCACTTGTAAAATGGGGTGAGGTGCTTTTGAGATTCCCCGGTGCTTTGCCCGCATGGTGACAAATTGAGACGGAATCGTTGGCATTCCGACGGAAGAAGCTGTCGGCGAAGAAATGTCGTCGATTAATTGGATTCGGAGTGAGAGTGAATGGAAATAAATTGCCATCAAAATCGGACTAAAAATAGACGCGTCCAACTCCTTCCTGCGAATAGATAATCCTCGTCTCCTTGGTATACCACTTCGTCTTGTTAATGTGGAAGGATTCTTGCAATAAAATGGCCTCCTTTGGTCTTTGACTACGGTACGGTTTCCCATTGCAGATGGAGAACAATCGGTATCGTCATCGATTTCAATCGATGCTCTCCACAGGTCGGCAGTTTCTGAAGCACCTTCGGCAGTATTCGGAAATTGGAACAAATGATTGTTTTGGAAAATTGAGAAAAGGGTGGTCGAACATGTTATTGTTTCTTTGTTTGTTCGAAATTGTTGACGGCCAGGTTAATGGTCTTCTGAGGAAAATAAGAAGCCTGCCACTGAAGCGACGACAAGTCTTTGTGAGTTTGCTTGGAATCGACAGAATCAACTTTGCTCTTCTCAACTGAAGAATGGACGTTAATAGAATTTAAGCTTGCACTCATAACATGTTCCTCTTATAAAACAGCTTATGTTAAAAAAGGGTACGTCGATTCCTACGCATGGCAACTTCCATAATTTTCGGCTGCACCATTTTTTGAGTCACTGACGCTTTGTCATTTCTAAATAGTAAAGGGTGATTTTTTAAATGCTATTGGAAAGTTTTTCAAAAAAAAAAACACATAAAATTCAGAAAAATGCATGAAATCCTTATTTGAATCGATAGTACGGTCCATATAATTTAATGTTTGAAGATTATTTCATGCAAATGTTGACCTTGACTGCGCCTCAAACGGTCCATCCAATTTTGGCATACTCTTTCCAACATTTCGTCCGGTATCTCACGAATAAGTGCTTCAATGTTGTCTTCCAATGCGTCAATTGAAGCGTATATAGACGTGAGCTTTGACATAGCCCCACAAAAAATAGTCTAAAGGCGTTAAATCG
The DNA here is from genome assembly GCA_907269125.1 of Eristalis pertinax. Classification (NCBI taxonomy): domain Eukaryota; kingdom Metazoa; phylum Arthropoda; class Insecta; order Diptera; family Syrphidae; genus Eristalis; species Eristalis pertinax. Next base: position 24,503,953 of record OU026149.1, read on the forward strand.
CACGATCTAGGCGGCCAATTGACCGGTCCCGAACGTGAAATAAAATGTTCACCGAACTCGCCCCTCAATAAGTCCATTGTTGCACGTGCTGTGTGGCATGTGGCACCGTCTTGTTAAAACCACATGCCATGCAAGTCAAGCTCTTGCATTTTGGGCAAAAAAAAGTTGGATATCATCTCACGGTAGCGCTCACCATTCACAGTTACGTTACGATTCGCATCATCTTTGAAGAAGTACGGTCCAATGATGCCACCAGCCCATAAACCGCACCAAACTGTGACTTTTTCTGGATGCATTGGTAGCTCTTGCAATGCTTCTGGCTTATATTCACTCCAAAATCGACAATTCTGCTTATTTACGTACCCATTGAGCCAAAAATGAGCTTCGATTAAACTGACCATAAAATGGAAGATGCGCGCGATGAACTTTCTTAACAGAGCACGCATTTTGAAAATAAAATTCAATAATTTGCAAGCGTTGTTCGTTTGTAAGACGATTCATGGTTAAATTATAGACCAAACTGGAGATGTTTGACAGTGAAACAAAACACGAAACGTGCGTCAGCTGTTTAAACCAGTGTTGCCAAAAAGATAATAGATTTTTAGCCTTTATTTGCTCAGGACAATCACGCCATGGCGCCAGCCAACTGCAGAGATGCGTGTCACATATCCCACAATTGTGCACAACAACTGTCGCGGAGCAATCCTAGGAAAGGAGAACACATACGCAGACCACACACCATTCCATAGTGCGTTGGATGGCAGTGATTGTGACCGAGATGTCGTGACTATGAGCAGAGTAGAGATCAGCTCAGGTTTGATGAGGAGAAGCATCTTTATTTACTTCATTCTTTTACAGTCTACTGGTGCGAGCTGACCGAATTTGTAGTACAAGTTAATGTGTAATAAATATTTCTTTCGAGCGAATCGTCTGTGTTTCATTTATTCTTAACCTTGAGCTATTAAGAAGTTTTCCAGTCTAAAACAAGGTTCTCAAACTTAGCCGTTCGGAGTTGGCATACAATTGCAGGTCCCTTCCACTCGTGATACGGTTACACTAAGTCTGCTGCTCCGCTGCGTTTTTAAGGGTATGCAAGCCGATCAGCTGTAGTTGATTAAGGTGATAACACAAGGCTGACAGACCCTGGGGGACTGCATAATGCAAGACGTAGAACACCTGAACACCTTCAATACGAATTGGATGGCTGATGTAGTATGGAGACCAAAACTTGGCTGACGTCTTAGCGTTTTAGGGCGAATTGGCTCTTTAACTCCTATGGTGAATGTGGAGTTTGAAATCTAGCTCCCTATCACAAGCGATTCCTCAGTTCCGTATAAAGGAAACTATGGACTCAGGCCCGTTGTGAAGCTAGTATGTTCTGGTAGTTGGGCGAAAGCGTTTGTAAGAGAAAGTAATGGACTGGCCCAACATTTCAGTTCAAGGAAGTTGCTGTCGCACCAATTGCCGAAGGCATCAATGTCGTCTTGGAGTATCACCGAACTTATTTCTAATTTCGTTCATCGATTCGCCTGCTGTGTGGGATGTAGCGCTATCTCGTTGGAACCAACTGTCGACTAGATTCAGCAAAAAAATCATTGAACGATAGCGGGCGCCATTGACGGTAACGATGGCCTCGTGGTCATCTTTGAAAAAAATACGGACAAATGATTCCGTCGGACAAAAACTGCTCCAAACTGTGAATTTTTCCCCGATTGCATTGACAGCTCTTGTATCGCCTCATCCTAGCAAGTACACCAGTTTTGATTACTAACATTCAAACAGCTTTGCAAAAACCATGCTCCACTTAGACCTTTAAGGTCGATTGTGGTGTCACTTTCCGGCCAACTGAATCAGTGATTGACTGCCTCGTAGCTTCGGCAATCCTAACTGGAGGCCATACAACATTTGCTTAGTCGTCGGGTGTCCTGTTAAGCTTGGTCACCACGACCATCTTGATCAGTCACGAGGGAGAGACCCATTTGGATACATTGTGCTGTCACTTTCCGGATTTGTATCCTTCGCCTCTTTTTGATCTTTCAGCAGTTCTCCCTGTTTTGGAAAGTTGTTGTCGTAACTATTTGTTGGTCTAAAGATATTTTAGAATATCCCAGATCTTGTCATTTGTCAATTCTTCCAAATAAATAAATGCATAATGCAGTACTGTTTCCTTCACGTTTCCTTGCAGCTTCTACAGAAGACATTGTTCCAAGTTTCAGGTCTTCTAGGTTCCTATCCAGTTAGTGCACGTACCATTTTGCTAAATTGCCTCCTGTCCATCTCTAGGAGAGCTTTAGTTCTGCTTAGACTTAGTTCCGATTTTAGTTCAGGCCATCGAGACAAATCATGACGAAGAGACAAGCTAGCAGCCACTAGCTAATATTTCACTTTTCCAATCTCCCCTTTTATAGGTGTATTGCGACCCCATGTATCATTCGAGCAAGCAACAGGTGCTCCTTTGATTGCTAGTTTGGACCACATTCCTTTGTCAGCCTGCGGAATCTTACACCAGATTTGGGGACATTTTACGACTGAAGTTTATGGCAACTTGAGAAGTTTTATGACTCAAGTTATGAAGATAACACAGCCGACGTCTGGTACAACACTTGTAATACGCCGTGACATTTAGAGTCGTTAAAGTTTTGAGGTCGAGCGATGGCACCTTAAACCTCAAAGACATTCCCTCTGATTACTCAGATTTATTTCCTCTTCAGGATGGGCCATTCTCTTCTGATGCTCAGCCTCATATATCCAGCTTCAAATGAATGAATTTGACAGAAACGCCTGCATCTCACCAAGCATCCTCATTTCATTCTAAAGTCAACACAACGTAAACACATAAAACTTCGAACAATGCCGTGGTGAGAGAAATATTAAAACGGCCTCGCTCCACAGTCGCACGAATACGTCGCCATTTGGGTCGGAATAAATGCGGCACGTAGCAGGCAGTCGTTTGGCTATTATGTCATGATTCCATTAAGGAGCACTAAAGCAGTATTAGGGTCCGTTCATATTTCAAAAAATAAGTTCCGAAAGGTCCATAGCGATTTATGAAGGTTCTCCTGTACCTTCGGGTGTAATACAATCGAGGACATAATTTGTTGAGGGGGATGAAGTTGTGAAGCCAAAACGACCTGCAAATGACGCACTAATTTCTGATGGAGGCTAGAGACACGCTTTAATTTGGTCTGCGTAGTCTGTGGCGAATTAGGGAGATTTCTTTGAGATTTATACGTGATCCTTGAAACGACCATTGATGAACTTTTGTCGTAAATTTAAGGATTCAAGGGTGGGATTAAACTTAGAAGGGTTGACCTCGAACTTAGGTCAGATGTTAACTTTGGTCTAATATTGCAAAGGGAGTCGATTTTTGAAAGTGAGTCGTGATTCACGAGACAGTTTAAATATGTTCTGGGGCGTTACGTATTCCTAATTTCGAAAGAATCAGATATTTCCATTGAGTGACCAAGGAACCGACCACTTTCCTCTTGGTAGCCATCGAGACGAGACGAGCATTGATGAATTTACATGTATCTGAAGTCGAGACGGTGGCCGTTTATTATTATATTGTACATAAAATGCACAACTAGACTGGAGCTGCTTACCTCTAGAATTGGGCAAAACACCACAAACAGCAATTTTTTCACAGTGATTGAGGAATCGCAATTGCAGTCTGCGACTGTGATTTGTAATGCAATTGCGCTTAAAACTGCGATGTAGATTTAAACTGCGATTGAGACTGCGATAGACTTGCTACTTTTTTACAATCACTACCATGAATGTACCTGTGGAACCTGTGAATGTAAAATCGCGACTTAGCCAAACTCAGCGGGATGGAGCAGTTTGCCGGGTGCCTGTCCTTGAAGGAGGGCCCCGGTTCGAATCCCCGTGAAAGCTAAGTTAATACGCTTTATCCCGTCTTCAAATCTGGTCCAGTCACCACTTGCCGTTGTGATCAAATTGACGACACTATCAATGGAGTTGTCTATCAGGGGTAGTAGTCTGGAATAGTACCCCATATGCTGCCACTGTGCCGTATACGTAACATTATTTTGAAGTACATTTTGGAGACCTTCGAGCTGCTATGGAAATATGCCGAGCATGCTGTTCGTGAAATTTCATTATTTTACTGTGCTGATGATCTTAAAGGCAGGACACAACTTTGAAGTGGGAAAATAGAATTAAACGCCGGGCAACATCGTTTCCAAGGTACTTGGGCGACTTCTCTTTGGGAACTGTTGCCTTTTAATTTTGTGGAAGTAATTAGTTTTATGTTCAGATTTCAACCAGAGGAGTTCTACTTGAGGAGCGCTAAGAGAGGACGTCCAATAGTGTGGGCCTTCAGAACAAAAATATGCATTCTTCTGCATGATGTTGAGACATTTTTGGGCTTTGTATACCAAAGACTGTTCTTAAATCATTCATGTGGGATTATTGTATAATCTTGCAACTACAGAGAAAATACTAGGCTGTTTAAATGGTGACAATACAGCAACGATGAGGTAACAACTATTCAAAAGCGACTGCATACGTATGTGTCAACCCCACCCCACACAGAACGTGTTTCATAGTTACTTAACCTCTTCCTCGTTTCATTTTCAATCAAAATCGCTGTGCAAAGGGCTGACAAGGAAATGGCGAGATCTCAATTCCGAGCGTCAGCAAATTGGTTTCCCTGAACGACTTTAATTTGCAGAAACCACATTCGACATATTTTTCCGGGAGGCGAAAGACTTTTGCTGAAAATGGAGGTCACGCATGCCATGAATGAAGATGGAGTTTTATTTGGTAGGGGTATGAGCTTCCCCTTAGAGGTAGCTTATGATAATGAAAGCGGTTCATCATCAGCATTTGATAAAGGAAACAACTTTTTGTTAATGAACACTGGAGGCAGTGTAATATGCACCCACGTAATGCGTCTATACATCTCTCAAGCGAATATGTTATCTGTTCTACGATTGCGACGAAGATTACAGCTACTAGACTGATACTACTAGGTAACAGTTTCTTTCATAAATTGACAGAATTGAAAATGTCAGGGGAATCCGTTGTTCTACCAGAAGAGTCAGAACATGAGTTGTTGATTACGGTGAGCCGCAGATGTGACACACCCACATACGTGCCTTGATTGACTCCGATGCAAGCTGCTATTCTCTCAATCAGACTGACACCCGATCCCCTTTCATCCATCTGGTGCAAAAATCAACAGTATTTTGCGTGAGATTTACAGTCATCATGCATTCAGCTCATTGATGCCTTAAAGCGGCTCATGCACAACACACTTGTCTATAACCATTGGTGTGAATGTCGGTTTTGCTTTCCGCCACACACGTCGCACAAATTGGTACACATTAGTTCATCATTCGATTTAAACGAAGAAAGGCCAGTATTAGTGTGCTATGGGTCAATAATGCTTCGTGGGTGTTTCCGGCATGAATGTAAATGCCTTAGAAAGTGGAACATTTTACAATTTGTTATTTCCACTTTAGGCCAGTGCACATCTCCCTACAACGATCAGCGAAAGAAAGAGAGAGAAACTTTTCAGAACATCATTACAATTGGGCGTACAAGAGTGGAGTGTACAGGTCGCCTAAAAGTCAACATGGCTCAAAAACAAGAAGCTTTACTAATTCTCGGAAAACCATTCAAAATCTACAGATTCAGGGAATTATATTTCTGAAAGTCGATAAATGTGAACCGCATAAAGGGAAAAAATCAGTAAATTCATAAAAATTAGAAAGTTATCAACCAATTTTTCATCAGAACTGTTTTCCATTTATGTCCCTACCTCCAAACAAATTGAGACATCGACTCGAGCACTCAGTGTCTTAGTTCATAATTCATAAGTCCACCTCTCTCCAGTCACTGACAATGCAATGCTCAGAGAGCAGATTTGTGATTCAGCCTCACAAATTAAAATAACACCCGGGTCATCAATATCATTCGATTCCTGCTCAAGGAGACGTCATGACGACATTATGTCCCTTTTCGCATCGGAAATGTATCCAAAATAAGATATTAATTCGCTTAAGCAAATTCTTGTAAATAAGCCATTACATCAATGTCCTCGGGTAACAACACAGAATTTCAAATTCACTTGCGTCACTGTCGAAAAATAGATAACAACCGATAGCAAAACAGCGTTAAAAAGCCTCTGGGAAACTCAGATTGAAGGTGTTGTGCCGAATGGAGTGCGAATGTATCGCTGTTAAGTGGCGTTAACGTTTCGAAGTGTAAATACGGATTTTTAATACGATTTGCCCTTTTACTCTCAGAGTTTGTTGAACTCTTTTTGTTGTTCGTCACACTTGCGGGGATTCGGAGCTATTTAATTGGGAAAATTGTAAAAATTCCAAATTGGATATTCGAGTCACTTGGCAACGCCTGTCGCCATAAAGGGTCCCGAAGAAGGTCAATCACCTCGGTCGCGTAATGAATGAGTGTTGAAAGGAAATTATGGTGACTTTGTATAGAAAATTGTCCTAAAACTACTTATCATTCGATGGAGGGTGTGAAACGAACTGACGCTGACTGCAAAGGCAATTTTTTTTAGTCCCATCATCGATAGCAATGTAAACTGGAAACTCAGTGAAACGTTTACTCTTATCGATCGGTCGTATGGTCGGAGCTAAGTACGGACTGAGTAGGAGGCGACAGTGAGGCATAAGGGTATATTTCGTGCAGAGGGTATGCTTGAAATAATGAAGCGCTGAGAGAATTTTAGCGTTTCACCGGACAGAAGATCGTAGGAGAGAATGATAATAAGCGGCAACATTTAGTAGGATCTCTAGAACTCACAATTCATATCACACAGTCAGACCTATGCTCATGTACGGCGGTGGCATAGTGAGTAGGTGCGTCGACACGGCGAAGGAGTCTCTAGGTTAAATTTTCGACAAAATTAATCTGTCTTGACAGCTCATCGCGGCCTCGTCACGTTCGAGCTTCTCAAGGGGCGGCGTTCGGAGTTGCCACAAAACTGTCTTCCCCAGTCGTGAGAGAACAATGACGAGCACAAGGCTAGTTCGTCGAAAGTAAGTGGTTTCATTGACAACTGAAGTGTCTGCTAATACAAATGCCGACGGCTGCTTTTCTATCCCAGCGTCTCTATTCTTCTACAAGATCTGTCAGATATTGTCGACAAGTCCAGAAAATCCAGAGAAGCCCTACCCAAAGTCACATAAGCGTCATCACCGCAGCTGTTGGTGGCACGTTGGCACCATTTGCTGAAGCGATCCTTCCTGTGACTGTTCCGAACATGTATGTCTTGGTTTTTTTCAAAGGAACGTGAAGTGCGACATGAATCTCTGTATCCAGCACCACCCATGTTATTATACTCTTGTGTGGAATTGCAATGTAATGAACAGCGAACGAGAAAGCTGACAACTGCAACATTTTTAACCGATCGCAAGGACCGGCTTGCATATACTGTAGTCAACACGCTTCCTGACCTTCCTACGTGGGAACGGTGGTCGGACTTAATTCAGTTCACTCGACTAACTTAGATTGCTCTCGGGACACAGACCTATCTCCTAGTAAAACAATCTCGCTTCGATATGAACATCTTAGCATTTCTTGCGGCTTTACGCCTAACATTCAGACGGTGGATGATCATCGGCGTATTTGCACAGCTGGATAGGAGACAGCCGAGGAAGTCGAAAAAGACCTCTCGCAACAACAAAATATTCATTAATGCATTACAGGATTAACTCGACTAATCCTAGATGGTCTGAAGGCAGCACTCGCTCTGGCCTTGTCTCACCTCTAAACGGGTTCTAATCTGAATAAGCCAACCAGTACCTAGAGCTCTGTGTGACATTGTTAGGTGACATTAGACACACTTTGTGGACGGGTCTGCTTTACAACTAGTCTTGCAGCAGTTACAGAGACGAGGAGGAGGAAGGGGAATCATTAAACGCCCCTATAGCGCCCTGAGCGAAACAGTGCTAACATTCGACCATCCCATTCGTTTTAAAATAAATTATTTTGGTGGCGCTTCAGTTCGAGTTGGACTTGCTTCTAGCTTCTACAGAATCTACTCATGTTGTACTCGAATAAAGGGAGCCCACTGTTTCATACCGACTCTGAACAGATAATTTTTGAGAAGCCTTTCCCTTGAACATTGTTAGTGATTCTACAGAGGTTTAGCCGTAAATCATGAAAGTTTGGAGATTGAACGCAGAACCCTCAGCGTATGAATGATTGCACCTACCCACGGCGCCCACGATCGATTCACTAACAGCACAAAATGGTTCCGTCACCCAACCCTCGTAATAGCACAGCGAACCTACGCTAGCCTACGTACGGAATGTGGGTTTCATCCTTGCCAAAGCCAGTTGGATAAGCTCTCAAATTTCGACTAACACTCTGTCCCAATCAAAAAACAACTTCCACTAGAACAAGTAAACAAAACTAATCTCAATTCAAAACGAAATTTTGAATCACATTTTCCCCTCGGTCACATGAAGGTTATTTCGACGCTCACAGCCCAACTCCCAACTATCCAAAACCCGTTCCGCTCCCACACCCACCCGGCTTGGATGACAAAACAACGTTGTTGCCCCTCAGAAGCAATTCCAAATCTCCCTTGACAGTGACAATGTCATTAAAGCGATTATCATACATTGTCATTGGTTCCCTTATTGAGGATTATCCACCAGCGCCCACCCCCGCATCCGAACAAAACACTCCCTCTCGAATTCCATTCATTCTCGGTCTGCTAATGGGATTCAGAATTTATTACCAGACAACCATGACATATCCTTCGGTCGGCACAGAGACATTCGGCTGATCTCTTCTTCTTTCTCTGATTGTCATCGATGATTCCAGAGGCTCAGCTGACCTACTTTCTTACTCTCACGCTCAAGGGCATCTTCTGTGCCCGTGTGTGTGTCGTCCGAGTCTTGGAGAGGACGGAGGGGGAGGGGTTGTTGTGTGCTCCAGCAATAAACTGACACTCATTGATTTATAGAATTTCAATTCGATTCGGTCGCCCCTTCTGTCTGTTCATTTTGGAAAGAAACACACAATTGAACTGGCCATCGCTGCGGGCTGTAATTCTATTTTCATTTTTCTCACTCCCCCCCACCACCGGGGAAGACGGACGTCCTTTTCGGTTTTACTGCCGATAGGTGAATTATTAACATCATTCGGGGCATAAAAGCGAACGAATTGTCGAAAGCCATGTCGAGTGAGATGCGAGAAGGCCTCTTGAACTTTTACGAGACCGCTTTTATGAGCACACGGGACAGGGCGGAGATAAAAGTTACAAGGTGGGACATGTTCACAGGACGCGCAGCTAATGTGATGAGGTTGGAGGAGACTGCGGTAACCCATGTACGAGTACATATGTCGACACACTCGTTTATGGCCGTCGGTAATTTCAGCGAGATTTCGTTGGTGAATCGTTATTCGTCGAATGTCTCAGGCTGTCACGGGCTGTCATGTGACAGATTTCATTTGCCTGCCCTGCTGCCCTCTGCTTTGTGTGGAATTCAATGGAACTCAGTTGAGTCGTAAACAGCAGTGAATGAAATATCGGTGTGAAGCACCAACAGCGACTTGGAGTCTGTAGACGGGAGGGCAGCGTATGAAGTTTGGTGGCTTCAGGAGGACGAATAAGATGTCAGTGAGTCGCTAAAGGGTGCACACAAGTAAAGGAGAATGTGACGAAATCAATATGGTTTGAGAAAAGGACATGACTGTTCCATGTGTGAACTATGAGTCATCTAACATAAAGAGATATTCAACAACATTAAATGTGGAGCATAGAAAAAAGGAAATAGAAGAAAATGTTACGTATTCGCCACCGTCATCGATTCCTCATAGAAACCGTATGTGTACATCAGCCCATTCAGAAATTGTGACCGAACAGTCCACACAGCCACCCTGCTTCCGTTTGTCCACATCGCCAACTTCCTCTTGCAGCCTATGACGAAGCCCAAGTGGTCAACTCACACCGCGTTCGTTGAACTCCTCAACCGCATCACAGGCCCCAGCTCATATCATGAATGAAAAAAAACGTATCCTCTGCCGGAATACACAACAGGCGCCATTAGGGCCTCCCATAAACATTAACAAAGTGCTAACTGAATTAAAATAAAAAAGGCCAGCGGCACACAGTCGTGGGCGTCGTTCCCACAGCGCCCATTGTTGTGTCCTTAATTCCTGCTTATCGCTCTCATATCCTGATAATCACTTCCCTCCAGTCCAGTCCGAGTAGTCGTGTGATGTTTCCTCTTCGGTATCCGCCGCCTTCGAATAATGGAGACCCATTCACAAAAGACTGGCGATACTAACAATTTATGTAACTTTTTCGTTAATCTCGGTCCCCGTCCCATTCTGCTTGTGACCTCCGGCTAATGGTTCCATTGAACTCGGGAACAGAACGAGGCACCGAGTCTTCGACCTGTGACATCAGAGGACGAGGAAACCCAGTCTTTACCTGTTTAATGGCGGTTCTCTGCTTTGACCCATCCTCTTCCTCAAACTCCCCTTCATTCAAGACAACGCCTCATTTCAAACTGCATCGCACTACCTCGGCTGTTGCGCTGCTGTTAACCTGCAGGCGACCAGTTAAGTGAGAAGAACGTTTCAGGATGTGCCAATGGTAAACGGATCTTGTTCATAATATTATTATCCAACGGAATTCTCGTGCATAAGCGGAGATACCACACAAGCGGGGTGGATGTCCTCCGGCGGTTGTCGGAAGCACTTGCACTTGCTTCTGCGGTGGTGGCGGATTTAGTTGCGGAAGCACGGCGTTTAGACGGATTATCTGTTCATAAATGGATTAGGGGACTTACTTCATTCCTGGTGGTGAGGGATATACAACAATTGACTTCGCTATTGTATTTGCTTGCCAATGCCTTTGTGGATCTAGAATTACTTCGAGTCTTTTGTTGCGAAATGATGCGATATGGTGAGAGGAGTACATTCCTGGTCCGATGATTGAATAAAACACGCAATTGTGCGCAAGTTAAGGAATTTGAAATCCCCGGAAGTGGGCTAGTGCCATTTTTAAGCGAAATTCTCGTGAACTTTGAAAGAATTGAGCGATAATTTTGCGTTTTTCGTATTGTGTTGTTGCTTTTTGACAGCTCATGCGTGATTGGCGTAAAAATCAAAAGCGCTGAACTTGCCAAACAAAACAGCTGGTCCGGGGGGCCAAAGTCGACACGTAAGCCGATTTTTTCAATCTGATTGACGAATTCTGTCATGTGAAAGAGGATTTAAGTCATAGCTAAATCATATTCTTAGGTGATCATTGCTCTCGTTGGCGATCACAAAATCCTGGATGAACATCGATTCTATCTTCACATCGTGGCGTAAGTATATAGCGTAGAGCATATACGGAGTAGATACATTGCCACTCTATTCGCCCGTGTTAACGACAGTGTTACGACGGAATCCTTGATATTTTTTTCAAATGGACAATGTTGCAATGGCGTCCATAGTCCCTCAAAAACCCGCTGAACATGGTAAAAATATGCTTCCAGCTGGACTCGATGAACCAATTGTGCAATGAGTTCGGTGAGCAATTTGTCTTTCGTTTCTTATAGGAATATTTCCAATCACTCGCCGATAAAATGACATCATTTGCAGACTTGGAAGATAACAGTACACTTATGTGTGCCAAATAAGGGGCTCCCTTAATATTTTTTTTATAAATAAAACAGCCAGGGTTGAATTATTTTACATTGTGCTTTTTGTTAGTAGTAAAATCAAGCATTTAGTATTGTCTTATTCAAAAGAACAATTCTACCTTAGATATATAGTCGCGTCTGCGAGGAAGGTGCTGATGGAGGAGAAGACACAGCCGCTAACTCAACGAGCTGTACCAAGTCGTTAATGTAGTCCGGAAGGCAAAAATTCATCGGTTGCACTGGCTTGGCCACATCGGGCGCATGAACTCCAATGCTCCAGCTAAGAGGGTCTTCGAATCTGAGCCTTCTGGTTAGAGAAGAAGAGGAGGACCAAGTCCAAGTCTCTCTCTGACTGGTAGCTATCGTGACCATCAGCGATGGAAGGCAGCTGTTGTTCAGGTTCAGACCCTAAGTAAGTATGTACATGCACGTAGAGCGCTAGTGGCAACTGTAGAATCCAGTCCCTAGTGAACCTGGAAATGTGGTGCAACCCAAAATAAAGTCTTAAACATTTTACTTTAAGACTATGCTGTTGCTATGAGCAGGCCTGATAAATAATGTAAATATAAATGTCGAAGCCATTGTCAGAAGCCTGTTGTGAGATACTGTGGTGGGCCACATTGCAAACATGACCATCTTGCAGTGCCTTTAATGCGACTCCATCAAGTAGGCTACCGCTTGGCAAACCCGAGGTCGAGGACGAGGTGGTTGGATCAAGTCCAAACACTCGCCTGGGTCCGCTTGGACATTGGGCCTGATGAGTTAGACTCGATGGCGGAAGATGGAGTTGAATGGAGATCTCTCGTGCGTACATTGTCCCGAGCCCCCTTTCAATGATTATGCGGGTCAGAAGATGATGATGATGATATTGGCAATTGTTTCGCCATAGCATAGTGGTTACTTGCGTCTTTTCAATTCCCGGGACGCTGACAATTTTTCCATAATTCACGGCTGCAACTCTCGAGGTCTAGAGTCATCAACAATCGGACTGTTTAAAAAAGCCTTCTGAAACCTTCTATACATCGTACAAATACGACACGCATACAAATATTCGTCCCTTCGTGAAAAAAAAACAGAGCATGCAAAACACGGTTGGGTTGCTCTTTAAGATACGACCACCTAAATCATGTAACAGCACACGCTTCTCTAGTCAATCACGCAAGGGATATGGGATTTTTCCTCCACAACTGTCGCATTAAGGTTCACAATATGCATTTTTGTAATTTAAAGGGCTAGGATTTCCTGTTGTTTGAATTTCACAAAAAGCTAAAGTCTCTCGATTCGATCGAATATCGACATTCGCTATGAGAGCGTCTGTATTTCCAATCGCTGGACACTCCCTCCCAAACTACCAGTCATTTAGTGCCTGAAACTCATTAACAGTACTTCTACTGCCACATTTTCCCCTTCGTCATGCATCATGCTGACTGCTAATCTCTAAAAGTTCCAACGAGCACCACCCAACTCTGACAATGGCTCTCCCACATCAGGATTAACAACTCGCCCATTAATAGGACACCCTCACCACCACGGCGGGCGGTGTCATAATTTGTTAATTCGACGACACCCAGTGTGTGTGTGAAAAGAAGTGTCATCCAGACAGCCCTGTTAATTAACAAGACCATCCACTCGGCATCACCTCACACATTCCATGAAATAAACAAGTGGGAGTATCGAAGGCACCACACAAAGGTCACCTAGCGAACCATAATCAGCACAACGACTGGCCATCAATCTAACTTAGCGCCTCGTCGTTATGCGTGGGAAGACGTGTCCTTACTCATGTCTCCTTTCAGCTTGGTTCCTCTCAAGAATTACTGCTGTTTTCCACAAAAGTTCATGAGAGACAACGGCAAGTGGGCGGACGCAGACAAATGCACCGTGTTTGTGCTCCGATCGTATTGAAATGTAAATTGTCTCCACCTCCGCCAAGCGGTCAGGACAAAGTGTTATTTTATTCAGTTGATTTTTGCGGGCGATTTGAATTTATTGCAAATATATGACCACACTCGTGGGCAGTGAGCTGGATTCAGAGGGTGGCTGCTAAAGAGTACTCATTTGCAGAAGAAGCTTTAAAGGAAACACTATACCACTTGCCTTCGCTTTACTTCCAATTTCGGTTGAAAATGCAAGTTGTTCAGAAATTTAATCATCTTACCTCACCAGCTGATGACGCCGGGGCGAAGAAGCTAGTCCCCGTGTCTAGACTGTATGCTTGTTGCATCAATCTTAGTCAAATGTTTCGCTGGAAAACGATGATGGATCGTTCCGTATCATGTTTCGTTGGAAATCAAATCAATCCACAAGGACGCTTGTGTTGACATCGATTCCACTCGAACACGCACATCGGTTATTAAGGTATTTTTTGCTGGTTTTCAGTGATAGGGTTGAATAGAGAGAGAGCAGAAGTGGATTGGAATGGGCATTTTCAATGGGCGGTGATTCAGCTGAGTTTGACTCAGGCTCATAATTTCAGCCTGCTTGATGGGTGTAGCAGTGTTTTTACGACGTCAAGGTCGTCTAGTACGTTAAATGCTTTTTACCAGGAAGGTAGCTTGAAGAAATTACTCACTTACGGTCTTCCAGAAGTCCATCCAGCTGTTAGCACACGCCGATGTGATTGACGTGAGTGGCAGTGCACAGTGAGCTGTCATTGAGGCAGAAGAGGCTAACTGGAACTGGCGAGTGATGGGATGGAACCAAAACACATGCTGATCTCAAGAAAGGACATGTTGTATGGTACGGCACCTGTGGTGATGTTTTCGTACGTCTACTAATCGAATTAGAAACTTTGCAAAGCGTTTCCCGACATCGAAATTTTCACCAATTTTCACTGGGCTAACATAAGCAAATTTGAGCCTTACGACGTCTTGGACAGAGCGTGACAATGAACAGCTATAACTTGGCGGTGCTTTATTACTTCGGCCACATCGGCAGTAAACAGCAAAAGCAACAAGAAGAACTCTTCGGGCTCAAGGGGCATTTAAGTAATAGAGCCACCTCTCGGAGGATCAAGTCAATGATCATCCCAGTGGTGGTGTGCGGCACATAAGCTTGGAGAATCTTAAAAGCGAATGAGGAGGCGGGAAATTCTGCGTGCGATGTTTGGTCCGGCTTGCTTTGACGGCATCTTGTGGAGAAGATTCAACCACGAATTGTATGCGCTGTACAGCAACATAAGACTAGTCAGGCGTCAACGGATCTAACGCCAACGCAGCCGTGGTTAGAAGGATGGCTGGCTTGGAAGTCTGTATAACACTGGCGGTTGACAACGGCAAAGGCGAGACAGCAAGCACACTCGCTCGGTAGGTATGGCACGTGCGAAATATTAGAGCAATTCCGGAGAGCAATTCATTAATCCTTCAATCTGCGCAATTTGCATAGTTCACGTTGAGGGAGACTAATGAGACGCGACAATTGTTGCTGGCCTGGTTTTGGTTCTGGTTCTTGGGCTCGGATTCCGTATCGAGGTGTCCTCTGTTTAGGGCTGGCCCCCTCCGTGAATGTTGAAGGGCCTCTGCCTTTAGCGTCTTGGTGACCGTTTTAATTAACCGAACTGGCTAGATATGAAGTGGTTCTAGAAATACTTTTTCCGCGAGCTTTTTGTAAGCACTGGAGTAGAGACCGGGTCAAGCTCGTGCAGCGCAAGCGTACGTGTACGAGTGTTTGGATTGTAGTGATCTGCTGCATTAAAGCCACTTATACCACGAGGTCCCCTCCTCCAAGGGGCCTAACAGCGCCGAACAGCCTTGAGCTCGGAATTCAATTCGCACACTATCGTCACGATTACAGCAACTGGATTTATCGACAATAGGATTCGATAAAAAGGGTAGACTAACGCTAGCATTTGATTGAAATTCGTGTACTGTCCACACTGCAGCTCATTGGTTTCGCCGAGGTTAGACGTGAACTGTCAACCCTAAAATATTACGTATTCGTCACAGTGACTGGGTTACAACTTCTAAATGAAGGTGGGATTTTCATTGATTTGCCAACGATGCCCACGCAAAATCTAGAATTGAATGATGGAGCACGGATCTGGGCATTGCAATGGATCAAGCAAAAATACAGACATGAAGCCGATGAGTCATTTCAGGCGATTTCGGGAACTTTAAACTAGTTCCAATTTTCGCACCCGCTACTGTGCGGTAAGAATTGTATACACCCCTCCACTATGAAGCAACATAAATCTTAGACACCAACCTTGACTACCATACATCCATAATCTCTACAAAGCACTACGCACAACAAAGAGGATGACTGGCAAGAGTTAGCGCTGATTATTGGTCCTTTGTTTTACGCCTCAATCGCTGGAAGGCGCCCATATCCAGCCCACATCCACTCCCCCACCATAAACCGAATCTCGAATGTATTCCCGCCATTAACTCTCGACGTTCATAAATGCGTGAATAAACCATTTTATTCGGAAGTGGAAGGCTGTAAACTTAATTTTTACTACTCCATACGACAGTTGAAATGAACAATCAATTCGGTGGAAACTCAGCCCCATAAATCAGCCAACGACATGCCATTGCGTGTCCCAGGGTTAGGAACACAACTCCTGCGTCAGCCCAAACTCCAGTTCGTGCCGCCCCTCTGTGCGGCGCGTCTTCGATGAAGGAGTAGTAGTTCAGCTTCATTCGCTAAGCCATTAAACTCCTTTTATTGAGGAGCTCTCCTCCCACGCCCGGGGCTGTGATATGACAATGTTGTCCTCTGCCTGTCAGTCTGCGGTAGACCTTCATAAACTTCACACAGCACGGTCGGTATGGCAAGCCACAAGGGTAAGGACACTGAAGTCGTCGCTGACAAGGAGGCGACAGCAAAAGACCAGTCGTACGCCTTTGTGAAGGAACTCACTGGCAAGCAGAACAAAAGGATTTACATTGTCGAGGAATTCAATGCCACCGCCGGACGAGGTACGATTTTCAATCGTCGGAATCATGCATTTGCTCAGGGTCACCACTCTCCTTGCAGACGAACCGATTGAGGGAAAGTTTTACTCGAGATTCAGCGAAGCGAACAGCAAGGTCTTTGCGGGGCGGCAGCAGCACTGGCACCACACTCTGGAGCATCGCAAGGGTTCGCGGCAGACGCAAGAGTTTCCTGTTCTGGAGAGCCAGACGTACGGTTGGTTGCCGGGTAGCCTCAGCAGGAAGGCACTGAAGCGGATCAACTGTATCCAGGCACCCAAGCAGCGATGTGAAATGACGGCTTACGACGAGAATCTAATCAGCGAGCGAGTGACGCAACGACCAAAGTTCACGGGGGTAAGGTTTAATTTGTACTGAAAACTTGATATTCTGTTGGAGTTTGGCGTGAGTGAGGGAGGGGATGGTGATTGCATAAAACGTTGAAAATTCAAGTGTGTTTTCTTTGGGTGCTCTTTGTGATAAGGAAGTTTTGTGTAGCAAGACGCATGGGACCACACATCTCGGCGGTTGAGCTGGTGTCAAATGAACATCGCGCAGATTCGTGTTTGTTTTTTAGTTCATTCGCTGAGCAGAAACACTCAGGCTTGGAACTTGAAGGTGGAGTTTCACTAAATAACCAAATATAATGCATTCTACGGGGACATTCTGAACCACGACATCGTATTGTTACAATCGTTCATACACTTGTCGGTATATCAGAGTGCTGACGTGGAAGTAAAAAAGTTGTGTGCTTAGTCGAGCAGGTGTCAACGAACTCGACGACTACTTAAAAAAATATTCTGCTAGAATGGAATTTCTAATGGGCTGCGTAGTAAACACAGACTAAAGTGTAACCAGCCACCGTGGCGTATACGTAACAATTTTCTGGTGATGACATGTAATGGACCTCGAGACGCGCTGTGGATCTCTGAAAATTGTTGCTTTTCTGTAGATGAACTACGTTGGTGACATATTTTTTGTAATTCGGAACTTCTCAAATGCACCTGCATCTTCCGCTTTGTCGTTACGGCGATACTGGCTAAGAATGGTATGCCAACTTGAACGTCTCTTTGTGGCGGCTACAGTTACCATGGACACTGGATATTTGGATGATCTGACATGAGGACTATGAGTACGAGCGCAGTACAAGCACCGAGATTCTGGATGTCGGACAGCGAGAAACCCTACGGCCGTAGCACCATCCTGACCTAACATATCAAAAAGCTTTGACACTCAAATCCTCGGGAGAACGGAATGTCATAGTGGGCAGATGGCTCCAAGATGGGTCAGGGTCGGTGATGTCGGAATTCCTTAACATTTCCGACGCCTAAAAACGATTGCCGGACGATTGTATTGTGGTCCAGGTGGAACTATTTGTCATTCGGAAAGCGTATCGTCAAGTCAAAATACACTCAAATGCCTTGCCAAGGCAGAAGGTGGGCATATGCGTTGATAGCCAAGCAGCCACCAAAGCCATTAAGTCCATTATATAATATAATGTGGGTGGCGCTACAGCCCGTAGAGGGCCAGGGCCTAGCTTCTCAGCAACCACTCGTGTTGTCCGTGCTTGTTGTTCCATCACGAGTGGAAGGGACATACAGTTTTATGCCGACTCCTAACGGCCAAGTTTGAGAAGCTTTTTCTAGACAGTTACACTCTTTGGGCATTGTCAGTGACTCGAAAGAGGTGGGGCCATGAAAAGTATTCCAGGAATCGAATAGGAGTTGACGCACATACCCACAACGCCACCATTAAGGACACCACCATTAAGTCCACTACTTCTTATTAAAACCTGTTACATGAATGCCGGGCTGAAGGCTGAGGTGTCGTTAGGGAACTGCCCTTCAGCGCTCGCTTGCAGAAGAGGTGCACATCCCACTAGAAGCAGCCGAGGCTAACATCTCTACGCTCTTCCTTCAAACAGCAAACTCCAGATGGGCCAAACTGACAACCGGTGCAACATCAAGAAAATATGGCTTGAGTACATCCTAAACAAGCGATCTTCTTCGGCGAACTCGTCATGATATCGGCAGATTGGTGGCAGTCTGTTCTGGCCACATAGGAGATCATGCCTTCAAACTATGTATCCCCCACACAACACACCGTCGCTGTTGCAACAACACAGCAGAGAGAGAGACGTGAGAGCGAACACTTCATCAGAATCACGTTGGATTTAGAGATATCTCAAAAATACACAGCATCCTTCGAAGACGCTCCACGCCGATGGTGCTGATGGACTCACTGTAGTCGTCCCCCTGTTAAGGAGGGATATTTGCTTCCCACTCTATGTCCACATTTTAGTAATCGATTGTGACTACGCTTCAAAACGTCTTACTTCGTAGTACTGTTTTCCTTGCCAAAAATTTAGAATCTAGCTAGTTCTATCGGTTTCCTGTGGAAATATTGGCAGCATAAGGCTTTTGCATGGTTTTAGTCCTTCAAGCCTGTCCCTTGTCCTCAGACCAATTCAATCGGAATTGCAGATTGGTGGGACACGCCGAAAGTCCACATTAAGGTGGATAGTCGGGTGAAGCATGCCACTTTCAGCCGATATCGTCCTTATTTGCGTAAGATCTTGGAAGCAGTAACACCTCTGGTATAAGACACAATGCACTTTCAGGAAACTCTGCCCATTTCCTAATAGATCATTGCTCAGGCAAACCAGATACAAATGGTCCGGTTTCGGAGATGCGTCACACAGTTCGGCGCCTATCGTGCCCACAAGCGTGAGCATACAGTTCTGACGGGGTACATTGGGTTCGTCCAAATGCTTACTCTAGTTCTTACACCGAAGCCCGAGCGGTTATTTTGTGTGGCCGACAAGTCTTTAACGTCTTGTAGAAAAAATTGAGCTGCTAGGGAATATCATTGTGTGCGATCGATCATTTACTATTCGTCGGTGATTCTCACGCTGTTTGAGGATGGCACAGAGAGGGCTGCTCCTGTTGATATTCTCGAACAGTAGTCATGCCTGCTGAATTCACAATTCCCAGAATCCGAAACATCGCATGGCTTATTTTCCATTTTTAACGCGTCAAGAGGTAATGACTGAGACGAGATTCCTTCGTGCTGTTGTACATATTACTCGGTGGAATAGGGTAAGAAACACGGCAGTACGCGAGGAGCTCAATGTTGAGCAGCTGCTTCTTCGAATGGAAAGGACTATGCTCCGATGGTTTGGGCACCTTGTGGTTCCATCAGGAAGGCAGACCCAAGATGATGTGGTTGGTCTAAAAGCTCGCCTGTTGCGCCTGGGCATAACTCCAGGTCAATGGTGGAGAATCGAGTGGACTGGAGATGCTGGTCAGAAGATGATAAGCGCATCGACACACAATCATTTTGATATCACGAATTTGGTCAATGCATCGAATAGTTCCTTGCCATAAATGGTGTTGAATGCGGCTTTGAAATCGATATAAACGTATATAATATGAACTTGGAACTTGTTTTTCTGACCAAAGACTTAAGGAGCACTAGAGCGGACTGATGCTTGCCGACTTGTCGGGTACAAGAAGTTCTTAGACTTCTAATCAGTACCCTCGATGGGAGTATGAAGGCGAATTCCAGCTGAAATGTACTTACATATGTCGTCGGTTTTTGAACGACCAATCCTTCAGGATGACACTCATGTTGTGCCAAATAAAATCTAGGAAATCCATCATCCTGCCAAGATTTCCTTTTTGCACAGACATTAGTAAAGGACGAATGAGGGTATTTTTGGAATACTTGTCCGATGTTATTTCTCGTTCTTGGGCAGCGATGACATTACCGATGGCATTCATGTCACATTACTGGCACGACCTGCGGAGTCGTACAGCAGACCGCAGTGGGTCTCGACTCCAGTCTCCACTCAAACGACCAATATGCCACAGAGTCTTGTCTCTACAAGTCATTCAAACGACCATTCTGTTGAAGCGAACTTTGATACATTTCTCTGTCTATTGATTTGATTGTTTTCTTTTTCAAATTTAATACAAAACTGCTCACTATAAGATCACACCTGCCACACACATGTGTCAACAGAAGTAATCTTTCGAATAAAACATCACCTCCTACCGAGTGTTCCAACACATGTACTCCCCCGCCCACCACGACGCACATTGACACGCAGCTTAAGACACTTTCGATGTAATAACAATTAATTGCTCATATAATCTGTTGAGTATGTGCCGCAGACAGGCACCACCTCTTGTCATAATTACAGCGCCCACGTAACAAGAAGAACTGACATAACTCCGGGGAGAGCGCCGTGAAAAGAGCCCTCGGCATGGGAAGCGAACAATTAAATTGGAAATGGTTCGAATTACCCGCTGACACGTTATATGCAACATATGGATGCGAAGGTGTCAATGAACGCAGTCGTTTCGATTTGATGGCGTCTGTGGAGTGAGGGCACCTCGGAAGAGGATGGTAGGTGAGAGATTGTTTGACGTCAGCTCTGACGAGAAATTAAGCCGCAATGTGAAACAAAACTCCGGTCTCAAGTGGCCTCTCCGCGATCCGATGTGCGTGCAAAAAAACGACAGACTTAAAATATCACTCGCCACCACAAGCAAAACATGTTAAGTGACCATAATTGCATGAAAAATCCATAAAATAAACCAGCACCAGCCACCACTTCGCACAGATTCGAGAAGCACTCTATCCATCCACAGGCGTACAGCCATAAGGAGCCACCTGCACACCGTCAACGAGTCCGAGTGCAAGGCTGCAGCGGAACGGCTTCAATTTACGGCGGTCCAGGGACTGCAGCAGCAGTCCAGGCACGTAACCAGTTCTGTTGCTGCATGTAAACTATGTACATCTCCCTGGACGATTTCATCGCCTCAGTCTCCGTTGTGGATTAATGTACGGGCCCGGATGCTGGCGCTGGATGGTGTGAGATTGGATGAGAAAAGTTTGAATTTCGTGCTCTCGACTTGTGCAGGAGCAGTGATGAGATTCGGGTTTGGTGTTGGGGGCTTTTTTTTGTTTTTGCTCTGTCTGTGTCGCTGGGATGAAGTTGGCTCCATCGAGGTGGTCGTCAACTTGTGACTGGAAGGTGTACGAAGTTAATTGCTAGGGAATTAAAGTTGGTCAACTGGAGCGGTGAACTTTGTTTGGAAAATTGTCAAATTGTTACTCATCTTTTTTGCTGCTGTTGTCGGTCATGCTCTAAATGTGTGGCAAGGGCGAGCGGTTATTTAGATCAAGTTGTTAGATGTGCTACTTTCCGATGCTTTTATTGCTGTGAGCATTTAAGCCGAGATGGTGCACTATCATGGTGTAGCACCTAAAGTTGATGGGGATGCGGTGACGAAGAATTAATCGTATTCATTGGCATTAGAATGTTCAGGAAAAGGGAGATAGGGTGCATCTCATGAACTAAGATGTCGCCTCATGGGAAGGTGGGTATTTACTCAGAAACGTTGAGCATTTCTACAGCATGGTGACACTCAATAAAACGCCAGCATATTCCGAGCGGAAGTCAGCGTCACAGTTGGGGAGGCATACCATCAACTTAAATCTCACCCGAATACAACGCCAATGCAAAGGATATCTATTTTCGTTGACTGTCAATCTGCCACGAAGGGAGTCACATCCACCTTCATAACTTGAAAAACTGTTCCAGGAATGTCGCAATGAGGTTCTGGCAGTCTCGGAAAAGTTGAAATAAACCATAGTATGGGTTCCAGGACAAAGAAACGTTTTTGATAACGAGAAATCCGATCCACTGGCCATACAAGGATCTACCCACGGTACACATTCCAGCTCGAATTACATCACATTTCTTGAAAATAGCTAATCCTAGATCGCCTCGGTTAACAAAATGTGTAATATCTAAGAAGACTTGGCCAGGATACAACACATCACGAACGATCGATCTTCTAAAGAGGTCTCGCACTGATATTGCTAAAATAACAGCGGTAAGTACGAGACACTGTCCAAAAGGGGATCACAGAGTTAGACCAGGAATTCTTCATATGCCGTAGCTGCCTAACAAGGTACAACCAGAATCATTGAGTCACTTACCGTGTGCATGTCCAGCGCTTCCCAGAGAAAGGCAACAAACTCTACACAAATGCATCCTCGAATCTCTTGGTGAAATTTTCAAAATGAACATCAAAGAATTGATAATGTTCCAGAACGCCGCACGATGGCTCTAAATACAATCAACCCTCGACTGCCAGAGCTATTGTTTCAAAATGTCACTTAGTGCTAATTCTCAAAGAATCACCACCTCACACAAACACATGTGTCCTAGATCAAGAATATCCCTGTATGTCTGTTAGTATAAACTCTTGGATAAAAAAGAACAATTTGGATTCTTTGAGGTCTTCTGGGACCTCTTCGAAAAATCTCTGGCACTAAGGATGACACTAAGGATGGCACTAAGGATGACTGCACCGTCTTTCTGAAGTGGCTGCGATACATGAGTCAGCACTCCCGCTGAGAGACCACGCGTAACCGACAAATCGATCACCATAGCCACCGGCAACAAAGGCCATATCATCAAATATTCTAACATCAAAGCTGGTTAGCTTGTGCAGAGCATTAGTGAGATATCCTTGATGAACTCCGTAACCCTGTGCAGGTTACCGGAGCGTATTGAATCGAAAGAAACAAAAAGGCGGACAGTCTCGAGAGAAAGGGATCGGAGTTGGGAGAATCCTGTATGCATATACGCCGCTCAGCTCCATAAGGAAAAAACGAGAACACGAAGCCCTGGACAGAGCCAGAAATCTATGAGTTGGTCAGAAAATTGCAGAAGGAGTTAGGGCCACTTCACTGATCAGCCTTAGTCGCAAGGAATTGCGAATGCTAATAGGAGTCATCAGCGGGTGCAGTGTTACAGACACGCATGCATCATGACTGAACATACTGCATAACTACTTTTCCAGGAGCTGCAGAGATGTGTAAGGAAGGTCTCATGGTAGTATAGCACGCCCTTTTAATGTCGGCTATACGATCATATCCAGCGCACTGTGTTAACGCACATGCTCACTTAAATCATGTCTGCACTTGACATCTGATAAGACAGTGGAGGCCCTTATGCGTACACGGTATACCTAACCATTTTACTCTTTGTTCTGATGACCGGTGGCGTATACGTGTTATTATTTCCCCGTGCAGTGTGATATTTTCTGGTGGATCAGCGATTTCATTTGGAACCAGTGAGTGCATCAACTCCGTTTCAATTGAGTTCCAGTTCAATTCCGGTTCATAGAAGAAGTCTTACTTGAAACCGTCTCTACTCAGATCTAGTCGCTGGCAATTCCGGGAGACAGTGCCTATCACGCAAGGATTCAGTAAACTAAATATTCTTTTTCTAATTTAATAGACTTAGAAGCTCTTACTAGCATTCAGCAGGTAGGCCATCTACTCATTTTAGTGGTGGTTGGCCACTAATTGATCTATCGGACCATGGACTGAGATTAACATGTTATTGGAATTAATTACCACCATTATCATGGGAATCGTTTAGAAATCATTATGATGTATATTAGAACGAATAGTTGACTCACCGGTGCCTCTAGTGTTGATTAGTCTGTCAGTGAGGATCTGCTCTATCCATGTTTTCATTTTCAGACAACGTGGCTATCTAGTGAAAGTGGTCGGGATGCAAACTTGAATGCTGGCTATAAACTGGAGATGGTTGGTTAGTCAATATATTGCGTCTAGGTTATATTTCGTGTTCACAGAAGATTTCCTGTCGACCTTAGGCGTAAGCCCCATCTCGTCAACGCGGGTAGATACTCTCTAAGACCGGGCAGCACAACACCACGAGTCTAATTACACGCCTATGCAGTCTAGATCGTGTAGAGCGCATGATAGTGGCTTCAGTGACACAACACAACGCACGTACCCATGCTTAAACAAACAACGAAATGCAGTTCTATCTCATCTCATCTATGTCATCCAGAAATGAGCTCTGTAGTCGGTGTGATCTTGTGAGTTGGTACTTGCTGCACAGATGATTTTTCAAAATATCCAGATTTAATTCCAAGTATCCCACATTGAGCCTGAATTTTTGAAAGCATGTCTTTGCTTTTAGCCTTAATGTGACTTACATCTATCGGCAAGACATCACGTACGTGATCCGATGAGAGTTTCTCAAGCAACTAGGTGCGAGCGAGATCGCCAGCACACCCAGCCCATGTTGGTCCATTACGATACCCATAGTCAACTCCAGTGATAGTAGCAACGGCAAATGGTGACTGGACCAGATTTGAAAACCGGCAAGCGTATTAACTTTGCTCTCACTGAGATTCGAACCGTTTCCCATCTAACCAAGGGCATGCACTAAACCAACTGCACCATCTATCTGCTTTCTTAATCAATTAGGTACCCACTAAGTTGGGCGGCCGATAGAGGTAGTTCCTGACAGAAGCCGGTTAGTACTCAGTCCTACAGACGTTGCACTTTCTGAATGGCTTTAAAATTATGCACTCCTTCTCATATGGGACATGAGGCAAATAAGAAGCTCTAAAACGCACATTGTCGTTCGGTCTGCGTCTGGTGTGAGAAAACACTATAGACTTAGCCATACGCTATGCTCAGCACTGAATGAAGTTGCAATAAAGTGCAGTAGATGTACACACGAACGGCATCTTGTGAACTTCGCCAACTCTGATGATCAGGACATTCACATTTAAGTTCTTCTTGTGATAACCGCGGTCTACCCCCGTTAACGAACCTTTAGCCCGTGGACTGCGAGCGGCATTATGTGGTTGTCTCCGCCAAGGGAATCTAATTGGGATACTAAATCTAGTAAACTTAGTAGCTATTGAGGGGCAACCTGCTGTTGATCAAAATAACAAAGAGATCTAATCAAAACACAAACCAGCTGTCGATGTGCACTCAGCGCCACAAAAGGGCATCTAGGAAAGTATATCTAAGTGCTTACCTAATAGGCTGCTGAACAGCAAGAGATATTCCAGATATCCACTGAATTGAGCAACTGCGTGTCTGCGTGACACTCTTCGAGGTCTTGGAAGATAGAACTCCATTGAGGAAGGGATCCAGTCGGATATCCGCCCCCAACAGGCGTTAAGAAGAAAATTTGAAAGCACTTTACATGTTTTATTTTAATTTAGATAAACATCATTCAACAACATTCATCTTCTACATTTTGTTTTCGAAAAAAATGTCCCCAAAATATTGCCTAAAAATGTGGTCAGGTACTTTACTACACAATCAGGGTGGCCTACGGCGTATACGTAACATTTTTCAAAGTTATTTTCCCCTCGAAGGCAATGCATTCTTATACGCAAACGTGTACAAACCCAAGCCGAGGGTAGGATACGACTGTGTCTTCTCAAAAATAATTAAGTGTAAGAAAGGGAATCCATGGCATTAGCGAGCGCAGTAAAGTGCACATGCTTGCGCGTAATGGCACACCATCTTCGCAGTGCAATTCCAATTTATGATTCACTTAAGTCGTAACACTTCAAGAATCGCTAACACATACTGCGCCACCAGTTGCTTGGTCCTCCTCACTCTCTGCCTCAGACACCCACTTCATCACACACGAATATCTGTTTTATTTTCGCAGCGACTTTCAACTCCATTGCATGTGAAGTATCGTTGAAATTGAATCCTCCCTCGCCCTCCCTCCCGCCATCCAGCAACAGATGGAGTCATTCGCGAATGCACTCATGCACGTCTTAATTACATCCTCACACGTAAGGAGGAGCGCGCGACTGGGGGAGGAAACACAATAAGCTCAGCGGATTATCGCAAGAGCACTGCGACACGTCCATTCCATTAAACCTCGTCACCGTCCCCGCCGCAACGCGCTGCATCGATAGGAAAGCCATTCCACTCGTGCCGGTCACTGTGTGGATGGCTGCGAGGACATTAACTTTACTTTCGACATTAACAAGGTTTTCATTTTCCCCTCGGGCTCCGTGTGCTGCGTCATTGAATGGTGGTTTTAATTGAAAACAAACAATCACCCACGCGCATCGGATCCGACGATTGGGGGCGGGGCACGTTCTTCGGTGAAATTAAAAATGAAATTAATTTCGCAACAAAAGCCTTTAATTTCCTCGGACTGGCGAATCCTTTCAGGACGAATTAATAACCAATCAATTGGCCGTGGGCTGAGTGCGGGGGTGGGTGAGAGCGGCTCTTTGTGACAGCCGATAAGTACGCGCAGTGTGTGACAACTGCAGTGGTTCCCACTCCAACACAGCAGCAAATAAATAATTCAGCAGTGAATCGGGGGTGTGATTGCCACTTCTGCTCGCAGCCGATATGAGTCTCTGCCGTGAGCTTGCAATTACGGTGGCATGTCTCAGGAAGCGATACATGATGGTTGCGGGGGTGGGGGGGAGGCATCGGCAACAGCACCTGACCCAATTTCGCCCCACTGTCTGCGATTCTTTTTCTCTCCTTGATTTGAATTTGATTTCGGGTGGCAACTGGCATGCTAATCCTTGTGGATTGCGAGATTTGTGGGGGAGCTCTTCAGAAAGGCAATAATGAAACAATTTCAAATGTTCGTTGGGGGAGCTGTAGACAATCACGCCCAGAAGTGTGTCAACTTCGAAGGGAAACGATTTCGTTTTTTAAAGCCGAAGGAGATTCGATGGGCGTGCTTAAAGCGTAAACGAACATTTGGGAGAGGACAAATCTTAGGAATCCTCTTGGCTGCTACAGAGTTTGATAATTTATCTGTCGACTGAACTGAAGTAGTTGTGTACTGTTGACTTAAGTGACTGAAATTCTCAGGCCTACGGCCACGCAATGTATGACAGGAGGCTACGCGATTGAAAAATGAGCTTCAGCAACGTGACGTGATCTGATTTTGATGGAAAAAAATGAGTAGCGCATAGCATGAAGCACTAAATTTTACACGGTCAAGCCAGAAAAAGAGACTGGAGGCAGACTTAAGAACTATTATAGAGACTCTGCTCGCTAGCACAAGTTTGAGATCTGCTGTGATCGTACAAACAGCCTTGGACATCCAAATGAAGTCACAATGACAACGAAATGGGCGACATAATCCACGATAGTACGTTGGACGATCGCGGACTCATGGCTCCTGGGATATCTAAGATTGTAGCAATTTCAAAAAAGACCGTCTATCGAATGCTGCATGATCATTAGCCATGAACAAATTCTGAGACAAGATGGATGCGGCGTTTGTTGAAGGTTTGGATGGATTCGAGTGAAGTTTGGATGAGTAGTTGAAATGAATTTTTACGCCGACATTTCGAGACAATTGATGCAGCCTGAGGTGCCAGCAAGTGACTTGAAACAATCGAGTTCACACAGTGCAATCGACCATGTTTGCAATTTGATTGCAATTTTGTTTCAATTGACTATCCTCGTTCGTATCGTCAGATTAAGCAGCGGTATTGGAAGTAGCAGTTAATAAAATCTTCTTTTTCTTCTTAGTGCGCTACAGTCCGAGGTGGCCTTCGGCCTCACACAACATGCTTCTCCAGCCAGCACAATCTGTCGCCAGCTGTCTACAATTTCGCACACGAAGCCGGCAAAAGTCTCCCTTGACTTGTGTGTGCCATCTTGTGCATACACGTCCTCTGTTGCGTTGTCCGAAATGGCTCTTCGAAGACTCTTCTGGCCGGAGTTCTGACTTAGCCATCTTAAGCGTTGGAACTAAGACGCTTAACTAGGGCTACGCTGTACAACCCGTAGAGTTTGTGGTTGAATCTTCTCCTCCAGGCGCCATCAACGCAAACAGGATTGTAAGCAGAAAATTTTCCTCAAAATTACCAAGAGCTTCTGCGTCCACTTTCAAAAGCGGCCATGAGAGTGTTGTATAAAATCAGCTTGGTATTTCAAGAGATGGCTCTGCTACTCAATTGCCTCTTGAGCCCAAAGGAACACCGATCGGCAAGAGTTATTCTGCGTTTAATCTCGGTACTGATGTTGTTCGTACTGTTTTGTCCTTAACTACCTCGAAGTTAAAGCTGCCTACGGTGACGTTCTGGCCGAGTCGTCGATGTTGTGCATCCTTTCTCGATGACAGCATGTACTTCGTTTTGTCCTCCTTCACTACTAAACCCATTTTCGCCGACTTCGTTTCAACACCAGCAAAGCTTCATTGTGTTCGACCAATCAGGCCAATGTCGTCCGCGTAAGCTAGCAATTGCACGGACTTTTGGAAGATCGTGCCTCTTATGTTGGCGAGTCAGTTTGCACGTTCTTCTCAAGTATGATGCTAAAATAATTACATGACAGCGAGTCGCCTTGCCTACAACTCTGATAAAGACTCACACAAAACGGCAGAGAAAATCTTGCAAGCGATGCTAAGGAGACTTATTCTTCGGCAGTTGGCGAAGTTGAAGGGGTCTCCTTTTTTGTGGATCAGGCAAACGATACTGAGATTCCACTAATCGGGTATGCCTTCCCCCAACCATATCTTACAGTTGAGTTGATGTTTGTGCCCCAACACCTCATCTCCAGTAACCTTAAAGAGAACGGAGGAGTAAAGGAACGGAATTCTCTTCTTGCATCGTACATTGTGTGGAGTGGAACATTCTGCCTGACAGTGGTATTGGTGTCCTCAACCTGTGCGAACCTTGTATTCATTGGATGGCTGTTTCACCCTTTCCTCTCTTCCTGAGCAGTCGGTCTGTAGAACTCACGAACAGCTCTCGTAGTTAATGAAACACCTCCAGCAAAATCTTTCGGCGTCATGCGACAGAGAATTGTTGACCGTAGTAATAACTTACAACCAAAAGAAGGGTGATTTTTTTAAGGCTATAGGAAAGTTTTTCAAAAAAAAAAACACATAAAATTCAGAAAAATGCATGAAATCTTTATTTGAATCGATAGTACGGTCCATATAATTTAATGTTTGAAGATTATTTCATGCAAACGTTGACCTTGACTGCGCCTCAAATGGTCCATCCGCTTAGTCCAATTTTGGCATACTCTTTCCAACATTTCGGCCGGTATCTCACGAATAAATGCTTCAATGTTGTCTTCCAATGCGTCTATTGAAGCGGGCTTGTCTGTGTATACATGAGCTTTAACATAGCCCCACAAAAAATAGTCTAAAGGCGTTAAATCGCACGATCTAGGCGGCCAATTGACCGGTCCCGAACGTGAAATAAAATGTTCACCGAACTCGCCCCTCAATAAGTCCATTGTTGCGCGTGCTGTATGGCATGTGGCACCGTCTTGTTGAAACCACATGTCATGCAAGTCAAGCTCTTGCATTTTGGGCAAAAAAAAGTTGGATATCATCTCACAGTAGCGCTCACTATTCACGGTTACGTTACGATTCGCATCATCTTCGAAGAAGTACGGTCCAATGATGCCACCAGCCCATAAACCGCACCATCAGTGACTTTTTCTGGATGCATTGGTAGCTCTTGCAATGCTTCTGGCTGATATTCACTCCAATCCAGTGTTGTCAAAAAGATAAAAGCTATAAAATCACCCTTTATAAAGTTCATTATCAACAGGAAGAACATTCCTGGTTTACTCAAAGCTTCTGCACAAAAGTAAGCCAAAACATTTTTTTTAACATCGCTGTTGATACTCTTCTTGTCTTTCAGAATACTTGCTCATTTTCACTCAATTCTAGTGTCTCGTCAGCATCTTCTTTTGAATCTAACACTCGATACCTCTTCATCTTCACGAGACATCTTTGAATTGAATTAATTGGTTTAAAAAAAAACGAGAATGGTGCATCTGCTACCGCAGGTCTAAAGACCCATCGATGGTGGTTGCCAGACGCATCTGACCATGCCATTTTTTTTGCTACCCCCACCTGGTTAATTCTTGGACACCCTCTGACGATGATGGTATCCGCAGCATGATCCAAGGAGTAGCTGTTTTGTGGCTCAAGAGTAAGCGAGTAAATCACATTCTGCCGAATTTAATGATTGAATGAGAAGGTCTTTCCACTAATCATACGATGTTTGCTCTTACGACAAACAGTCTAAAAAAAAACAACCTTTAATCTCAAAGTAAATAACATGCCCTATCAAACCCCTGCCAATTCACCACAACGCCACTGATTCCAAAGTGTGAACTTAAAGTCGCTTAAAGCCTGTCCTGTGCACAGTCCTCTAACGTCGTCGCGTAACTGAACGACAAACGCGTGTGTATTTATAGAATTAATGCATGCACACCATGAGGTGTGCGGAACTTTTCGCATAAGGAAAAGCGAAACAGAACTGACAAAATTTATTGCCGCAATTATGACGTCCACCAACACCTTCTAGCGACAGCGACTCCCCGTTCGGTGGAGGCGAAGAACTCCAGAGGAAGTTTCACATCTCTCCCGACCGCGACGTCTGGGTGGTGGTGGGGTCGGTGTATTTCCTTGCATCGCGCATAAACAAAAATCTAATTTTCCCATCGGAGAACTTTTTCTCTTCGAACTTGTGAAGGTCGGCGAGGTGATTATGAAATTTGTTCTCCTTTCCAGTGCCACCATTGGGAATGAGAGATTGTAATGTTTATGTGCTTTGCATGAAATTCATGATGTCCCGATGTAGTTAATGAGGTTTTGTGAGCAGGGTTTGATGTCGGATGAGAATGACGTCACGGTCAACTGAAGAAGGTCGAAGAGTATAAAGGGTGAGCCATATACAAGTTTCTTTTTAAAAATGCAATAAAATGAACAGAATTTAATTTGTTCCGTATATTATGGCTTTATTAGTAAGAGAAAACATTGCCATTAATTCTGAAATACAAAGTCGTTCAAGTGGCTGCCTCGGCTGACCTCGCAGTAGCGCATTCTGTTACCTTAATTTTCCAGGACCTTGTTGATTGCTTTGGGCTGTAGCTCACGGATTGCTTGAATGATGTTGGCCTTAAGTGATTGAATCGTTTCCGTAACATTGGTTTTTACGGTCCACCCCCCCTCCAAAAAACCGTGTAAAGGGATCAAATCGCAGCTCCGAGGCGACCAAATGACATCGCCATGACGGCTGATAATACGAATTGCGAATTTGGTGCGCAAAAGATCGATTGCGCCATGAGCTGTATGTCATGGCGATCCATCATGCATGAACCAGAGATTGTCCAAACCCATGTCCTTAATTTCAGTAAAAAAAAGTCGGTTAACTTGGCTCTGTAACACCCACCGTTGACCGAAACGTTGTTTCCAGACTCATTTTCGAAGAAGGCCATAGCAGCCAGATTACATACATCTGTACACAGCATACGATGCCAGGGACCATGAGTGTTGTCTGTTAGCATACCAGTCTCACAAATTTGCGCAGAGCAGTCGCGATGGGTGCTTCATTTCGGCCAGAACTTCTTCTTTTCAGAAAATGCACTGGGCTAGACAGAACTCACTTTGGAAATAAGTTCTCAATATTTTCCAACATTGTTCAAAAGCAAAGCGACCCATTGCGTTTCGCGGAGGTATCATACTGACTTTCTGTCAAGATTTCAAGCGGGAAACTGCTGTCAGTGTAAAAATAACGTATGACTTAAGAAAAAACCACTAGATGGCCCACCCTGTAGAAGATGATGAAGACGTTGAGGGAATGCAGACGTAACCGATTAGAGGAGCAAGAACAAAGACGTACTACGCTACTCATCCAAAACAACATTTCTACGTCTTCCGTGGACGACGACAAAAGACGCTGTTTCCCTTTTGATACGGCGAGCCCACTTATCTGAATTATCGCTCTGAAAACGTAGGTCTGCCCCAAACGTACTGTTTACCAATCAGTGACTCCGCATTCTACCATCGGCCCGGTTTTGTGAAAAACCTGGTTAAATACCCCACAACTTCACTTGCCACAAACACCTTCCAACTCCGACCGCCCAAGCCTGTTCCCACTAGATCCAATGTTGTCACTGTCGCGCCATAAAAACCAGGCCACCAGGTCTGAGTACAAAGCACCAGCATAAACTAGATTCTCTCCTTTGGCGACAAGGTAAACATTTGTCCTACGCACCACCAAATCAACCGAAAATCAATCACGCGACAAATATGTGTGAATAAAGGACACATTCGACGTACTGCCCACAATTGACCGATTTCCTATGAACACACGAACAATCGAATCGGATTGATCTACTTTGGTTACGAAAGACCATTAACTCGCTGTGCCGAGAAATATTGATTCGGATTAGATAATCGAACGTGTGTCCAATCAATCACGGACCACTTAGGCGTGACAACGCAGTGTACTTAAGTTGAGTCTCCCTCCAGGTGCCGATGAGTTTGGCTAAGAGTCTAGTTCGCACCTTGGCAAGGGAAATATACAAATGATCTGTCCCTTTGTGGGTTTCCTTTCACAATGCTTCGATAGAAGGGCAATTTGTAACTCGCAATTGTTTCCATGTTTTTCAACGTTCACAGAGAGATTTGTGGTAGATTTGGTTGACTGAACGTGAGTTCATATTGTCTGTCGTGAGCGTTGAATCGTTTTTCTTGCGATGGGGAGGGCGGAGTTACGACGGGTGTGACTATAATCCGCGAAAATTGATTGCAGCTTCTTTTTATCGATTTTAAAGCCGCTTACGGCACCATCCATCGCAAGTAAGTATTCGATAGCCGAAGTTCCGATTGTGTCGCACCAGGTGCGTCAGGTGCAATCTGCTGGTAGTGGGAACTTGTACAGCGATTGAAGAAACGAGTTGGTCTTAAGGTCAATAAGGATACGACGATATAAAGGGTGGTTAAATTTAAAAGATGTTGAATGTGAACCACACCTAAACGTCAAGTTTTTTTCTGCATTTCATTTGACATTGGAAAGATATACAATCGAGCACCGTGTTAAAGTTATTCAGGCTTATTATGAAAATGGGCTAAGAAATCATCATCTTCAGTGATGAGGTACATTTTCAGCTCAGTGGATTCGTCAATAAGCAGAATTGCCGCATTTGGGCGAATGATAATCCAAGAGTGACTGTCGAAAAACCAATGCACCCACAAAGAGTGACTGTTGGTGCGATTAATGGGCTGGCGGCATCATCGGGCATCAAAATGAGGACGGTCAGGCAGTTACTGTGAATGGTGTTCACTATCGTGAAATGATAACTAACTTTTTATGGCCCGAATTGAAAGATATGAATGTGGACGATAGTGGTTTCAACAGGACGGTGCCACTGCCACACAGCTAACGAAACAATGGCTCTTTTGCGCGACAAATTCAATTGCCGTGTTATCTCACGATCATGTGATTTGACACCGTTGGATTTTTTTCTTTGGGGTTATTTGAAAGAAAAGGTGTACGTCGATAAGCCAGCAACAATTCTAGAGCTAAAGGATGAGATATTTCGGCACATTAAAGGCATAGAACCTCAATTATGCTCCAGTGTCATCGAAAATTTGGACCATCGGATGGAGGTGTGCCGCCGAAGTCGCGGCGGTCATTCGGCCGATATTTTCTTCCATGCATAATTGAACCATACCAATATTATCATAATAAAAAGAAGTGACAATAATTTCCTAAATAATTTGTGTTTTATTCAAAATCAACATCGGCCCTTAAAATTTAACCACCCTTTATATGCTGTCAACCAAGAAACGTGCGGTCATACAACGCCTGGGACAAATCATCACTATTGGCCGATACAGTTTGGAGGTAATGAGAGAGTTGGCCCACGGTTCACGGTTCTCGTTTGCATCGTGAACTCCAGAAACTACATCCTATTGAAGATTTCACTTAAAATTGCTCTGCTACTTTGGCTTGCCAAAACAACTGAAGTAAGCATTCTTGACACGAAGGACCACATGATGCACTACACAAAAGCCTTAACTTGCCAGTCCTGTGAAAGCTGGACGATAAGTACAAGAAATCTACGAGCTGTACCAAGAATTGAAGGCAAATATCCATCGACTGCACAGGCTTGTGCCTCCTGGTTCGAGAAGGAGAGGAAGACCAAGTCAGGAGTCCATGACCAAGTGGACGTAAAACAGCTTGGCCTTGATGACTAGAAGCAGCCCCGAACTGTTATCGATGGAAGGCAGCTGTAGCTCAGGTTTAGTCCTTAAGTACGGAAGCGGTTCTGCAAGTTGCGCCTTCCAACCAATTAGTCGTAGTTAATTCGAGACGATCTAAGTGTGCTGGCGATTTCGTTGGCAGCGCACCTACCTAACCTAATAAGAGACCACAAAGCCGGATCAGACTGAGCAGGCCATTGAAACCACTGCTTTAGATTGGGTCTGCCCTATAATGAGATCATGAGGTCTGGAGAAGTTGCAGAGACTGGGAAGAGGATATATGTAAAACGAATTGGGACTCAAGTTGCCTAAGTTATACAGCTTGATAAAAGGTGATGTGGCTTAACACCTCCAGACTAAATGTTCCTTTTGCTGGAACATTGAAGATGCAGGCATAATACCTGTCATTCAAGAAATTCACATGTCACACATTTGTGCGGAAAACCTCATGAAAAATTTGTGAATAAATGACTGCTTGTAGGCACATCGGAGACGAATAATTTAAAGATGTTGTAATCCATTTCTATCACCGCTATTCATTAAAACAGTTCCCTTTCTGTGGATTCCAGATTACACCTCTTGTTAGATGTTTCGATGTTTGCCATCTTAAGACAGAAAGGAAATCATTTTGGCCTGGAGTTGAACAACAATCAGATAAATCCAGTGCACACTGGGACGTATGTGTAACATTTTCGAACAAAAACTATTTCGTTGTTATTGGCATGGGAAAGCTTATTGATTCAAGTGACGGTGCAATCGGTGGACAAAGCCGACTACAATTAATCGACGGAATGAGGAAAATTGTATTCTCAGACGATGCACGTCCACCCCACGATCCGAGCTGACTGCCCGGCAATGTTCAACTAATTTCAAAATCGTGGACGTGCTTTGAAACTTTAAACTCCCACAATTTGTGGAAGAAGTAATGCAGTGGCTGGCCGTTGCCGTGGTATAGTGAATAGGTGCTACCAGACTGAGTCGGTCTAGGTTCAATCCCCGACATGACCATCTTTCATTATACTCGACCCAACCGCTCTCGAATCCACAACACTGTTCAGAGAGAATTAGTGGCTAGAAAACGCCTCCCCAACGTATGTTCGCTGTTTGTTCCACTCGTCAATGAACAATGGACCACACGGCGGAAGTGGTTGTTGTAGAAGCTAGGCCGTGTTCCCTGAACTGACACACTTCGATTGACAAGAACTTTGGCTTTAACTACAAGTTCAATTCTTAAGCAGTACCCAAACCATAGTCCAAGACTCCAATCCAAACAATGCCACATTTTCGCACAACACAACATTTCCTTTTTCTACAAAAAATTATCTCAACGTGGTAAATTTTCCACTCCATCGCAGCATTTCAACTGAAATTTAAGTCCTTCCTCGGCAAGGACACGCGTATGTGAGTGTTACACCCTCTCTCTCTCTCTCTCTTGAGATGCCGGCGGAAACTGCATTAGTACCCAGGCGCTTAAGTGCCTCCCCCTCTGACATGCCGTGCGTGGGCGAGTGTGCTATTATTTTACAAGCGATAAATTTTTCCCTCATAAACACCGTCCTGACAGCGCGGTTGTCATTCCCAGGATTGCGTCTGTTTTCGGAGCGAAAGTAGGTCACCGGCGCCGTTTGCTGGATTATGACAAGGCCTCACGATCTGAATGATGGACTCCTTTTAGGGGAAACTTGTTGAACTTGTCTACTTCGGGCGATTTAAGGGCAGAACTCCTCGAAGAGAAGTAGTATTTCTCTTTGCATGTGGGCGGATATTCTGTGCAGTTACGGCAAACTAACTCATGTTGTTACTGAGTCTGTACAAGTGCTCGGCAACCGGATGGGAACACTAGCAGTTTTCTGCTCGCTTTCGGAGTAACTGGATATTCATGAACGTGTCTTGCCATCTAAGCGGCAAATATCGCATGATGCAGCCTTGACAGGAGATCCGGGGCTGA
The DNA here is from genome assembly GCA_907269125.1 of Eristalis pertinax. NCBI lineage: Eukaryota > Metazoa > Arthropoda > Insecta > Diptera > Syrphidae > Eristalis > Eristalis pertinax. Next base: position 24,540,331 of record OU026149.1, read on the forward strand.
GGCAACCACTCGCTCATCATCTATGCATCCCCCGCACACATATGCATGCAAATTGAGCTCACGGTCTACCACTTTCAGTTCTTTGTTCGTTCGCCTGTTCAATATTCATGATGGCTGAATGCAACCGAAAGCAGCTGCCCCCGTGATCGCAGCCATGTGTGCGACCTACATCACTAATGTATTCCGCTGCCACAACATACACTGGCCCAGTAAGTCGTTGCACTCGTACCTTCGATCCCGTGGCATCGTAATCCTTAAAGTATCCCTTAAGCATCTTGCAATCCCTGGAGTCTACGAGTCTTCACTTCGCCTTCGCCAGGGTGTTTCAAATTGCACTGCAGGAAGTGGCATTGTGCTCGCAGTTGCTCGATAAGGACTATTATGGCGGCAAACGGATTTCACTCATAACAACGTTATGAAACTCAACATCAGTGCATTAGAGGATGCACCGCAGCCGGATGAAGAGCTTCCGGCAGCACTCGGATGTGCTGGTGCTTAGTTGGCGATACAAACTTTGAGTGGGGTCAGAGAAGAGAAGTGGCGAGATTGTTTTCGCAAACGATTATCTTGCCGCAAGTGGGTGGTGGTGGTGGTGGTGGCTGGAGTGGTAAAAAAAGCAAAAAATGGGAACGATGCGGTAGCCCTTTGGCGAGTCGATTCGGGCTCAAGGCGACACTGATCCGGGTGCTGTGGTTTTGCAAATAATGTGGTTTTTCCCCACAGGTGGTAGGTGCTGAGGTTGTAAACTAATGTAAACGAGGGGCATCACATTTGTGTGATTGCGAACTTGGACAAAGAACTGAAGCGCGACAACCATGGCCTTTCGACAACCAATACCTCCAGTTGAACAATTTTGAGCAAATAAACAGATCAATCATATTTGTTAGAGGTAGTGAGTGGCATCATCGTGTAAATATTTAAAATTAGATCCGAATTGCCTAAGAATTCTGATGACAAGTTCGAGATATCTGCTGCTCTACTCCCGAAATTTGCGGTGGCGTATGTGGAATATTTTTTTTGGAGCTGAGCTTACGAGGTCAGTTTTATTTAAAGAACAACACCTATTAGATGGTGATGGTGCCTGGCTGCAGAATTGCAGGCACACTATATAGGCGCATTGCGATACCATGCGGATTGACTTACTCCTATCCCGGGAACGAATTCAAGCTCGCAAGAAAGCGATTTAGGTGCCTGATGCTGTTAGAGTTGGAGCACTGCACGGGCATAGGAGGTGATGTGTAGTCTCTTCCTCATCTTCATTTGAGGAATTGCAAGTCAATAAGGCTCTTAAGTGCTGGTCTACTTAGTCTAAGCAAACAGAGTGACCGTTTGAGATATAGTGTTAGCCATATTTCCCTTGGCTTAAGGCACTTGGTGGTGTGGTGCCTTCAAACTTTGGATCATGATATGTGGAGGGTGATTCTCCTCCTGGTGAGAAAGAACGGGATGCGCACTGTGCCGAATAATGAATGATTGAGAGGTAATTCAACCACTAACGAGCTCCTTCAGGTCACCTTCTGGGCAGAACCTGTCATAAGTGGGCTGTTGCCATGGTAATCCCCGGCTATGCTATACCGTAACAGTTTTCACCGGCGGTCCACAGACAACGAGCCATACGTAATGCAAAGCTCCCATTAAAAAGATAGTTACTAGAGGAAAGTGAATATCAGGCGTCCTGAAGGATCCTGTCTTTGGGCTTACTAGTAAAGACAGTACGATCGGCAAGACGACAAGTAACCTTGCATCAGGTGGGCAAGAGGCTGGCGTCCAAGACGAGATCACAAAAGTAGGCCCAAAAGACTCCGATGAGGAAAGCCGATATGGTCAACCGACCCTTTGGCGAAGTCGTTAACCTCACATAGAGAACAAAATCGGTAGCGGAAACGTGAGAATATTGATTTCTGATAAACAGAGAGTTACTGGATTACGTTGCAGAGAAATCGTCGGCAACTGCACCGATCTTCTGGGATGCCGATCGGTGGTTACCTAGTGGAGCCACGTTTTCGAGTACGAGTCAAGTACGGCCTCTGACAACAACATCAAGGAACAGACGGAAGAGGCGGGGGAGGCAGTGACGGCCAGTGCCTCTAAAGCACTAGAAAAAAGGACTTGCTTCTGAGGTATAATTCCAATGTTAAATAATCCGTATCGGAGGTTGGTGCAGATTAATCTACACCACTCCAGGGAAGCATCTGCCAACCTTGTCCTCCGTCGCTTTAAGAACTGGTTTGTGCCAAGTGACAATTAGTCGCTTTAGTTAGAAAAATGTTGCATTAAGAATCATCACTTCATTTACCCGGTTTCTGTGTTCAATCGCTGAAAGTATGACACTGCTTCTGGTCACTGAGCCTTATAACCTCGTTTGCTCAGAATAATGTGCAAAAGACATTCTTCCAAAAGGAACACCGGCATGTATTCGATCGCAGTTATAGCTTGGGAGTCTATATTCAGCTTACCTTGCTTACGTTGCCCGATGAACGCGAGTTGGTGTTTTTCACGCCATTTACGTCTCCAAAATGTCAATGATGATTAAAAAGAGGTGGGAGAATGTTGAATGATATCTTGACACGTTGTTTGCAAGTGGCACAAACTTGCTTGAATGTTAAGTGTGCACCAATGGAACGATATATAAAATATCACCTTCTGTTGGAATATTGTACAGATGCGATGATCAGTTGGCAACTGTATGTACCCATCTCAACTTGAAATGAATGTGTGCGTAGCACAAATGCGCTCTTTTTCCATATATTTACAAGCCGTGTACAATGTGGGCCACAGACAGGCAGATGCACTCTTGGACATATGAAGTTCTTCAAGAGCACATGAAATAAGCCTTGCTTGTCAGTGGGTCCTTTCCCCGACCTTTCCCCAGTTCAAAAGTTGCCGTACTCTAAATCCTGTTCATAATCTAAGCAAATAAAGTAACATTTTTTCATGATGCGAAATGGGTTGTATAACGACTTCACGTTCAGTAACTCGTTACTGTGACCGTCTTCGTGGGTGTCCACCACAGTACCGAGCTACCCTGCTACAGAGATCATTTTCCTCTCATCCAGCACATCCCCTCGCTGATCGTTGATGACAACAACAGAGAAGAACAGAAACAGAAAATATTTGCGGCTCTCTCCTTGTCATGACTTAATCACCCATTCAACAAAGTGTGCGTCAAGAACCTGCTAAATGACATCAGTTGTGAAACCAGAGCATCTTCTCCTTCGACACACACCAAATCGTTGCATCCACAGTGACTCCGGTCATCCGGTCATCCACCCAACACTGTATCCCTCACCGTATTCCATGCCCACACAGCCACTAACTGGCTGCCCGAATTAAAATCACTTTCATTAAGACAATTGCTCCGACTAGCATTTATCCCAGAATAACCTCACAACAGAGGATTGGCTGTCGTGTCCATTGAACTCAAGCGGGTATCTGCAACGGACATCCTTGGGGAAAACTTGATTTCCGTCTGGAGAGCGACAACGCTGTGTATCGCCGCCGAGAAGGAAACGCACAACATGATGTCTAATGACTGTTCTTGAGTCACTTTAATTGTATCATCACTGTGGCCAATTGCTGAGAACACGTCGGACGGGACATTTATGCAAGTACCCCACCCCCTCCCCCCCCGGGGGATAATGACGCTGACGACATTTTGCAAATTACTCCCCGTCAAGGATACACGTAATGATCGCTTTTGCTTGACGGAGAAGCGGAAACTTGAAGAAATACTTTCGGTTTTATTTGGAATCACGGAATGCGAGGAAGGAAGTTTTCTCTTTTTCAAATAAAAAATGATTGGCCATGGTGGCCGACGCGAGAGACAGCTGGGCATCTCTGGTGACAATGAACTGATTTGGAATTTGATCTGAGAGTGGTGCTGTGAAGACTTGACATTCCATTCCAACGGCGGGACAGTGAACTCTGCTCGAGATGTTTTTTTTAAGAGACACTCGTGAGAGTTGTTTGATTCTCTGTCACTGTTGTCATTTCTACACTTCTTCTAGTTCAAGTGTGGTCGTCGTCGGTTTGTCGTTTGTAGGCACATTCACTCCAACACTGGGTGTCTAAATTCGATTTCCGAATCGCAGGTTCACCGCGGACTTTAATGTCGCCTTACATGTACGTTCAGTGCGCTGGGGATATGACAATTTGATGAAGAAGTAGCTTCCTCGAAAAGACATCGGAATGTACTATCCTTTTGTGTACCAGCTTGGTTTCAGATTGTATACCCCACTATTATGGAGTAGGGCGTTAAACAGTACTGAGTGGCGGGTTACACAAGTGGCGATGTCGAGTTGCTTAAACCACTTGGAATACAGAGAATATTCAATTATTGGGCTATTGGTCAGATCGGCGAATGGTCTGGATAAGAGCACAGGCCAAGAAATGGTCCCCAGCACGTCGTCGTCCCTACAAGTGCGGAAGTAAAAGCAGTGCGTGAACGAATTCAGAGAACTCCTCTTAGGAAGCAGAAGATCGTGTCTAAGGACTTGGATATATCAAACAGATCCAAGTCACCGGTGATTGGGAATTATCTGCATATAACAGTCTATCGTCGGTCCATGGGTCATCTTCTTAGACTAGAAAGATGCAAGCGACTTTTGCAGTGTCACACGGACAGTGATCACGAAAACATTCTGTTTACGGATGAGAACGCTTTCACCGAGGAGGTAGTGCTCAACCAACGAAATGACTAGACTTGCACTGCATCTAAGGAAGCGAAAGAAGTTGTTCCTGTCGTTCAAGATGGCCATCGTGCCGTTTCCGTAATGGTTTGGGGTGAGGCCTTTAACCACGGTATCACGTCTCTCTATTGCTAGAGGCTGGGTATAGATGGCTCCTCCAAGAGGATTCTGATCAGTCCCACAAAGCCAAAACCACTATGGGTGACTCAATATTCCAGGTTTTATAGCAACAGAAGAGTGGCCATCGGAGAGCCCAGAACTAAGTACCCTGGATTATGTGTTGCGGTCAAAATTGGTGAGCATGTCCTGGAAGACTCCCCACAGAAATTGAAAATGGGTTAGAATAGCATTAGGCGGCCCAGGGCGTTGTGGGTATGTGCATCGACTATTACGCACTTGGACCTACTTCCTGGTACGACAATAAAAACTTTCCACGGCCCCACCTCTTTCGAGTCACTGACAATGCTCATAGAGTATAACTGTCCAGAAAAACCCTCTCAAGCTGGGCCGTTCGGAGTCGGCATAAAACTGTAGGTCCCTTCCACTCGTGATAGAACAACAAGCACGCACAACACGAGTGGTTGCTGAGAAGCTAGGCCCTGGTCCTCTACAGGCTGTAGCGCCGCCCATATTGTATTATTATTATCATGACACATAAAACGTACATGACGCTAAAGCCCAGTGACCACAACGTTTGAAAGTTTGTGTTAAAGCAAAGCGTTAATCAATATTCTGGCCAGATGATGAGACAATTTTGAATACAGTATGTTTTTCTATGGGCTGTAACCCAAGGAGGGTCGGATCATGAGCTACGGAGTTTTGCGTCCGCAAGACTCGGTCTGTATACTAGAAGTTCGGTCCTAATCTCCTTCTCCAACCAGGAAGCGCGGATTCGAAGACCCGAAGCTGGAGCACAGGTGTCCATGCGCTAAATAATACCTCCCAAGAAAAAACGACCTACCACCTCGCTACATGTACTCCCCTCATGATGCGCATAAACTCTCTCTCCTCGAGCGCAAACAACAACAAGCTCACTGCATCCTAAGTCACAGAGAAAGGAGCATTTGACATGGCATTAGAGTGCACTCGACTTGCCGACGACTTGCCGCTGACCTAACTTGCGTAACATGAAGCAACGTCCATGTATGTGCAGTGAACGATGAAAGGACGTCAGAGCTCATAAAACCCCAAGAAGCCCATTCCATGTAATGGCCCTTTTAAGGTATCCCTAAAAACTGTGCGAAAGGAAATGGTTCACTTTGTTGTGTTGATGTGAAATTTCCTGCAACACCCCTAATCGCCAAGTGGGTTGGTTGCTACATACGCTCTCTCGTCTCTTGTCTAACGTTGAAAGTGCAATTGGGGTGTTTAGTGGTATTAAAGCAATTAACATGAAATGGCAGTGAAGCATGAGACTGCGGCATGAAGCTGATTTGGTAAATTAGAGATGAATTGCCGACAGAATCATTTCCGTGAAATACCGGCAAAACATTAAAATACTTCGAAGGGACTGGCTCTATTACATATGTCCAAAGCGCAAACCATCGCCTGCATTGTTGATGTAGACTGAAAGCCATTGATTTAACAGAGAGTGGTATTGTCGGTGGACACATTATGACGTGCCTTGCATCTGCTTTTATAAATGGCAACGGAGACAATAATTGCAGTCAGCTGATGTCGGAAGGCGTGCAACATACTTGGTTGCTCCAACATCGGAGTATGAACGACACTCAAAAATTCGATCCACAAAATTGTCGCAAAGGAAGTGAAAGTGAAGGAAGGGAAAATTTACATGTAACTGTCGAAAGAGCATTCCTATTCGATGGAATTTTGACAGGACAGGGTGGACATAGACCTCAACAAATAAGTCTCTCCAGCTGACTGCTCTTAAATGTAAACAGAAAGTTGGTTGAGATCTTTCTTCACTTGTGTGCGCCACCGTTGCGCTGTCCCACAGGCTTAGGCCGTGGACTCTTTGGATCGGGGAGAAGTTGTCAATGCCCTCTACAACTTCCAACGAACTTCCAAGAAATCACTTGTATTTAGAACCTTACTTTCGATGACACGAGTAGGGTGTCGACATGTTCTTGCTTTTGAAACTGTCCACGTGCCGTGAGCGCCAGCTTATTCCTTCGAGAGGTGGCTCTATTTCTCATTTTCCTCTTGATCGCAAAGAAACCGTGGTGGCAAGAGGTATTCTGCGCTCAATGTGGGTACATATAATAGTCGAAGTCGAAGACGAATTCCTTAACTCCCTCGAGGTTATAGCTGCCCCTGGTGACGCTCTGTCCCACACGTTGATCTTGTATATCATTTCTTGGAGACAGCATATACAGTCGAGTCTCACTTATACGAAGCTCTCTTCGACGTAATATTCTGCTATACGAATAATGTGTCTTTCCCCAGCAATGCTCCATTTAACCCTGTTACTATTCACTTATAATGAGCATGCGCTTACACGGGAAATTTTTTGTTACCACTCATATTCGTATAAGTGAGACTTCACGGTATTTCGTTGATGTCACCTCATTCACCGCTTTACCCATTTTAGGCGCTTCTATCTCAATGCCAACTAAGGCCTCATTTTTAGCCACCGCATCTGGCAGATCTGAGTTATGAGTACGTCGAAATGGCTCCAAGCGGAGTGTGAACCAGGAAGCTTCTTCTAACTGCAGCTCTGGACACCAATCAGTTGATCAGTGCCTCCTCTGTGTCCTCTGATAAACGACGCGTAAATGCACGCGTCCTATGGTACCCCACTCACTTTGAATACCACAACCGGCTCACAGTGCAAACCGGCAAAGCGAAATACAAATAACATCGAATGCTCCTTATTTATTTATTTTCCTCAAAGACTTGAGGTGCTCACATTTCATGTAGCATGCCATCCAGTAATTGAGCTCAATTGAACACTTATCCTTGAACTCGCTCACTTCCTGATTTGTCCCACCGCCACCCGTCGGCACCACCGCCAACAACGTCGCATTCAATCTGTTACAAGGATAGTCAGACAATGGAATAATTTATGACAAAAGCGATTGCCGATGGCGAACCATAGGTTTCCGACAAATGTATGGAATACACACAAAAATTATACAAATGGCCGATTTTCACCTGTTATTGGAACAAATATCGCGTGTTGGGACACTTAGAGGCTTCCGCACGTCCACCTCCAATTTGATGGAACATTTACGCAATTAAGGCTACGAAGGTGTGTTTTTGGGTCGGATTACACTTAATTCTGTTTTATTGTCTCTTCGCGCACCCACATGGAGCACGTTGTGTGTGGCTGAGGGCGAGTATGTGTTTGGCGGGTAGTCTGCTGTAAATGGGAGCTGGTGACCTTTGGAATTGATGAATTTTGTTTTGCTGATGATTGCGTGGTTCGGTAATAGCGCCACGTTTGGGCAATCTAAATAATTTTGAATATGTTCATAGTTTGTTGGTCTTTTGGAGGGGGTATTGCTCGTTTCACTCATTTGGTTTGAGTATGGTAATTAACACCGATTTTCGGTGAACTTTACCTCTTAGTGATCCGTTTTCGGTGAAGCACGAGAAGGTCTTACTCATGTTTACCGTCATACCCAAAACAACCTAGACCACTTGGCCTCTCTCTCCAGACTCTGAACCTTGATATGATTTTCTGAGATATCGGAATGTAGACGGGGACCATGATAAAGGAAAGGGAATTCAAGTTTTGGTCTAGACAAAGAAGTAAAGGGGGACGTCATTCATTTTGATTCATCTGATGCTGTTCTTAGGTCTGTGGTTCTCGGATAGTGAGAGAATCCTCTGCTTCTTTTGTCGGTTTGCTACAATTCCCTCCAGTTATGGTAGGATGACATTAAACTGACTGCCAACGCAGAGGACAGTCAGACCCATCCACTTCAGTCGCAGTCTGACTTCGTAGATGGAACTTGGTGTATCGGGGCAAAAAAAACCAGTGCAGTGATCGGTTTGTTTTATAACAGCCATCCAATGATCAAATGGTTGGATTTATTTGGCTTGCATGAGGCAGTTGGACGTTGAGAAGTATATCCCGGAGGAACATTCGCAAGTTCATCAGCAGTAGAAAATATGATGAAAACGTCTCATGGCACTCCCGGCAAATAAGGCTTTTTTCAAACCGACCTGAGTTCGCGGATTACTTAGCACATATATATGGACCATAACCTTTGTGTACGTCAAAACCTGAAGGAAAAGGTATTGTTAGTTAGATTAAGCTTAAATTGTATTGTTATCATAATCGGATGAACGCAGCGTGATGTTAATGACACTTTTGTGAGTATTGCGATGGAGGCCGCAAAGATGGGTTAAACGGCAAATAAGGGCATTACCAAGATTATGCAGTCAGCGAGAAAGGCCAACTGAGTCCGACATTACGTCACAGAAGACAGAAGAATATGTTTGAGTCAAAGACTCTTGCCAATCGCTGCTTCTTTTGGCTAAGAAAGCAATTGATAAACAAAGCCCTCTCTCGAATAACCAAAGTAACCCTCTATAATACCTTAATCGCATAGAGGCATGGACTATGTGAAAAGCGGACGTGGTTGCTCTTGGCTGCTTTGAGAGGAAAGTTCTTCGGGTGATTTTGGGTCGCCTTCTGCATAGATGGTGAGTGGGGGAGAAGATTTAACAACCAACTGTACTAGCTGGTCAACGACATCGACTTAGCCTGAAGAGTAAGGATCCAACGATTGAGATGGCTACGTCACGTAGAGCGAGCAGAAACCAATGCTCCGGCCTGGAAAGTCTTTGAATCCACACCGCGAGGGTTTAAGACCGTGACTCAGGTGGAGCACTCAAGTAGAAAGGGACTTCAACCAACTATGCGTGCGAAGCTGAAGGCAGCTGGCTAAAGATCGAGCGAGGCGGATATACTATACTTTGGTGGGCCTCAACCTCAACAGTCCACCTCGGACTGTGGCGCCACATGTAAAATAAGTAAAAATAAATAAAATATATTCGCGATTAAGGAGATGGTTGACTGTTTTGAATAACAAAGACCACGGATGGTGAAATTGTGTCATTTCCAAGCTCAATGCCTCCCGATGTAACCGAGGGAAATACACCTAATTTCAGTAACTGGTCAGGTGCTATCAAGGACTCTGTTTGAATTCATTTGCTAAAGATTAACATGGTACTGTAAAGTCACATCCCTTTTACTGGTTCATTGAAAGTTGCTTGAATGAACACACCAAATGGTTTTCATCCCATTCACCACTTTACCCGCAACAACCGTCTCATTAGGAAAGAACCAGTGAGCATCTCAATCATATTCTAGGTACCGATGTAGTGGAGTTTCCTCCTAACTGAAACCACTCTACTATCAAAAAGTTTTGCCCTGCCGAGTGTACTCTATTATCTCAGCTCCATTTATGACTTCGACCAGGGCTGTCTTCGGACATTTAAAGGGTGCTCGGTATCCTTGTACGTGCTTCACATATTAACGAAACAAGAAACTTTAGTATGTCCTTTGGATGTGAAAGCATAATGGTACCGACAACTTTCACTTCTTTCAACTTGTTTGTTTATGTTTAATAGAAACCCAAAATCACAGATAAAATCGTTTGAAACAATTCTTCTTCATGCGTTTTGTGACTCACGTACGAATTGAAACAGGAAATAGTGAACAAATGAATGCACTCCCCCCAGTCATGACGTTCACCGTGGGACAGTGGAGGTCCAAACAGCTTCAAAAGCTGTGGCCCTTTGTCGGGGTATATCTGTTTCATCGGCACTTGAAACGTGTTCTGAATAAAGAGGAGCGGAGTCAAATTGGGTCATGAGACTAAACTCAGTTTGCTCACTGAACCACCGATAAATCAATGAATTTAGACTGACTAAAGCTCGGAGAAAGCGAGGCGTGAATATTTCCTATAACTTTTCTAGTCTTCAGAGACGTAGTCCGGGAGACCTAGAAGACCTAGAAGACAAGACGGGCCTCTTCGACGAGGTGCCGAGATAGACTCAAATTACCAATCGACACCCTATAACGAACACGCGTGACAGGACCCCATTATAAACACAGTCATCGATAACATAGAAGCCATAAGTCAAAACAGGTCGGACGCCCGACTACCTAAAAGGACTACCATACGACGAAGGACCAAAGACAGAGAACGAAACGAAACGAACTGACAAAGCGACACACGCATGACAACGAACTACACTTCGATTCCAGCGGTCAAGCAGTCAAGTCGTAATATTTGTGTTAAGTGGCCACTAAGCAAATTTAAGTTTTATTGGCTTTTGGAAATAAAGAACAAGTACTGTTTAAAATTCTGCATTCTTAATCTATATCTCTATGATTTACGATGAGCAGCAGCCCTCCATAACAGATGAAGGCTATGATTCAAGTGCAGGACAAAAGTAGAGAAGGACCTCAGCGTAGTTGGTGAACACAACAGCAGAACTATTAAGCGTCTGATATCACTTCGACTCGTGCAATGCTCTCGCTATCCGTAGATACACACATTTTAGGGATATGCTCCTTCAGTAATGCAAGCAATCGAATAACAAGATCGTAAGCCAGCTGCAGCGTTGCGTAGCAAACACCCTGGAGTGGGAATCTTCAGCACTGTTGACTAAGGCAGTGTTCCCCAAGAAGAGCGATAGAACGACTCAATGTTGGAACACCACTGGTTGACAGTCTAATTCACAGTCAAACGGCCCCTAAAGCAACACCGGCAAAAAATACAAATCCATGCTGTTCACATGCTGCCACGAAGTTTAAAGTTTAGCACGCAGCAATCGATAGCTCCATGCTGAGCGGTGGGCCATATGGAGATAACCGGCAATGAAGCAGCAACTGAACTTGCCAGGAAAGAGGCTGACACCGACCCATCCGAGGTAATCGTGGAATAGACCTGTTAAAGATGTCAAGAAAAAAGTGTACACAGTCATAGTCATGGCAGATAGAAGGCGGTGCTCTCTAACCAGTTGCGAGATTCTTCTTCTTCTGACCCACAAGATTAACTAATGGGGTAGCGAGGGCAATGCACGCAGAGATCTACATGAGTTATGCTCAAGCGGAACCAGGCGAGTTTTTGGGCTCGATCCAACCACTTCGTCCTGGGTCTGCCAAGCGGTCGCCTATCTGATGAAATCGCCTTCAGTGCGACAAATAGTCGAAAGTTGGTGGCGATGGTAGTTTGAGCACTAACTGAACATAATGATCTGAAGTATCACGAAATGAAAATGGGACGACTTTAGATGCAGAGTCAGCCGCGACGAAGAGGAAAGTGAGAATACTCAGCAATACCTTTGCCATTGGCGCAGTCTCTGCATCAGGGTGGCAATTCTAAGCATACACGTAATTGGGACGGAGAGGATTCTTCCACAACGAACATCACAATAGTTCCAGTAGGACCTTAATGAGTTGTGACTTACGTCGGTCTACCCTCCTACCTAGCCTAACCTCAAGTTGTCCACTCCGTGCTGTCACATTGAGCATATACTGTCCTAAGTGTCATCCATCTGCAGACAGTCACTAGAACTCTTAGAACATAGTCAAAACTGCCTCATATCACACCGATCACATGTGTTAGACAAATTAAAATAAATAAAAAAGTTACGTATACGCCACCGACAATAAAAAAATCATATCTACACACCCACTGGGAGCCAAACAAACAGATTATGTTAAACGACGCATTTGCTCAACTCATTCATTTAACTGTTTACGATCCTTTAATTGCGCCATCAAATGAATACGATTGCGTAATCAAAGGCAGAGGCAAGTGACTGACTTAATGGCTGGAATGTTTAAAACTACTGACTTTGTCCTGTTCTAGTGCGTGGTGTGGGCGTGAATGACGTGATTATCTGGCGTTAATCTATTCGAAATCTAAATATTAAATACTTGACTAGGGGATTCAGTGATTAATTACGTGCGTGGGAAGGACTCCATCTGGAGAACTGTTGTGGAAGGAAATCATAATAATTTGATGTGATTCGGTGATTATCGAAAAGCTGGGTTCACTTTAAGTGAAGTTTAATAAAAAAGGTGGGGGAAGGCGGCTTCAAGCCTCCAGTTGGGGAAATATATGTAGGTCTAGGAAAACTTCTTATGGCAAAGACAGATTAACAATTATTCGTTAGGCTTTCTGTTTTGAGTCCGAAACTTCTGCAAAAGCTCCCTTTCATGGTAGTGCCTTAATAACGAGCGCATTTGACGTAGTCCATGTCATCGCGTATCTACTGATTCGTCTGACATTAGCTACAGCACACGATTTAGCAACGTTCGAAAGAAAACTGAAGGAACGGTTAGGTTTTTTGGTAATACACTGATTGCGACTTAATTTCATTCCCCACCGAGAGCTTCACAGAAAAGTGGACTCATATCGTTCGGATCCTCGTAAAGTCTGACTAGTTGTGTCGTACAAAATACAATCTATTTGCGTCATATGAATTCTGAACCGTGCATAAGGGTGCGTCTTGGGTGACTGCTTCAAGGATGTCCAGGAAGAGACAGTGCGACTGCCAGGTGGAGGGTCGCACAAAATGCAATGACACCTACTAGGTGATAATGCGCAGGCCCTCAAGTTTGGTCCAGTGTGCCTTTGATGGGGGAGAAGTTTCGATCGTGAGACCAAGCAGATCTCTGGAGGCTCTTCAGTTCTCTCCTATTTAAATCTTGAAAGTATTGTTTCTCAGAAAACAGAGAGGAGGGCAGAGCAGATGAGTCGTATGCCAATATCAGAATACGTTCCTGGGGCTAACTATGTATGACTATTGTATTATACTGGTCCTCTATAAGGCGCCCGCTGTTTATCCAATGTTTTGTTTTAGACTCAGACTTTTGGCTTAGGGTCCTCAACGGTGAGACCATAAAGAATTGCAAGAGGCTTGACTTACTGCAGTCTCCTCGATCTTTAAAGGCCTTCAATCGTCTGCTAGTGGCATGGATCATGGAAAGAGAAAACACAGCCCCTTTCACCAATTCGTTTTTGAACCAGAGCCTTGATTGGTGGTTTACAGTCTATCTGATTTTTTTTGTCCATGTTTCTAGGGCAGACGCGTGCTGAAAGAACTTGCCAATCCAAAACTCCATCTCACTGAGCCTCTAAGTCGATGAGGATGTTCAGTTTTTGTAGACGATATCCAATGGCTGGAGGAATAGAATAGCCTCGAGTACTGCCATCGTTGATGCTTGATCATCCGCAGAAGCCATGTCGGATGGTTAGATTATGTTAGACTCACATAGATCAGTGGATGCCTATAGTGTCTCGAGATGATTAGGTTGCGTTCACGAAGCGGATTAGAGTACGGAGTATTTTGAAATTAATCACGTCCTTCGGAGAGAGTTGAAGAAGAATTTGTCAAGTGTTTTCTTTCTTTTGTTAGCCATTGTTGGGCAGTTTCAAGGAAGACGCTCCAGTGTTTCGATCACATCCCATGCTCTGCATATGCCAGAATTGCGTAGTGAGACCTGACCTAGTCTATGGGCTTGACACTCGATAAGACAATATCAAATTGTGATGCTGACCAATAGTATGCCAAAGACCAAAGCGATGCAGGAAGCTGTACATTAATTCGAGATGACATGGACACAAAACTCCATCGGGAGTTTAAGGAAGCAAAGAATGATATTCATTGGTCATCATCGGCGGCATCAACTGTAGTGGTTCGACCAAGAATGTCATCTGATCACAGGAGATTGGTTTCAAAATGAAATAAAATTGCCTCTCTACTGTATAATTCAGGCTCACCTCACAATCTCTTCTAGAGAGATGTAGGCTGCCAGAAAGGAACCTAAATCAACATGGTATGCACAAATGCAAGCAGGCAGGCTTCAGATTCATGTTGATTGAGACCCACATCCGCCCTTGAGTGTAGCGCCGATGCCAGTTTAACGAAGCATAAGCTCCTGCTTTTTCGCCTTCTTACCACATGGCAGTGCGTTAGGAATTCAACGTTAAGCCACTGCTTCTTCGAACGGAAAAGGCTATGCTTCCGTGGTTTGATCATGTGGCACGTAGCACGAATGTCCCCATCGACTTTCAATTGGTTGAACTAAGTCGGAAAACTCGCCTGGTTCCTGGTTCCGCTCAAGCATAGCTTCTGATGAATTAGAGTCGATGGCGAATTATCGAGTGGCATGGACAACATGCAGTGAGTGTTTTACCCCCGCGACACTTTAGCGGATCATGCGTTTCACTGAACATAATGATGATGATGATCACTTGTCTCCAGCTCCAACAATCAGAAGACACAATCCATTACAGTCATCAATTGATTTTGCATCCACCCTGAAAATTTAATCAATCCCTTCACTTTTTCCTGCATCCAATCATCTCCGCTCCCAGTCAAAGGTCGATGGCACACCAGCAAGCAACCACTGACTAATCTCCAAATCAAAAGGTGAACACACACCAAGCCTCAGCACCAAGCCCATGCAATCATAAATCTCAACGGTTAACCTCAATTTGGGGCATTTGGAAATAAACAAGCAAAAAATCCACCGCGCGCAAAAAAAAAGGCCTGAAACAATTTACGTCACCCTCAATTACGGCGGTAAGTACGCGCCGACAAAGGGATGCAATCTACAAGTGTAATCTCCTGTAAGCGCATTTAAAATGAAATGAATTCCGTGTTTCTCCCGGCGGAAGGAATTAGAATTTCCGCTCACAGTGCATTTTCGAATAATTAAAACCCGCACAGTGTGCTTACACCACACGCCACAGGCCGCAGCGGAGGGATTATACTTCGGCGTCGTTAATGGAATGCCGCACTGCAAACTTTCACATTTCCTTGGGCTTTGTCATGGGTTCCTTGCAGTTGTTGATGGACGTTCTCGTGGTTTTGGATTTCAGTCAGATGGTGCTTAGACTTAGGCGCCGTGTCATTTCTTGCCTCCTCGCGGTGGATACTGAGATTGAGAGGCAAGCGTGTGCGTAATTTCTTTGCATTTTATTGCTCACGCAGGTCCTCGAACCCCATCTGAATTCGGTTTCAATCATTTTCATGCCAGGATCCATTCCAGATAAAAGTTTGTAAATATAATCCTATTACGCGCATAATTTACCCCCAAAATGGGGGCACATAAAACTTCGGGGATATTTTTCGCCGTGCACACGGAGCCAACGTTCAAGTTCGCGTCTGCTTGGCCTACAAATGGCTACATTTGTGCGGGCAGGTCATTGACCTACGCACTCGCATCGACGTTGTGAGCTTCGACGTCCTTGGACCTATGACTGAGGTAAACTGCTAGATATCGCCACGCTACCGGTGATACAAATCATAGTCATTGGCGACAGGAATTGCCCATAAAACGTGCGATTCTTCTTCCGATACGCATCCACACGGCGCACCCGACCGACTGTGAGTGATTTAGTTTTCTCCGAGGACCATTCATCTGAATATGCTGTTGCCTACGCATGCATTGAGGGAGGCCAGGGGGACGGGAGATTCGTGTCCATTAGTCATATCGGAAGGATTCATGGATTTTCCTTCGACATAATGGATTATTGAGGGCTGTTTGGTGCCAGCTAGAGGATCAGGCTCAATCGTGACAATCTTCAACTTTCATTGAACAATTCCGTTTATATTTTCAATCAAGCGCAGTTCGTAACATTGACTTTGATGGTTAATTTATGTGTCAAGCAGAGGCCTTTATGCGTCGAATAAAAAAGGATATGTTGCTACTCAAAATCGATAAAGAACACCGACCCACATCCTTCTCGTAAAACGGATTTCATTACGGGCATTAGCTGACCTCAGGATGGCGGTCAGCTCGCATTGCCGACGTTAGTATGCCTTATCTATTGATTTGTATCTTCTCAGTTGATGCCTGGCAATTGCCCACTGACCCAATTCTCCTCGGGCAATATTCGAGACATAAAATGTTGCACGTACAAACAGAAACATAAAAAGCACACAGCACATCAACCTGACTAGACAGGACGATGACGACGACGACGTGGGTTTGGCAAATGTCTCAGCAATAAATTGTACTACGATCCATATGGGGACTCATTGAGATGTTATACCTTCTGCAGTGCCGTTTCATTGCTCCCTGGGATGTCGTTCGTTTACTTCGACCGCTATTGGCAGACGATGGTGTAGGTATTCAATCTTTTGTGGGGTAAGGGCAATTGTCGCTGGATGAATACCATGTGGAGATACGTGAAGGGTGAGTGGATAGGTTTGTTCATCCTGGTCTCAGGTAACTTAACTTGACCGCTCTTAAGACTGCCTCCTCGTATACGCCTCGGTGGCTTATCAAGATAGCTCCTTAGTATCCACACACGTCCGAATACAAAATGTTGCGTATACGCCTTTGTGGCTTAATAAGACTGCTGGTAAGACTGCCTGCTCGTCCGAAAGAAAAATGTTGCGTATACGCCTCCGTGGCTTCACAGGTCATCTCTTAAGCCTGCCCTCTCGTCCGAATGCAAAATGTTGCGTATACGCATCCGTGGCTTCACAGGACATCGCTTAAGTCTGCCCGCTCGTCCGAATGCGAAATGTTGCGTATACGCCTCCCTATCTTTACAGGTCATCTCTTAAGCCTGCCTGCTCGTCCGAATGCAAAATGTTGCGTATACGCCTCCGTGGCTTCACAGGACATCTCTTAAGCCTGCCCGCTCGTCCGAATGCAAAATGTTGCGTATACGCCTCCATAGCCATACAAGACAGATCCTTTATCTCCCCACACGTCCGAATGCAAAATGTTACATATACGCCTCTGTGGCTTAATAAGACAGCTCTTAAGAGTGCCCGCTCGTCGGAATGTAAAATGTTGCGTATATGCCTCCTGGGCTTCATAGGACATCCGAGTGCAAATGTTGGTAGCGCTCTTTGGACGACTTCTAGACCAAAAATTTAACAAATTGCTGTTAAAGGCTATGTCCCTTCACGATAATTTGGCAAACAGACTGCATAAACGACAGCCAATTCGACAGACGTAGCTTCAACAATATGGCCGCTATTAATTACTGTCAAAGTTCGGTAGTCAGTATTCGAAGCCCCTTTGGTGTGTCTACGTTGGTAATCCATGAAGGGGGAAGGCATAGTAAAAGGAGTCCTTACTTATTGCTTGGACACCCATAACAGATTTAACCTGCTCTTCATTGCCAGCGTGTTAAGTGTTTTTCGGCATTCCCACATAGCCCTGTAGTTAAATGCGATGTTGTTTAGGGCTTAACGTAATACCTGGCTGTATGCTTGTCCATGGAGATCGGACCTAAAGCTGATCGGCAGCTTAAAGAAATTTATATTTAATAAGAGGAAAATTTATTGAGATGATTGTGAGGCACAAGCACAGCGGAAATCACTATCTCCATTAATTACAAGAAAATCCGATTGGGGGACGGCAACAACTTTAACACGATTTCGGGAAAGAATCCGCGAGATAGAGAGAGAACCCACGAATATCTAAGGATCCTCATCCATTCTTCATAAATTAGTTTCTCGTGGGAAGCGCGGAATTTTGTTAAACACTGACTGCTCAAAGTTTCGCCGAAACAAAAGTGTTATCCAATTAACCACATCCCTTGCGTTTCATTTACATTTCAAATTTCTAAGTGGATAATGGCGCAGAAGACGCAGAAACCTCCGACCGACCGACGCACGGTTTGAGGGTTTCCAAGAAACTGTGTTCGCCGTGGGAACGGCTTTAATTTGCAAAAACGTGCGAAACCATCTCACGGGAGAGATGGTAGTTGTCTGCGAACATCGAGAAGATAACACTCGTCTTGGTGGTGTTGCCATGAATTGAAATGAGTCTTGTGTGGCAGTGGCTTGATTTGATGGTTACCAATTGAGGGAATGATTGAAGCAGCAAGGCGGTTAGAGGGGAGCATTCGAATTAAAGCTCTACCTAGGGAGAAGTGTGCGATGAAGAAATTTTCAATTAGAACTGTGGCACGTGAAAGATATTGAGTTGATTCGGGGGAACTAATCTATTTTGGCGAATGATACAAGCATGTCCAGATTGAGTTCAGTCTACCGAGCGAGTACGGGAAGGGAGCGGAGCTCTTCCAATCAATGAGTCTCCGTTTGGTTTGAGTTGAGGATTGAAACATCTGTGACGTCAATGTATAAGCTGAAGGTGAGTAGTAAGCTGGCGAAAAGGTCTCCATGGAATTTTGTAAATGAAAGCAGTTGTTGAGTCTGCAGCCAAGGACGTTGTCTCGCTCGTATCTTTGTTTGGTGTTTCTGTTGACATTGTTGCGATTGGAAATCAGGGAGTAATCATTGAGGCATATGCCCGCTAAAATGGGGTCATGACGGAGTATACACCGTCATCATGGCATCTCGGGGATCATAGCCCACTCGGTCAGTGATGCGAAAATGATGATGCTCGTTGCTAGATCCTTGTGAGGAATCAGCTATTTGGAATATTAGCACAGATCTCAGAAGAAAACACACAAGAATAGTCACCTAGGTGTGGTGAATTCCTTATTTTCTCGCCTTTTTCATGTCGAGGACAACATTGACGTGAGAAAGTGAATGAACGTGGAGAGAAATAATTGGGAACAGTGTGTGAAGGGAGTATTTTCTAGAACCTCTCTTAGTGTAAAGGTCTGGTCGTTGGTGGGCTTCTCTGGTGTCTTAAAACACAGAACGTCAGTGGCAGCTTCTTTGATGGCTTCTTGACAATGCCTCTAGTCTTCTTCTGTTGTTTGTGCAGGCGCCATTTGGATTTACAGAGAGTTTCAGAGAGAATCAATTGACAGAGGACTAAGTAGTCAGTTGCAATTGTAGCCTTCCGTCTTGGAAACAATGGTTTCCTTACTCGACTCCGTTGGTCTCACGAAATGATTCAAGTTGAAGTTCGCTCCTCGGGAAGTTCGAACATCAAGAATGCTGGAGGAGTGCCAGCCGTCGTTCGCAACGTGACCAATCTTGGTTGACGGCCGATTGACCAGCAGATCCCTGTGTGGATGCTGAGGTGTAGGAACTGTGTGCTATTTTCCTAAGCTTGAGTCCGTTATCTAGTGTGGTGTCATGCAGGCGCTTTTTCACTCTAGCATTGATGTCCTCCTTACCCAGCCTTGCGTTGAAATTTCCGAGAACGATCGTGGTGCTGAAGCTGGAGCGAGGTTAGTATGTCCTTTTTGGGAGATTATAGTAGTCGTCATTGCTGCTGTTATTCTTGAACTCTGTTGAGCGTGAGCACATATGAGGTCAGCTGTCACATTTAGCCTTGATTTGGATTGTTATGCGGCGTTTCTCATTTTATAAAGATACACCTCGAACAACAAATCTAGCGTCTGCCAATAAGCATCTAGCTCTCTCTGTGTCAGTCACGGTCACCAATGTCACAGGTTTTCATTCTCTTCTTGCCCGGCCTTTTCTACCGCACTTCCTAAACCCCGCTCTGTCTGCTTTATAGCAGTGCGGGTCCTGCGCTTGTTTTTCGGCTGCACGTGGTCTTTTGATTGACTTCATTATTTTTCACTTGCAGAAGCGAAAAATGTTATCCTTGTCGTCGACAACAGTGTGTCCTTTCATATCCGAGGCTTGTGATGGTCCCTGAACTAAGATTTTTTTTCTTGGTGAAGGAAACCCTGTCTTCAACCCTCATGATACTAACAAGACAATAATTAAATCTGCCGCGGCAACAGCAACATGTCACCCGGCTTGCACTTGGAGTCAGCTTGTGACATGCTCAAGCCCGCATTACCAATTTTGACTCTTCCCATGATTTTCGGAAATTGTGACATTAAGAAAACAATAAGCGATTCTAGAACGGTATACGTTTAACAAGGCAGTCCTTATGTTCAACTTCTTTCTAAATGACGAGAAGTGCAAAACTGAATGCATTCAGCTTGCACACTGGCATGTCATCCAATTAGACGTCGATGACAGCCACGGTGACGAAGACCGGTGACAGAAACCTGTACATATTCTTCATATGCCTCAAAAGCATCCGCGGTACATAATTTTATCGAGAGCTTTGCTCATGTTGTAACCTCTTCCAAGAATGTTGATCCTAGGAGGAAATCAGTGGATGTGTTGAGGAGGAGTAGAAAATGTCCACCTTCCATTTGGGAGTTCAATGAACTTTGCTTGTCTCCTAAAAGAACATTGTTGACAGGTTCTAAAAGCACTTTATTTGGCATAACCGGGTGATGTGTGGATTTGTGATGCCATTTTCCCGAAGGGCGATTCAATTTTTTATAAGATGTTATCATCGACACCGATGGCGTCTAATGGAAAGAAAGGAAAGGAAATGCTTTACATCTCAAATTGATGTGACAAGAAACAGGAACAAAATTATTCATTTGATTGTGTCTCTGTCTCCAGTGTCTCTGGTTCGATTAACACACACAAGAAAACATAATCAAACAAGTACAGTGGTCGTAGCAAGGTCTTATAGGGCCGCTGTGGCAGTTGGAAGATTAACTCGGAAGAAGCCAAAAAATCTTTACTAACCACTGTCGATTTTGGTGAAAATTTCGATGTCCCCAAATGCACTCCAGCGTCTCTGATTCGATTGATATACGTAAGAAAACATAACCACAGGTGTACAGAGGTCGTAGGAATGTCTAATAGGGCCGCTGTGGCAGTTGGAAGATGAACTCGGAAAAAGCCAAAAAATCCTTAGAGTAGCGCACGCTAGTGGAAAGGGACCTGAACCAACTGTGCGTGAGAAACTGGAGGCGTCCAGCTAAAGATCGAGCTGGCTGGGAAAGCTTCATGGTTGAGGCCAAGGTGCACCCCAGACTGTAGCTCCAAGTTAGTAAGGATATTTAAGTCGCATGAAAGCCGCACTGGTTTAGGTGTAGCACATTGTGTTGCGACATGAACAAATCAAGACGATTCATGTCACATTTTTGAAACGGAAACATCGAACCCTTCAATACTCACACTTAGTTGCGTTAATTACCCCAATTGCACATGTGAATTAAAATTCCCTAGCATCCAGGGGGCGAATACCTCTTCGTTCCCACTGAACTCCGAATAAACAAGAACATAAAAAGAACGGGACAAATAAACAACATCTCCGTTAAATTGGTTCCCCCATTCAGTGCTTCCCATTTGGAATTTACTCTCCATGAAAACGTTCACATTTTCTCCGTATTTGATTACATCGAGCATACCATTCCATTCCATTCATTTACTTGTAAAGCTTCTGTCGAATGGGGCTGACGACCTTGAATGGACCCAAGCCTTCCTGGCGTCGCATTCAAAGTCTGTGAATGGAAAACGAATTGAATCTCGCCCAAATTGATTTATTCTCCGTCGGGGCGAACCAACTCAACCGGATGATGGGTCTATGTGTGCGGGTGTGCACCAGGTGCACCAGGTAGTCGGTTCTGAATTCTAAATCACCCGACACATCGTTCGTGTCCGCAATTCGACTGCATGTGCATCGCCTTATTTGCTGCTTTTTCACCGTTTTGTTGCCCGTTCTGGTGAGGGGAACCAGTGACAGGTTGGTGGCTTCAGTTGCAAATCAATGCCACATTGTTTATGTACCCATCGTCAAATGGAAATTTCATCACTCTGTGGGTGGATGGAGGGACGTGCTCTGAAAACCTGCACATTTGTCTGAAAATAGGCACAGTTTACCTTACGCGGGACTTCACCCAATTTGGACTCCCCATTGAACGACGTCAGTGAAACTTTTCAATCATCCCGTGCGTTGCATTGGAACGGCTTTTCTTTTAATTGTTGCCGCCGTGCGCCACCCACTCAGTCTATTTTCGTGACAGTTCCACAAAAATCCATATTTCAGGCATCCCACTCACCAAACGCTGACGACGGCATCGAAGGTCTTCAAGGTGTCACATCGTGACGCGAAGGACGCATGGGATGTGGAAGTGCTCAGGTGCAGTTGACACCCGGCTGTCGGGAGCAGAATAATTATTCATCCTTGCAATGCACTCGCATCCACGTCTGCATCACCATTTGTTACTCACTGAGTGACAGGAAATGGGAATATTTACGACCGGAAATGCAAAGCATCTTCCGCCAGGTTGGCACATGAAGCAACCGTCTGTGTGAACGAGATTTCAAGGTGATCGGGGGAACGGGTGCTCTTTCCTCCCACACGGGAGCTGTAGACCGGGTAATTTTGTTGAGTGTTTTGGTTACGTTGAAGGATTTGCGAAGCATCGTAGTCCTTGGGGGAAATCGATGCCAGCCTGAGACTAGCGGGTGTAGGTGATGTGTTCACCTTCAGTTGAGAGTTCAATGAACTGTGTGTGCCGTGTTTAGATGAAGGTTGTTGACAGCAGCTGTACGGCTTTAAGCGCACTTTATTTCGCGGAATGGAGTGATGAGTTGCCTGGAGGCGGGGTGTGCTCCCGAAGGCCGATTAAATTTTGTATGAGACGTCATATCGATGTCGTGGCGTCTAATGGGAAAAGAAAAATGATTTTTATCGGAGCGGGAAGTCGAGGAAATGAGTTACATTTTGGAATGCGATTTGGCAGGAAGCAGGCGCTGAGCTTCAAACGAATAATTTGATTGTGGATATTTGGGATATCAGTTGTCGTTCCGTTAACATGATGTTCTTCACAAGAAAAATACTCACCGAAATGGCAGAAAAATGCTGATGGGGTGCGGTGAAATTCCGAGGCGATGTTACAGGGTCACGGTTGCACGGGAGTTCACAGATGTTTGGAAGAGGAATATTTAAAGGAAATCAGTGTGAATCTAGTGGATGTCGGAGCGGAGAACATACCGACTTGCAGCTAATGTAAGACCTGGTGGAGATTTAGCGCAGAATTCCTTCTATCGGTTCAGTGGAAGAGATAAGAGGGTCCAATTTTTGTCCTTCAGAGGTGGGGTGGATGTTGATTTATTGCAACACAGCTTGCTAGGGCTGGTACTCCGCTTCGTTGACAATGTCCCTGTATACATTTCTCCTATTCTCCTCCTCAACCTTTCAGCTGCTATTACCTCCTATTACCTGTACCTGTTTTCTCTCCTCTCGTGAGACTAGGTATGGTTTCCCTTTCAACTTTCTCCTGATCTCATTCATGTTCCAGGTAGCGCCTCTAAGCAATTACTTGTGATGGTGTTTTTTGAAGCCCAGCGTTTCGTCTGAGTTTGTCCTCAGCTTGCTCGTCAGGTCGTCCGAAGTCAGTTCCGGATTGGCAGGACAATGTGAACAGGGCAAAACAAACTGCTGGGCAATCTTCGAGTTTTGTAGACGATGGGTGTCGTGGCGCTTCTTCAGAGTTTCCAAGCAGCAGCCAGTGGTCGCTATATATGTCAGCTCCTCGGATAGTTCCACGTCATGTTCCACTGAACGGAATGTGGTCGATCTGGGTTCGAGTCGCTCCATCTGATGATTGCCGAATCCGGTTCCGCAGACGAACAGGTGCTGAGCAGAGCAAAGATCTGTGAGGTGGTTTCCTTTGCTATTGCTCTCATCACGCAGGCTATGGAGGCCGGTAAAGTTCCGCAGGTTTTTCCTACCACAGCTGATTGAAATCGCTCATCACGATTTTTATGCAGCTGTTCGGGAAGGACATCAGACGTTCTTCAAGTTGGTCGTAGGAAATGTTTTTTTTCTCGACATCTGCCTGTTCTGTCGAAGCATAGCACTGTATGATGACAATTTTGCGCATCTTCGAGTTGAGCATTATCGAAAAGATCCTGGCCGAGGAAGGACTCCAAAAGCGATCTTCAAGAACCGATACTAGCTCCCAGCTACACCCCCTCGGTGAGCAGGTACTGGAGGACTTCAGTCGCTTCCTCCAGCACCGATACTAGCTAGGTAGGCTAGTAGGTGGGTAGGCTGTCGACTCAAGACTTAGTATGGTTACGCCTCCAGCCAATAGATGACTGCACAGCCACCGACACACTGTTGCACAGGGGTTTGATAACCATTCTAATTTTGGGTGGCTCGGCATCCAGGGTGTACCACGTGGAAGTTCGCAGTAGGATGTTGGACTAGGAGAGGCTAAAACACGCTACATTGTAATGCGCATCACTACCCATCTTTACACCCCAGATTTGTGAACTTCACAGAAAATATTTGTCAAAGTTATTGCTCGGAGATCAGAGAGATTTATTGGATTTAGGAGAAAACAAATACCCCCAGCGGCTGCTTAATTCGAATGTCACGTCTCTCGAGAAAAGAGTTAATGCCTGCGTAACAATGCTCCCGGGCCACCCTGACCACTTTCACTAAATGCTACAGTCGCCATCCATCAGAACAGCTTCTGCGGCGGCACGACATCAATCTTTGTCGAGGAAAATATGATATTCGCTTCGGTTCCTAATTGCTTTTGTGATTTTCTCCGAGGCATTGTTGGTTCAATGAACTCTCGTAATGATGCCCGTGGTTGAGATTAATTTTATTGCCACAGTGGATGAGAGGAACTTGTTTCCATCAATCACGATGGATTTGTCAAAGCAAGGGATAATCTGGATAAGCGCCGACCATAAAGTGAGAGATGGGATCCAGTTTAAAGGAAGGAAATGCTCTCAAATCAGTACAGTGGACAGTGTGGGTCAGTAGGCATGTTTTAGTGAAGAACCAGTTAAGTCGAAGGACGGCATGGAATAGCATTGATCAGAAGCGCACCTAACCGCCTTCAAGCAGTCATAGTCAGAATGACACTAATGTTCGTAGTCTCAGTTAATTGGGGTGACCTACTGCAACATCCGCAACCGAATGCAGCGACTGGCCTAAAAAGGGTGTCGGAGGAGGAATAAGAAGCATCCTATCTGCTGCACACTTCCTTCCTTTGAACAAATTTAGAAGACATACACTAGCCTGAGAGACTCGTGAGACTCAAAACACTTCGATTGTGGACGGAACTTCGTGTAGGACACTCAACCAATTCATTTTCCTTTCCAGCGACTATATAGCAATCCTCCTAGATCGGAAGGGAAGTCTAACAATCAGAGGCTGCATGGTCCTCTGCGAATTCTTACAGACGCATGAAATAGCTATCTGCTCCAAACATCTTCATTGTAGCGTCATTCATGCATAAACTACGAGGCTATGACTGTCTTGAGTGAAAAACAATGGGATGTCGGATTCCTCCATCTATTAAGTTCGTAGAAAATGTAAGTTTTTGTTCAGAAAGTATCGCTAAATTTTCGACAGTCTGTGGATGAGATGACTTCGCATTTCAATAACAACCATTGCCTGGTACTTACGAAGCCGATGAACTCTTCTGGCGAGGTGCGACCTCTGCTTATACGCAATTGATAGCCCGTTGAATGGTTGTCCCAAACAATAACTTCTACAGAAGATATACGCATGAGAAAGAAGAGACTACACTTCGCTCGTTCAGTATGCTCGGTGTAAGGAAAATTAGATCTGCCGGACCGCTGAACCGCCATCTTTATATTTTGTGATTTCACTCAGGGTCGGTTTTTGACACTGGACAGATATGCTCAATTCAATATTTTATATTAAAAAGTATAGCATGGAAAAAACGAATGCGAATTGATATATGATGACAGAATATAATTTATTGATAAATGGTGTTATGTAAGAAAATGCCAAAATGAGCAGTGAAAGATAGCCGAAGCTGTAATGAACACTGACATTTTGAAAAACGATTCCGCTTCTGTTTTTCTTTCTGTAAAAACTGTTGTTATTTTTGTGTACAACTGGTGTTTGGAGGAGGAGACTGAAAGACGAACTCTACGGGCTGTGCAGCGACATTGGTCTGGTCCAACGAGTTCGAGTCTCTCGTCTCAGATTGCTAGGCCAGGTAGAGCGAATGGACACCAATGTTCCGGCCCGAAAAGTCTTCGATTCAAACCGCGAGGGACAAAGCGGTAAAGAAAGATCACGCCTCCGGTGGCGCATGCAGCAGGAAAGAGACCGCAGTCAGCTGAACGTGCGAAGCTGCAAGCAACTAGCACAACACCGTACGAGATAGACAGGCATGTTGGCTGGGGCTCTCATCCACATAAGAAGAAGAAGAAAGTCTCTTTATTCGTTGCAGCCCTTAAATTTATAAGATATATTGATATTTTCCTTAGTCCATGATAATGACCAATGTTATCAGCAGTTATCCAATTAGAGTGCTAATACAATCAGCCACAAGTGTTGCTGTAATCTGCAGTTCAACTTGGGTCTAGCTTCCTACAAGTGGAGGTACTAGTTGTGAAAACGGAAGTTGGAGAATCTACAAACGAACCAGCGATCTTCAATTTCGAACTCGATGACACTGATTCATTAATTTCCATTTGAGGCACTTTAATTTGATATAGAAATAGATTTCAAGGCACAGTCTTCTCCAACTTAACAAGCTTTCTTACTCTTTTCTTACGACCAAGCTTTCTTACGTCCGGAATACTTGGTACCTGTAGCCAAGACATTCTTCTCTAACCAAAAGGCTCGGATTCAAGAACCCTCTTAGTTGGAGCATTAGTTATCATGCACTTGTTGTATCCTCGCAGACAGGACCATATAGAAAGACTGGCGACATAGTTTTGCATAATCAGCAGTTTTCACTAGCAACTATTACTAATGACGACTCTACGTCGGATCTCCACAATCTCTAGTTCCTAGTCTTTTCCAAGATGCCTGCCTTAGTGTGAATATTTGTATAGTTTACGGTGAAAGCTGCACTATGGGAAGGCAGCTTTATCGACTGGGATTTCCTGGTTCAGCAGACCAGAGACCAGAGCCGACTGTAGAAGAAGAAGTAGCTGGGAAAGGAAAATTGTTGGATTCAATTTAACTACTACTTTCTTAAAGGCATTCTTTCTTTCAAACCTGAACCTTGACACAGGCTTATGGAAACCACGTGTGAATATTGGCCACAAACAAAGGTTTGATTACTACTCGCAATCATCAAGACACTCCACGGAAACTCTCTTCGAGTTTCCTTTCGACGATTCCGACTGGTTCATCCAATTAGTTCCCCAATGCCACCGTGTATCTAAGCAACATCCGCACCTAACAGAAAATCAATAAAATCTTCGATGCAACCACCAACCACCATCGTGTAGCACATCGCTTCTCAACGGTAGATAACGTAATTAAGTGAACAGTCGTTTCAACGCCCCACACTGACGTGTGCCCTGCCTGGCGTCTGAATGAAAGGTTCAACATTCATTTAGAACACAACGACACGTCAGTAGGACTTCCTATCACAGATTCAGCAGACAATGCGCCCCACTCCTGTCCTGTCATCTCGAAGCCCAACTGACCCAGTTTTCTTGCCTTCAATGCCCAGGGGAGATGTCAAACTGCTTGAAATCTGATGAAACCAGACGATGCAGGAAAAACAACAAAAATGAGGATGCGGGCGAAGTTTACTGCCTACCCTTGATTTATGGGAGTTCAATCCAATTCGCAGGCCAGCCGTAAAGGTTGTCTTTATTTCGGCTTCACTTTTGCAGTAAAGGCTTTTATTTTGTTTTGACGACAGGCCGCTGCGTTATGAACATCATCTGAGGCATAAAACGGGCGACAAGACCGAGCGCGGGAAACAATAATGATTTCTTTTACGATTTATGAAAACTAAACTTGCCAAAGTGAGGGATTGGGGGGACGGCAGAGCCAGTATTCGACCGGAAGGGAAGTGCGGGTTTAACGACGCCGTAACAATTTTGTTTGTTTGCCTTCTGCGTTCCCATGAAAAGGTGAATGAGTACGCGGAAGTTTGCTCGGATCAGTGGACTCGTCGTTTAATGAGATCGCAGTCAGATTGCGCATAAAATGTCGGCTGATTCACGGAAATGGGGGAGTTTCCTGCTTCACTCATTCCACTCACGTCCTTAATCCATTTGACGCATGGATTGCATACGAAATTGCTCAAAAGTAATAAATAAATACTCGAATAGTAACTCCATCCGGGCGAGGGGAGGCAAGCTTATAGTGATAACTTCATATCAGCCACGGTCTCATCACGTTCCGGCCTGTCAATCAATTCAGACTCCCTTAAAAGCAATAATTGCAATAACCGCAGCAATCAGAGATATCATACCCACCCGAGGGGCTGTTCTTCAGTTCCCCCCCCAGAATTCCAAACACGTTCCACTCTCTTGCCGCAGGTACCCTTACGTGTATGATTGAAAGTCATTGCCGCAGTCTGAAAGAGTACCCTGGCTGGAAGAGTTATGAGTCTTTCTGGAGATTAACTTGTCGTGAAACCTTGTATGCCGATGGGGGAGGATGGAGTTTAATTGATGTAATAAGGGTCTTAGAGTGAGTGTAGCTAGTTTCGATAAAGTTTTCGAGGTATTTTCCACTCCATGCGAACTGTACTTAATCACCCTTCGGCTCACACTTCATTCGAGGTGGATAAAATGGATTAGAATGGTTTGATGTTGTCCCGAACTCTATGAAAATTAACAGAGGTAGATATGAAGTATCATGAATAGGGGAGTGGCAAGCATCGCCACCATGGTCTTCTGCGGGGGAGCTAATTATCGCCTGGATTGCTCGAAATGTCCTGAAGAATCTTCTGGGAAAGAAATGCATGAGGATCATGCTGGAGTTCGCGAGATTGTGGACTGAGGGCAAAAGTGGGATATTCTTCAGGCAAAAACATTTCATATCGTGCCTTAGTTGCGAGCCAAGGACATGAACGCCATTTGGTTTCAAAACAGACCAAGAAAGAAGTCAGTTGCTGAATGGCTTATTTTCTGGTTTAAGGTAGAATCGCTGTGGTGATTTTTTCACGTCGAAGCGAACCAATTCACGACCGCTCACGTTACCTCAAGTAAGTCGAAACATTTCTATATAATCAATGTATGCATTTTTTGCCAGATGTTGTGTACCTAGCCTCTTACTGAACTCTCGTCTAATTTTTCCTCGTGTGCCACTACAGTTCGCGATGGACCTGGGTTTCAACTAACAAGCCTCTGCAACTAGAGTGATCTTTGGCCAGCCGCATTTAGTTTCGCACGCTAAGTTGGTTGAAGTCCTACTCCACTTATGTACGACACCTAAGAAATGAGAGTCCTCCGTTGCGTTGTCCCACTGGTTCCGAGTCGAATACTCTTCGGTCCGGAGGTGAGTTGTCCATGTGCTCTACATGGCACGACCACCTTTGGCACCACCATGCGTAGACCACTGGCTTGGCTCATGTCGCTGTACAGCCCATACATTTCGTGGACGAGTCTTCCCCTCCAGACCGCGTCAACGCAACCAGGACCAAAGATCGCAAGCAGAACTTTTCTCTTGAAGACTTCCTCATCAGATATTGAGATTGTCCATGCCTCTGCGACGTACAGGAGCATTGGGCTGATCAATGTTTTGATCCTCCCAGAGACGGCTCTTTTATTGAAATGCCTCGTGATCTTTCTTGTGGACAGCATGTTTTTCCTTTTGCCCTCATTCACCACCAGACTCATTTTAGTCGTTTATGCCTCAATGCCAGTAAAACGCCTCATTGATGGCTCGCTTTGTTCTGCCAATCACCTCAATGTCATCTTTGTATTCCACACCAATGCACAGCTCATAGAGTTCAGACAGACAGAAATATCGTATAAGGAATTTATCTTTCATTGTCAAGAGGAATCGGATGTGTTTATCGTCCAGCTTTCGGCTCCGTATAGCAAAACTTTCAAAATTGGAGCTGTGTGGAGCGTAGTAAGAGTCTGTAAGTAAAGAGCGTAGAAAATAAGGACAAGTCTCCCTTCGCAATAAAAATCAGTTAATTTCCCTTTCGATTGGTATCTACATTGCCAAGCCACCTTACGCTAGCCTCTTTTCCCTTGTGTATACAAAATTTTAGACAATTGATGGCAGACAACTATGGTGGAAGAAAGGGCATTGATACCAGTCAATTTCGACATCGACAGTCGGACATTGACCTTGATTGAGGAAAGCTCTTGATTTCATTTGCAAATGCCCATTAAGTTT
Organism: Eristalis pertinax; assembly: GCA_907269125.1. Classification (NCBI taxonomy): domain Eukaryota; kingdom Metazoa; phylum Arthropoda; class Insecta; order Diptera; family Syrphidae; genus Eristalis; species Eristalis pertinax. The sequence goes on from OU026149.1 coordinate 24,570,772, forward strand.
AACATTCTTCATTCAATCTGGAGAGCTGCTACCGAGGCTGTGAACATAAATATCTGACGCCTGGTTCCATGGTTTCCTAAATTTTGAGGAGGGAACGATCAGGCAAATCCTGATGTCCGATACGATACAGTAACATCATATCATCTCAAAGTTGTATCAAGTTTATGCTACCTAACACAAAATGTTAACCTTTCCAAGGCATCACTATGGCGTATGTGGAACATTTCGAGACGATTTAATTTATTGTGAAAATATTCCACATACGCCACAAATCGGACTTAATTTCTTCACGTTTACACGGCGACGATAGATTTAAATCCATGTAAGTCCCCTTTAAAGTGAAGTTCGCTGAACAGCATTCGCAGTGACTGAATGATGACTGATGGTATGAATTGATTGAAAACTAGGCAATGACAGTACACTACTCAAACTTATTGAGATATGCCGTCTTATAACTTTTGTGGACAGATAATGAATTAAGGCAATTAAGGATTTATCTCGAAATTAAAATACACCCCACATGAAGCACAGCGCGTCTTTAAAATGCTACCAAAACAATGCAACAATAAAGCTCTTATTGCCTTCATACAGAATAAAGTAAATGTGCAACCACAAAATAGCGTTCACTTTAAATACCCATCAAACTTGAGTCAGGTTCAATTGCTTAAAGAAGGACGTCGCAACCCCTTTTGGAATTTCAAATCCATTTCAGAGAGTGGTTGGCTAATAAAACGAAGTTGAATGCTTAGAGTCCCTTTTATTGACGTTGCAATGCAAATATTCGCCTTTGCACTATTTGAAGAGGGAAGCAAGACTGCATACCCCTTTGTTACATCTTGCGGATGAAGATGAGTTTCATTATGAAGTCCTTGAATGGATGGCGATGGTAGATGCATTTGGTCAAGGTTTTCGTTGCTAAAGGTAGAGAAGCAAAAAGCGGAACAACCTTCGGATTCTGGGTAGAACTATAATAACCATTAATTTTTTACTGGCAATTCCTGAGGCGGAAGTGTATTCATATTTCTCGGCTTGAAAATTAAGAACTTTGCAGTTTTACCTGAAAAAACAAAAATACTCTTAAACGAAACGAGCGGATAGAACGCCACCAAAACACATAAATTAACGGACGGCCATATTTGTATAGAAATGAATTAAGCACTGGGCTTGGACTGGGTTTGCACATTTTAGTTCAGTATCGAGCGCGCTCAGTTTAGTTGAAATCTGTTTGTTGAACTAGTTCGTTCTTCCAGTTCATTTAGTTCAAATTAGTTCACTGCTCGGGAAATTGAGTCTTGTTGTAATTTCGCCATTAAACGCATATGTAAGCAAATAAATGCACATATATTTCCCTCACATACACCACCGGCAACGCAAAGATGCTCGATCTGCTTGTGCTGCGGCAGTTACACAAAAACAACCGTGATGTACACACACAAAGCAAAGCATTCAATTTAGTTCAGTTCAGTTCGACTAAGTTCAGTCATTCTTACTGAAGGAGATGTATGCAAAAGTAAGTCACTTAGTTGACTTGTTAAAATTCTTTTTTGAACTAGTTCGTGAACTACACAAACAGTTCGAAAGGCATAAATTCGTCGAAAATAATTACACGATAATATTGTACGCAGTGAGTGTTCGTATTGGCTCAAGACTGTATACCAACGTAAGTGTTATCTTCTAAGAAAAATATACATAAAACATATGGTATACAATACTGATATACAGACTGATTGTTTCGGTACGTAGAAGGAGGAGAACACCCTTGAGGTAATGATCTCCACTGCTGTTGATTCAATTTCTGTTGAAAGCTTGTAGCTGAATTTTAGGCCTACATTGTACATCTCATACACAAGAAAATACTTTTTTCCCCTTCCTACAGCTCCCAACCATAGGATGCACTGTGTCCTTAGTAGCATATCACTACCCTGAGACCTTCCGCGTTCCCAGATCCATACACGAGTCTCAAGATTTTTTTTCAGTTCAACCCAGAAACTGAGTTTAATTGCTATGTCTGGGTATTCGCAGAGCAGATTGTAATTCTTCCTCGTCTCTGCAGCATTTGAAGAAGTGTGTACCTGTGCCACGGTGCCATCCAAAGGTGGTACACGGATGGATCGAAGTCAGAAAGTGGAGTAGGAGCAGGAATTGTGACCCAGGCGTAATTTACAATCTTCCAAAATCTTTCAAGCTGAACTCTATGCAGCAGCACATTGCATCAGCAATAGAAATCCGACGAATTTAAAAATATCAATAATGTCAGACAACCACGCTGTACTTAAAGCCTTAAACAGCGTCTAGAGCCAGGGCCTAGCTTCTATCAAATGTTGTATGTTGTACATGTTGTTGTTCTCTCACGAGTGGAAGGGACTTCTCTTTGAGCATTGTCAGTGTCAGAGGCGGGGCCGTGAAAATTTATTTTTGTCGTTCAAGTGCTTAGGGACCGTTGGTTCAACGCCACGGCCACAACAAATACCTGAAATTACACACCACAGACCTCTGGAATCTTCCATCGGATCAAGAAATAGTAGTATCGTCAGTAAACAGAGCGACACTACAGTTTGTTTAAGTTTAGGACTAAGAACTGACGCTTGCGGTATTCCAGCACGATCCAAGTGGTGTCTAAGATGTGTTCGTTAATGGATACAATAAATCCATCGTCCATCTAGCACGATGGATTCCATGAATGAAAAGTCTACGGCTTGGCGACGTAATAGCTGCAGAAAGTCAGAAGAAAAATTAAAATATTGCCTAATTGGAGCATCTGCGCTTTTTTACAAGAGTAGCTGGATGCTGCCTGACAAAGTAAGATGATCGCAATTGTGCGATCTCAAAATCTGAAGAGATGTTCAGAATGTTATTCATACATCTAGATATTCACTCAAAATTAGTCTATTTTTCAAGCAAAAAAGATAACAAAAATCAAAAAAAATATTCTACATACGCCATATAACCCAGAACAGATCGAACACAGAACACTGCTGATTAGACATCAGTTAGATTATCATTAATGCCCACACACAGTGTAAAATCAGCGGCTTCGTCAAATCAGATTCAAATGAAAGTCATTTAGAATTTCACAGAATGGACTTCCGGTGGCTTTGTCACCCACACCCTTTAGCCAGATTACCAATTGAATCCAGTTCGGATGATCATTCGCACAACGATATCCCCAATTGCTCATAATTACAGTCAAAGCAGCACACATACGGTCGCACTCTCAAAGCGCGTGTAAATTGCACCACCCCCGGGGGCTATCATCGCCAGCGAAAGCACACCAGCGCCGAGCGGCCATTAAAAATGGTTACATTTGTTAAATTCCTCCTCCTTTATCCCTATATCCACAGCGCCGCACTTAACGTGCGTCGTCCCTCTGCCCGTCTGGGCCATACATCATCGTTATATCCACAATGCATTACACGTTTGCATTAACAATGAGCCGCCGGATAGCATGTACACCCATGCACACAACTCTTCATTGGAAACAGAACCAGAGGGGGAGGGGAAGGGCTGATCCAGCAAATAAAATCCACTTCGACGTGCTGCTGTGTTGTACTACAAAACAGCAAGGTACCACACTCCTTCCACATGAACTTGATGCCAGCAGGATAGCAACATAACAGGATTTGAGAACAGTGCGTAATGAAAATATATGTAGGTCACCAAGGGTCACGGTTCCCGACCAAGAACTGCCGCACTGCACACTTGGAGATATGAATAATCCCGCGCCACATGTTGGCTGCGATCAATCCAATCCATTTAAAGTTCCGACTTTTTGCGAACGATTTAATTGCGATAAAGCTTTCGAGTCAATTATACTTGGGTGGAGATGTTCTCCAGAGCGCGCAGTGCACCCTCAAAGGGAAGTTAATTCGTGGTGACAAGGACGGGTCCTCGAAGCGGATAATCAGCATGCAGCATCTTCGGATTCACTGGCGTGCCATGGCGTTTGCAATTAAATCCAGCGAGCTTTCAGATGTAATTAAAATGTTAAGCAGCAAGCGAAGGGGACACTCCCCTCAGGATCTGGCTTACGGGTGACGTTTCTCAAAGCCCCGGGTTCTGCCAGAGATTCTGTGTGGATTCCGGGGATTAGATTTTCATGGAGGTTTTCGCGGAGCAGCGAAAAATGTCTGCTTGGTGTCTAATTGATGTGGTTCCACTGGCCTGTAGCAACGGATAGCGACGAAGTGGCTTTTAGTGGATGCATCTCTGATAGTTGGAGGTGCTTGCTTGGATTGATAAGTTGTTGGTACAGCGTCGGAACTCCTTTGCTGTGAACAGATGTGAACAGTGTATGATGAGTTATGAAGCACTTAGCAATATCAGGCATTCTGCGAGCGATCTCCACGCGACTCTGTCTAATAGTCATTTCCGACCAGTATTTGCCAGCCAGTCGATGCTCTTTCTCCACTGTCACCTTTCGAGTTGAGTGTGGACGACACTGACAACGCACTCCTTGTGAAGTCCAATTAAAAGACATCCTTGAAATATCCCTTCTGGGTTTACTCAGGGTGTGGCTTATCCAGTGAGGCTCTGTGCCGCAGATCTTCGTTCGTGATCCATTCCTGCCAGGAGACCTTGAGAATTGATCTCGAGCATTGGGTCGACTGAAGCTAACAATAATGGTGGTTGTCTTCCAAGTCTCGCATCCGTATAGAAGTAGGGACTGCAAGTTGGAATTGAATATCCAAAGCTCGAGTGAGGTGGAGGGCTTCCAGACGTTGCCAAGTGTGGTGGGCTTTGTCTATACGAGACAAGACTTCTTTCTTTTCTGCACCTTCATCTTTGCACAAAGTGCTGCCGAGGTAGCAAACATCCTCAATTGGTTTCACGTCTAGCAGGAGAAGTAACTCGCACCTAGAGCTAATTCTCATCAGCTTCGTCTTGTCGACGTTTTTCATTCCAGCTCTTCTGGCATTTAGGACGGGTGTAGCTTGTTCCTGGATGCCGACTGAGGTGATAGATAGCTGGTAGGTGTCGTCGGCGTAGTCGAGATCGTGGAGTTTCTCTGTCAGAGACCATGGAGTTTCTTTGGAAGAGGTTTTGTTTGTTTCGTGCAGTCTGCAACGAATGAGGAAAAGTAGGGGTAATAATATACAGCCTTGCCATACACCTATGGTGTTGGTTAAGGAGGAGCTGTCCTCACTCTTGGAGCGAAAATTGCAGGACGCCTCCGGGTACAGCTCCTGGATGAGGTCGATGATGGCGGTATTCCAGGGCATTCCACATGTCTTCTCGTCGGATCATGTAGAAGGCTCTCTCGAAGGCTGGTTATAGCAGAAAGATTGTTGACCATCCAAATCGTGTTGATGTCTCGGCGATTGGAATGAATTGCATTCCAAGCGAAATATCGAAACCGATGTATTCGACATGTCTACTTCGGAATTGATTTTCTGTGCCTCGCTGGACGAATGCGTACAGCCGAAGACTTGTACAAAGTGGACAACAAAATTACTTTGTGAAGCTATTTGGTCTTAAGAGAGGATTTGTGGGCCGACCCAGCCATTGATGGGATGCATTGTATTCGAATCAAAACTCGGGTCTGTGTAGGCACATTCAACCCTTTAGCAATGAAGGATCCTCTACTCGGTAATCCTTGGTCAGTTGAAAACATTCAATTATTTTACATGAATGGAAGTCGACTTGAATTTGAGATTCAAAGAAAATGAGGTCTGCGTTTTGAATCCAGAGAAAGATGGTTCTTGTAGAAAGGTGAGGAACAGGGTTTTACTCATGAGACTTAGAGAGACTACAATGAAGTTTGTTATCCATTTTGCACAAGTATTCAAGTGTCTTTATCCCCACACCTGAGGGGCCACTATAAACCATTTCCAAAACTGATAAGTCTAATAAGTACATCTGCTTTTATAATTCACTTTTAATCCATTTTGCATCGTTTATGCTTCTACTTTTGGAGTGGATTCTTTGGGGTTCTGATTCAGCTGGCTGTTTTACGTACCTTTCTGACGAGACTACAGACTTTTGTCACACCAAAACAAATGCAAAAACCTGAGCAAATAACGCACCATCTTTGTCTAAATAACAGAAAGTCGTGCATTTATTCGAAGATTTTAAGATCCCTTCTTTAAATAACGCAACTGTTTATGTATATGGCCAGTTTCGTCGTCTCTGGGGGTATCTACTTGACGGTAATGTCCTTTATCAACTAGTGCAGTAAAAGTAGTCTCTAGACCTCAATTCAATGAACAGTCTGCAGTTTTGGCTATCAACAACGATGGACTGGGTGTTGAATGAATGCAAAAGTACGTTTAAAAGACTACATTGATGAGCGATATTGCAAAAATGATCCCTTTCCACAGTCGACTCAAATAGTAACATAAGCTACCCTCTTGAGTAAAAGAAGGAGTGACCGACGATCTGGTGAATCAGTGACGATATGCCATGTACAATCATCTTTGGATCGCGGCAGGGAACGGTTGTTGGTTTATTTGTGGTAGAAATTCAACTTATGAAGATGAACTCAAAGCATTTTCTCAGAAGATTGCCTGCTAAGAATGGGGACACTCAATTGACTTTACTTACTTATCAGGGTTGAAACGAAGTCTGACGAATGCATAACTGCCTTCCATCAGATGGCATGTTGTCGTCTTGCATCCGCGATGACTTCGTCGTTGAGCCGAAGACCGGTATAAATGTAGTCATAGTCTATACTAGACCCAGATGAATCAGATGCACTCTGGATGGCAATGCCACATAAAGAAAAACAAAGGACATAATTGACAAAAAAGACAAAAAAATAGTCCACATACGCCCCCTAGACCTCCCTCCTGTGGTAATCGAAATTATCAATACCGTCTTGCTCACGGTGCAGATGTTTCTCGACATTTGGTGTACTCCGGTGAAGGATCAGTGAGTGAGTAGCTTCTGGATAGCATTCAGACGTGAGATTCCTCTCCTTGATCAAGTTTCCTTTTTTGGACACCGTCTTTCCAGCTGTCGGGGATTCAGCGTTCAGTCCATGCTGCGTGGATGATCGGGTACAGGATAGGCGACTGCTGATGTCACCTTGAACAGTTACACCGGCAAGTTTTCGAACCGACAGCTGTGTCCCTCTACAGTCAGAAAGAAATGTTTGAGCTGCACATCCTCCAAGGATTAAGGTAGAATTTATGCAGCAACCTTCTGACATCTGACATCCTGCTACAAATAGGTCAACGATCGTTCCCTAGAGTACATTGCCATATCATATAGAATGCGTCTGTTTAATTATTCAACATCAAGTAGCCACGATTGACACTGAAGCACATAATATATTCAAATCTTGACGGTATAGGTAGTGGGGTGGCAACCAATCAATTATGGCAGCTATGACATTCTGTACTCACCGCTTAATTGGATTTTGTAATTTTGTCCCCTATTCCCTCATGCAACGCGATTGCAGATATCATCATCACCGATGCATATCCATTAAATGGCTTCACAAAGCAATCATGTGAATAAAATAAGCATTAGACAAAGCAAGATGATTAAAGCCAGATGCACAGGTTTTTGATTTACTGCCAAATGTTGCTTAGTAAAATATACATAAATACGTGCATATGCTTATACGCCATTCTACCCAACCGAATGGCATGATACTTACATCATTGGCAAAGTAATTTCGGTTGGCTACAACCTTGGTAAACTCTTGTACTTTTGTGGAAACAAGGAGCTTTCAAAGTTCCGGCCGTGGCGTTGTGGCTACGAGCGTCGACTCCTTTCTTTCCGAGATATTTCGGACAATTTTCTTTCCGAGATATTTCGGACAATTTTCTTTCCGAGATATTTCGGACAATTTTCTTTCCGAGATATTTCGGACAATTTTCTTTCCGAGATTTCTGGGACAATTTTCTTTCCGAGATATTTCGGACAATTTTCTTTCCGAGACTTCTCGGACAATTTTCTTTCCGAGATATTTCGGACAATTTTCTTTCCGAGATATTTCGGACAATTTTCTTTCCGAGATATTTCGGACAATTTTCTTTCCGAGATATTTCGGACAATTTTCTTTCCGAGATATTTCGGACAATTTTCTTTCCGAGATATTTCGGACAATTTTCTTTCCGAGATTTCTCTTACAATTTTCCTTCCGAGATATTTCGGACAATTTTCTTTCCGAGATATTTCGGACAATTTTCTTTCCGAGATTTGTCGGACAATTTTCTTTCCGAGATTTCTCGGACAATTTTCTTTCCGAGATTTCTCGGACAATTTTCTTTCCGAGATTTCTCGGACAATTATCTTTCCGAGATATTTCGGACAATTTTCTTTCCGAGATATTTCGGACAATTTTCTTTCCGAGATTTGTCGGACAATTTTCTTTCCGAGATATTTCGGACAATTTTCTTTCCGAGATTTCTCGGACAATTTTCTTTCCGAGATTTCTCGGACAATTTTCTTTCCGAGATTTCTCGGACAATTATCTTTCCGAGATATTTCGGACAATTTTCTTTCCGAGATATTTCGGACAATTTTCTTTCCGAGATTTCTCGGACAATTTTCTTTCCGAGATATTTCGGACAATTTTCTTTCCGAGATATTTCGGACAATTTTCTTTCCGAGATTTCTGGGACAATTTTCTTTCCGAGATATTTCGGACAATTTTCTTTCCGAGATTTCTCGGACAAATTTTCTTTCCGAGATATTTCGGACAATTTTCTTTCCGAGATATTTCGGACAATTTTCTTTCCGAGATTTCTCTTACAATTTTCCTTCCGAGATATTTCGGACAATTTTCTTTCCGAGATTTCTCGGACAATTTTCTTTCCGAGATTTCTCGGACAATTTTCTTTCCGAGATATTTCGGACAATTTTCTTTCCGAGATTTCTCTTACAATTTTCTTTCCGAGATATTTCGGAAAATTTTCTTTCCGAGATTTCTCGGACAATTTTCTTTCCGAGATATTTCGGACAATTTTCTTTCCGAGATATTTCGGACAATTTTCTTTCCGAGATATTTCGGACAATTTTCTTTCCGAGATATTTCGGACAATTTTCTTTCCGAGATATTTCGGACAATTTTCTTTCCGAGATATTTCGGACAATTTTCTTTCCGAGATATTTCGGACAATTTTCTTTCCGAGATTTGTCGGACAATTTTCTTTCCGAGATATTTCGGACAATTTTCTTTCCGAGATTTCTCGGACAATTTTCTTTCCGAGATTTCTCGGACAATTTTCTTTCCGAGATATTTCGGACAATTTTCTTTCCGAGATTTCTCTTACAATTTTCTTTCCGAGATATTTCGGAAAATTTTCTTTCCGAGATTTCTCGGACAATTTTCTTTCCGAGATATTTCGGACAATTTTCTTTCCGAGATATTTCGGACAATTTTCTTTCCGAGATATTTCGGACAATTTTCTTTCCGAGATATTTCGGACAATTTTCTTTCCGAGATATTTCGGACAATTTTCTTTCCGAGATTTCTCGGACAATTTTCTTTCCGAGATATTTCGGACAATTTTCTTTCCGAGATATTTCGGACAATTTTCTTTCCGAGATTTCTCGGACAAATTTCTTTCCGAGATATTTCGGACAATTTTCTTTCCGAGATATTTCGGACAATTTTCTTTCCGAGATATTTCGGACAATTTTCTTTCCGAGATTTGTCGGACAATTTTCTTTCCGAGATATTTCGGACAATTTTCTTTCCGAGATTTCTCGGACAATTTTCTTTCCGAGATTTCTCGGACAATTTTCTTTCCGAGATATTTCGGACAATTTTCTTTCCGAGATTTCTCTTACAATTTTCTTTCCGAGATATTTCGGAAAATTTTCTTTCCGAGATTTCTCGGACAATTTTCTTTCCGAGATATTTCGGACAATTTTCTTTCCGAGATATTTCGGACAATTTTCTTTCCGAGATATTTCGGACAATTTTCTTTCCGAGATATTTCGGACAATTTTCTTTCCGAGATATTTCGGACAATTTTCTTTCCGAGATTTCTCGGACAATTTTCTTTCCGAGATATTTCGGACAATTTTCTTTCCGAGATATTTCGGACAATTTTCTTTCCGAGATTTCTCGGACAAATTTCTTTCCGAGATATTTCGGACAATTTTCTTTCCGAGATATTTCGGACAATTTTCTTTCCGAGATATTTCGGACAATTTTCTTTCCGAGATTTCTCTTACAATTTTCCTTCCGAGATATTTCGGACAATTTTCTTTCCGAGATATTTCGGACAATTTTCTTTCCGAGATTTGTCGGACAATTTTCTTTCCGAGATATTTCGGACAATTTTCTTTCCGAGATATTTCGGACAATATTCTTTCCGAGATATTTTGGACAATTTTCTTTCCGAGATATTTCGGACAATTTTCTTTCCGAGATATTTCGGACAATTTTCTTTCCGAGATTTGTCGGACAATTTTCTTTCCGAGATATTTCGGACAATTTTCTTTCCGAGATTTCTCGGACAATTTTCTTTCCGAGATTTCTCGGACAATTTTCTTTCCGAGATATTTCGGACAATTTTCTTTCCGAGATTTCTCTTACAATTTTCTTTCCGAGATATTTCGGAAAATTTTCTTTCCGAGATTTCTCGGACAATTTTCTTTCCGAGATATTTCGGACAATTTTCTTTCCGAGATATTTCGGACAATTTTCTTTCCGAGATATTTCGGACAATTTTCTTTCCGAGATATTTCGGACAATTTTCTTTCCGAGATATTTCGGACAATTTTCTTTCCGAGATTTCTCGGACAATTTTCTTTCCGAGATATTTCGGACAATTTTCTTTCCGAGATATTTCGGACAATTTTCTTTCCGAGATTTCTCGGACAAATTTCTTTCCGAGATATTTCGGACAATTTTCTTTCCGAGATATTTCGGACAATTTTCTATCCGAGATATTTCGGACAATTTTCTTTCCGAGATTTCTCTTACAATTTTCCTTCCGAGATATTTCGGACAATTTTCTTTCCGAGATATTTCGGACAATTTTCTTTCCGAGATTTGTCGGACAATTTTCTTTCCGAGATATTTCGGACAATTTTCTTTCCGAGATATTTCGGACAATATTCTTTCCGAGATTTCTCGGACAATTTTCTTCCCGAGATATTTCGGACAATTTTCTTTCCGAGATATTTCGGACAATTTTCTTTCCGAGATTTCTCGGACAATTTTCTTTCCGAGATATTTCGGACAATATTCTTTCCGAGATTTCTCGGACAATTTTCTTTCCGAGATATTTCGGACAATTTTCTTTCCGAGATATTTCGGACAATTTTCTTTCCGAGATTTCTCGGACAAATTTCTTTCCGAGATATTTCGGACAATTTTCTTTCCGAGATATTTCGGACAATTTTCTTTCCGAGATTTCTCTTACAATTTTCCTTCCGAGATATTTCGGACAATTTTCTTTCCGAGATTTCTCGGACAATTTTCTTTCCGAGATATTTCGGACAATTTTCTGTCCGAGATATTTCGGACAATTTTCTTTCCGAGATATTTCGGACAATTTTCTTTCCGAGATATTTCGGACAATTTTCTTTCCGAGATTTCTCGGACAATTTTCTTTCCGAGATATTTCGGACAATTTTCTTTCCGAGATATTTCGGACAATTTTCTTTCCGAGATTTCTCTTACAATTTTCCTTCCGAGATATTTCGGACAATTTTCTTTCCGAGATTTCTCGGACAATATTCTTTCCGAGTTTTTTCGGACAATTTTCTTTCCCAGATATTTCGGACAATTTTCTTTCCGAGATATTTCGGACAATTTATTTTCCGAGATATTTCGGACAATTTTCTTTCCGAGATATTTCGGACAATTTTCTTTCCGAGATTTCTCGGACAATTTTCTTTCCGAGATATTTGGGACAATTTTCTTTCCGAGATATTTCGGACAATATTCTTTCCGAGATTTCTCGGACAATTTTCTTCCCGAGATATTTCGGACAATTTTCTTTCCGAGATATTTCGGACAATTTTCTTTCCGAGATTTCTCGGACAAATTTCTTTCCGAGATATTTCGGATAATTTTCTTTCCGAGATTTCTCGGACAATTTTCTTTCCGAGATATTTCGGACAATTTTCTTTCCGAGATATTTCGGACAATTTTCTTTCCGAGATATTTCGGACAATTTTCTTTCCGAGATTTCTCGGACAATTTTCTTTCCGGGCGAGCCTAGTATACCCAATTTACTAGTTTGAATGCAATAGTGGGTGCATTTCCTGGAAGGGGGAGTTAAAGTATTCTAGTATTCACGTGTGGTTGTGCTAGTATTTACGGCAAGAAGTGCAAGTACCCTAACTTTAGGAAAGGAGCATATTTTGATGTGGAAAGTGGTTCCTGAAGTTAAAATACAGTGTAAAGCGCACAATCGAAGTGCAATATCATCTCAGGTGGTCCATTATCTTATCTGAAAGGCCAGTCTTAACAACAGCCAATGTTCATTCAATTCCAGTTACTTACCTTTCTTGTAGTTATCAAAATCTCCTCCTACTCTCCACTCCAATCTGCGCGACCACCCACTCATGAAATGAAGTTCCCTCTCCATCGCCCACCGTGCTTGTTAAACAATTTTCCTCGAAATCCACCATTCAAGCAGCACCACCACTGGCGGCTTTACGCTGTAAACGGACGATTTGCGTGTTAAAGTCAACAACATTTGATCCACCGACAGCCACTTCCTGAAATCGTTCGCCAAACCGACAATGGGCCACCAGACCATTTACACTCAACGGATGTGGCCGTTGGTCAGCTAATTGCAAATGATTCCACTCAATTCGCTGACGTCAGACGTCCGGTGGCAGCGCAGTCAGTGTCCACTGATGCAATGGAATCTAATTTTGAGAGTTTTTAAAGGACTTTAATTAAAAATTCAGCCGATGACAGGAAATTGGAGTCTCCTGACAGACGGAAGCGGGTAGTTTTTTTTCAGCGGCAGATGGTAATGAAAGCTTTAAGAGTGTGCGAATGTCCTTGGTGAGGATATTGATTGGGATGTGTTCAGCGATTTCGCGGAATAGTCATTTGGATGATTTGGGTTGTTGAAAGTAAGTTTTGGTGATGCCGGACTGAAAATTACGTCTCTCCGAAGACACGATTCCACAACAGAAGATCCCAGCAAACCTTCGGTAGGGCAAACGAACTGATTTCGGACATTCTTCTAGCAGTATTCTGTTCGGTTCCACCATCGGTTGACACAGTACTTTCGAGGTACTGATTCATCTACTTTTTCCGGTTTTACCGGTTGCCCAGGAATGCATACTCCGGCTGATGATTTCGATCCGATGCTGATTATTTTTGTTTTCTGTGGTTTCATTAACAGCCAGATGATGTGTGCCTCCCTCTCCACACTTGATGCCTTTTCGTGGAGGTCCATTATCTTATGTGAACGTTAGCATACATTGTCGGAAACGTCCAGGTGTCTCAGTTTTGTTGCGATCGTACATCGGATTCCTACGATTCCAGTCGACAGGGCTGCTCGAACACATCGCTTATCAAAAGAAATAGAATCGGTGATACGATGCAACCTTGTCTTACTCCACTTTGGGTCTCGAATTCCTCTGACAACCAACCTCTATGCATCACGTGGCCGAGCAGTCTTCCCCTTCATATCTCATCAACACAAATTGAACCAAGATTCGTGGACAAATATACAAAACTGAAATCGGGGTGAATCGATATATTCAACAAAAATGAATAGCAACCCTTGCAACGCCTCCGCTTCTTTGCTGAATTTGGGACCCAGTATTTTATCAGACCATGCACGTTGCGTGTCTGCAGGTTCCTAGCCAGAACTCGCCCTAATTAGAGGGGATTGCTTGTATGGACCCACGTCCACCCCGAAGTTTAGCACCCCACAAAAGTGAAGAAGGCCTGCCGCAAGCCCCACTTCAAAACAACAGCCCACGTCTTCAATTCCAAACAATCCGCGCCCGTAGATTGACTACCAATAGAGGCCGCCTCAAACCGCCTCGCCTCTCCTCGTTCCATTCAAAGCATTCCAAGCTCAACGAACTGTGAACTACACTCCTTGCGAATTTTGCGAAGAAAAAAACTACACGCCCACTCACGGACTTTCAACAACCCTTGGCAACATTCTTAAAGTTCGCTGCCCGAAACTGACTTCCACACGCCCCCTTTTGACTTTGATTTAAGTCACATCGTCAAATCGGTTGCCGCCTTCATCATAAACAGACCGGAAGGCCAAGCAAAAAGATGAGAGCTGACCTTCTGCAAACGTTGCCCGCCTGCTCACCGTGCCGAAGCAGAACTCCACTTTGTTTTGATTTATCTCTCTCCACAGAGTCATGGCGTGTTATTGTGTTGTGCATCGCTCGGATTCAGTGGGGCGGAAAAAATTGGGTCAACTGGCAGGGAACGGATCATTTCGCTGCTAGACATCCGGAACTGACGAGCGATTTTTATGACGTTTCAGGCGGGAAGTCACACTCGCATATAAACGGGATATTTTTTTATGCCTTCGGATGGACTGGAATGGGCGGATGCTACTGCTGACCGGCCAGGGCATCAATCAATATTTTGTGGTTGCTTCTGTTGTCGGACAGCAGTCTTAATGGGTTGAGGGGTGTTGATGAGGTTTTCGCAGCCGCCCCTTTCTTGGACGGCATCTGTTGATTAGTGCAGAATTTTGGAACGCGGCGGGGGGTGTTGTATTATGTGCTGATACAACATCCAGGAGCCATCTCTCTACATCTTGTCGGATGTCTTGTAATTCGTAGGAAGTGGTCGCCGAAAGTCTGCCTGAATCAGCATGGTTTGGAGCTCTGTTTGATAAGAAAATCGCGCAATCCGCAGACTCCACACAATTCAAATCGCAATTAACCTTTGGAGCCCCATTGTCGTGACATTTTTTATGTCGCCCAAACCACGCTTACCACAAAATTCGTTTCCGAACATCACCGCTGACTGACTGACTTAAGAGGAGAATCCCCGATAGGGATCAATCCCTTCCAGCGAATTGGCCCTACTCCCTATGAGCTCATCTCTTGACTGAATTTCAAATGCCTACTCTGTGGAAAAAGTGCCCAAGCAAAGGGGTGCCCCCTTTGCACATCCGCAGCGACCAACAGTCACTCATGGCAACAATCGAATAAATCACCTCTCGCTGAGACAGCCCAGTCCGTGCCGGAACAAATGAGGCATGAACTGATTTACGGCTTCGGCCCATGTTCTTGTGGTAACCTTTTAAGGCGAGATAAAATATTCATTTACCCGTCACCCCTTATGATTGGCAGCAGATAAGTTTCAAATTTACTGCCCGGCAGCACGTATTACAAGCGATTACGGATCTCGAAGTCAGCAGGAATCTGTGTAGAGACCAAATGCCGGATGACAGATGGTACATCGTGCATGTGAAGGGGGATGCTTAGGAGGTGCTCTGACTCGGCCAAACCTGGCGTTGACTGAGTTCAGTCTTATTCCCCTTTCGACCGAAGTCTGATTTTGTCGTTTGTCATAACTGTCGTGAACTTTCGTCGTTTCCTTGAAGGCAATGACCTGCGCTAATTGGTTCTGGGAGGACATGAAGTGCGAGCCCTATGAGAGGCTGATGGCTTCAAAGGTGGCCAAGAAGGAGCTCCTCAAACAGAAGATGAAGCAACTTTAGGATTGCGTGGACGTTGAGAAGGAGTACAGCAGGGTCATGAACCACTTTAAGGGACGATTCAAACAAGCCATGGAACGCGAAAGGTGACGATCAAGAAACTGAAGGAGGAGTTCAGCTGTGTATGTACTATCGCTGGACTGCTTCCAGGTGCAGCTGTACAACCTGCAGAAGGAGTTCATGCCAATCCAGGTGGCCAACTACGAGCTGATGGAGCATGTGTGCACGCTTATGAGAAGGGGCTTCTGTACACACAGGAGCAGAAGAAGGCCGATCTCGACAAGATTCGTTGCGGCATCGTGTGCGCTTTGTTAGGAAAGCGGTTGGAGGTTCTCCTCGGTTCTCCCTATCGTATGTGCAACCCCAAGTAAATTCAGTGACAAGTATGGCGCGGAAGCTCATCAGCAGCACAGTGAAGCGGATCTGCTTGTGGGAGCCCATGGACTTAAGGACCACGACAAAAATCTTAAAAGATGTCCTTAGCTCCATGAAGACGGGCGCAACACTTAAACAGAAGATCAACGCCGTCCCAAACCACAAGAAGTACCAAAGCGTAGCCAACGACGTCAAGCTGGTGGAAAGTTCATATTTGTGAGATTCTCTGCCCGGTTCTGCTACTTACTGTCTTCTCTTTCCTCTTCCCTCGTTCTTAGGGCTACAAACCCTCATTCTGCTAATACAGGTCGATCGTCATTGACAACATGTACAGCTTGAAGATTTGTTTGGTAAAATCGAACACAAGCTTAGCTGGGCGAAACTCTGTCTTGGTGTTGCACTGCGTATTGATCATCCTTTGAACATGTCTTATCGCTATATTCCAGTCCAAATCGTGTCTGTCCGAAGTACGCAGTGATTGGAGAATAATTCGGTTATTGCTTGGTTGGCCCTGTTGTCACATGAGACTTCAAACGCTGTCACAGTAAAAGTCCCTCTACTATGGCCAATCAAAACATTAGGCAAACCAAAATAAGTAATCTACCGAGCTATTCATCATGCTCCTCACTGGCTTGACTACAATGTATATGCTAAAAGCTCCAGCGAGCCCTAAGACTTGAGTTCTTCTTCGGTGACTTCTAGGGTACAGCCCCAGAGGTTCAGGAGTAAATGTTCAAAATCTGGGATGGGCTTGGCGTCCTTCCGATACGACTGGCATTCTCTTGTTGTAACGGAATGTCTCCTTCTGGATAGCCCTTTCAACGCCGTGATGTATGTGCTTGTTCGTCAACGTAGCTGAAGTCCACTCTCGTTCTTCTTGAAAAACCGTTGAAGGTATCCTCGCCACTTTTGTCATGCATTCATAATGGCAACGAGTCTAGGGCTTAGGCGTTGCATACCAAAGGTCCAGTCGTCACAACTCAACACGTTGACTGATTATGATTCGGATATTTTGCGCATACCTTCAAGCATACCCAAATGTGTATCAGCTTCACTTAGTGCTTTGCTGAAATATTCCTCCAAGATGGGCCATATTCCGGCATAAGTGATAACCTCGTTCTGCATGTCTGCGGGTGGTTGGTACCCCTTTTATTCCCATAATCGCCTTTAGCTCGTCTATTCTCAGTGCTATCTCACTTCTAAAAATTGTCAAAGTACTAAAAGGCCTGTTTTGAAGATATACTTAAGACGACCACACTCCCTACCTAATTGAGCATTCGTGGGGTGGGAAAACATAGCTAAGAAAAATAGGAAAGAGATCCACTTCGAACATCTGGTAGAAAAGCTAGCAGAATTTGCGGTTATGTGTTCTCCTAAAGTCACTTTCCTCGCGGATGGGTTAATTCGAAGCACTAAGAATCAGCTCAGCTGTTTTGCATATTGTCTAGCTTTCGACTTTATAATCCAGGACTGGCAAAATAAGAGTTCGGCGGAGCTTGCTATTGGTCCTTCGAGCCGGAAATTTTAACCCAGCTTTGTTTCGACAAACGAATTGCCAATCGCGTATCTACTACGAATATCTACCAAGATGTAGTTTATATTACACCTTGCACAAAATTACACCACCTACAAACATAGTGCTTTCTTTAATAGCAACGGTTCGCCCACTTCGACCAATTGCAGATCAACACAATTGTCACACTGCGTTGGAGAATGAATGGTTTTGTATTGCATTTAAGACTGGTCGAAATCTTAAATGTATTTTTTTCTAAATTTCATTTCAGATTCCGTTGATATTTAACATGCCTCCAAATATACCTTCCTGGCAAACACTTGTTGTTTAAACCATCGAAACATCAACACTTAACTGCACACTTTCCTTCAACTCGTTCAAAAGCAGACTCGCACACTCCCTCCCTCCCCAAAAAAGTGTGTGGTTCATGAAATGGCAATTAACTCAATTATGCTGCCAGAAGAATGTTTACTCCCCCAAGCACATATGACTGAGAACGTGCCGCGAATTTCGTTCAAGGCTAATGAATTTCTTTTGAATCTTTTGAATAATGCTCAAGAGTTCATTGAACTTGGGTGAAAATTCCCGTGACCTTTTTGAGCGGCATGATGAATTATGAAACAAAATAAATGAAAAGAAAAATATAGCACAAGCTTGTGTCGAGAATTTAATGCGAGGACTTACGCCACTGACAAGGATGACTAAGTTGGTGGATTTCGGGGATAATCCCATGGGTGAGGAAATTGAATTTGCCTGTGTGAGCGATTTGTTGTTCAACTGAACTTTGAAGAAATTGAAACTTGAGCTGAGGATGCGTTTGTTGTCGTTTTTCTGAACGGCGACGGGGAAATGTGCGGTTTTTATTGCAAATGCGTTTGAAAAGTAAACAAAAATACGAATTGATAACTCTTCACACCTAAAGATGTCGCACGGTGTTGAGTTGTATGCCTCAGCTGTCTGAAGAAAGAAGGCAGTTCGCAAATTTCTGCTGATGTAAAGTGACTTTCAATTGGAAGGAAGGTTAGAGGCCTCACTTAGCGTCTTCTGATTGAAAAGGAGGCAGATGCTCTTGAGAACTGAGTTCAGGGACCTCAAGTCATAATAAAATAAAATGTTCCACATACGCCACCAACGACAAAAGTATTGTTTTTTTTTTAATTGGGATCACCACCTATTATCTGTATTGCAAGGATATTGGCCAAAAGCAAAGGACTTGGGGAGTTTTTGTAAGTAAATGTAAACTAAGGGGCAAAATGCGTTTGTTCCCCTTTACAGCCCGAAGTTTTCAACCAATTTAGTTGTTTTTTGTAAATGTACATATATAATTACGGTAAAGGTGATAGGCAATAATATAATTTGGGTGGCGCTACAGCTAGCTTCTCAGCAACCACTGGTGTTGTGCGTGCTATTTTTCTATCACGAGTGGAAGTAACCTACAGTTTTATGCCGACTCCGAACGGCCAAGTTTGAGAAGCTTCTTTTTGACAGTTATACTCTTTGAGCATTGTCAGTGACTCGAAAGAGGTGGGGCCGTGAAAAGTATTTCTTGTCGTCCCAGAAATCGAACCTAGACAGGTAGGTCCAAGTGCGTAGGAGTCGACGCACATACCCACAACGCCAGGGGCCACCACAAAATGAGTTGTGGTAATTTTGTTGCCGTCATTTAAAAAATGACTCATCTCACAACAATGGAGAAAAAAATCGAATATTTTTTAAGAATGGTGAGTGAGTGATTTATCTCAATTTTACTGCACTCTCACCTTCTTCCCATTATAGTGGCGCTACAGTCTGGAGACCTAACAGATCTAAATTGCATGGCGAGCGAGCAATTTCAACTTTCAACTACATACTCGTACATACATACATAATTGAGAAGAAAACCTGCTTAAACCGAATTCACGAGAATGCTTTGAAGAAACCTCTAACAACAGATGATTCGACTGTTGACTCTGCTGTTGTTCGGTGACCCGGCGGGGAGATCCATTTAAATTGCCTATGCAGCAGAATACGGCGGTGTGCTTTCCTACGCACTTCTTCAAATCATACGTACGATACTCATTCTCCGGGTTATGATTGGAACCAAAACATAGAGCAGCATAAGTCGTTGATGACACCCACAAATCCGTCACTGTTGTGATTACGTGTGTGTCATCTTTTATGTTGTCTCATTTTTCTATTTTATTTTGATCATAATTTGAAAAATTTGAATTTCCTTTTTTCTGTGCTGCGCATTGCGTTGGCACCAGCAAACCAGCAAAAACAATGGTTTGACAACTACTCCAGAAAGTTTCATAGACACAATAATTCGACCGATGAAGAGACTGGTGTGCAATCGCTTTACCGAATGAAGGACCCGGCGTCCGCATCGAATCGAACACACGTCCTTGACGTCAAGTGACGCCTTTTTCCAGTTCACTGCCCTGAAAATCGCATATTTTAAACAAACAAAAATATAAATTAGTCACCTGACACAAGTTTCTTTCTGTGATGCTTTTCGGTTTCTCTACCTATCTGCTGATGGGTGCCCATAAATACTGTCACAGGAGTGTCAAATGTGTAAAGATTTATTTCATTCCATGAATTCCAGAAGATGAATCGTGGGTCATTGAAAAAAGTTCTAAATTTTTGAAGGAATGAAAGCGGAATTGCGTCTTCTTTAAATTTGTATGAATATTGAATTACACACCAAACCATAAGACTGGCAACAGAGTAGAGGACGTAGAAGTGGTAATAATTCGGTGAGAACTCCAAAATTGCACTACGTGCGGGCTTAATGCGAAATAATAATAATAATCTGATTGCGGCCCGAAGAGGACCACGGTTTAGCCTCGGTCTTTCCCAAGATCGTATGCATTTTTGAGACGTCTCTAAATTGGAACTTGAGAAAGTCATTCGATTCTTCACATTCGTCCCAGTTGAAGAAGGTTCAGCCTTACGCTAGCTGTCGGGTTCTAGCAAGTGCCGGGTTCGAACAACTTCGATAATGTCTGTTGAGTGGAATACCTAGTTCGACAGCAAGATCTCATATCGGCTAGTGCCTCGAAAAGATCGCCACCAATCGTGACGAGTTCGCCGAATGAGATGGCTTGCTTTGGATCGGTTTGCAATCAGGCCATATTTTTCTCGATGTTGTACATCTTGTCAGTCTGGCCCATCTTTGCCATTTGTCATTTCAAAGAAAGTCCGTGGAGATATTTGCCTTGACTGCTTCCAGTGGAATGTCCACCTTGTCTGCAAGCGAGCACTGAATGACAGATCCCGACCAAGCGAGTTCATCGGCCTTCGTATTGCCTGGGATGTCTCTGTGACCTGAAACACAAATTAGAGACATTTTGAGCTGGCCACCCAACGACACTAGTTCATTTCAGCATTAATTAATTAGCAGATGCAATAGCTTTGGTGGCTGCTTGGGTATCAACGCATTTGGCAACCTTCTGCCATAGCAATCAATTTGGGTGAGCATTGACTTGACGACATTCTTCCCGGATTGCAAATAGTTCCGCGTGGAACACACTGGAATTGTTTGGCAGTCTGCAGGCTTCCGAAATGTCCAGGAATTCCGGGAACTTACCCAAGCCACCTTAGAACCCGTAGCACAACGTCTGCAGACCACCCATCCCCGACGACTTGGAATATCAACATCCAGGGTTACTACCTGAATTCTTGCAAGGAGATGTGATGTGATTCCTTTAAGTCTGGAACCTGTAAGCAAGGAGGCACCTACCTCTTTGGGTTGAGACTGATTCCACTTCTAAACAGTGTTTGATCATCTTCCTCTCATAAATAAGTTTTGTGAACTAACACAACCGACTCCATGGCTCACGGCAATTATAATTGGATTGTGGAATTGTGAGGGTGTCCTGTGAATGTGCGTTCGCCTTCTTTGGAACACATTTCCGCGTAACTCTTTGAAACGAAAATAGAAACTAGACATTTTGTTGAATTTGCCTTTTACGTCAGATCAAACGAATCGAATAAAAGTGAGTCGCAATACAACTCAAATGTCGTCACAAGGAGGTGGCAGAGCACGTCTCATCTTAAAATAAACTTAATGGAAGCCGAACTGCGCAGTACACCAGGCGTGACATTATCTGCCTAAATTCAATGATTCTGCTGTTTGATTGTATACGAGTGCACCTAACGAAATAGTTTCTTTTCTCCTAATCAGAATGAATGACTTAGCAAACTGAAGGGATACACATCCCTACTCGTCCGTGTAGCAGCCACAAATGAAAGTGAAGCAAAATGTAATGTAAAGCCTTGTAAATTGGCCCTTGGAACACTGATAAATTCAACCTTCCTTCAAGGTCCTGATGGAATTGAAGACACCTGCAACATTGTAATCTGACCCAGTTTCTGTTTCGCGGACATAAAAACGATATCGCCTTGCTCTTCGCGTTCAGTTTTCTACAATTCGCCTCAAGACTTGTGCAAAACGAAAAAAAAATGAAAAACAAACCCGATGACCCATATCAGATGCTGTTTCCAGTTCCTCCCCTCAAGTCTCATCCAGGTCGCCTGTGAGACACACGCTCTGCCGTCGTCGTCGTCATCATCGTGTAACGTTTAATAATGCTTAACAGCTCCCGGGACCACTTTCTCAAACGAGAAAATGTTACCAAAATTGAATAAAGATGATTTCGAACGACTGCCTCCTTGAACATTCCCTACCCCCAGCAGCGGGGTGGATGGTGGGCCACAGGGGATAAGGCGAAGTATTCCCCCGATCCGGTGATTTGTAATTATCATTCTCATAATGACGTCATTGTGCTGTAAAGAATCTTTTTCTGGCGCGGAATCTAGGTCAACCTTATGCCTGCAGACAGGGAAGTACACAGTATCCTCCCAAGTGTGAGGCGTTATCCATCGGCTACGGAGAAGATGGAAAAAAAACCCAGCCAGCCAGCCTATGGTTACAGATGTTTGTGCTTGGTTGGATGTTTGCGAGCGAGGCGGGGGTGAAATATGAAGAGAAGCATTATTATGACTGCTCCCGGTGGTGGTGGTGGTGCGTCTGGGGCACGACTGGGGGAAGGAAGATAAGCGCAGACCAGACAGACGGGAAGAACAGGATACTGCAGGACTGAGCAAACGAGCTTCTGGAGGATAAATGATGCAAATCTATATGTTTTGTCTCATTAAGTCCGGGAACGTCTGGTGACGAAACCTGAGACGGAGTGATACGAGCGGGCAGCTGATGAAAATGTGTTTTCATTTTCGCCCAGGGATGAGCCACTTAAGTGGATCGTTCTGGATATTGGCCATGGGGAAAATTAACGCTGTCAATTAGGGAATAAGTGGCATAACTGCTAGATGATTTACTCTGCGAGAGGACGAGATAACGCAGGGCGAGGCGATGCGGATGCCATCGTCGGGTTCTGTAGCGAGTGGCTAATTGCAGTTTGACGAGCTACTGAGCAATCACGACAGCTTGAAGGGTTCCATTGGTGTTTGGGGAAATATGAAAGGAAATTGAGTTCGGTCTGCACTGAAACTTCTCTTTACGGACACCCCTATATAATGGACACCCCTCTTAAAGGACAACTTGCAATGACATCGACATGAAGATAGGGCTATTTCAACTTCTTTACAATGGACTCCCCTCTATACCGGACACGGACAGAGAGCAGTCCTACTTCTAATAACGGACACGATAACGAAAAACAGCCCCTGTCCGAGTGTTGCCATATGTATGTTCGACTCGTTGGGATCCGCTTTGTGATTTATAAATTTGTTGAATGGTTAACTTATGAGTTTTGCGACAAAATTCAAACTATTTGAGCGTCACGGTGATTTTATTTGAATGGCTAGTAAATAAAAGTTGCCTGCCTAGAATTGACTTTAAGGCAACAACTGTTTTCAATTTCTATAAATGGCAATAGAATGTACATCTCTTCATAATGGACAATCACTATAATCCAGTGTTTGTCCGCTACACAGAAGTTTCACACTAATCCGTCCACTTGTCAGCAATAAACTTGAGAAGTCTGTTGGACCATGGATTCTGCATGTCGAGCCACACATCAGGGTCGAGTTGCCTTTCAGCGGTGATCACTTGATATTTGCACACATCACTTGACATGTTCCATACTTCAGAAACTTGGAGGCGAGGTTAGGACATTTTATTACGCCACAAAAGCATATCAGAACTACGATCCATGCGGGGTCTGCGCCTGAGTTTTAGCTGTGTTCCATCGTTGACTGTCCCGGGGACAGTCATCAAGACCAAGTTGTTTCTGTCTATATACAGGAGATTCAGTATTTCTTTAATTCTTGAACCAGGAAGTCTGGATTTGATGGGCCTCTTACCTGGAGCATTGGTGACCATGCGTCCGATGTGCCCGGACCAGTACAGTCGACAGATTATTGCCTACATCCTCATATTTGCCCAGCTAGTAAGCTCGTGGCTATGTCTTTACCACAATCTCCACATCTTTCGGCTTCACATTGGAGGGCTGGCAAAATAAGAGTTTCTGTCCAAACCGAACTAACACTGGTTCACTGGCAAAGTCGATTCCTGTTCGGTTATCCACTCTCGATCCGGATGTTTTGTTTTGGGTGGTCAGCGACTATTGTTCGAACATGAGGTAGCTTCACTTTAATTTTGGATGGGACAAATGAACCCGATACTCCAGCCGTCGAGCATGCTTTCGTCTTCCAAAAATTTGCAGATGATCTGATGCATGCTCGCAACTGGTGAATCTGATGGAAAATGATTTAAGGCTGCGGTTTTGTCATATTGCACATAGAGGTAATATAGTTCAGGCATAATTGCCTCTAGACACCCCTTCTGTCATCTGCTTACTGCCCAGCTTTCGATGCCTTACAGGAAGATTGGCAGCATGGCGGGCTTGCAGAACATGGTTGTTGTACCGCTACATAAGTCGATCGATAAATCCATAACTTTTTGAACTTCTCGAGCAATGCTCCCGTCAACTATCACCATCTACTGACAATTTAGGGCCAACGTCGACACAAAGTGTGAGTGTAAGGCAAAGGAACTCGTGCATTTTTGGAAAAAAAAGAAATGTATATATAACTGACTCTGACTAACCTTCCGGACCTGGCACTGTCCTTCAACAGCACCAAAAATCCAAGACAGAAGAAAAAAATCAAATTATAAAAAAAAATTCCACATACGCCATAGTGTTCATTTGGTCCGAGGTGATGGCTGGTAATGCTTTGGGATTCATAAAGACTTCATTACGATTTTCTGCCTAAGTTCTGGATTTAGTTGAACGTTCCTCCAATTATGTAAAACAGCCGCATGAACAACTCGCCTCGATTGAAAAAGAAATAGGCAAGTCGGCCAAGGATTCTGTAATTGGTAATGGATAAATGAATAATGTAATTGGCGGATCTATACAAAACAGCGCCTACCACATGAGGTGGTGAATTGGCAACTGTTATGCAACAGAGTTGTCACTAGCAAGTCTAGGCGATTCTACCTTTGGCTGAATGAGACTCTCGCTAAAGAATTGTAGTAGACATGGATTTTAAGGTCTGTGACAAGGTTGAAATTGTGGCTGCCGGCATATTTAGCCAACCAGCACAACCTTCTCTAAGCTCACTTTCTGAACCGAGAAAGCTGAAACGTTTGTCGTCACAAGAAATTTCAATGCAATCTCCGTAGATGTTTGTCGTTAAAAATCCGTCATGACCTAGGAAGCAAGTGAATATGGTCTAAATGACTAAGAAGTGTTCTCCACAGAGCAGTCGTTCAATTATATGACTTCAGCGTACACCACCGAATGAAATAAGTTCACAAAGAATTCTTATTTCACATATATGTATATGTCCTT
This sequence comes from Eristalis pertinax, assembly GCA_907269125.1. NCBI lineage: Eukaryota > Metazoa > Arthropoda > Insecta > Diptera > Syrphidae > Eristalis > Eristalis pertinax. The sequence goes on from OU026149.1 coordinate 24,596,037, forward strand.
CCATGAGCAACTGGTGAAGAGTGTTGCTGGGAAACTGCTACTCAAGCAGTCCGAGGTGCAACTGTGTGTTGAGCTTCTTCCGCACTTGTGTCCTCCGATGCCTTGTCATACCAGATCAGAGAGACCCTTCCCGCCAGAGAAAACTACTCCATGAGCTCTGTATGACTTTCCCGCCTGGCAAGACACCTTCCTATACTCATGTCGTTCTACCTCCCTGGAACAAGATTCCGAAAGACCCCTGGTCGCAGTTGAATCTTCTCTTCAACGCAACGCATTCCCATGAATTGAATTCGATTCTATACCATCTCCAATTTCATTCCAAAGTAAATGAATATGAACCACCCACACCACCCTAGCACCCTAGAGAAATATCAACACATTATTCTTTTTAAGTTCTATGCGATCCTATCCGACATCTCAGTGTTTGCGAAAAGAAAGGGATACCCTCATCAACAGATGCTTCCTCAAGTGATGTGTGAGTTTGACTTTCGGGACATTGGATGATAAGTGTGTACATATTGGCGTCTGTTTGTTTAACGACTCTAATTGTTTCGCGGATAACAGACTAAAGTGGTTTGACGGGGAAGCGTTGTTTTCAATAGCTCTTTGAAAAGTTGTCTCCCGAAATAAACAGAAGTCGAATGGATAGAATGGGTAGTTATGATAAAGTGGAGCGTAACTAAGGTTGGACTGGTCCAGTTGCAGTCTGCTCGATGACTCTATCTTAGGCTGGACCCCTCTGGTTGCAGTCTGCTCTGGGACCCTCTGGGTGGCAGTGCAGTGCAGTGGCTGCGCTCTTGATTAAGGAAAGGGTCACCCATGTTAATCGCCCCGCTGGACGATGCTATCCCTGATTTGCTCCGTATTCGGTCACAGGCATCGTTGCTTAGGTAAATACTACCGAGAGGGTGATTGCTGGTGTGCGCTCTGATGCTCGATCTAATCCGCCACGACGTCGACTAAGATGTTATTTTTGTGTGGAAAGGGCGACCGTCTACGTCTACAACCGTCTATTCAAGGCTTTCTGCTCCGGAACTGGATTAACTCCTCCTGCTTATTTTCTCCGTGAACTTTGTAACATGCAACAACCGAAAGTGACACCAAAACTTGTTAAAAAATTAACAACTTAACAGCAGAGTAGACACAATGATACCGAAAATGTCCCCGACCATCACTCATCCTCTGCAAAGATGCTTCAAACAACACAAAGTGTGCCCACCATACATCGCAGGACAGAACAAATGTGCTAATGCCACGCTTCCTTCCTCCAATCACCACAGGCGTTCCCGCACGGAAGTGATACATAAAACGTCAACTTCGCACAAAATTGAATTAAGTGACAGAACTGAAATCACGCCTTCCCATCGCTAATGGTTTTCCGCGAAACAAGCTGTTACAAGGTGTGCGTGGTTCCGTTCCCGAAACGACTTACAGTCCCTAATTGAAATTCGCACGCAACTGATGTTCTTCGAATGTGAGCTGCGACACACATTGTTCTTATCGAAATTCCTTGCTCCACGTGTGAGCCTTGCAATCAGATGGCAGTTGACAGGTGATTGCCAAAAGTGAGGTCAGAATGCGAGTAATTGGTGATTTGATACAGCACTCAACTTGGAAATTGCTTGCGCATAGCCAATAGTGAAGTCAATAAAATCCGCATTAACTTGCTTCACCAGCATCGGCTTCATTAAAAGATTTCATGGCCACACGTCGGGCCGCAAACTTTTATCGCTACCGACGCATGGGAGGGTCAAGTGCGACTTCCCTAGCTGAGCAGGCAAATTCGTTTATTGGTTTCTCATAAATTAGTGGAATGACTGGAGTGAGAAGATCATTATCCGGAAATGATTGGTAACGGAAATCTCCCGCTCCCTGCTTTTGGGAGGTTGATAGGAGCGCATTCTCAAACATACACATTTTCGTTGATGGCCCTACTCCCATCATTAAGGGAGACCTTCGCAAGGGCTTGAGGAATGTTCATGTCTTTTCCAGAAGCCAATTTCAATAATTTGACCGCTTCGTTGGTTGGGCCTCTTATCAGGAATGCGAAGGCCTGTATGGACGCTTATGCAATCCGTTTTGGTTGGCCATCTGATTGAACTTCTGCGCTCGTAAGTGTGTTGGAATGTGTATCATTCAATACCGGTAGTAAGCATATATTTGATGTAAACAATGTTCATTTTTTTCCTCTGACCTCAGATTTATGGATGTGCTGCCTGAGGCACGGACTCTAGGACTCCGACTGGGACGTACCTACAAAGTCGGCTTTTCTTGCCTGACTCTGGGCAAAATCTGAGCCAGGAACGAAACGAAATGTAGTCGAACCTTCACGGACGGCTCCAGGACTAATGAAAGATCTGGCGCTAGGATGGCGCCTTCAAAGAGGGCGACAACATTAGACTGCACACCTCGTTCGGTAAATTTCCATCGGTTTTCTAAGCGGAAAGCTAGGCGATTCTAATGACCACGAACCATATTAAAAAGAAGATATGGAAGGGGCGGAGTATTTGTGACTAAAGCGACAGCCAAGCTGTGTTTACTCAACCCTCGAACCACTTCCAGGATGTAATGCAGGTCTTCTCTGAGTTTGATCGGCAGTTAAAATTCGCTAAGATTGGTCTGCGTCCCGGGACAGCACTAGATCAAGGGAAATGAAATCGCTGATGAACTTGTTATGCAAGGAGAGTCACTCTTAGGACCCGAACTTGCCCTGGGACTGCCTACGTTCTTGGTTACACTACACAGCACTTTCGTCAAACAACTTAATGTGATTGTCCTAATCGATGAAACCGTCTGCTACGTCTGTTGAAAAGACGATGACTCGCCAGTTGTGGTGGCAGTTACTCGGTGCTGATGAGGTAGACTCCTCATCACAAAATCTCCTGCTGGTCTTCCTCCTCGCCTTCATAGTCAGTTGCATTGAAATATGTCGACGTAGTTAATGTCTCCTTCAAACGGTGTACCTACACTGGTAGGTCACTGCTGCTTTGTCAAATGCGTCAGACCACAATTGTGCAGTTGGTCCCTCAGAATGGGCTGCATATGTCAGTAAACGTCTGTGTACACCATATCGTCATGTCATACCTCTCGGTATCAAAGCTATCGAATGGGTCTCTACCAGCAATCTCAAGTAGATCACAAGAATACAAATTAAAGAGAATATTACACATACGCCACAGTATTTTCTTGGTTCGATAGTTGGTGTTGTGCAAAGCAAAAGTTCAATTCCTCACAAGTTGTGACTTATTCTATCTTTTATTTTATGGTAAAAGGATGTATCAGGAATCCACTGATCATGTGTGATTAAGAGGAGGCTATACAAATGCGCGAGTAATAGCACATCATTCATAGGTAATCAGACCATCGTCATCTTTGCCATAGTTGAAGTTGAACGTTCCTTCCTTAACGTCAATTAGTAGCAGCATGCACAACTAGGCCCACTAGAACAGTCCATAGTATCAGCATGCACAACTACTCCGACTAGAACCACCCGTAGCAAAGTCCGACAAGAAAGGACATCACTTGATGACGAATACGTAAAAAAATCGCTTGAAAACAGCGCACTTACGGTCTTCTCTACAGTCAACAGTCTTATATGCTTGGCTTAATGCCAGGAAAGTCTACAATAGACCAAAAGTGAACATTAACACATTCCACCTCGACGGCGGCTTCTGGGCTGCGTATGACAGCGTGTGTAGAAACGAGCTGCATACCTCCATGTCTGGTTTTCACATTCCTTCCAGACTCGTCTCGTATTGCACTCAACTAGATCTTCAAGGTAAACAAATTTTGATTTTGAAAATTGATTGGTTCAAGTGGCTAACTAATCTTGTAAAACTTTCACCTGTCATGAAGTTAAATGTCAGAGGGTGAACCAGAGAAATGCGAAGTATACGCTATTTTAGCGAGTGGACGCACAACTTCGATATCATGGGCAATGGGCCACAATGGGTAGACGTAACATGTAGTCGGAGGCTTCGTTACCTCATCTCCGCGGTAAACATCACTAGTAGCCATATCAATCGCAGAATAATTCTCTCCAGCCGCTGTCTATTTGGATGGAGGGAGTCCTTCTCGTAGGATCAACCAGACTTTACATAAGTTGTTGACCATCCCAGTTCTACTCTGCGGGCCAGAGGCATCGACATCGCAAGAAACACATCCCTCGCCTAACCTCATCCTTTCGTTGATTTAAATGTTATCCTCGAACCGACCAGCGGTGATGGCAATGTCCCACAAGCAAGGCCACACTCATTAAAGTATCGAGTGTTCGTTGAGTGAGGCCGCTTATGGAGGCGCTTGTGACTACTATTAATTAGCCTAATGACCGTGAAAATTACGTAATCATTGGCATATTTCTTCGCCCCACTTAACGGCATATGGAAAAGTACGGTATTGGATTTCCTTTTATGTGATCGATTAATGAATTATTCACCGATTTCCCATCCCCCACGATGTCAGCAGTTGGAGAAGGTTGTCTGCAACTGGATGTCTGGCTGTTGATGAAATTTGTATGAGGTCCCTCTGTTTATGTGGTTGACTATTGGTTGCTGGGACACCACAAGAGGACAAAAGGGTATGTCAACGAACGAACTGCTTCTTTTGCGACAGGCGCTGCAGTCCGGACTGGATCTGGGCCTCCATCGGCACACGTCTCCAACTATCACGGTGTTGTACCAGTCGCCAGCAGTTTTTTACATGCCAACTAAGGTCCTTTTCCAGAGCCGAGGTTTTCCTTTACTGCCATGCCCCTTGCCATTGGAGGCAGTTAGTTTCTGACCCACGGCGTTGGTGTCCATTCGCTCTTTATGACCAATCCATCTCAGACGAAAGACGTAGAATTCATTTACTACGATCGAAGTCATAATACAACCCATAACGCTCGCCGTTTAGTCTCCTTCTCTATCAGACTATCAGTGCTTACTACATCAAAGATAATCCGGAGTACTTATTTTTTTTTTGATGCGACCAAGTATCACTTCGTCCACTTTTTGTAACGTCCATGCTTCTGCCATGTTGCCAGCTGAGACTATCAATGGGTGCTATTGAGAACACTTCATTCTTCAATTGCCGCCCAAGATACGAAATGCATCTATAGGTAATGTTAGTCCCTCGTTTTATATATGCAATGGTGTCTACTCGATACTACTCGATACTAGACAAAGCCCTTCATTGCCTCAAAGTATTTCCTTGCCTATTTTGCCGACGGTGTTAGTGGAAGTTTTTGGTTGATAGCCTGTACCTCATCTTACAACCATTCACCAAAAAATCAATCTTGGCCTCTTCGTTTTCGATGCTCACAAATGATCCACTGACAGTACATTGTAGTTGCACAGACGTGTGAAAGATCGTGATTTGACGTAAATGCTTGAAAGATAATTGGTCAATTGCCGCATCGATTCGAGTGTCACGTTACAAGCGAGAAATTGCTGCTAAATTTCATAACTTTGGTTTGAATAACTTGCTCAGTAGGTCGATGATGACGACCGCACATTTGACAGGGCACGAAATTGACAATAATTTAGTGTATGCATTGTTCGGCTGTAAGTCTTTTCATGATGAAATGGCAATGTTAACTGAGTTCGACACAAATCAGCAATGATGCGTGAGTTTTTAAGAAACTAACACTGCGAAACCAAACAGCAAAAATATTACCCACAGTAGCATGCATGCATTTTTGTGAACAGCTGACGGAAAAGGATTTAATCGAATCGATTTTTGAAAAAATCTCGCTTTTCGTACCTCAGGTGCCATCTGTTCCATTTGGTGTTCCTTGACGGGAACATTTTCTCCAACTGAAGTCTTCCCTAGATTTGATTAACATCTTTCTGGGATTGAGTGAGAATACTTCATCCGACACACAAAGTTTCATTTCTCAGACGATGGCACTCCAATTCAATAGAGTCTCACTCACAATCTCTTGGCGGCGCAATATTCTTGGAAGTACACGGTGTAGTTTTGTGGGTGACATGTGGATCTGGCATTCGTTGGCAGTAATTCCGGGGAAATGCTTCGCATAGAGGAGATATGCTTTTTAAATGATTTCGCACGCATTTTACTTGTAGAGTGACATCTATCAGTGCAAGTGGGTTGGCTGATAAGTTGTTCTCCTTTCTGTCTGTCCGAGCAGTGTGACTTCTATTGCATTACCACTGGGTAAGAGACATCATTTCCCAACACATTCCTTCGATTGCATCAAAATTCCATTAATCGGGGACACTCCTAAATATAGGAAATGAGTGACGACACTTCACTTGATTTGACTCGAGTCGGTGTGTTTCTGAGAGTATTTCCCTAGACTCATCGTGAACAGCCTCCCGCAAGCAGTTTAAGTTTGGTAAGGTTCAAGTGGGTGACTGCAAAAAACAGGCTGCATAATACATCCAACCTGACAATTATTAAAGCACAATGATCTGGTGGATCCTACTCTGAAAATAATGTTCTTCTATTGATAACTAAGTTATGGCTACAGCTGGAAGTAGAGATTATAATTAAAAATTAGAATAGAGATTGAAGTAAGCCCCTAACTAACATTTTCTTCGAGTCGAGAGGACGCTACACGAGCAAAGAATGTGTCTCCTCCTTCTTCTCGTCCTTGAAACTACTACGTGATGTTGCAAAACCGCATGTGGCAGTTACTAACAAATTAGTAGTCTAATGGGTGTTTCTTTATAGAAGAGGAGAGCTTTAAATTGAAATAAAATACAGAAAAATGATTCGAATACTCCGTGTTGATCATCATCATTTTTGAAATAATGACCGGGTAATAAAGCGCATCGAACGGCTGCATTTTCTGGCTGGAATGGTGCTTTGACAGTGGCTTTAGTATGAGTTTATCGAATTGAACCAAGTTTTTTTAAAATAAATTTAAGCCGTTTGTGAATGTTGCTCCGGCATGAGTCTATTCATGATGAATTGTCCAAATCAAACTAACCGCAAAAACAACCATGAACTGTCAAATCATCTGTCACAGACAACAATGCTACTAGTCTTAAGCTGTCTGCCCCATACAAAAATCGTCCTTTACTACGGATGTTCCGCTTCTACGGTACGTTGTGTTCATAAGACCGATAGAAGTCGCACGACGAAGGTCTAGCTCTGTGATCCCTTTTTTGCCCGAAATCTCGTGTACAATTAGTGGATGACGTTGCAATTGGTTTTGCACTTATTACGAGCTGATTGTGGTCAACATCTATCAAGTGAGTCCCTTACAGGTGTCTTCAAATACATCAATCCTCGAATTGAACAATTTATAGAAAATTCGGCTGCCATTAGTAAAAGAAGCCGAATTTGTGCCGGTGAGCACTTAGTCTTGAATGTAGATGGAATGTTACTTGACTGTGCGGCATCTGATATCTCGTTGCTGCCGAGCCAGGTTAGAGCCTATATCTGCTTCTTCGTCTGTATTTGATCAAAACTGTGGTAATGTACAGCGGACATCCAGTACAATCGGCGAGAAATGTTAGACGGACGCAATGCAACTTGGTGTTAACTACTGAAAGCAGCGTGCTATTGCTCAGGCTCAGACACTTCATGAGTTGCACAGATTCCTGAATGTTGAGCTGAATGTTTAGCCAGATGTCGATGCTGGCTGGGTCCAAAGGGGGAGGGATTTTTTTCCTACTGGAGAACATTAGCTTAGCCATCTCCTCCTCCTTCCTTAAATGCCCAATTCCATCAACTCATCTGAAATCTATCTGAAATCACTAAGAAACATCCCGCATAACCATCTTAAATCACTCCCCAATGCCATCGTCATCCATCTTTAACCTTTCATCGGCACTTGGGGCAATCCGGCATTAGATCGATTAACTGGTCAGCAGTCATCAAGTTAATCTCATTTATCAATCGAAGCGCACGACCGCCCTTGCCAATCTCCGCTTCGATTAACCCTCTCTGTGGGGCGGTTGACGCCCCCCCGGGAGAGACACGGCAAAATGTAATTTAATACGTCTCCTGCTGATCAACGTCAGTCAAGCCTGAATCATAAATTTCTAATCGTCGCAACCCTTCCTCCGTTCGTTCGTCCGTTCGTCCGTTCGTTCTCTATTAGCGCACGCATGAGTGTTCATTTGAAGGACATTGATGGAGTTTATGGCGTCGCTAAGGTCTTTTAACGCGTACTCGTTTTCTTCATTTTGTTTAGCAGTCGTTGCAGGGTTTCCTTGGAATTGGGGTGGAAAATTACGTTTATTAAGCTAAGGGTGATTTGGCATTAACTAGGAATAACGTGCATTCATGGAAGAGCAGGGGATGGGGGATGAAGGGAACGGGAAACTATACAAGATCTGCAGACCACTTCAACAACCTTTACCTAGACTCCAAAGGAAGTTCTTAAGATAAAGACTTGGCAAGAATGAAAAGGAAAATTGCGTCGGTTCTAGAGCCGGCGGTCCAGAATCAGTCTCATCTCCATCGAATCACTGAATTTGTTCAGAGCGTGTGCATGGCCGGAAATAGCTTCTCTTCTTCCTGTTCGAAGTCTGAGCAGTCGTCTATGTGTCCTGCCTACTAAGTGAACATTAGTAGGCACAACACGAATGGTTGCTGAAGATACGGAGTTCAGGCTAACCTATGATTGTTCTTGTCTGATGCATCCAACTCTGCGCATTTTGTGGAGCGCACATGTTGAGAAGAACCACAATGCGCCCAACTGGAGGTGGCTAGCCAGATATCGCCTTAGCTAGAGGGTCTTGTTGTCCACGCCGAGCTGTAGCACCACATAGCGAACAAGAAAACCGTCCAAGTCACGGACATTAGCCACGAAGTTGCACTCACAACAAATGCGTTGTTCCACCAAAGATCTCCTACCTCTCTCGGTGAACATTCAAATCTCGCTGCAGCATGTATCAAGCGGAGGATAGCCAGGATTTCACTTCTCACAAATGCACATGCATGTCCCGCCTACTGTTCAGGATGCCGTCCAACGCCCAAAGCAATAAAGCCCTTAAATTGTCCCCTGTCCCATGTACGGCTGTACATCGCCGATAAATTCCTATTGCTGCCAAGCCCCCTACACGAATTGAACGCAGCCATTGTGCATCATTTACCAGTTGCATCTGCACTTGCCAGCAACATGGCCTCCGTCGTTGGATTTGCACATTTCCGTTGGTGCTCCTGACAGTCGAACGAATCTCTGGCGTAGCATCATCAGATTTACATTGCCCCATAGAGTAGAGGCAGCCGATTCGAATCTCGTTTTCGTTTCTGGGTCGACATTTCAGAAACAGGATTAACTAGGGTCATGCTCTGCTGCTGGACAGCACTAGCTGTGGCTCCACTGATTTGTCTGGGGGGGGGACATGATCACACGTGCAGTGCAAGGAATTGCCTTATTTGCCTTTATTGGTGAATTGTTGGATTGTCAGTGCGCGGGAGGGTTTATTTCGGGATGACGCTGTTTGTTTGAAGGTAAACGTCAGTAAGGAGCAGAGCTTTGGTGGTGGACATCGGTCGGAGTTTCGGGCATCTTTAGGCAGGATCTGGACTGTTTGAAACTGAATTCCAAAGGACACCCACTGGGGTACTAATGAAATGAAAGAGAATCTCTGGCATTGAAGGTATTTATTTACAAGAAACTGAAATGTTATGCCTTCTGAATTTTGAAAGACTTTATTCCTAGAAATGAAAAAGCGCAATTTCTCATTCGCATTGTGTTTTATTTCCCACGGATCGCCGTCGTTTTGTTTGTATTTAAGGCATTTGAAGTCGAGTTAAAAGTCAGTGAAGTCAAGCCAGTTAGTCAGCACAGACATTTGTATAACCGATTGTGCTCAATGAGGGCCTTATGGCCGTGGCTAACTTAGACCTGCGTGCTGGGTGCATTGTGGGCTTGCAAGGAAATGGTGTACTACCATGAGACCTACTTTACTTTTAAAACCACCCGGATCCACGTATGAATCTTCGGAGGTTTTTCAGTTCAACACCGCTCTACGAAGAAATGGTTTCCTAGGGACTCCCTCCTTGTCTTTGCTAGGGGTGCGCAATCGCGGAGCAGATGTTGGATAGATTCTGTTTCTTCATAATCTCTGGAGCTTCAGTTAAAATCTTTATGCGGTATGTTCAGTCGCGATGCATGTGTGCCTATGGCACAGTGCCCGGTAAGGACTCCTATTAGCTCGTGCTAGCGACTAAATGCGAACAATGATGAAAAAGAGATCAGCTGTTTTTGCTTAGCCTCGGCCATAGTGCCCTTGCAATTGCTCAAATACCCAAATCAAGCCGCCAAATTCTGGCTCAGTCCAGGGCTTCATCTTCAATTTTTTTGCGTTATAGAGTGCGTACTGAGTTGCTAGAAATTCCCCCAACTCCCATCTTTTTTTCATTGGATGCCAGTAGGCTGCAGTACCCAACAGATGGTTACCCAGTTCAACAAGGATTTCTCACTGATGCTCAGTCTGCTCAACGCTACTAGCTCCGATATCTGATGCTATGGAAAATGGTAATCCATTTGCCGGAATATCTATGCATACTCCGATGTCTATGTTACACACATGGACAACCTAGCGCCCCTCAATGATCCAGTAAGGCTGTCTAAACCCTCTTGCTGTAAGTCAGTGTATATGCAGGTACCATCTCTGCGTCACTTATGCGGTCTAGCATAAGTCTCCAATTTATTGCTGGAACCATGAAACCATGAAAATCCATCACGGTCACACGGTCACACGGTCTAAATCGTATATCTTGGCAAGAAAATAAGTTTCGTCGTGGTAACCCCCTGAAAGATATAAGTGATACTCCTCATTCGCAGTTTATGACCTCCAAGTCGCAGCATAGCTTTAATTTGTCTTCAGGTTAAACAGAATTTCTGGATATCTGGGCACTACGGCGCTTATGAGGACTATTCCCTTCATGTGTATTACCAGATATCCATTAGGATACAACTGAAACGCGAGTAATGTGCGACTACCTACCAGTAGAACTTTGCCCATGCTTACAGCATTATTTCTCTGAGATCCTTCTTATCTAATTTTGTGAAATAAAAAGTGTTATGACTCATATTAAGACTGTATGCTTACGTAGTGCGTTAGCAGCTGCTCCTTTCCAAACAACCATCGGCGCTTTATCCTCGCTTCTTGGACTTAAGTTTTATGGGAGTCAAACGGATGCATTCGTCGCAAGCCGTGGCTACTGAAATGAAAACAAAAAATGTGACCGTTGACCAAGTCTAAACTTAAACGTAAACATCGAAAACATGATAAAAATGTACTCAGCCACCGCATGATATACTTTTTTATTAAATATTGCGTTACATCGACTCTGTGAGTGGTTTACATTGCATTTTTAGTCGCTTCTCTGTGCTGGGCAACGTTTCGAGGACATTTCGTGTTCATGTTGCAGCCAACCTGCGAACAGGTAGCCCGCACGATGTTCAATTTTATTTGACACAATGCAATAAAGGTGCGCCACGAAAAAAGTACATAGTTAATATGTTGGCCGGCAAAAAAACAAAAAAAAAGCGTTGCGAAAGGTTGACGGAATAATCTGATTTGCCCCGTGTCCGTATTTAATCGCATTAGCCGCCACAACGCAACACTGACCTGCGTGACCCAGCCGCAACATTCGAGCCAGGGTAAGGTATTTGTGTATCGAACTTTTTTGCTTAAAGTGATTTCACGATTCGACGCTTGCCGTGCCTACGTTACTCATTTGCCCTCAGAGTGTGGTCAGCAGGACATGTTCAATTAGGGCATCGACTGCGATTTCAACCGCTCTCCAGATGAATTGTTCAATATTTTCAACAAAAATCCGCAGCACCACTCAGCCAAGTGAATTGAGGCAAATCCCATGTCTTTCTTGCGAATTCCAGAGATCCCGGAAAAGCTACGCCACCACCGAGGAATCTAGGTCAGCGTGCTGCTGGAAGCAATCCTCGCAATTGAAACGATACACAAATCACTTGGATGCATGTATTTTCTTGAGAATTGAATGTGTACGCTTTCGAATAAATTGCTCGCCCTTTTTGCGGCTGAAAGGGGTAAATAGCTCGCAGGGATAAGGAATTCCCAAATTGCTTGCAGCTCCCGACCGCAGAGGGATTCTTTTCGTTTCCTTCGCTGTGTGGCTCAAGGTTAGCAGTCCGTTTTATTGCTTTTATCTGCTGAAGGATGCTTGAAGAGATAAATTTGATTTGTATATCGTGGCTTTGCTCTTCAATAAATTAAGACAACGGGGGAGGGGAGGTTTTGAATGTGGAGTGGGGCGCGTAGCTCTGGGGAGTGAATAAATTATGACGACTTTTGAGGCTTTTCCTTGGGAATTTGCAAAGCTGCCAGAGATTTCAATTCAATTGGAAATTTGTTGTTTAGAAGCGTTTTATAGTTTACGTTGCTTTCAAAGCACGCTGTTTGGAGCTATCTCTTTTTAATCACAACGGCCTTCTAGTTGATGTGAGATACTGTAAACGTGCGCACTCCCTCATCCCTGTCGCGTTGTTCCTCTTGCTGGAGATGAAGAGCGAAGTTCGGTGCCGTACACATGGCAAGACTTCCGACTGAGGTACGGCAGACATTCGGAAAGCCTCGGTGGCGTATACGTAACGTTATTTCCGACTGAGGTACTGCAGACATTCCAGGAGCATCGGTAGCGTATACGTAACATTATATCCGACTGACTTATGGCAGACCTTCGAGGAGCCTCGGTGGCGTATACGCAACCTTATTTCCGACTGAGGTACAGCAGACATTCTAGGAGCCTCGGTGGCGTACACGTAACATTATTTCCGACTGAGCTACTGCAGAACTTCGAGGAGCTTAGGGAAGTACTGCAGACATTCTAGGAGCCTTGGTGGCGTATATGTAACATTATATCCGACTGACTTATGGCAGACCTTCAAGGAGCCTCGGTGGCGTATACGTAACATTATTTCCGACTGAGGTACTGCCGACTTTCTAGGAGCCTCGGTGGCGTATACGTAACTTTATTTCCGATTGAGGTACGGCAGACATTCTAGGAGCCTCGATGGCGTATACGTAACATTATATCCGACTGACTTATGGCAGACCTTCGAGGAGTCACGGTGGCGTATACGCAACATTATTTCCGACTGAGGTACTGCAGACTTTCTAGGAGCATCGGTGGCGTATACGTAACTTTATTTCCGACTGAGGTACAGCAGACATTCGAGGAGTCTCGGTAGCGTATACGTAACATTATTTCCGACTGAGGTACTGCAGACATTCGAGGAGTCTCGGTGGCGTATACGTAACATTATATCCGAGTGAGGTACTGCAGACATTCTAGGAGCCAAGGTGGCGTATACGTAACTTTATTTCCGACTGAGGTACAGCAGACATTCGAGGAGTCTCGGTAGCGTATACGTAACATTATTTCCGACTGAGGTACTGCAGACATTCTAGGAGCCTCGGTGGCGTATACGTAACATTATATCCGACTGACTTATGGCAGACCTTTGAGGAGTCACGGTGGCGTATACGTAATTTTATTTCCGACTGAGGTACTGCAGACTTTCTAGGAGCATCGGTGGCGTATACGTAACATTATTTCCGACTGAAGTACTGCAGACGTTCTAGGAGCCTCGGTGGCGTATACGTAACATTATATCCGACTGACTTATGGCAGACCTTCGAGGAGTCACGGTGGCGTATACGTAACATTATTTCCGACTGAGGTACTGCAGACATTCTAGGAGCCTCGGTGGCGTATACGTAACATTATATCCGACTGACTTATGGCAGACCTTCGAGGAGTCACGGTGGCGTATACGCAACATTATTTCCGACTGAGGTACTGCAGACTTTCTAGGAGCCTCGGTGGTGTATACGTAACATTATATCCGACTGACTTATGGCAGACCTTTGAGGAGTCACGGTGGCGTATACGTAATTTTATTTCCGACTGAGGTACTGCAGACTTTCTAGGAGCATCGGTGGCGTATACGTAACATTATTTCCGACTGAAGTACTGCAGACGTTCTAGGAGCCTCGGTGGTGTATACGTAACATTATATCCGACTGACTTATGACAGACCTTCGAGCAGCCTCGGTGGCGTATACGTAACATTATATCCGACTGAGGTATGGCCGAAATTCGAGGAGCCGAGGTGGCGTATACGTAACTTTATTTCCGACTGAGGTACAGCAGACATTCGAGGAGTCTCGGTAGCGTATACGTAACATTATTTCCGACTGAGGTACTGCAGACTTTCTAGGAGCATCGGTGGCGTATACGTAACATTATTTCTGACTGAAGTACTGCAGACATTCTAGGAGCCTCGGTGGCGTATACGTAACATTATATCCGACTGACTTATGGCAGACCTTCGAGGAGTCACGGTGGCGTATACGTAACATTATTTCCGACTGACGTACTGCAGACATTCTAGGAGCCTCGGTGGCGTATACGTAACATTATATCCGACTGACTTATGGCAGACCTTCGAGGAGTCACGGTGGCGTATACGCAACATTATTTCCGACTGAGGTACTGCAGACTTTCTAGGAGCCTCGGTGGTGTATACGTAACATTATATCCGACTGACTTATGGCAGACCTTTGAGGAGTCACGGTGGCGTATACGTAATTTTATTTCCGACTGAGGTACTGCAGACTTTCTAGGAGCATCGGTGGCGTATACGTAACATTATTTCCGACTGAAGTACTGCAGACGTTCTAGGAGCCTCGGTGGTGTATACGTAACATTATATCCGACTGACTTATGACAGACCTTCGAGCAGCCTCGGTGGCGTATACGTAACATTATATCCGACTGAGGTATGGCCGAAATTCGAGGAGCCGAGGTGGCGTATACGTAACATTATTTCCGACTGAGGTACTGCAGACATTCGAGGAGTCTCGGTGGCGTATACGTAACATTATATCAAAGTGAGGTACTGCAGACATTCTAGGAGCCAAGGTGGCGTATACGTAACTTTATTTCCGACTGAGGTACAGCAGACATTCGAGGAGTCTCGGTAGCGTATACGTAACATTATTTCCGACTGAGGTACTGCAGACTTTCTAGGAGCATCGGTGGCGTATACGTAACATTATTTCTGACTGAAGTACTGCAGACATTCTAGGAGCCTCGGTGGCGTATACGTAACATTATATCCGACTGACTTATGTCAGACCTTCGAGGAGTCACGGTGGCGTATACGTAACATTATTTCCGACTGAAGTGCTGCAGACATTCTAGGAGCCTCGGTGGCGTATACGTAACATTATTTCCGACTGAAGTACTGCAGACATTCTAGGAGCCTCGGTGGCGTATACGTAACATTATATCCGACTGACTTATGTCAGACCTTCGAGGAGTCACGGTGGCATATACGTAACATTATTTCCGACTGAGGTACTGCAGACATTCTAGGAGCCTCGGTGGCGTATACGTAACTTTATTTCCGACTGAGGTACGGCAGACATTCTAGGAGCCTCGATGGCGTATACGTAACATTATATCCGACTGACTTATGGCAGACCTTCGAGGAGTCACGGTGGCGTATACGTAACTTTATTTCCGACTGAGGTACTGCAGACATTCTAGGAGCCAAGGTGGCGTATACGTAACTTTATTTCCGACTGAGGTACTGCAGACATTCGAGGAGTCTCGGTGGCGTATACGTAACATTATATCAAAGTGAGGTACTGCAGACATTCTAGGAGCCAAGGTGGCGTATACGTAACTTTATTTCCGACTGAGGTACAGCAGACATTCGAGGAGTCTCGGTAGCGTATACGTAACATTATTTCCGACTGAGGTACTGCAGACTTCCTAGGAGCCTCGGTGGCGTATACGTAACTTTCTATCCGACTGACTTATGGCAGACCTTCGAGGAGTCACGGTGACTTATACGTAACATTATTTCCGACTGAGGTACTGCAGACATTCTAGGAGCCACGATGGCGTATACGTAACATTATTTCCGACTGAAGTACTGCAGACATTCTAGGAGCCTCGGTGGCGTATACGTAACATTATATCCGACTGACTTATGGCAGACCTTCGAGCAGCTTCGGTGGCGTATACGTAACATTATATCCGACTGAGGTATGGCCGGCATTCGAGGAGCCGAGGTGGCGTATACGTAACTTTATTTCCGACTGAGGTACGGCAGACATTCTAGGAGCCTCGATGGCG
The DNA here is from genome assembly GCA_907269125.1 of Eristalis pertinax. Lineage (NCBI taxonomy): Eukaryota > Metazoa > Arthropoda > Insecta > Diptera > Syrphidae > Eristalis > Eristalis pertinax. Next base: position 24,612,135 of record OU026149.1, read on the forward strand.
TATACGTAACATTATATCCGACTGACTTATGGCAGACCTTCGAGGAGTCACGGTGGCGTATACGCAACATTATTTCCGACTGGGGTACTGCAGACATTCTAGGAGCCTCGGTGGTGTATACGTAACATTATATCCGACTGACTTATGGCAGACCTTCGAGGAGTCTCGGTGGCGTATACGAAACATTATATCCGACTGAGGTACTGCAGACCTTCGAGGAGTCACGGTGGCGTATACGTAACATTATTTCCGACTGAGCTACTGCAGACATTCGAGGAGTCTCGGTGGCGTATACGTAACATTATTTCCGACTGAGGTACTGCAGACTTTCTAGGAGCCTCGGTGGCGTATACGTAACATTATTTCCGACTGAGGTACTGCAGACTTTCTAGGAGCCTCGGAGGCGTATACGTAACATTATTTCCGACTGAGGTACTGCAGACATTCTAGCAGCCTCGGTGCCGTATACGTAACATTATATCCGACTGAGGTACTGCAGACATTCTAGGAGCCTCGGTGCCGTATACGTAACATTATATCCGACTGACTTATGGCAGACCTTCGAGGAGTCACGGTGGCGTATACGCAACATTATTTCCGACTGAGGTACTGCAGACATTCTAGGAGCCTCGGTGGTGTATACGTAACATTATATCCGACTGACTTATGGCAGACCTTCGAGGAGCCTCGGTGGCGTATACGAAACATTATATCCGACTGAGGTACTGCAGACCTTCGAGGAGTCTCGGTGGCGTATACGTAACATTATTTCCGACTGAGCTACTGCAGACATTCGAGGAGTCTCGGTGGCGTATACGTAACATTATTTCCGACTGAGGTACTGCAGACTTTCTAGCAGCCTCGGTGCCGTATACGTAACATTATATCCGACTGAGGTACTGCAGACATTCTAGGAACCTCGGTGCCGTATACGTAACATTATATCCGACTGATTTATGGCAGACCTTCGAGGAGTCACGGTGGCGTATACGCAACATTATTTCCGACTGAGGTACTGCAGACATTCTATGAGCCTCGGTGGTGTATACGTAACATTATATCCGACTGACTTATGGCAGACCTTCGAGGAGCCTCGGTGGCGTATGCGTAACATTATATCCGACTGAGGTACTGCAGACCTTCGAGGAGTCTCGGTGGCGTATACGTAACATTATTTCCGACTGAGGTACTGCAGACATTCTAGGAGCCTCGGTGGCGTATACGTAACTTTATTTCCGACTGAGGTACGGCAGACATTCTAGGAGCCTCGATGGCGTATACGTAACATTATATCCGACTGACTTATGGCAGACCTTCGAGGAGTCACGGTGGCGTATACGCAACATTATTTCCGACTGAGGTACTGCAGACATTCTAGGAGCCTCGGTGGTGTATACGTAACATTATATCCGACTGACTTATGGCAGACCTTCGAGGAGCCTCGGTGGCGTATACGAAACATTATATCCGACTGAGGTACTGCAGACCTTCGAGGAGTCTCGGTGGCGTATACGTAACATTATTTCCGACTGAGGTACTGCAGACATTCGAGGAGTCTCGGTGGCGTATACGTAACATTATTTCCGACTGAGGTACTGCAGACTTTCTAGGAGCCTCGGTGGCGTATACGTTACATAATTTCCGACTGAGGTACTGCAGACTTTCTAGGAGCCTCGGAGGCGTATACGTAACATTATTTCCAACTGAGGTACTGCAGACATTCTAGCAGCCTCGGTGGCGTATACGCAACATTATTTCCGACTGAGGTACTGCAGACTTTCTAGGAGCCTCGGTGGTGTATACGTAACATTATATCCAACTGACTTATGGCAGACTTTTGAGGAGTCACGGTGGCGTATACGGAACTTTATTTCCAACTGAGGTACTGCAGACTTTCTAGGTGCCTCAGTGGCGTATACGCAACATTATTTCCGACTGAAGTACTGCAGACATTCTAGGAGCCTCGGTGGCGTATACGTAACATAATTTCCGACTGAGGTACTGCAGACTTTCTAGGAGCCTCGGAGGCGTATACGTAACATTATTTCCGACTGAGCTACTGCAGACATTCGAGGAGTCTCGGTGGCGTATACGTAACATTATTTCCGACTGAGGTACTGCACACTTTCTAGGAGCCTCGGTGGTGTATACGTAACATTATATCCAACTGACTTATGGCAGACTTTTGAGGAGTCACGGTGGCGTATACGGAACTTTATTTCCGACTGAGGTACTGCAGACTTTCTAGGAGCCTCGGTAGCGTATACGTAACATTATTTCCGACTGAAGTACTGCAGACATTCTAGGAGCCTCGGTAGCGTATACGTAATATTATTTCCGACTGAGGTACTGCAGACATTCAGGAGCATCGGTGGCGTATACGTAACATTATTTCCGACTGAAGTACTGCAGACATTCTAGGAGCCTCGGTGCCGTATACGTAACATTATATCCGACTGACTTATGGCAGACCTTCGAGGAGTCACGGTGGAGTATACGTAACATTATTTCCGACTGAGGTACTGCAGACATTCTATTAGCCTCGGTGGCGTATACGCAACATTATTTCCGACTGAAGTACTGCAGACATTCTAGGAGCCTCGGTGGCGTATACGTAACTTTATATCCGACTGACTTATGGCAGACCTTCGAGGAGTCACGGTGGAGTATACGTAACATTATTTCCGACTGAGGTACTGCAGACATTCTATTAGCCTCGGTGGCGTATACGCAACATTATTTCCGACTGAGGTACTGCAGACTTTCTAGGAGCCTCGGAGGCGTATATGTAACATTATTTCCGACTGAGGTACTGCAGACATTCTATTAGCCTCGGTGGCGTATACGCAACATTATTTCCGACTGAAGTACTGCAGACATTCTAGGAGCCTCGGTGGCGTATACGTAACTTTATATCCGACTGACTTATGGCAGACGTTCGAGGAGTCACGCTGGCGTACACGTAACATTATTTCCGACTGAGGTACTGCAGAACTTCGAGGAGCCTCGGTGGCGTATACGTAACATTATTTCCGACTGAAGTACTGCAGACATTCTAGGAGCCTCGGTGGCGTATACGTAACTTTATATCCGACTGACTTATGGCAGACGTTCGAGGAGTCACGCTGGCGTACACGTAACATTATTTCCGACTGAGGTACTGCAGAACTTCGAGGAGCCTCGATGGCGTATACGTAACATTATTTCCGACTGAAGTACTGCAGACATTCTAGGAGCCAAGGTGGCGTATACGTAACATTACTCCCTACTGAGGTACTGCAGACTTTCTAGGAGCCTCGGAGGCGTATACGTAACATTATTTCCGACTGAGGTACTGCAGACATTCTAGCAGCCTCGGTGGCGTATACGCAACATTATTTCCGACTGAGGTACTGCAGACTTTCTAGGAGCCTCGGTGGCGTATACGTAACATTATTTCCGACTGAAGTACTGCAGACATTCTATTAGCCTCGGTGGCGTATACGTAATATTATTTCCGACTGAGGTACCGCAGACTTTGTAGGAGCCTCGGTGGCGTATACGTAACATTATTTCCGACTGAGGTACTGCAGACTTTCTAGGAGGCTCGGTGGCGTAAACGTAACATTATATCCGACTGACTTATGGCAGACCTTTGAGGAGTCACGGTGGCGTATACGTAACATTATTTCTGACTGAAGTACTGCAGACATTCTACGAGCCTCGGTGGCGTATACGTAAGTTTATATCCGACTGACTTATGGCAGACCTTCGAGGAGCCTCGGTGGCGTATACGTAACATTATATCCGAGTGAGGTACTGCAGACATTCTAGGAGCCAAGGTGGCGTATACGTAACTTTATTTCCGACTGAGGTACTGCAGACATTCTAGGAGCCTCGGTGGCGTATACGTAACATTATTTCCGACTGAAGTACTGCAGACATTCTAGGAGCCTCGGTGGCGTATACGTAACTTTATATCCGACTGACTTATGGCAGACGTTCGAGGAGTCACGCTGGCGTACACGTAACATTATTTCCGACTGAGGTACTGCAGAACTTCGAGGAGCCTCGATGGCGTATACGTAACATTATTTCCGACTGAAGTACTGCAGACATTCTAGGAGCCAAGGTGGCGTATACGTAACATTACTCCCTACTGAGGTACTGCAGACTTTCTAGGAGCCTCGGAGGCGTATACGTAACATTATTTCCGACTGAAGTACTGCAGACATTCTAGGAGCCAAGGTGGCGTATACGTAACATTACTCCCTACTGAGGTACTGCAGACTTTCTAGGAGCCTCGGAGGCGTATACGTAACATTATTTCCGACTGAAGTACTGCAGACATTCTATTAGCCTCGGTGGCGTATACGTAATATTATTTCCGACTGAGGTACCGCAGACTTTGTAGGAGCCTCGGTGGCGTATACGTAACATTATTTCCGACTGAGGTACTGCAGACTTTCTAGGAGGCTCGGTGGCGTATGCGTAACTTTATATCCGACTGACTTATGGCAGACCTTCGAGGAGCCTCGGTGGCGTATACGTAACATTATATCCGAGTGAGGTACTGCAGACATTCTAGGAGCCAAGGTGGCGTATACGTAACTTTATTTCCGACTGAGGTACTGCAGACATTCTAGGAGCCTCGGTGCCGTATACGTAACATTATATCCGACTGAGGTACTGCAGATATTCTAGGAGCCTCGGTGGCGTATACGTAACTTTATATCCGACTGACTTATGGCAGACCTTGGGGCAGCCTCGGTGGCGTATACGTAACATTATTTCCTACTGAGGTACTGCAGACTTTCTAGGAGCCTTGGTGGCGTATACGTAACTTTATATCCGACTGACTTATGGCAGACCTTGGGGCAGCCTCGGTGGCGTATACGTAACATTATTTCCTACTGAGGTACTGCAGACTTTCTAGGAGCCTCGGAGGCGTATACGTAACATTATCTCCGACTGAGGTACTGCAGACATTCTAGGAGCCTCGGTGGTGTATACGTAACATTATATCCGACTGACTTATGGCAGACCTTTGAGGAGTCACGGTGGCGTATACGTAACATTATTTCTGACTGAAGTACTGCAGACATTCTACGAGCCTCGGTGGCGTATACGTAAGTTTATATCCGACTGACTTATGGCAGACCTTCGAGGAGCCTCGGTGGCGTATACGTAACATTATATCCGAGTGAGGTACTGCAGACATTCTAGGAGCCAAGGTGGCGTATACGTAACTTTATTTCCGACTGAGGTACTGCAGACATTCTAGGAGCCTCGGTGCCGTATACGTAACATTATATCCGACTGAGGTACTGCAGATATTCTAGGAGCCTCGGTGGCGTATACGTAACTTTATATCCGACTGACTTATGGCAGACCTTGGGGCAGCCTCGGTGGCGTATACGTAACATTATTTCCTACTGAGGTACTGCAGACTTTCTAGGAGCCTTGGTGGCGTATACGTAACATTATCTCCGACTGAGGTACTGCAGACATTCTAGGAGCCTCGGTGGTGTATACGTAACATTATATCCGACTGACTTATGGCAGACCTTTGAGGAGTCACGGTGGCGTATACGTAACATTATTTCTGACTGAAGTACTGCAGACATTCTACGAGCCTCGGTGGCGTATACGTAAGTTTATATCCGACTGACTTATGGCAGACCTTCGAGGAGCCTCGGTGGCGTATACGTAACATTATATCCGAGTGAGGTACTGCAGACATTCTAGGAGCCAAGGTGGCGTATACGTAACTTTATTTCCGACTGAGGTACTGCAGACATTCTAGGAGCCTCGGTGCCGTATACGTAACATTATATCCGACTGAGGTACTGCAGACATTCTAGGAGCCTCGGTGGCGTATACGTAACTTTATATCCGACTGACTTATGGCAGACCTTGGGGCAGCCTCGGTGGCGTATACGTAACATTATTTCCTACTGAGGTACTGCAGACTTTCTAGGAGCCTCGGTGCCGTATACGTAACATTATATCCGACTGAGGTACTGCAGACATTCTAGGAGCCTCGGTGGCGTATACGTAACATTATTTCCGACTGAGGTACTGCAGACATTCTACGAGGTACTGCAGACTTTCTAGGAGCCTCGGAGGCGTATACGTAACATTATTTCCGACTGAGGTACTGCAGACATTCTAGCAGCCTCGGTGGCGTATACGCAACATTATTTCCGACTGAGGTACTGCAGACTTTCTAGGAGCCTCGGTGGCGTATACGTAACATTATTTCCGACTGAAGTACTGCAGACATTCTATTAGCCTCGGTGGCGTATACGTAATATTATTTCCGACTGAGGTACCGCAGACTTTGTAGGAGCCTCGGTGGCGTATACGTAACATTATTTCCGACTGAGGTACTGCAGACTTTCTAGGAGGCTCGGTGGCGTATACGTAACTTTATATCCGACTGACTTATGGCAGACCTTCGAGGAGCCTCGGTGGCGTATACGTAACATTATCTCCGACTGAGGTACTGCAGACATTCTAGGAGCCTCGGTGGTGTATACGTAACATTATATCCGACTGACTTATGGCAGACCTTTGAGGAGTCACGGTGGCGTATACGTAACATTATTTCTGACTGAAGTACTGCAGACATTCTACGAGCCTCGGTGGCGTATACGTAAGTTTATATCCGACTGACTTATGGCAGACCTTCGAGGAGTCTCGGTGGCGTACACGTAACATTATTTCCGACTGAGGTACTGCAGACTTTCTAGGAGCCTCGGTGGCGTATACGTAACATTATATCCGACTGACTTATGGCAGACCTTCGAGCAGCCTCGGTGGCGTATACGTAACTTTATTTCCGACTGAGGTACTGCAGACTTTCTAGGAGCCTCGGTGGCGTATACGTAACATTATATCCGACTGACTTATGGCAGACCTTGGGGCAGCCTCGGTGGCGTATACGTAACATTATTTCCTACTGAGGTACTGCAGACTTTCTAGGAGCCTCGGTGCCGTATACGTAACATTATATCCGACTGAGGTACTGCAGACATTCTAGGAGCCTCGGTGGCGTATACGTAACATTATTTCCGACTGAGGTACTGCAGACATTCTACGAGCCTCGGTGGCGTATACGTAAGTTTATATCCGACTGACTTATGGCAGACCTTCGAGGAGCCTCGGTGGCGTATACGTAACATTATATCCGAGTGAGGTACTGCAGACATTCTAGGAGCCAAGGTGGCGTATACGTAACTTTATTTCCGACTGAGGTACTGCAGACATTCTAGGAGCCTCGATGGCGTATACGTAACATTATATCCGACTGACTTATGGCAGACCTTCGAGGAGCCTCGGTGGCGTATACGTAACATTATATCCGACTGAGGTACTGCAGACATTCTAGGAGCCTCGGTGGCGTATACGTAACATTATTTCCGACTGAGGTACTGCAGACATTCTAGGAGCCAAGGTGGCGTATATGCAACATTATTTCCGACTGAGGTACTGCAGACATTCTAGGAGCCTCGGTGGCGTATACGTAACTTTATATCCGACTGACTTATGGCGGACCTTCGAGCAGCCTCGGTGGCGTATACGTAACTTTATTTTCGATGGACTTATGGCGGACCATCGAGGACCCTCGGTGGCGTATACGTAACATTATTTCCGACTGAGGTACTGCAGACCTTCGAGGAGTCTCGGTGGCGTATACGTAACATTATTTCCGACTGAGGTACTGCAGACATTCGAGGAGTCTCGGTGGCGTACACGTAACATTATTTCCGACTGAGGTACTGCAGACTTTCTAGGAGCCTCGGTGGCGTATACGTAACTTTCTATCCGACTGACTTATGGCAGACCTTCGAGCAGCCTCGGTGGCGTATACGTTACTTTTTTTCCGACTGAGGCCGACATTCGAGGAGCCAAGGTGGCGTATACGTAACATTATTTCCGACTGAGGTACTGCAGACTTTCTAGGAGCCTCGGTGGCGTATACGTAACATTATTTCCGACTGAGGTACTGCAGACATTCGAGGAGTCTCGGTGGCGTACACGTAACATTATTTCCGACTGAGGTACTGCAGACTTTCTAGGAGCCTCGGTGGCGTATACGTAACATTATATCCGACTGACTTATGGCAGACCTTCGAGCAGCCTCGGTGGCGTATACGTAACTTTATTTCCGACTGAGGTACTGCAGACTTTCTAGGAGCCTCGGTGGCGTATACGTAACATTATTTCCGACTGAGGTACTGCAGACTTTCTAGGAGGCTCGGTGGCGTATACGTAACTTTATATCCGACTGACTTATGGCAGACCTTCGGGCAGCCTCGGTGGCGTATACGTAACTTTATATCCGACTGACTTATGGCAGACCTTCGAGCAGGCTCGGTGGCGTATACGTAACTTTTTTTCCGACTTAGGTATGGCCGACATTCGAGGAGCCAAGGTGGCGTATACGCAACATTATTTCCGACTGAGGTACTGCAGACTATCTACGAGCCTCGGTGGCGTATACGTAAGTTTATATCCGACTGACTTATGGCAGACCTTCGAGCAGCCTCGGTGGCGTATACGTTACTTTTTTTCCGACTGAGGCCGACATTCGAGGAGCCAAGGTGGCGTATACGTAACATTATTTCCGATTGAGGCACTGCAGACTTTCTAGGAGGCTCGGTGGCGTATACGTAACTTTATATCCGACTGACTTATGGCGGACCTTCGAGCAGCCTCGGTGGCGTATACGTTACTTTTTTCCGACTGAGGCCGACATTCGAGGAGCCAAGGTGGCGTATACGTAACATTATTTCCGATTGAGGCACTGCAGACTTTCTAGGAGCCTCGGTGGCGTATACGTAACTTTATATCCGACTGACTTATGGCAGACCTTCGGGCAGCCTCGGTGGCGTATACGTAAGTTTATATCCGACTGACTTATGGCAGACCTTCGAGGAGTCACGGTGGCGTATACGGAACTTTATTTCCCACTGAGGTACTGCAGACTTTCTAGGAGCCTCGGTGGCGTATACGCAACATTATTTCCGACTGAGGTACTGCAGACTTTCTAGGAGCCTCGGTGGCGTATACGTAACATTATATCCGAGTGAGGTACTGCAGACATTCTAGGAGCCAAGGTTGCGTATACGTAACTTTATTTCCGACTGAGGTACTGCAGACTTTCTAGGAGCCTCGGTGGCGTATACGTAACATTATTTCCGACTGAGGTACTGCAGACTTTCTAGGAGCCTCGGAGGCGTATACGTAACATTATTTCCGACTGAGGTACTGCAGACATTCTAGCAGCCTCGGTGGCGTATACGCAACATTATTTCCGACTGAGGTACTGCAGACTTTCTAGGAGCCTCGGTGGCGTATACGTAACATTATATCCGAGTGAGGTACTGCAGACATTCTAGGAGCCAAGGTTGCGTATACGTAACTTTATTTCCGACTGAGGTACTGCAGACTTTCTAGGAGCCTCGGTGGCGTATACGTAACATTATTTCCGACTGAGGTACTGCAGACTTTCTAGGAGCCTCGGAGGCGTATACGTAACATTATTTCCGACTGAGGTACTGCAGACATTCTAGCAGCCTCGGTGGCGTATACGCAACATTATTTCCGACTGAGGTACTGCAGACTTTCTAGGAGCCTCGGTGATGTATACGTAACATTATATCCGACTGACTTATGGCAGACTTTTGAGGAGGCACGGTGGCGTATACGGAACTTTATTTCCCACTGAGGTACTGCAGACTTTCTAGGAGCCTCGGTGGCGTATACGCAACATTATTTCCGACTGAAGTACTGCAGACATTCTAGGAGCCTCGGTGGCGTATACGTAATATTATTTCCGACTGAGGTACTGCAGACTTTGTAGGAGCCTCGGTGGCGTATACGTAACATTATATCCGACTGACTTATGGCAGACCTTCGAGGAGTCACGGTGGCGTATACGTAACATTATTTCCGACTGAGGTACTGCAGACATTCTAGGAGCCTCGGTGGCGTATACGTAACTTTATATCCGACTGACTTATGGCAGACCTTCGAGCAGTCACGGTGGCGTATACGTAACATTATTTCCGACTGAGGTACTGCAGTTTTTCTAGGAGTCTCGGTGGCGTATACGTAACATTATTTCCGACTGAAGTACTGCAGACATTCTAGGACATCGGTGGCGTATACGTAACATTATTTCCGACTGAAATACTGCAGACATTCTAGGAGCCTCGGTGGCGTATACGTAACTTTATATCCGACTGACTTATGGCAGACCTTCGAGGAGTCACGGTGGCGTATACGTAACATTATTTCCGACTGAGGTACTGCAGACATTCTAGGAGCCTCGGTGGCGTATACGTAACTTTATATCCGACTGACTTATGGCAGACCTTTGAGGAGTCACGGTGGCGTATACGTAACATTATTTCCGACTGAGGCACTGCAGACTTTCTAGGACCCTCGGTGGCGTATACGTAACATTATATCCGACTGAGGTACTGCAGACCTTCGAGGAGCCTCGGAGGCGTATACGTAACTTTTTTTCCGACTAAGGTATGGCCGACATTCGAGGAGCCAAGGTGGCGTATACGTAACATTATTTCCGACTGAGGCACTGCAGACTTTCTAGGACCCTCGGTGGCGTATACGTAACATTATATCCGACTGAGGTACTGCAGACCTTCGAGGAGTCTCGGTGGCGTATACGTAACATTATTTTCGACTGAGGTACTGCAGACATTCGAGGAGTCTCGGTGGCGTATACGTAACATTATTTCCGACTGAGGTACTGCAGACTTTCTAGGAGCCTCGGTGGCGTATACGTAACATTATATCCGACTGACTTATGGCAGACCTTCGAGGAGTCACGGTGTAACATTATTTCCGACTGAGGTACTGCAGACATTTTAGCAGCCTCGGTGGCGTATACGTAACATTATTTCCGACTGAGGTTCTGCAGACATTCTAGGAGCCTCGGTGGTGTATACGGAACATTATTAAGGACTGAAGTACTGCAGACATTCTAGGAGCCTCGGTGGCGTATACATAATATTATTTCCGACTGAGGTACTGCAGACTTTCTAGGAGCCTCGGCGGCGTATACGTAACTTTATATCCGACTGACTTATGGCAACCTTCGAGCAGCCTCGGTGGCGTATACGTAACTTTTTTTTCCGACTGAGGTATGGCCGACATTCGAGGAGCCAAGGTGGCGTATACGTAACATTATTTCCAACTGAAGTACTGCAGACTTTCTATGAGCCTTGGTGGCGTATACGTAACATTATATCCGACTGACTTATGGCAGACCTTTGAGGAGTCACGGTGGCGTATACGTAACATTATATCCGACTGACTTATGGCAGACCTTCGAGGAGTCACGGTGGCGTATACGTAACATTATTTCCGACTGAGGTACTGCAGACATTCTAGGAGCCTCGGTGGCGTATACGTAACTTTATATCCGACTGACTTATGGCAGACCTTCGAGCAGTCACGGTGGCGTATACGTAACATTATTTCCGACTGAGGTACTGCAGTTTTTCTAGGAGTCTCGGTGGCGTATACGTAACATTATTTCCGACTGAAGTACTGCAGACATTCTAGGACATCGGTGGCGTATACGTAACATTATTTCCGACTGAAATACTGCAGACATTCTAGGAGCCTCGGTGGCGTATACGTAACTTTATATCCGACTGACTTATGGCAGACCTTCGAGGAGTCACGGTGGCGTATACGTAACATTATTTCCGACTGAAGTACTGCAGACATTCTACGAGCCTCGGTGGCGTATACGTAACATTATATCCGACTGAGGTACTGCAGACCTTCGAGGAGTCTCGGTGGCGTATACGTAACATTATTTTCGACTGAGGTACTGCAGACATTCGAGGAGTCTCGGTGGCGTATACGTAACATTATTTCCGACTGAGGTACTGCAGACTTTGTAGGAGCCTCGGTGGCGTATACGTAACATTATTTCCGACTGAGGTACTGCAGACTTTGTAGGAGCCTCGGTGGCGTATACGCAACATTATTTCCGACTGAGGTACTGCAGACTTTGTAGGAGCCTCGGTGGCGTATACGTAACATTATTTCCGACTGAAGTACTGCAGACATTCTAGGAGCCTCGGTAATGTATACGTAACATTATATCCGACTGACTTATGGCAGACCTTTGAGGAGTCACGGTGGCGTATACGTAACATTATTTCCGACTGAAGTACTGCAGACATTCTAGGAGCCTCGGTAATGTATACGTAACATTATATCCGACTGACTTATGGCAGACCTTCGAGGAGCCTCGGAGGCGTATACGTAACTTTTTTTCCGACTAAGGTATGGCCGACATTCGAGGAGCCAAGGTGGCGTATACGTAACATTATTTCCGACTGAGGCACTGCAGACTTTCTAGGACCCTCGGTGGCGTATACGTAACATTATATCCGACTGAGGTACTGCAGACCTTCGAGGAGTCTCGGTGGCGTATACGTAACATTATTTTCGACTGAGGTACTGCAGACATTCGAGGAGTCTCGGTGGCGTATACGTAACATTATTTCCGACTGAGGTACTGCAGACTTTCGAGCAGCCTCGGTGGCGTATACGTAACATTATATCCGACTGACTTATGGCAGACCTTCGAGGAGTCACGGTGTAACATTATTTCCGACTGAGGTACTGCAGACATTTTAGCAGCCTCGGTGGCGTATACGTAACATTATTTCCGACTGAGGTTCTGCAGACATTCTAGGAGCCTCGGTGGTGTATACGCAACATTATTAAGGACTGAAGTACTGCAGACATTCTAGGAGCCTCGGTGGCGTATACATAATATTATTTCCGACTGAGGTACTGCAGACTTTCTAGGAGCCTCGGTGGCGTATACGTAACATTATATCCGACTGACTTATGGCAGACCTTCGAGGAGTCACAGTGGCGTATACGTAACTTTATTTCCGACTGAGGTACTGCAGACATTCTAGGAGCCTCGGTGGTGTATACGTAACATTATATCCGACTGACTTATGGCAGACCTTCGAGGAGCCTCGGTGGCGTATACGTAACATTATATCCGACTGAGGTACTGCAGACCTTCGAGGAGTCTCGGTGGCGTATACGTAACATTATTTTCGACTGAGGTACTGCAGATATTCGAGGAGTCTCGGTGGCGTATACGTAACATTATTTCCGACTGATGTACTGCAGACTTTCTAGGAGCCTCGGTGGCGTATACGTAACTTTCTATCCGACTGACTTATGGCAGACCTTCGAGGAGTCACGGTGGCTTATACGTAACATTATTTCCGACTGAGGTACTGCAGACATTCTAGGAGCCTCGATGGCGTATACGTAACATTATTTCCGACTGAGGTACTGCAGACATTCTAGGAGCCTCGGTGGTGTATACGTAACATTATATCCGACTGACTTATAGCAGACCTTTGAGGAGTCACGGTGGCGTATACGTAACATTATTTCCGACTGAGGTACTGCAGACATTCTAGGAGCCTCGGTGGCGTATACGTAACATTATTTCCGACTGAGGTACTGCAGACTTTCTAGGAGCCTCGGAGTCGTATACGTAACATTATATCCGACTGACTTATGGCAGACCTACGAGCAGCCTCGGTGGCGTATACGCAACATTATTTCCGACTGAGGTACTGCAGACCTTCGAGGAGTCTCGGTGGCGTATACGTAACATTATTTCCGACTGAGGTACTGCAGACATTCGAGGAGCCTCGGTGGCGTATACGTAACATTATTTCCGACTGAGGTACTGCAGACTTTCTAGGAGCCTCGGAGTCGTATACGTAACATTATATCCGACTGACTTATGGCAGACCTACGAGCAGCCTCGGTGGCGTATACGCAACATTATTTCCGACTGAGGTACTGCAGACCTTCGAGGAGTCTCGGTGGCGTATACGTAACATTATTTCCGACTGAGGTACTGCAGACTTTCTAGGAGCCTCGGAGGCGTATACGTAACATTATTTCCGGCTGAAGTACTGCAGACATTCTAGGAGCTTCGGTGGCGTATACGTAACATTATTTCCGACTGAGGTACTGCAGACTTTCTAGGAGCCTCGGTGGCGTATACGTAACATTATATCCGACTGACTTATGGCAGACCTTCGAGGAGCCTCGGTGGCGTAAACGTAACATTATTTCCGACTGAGGTACTGCAGACATTCTAGGAGCCAAGGTGGCGTATACGTAACATTATTTCCGACTGAGGTACTGCAGACTTTCTAGGAGCCTCGGAGGCGTATACGTAACATTATTTCCGACTGAGGCACTGCAGACTTTCTAGGAGCCTCGGTGGCGTATACGTAACATTATATCCGACTGACTTATGGCAGACCTTCGAGGAGTCACGGTGGCGTATACGTAACATTATTTCCGACTGAAGTACTGCAGACATTCTAGGAGCCTCGATGGCGTGTACGTAACATTATATCCGACTGACTTATGGCAGACCGTCGAGGAGTCACGGTGGCGTATACGCAACATTATTTCCGACTGAGGCACTGCAGACATTCTAGGAGCCTCGGTGGTGTATACGTAACATTATATCCGACTGACTTATGGCAGACTGAGGTACTGCAGACCTTCGAGGAGTCTCGGTGGCGTATACGTAACATTATTTTCGACTGAGGTACTGCAGACATTCGAGGAGTCTCGGTGGCGTATACGTAACATTATTTCCGACTGAGGTACTGCAGACTTTCTAGGAGCCTCGGTGGCGTATACGTAACTTTCTATCCGACTGACTTATGGCAGACCTTCGAGGAGTCACGGTGGCTTATACGTAACATTATTTCCGACTGAAGTACTGCAGACATTCTAGGAGCTTCGGTGGCGTATACGTAACATTATTTCGTACTGAGGTACTGCAGACTTTCTAGGAGCCTTGGTGGCGTATACGTAACATTATTTCCGACTGAGGTACTGCAGACTTTCTAGGAGCCTTGGTGGCGTATACGTAACATTATTTCCGACTGAGGTACTGCAGACTTTCTAGGACCCTCGGTGGCGTATACGTAACATTATATCCGACTGACTTATGGCAGACCTTCGAGGAGCCTCGGTGGCGTATACGTAACATTATTTCCGACTGAGGTACTGCAGACATTCTATGAGCCTCGGTGGCGTATACGCAACATTATTTCCGACTGAGGTACTGCAGACATTCTAGGAGCCTCGGTGGCGTATACGTAACTTTATATCCGACTGACTTATGGCAGACCTTCGAGCAGCCTCGGTGGCGTATACGTAACTTTATTTTCGATGGACTTATGGCGGACCATCGAGGACCCTCGGTGGCGTATACGTAACATTATTTCCGACTGAGGTACTGCAGACCTTCGAGGAGTCTCGGTGGCGTATACGTAACATTATATCCGAGTGAGGTACTGCAGACATACGAGGAGTTTCGGTGGCGTATACGTAACATTATTTCCGACTGAAGTACTGCAGACATTCTAGGAGCCAAGGTGGCGTATACGTAACTTTTTTTCCAACTGAGGTATGGCCGACATTCGAAGAGCCAAGGTGGCGTATACGTAACATTATTTCCGACTGAGGCACTGCAGACTTTCTAGGACCCTCGGTGGCGTATACGTAACATTATATCCGACTGACTTATGGCAGACCTTCGAGGAGTCACGGTGGCGTATACGTAACATTATTTCCGACTGAGGTACTGCAGACATTCTAGGGGCCTCGGTGGCTTATACGTAACATTATATCCGACTGACTTATGGCAGACCTTCGAGGAGTCACGGCGGCGTATACGTAACATTATTTCCGACTGATGTAATGCAGACATTCTAGGAGCCTCGGTGGCGTATACGTAACATTATTTCCGACTGAGGTACTGCAGACATTCGAGGAGTCTCGGTGGCGTCTACGTAGCATTATTTCCGACTGAGGTACTGCAGACTTTCTAGGAGCCTCGGTGGCGTATACGTAACATTATTTCCGACTGAAGTACTGCAGACATTCTAGGAGCCTCGGTGGCGTATACGTAACATTATTTCCGACTGAGGTACTGCAGACTTTCTAGGAGCCTCGGTGGCGTATACGTAACTTTCTATCCGACTGACTTATGACAGACCTTCGAGCAGCCTCGGTGGCGTATACGTAACTTTTTTTCCGACTGAGGTATGGCCGACATTCGAGGAGCCAAGTTGGCGTATACGAAACATTATTTCCGACTGAGGCACTGCAGACTTTCTAGGAGCCTCGGTGGCGTATACGTAACATTATATCCGACTGACTTATGGCAGACCTTCGAGGAGTCACGGTGACGTATACGCAACATTATTTCCGACTGAGGTACTGCAGACTTTGTAGGAGTCTCGGTGGCGTATACGTAACATTATTTCCGACTGAGGTACTGCAGACTTTCTAGGAGCCTCGGTGGCGTATACGTAACATTATTTCCGACTGAAGTACTGCAGACATTCTAGGAGCATCGGTGGCGTATACGCAACATTATTTCCGACTGAAGTACTGCATACATTCTAGGAGCCTCGGTTTCTTATACGTAACATTATATCCGACTGACTTATGGCAGACCTTCGAGGAGCCTCGGTGGCGTATACGTAACATTATTTCCGACTGAGGTACTGCATACATTCTAGGAGCCTCGGTGGCTTATACGTAACATTATATCCGACTGACTTATGGCAGACCTTCGAGGAGCCTCGGTGGCGTATACGTAACATTATTTCCGACTGAAGTACTGCAGACATTCTAGGAGCCTCGGTGGCTTATACGTAACTTTATATCCGACTGACTTATGGCAAACCTTCGAGGAGCCTCGGTGGCGTATACGTAACATTATTTCCGACTGAAGTACTGCAGACATTCTAGGAGCCTCGATGGCGTATACGTAACATTATATCCGACTGACTTATGGCAGACCTTCGAGGAGTCACGGTGGCGTATACGCAACATTATTTCCGACTGAGGTACTGCAGACATTCTAGGAGCCTCGGTGGTGTATACGTAACATCATATCCGACTGACTTATGGCAGACCTTCGAGGAGCCTCGGTGGCGTATACATAACATTATATCCGACTGAGGTACTGCAGACATTCTAGGAGCCTCGGTGGCGTATACGTAACATTATATCCGACTGAGGTACTGCAGACATTCTAGGAGCCTCGGTGGCGTATACGTAACATTATTTCCGACTGAGGTACTGCAGACATTCTAGGAGCCTCGGTGGCGTATACATAATATTATTTCCGACTGAGGTACTGCAGACTTTCTAGGAGCCTCGGAGGCGTATACGTAACTTTATATCCGAATGACTTATGGCAGTCCTTCGAGGAGCCTCGGTGGCGTATACGTAACATTATATCCTAGTGAGGTACTGCAGACATTCGAGGAGTCTCGGTGGCGTATACGTAACTATATTTCCGACTGAGGTACTGCAGACTTTCTAGGAGCCTCGGAGGCGTATACGTAACATTATTTCCGACTGAAGTACTGCAGACATTCTAGGAGCCTCGGTGGCGTATACGTAACATTATTTCCGACTGAGGTACTGCAGACATTCTAGAAGCCTCGGTGGCGTATACGTAACATTATTTCCGACTGAGGTACTACATACTTTCTAGGAGCCTCGGTGACGTATACGTAACATTATTTCCGACTGAGGTACTGCAGACATTCTAGGAGCCAAGGTGGCGTATACGTAACTTTCTATCCGACTGACTTATGGCAGACCTTCGAGGAGTCACGGTGGCTTATACGTAACATTATTTCCGACTGAGGTACTGCAGACATTCTAGGAGCCTCGATGGCGTATACGTAACATTATTTCCGACTGAAGTACTGCAGACATTCTAGGAGCCTCGGTGGCGTATACGTAACATTATATCCGACTGAGGTATGGCCGACATTCGAGTAGCCAAGGTGGCGTATACGTAACATTATTTCCGACTGAGGTACTGCAGACTTTCTAGGAGTCACGGTGGCGTATACGTAACTTTATTTCCGACTGAGGTACTGCAGATTTTCTAGGAGCATCGGTGGCGTATACGTAATGTTATTTCCGACTGAGGTACTGCAGACTTTGTAGGAGCCTCGGTGGCGTATACGTAACATTATTTCCGACTGATTTACTGCAGACTTTCTAGGAGCCTCGGTGGCGTATACGTAACATTATTTCCGACTGAAGTACTGCAGACATTCTAGGAGCATCGGTGGCGTATACGTAACATTATTTCCGACTGAAGTACTGCATACATTCTAGGAGCCTCGGTGGCGTATACGTAACATTATTTCCGACTGAAGTACTGCAGACATTCTAGGAGCATCGGTGGCGTATACGTAACATTATTTCTGACTGAAGTACTGCAGACATTCTAGGAGCCTCGGTGCCGTATACGTAACATTATTTCCGACTGAAGTACTGCAGACATTCTAGGAGCCTCGGTGGCGTATACGTAATATTATTGCCGACTGAGGTACTGCAGACTTTGTAGGAGCCTCGGTGGCGTATACGTAACATTATTTCCGACTGATTTACTGCAGACTTTCTAGGAGCCTCGGTGGCGTATACGTAACATTATTTCCGACTGAAGTACTGCAGACATTCTAGGAGCATCGGTGGCGTATACGTAACATTATTTTCGACTGAAGTACTGCATACATTCTAGGAGCCTCGGTGGCTTATACGTAACATTATATCCGACTGACTTATGGCAGACCTTCGAGGAGCCTCGGTGGCGTATACGTAACATTATTTCCGACTGAGGTACTGCAGACATTCTAGGCGCCTCGGTGGTGTATACGTAACATTATATCCGACTGACTTATGGCAGACCTTTGAGGAGTCACGGTGGCGTATACGTAACTTTATTTCCGACTGAGGTACTGCAGATTTTCTAGGAGCATCGGTGGCGTATACGTAACATTATTTCTGACTGAAGTACTGCAGACATTCTAGGAGCCTCGGTGGCGTATACGTAACATTATTTCCGACTGAGGTACTGCAGACATTCGAGGAGTCTCGGTGGCGTATACGTAACATTATTTCCGACTGAGGTACTGCAGACTTTCTAGGAGCCTCGGTGGCGTATACGTAACATTATATCCGACTCACTTATGGCAGACCTTCGAGGAGTCACGGTGGCGTATACGTAACATTATTTCCGACTGAAGTACTGCAGACATTCTAGGAGCCTCGGTGGCGTATACGTAACATTATTTCCGACTGAAGTACTGCAGACATTCTATTAGCCTCGGTGGCGTACACGTAACATTATATCCGACTGACTTATGGCAGACCTTCGATTAGTCACGGTGGCGTATACGTAACATTATTTCCGACTGAGGTACTGCAGACCTTCGAGGAGTCTCGGTGGCGTATACGTAACATTATATCCGAGTGAGGTACTGCAGACATTCTAGGAGCCTCGGTGGCGTATACGTAACTTTATTTTCGATGGACTTCTGGCGGACCATTGAGGACCCTCGGTGGCGTATACGTAACATTATTTCCGACTGAGGTACTACAGACTTTCTAGGAGCCTCGATGGCGTATACGTAACATTATTTCCGACTGAAGTACTGCAGACATTCTAGGAGCCTCGGTGGCGTATACGTAACATTATATCCGACTGAGGTACTGCAGACATTCTAGGAGCCTCGGTGGCGTATACATAATATTATTTCCGACTGAGGTACTGCAGACTTTCTAGGAGCCTCGGAGGCGTATACGTAACTTTATATCCGACTGACTTATGGCAGTCCTTCGAGGAGCCTCGGTGGCGTATACGTAACATTATATCCTAGGGAGGTACTGCAGACATTCGAGGAGTCTCGGTGGCGTATACGTAACATTATTTCCGACTGAGGTACTGCAGACTTTCTAGGAGCCTCGGAGGCGTATACGTAACATTATTTCCGACTGAAGTACTGCAGACATTCTAGGAGCCTCGGTGGCGTATACGTAACATTATTTCCGACTGAGGTACTGCAGACATTCTAGAAGCCTCGGTGGCGTATACGTAACATTATTTCCGACTGAAGTACTGCAGACATTCTAGGAGCCTCGATTGCGTATACGTAACATTATATCCGACTGACTTATGGCAGACCTTCGATTAGTCACGGTGGCGTATACGTAACATTATTTCCGACTGAGGCACTGCAGACTTTCTAGGAGCCTCGGTGGCGTATACGTAACTTTATTTTCGATGGACTTCTGGCGGACCATTGAGGACCCTCGGTGGCGTATACGTAACATTATTTCCGACTGAGGTACTGCAGACATTCTAGAAGCCTCGGTGGCGTATACGTAACATTATTTCCGACTGAGGTACTACAGACTTTCTAGGAGCCTCGGTGGCGTATACGTAACTTTATATCCGACTGACTTATGGCAGACCTTCGAGCAGCCTCGGTGGCGTATACGTAACTTTATTTTCGATGGACTTCTGGCGGACCATTGAGGACCCTCGGTGGCGTATACGCAACATTATTTCCGACTGAGGTACTGCAGACATTCTAGGAGCCTCGGTGGCGTATACGTAACTTTATTTTCGATGGACTTCTGGCGGACCATTGAGGACCCTCGGTGGCGTATACGTAACATTATTTCCGACTGAGGTACTGCAGACATTCTAGAAGCCTCGGTGGCGTATACGTAACATTATTTCCGACTGAGGTACTACAGACTTTCTAGGAGCCTCGGTGGCGTATACGTAACTTTATATCCGACTGACTTATGGCAGACCTTCGAGCAGCCTCGGTGGCGTATACGTAACTTTATTTTCGATGGACTTCTGGCGGACCATTGAGGACCCTCGGTGGCGTATACGCAACATTATTTCCGACTGAGGTACTGCAGACATTCTAGGAGCCTCGGTGGCGTATGCGTAACTTTATATCCGACTGACTTATGGCAGACCTTCGGGCAGCCTCGGTGGCGTATACGTAACATTATTTCCGACTGAGGTACTGCAGAATTTCTGGGAGCCTCGGTGGCGTATACGTAACTTTCTATCCCACTGACTTATGACAGACCTTCGAGGAGTCACGGTGGCGTATACGTAACATTATTTCCGACTGAGGTATGGTCGACATTCGAGGAGCCAAGGTGGCGTATACGAAACATTATTTCCGACTGAGGCACTGCAGACTTTCTAGGAGCCTCGGTGGCGTATACGTAACATTATATCCGACTGACTTATGGCAGACGTTCGAGGAGTCACGGTGGCGTATACGTAACATTATTTCCGACTGAGGCACTGCAGACTTTCTAGGAGCCTCGGTGGCGTATACGTAACTTTATATCCGACTGACTTATGGCAGACCTTCGAGCAGCCTCGGTGGCGTATACGTAACATTATATCCGACTGAGGTACTGCAGACATTCTAGGAGCCTCGGTGGCGTATACGTAACATTATTTCCGACTGAGGCACTGCAGACTTTCTAGGAGCCTCGGTGGCGTATACGCAACATTATTTCCGACTAAGGTACTGCAGACATTCTAGGAGCCTCGGTGGTGTATACGTAACATCATATCCGACTGACTTATGGCAGACCTTCGAGGAGCCTCGGTGGCGTATACATAACATTATATCCGACTGAGGTACTGCAGACATTCTAGGAGCCTCGGTGGCGTATACGTAACATTATATCCGACTGAGGTACTGCAGACATTCTAGGAGCCTCGGTGGCGTATACGTAACATTATTTCCGACTGAGGTACTGCAGACATTCTAGGAGCCTCGGTGGCGTATACATAATATTATTTCCGACTGAGGTACTGCAGACTTTCTAGGAGCCTCGGAGGCGTATACGTAACTTTATATCCGACTGACTTATGGCAGTCCTTCGAGGAGCCTCGGTGGCGTATACGTAACATTGTATCCTAGTGAGGTACTGCAGACATTCGAGGAGTCTCGGTGGCGTATACGTAACTATATTTCCGACTGAGGTACTACAGACTTTCTAGGAGCCTCGGAGGCGTATACGTAACATTATTTCCGACTGAAGTACAGCAGACATTCTAGGAGCCTCGGTGGCGTATACGTAACATTATTTCCGACTGAGGTACTGCAGACATTCTAGAAGCCTCGGTGGCGTATACGTAACTTTCTATCCGACTGACTTATGGCAGACCTTCGAGGAGTCACGGTGGCGTATACGTAACATTATTTCCGACTGAGGTACTGCAGACATTCTAGGAGCCTCGATGGCGTATACGTAACATTATTTCCGACTGAAGTACTGCAGACATTCTAGGAGCCTCGGTGGCGTATACGTAACATTATATCCGACTGAGGTATGGCCGACATTCGAGTAGCCAAGGTGGCGTATACGTAACATTATTTCCGACTGAGGTACTGCAGACTTTCTAGGAGCCTCGGTGTAGGAGCCTCGGAGGCGTATACGTAACATTATTTCCGACTGACTTATGGCAGACCTTCGAGGAGCCTCGGTGGCGTATACGTAACATTATTTCGGACTGAGGTAGTGCAGACATTCTAGGAGCCTCGGTGGTGTATACGTAACATTATATCCGACTGACTTATGGCAGACCTTTGAGGAGTCACGGTGGCGTATACGTAACTTTATTTCCGACTGAGGTACTGCAGATTTTCTAGGAGCATCGGTGGCGTATACGTAATGTTATTTCCGACTGAGGTACTGCAGACTTTGTAGGAGCCTCGGTGGCGTATACGTAACATTATTTCCGACTGATTTACTGCAGACTTTCTAGGAGCCTCGGTGGCGTATACGTAACATTATTTCCGACTGAAGTACTGCAGACATTCTAGGAGCATCGGTGGCTTATACGTAACATTATTTCCGACTGAGGTACTGCAGACATTCTAGGAGCCTCGATGGCGTATACGTAACATTATTTCCGACTGAAGTACTGCAGACATTCTAGGAGCCTCGGTGGCGTATACGTAACATTATATCCGACTGAGGTATGGCCGACATTCGAGTAGCCAAGGTGGCGTATACGTAACATTATTTCCGACTGAGGTACTGCAGACTTTCTAGGAGCCTCGGTGTAGGAGCCTCGGAGGCGTATACGTAACATTATTTCCGACTGACTTATGGCAGACCTTCGAGGAGCCTCGGTGGCGTATACGTAACATTATTTCGGACTGAGGTAGTGCAGACATTCTAGGAGCCTCGGTGGTGTATACGTAACATTATATCCGACTGACTTATGGCAGACCTTTGAGGAGTCACGGTGGCGTATACGTAACTTTATTTCCGACTGAGGTACTGCAGATTTTCTAGGAGCATCGGTGGCGTATACGTAATGTTATTTCCGACTGAGGTACTGCAGACTTTGTAGGAGCCTCGGTGGCGTATACGTAACATTATTTCCGACTGATTTACTGCAGACTTTCTAGGAGCCTCGGTGGCGTATACGTAACATTATTTCCGACTGAAGTACTGCAGACATTCTAGGAGCATCGGTGGCGTATACGTAACATTATTTCCGACTGAAGTACTGCAGACATTCTAGGAGCCTCGGTGGCGTATACGTAACATTATTTCCGACTGAAGTACTGCAGACATTCTAGGAGCATCGGTGGCGTATACGTAACATTATTTCTGACTGAAGTACTGCAGACATTCTAGGAGCCTCGGTGGCGTATACGTAACATTATTTCCGACTGAAGTACTGCAGACATTCTAGGATCATCGGTGGCGTATACGTAACATTATTTCCGACTGAGGTACTGCAGACTTTCTAGGAGCCTCGGTGGCTTATACGTAACTTTCTATCCGACTGACTTATGGCAGACCTTCGAGGAGCCTTGGTGGCGTATACGTAACATTATTTCCGACTGAGGTACTGCAGACATTCTAGGAGCCTCGGTGGCGTATACGTAACATTATATCCGACTGAGGTACTGCAGACATTCTAGGAGCCTCGGTGGCGTATACGTAACATTATTTCCGACTGAGGTACTGCAGACATTCTAGGAGCCTCGGTGGCGTATACATAATATTATTTCCGACTGAGGTACTGCAGACTTTCTAGGAGCCTCGGAGGCGTATACGTAACTTTATATCCGACTGACTTATGGCAGTCCTTCGAGGAGCCTCGGTGGCGTATACGTAACATTGTATCCTAGTGAGGTACTGCAGACATTCGAGGAGTCTCGGTGGCGTATACGTAACTATATTTCCGACTGAGGTACTACAGACTTTCTAGGAGCCTCGGAGGCGTATACGTAACATTATTTCCGACTGAAGTACAGCAGACATTCTAGGAGCCTCGGTGGCGTATACGTAACATTATTTCCGACTGAGGTACTGCAGACATTCTAGAAGCCTCGGTGGCGTATACGTAACTTTCTATCCGACTGACTTATGGCAGACCTTCGAGGAGTCACGGTGGCTTATACGTAACATTATTTCCGACTGAGGTACTGCAGACATTCTAGGAGCCTCGATGGCGTATACGTAACATTATTTCCGACTGAAGTACTGCAGACATTCTAGGAGCCTCGGTGGCGTATACGTAACATTATATCCGACTGAGGTATGGCCGACATTCGAGTAGCCAAGGTGGCGTATACGTAACATTATTTCCGACTGAGGTACTGCAGACTTTCTAGGAGCCTCGGTGTAGGAGCCTCGGAGGCGTATACGTAACATTATTTCCGACTGACTTATGGCAGACCTTCGAGGAGCCTCGGTGGCGTATACGTAACATTATTTCCGACTGAGGTAGTGCAGACATTCTAGGAGCCTCGGTGGTGTATACGTAACATTATATCCGACTGACTTATGGCAGACCTTTGAGGAGTCACGGTGGCGTATACGTAACTTTATTTCCGACTGAGGTACTGCAGATTTTCTAGGAGCATCGGTGGCGTATACGTAATGTTATTTCCGACTGAGGTACTGCAGACTTTGTAGGAGCCTCGGTGGCGTATACGTAACATTATTTCCGACTGATTTACTGCAGACTTTCTAGGAGCCTCGGTGGCGTATACGTAACATTATTTCCGACTGAAGTACTGCAGACATTCTAGGAGCATCGGTGGCTTATACGTAACATTATTTCCGACTGAGGTACTGCAGACATTCTAGGAGCCTCGATGGCGTATACGTAACATTATTTCCGACTGAAGTACTGCAGACATTCTAGGAGCCTCGGTGGCGTATACGTAACATTATATCCGACTGAGGTATGGCCGACATTCGAGTAGCCAAGGTGGCGTATACGTAACATTATTTCCGACTGAGGTACTGCAGACTTTCTAGGAGCCTCGGTGTAGGAGCCTCGGAGGCGTATACGTAACATTATTTCCGACTGACTTATGGCAGACCTTCGAGGAGCCTCGGTGGCGTATACGTAACATTATTTCGGACTGAGGTAGTGCAGACATTCTAGGAGCCTCGGTGGTGTATACGTAACATTATATCCGACTGACTTATGGCAGACCTTTGAGGAGTCACGGTGGCGTATACGTAACTTTATTTCCGACTGAGGTACTGCAGATTTTCTAGGAGCATCGGTGGCGTATACGTAATGTTATTTCCGACTGAGGTACTGCAGACTTTGTAGGAGCCTCGGTGGCGTATACGTAACATTATTTCCGACTGATTTACTGCAGACTTTCTAGGAGCCTCGGTGGCGTATACGTAACATTATTTCCGACTGAAGTACTGCAGACATTCTAGGAGCATCGGTGGCGTATACGTAACATTATTTCCGACTGAAGTACTGCAGACATTCTAGGAGCCTCGGTGGCGTATACGTAACATTATTTCCGACTGAAGTACTGCAGACATTCTAGGAGCATCGGTGGCGTATACGTAACATTATTTCTGACTGAAGTACTGCAGACATTCTAGGAGCCTCGGTGGCGTATACGTAACATTATTTCCGACTGAAGTACTGCAGACATTCTAGGATCATCGGTGGCGTATACGTAACATTATTTCCGACTGAGGTACTGCAGACTTTCTAGGAGCCTCGGTGGCTTATACGTAACATTATATCCGACTGACTTATGGCAGACCTTCGAGGAGCCTTGGTGGCGTATACGTAACATTATTTCCGACTGAGGTACTGCAGACATTCTAGGAGCCTCGGTGGTGTATACGTAACATTATATCCGACTGACTTATGGCAGACCTTTGAGGAGTCACGGTGGCGTATACGTAACTTTATTTCCGACTGAGGTACTGCAGATTTTCTAGGAGCATCGGTGGCGTATACGTAACATTATTTCTGACTGAAGTACTGCAGACATTCTAGGAGCCTCGGTGGCGTATACGTAACATTATTTCCGACTGAGGTACTGCAGACATTCGAGGAGTCTCGGTGGCGTATACGTAACATTATTTCCGACTGAGGTACTGCAGACTTTCTAGGAGCCTCGGTGGCGTATACGTAACTTTCTATCCGACTGACTTATGGCAGACCTTCGAGGAGTCACGGTGGCTTATACGTAACATTATTTCCGACTGAGGTACTGCAGACATTCTAGGAGCCTCGATGGCGTATACGTAACATTATTTCCGACTGAAGTACTGCAGACATTCTAGGAGCCTCGGTGGCGTATACGTAACATTATTTCCGACTGAGGTACTGCAGACTTTCTAGGAGCCTCGGAGGCGTATACGTAACATTATTTCCGACTGAAGTACTGCAGACATTCTAGGAGCCTCGGTGGCGTATACGTAACATTATTTCCGACTGAGGTACTGCAGACATTCTAGAAGCCTCGATTGCGTATACGTAACATTATATCCGACTGACTTATGGCAGACCTTCGATTAGTCACGGTGGCGTATACGTAACATTATTTCCGACTGAGGCACTGCAGACTTTCTAGGAGCCTCGGTGGCGTATACGCAACATTATTTCCGACTAAGGTACTGCAGACATTCTAGGAGCCTCTGTGGCGTATACGTAACTTTATTTTCGATGGACTTCTGGCGGACCATTGAGGACCCTCGGTGGCGTATACGTAACATTATTTCCGACTGAGGTACTGCAGACATTCTAGAAGCCTCGGTTTCGTATACGTAACATTATTTCCGACTGAGGTACTACAGACTTTCTAGGAGCCTCGGTGGCGTATACGTAACTTTATATCCGACTGACTTATGGCAGACCTTCGAGCAGCCTCGGTGGCGTATACGTAACTTTATTTTCGATGGACTTCTGGCGGAACATTGAGGACCCTCGGTGGCGTATACGCAACATTATTTCCGACTGAGGTACTGCAGACATTCTAGGAGCCTCGGTGGCGTATGCGTAACTTTATATCCGACTGACTTATGGCAGACCTTCGGGCAGCCTCGGTGGCGTATACGTAACATTATTTCCGACTGAGGTACTGCAGAATTTCTGGGAGCCTCGGTGGCGTATACGTAACTTTCTATCCCACTGACTTATGACAGACCTTCGAGGAGTCACGGTGGCGTATACGTAACATTATTTCCGACTGAGGTATGGTCGACATTCGAGGAGCCAAGGTGGCGTATACGAAACATTATTTCCGACTGAGGCACTGCAGACTTTCTAGGAGCCTCGGTGGCGTATACGTAACATTATATCCGACTGACTTATGGCAGACCTTCGAGCAGCCTCGGTGGCGTATACGTAACATTATATCCGACTGAGGTACTGCAGACATTCTAGGAGCCTCGGTGGCGTATACGTAACATTATTTCCGACTGAGGTACTACAGACTTTCTAGGAGCCTCGGTGGCGTATACGTAACTTTATATCCGACTGACTTATGGCAGACCTTCGAGCAGCCTCGGTGGCGTATACGTAACTTTATTTTCGATGGACTTCTGGCGGACCATTGAGGACCCTCGGTGGCGTATACGTAACATTATTTCCGACTGAGGTACTGCAGACATTCTAGAAGCCTCGGTGGCGTATACGTAACATTATTTCCGACTGAGGTACTGCAGACATTCTAGGAGCCAAGGTGGCGTATACGTAACTTTCTATCCGACTGACTTATGGCAGACCTTCGAGGAGTCACGGTGGCTTATACGTAACATTATTTCCGACTGAGGTACTGCAGACATTCTAGGAGCCTCGATGGCGTATACGTAACATTATTTCCGACTGAAGTACTGCAGACATTCTAGGAGCCTCGGTGGCGTATACGTAACATTATATCCGACTGAGGTATGGCCGACATTCGAGTAGCCAAGGTGGCGTATACGTAACATTATTTCCGACTGAGGTACTGCAGACTTTCTAGGAGCCTCGGTGTAGGAGCCTAACATTATTTCCGACTGACTTATGGCAGACCTTCGAGGAGCCTCGGTGGCGTATACGTAACATTATTTCGGACTGAGGTAGTGCAGACATTCTAGGAGCCTCGGTGGTGTATACGTAACATTATATCCGACTGACTTATGGCAGACCTTTGAGGAGTCACGGTGGCGTATACGTAACTTTATTTCCGACTGAGGTACTGCAGATTTTCTAGGAGCATCGGTGGCGTATACGTAATATTATTTCCGACTGAGGTACTGCAGACTTTGTAGGAGCCTCGGTGGCGTATACGTAACATTATTTCCGACTGATTTACTGCAGACTTTCTAGGAGCCTCGGTGGCGTATACGTAACATTATTTCCGACTGAAGTCCTGCAGACATTCTAGGAGCATCGGTGGCGTATACGTAACATTATTTCCGACTGAAGTACTGCATACATTCTAGGAGCCTCGGTGGCGTATACGTAACATTATTTCCGACTGAAGTACTGCAGACATTCTAGGAGTATCGGTGGCGTATGCGTAACATTATTTCTGACTGAAGTACTGCAGACATTCTAGGAGCCTCGGTGCCGTATACGTAACATTATTTCCGACTGAAGTACTGCAGACATTCTAGGAGCCTCGGTTTCGTATACGTAATATTATTGCCGACTGAGGTACTGCAGACTTTCTAGGAGCCTCGGTGGCGTATACGTAACTTTATATCCGACTGATTTACTGCAGACATTCTAGGAGCATCGGTGGCGTATACGTAACATTATTTCCGACTGAAGTACTGCAAACATTCTAGGAGCCTCGGTGGTGTATACGTAACATTATATCCGACTGACTTATGGCAGACCTTCGAGGAGTCACGGTGGCGTATACGTGACATTATTTCCGACTGAAGTACTGCAGACATTCTAGGAGCCTCGGTGGCGTATACGTAACATTATTTCCGACTGAAGTACTGCAGACATTCTATTAGCCTCGGTGGCGTACACGTAACATTATATCCGACTGACTTATGGCAGACCTTCGATTAGTCACGGTGGCGTATACGTAACATTATTTCCGACTGAAGTACTGCAGACATTCTAGGAGTCTCGGTGGCGTATACGTAACATTATATCCGAGTGAGGTACTGCAGACATTCTAGGAGCCAAGGTGGCGTATACGTAACTTTATTTCCGACTGAGGTACTGCAGACATTCTAGGAGCCTCGATGGAGTATACGTAACATTATTTCCGACTGAAGTACTGCAGACATTCTAGGAGCCTCGGTGGCGTATACGTAACATTATATCCGACTGAGGTATGGCCGACATTCGAGTAGCCAAGGTGGCGTATACGTAACATTATTTCCGACTGAGGTACTGCAGACTTTCTAGGAGCCTCGGTGGCGTATACGTACCATTATATCCGACTGACTTATGGCAGACCTTCGAGCAGCCTCGGTGGCGTATACGTAACATTATTTCCGACTGAAGTACTGCAGACATTCTATTAGCCTCGGTGGCGTACACGTAACATTATATCCGACTGACTTATGGCAGACCTTCGATTAGTCACGGTGGCGTATACGTAACATTATTTCCGACTGAAGTACTGCAGACATTCTAGGAGTCTCGGTGGCGTATACGTAACATTATATCCGAGTGAGGTACTGCAGACATTCTAGGAGCCAAGGTGGCGTATACGTAACTTTATTTCCGACTGAGGTACTGCAGACATTCTAGGAGCCTCGATGGAGTATACGTAACATTATTTCCGACTGAAGTACTGCAGACATTCTAGGAGCCTCGGTGGCGTATACGTAACATTATATCCGACTGAGGTATGGCCGACATTCGAGGAGCCAAGGTCGCGTATACGTAACATTATATCCGACTGACTTATGACAGACCCTCGAGGAGTCACGGTGGCGTATACGCAACATTATTTCCGACTGAGGTACTGCAGACATTCTAGGAGCCTCGGTGGCGTATACGTAACATTATTTCCGACTGAGGTACTGCAGACTTTCTAGGAGCCTCGGTGGCGTATACGTAACTTTCTATCCGACTGACTTATGGCAGACCTTCGAGGAGTCACGGTGGCTTATACGTAACATTATTTCCGACTGAGGTACTGCAGACATTCTAGGAGCCTCGGTGGTGTATACGTAACATTATTTCCGACTGAAGTACTGCAGACATTCTAGGAGCCTCGGTGGCGTATACGTAACTTTCTATCCGACTGACTTATGGCAGACCTTCGAGGAGTCACGGTGGCTTATACGTAACATTATTTCCGACTGAGGTACTGCAGACATTCTAGGAGCCTCGATGGCGTATACGTAACATTATTTCCGACTGAGGTACTGCAGACTTTCTAGGAGCCTCGGTGGCGTATACGTAACTTTCTATCCGACTGACTTATGGCAGACCTTCGAGGAGTCACGGTGGCTTATACGTAACATTATTTCCGACTGAGGTACTGCAGACATTCTAGGAGCCTCGATGGCGTATACGTAACATTATTTCCGACTGAAGTACTGCAGACATTCTAGGAGCCTCGGTGGCGTATACGTAACATTATATCCGACTGAGGTATGGCCGACATTCGAGTAGCCAAGGTGGCGTATACGTAACATTATTTCCGACTGAGGTACTGCAGACTTTCTAGGAGCCTCGGTGGCGTATACGTACCATTATATCCGACTGACTTATGGCAGACCTTCGAGCAGCCTCGGTGGCGTATACGTAACATTATATCCGACTGAGGTATGGCCGACATTCGAGGAGCCAAGGTCGCGTATACGTAACATTATATCCGACTGACTTATGACAGACCCTCGAGGAGTCACGGTGGCGTATACGCAACATTATTTCCGACTGAGGTACTGCAGACATTCTAGGAGCCTCGGTGGCGTATACGTAACATTATTTCCGACTGAGGTACTGCAGACTTTCTAGGAGCCTCGGTGGCGTATACGTAACTTTCTATCCGACTGACTTATGGCAGACCTTCGAGGAGTCACGGTGGCTTATACGTAACATTATTTCCGACTGAGGTACTGCAGACATTCTAGGAGCCTCGGTGGCGTATACGTAACATTATTTCCGACTGAAGTACTGCAGACATTCTAGGAGCATCGGTGGCGTATACGTAACATTATTTCCTACTGAGGTACTGCAGAATTTCTAAGAGCCTCGGTTGCGTATACGTAACATTATTTCCGACAGAGGTACTGCAGACTTTGTAGGAACCTCGGAGGCGTATACGTAACATTATTTCCGACTGAGGTACTGCAGATATTCTAGCAGCCTCGGTGGCGTATACGCAACATTATTTCCGACTGACTTATGGCAGACCTTCGAGGAGTCACGCTGGCATATACGTAACATTATTTCCGACTGAGGTACTGCAGACATTCTAGGAGCCTCGGTGGCGTATACGTAACATTATATCCGACTGACTTATGGCAGACCTTCGAGCAGTCACGGTGGCTTATTCGTAACATTATTTCCGACTGAGGTACTGCAGACATTCTAGGAGCCTCGATGGCGTTTATGGCGGACCATCGAGGACCCTCGGTGGCGTATACGTAACATTATTTCCGCCTGAGGTACTGCAGACCTTCCAGGAATCTCGGTGGCGTATACGTAACATTATATCCGAGTGAGGTACTGCAGACATTCTAGGAGCCTCGGTGGCGTATACGTAACTTTATATCCGACTAACTTATGGCAGACCTTCGATTAGTCACGGTGGCGTATACGCGACATTATTTCCGACTGAGGTACTGCAGACATTCTAGGAGCCTCGGTGGCGTATACGTAACTTTATTTCTGCCTGAGGTACTGCAGACCTTCGAGGAGTCTCGGTGGCGTATACGTAACATTATATCCGAGTGAGGTACTGCAGACATTCTAGGAGCCAAGGTGGCGTATACGTAACTTTATTTCCGACTGAGGTACTGCAGACATTCGAGGAGTCTCGGTGGCGTATACGTAACATTATTTCCGACTGAGGTACTGCAGACTTTCTAGGAGCCTCGGTGGCGTATACTTAACTTTCTATCCGACTGACTTATGGCAGACCTTCGAGGAGTCACGGTGGCGTATACGTAACATTATATCCGACTGAGGTACTGCAGACATTCTAGGAGTCTCGGTGGCGTATACGTAACATTATTTCCGACTGAGGTACTGCAGACATTCGAGGAGTCTCGGTGGCGTATACGTAACATTATTTCCGACTGAGGTACTGCAGACATTCGAGGAGTCTCGGTGGCGTATACGTAACATTATTTCCGACTGAGGTACTGCGGACTTTCTAGGAGCCTCGGTGGCGTATACGTAACTTTCTATCCGACTGACTTATGGCAGACCTTCGAGGAGTCACGGTGGCTTATACGTAACATTATTTCCGACTGAGGTACTGCAGACATTCTAGGAGCCTCGATGGCGTATACGTAACTTTATATCCGAATGACTTATGGCAGACCTTCGAGGAGCCTCGGCGACTGACTTATGGCAGACCTGCGAGGAGCCTCGGTGGCGTATACGTAACATTATATCCGACTGAGGTACTGCAGACATTCTAGGAGTCTCGGTGGCGTATACGTAACATTATTTCCGACTGAGGTACTGCAGACATTCGAGGAGTCTCGGTGGCGTATACGTAACATTATTTCCGACTGAGGTACTGCAGACTTTCTAGGAGCCTCGGTGGCGTATACGTAACTTTCTATCCGACTGACTTATGGCAGACCTTCGAGGAGTCACGGTGGCTTATACGTAACATTATTTCCGACTGAGGTACTGCAGACATTCTAGGAGCCTCGATGGCGTATACGTAACTTTATATCCGACTGACTTATGGCAGACCTTCGAGGAGCCTCGGTGGCGTATACGTAACATTATATCCGAGTGAGGTACTGTAGACTTTCTAATAGCCTCGGTGTAGGAGCCTCGGAGGCGTATACGTAACATTATTTCCGACTGACTTATGGCAGACCTTCGAGGAGCCTCGGTGGCGTATACGTAACTTTATTTCCGACTGAGGTACTGCAGATTTTCTAGGAGCATCGGTGGCGTATACGTAACATTATTTCTGACTGAAGTACTGCAGACATTCTAGGAGCCTCGGTGCCGTATACGTAACATTATTTCCGACTGAAGTACTGCAGACATTCTAGGAGCCTCGGTGGCTTATACGTAACATTATATCCGACTGACTTATGGCAGACCTTCGAGGAGCCTCGGTGGCGTATACGTAACATTATTTCCGACTGAAGTACTGCAGACATTCTAGGAGCCTCGGTGGCTTATACGTAACATTATATCCGACTGACTTATGGCAGACCTTTGAGGAGTCACGGTGGCGTATACGTAACTTTATTTCCGACTGAAGTACTGCAGAAATTCTAGGAGCCTCGGTGGCGTATACGTAATATTATTTCCGACTGAGGTACTGCAGACTTTGTAGGAGCCTCGGTGGCGTATACGTAACATTATTTCCGACTGAGGTACTGCAGACTTTGTAGGAGCCTCGGTGGCTTATACGTAACTTTATTTCCGACTGATTTACTGCAGACTTTCTAGGAGCCTCGGTGGCGTATACGTAACATTATTTCCGACTGAAATACTGCATACATTCTAGGAGCCTCGGGGGCTTATACGTAACATTATATCCGACTGACTTATGGCAGACCTTCGAGGAGCCTCGGTGGCGTATACGTAACATTATTTCCGACTGAGGTACTGCAGCCATTCTAGGAGCCTCGGTGGTGTATACGTAACATTATATCCGACTGACTTATGGCAGACCTTTGAGGAGTCACGGTGGCGTATACGTAACTTTATTTCCGACTGAGATACTGCAGATTTTCTAGGAGCATCGGTGGCGTATACGTAACATTATTTCTGACTGAAGTACTGCAGACCTTCGAGGAGTCACGGTGGCGTATACGTAACATTATTTCCGACTGAAGTACTGCAGACATTCTAGGAGCCTCGGTGGCGTATACGTAACATTATTTCCGACTGAAGTACTGCAGACATTCTAGGAGCCTCGGTGGCGTACACGTAACATTATATCCGACTGACTTATGGCAGACCTTCGATTAGTCACGGTGGCGTATACGTAACACTATTTCCGACTGAGGTACTGCAGACATTCTAGGAGCCTCGGTGGCGTATACGTAACTTTATTTCCGACTGAGGTACGGCAGACATTCTAGGAGCCTCGATGGCGTTTATGGCGGACCATCGAGGACCCTCGGTGGAGTATACGTAACATTATTTCCGACTGAGGTACTGCAGACCTTCGAGGAGTCTCGGTGGCGTATACGCAACATTATTTCCGACTGAGGTACTGCAGACATTCTAGGAGCCTCGGTGGTGTATACGTAACATTATATCCGACTGACTTATGGCAGACCTTCGAGGAGTCACGGTGGCTTATACGTAACATTATTTCCGACTGAGGTACTGCAGACATTCTAGGAGCCTCGATGGCGTATACGTAACATTATATCCGACTGACTTATGGCAGACCTTCGAGCAGCCTCGGTGGCGTATACGTAACATTATATCCGACTGAGGTATGGTCGACATTCGAGGAGCCAAGGTGGCGTATACGTAACATTATATCCGACTGACTTATGGCAGACCCTCGAGGAGTCACGGTGGCGTATACGCAACATTATTGCCGACTGAGGTACTGCAGACATTCTAGGAGCCTCGGTGGTGTATACGTAACATTATATCCGACTGACTTATGGCAGACCTGCGAGGAGCCTCGGTGGCGTATACGTAACATTATATCCGACTGAGGTACTGCAGACCTTCGGGGAGTCTCGGTGGCGTATACGTAACATTATTTCCGACTGAAGTACTGCAGACATTCTAGGAGCCTCGGTGGCGTATACGTAACATTATTTCCGACTGAGGTACTGCAGACATTCGAGGAGTCTCGGAGGCGTATACGTAACATTATTTGCGACTGAGGTACTGCAGACTTTCTAGGAGCCTCGGTGGCGTATACGTAACTTTCTATCCGACTGACTTATGGCAGACCTTCGAGGAGTCACGGTGGCTTATACGTAACGTTATTTCCGACTGAGGTACTGCAGACATTCTAGGAGCCTCGATGGCGTATACGTAACATTATTTCCGACTGAAGTACTGCAGACATTCTAGGAGCCTCGGTGGCGTATATGTAACTTTCTATCCGACTGACTTATGGCAGACCTTCGAGGAGCCTCGGTGGCGTATACGTAACATTATATCCGAGTGAGGTACTGCAGACATTCTAGGAGCCAAGGTGGCGTATACGTAACTTTATTTCCGACTGAGGTACTGCAGACTTTTTAGGAGCCTCGTAGGCGTATACGTAACATTATTTCCGACTGAGGTACTGCAGACATTCTAGCAGCCTCGGTGGCGTATACGCAACATTATTTCCGACTGAGGTACTGCAGACATTCTAGCAGCCTCGGTGGCTTATACGCAACATTATTTCCGACTGAGGTACTGCAGACATTCTAGGAGCCTCGGTGGCGTATACGTAATATTATTTCCGACTGAGGTACTGCAGACTTTCTAGCAGCCTCGGTGGCGTATACGTAACATTATTTCCGACTGAAGTACTGCAGACATTCTAGGAGCCTCGGTGGCGTATACGTAACATTATTTCCGGCTGAGGTACAGCAGACATTCTAGCAGCCTCGGTGGCGTATACGCAACATTATTTCCGACTGACTTATGGCAGACCTTCGAGGAGTCACGCTGGCGTATACGTAACATTATTTCCGACTGAGGTACTGCAGACATTCTAGGACCCTCGGTGGCGTATACGTAACATTATATCCGACTGACTTATGGCAGACCTTCGAGGAGTCACGGTGGCGTATACGTAACATTATTTCCGACTGAGGTACTGCAGACATTCTAGGAGCCTCGGTGGCGTATACGTAACATTATTTCCTACTGAGGTACTGCAGAATTTCTAGAAGCCTCGGTGGCGTATACGTAACATTATTTCCGACTGAGGTACTGCAGACCTTCGAGGAGTCTCGGTGACTGAGTTACTGCAGACTTTCTAGGAGCCTCGGTGGCGTATACGTAACGTAACATATCCGACTGACTTATGGCAGACCTTACAGCAGCCTAGGTGGCGTATACGTAACATTGTATCCGACTGAGGTATGGCCGACATTCGAGGAGCCAAGGTGGCGTATACGTAACATTATATCCGACTGAGGTATGGCCGACATTCGAGGAGCCAAGGTGGCGTATACGTAACATTATTTCCGACTGAGGTACTGCAGACATTCTAGGAGCCTCGATGGCGTATACGTAACATTATTTCCGACTGAGGTACTGCAGACATTCTAGGAGCCTCGATGGCGTATACGTCACATTATATCCGACAGACTTATGGCAGACCTTCAAGGAGTCACGGTGGCGTATACGTAACATTATTTCCGACTGAAGTACTGCAGACTTTCTAGGAGCCTCGGTGGCGTATACGTAACATTGTATCCAACTGACTTATGGCAGACCTTTAAGGAGTCACGGTGGCGTATACGTAACATTATTTCCGACTGAAGTACTGCAGACATTCTAGGAGCCTCGGTGGCGTATACGTAACATTATTTCCGACTGAGGTACTGCAGACATTCTAGGAGCCTCGATGGCGTATACGTCACATTATATCCGACAGACTTATGGCAGACCTTCGAGGAGTCACGGTGGCGTATACGTAACATTATATCCGACTGAGGTATGGCCGACATTCGAGGAGCCAAGGTGGCGTATACGCAACATTATTTCCGACTGAGGTACTGCAGACTTTCTAGGAGCCTCGGTGGCGTATACGTAACTTTATATCCGACTGACTTATGGCAGACCTTCGAGCAGCCTCGGTGGCGTATACGTAACATTATATCCGACTGAGGTATGGCCGACATTCGAGGAGCCAAGGTGGCGTATACGCAACATTATTTCCGACTGAGGTACTGCAGACTTTCTAGGAGCCTCGGTGGCGTATACGTAACTTTATATCCGACTGACTTATGGCAGACCTTCGAGCAGCCTCGGTGGCGTATACGTAACATTATATCCGACTGAGGTATGGCCGACATTCGAGGAGCCAAGGTGGCGTATACGCAACATTATTTCCGACTGAGGTACTGCAGACTTTCTAGGAGCCTCGGTGGCGTATACGTAAGTTTATATCCGACTGAGGTACTGCAGACATTCCAGGAGCCAAGGTGGCGTATACGTAACATTATATCCGACTGAGGTACTGCAGACATTCTAGGAGCCAAGGCGGCGTATACGTAACTTTATTTCCGACTGAGGTACTGCAGACATTCTAGGAGCCTCGATGGCGTATACGTAACATTATATCCGACTGACTTATGGCAGACCTTCGAGGAGTCACGGTGGCGTATACGTAACATTATATCCGACTGACTTATGGCAGACATTCTAGGAGCCTCGGTGGCGTATACGTAACATTATTTCCGACTGAGGTACTGCAGACCTTCGAGGAGTCTCGGTGGCGTATACGTAACATTATTTCCGACTGAGGTACTGCAGAATTT
This sequence comes from Eristalis pertinax, assembly GCA_907269125.1. Lineage (NCBI taxonomy): Eukaryota > Metazoa > Arthropoda > Insecta > Diptera > Syrphidae > Eristalis > Eristalis pertinax. The sequence goes on from OU026149.1 coordinate 24,649,965, forward strand.
CTAGGAGCCTCGGTGGCGTATACGTAACATTATTTCCGACAGAGGTACTGCAGACTTTGTAGGAACCTCGGAGGCGTATACGTAACATTATTTCCGACTGAGGTACTGCAGACATTCTAGGAGCCTCGGTGGCGTATACGTAACTTTATATCCGACTGACTTATGGCAGACCTTCGAGGAGCCTCGGTGGCGAATACGTAACATTATATCCGAGTGAGGTACTGCAGACATTCTAGGAGCCAATGTGGCGTATACGTAACTTTATTTCCGACTGAGGTACGGCAGACATTCTAGGAGCCTCGATGGCGTATACGTAACATTATATCCGACTGACTTATGGCAGACCTTCGAGGAGTCACGGTGGCGTATACGCAACATTATTTCCGACTGAGGTACTGCTTACATTCTAGGAGCCTCGGTGGCGTATACGTAACATTATTTCCGACTGAGGTACTGCAGACATTCTAGAAGCCTCGGTGGCGTATACGCAACATTATTTCCGACTGAGGTACTGCAGACCTTCGAGGAGTCTCGGTGACTGAGTTACTGCAGACTTTCTAGGAGCCTCGGTGGCGTATACGTAACGTAACATATCCGACTGACTTATGGCGGACCTTCGAGCAGCCTAGGTGGCGTATACGTAACATTGTATCCGACTGAGGTATGGCCGACATTCGAGGAGCCAAGGTGGCGTATACGTAACATTATATCCGACTGAGGTATGGCCGACATTCGAGGAGCCAAGGTGGCGTATACGTAACATTATTTCCGACTGAGGCACTGCAGACTTTCTAGGAGCCTCGGTGGCGTATACGTAACATTATATCCGACTGACTTATGGCAGACCTTCGAGGAGCCTCGGTGGCGTATACGTAACATCAATTCCGACTGAGGTACTGCAGACATTCTAGAAGCCTCGGTGGCGTATACGCAACATTATTTCCGACTGAGGTACTGCAGACCTTCGAGGAGTCTCGGTGACTGAGTTACTGCAGACTTTCTAGGAGCCTCGGTGGCGTATACGTAACGTAACATATCCGACTGACTTATGGCAGACCTTCGAGCAGCCTAGGTGGCGTATACGTAACATTGTATCCGACTGAGGTATGGCCGACATTCGAGGAGCCAAGGTGGCGTATACGTGACATTATTTCCGACTGAGGCACTGCAGACTTTCTAGGAGCCTCGGTGGCGTATACGTAACATTATATCCGACTGACTTATGGCAGACCTTCAAGGAGTCACGGTGGCGTATACGTAACATTATTTCCGACTGAAGTACTGCAGACATTCTAGGAGCCTCGGTGGCGTATACGCAACATTATTTCCGACTGAGGTACTGCAGACATTCTAGGAGCCTCGGTGGTGTATACGTAACATTATATCCGACTGACTTATGGCAGATCTCCGAGGAGCCTCGGTGGCGTATACGTAACATTATATCCGACTGAGGTACTGCAGACCTTCGGGGAGTCTCGGTGGCGTATACGTAACATTATTTCCGACTGAGGTACTGCAGACATTCGAGGAGTCTCGGTGGCGTATACGTAACATTATTTCCTACTGAGGTACTGCAGACTTTCTAGGAGCCTCGGTGGCGTATATGTAACTTTCTATCCGACTGACTTATGGCAGACCTTCGAGGAGCCTCGGTGGCGTATACGTAACATTATTTCCGACTGAGGTACTGCAGACATTCTAGGAGCCTCGGTGGCGTATACGTAACATTATTTCCGACTGAAGTACTGCAGACATTCTAGGAGCCTCGGTGGCGTATACGTAACATTATTTCCGACAGAGGTACTGCAGACTTTGTAGGAACCTCGGAGGCGTATACGTAGCATTATTTCCGACTGAGGTACTGCAGACCTTCGAGGAGTCTCGGTGACTGAGTTACTGCAGACTTTCTAGGAGAATCGGTGGCGTATACGTAACGTAACATATCCGACTGACTTATGGCAGACCTTCGAGCAGCCTAGGTGGCGTATACGTAACATTGTATCCGACTGAGGTATGGCCGACATTCGAGTAGCCAAGGTGGCGTATACGTAACATTATATCCGACTGAGGTATGGCCGACATTCGAGGAGCCAAGGTGGCGTATACGTAACATTATTTCCGACTGAAGTACTGCAGACATTCTAGGAGCCTCGGTGGCGTATACGTAACATTATTTCCGACTGAGGTACTGCAGACATTCTAGGAGCCTCGATGGCGTATACGTAACATTATATCCGACTGACTTATGGCAGACCTTCGAGGAGTCACGGTGGCGTATACGTAACTTTATTTCCGACTGAGGTACTTCAGATTTTCTAGGAGCATCGGTGGCGTATACGTAACTTTATATCCGACTGACTTATGGCAGACCTTCGAGCAGCCTCGGTGGCGTATACGTAACATTATATCCGACTGAGGTATGGCCGACATTCGAGGAGCCAAGGTGGCGTATACGCAACATTATTTCCGACTGAGGTACTGCAGACTTTCTAGGAGCCTCGGTGGCGTATACGTAACTTTATATCCGACTGACTTATGGCAGACCTTCGAGCAGCCTCGGTGGCGTATACGTAACATTATATCCGACTGAGGTATGGCCGACATTCGAGGAGCCAAGGTGGCGTATACGCAACATTATTTCCGACTGAGGTACTGCAGACTTTCTAGGAGCCTCGGTGGCGTATACGTAAGTTTATATCCGACTGACTTATGGCAGACCTTCGAGGAGCCTCGGTGGCGTATACGTAACATTATATCCGACTGAGGTACTGCAGACATTCTAGGAGCCAAGGTGGCGTATACGTAACTTTATTTCCGACTGAGGTACTGCAGACATTCTAGGAGCCTCGGTGGCGTATACGTAACATTATATCCGACTGACTTATGGCAGACCTTCGAGGAGTCACGGTGCCGTATACGTAACATTATATCCGACTGACTTATGGCAGACATTCTAGGAGCCTCGGTGGCGTATACGTAACATTATTTCCGACTGAGGTACTGCAGACCTTCGAGGAGTCTCGGTGGCGTATACGTAACATTATTTCCGACTGAGGTACTGCAGACTTTCGAGCAGCCTCGGTGGCGTATACGTAACATTATTTCCGACTGAGGTACTGCAGAATTTCTAGGAGCCTCGGTGGCGTATACGTAACATTATTTCCGACAGAGGTACTGCAGACTTTGTAGGAACCTCGGAGGCGTATACGTAACATTATTTCCGACAGAGGTACTGCAGACTTTGTAGGAACCTCGGTGGCGTATACGCAACATTATTTCCGACTGACTTATGGCAGACCTTCGAGGAGTCACGCTGGCGTATACGTAACATTATTTCCGACTGAGGTACTGCAGACATTCTAGGAGCCTCGGTGGCGTATACGTAACATTATATCCGACTGACTTATGGCAGACCTTCGAGGAGCCTCGGTGGCGTATACGTAACATTATATCCGAGTGAGGTACTGCAGACATTCTAGGAGCCTCGGTGGCGTATACGTAACATTATTTCCGACTGAAGTACTGCAGACATTCTAGGAGCCTCGGTGGCGTATACGTAACATTATTTCCGACAGAGGTACTGCAGACTTTGTAGGAACCTCGGAGGCGTATACGTAACATTATTTCCGACTGAGGTACTGCAGACATTCTAGGAGCCTCGGTGGCGTATACGTAACATTATTTCCGACTGAAGTACTGCAGACATTCTAGGAGCCTCGGTGGCGTATACGTAACATTATTTCCGACAGAGGTACTGCAGACTTTGTAGGAACCTCGGAGGCGTATACGTAGCATTATTTCCGACTGAGGTACTGCAGACCTTCGAGGAGTCTCGGTGACTGAGTTACTGCAGACTTTCTAGGAGAATCGGTGGCGTATACGTAACGTAACATATCCGACTGACTTATGGCAGACCTTCGAGCAGCCTAGGTGGCGTATACGTAACATTGTATCCGACTGAGGTATGGCCGACATTCGAGGAGCCAAGGTGGCGTATACGTAACATTATATCCGACTGAGGTATGGCCGACATTCGAGGAGCCAAGGTGGCGTATACGTAACATTATTTCCGACTGAAGTACTGCAGACATTCTAGGAGCCTCGGTGGCGTATACGTAACATTATTTCCGACTGAAGTACTGCAGACATTCTAGGAGCCTCGGTGGCGTATACGTAACATTATTTCCGACTGAGGTACTGCAGACATTCTAGGAGCCTCGATGGCGTATACGTAACATTATATCCGACTGACTTATGGCAGACCTTCGAGGAGTCACGGTGGCGTATACGTAACTTTATTTCCGACTGAGGTACTTCAGATTTTCTAGGAGCATCGGTGGCGTATACGTAACTTTATATCCGACTGACTTATGGCAGACCTTCGAGCAGCCTCGGTGGCGTATACGTAACATTATATCCGACTGAGGTATGGCCGACATTCGAGGAGCCAAGGTGGCGTATACGCAACATTATTTCCGACTGAGGTACTGCAGACTTTCTAGGAGCCTCGGTGGCGTATACGTAACTTTATATCCGACTGACTTATGGCAGACCTTCGAGGAGCCTCGGTGGCGTATACGTAACATTATATCCGACTGAGGTATGGCCGACATTCGAGGAGCCAAGGTGGCGTATACGCAACATTATTTCCGACTGAGGTACTGCAGACTTTCTAGGAGCCTCGGTGGCGTATACGTAAGTTTATATCCGACTGACTTATGGCAGACCTTCGAGGAGCCTCGGTGGCGTATACGTAACATTATATCCGACTGAGGTACTGCAGACATTCTAGGAGCCAAGGTGGGGTATACGTAACTTTATTTCCGACTGAGGTACTGCAGACATTCTAGGAGCCTCGGTGGCGTATACGTAACATTATATCCGACTGACTTATGGCAGACCTTCGAGGAGTCACGGTGGCGTATACGTAACATTATATCCGACTGACTTATGGCAGACATTCTAGGAGCCTCGGTGGCGTATACGTAACATTATTTCCGACTGAGGTACTGCAGACCTTCGAGGAGTCTCGGTGGCGTATACGTAACATTATTTCCGACTGAGGTACTGCAGAATTTCTAGGAGCCAAGGTGGCGTATACGTAACTTTATTTCCGACTGAGGTACTGCAGACATTCTAGGAGCCTCGGTGGCGTATACGTAACATTATATCCGACTGACTTATGGCAGACCTTCGAGGAGTCACGGTGGCGTATACGTAACATTATATCCGACTGAGGTACTGCAGACATTCTAGGAGCCAAGGTGGCGTATACGTAACTTTATTTCCGACTGAGGTACTGCAGACATTCTAGGAGCCTCGGTGGCGTATACGTAACATTATATCCGACTGACTTATGGCAGACCTTCGAGGAGTCACGGTGGCGTATACGTAACATTATATCCGACTGACTTATGGCAGACATTCTAGGAGCCTCGGTGGCGTATACGTAACATTATTTCCGACTGAGGTACTGCAGACCTTCGAGGAGTCTCGGTGGCGTATACGTAACATTATTTCCGACTGAGGTACTGCAGACTTTCGAGCAGCCCCGGTGGCGTATACGTAACATTATTTCCGACTGAGGTACTGCAGAATTTCTAGGAGCCTCGGTGGCGTATACGTAACATTATTTCCGACAGAGGTACTGCAGACTTTGTAGGAACCTCGGAGGCGTATACGTAACATTATTTCCGACTGAGGTACTGCAGACCTTCGAGGAGTCTCGGTGGCGTATACGTAACATTATTTCCGACTGAGGTACTGCAGACTTTCGAGCAGCCCCGGTGGCGTATACGTAACATTATTTCCGACTGAGGTACTGCAGACATTCTAGCAGCCTCGGTGGCGTATACGCAACATTATTTCCGACTGACTTATGGCAGACCTTCGAGGAGTCACGCTGGCATATACGTAACATTATTTCCGACTGAGGTACTGCAGACATTCTAGGAGCCTCGGTGGCGTATACGTAACATTATATCCGACTGACTTATGGCAGACCTTCGAGGAGCCTCGGTGGCGTATACGTAACATTATATCCGAGTGAGGTACTGCAGACATTCTAGGAGCCTCGGTGGCGTATACGTAACATTATTTCCGACTGAAGTACTGCAGACATTCTAGGAGCCTCGGTGGCGTATACGTAACATTATTTCCGACAGAGGTACTGCAGACTTTGTAGGAACCTCGGAGGCGTATACGTAACATTATTTCCGACTGAGGTACTGCAGACATTCTAGGAGCCTCGGTGGCGTATACGTAACATTATTTCCGACTGAGGTACTGCAGACATTCTAGGAGCCTCGGTGGCGTATACGTAACATTATTTCCGACAGAGGTACTGCAGACTTTGTAGGAACCTCGGAGGCGTATACGTAGCATTATTTCCGACTGAGGTACTGCAGACCTTCGAGGAGTCTCGGTGACTGAGTTACTGCAGACTTTCTAGGAGAATCGGTGGCGTATACGTAACGTAACATATCCGACTGACTTATGGCAGACCTTCGAGCAGCCTAGGTGGCGTATACGTAACATTGTATCCGACTGAGGTATGGCCGACATTCGAGGAGCCAAGGTGGCGTATACGTAACATTATATCCGACTGAGGTATGGCCGACATTCGAGGAGCCAAGGTGGCGTATACGTAACATTATTTCCGACTGAAGTACTGCAGACATTCTAGGAGCCTCGGTGGCGTATACGTAACATTATTTCCGACTGAAGTACTGCAGACATTCTAGGAGCCTCGGTGGCGTATACGTAACATTATTTCCGACAGAGGTACTGCAGACTTTGTAGGAACCTCGGAGGCGTATACGTAGCATTATTTCCGACTGAGGTACTGCAGACCTTCGAGGAGTCTCGGTGACTGAGTTACTGCAGACTTTCTAGGAGAATCGGTGGCGTATACGTAACGTAACATATCCGACTGACTTATGGCAGACCTTCGAGCAGCCTAGGTGGCGTATACGTAACATTGTATCCGACTGAGGTATGGCCGACATTCGAGGAGCCAAGGTGGCGTATACGTAACATTATATCCGACTGAGGTATGGCCGACATTCGAGGAGCCAAGGTGGCGTATACGTAACATTATTTCCGACTGAAGTACTGCAGACATTCTAGGAGCCTCGGTGGCGTATACGTAACATTATTTCCGACTGAGGTACTGCAGACATTCTAGGAGCCTCGATGGCGTATACGTAACATTATATCCGACTGACTTATGGCAGACCTTCGAGGAGTCACGGTGGCGTATACGTAACTTTATTTCCGACTGAGGTACTTCAGATTTTCTAGGAGCATCGGTGGCGTATACGTAACTTTATATCCGACTGACTTATGGCAGACCTTCGAGCAGCCTCGGTGGCGTATACGTAACATTATATCCGACTGAGGTATGGCCGACATTCGAGGAGCCAAGGTGGCGTATACGCAACATTATTTCCGACTGAGGTACTGCAGACTTTCTAGGAGCCTCGGTGGCGTATACGTAACTTTATATCCGACTGACTTATGGCAGACCTTCGAGCAGCCTCGGTGGCGTATACGTAACATTATATCCGACTGAGGTATGGCCGACATTCGAGGAGCCAAGGTGGCGTATACGCAACATTATTTCCGACTGAGGTACTGCAGACTTTCTAGGAGCCTCGGTGGCGTATACGTAAGTTTATATCCGACTGACTTATGGCAGACCTTCGAGGAGCCTCGGTGGCGTATACGTAACATTATATCCGACTGAGGTACTGCAGACATTCTAGGAGCCAAGGTGGGGTATACGTAACTTTATTTCCGACTGAGGTACTGCAGACATTCTAGGAGCCTCGGTGGCGTATACGTAACATTATATCCGACTGACTTATGGCAGACCTTCGAGGAGTCACGGTGGCGTATACGTAACATTATATCCGACTGACTTATGGCAGACATTCTAGGAGCCTCGGTGGCGTATACGTAACATTATTTCCGACTGAGGTACTGCAGACCTTCGAGGAGTCTCGGTGGCGTATACGTAACATTATTTCCGACTGAGGTACTGCAGAATTTCTAGGAGCCTCGGTGGCGTATACGTAACATTATTTCCGACAGAGGTACTGCAGACTTTGTAGGAACCTCGGAGGCGTATACGTAACATTATTTCCGACATAGGTACTGCAGACATTCTAGGAGCCTCGGTGGCGTATACGTAACATTATATCCGACTGACTTATGGCAGGCCTTCGAGGAGTCACGGTGGCGTATACGCAACATTATTTCCGACTGAGGTACTGCAGACATTCTAGGAGCCTCGGTGGCGTATACGCAACATTATTTCCGACTGAGGTACTGCAGACCTTCGAGGAGTCTCGGTGACTGAGTTACTGCAGACTTTCTAGGAGCCTCGGTGGCGTATACGTAACGTAACATATCCGACTGACTTATGGCAGACCTTCGAGCAGCCTAGGTGGCGTATACGTAACATTGTATCCGACTGAGGTATGGCCGACATTCGAGGAGCCAAGGTGGCGTATACGTAACATTATATCCGACTGAGGTACGGCCGACATTCGAGGAGCCAAGGTGGCGTATACGTAACATTGTTTCCGACTGACTTATGGCAGACTTTCTAGGAGCCTCGGTGGCGTATACGTAACATTATATCCGACTGACTTATGGCAGACCTTCAAGGAGTCACGGTGGCGTATACGTAACATTATTTCCGACTGAAGTACTGCAGACATTCTAGGAGCCTCGGTGGCGTATACGTAACATTATTTCCGACTGAGGTACTGCAGACATTCTAGGAGCCTCGATGGCGTATACGTAACATTATATCCGACTGACTTATGGCAGACCTTCGAGGAGCCTCGGTGGCGTATACGTAACATTATTTCCGACTGAGGTACTGCAGACATTCTAGCAGCCTCGGTGGCGTATACGCAACATTATTTCCGACTGAGGTACTGCAGACCTTCGAGGAGTCTCGGTGACTGAGTTACTGCAGACTTTCTAGGAGCCTCGGTGGCGTATACGTAACGTAACATATCCGACTGACTTATGGCAGACCTTCGAGCAGCCTAGGTGGCGTATACGTAACATTGTATCCGACTGAGGTATGGCCGACATTCGAGGAGCCAAGGTGGCGTATACGTAACATTATATCCGACTGAGGTACGGCCGACATTCGAGGAGCCAAGGTGGCGTATACGTAACATTGTTTCCGACTGACTTATGGCAGACTTTCTAGGAGCCTCGGTGGCGTATACGTAACATTATATCCGACTGACTTATGGCAGACCTTCGAGGAGTCACGGTGGCGTATACGTAACATTATTTCCGACTGAAGTACTGCAGACATTCTAGGAGCCTCGGTGGCGTATACGTAACATTATTTCCGACTGAGGTACTGCAGACATTCTAGGAGCCTCGATGGCGTATACGTAACATTATATCCGACTGACTTATGGCAGACCTTCGAGGAGTCACGGTGGCGTATACGTAACTTTATTTCCGACTGAGGTACTTCAGATTTTCTAGGAGCATCGGTGGCGTATACGTAACTTTATATCCGACTGACTTATGGCAGACCTTCGAGCAGCCTCGGTGGCGTATACGTAACATTATATCCGACTGAGGTATGGCCGACATTCGAGGAGCCAAGGTGGCGTATACGCAACATTATTTCCTTTCTAGGAGCCTCTAGGAGCCTCGGTGGCGTATACGTAACTTTATATCCGACTGACTTATGGCAGACCTTCGAGCAGCCTCGGTGGTGTATACGTAACATTATATCCGACTGAGGTATGGCCGACATTCGAGGAGCCAAGGTGGCGTATACGCAACATTATTTCCGACTGAGGTACTGCAGACTTTCTAGGAGCCTCGGTGGCGTATACGTAAGTTTATATCCGACTGACTTATGGCAGACCTTCGAGGAGCCTCGGTGGCGTATACGTAACATTATATCCGACTGAGGTACTGCAGACATTCTAGGAGCCAAGGTGGCGTATACGTAACTTTATTTCCGACTGAGGTGCTGCAGACATTCTAGGAGCCTCGGTGGCGTATACGTAACATTATATCCGACTGACTTATGGCAGACCTTCGAGGAGTCACGGTGGCGTATACATAACATTATATCCGACTGACTTATGGCAGACATTCTAGGAGCCTCGGTGGCGTATACGTAACATTATTTCCGACTGAGGTACTGCAGACCTTCGAGGAGTCTCGGTGGCGTATACGTAACATTATTTCCGACTGAGGTACTGCAGACTTTCGAGCAGCCCCGGTGGCGTATACGTAACATTATTTCCGACTGAGGTACTGCAGAATTTCTAGGAGCCTCGGTGGCGTATACGTAACATTATTTCCGACAGAGGTACTGCAGACTTTGTAGGAACCTCGGAGGCGTATACGTAACATTATTTCCGACAGAGGTACTGCAGACTTTGTAGGAACCTCGGTGGCGTATACGCAACATTATTTCCGACTGACTTATGGCAGACCTTCGAGGAGTCACGCTGGCATATACGTAACATTATTTCCGACTGAGGTACTGCAGACATTCTAGGAGCCTCGGTGGCGTATACGTAACATTATATCCGACTGACTTATGGCAGACCTTCGAGGAGCCTCGGTGGCGTATACGTAACATTATATCCGAGTGAGGTACTGCAGACATTCTAGGAGCCTCGGTGGCGTATACGTAACATTATATCCGACTGACTTATGGCAGACCTTCGAGGAGCCTCGGTGGCGTATACGTAACATTATATCCGAGTGAGGTACTGCAGACATTCTAGGAGCCAAGGTGGCGTATACGTAACTTTAATTCCGACTGAGGTACGGCAGATATTCTAGGAGCCTCGATGGCGTATACGTAACATTATATCCGACTGACTTATGGCAGACCTTCGAGGAGTCACGGTGGCGTATACGCAACATTATTTCCGACTGAGGTACTGCAGACATTCTAGGAGCCTCGGTGGTGTATACGTAACATTATATCCGACTGACTTATGGCAGACCTTCGAGGAGCCTCGGTGGCGTATACGCAACATTATTTCCGACTGAGGTACTGCAGACCTTCGAGGAGTCTCGGTGACTGAGTTACTGCAGACTTTCTAGGAGCCTCGGTGGCGTATACGTAGCGTAACATATCCGACTGACTTATGGCAGACCTTCGAGCAGCCTAGGTGGCGTATACGTAACATTGTATCCGACTGAGGTATGGCCGACATTCGAGGAGCCAAGGTGGCGTATACGTAACATTATATCCGACTGAGGTATGGCCGACATTCGAGGAGCCAAGGTGGCGTATACGTAACATTATTTCCGACTGAGGCACTGCAGACTTTCTAGGAGCCTCGGTGGCGTATACGTAACTTTATATCCGACTGACTTATGGCAGACCTTCGAGCAGCCTCGGTGGCGTATACGTAACATTATATCCGACTGAGGTATGGCCGACATTCGAGGAGCCAAGGTGGCGTATACGCAACACTATTTCCGACTGAGGTACTGCAGACTTTCTAGGAGCCTCGGTGGCGTATACGTAACTTTATATATGACTGACTTATGGCAGACCTTAGAGCAGCCTCGGTGGCGTATACGTAACATTATATCCGACTGAGGTATGGCCGACATTCGAGGAGCCAAGGTGGCGTATACGCAACATTATTTCCGACTGAGGTACTGCAGACTTTCTAGGAGCCTCGGTGGCGTATACGTAAGTTTATATCCGACTGACTTATGGCAGACCTTCGAGGAGCCTCGGTGGCGTATACGTAACATTATATCCGACTGAGGTACTGCAGACATTCTAGGAGCCAAGGTGGCGTATACGTAACTTTATTTCCGACTGAGGTACTGCAGACATTCTAGGAGCCTCGGTGGCGTATACGTAACATTATATCCGACTGACTTATGGCAGACCTTCGAGGAGTCACGGTGGCGTATACGTAACATTATATCCGACTGAATTATGGCTGACATTCTAGGAGCCTCGGTGGCGTATACGTAACATTATTTCCGACTGAGGTACTGCAGACCTTCGAGGAGTCTCGGTGGCGTATACGTAACATTATTTCCGACTGAGGTACTGCAGACTTTCGAGCAGCCCCGGTGGCGTATACGTAACATTATTTCCGACTGAGGTACTGCAGACTTTCTAGGAGCCTCGGTGGCGTATACGTAACTTTCTATCCGACTGAGGTACTGCAGACTTTCTAGGAGCATCGGTGGCGTATACGTAACATTATTTCTGACTATGGTACTGCAGACTTTCTAGGAGCCTCGGTGGCGTATACGTAACATTATTTCCGACTGAGGTACTGCAGACATTCTAGGAGCCTCGGTGGCGTATACGTAACATTATTTCCGACTGAGGTACTGCAGACTTTCTAGGAGCCTCGGAGGGGTATACGTAACATTATTTCCGACTGAGGTACTGCAGACCTTCGAGGAGTCTCGTCGGCGTATACGTAACATTATTTCCGACTGAGGTACTGCAGACTTTCGAGCAGCCCAGGTGGCGTATACGTAACATTATTTCCGACTGAGGTAATGCAGACTTTCTAGGAGCCTCGGTGTAGGAGCCTCGGAGGCGTATACGTAACATTATATCCGACTGACTTATGGCAGACCTTCGAGGAGCCTCGGTGGCGTATACGTAACATTACTTCCGACTGAGGTAGTGCAGACATTCTAGGAGCCTCGGTGGTGTGTACGTAACATTATATCCGACTGACTTATGGCAGACCTTTGAGGAGTCACGGTGGCGTATACGTAACTTTATTTCCGACTGAGGTACTGCAGATTTTCTAGGAGCATCGGTGGCGTATACGTAACATTATTTCTGTTTGAAGTACTGCAGACATTATAGGAGCCTCGGTGCCGTATACGTAACATTATTTCCGACTGAGGTACTGGAGACATTCTAGGAGCATCGGTGGCGTATACGTAACATTATTTCCGACTGAGGTACTGCAGACATTCTAGGAGCATCGGTGGCGTATACGTAACATTATGTCCGACTGAAGTACTGCATACATTCTAGGAGCCTCGGTGGCTTATACGTAACATTATATCCGACTGACTTATGGCAGACCTTCGAGGAGCCTCGGTGGCGTATACGTAACATTATTTCCGACTGAGGTACTGCAGACATTCTAGGAGCATCGGTGGCGTATACGTAACATTATTTCCGACTGAGGTACTGCAGACATTCTAGGAGCATCGGTGGCGTATACGTAACATTATTTCCGACTGAAGTACTGCATACATTCTAGGAGCCTCGGTGGCTTATACGTAACATTATATCCGACTGACTTATGGCAGACCTTCGAGGAGCCTCGGTGGCGTATACGTAACATTATTTCCGACTGAGGTACTGCAGACATTCTAGGAGCCTCGGTGGCGTATACGTAACATTATTTCCGACTGAGGTACTGCAGACATTCGAGGAGTCTCGGTGGCGTATACGTAACATTATTTCCGACTGAGGTACTGCAGGCATTCGAGGAGTCTCGGTGGCGTATACGTAACATTATTTCCGACTGAGGTACTGCAGACATTCTAGGAGCCTCGGTGGCGTATACGTAACATTATTTCCGACTGAGGTACTGCAGACATTCGAGGAGTCTCGGTGGCGTATACGTAACATTATTTCCGACTGAGGTACTGCAGACCTTCGAGGAGTCTCGGTGGCGTATACGTAACATTATATCCGAGTGAGGTACTGCAGACATTCTAGGAGCCTCGGTGGCGTATACGTAACTTTCTATCCGACTGACTTATGGCAGACCTTCGAGGAGTCACGGTGGCTTATACGTAACATTATTTCCGACTGAGGTACTGCAGACATTCTAGGAGCCTCGATGGCGTATACGTAACATTATATCCGACTGAGGTATGGCCGACATTCGAGTAGCCAAGGTGGCGTATACGTAACATTATTTCCGACTGAGGTACTGCAGACTTTCTAGGAGCCTCGATGGCGTATACGTAACATTATATCCGACTGACTTATGGCAGACCTTCGAGGAGTCACGGTGACGTATACGTAACTTTATTTCCGACTGAGGTACTTCAGATTTTCTAGGAGCATCGGTGGCGTATACGTAACTTTATATCCGACTGACTTATGGCAGACCTTCGAGCAGCCTCGGTGGCGTATACGTAACATTATATCCGACTGAGGTATGGCCGACATTCGAGGAGCCAAGGTGGCGTATACGCAACATTATTCCCGACTGAGGTACTGCAGACTTTCTAGGAGCCTCGGTGGCGTATACGTAAGTTTATATCCGACTGACTTATGGCAGACCTTCGAGGAGCCTCGGTGGCGTATACGTAACATTATATCCGACTGAGGTACTGCAGACATTCTAGGAGCCTCGGTGGCGTATACGTAACATTATATCCGACTGACTTATGGCAGACCTTCGAGGAGTCACGGTGGCGTATACGTAACATTATATCCGACTGACTTATGGCAGACATTCTAGGAGCCTCGGTGGCGTATACGTAACATTATTTCCGACTGAGGTACTGCAGACCTTCGAGGAGTTTCGGTGGCGTATACGTAACATTATTTCCGACTGAGGTACTGCAGACTTTCGAGCAGCCCCGGTGGCGTATACGTAACATTATTTCCGACAGAGGTACTGCAGACTTTGTAGGAACCTTGGAGGCGTATACGTAACATTATTTCCGACTGAGGTACTGCAGACATTCTAGCAGCCTCGGTGGCGTATACGCAACATTATTTCCGACTGACTTATGGCAGACCTTCGAGGAGTCACGCTGGCATATACGTAACATTATTTCCGACTGAGGTACTGCAGACATTCTAGGAGCCTCGGTGGCGTATACGTAACATTATATCCGACTGACTTATGGCAGACCTTCGAGCAGTCACGGTGGCTTATTCGTAACATTATTTCCGACTGAGGTACTGCAGACATTCTAGGAGCCTCGATGGCGTATACGTAACATTATATCCGACTGACTTATGGCAGACCTTCGAGGAGTCACGGTGACGTATACGTAACTTTATTTCCGACTGAGGTACTTCAGATTTTCTAGGAGCATCGGTGGCGTATACGTAACTTTATATCCGACTGACTTATGGCAGACCTTCGAGCAGCCTCGGTGGCGTATACGTAACATTATATCCGACTGAGGTATGGCCGACATTCGAGGAGCCAAGGTGGCGTATACGCAACATTATTTCCTTTCTAGCAGCCTCTAGGAGCCTCGGTGGCGTATACGTAACTTTATATCCGACTGACTTATGGCAGACCTTCGAGCAGCCTCGGTAGCGTATACGTAACATTATATCCGACTGAGGTATGGCCGACATTCGAGGAGCCAAGGTGGCGTATACGCAACATTATTTCCGACTGAGGTACTGCAGACTTTCTAGGAGCCTCGGTGGCGTATACGTAAGTTTATATCCGACTGACTTATGGCAGACCTTCGAGGAGCCTCGGTGGCGTATACGTAACATTATATCCGACTGAGGTACTGCAGACATTCTAGGAGCCAAGGTGGCGTATACGTAACTTTATTCCCGACTGAGGTACTGCAGACATTCTAGGAGCCTCGGTGGCGTATACGTAACATTATATCCGACTGACTTATGGCAGACCTTCGAGGAGTCACGGTGGCGTATACGTAACATTATATCCGACTGACTTATGGCAGACATTCTAGGAGCCTCGGTGGCGTATACGTAACATTATTTCCGACTGAGGTACTGCAGACCTTCGAGGAGTCTCGGTGGCGTATACGTAACATTATTTCCGACTGAGGTACTGCAGACTTTCGAGCAGCCCCGGTGGCGTATACGTAACATTATTTCCGACTGAGGTACTGCAGAATTTCTAGGAGCCTCGGTGGCGTATACGTAACATTATTTCCGACAGAGGTACTGCAGACTTTGTAGGAACCTTGGAGGCGTATACGTAACATTATTTCCGACTGAGGTACTGCAGACATTCTAGCAGCCTCGGTGGCGTATACGCAACATTATTTCCGACTGACTTATGGCAGACCTTCGAGGAGTCACGCTGGCATATACGTAACATTATTTCCGACTGAGGTACTGCAGACATTCTAGGAGCCTCGGTGGCGTATACGTAACATTATATCCGACTGACTTATGGCAGACCTTCGAGCAGTCACGGTGGCTTATTCGTAACATTATTTCCGACTGAGGTACTGCAGACATTCTAGGAGCCTCGGTGGCGTATACGTAACTTTATATCCGACTGACTTATGGCAGACCTTCGAGGAGCCTCGGTGGCGTATACGCAACATTATTTCCGACTGAGGTACTGCAGACATTCTAGGAGCCTCGGTGGCGTATACGCAACATTATTTCCGACTGAGGTACTGCAGACCTTCGAGGAGTCTCGGTGACTGAGTTACTGCAGACTTTC